>OY998260.1:69445000-71845000 GCA_963922045.1 Persicaria maculosa
AACACGAGAAAACGGAAACCCGTCTTTATAAGGGCAAATCGTTAAAAACAAAAAAATACCTGTTCAATTAAAAAATTAATCAAAACTATCCTATAAATAAGCGTAAATTACTCAAACCTACCAGTTGAATAAGAAAATCTTGAAAACCACCCGTTAAAATTGAAATTTTATGACTCCAAACGAAATCTTTGGCATTGGTGGTAATTTACCCAACTGTAATTCCAATGATATCTAACATAGGTTTTACCTGAATATCTATGTATTCAGATCAACTTCGTAAATACTATGTGAATTTGAATAATTAGCCTTTTAAACACTTTTTATTTGAACATTTTTATTTGAACAAGGTAATTGACACTTTAAACAATATTAAATGAAGAATCTTTTCACTTTTTGTTACTTATTTAAATTTATTGACTCTTGAAATTTTAATTTGTAGTAGAACACAATGACAACATTAAATAGTTAGATTTCTTATTTTCCTTTCCATTATTAGTACTCTTAAAAAGGTGTGAAAATGTCCAAAAAACTAATTATTCGGATACAGAGGGAGTATTGTATTTTCCCATAAAACAGAAACATGAAACACTACCGTAGGCTCTTTTATTATGATTTATATAAAAAAAAGTTTTTAAGGGTATAAAGGTATCTAATCCAAAAATCCATGAGGGGAGAAGATTGTCTAGTTCGAAATAGATCTTTGTTTTTCATGGTATTCCACCATTAAAGGTAAGCGGACTACAAAACGGACATTTATTTTGGACTAAACGATCCTCACTGATCCATGAGTGATTTCGTCTAGGTTTTAAAACTTTGGTAGTATGTGCAATGAAGGGATGTAATTTTGGAATAGTTTGGATGGTCACCTCAAAATGGATTTTTTTTTTTTAGATTCGGGAAATATGAAGTTGTGAATTCAACAAGACTTTATATTAGACTTTTTGGGCTTTTGAATTTTCTTCCCTTCTGTCTAAAATCAAATCTTAAATAGTTCAGATTTTTTGGTTTTGAGTCTACATCGAAACTGTGTACAAAATCTTATTTTACCCTGCATCCAAAATAACAAATCTTATTTTACCCTGATCAAAATAATTTTCAGTATTAACTCGCATTACAACCATTTTCCTCCTAACCAAAAAAAACTTTTCCCCCACAAATAGGAACACCACAAACATTTTTGATGATAGTAAGAGTAAATTAGGCTAGTTTTCACTTAATCATCTATAAAATTATAAATTATATATAGAAAATCACTTGTAGATTTATTTTCAGAAATTTTAATTTGTTTCATTTGTAAAGATGAAAATACCCCCTTATCTTAGTTTTTTAAAAGTAATAATCTGATTTTTTTTTCTTTAAGAGAAATAATCTAGGTTTGATTTAGAGCTTTTCCACATCTTATTCAATATTTAAATGAGAGGAGACCGACAGAAGACATTGCAAATCTCTATTCTTCGCATTGTAAATTTGATATAGATATGTTGGTTGGGACATTTATATATGTTTTACAGTACTTAGTTTTCCTTACTTTTTCAAGTTGAAATGTCAAATTGAATAGTAAAATACATACAACAGTTTTGCTTTAAAAACAAATAAGCTTGAATTAGGGTTATTTTACTCTTTTTAAATAAAGCAAATAGAGGTTTAATGGGTACGGTGTCGGTCTTTTGAAAACAAATCTAAATTACAGGTTATTTTTTATAATTTATAATTTTATGGATGATTATGTGAAAATTAGCCTAATTTATAGGTGGTTATGTGTATTTTACCTATATACAACAACAATCCAATATACCCCGCAATAAGGCAGGGTCTGTGGAGTCAGGATGAACGCATTCTTTCCCCGAACTAATCAAGAGATCAGTGTTTCCGATAGACCCAAAAATAACAATATAGAAGGATAGAATGGTAATAGGTAGAACGATAAGGAGATAAAGAGGCAGAGAAGAATCATAGATGCATATATAAAATAGAAACAACACAACAACCCTGGATACTAAACTTCTACCGCTCGGTGCACCTCCACTAGTGGTCTCTATCCAGAGTCATATATTCTGAAAGGTTTAGAAGATTGATGTCATGTCTGATAACCTCTATCCAACTCTTTTTCGAACGACCTCTCCCCTATGGATAGCTCCCAGATCCAAACACTCGTTCCTATAAACCAGAGCCGAAGGAAGATTATAACTAATAAGATACACATTCCGACTCTCCGGACCTAATATCTTAATGACAAGGAATAAAGTAATCCATCTTCTAATTATATGTTAGCTTATAATCCTCTCAAAACTTTCTATATCCAACTCTTTTTCGAACGACCTCTCCCCCTATGGATAGCTCCCAGATCCAAACACTCGTTCCTATAAACCAGAGCCGAAGGAAGATTATAACTAATAAGATACACATTCCGACTCTCCGGACCTAATATCTTAATGACAAGGAATAAAGTAATCCATCTTCTAATTATATGTTAGCTTATAATCCTCTCAAAACTTTCTATTTAGGACGTTTTTTACCCACAATATATATAGGGAAGAGTTCTAGTGAAACGAATAATACGGTGTAACGGTGAAACGAATGAATATTACGTCATATTCATATGAATATTATTTTATATGAATATGAAAATATGAATATTATGTTGTGTGATTATGAATATGATGTAAATATGGGTATATTAATATGATATTATTTATATTCAAATAACATAAAATGAATAACACCATATTCATATTGATACACCATAATATTTACATATTCATATTCACATTATGTCATATTCATATGAATATGACATAATATTCATTCGTTTCACCGTTACACCGTATTATTCGTTTCACTAGAACTCTTGCCTATATATATATATACGGATTGTTTCCGGTGAAAACCTCAAATTGGGGTAAAAACCGTGAGGACTATTTTATAGCTTGGTTTATTTGAAACCTGTGCTAAAAACCTCAATTACACAGTGACTTTACAACGCATTTCAACCTAAAAATCGTGCTAAAAACTCCAGTTTAAAATAACACATGACTTTATATATTGGTTAAACCTAAAAATCGTGCTGAAAACTCATGTTATAAAATTACATAGTGACTTTATAGCTCAGTTTTATTCAGAACCGGGCTAAAATATGTGACTTTATAGATCGGTTCTATTCAGAACCGGGCTATAAAGCTAGTGAACCGGGCTAAAAAGCCGGTCCTCACAAGTTTTTACCACAATTTTGGTTTTCACCGGAGCGCACCGATATATATATATATATATATATATATATATATATATATATAACAAAATGAGAAAGTATACATGCTTTTTGGGGTTTATATGTTCGGCTCCGTTTGACATTGATCATCAGCTAGCTTTTTAGAGCTTTTGGTTTTGATATTATATACTTTTAAATGAAATAAATATAAAATTTTAATTTAATTAATTAGCTTTTTAACAACTATTCATCCAAACTTTTCAAAACTTTTGATTTTCTATTCAAGAGCTTCCATCAACAACTATAGCAACTATACTTACCAAACATCATAATAGTTTATTAATATATATTTAATACAAATAATAAATTAGTTTCATTTATTTGAACTAATAATTTGGGGTGTGCATAATCTGGTACTCCCTCCGATCCAAAATACATGTCATTTGACTTTTCAACACGTATTTTAAGGAGCTAAAAAATATATAATATATTAACTTTTTTATTATTATTTTTTTATAGTTTAATACTTATTACCAACAAATATTAAGTTGTAAAAAAATTATTAAAAAAAAGTTAATATTTTATATAGTTTTTAACTTCTTAAAATACGTGCTAAAAAGTCAAACGACATGTATTTTGGATCGGAGAGAGTATATGAGATGATATGGATAACCCTGTCGGATACCAAAAACCCTTAACATTCATAACTCCGACACGGACAAGATCCGACCAATAAGTGATGAATATTCGACACGAATACACGAAACGGATTCGTGTATCCAAAGCGGATACCCACAATGATCCGATAAGTGATTGTGTTCTTTCTTTACTGGGAGAATAAATTTTTTTTTAAAAAAAAAGAAGAACAAATCAATAGAGCTTACAAATATCAACATCAATTAGAAGCACATCAAGCCAATTCAAAGAAGCAATTACAAACATCAACTGCAATTACAATCCCTAAATAAGGGTTCCAAGCTGTCAAGAAAAGGTATGAACAAATTAACCATTAAGATGTTGATGAACCCTAAATAGTTTTTCAATTTCACCATAACTTTGAGAGAGGACCGACATGGAGAAGTGCGCTGGTTAGGAATAACTGTGGGAGAAACCGAAGATATGAAAAACCCCTTGAGAATTTGAGATTATTGCAGAACGTGGAGATGGAGAAGTGTACAGTCTCGATCACTGTCCCATACTCACCGTCCACCGAAGAAGATGGAGAAGGATACGACCGAGATGACTTGATCTAGAGATGAATTTGAGGGACATCGACGATTCTGAAGATGACTTGATGGCGAGGTTTCAATCCTGAGACTCATGCACGGGGAAACTAATTAGCTTGTTTCCTTAGTCAACTGAGCCACTACGCTTCCATGATTTAATATGGATTGTATAATAGTAATACTATATTACATATAGATTTAAATTAAAAAAGTAATTAAACATTTTGTGTCAAGTATCCGACAAAGATAAATGTCCGATCCGATCGAATACGACACAGTTATTATCATGTTTTACCGGTTTGTATCATTTTCGATTCATATTTTTTTCATATCACGTGTTTGTTGGAGATAGCGTCACAACTCAAGTCTCGCCAACGGACCCTTCTCCAAGTGTGGAACAGTTATCATCATGTTTTACCGGTTCGTTTCATTTTCGTATTGTGTCTTTTTCGATTCGTATTTTTTCATATCATATTGTCGTATTTGTTGGGGATATCGTCACAACTCAAGTCTCGTCGGCAGACCCTTCTCCAAGTGTGGAACAGTTATTATCATGTTTTACCGGTTCGTGTCATTTTTATACTGTGTTTATTAGAGATAGCGACACAACCTTCTCAAGCCTAGCACACAAGCAAATGGGGTTCCAACCTAAAACCAATTGGCATTGAGTGGAGGAGCCCACCTACTTATATGCTAGTTTGAAACCCTCCCAACTTTCGATGTGAGATTTTCTTGTTTCACATGTGCATATCCAACAGTGTTTTCATATCGTGTCAATCGAGTCGGATTTTTTTGCATGCCTCTATTCATAATCTTATACCCATATACGAGAGTATATGATACTATATGGTATTTGCAAACGATAAATTTCCTCAACACAATATGTGCGCCTTTACACTATTGTATTGCTTGACACACTAAACACACCACAGTTTTTACTATCAACACAAACACATTAATATTTTTTTAATTAAATAAAATTTTTGTGAGTATATGGATCTATTTCCGACTAATCTTATGGAAGCTAACCTTGGTAAGCCCCAATGTATAGGTATATTGTTCCATTTACGCGGAAGGTAGCTTTTTTTTATTAGGTAAAAATTCGAGCTCAGACAAACATGAAGCTCGAGAGGCCGACAAATCGGCAGACGGAAAACCGTCAATATGCAACATACTAAACACACAAATAACACAAATGAAAGAAACAACCCAAAGAACACATATAAGCCGTCATCCAGCGGAGGAGTCGAAGGAGATCTAAGGTGAGCCACGAATGTCGAGAACACAGGAGAGTGCGATGACTCACATGGCATCTCGACGTCGAGAAGGCGGAGAATAGCAACCCACCATCGGAAAGGGTGAAACCTGATGAAGTGCGGATCACCGACGTTGCCCCCCTCTAGATGAGGGATCTTCAAAGACCACGAACACCGCCACAATCCTCTCGATCATACAGGACACCCGATACTACAACCTTACACGGAAGGTACCTCATGCATCATTAATACACTTTAGGTCATTACCTATTATCACAAGAAATCAATTTAAAAAAATATTTTCATGATCTATGATTATGAAAGAAGGCATTCTACTTGCAACTTTTAAAGATATTAGTAAGTTGATCGTCGGATGAAATAATCTCTAGGCCATTAACATTGTCAATAAGAAATGAAGCACTTTGTATTACCAAAAAGAGAAGAAGAAATGAAGCACTTTGTGGAAATTTTGATGATGTACTATCGAGGACTAGAGTTTACTTTGCATACGAGGTGCAAACAAAGTTGCATTTTTTTTTATAGATATAAATGATTATAATTTGATAATGTACCCCTCTTATAGGGATTTTTTTTGTAATCATCGATCAAGGATGATCTAGATATGCTATCGGTTAGACAAATATATTAATTTTCACCTACGGAAAATAATAATAATAATAATAATAATAATAATAATAATAATAATAATAATAATAATAATAATAATAATAATAATAATAATAATAGTAGTAGTAGTAGTAGTAATAATAATATATAAGGGCCTAAATTCTTTTGGAAAAAATCGTATAATGAGTGGTTAGAGTTATTTTAATATTGATTTTATTATTAACTGAAATATTTGTTGGCTATTTAATTCATAAATTTACGAGAATCATAATGAAATAGATTTTGGATTTGGATTCCAAAATGCATTTACCTCAATTTATATCAGTCTAATTTTTTAGTTAAGCAACAAATACTAAAATAAAATATTTTTTTAGTCACGCACGTCCAACCGCACCACGCGCTAACCAAATCGAGTACACAAGTCGAGTGGGGTTCCATTCTAAGACCAATTGGTATTAAGTGGGGTAGCTCATCGACTTATATGCAAGACTTGGATTCATCATTTTCTCAATATGTGATATCATTTCACATCTTTCCACGCACCCCCTCAAGTGCAGTTGACCCCGCAATATCTGTCATTTGCACTTGACGGACCAGGATCCCAGACCACACCACTCTGATACCATATTAAATTCTGACGAATCAAAACACCCCCACGTCCAAGCGCGACACGCGCTAACCAAGCCGAGTGAGGTAAAACCAATTGGTATTAGGTGGCCGGGTAGCCCACCGGCGTATATACAAGACTTGGATTCATCACTTTATCAATGTTGAATGTCATTTCACATTTTTCTACATACACACACATATATATATATATAGACAATAGAACAAATGTACACAGCTCTTATTGTGTATCATGTTAACAAATCTGGGCCGTTGAATTAAAAAGATCAACGGATGAGATTAAAAGTAACTTCTGATTATTCGATGGTATTGGGAGATTATTCGGTGAAATGAAATTATTCGGTGGTATTGGGCGATTATTCATTAGAATAAAATTTACAGTTTTTACACTCTTTTTACAGATGAATAATTATGTGAAAACAGATGAATAATCATGAACAAATAGACGAATAATTTCTGAGTATATAATACACGATAAGGGCTGTGTACACCG
Source organism: Persicaria maculosa (assembly GCA_963922045.1). Classification (NCBI taxonomy): domain Eukaryota; kingdom Viridiplantae; phylum Streptophyta; class Magnoliopsida; order Caryophyllales; family Polygonaceae; genus Persicaria; species Persicaria maculosa. The sequence continues at coordinate 69,452,435 of OY998260.1, forward strand.
GAACTAACCTCTCTCTATATATAAAATAGAGAGAGAGAGAGAGGTACTAAACCCTTTTAAACGAAAAAAAGATGGCATCAATTAGTAAGCTTCGATTGTGAAAGTAAAAAAGCAAACACTGCACACAATGAGCCCACATTATTCCCATCACAAGATTTTCAATGATAAAAGAAAGAAAGAGATAAGCATGGTGACTACATCACATTTTAGCTTATCGATCGATTATAACCCTTAGTGATCGAGTTGTGAACATTGATGTTCCATTTTGTCCTTATTGCGTTATTAAGACTCTCAACTCTTAAAAGGGCTTTTTTTATTTTTCTTTTTAAATTTTAAAAGAAAACATATAGACAATTTTTGATAACTTGAGTTGATGAATAAATTAAACAAACAAACAAGCAAATTGGGTGGTAATTCGTAAAGCTATAAGAATCTTTCAAAGGGAGGGAAATTATACGAGATATCATTTTGAAATAAAACAATATTGTTCATTTAAATAAAAAAAATCTACATCATAGGATATTAAATGACATCGTTTTAGAATAAAGGAAAAATAGATGAATAAATGAAATAGTAAAAGAGTAAAACTTAAAAAAAAAAAAGATAAATGAAAAATTAATATAACGAATATTGAATTTCAAAATAATCGTGTTGTTCAACAAAATTGTGAATCATGCTGAGTCAATATATAACTTGTTGTAATTTTAACATGTACTTCCCCGTCTCAAAATTTAAGCCATTTTAGAATTTTGCACAAGTTTTAATAAAACACTCACCCTTCAATCAACATCATCATTTCACTAGTTTTTTCATAAATTTTATTGTTATCAATATCGACTACTATATTTTTTTAACCAATCAAAATCTTCAAAAGTCAACAACACACAAATTGATACAAATCATTACTATTCCCTACCCAGAAAACCTAAAATGACATCTATTTTGATACAAGTATAAGACCACCCACAATGGTTTTGGGTAAAATGTACACATTTGCACAAGATGTGTAAAAATACACATCACTTTTTAGTCATTTGCTCCATTGGTAAAATGTGTATTTTTACACATCATTCAAATACAATTCATTTAAAACAAAAAAGAAAATAAAATTATAAAAAAACAAACCAATGAAATGGTCTTGCTTTTTGTAAAAGTTTTTGCACATGGGGAGGTGGTGTGCTCAAATTTGCACATTACATGCTCAAATGTGTACATTTGCACACACCCAAAACAACCAATAGAGCTAAAAATGTCTAAAATATGCAAATTTACACATTTGCACACCACCATTGTGGATGGTCTAAAGACCTAAAACAACCTAAATTTCGAGACGGATGGAATAATATTGTGTAACTATAGGTAAAAACTTTAAATTTACTTAACTTTTTACATAATTGTTGAAATGAGTGATATAATCGACTTCTTTTTTCAAAACTCTCAAGTTGCATTGTTATATAAAAATGTTTTTTTTGGTCGAAAAGGAGAGTCGGAGCTCTCCGCACATCTAGACGCACTTTTATTGATAACTAAAAAAAAAGGCTAAGTAGTCAGCATTCAAGGATAGTCCGACCCCTTACATCATCGTGCAGGAAACTTAAAACACACTCCGTCGGGTCAAACAATATACGTAAACCAATGTCATAATTAAAAGCTAGATAATTTAGAAAGAAAATCCGCAACGGTAATAGCAGCGCAGTACACATGACGGAGTTGGATTTCCCAACTCTTTTCTATTAAGCCTTGACACTTGACACTTGTTGTATAAAAATATCATGTTAAGTAAAATATATAAACATTCTAATTTATTAACATATGTTTGAAGCAATTAATGTACATTCAATTTTTAAATGTTTATAATTTTTTTACTTAGATATCAAATTGTAACATATAATATATCAAAAGTATAAAACTGTTAAAACATGGTTCATTGGAGAAAAAGAAAGGCTACAGCTCCCCCTTAACCCCTAGCTCCACCACTAAACAATAAACATACCATCATGATATAAAAATTGCAGATATAAGAGTATTGGTAACTCATATACTCTTAAGTTTCTTACTTTTGATTCCCTTAAAAAGGTCAAATTATTGTAAGGAACAATTTACAAGAGATTTAGAGTGTAAAATGATAAACTAATCTTTTATTTTATTTTTATTTTTTTAATTACATGGTAAGAATTCAGTACATCACACTAATAAGTCTAATGTAATGAAAGATAGGAGAAATTAATATATGAACAAATCATCATGAAAACCAACTGCAACAAGAAAGCTGGAAACAAACCGAATACATCTTTTGCCGTAGAGTTGATATTATTTTTATAATGATTTAGATTTTAAACCATTTTTTAGGATTTCTTATCTATATATTAATTAAAACCAAAGCATCTACGCCACGTGTCATCACCTCATGCAAAGTTATTTTTGTAAAGTATTATTTACATAATATCATTTAATTATGGTAATTAAACTATCCAATATTATTTACATATCATCATTTCTTAATATATTTTTAACCATCTATATATTAATTAAAACCAAAGCATCTACGCCACGTGTCATCACCTCACGCAAAGTTATTTTTGTAAAGTATTATTTACACAATATCATTTAATTATGGTAATTAAACTATCCAATGATTTAGATTTTAAACCATTTTTTAGGATTTCTTATCTATATATTAATTAAAACCAAAGCATCTACGCCACGTGTCATCACCTCATGCAAAGTTATTTTTGTAAAGTATTATTTACACAATATCATTTAATTATGGTAATTAAACTATCCAATATTATTTACATATCATCATTTCTTAATATATTTTTAACCATCTATATATTAATTAAAACCAAAGCATCTACGCCACGTGTCATCACCTCACGCAAAGTTATTTTTGTAAAGTATTATTTACACAATATCATTTAATTATGGTAATTAAACTATCCAATATTATTTACATATCATCATTTCTTAATATATTTTTAACCAATGGGATTAATTTAAAGTTTTTTTAATAAAGATAATATTAACTATATAGTATCTATCTATATTATATCTATATCTATATAATACTTTATTTCAGAAGATTTTTGATGATGTGTCAACACCTCCTTAATTTAAGGTTTTTCAACTATATATAGATTTTCTCTTATTATTTCTTTTTCTTTTTCTCTTAATCTCTTTCATACATTTACATTTTTCCCCTTTTATTTTTTAACCATTTATTAACCATTGGGTTTAATTCAAAACATTGAATTAAATCTAATGTCTACTATATATACACACACATAATAATAATAATAATAATAATAATAATAATAATCTATATCAATATATAATATATTAATTAAAAACCTTTTGATGAAGCCTAACTTTATGATAAATCTTTTTTATCATTTTCTTACAGATTTCAAGTCTACTTTCATTATGTTATCCTAATTTTATTGATATTTTATAGTAATATTAATGTGTTATATTATTAAATTTATTTATTACAAAATCGCGCCATGGCACGGGATCGTACTAGTTTCATATTAAGATAATAGTTTAACCCTCCTTTTGAATAATTCAATACTAATAATGGTTTTTCTAAATTAATATCCTAATGACATAAGTTAATAAACTATTGAGAAAGATTATCTATATATATCTCAATACATTGATACTAAGAAAACTATTTAAAAAATAGATAAAATAATTAATTATTTGAAAAATCTTTGATGCTCGATATTAAGAACTCTAATTTGAGGAAGTTACCTACAAGCACGTTTGTCGTGAAGTGATTTAGGTTGCGGACAAGGTGGTTAAGTTTAATTAGACACATCATATCGCATCCGGAGTTCCCTCTCCTTGTCCGTAAGGACTCAATTAGATGGTGAGTTAGCAGTGTCTAAAACCATTCAAATTCTTATCTTTTTTATCTTGTATTAAAAAACTAAAAAATTTATTTTTTAAAAATTAGATAAAATAATTAACATTTAAAAAATATTTCTTAATATAGATACATAATCTATGTTATAGGGCCTAGGTTAAGAAAATCTATAGCTAATGCCGAAAAAGATATATGGGTGAAAATGAGGATCCTCAGATTTTGTTTTTACATGAATATATTTATTCAATCAAACTAACGATTGTCCTTTTCATCTTTTAATAACTCCGTCCATTTCGTATCTTTATATCTTATCAGCCGTTTTAATTGTATCTTACATTCACTATATAAAATTTTATCACCAAGTGAAAAAAACAAATTAACTATTTTATTACCAACAAATTGGCAAAAGTATTGTAGTCCTTATATATACATGTGTAATTGCAAGCTATTAGTATGAAAACTATGAATATATTTAATTAGTATATATGCTAGTTTCTACTGGTTCTATAAGAATACAACACCAAAAAAAATCTTCATGGATGAAAATTTGAGGAATTTATTTGTTTTTTTTTTGTTTGTTTGCATGTTTTTTTAAGTGGTGTTCTATTGTCTTTGTGTTCACACTTGATTGAAATTTTGTGTTTGTGTAAGACTAATAATTTTCGCTTTCGACTTCATCCTAGAAAGATTGCAATCTATAATTTGACCTTTTGGTGATGAAAAATAAGCTATAATATTATAATGTGTGTATAGTCTATTCTAAAATTCATGCGAAAACAAATACTCTCGAATATATAAATAAAATAAGTAAAAAAGAGCTATATTGTGGGCCAAGGCCTTGCTTCTCTCCATATATGGCACATAAAGTTTAAATTGTCTATCCCGATCTCGTATCCCTCTTTTATCTCCTCTCACAAATGGTTTTTTTTATTCTTTTAGTAGATGTTTTAATGTAATTTAATTTTTATTTTTCTTTTTAATCGGAGTTTGTAAGGGGAGAAGGTTGGGTAGGAGGGGGGACATATTAAAGGACAGGGGATTTTGAACCCACGAGCATCTCCAAGTTCCAACCACTCCTCTATTTTAGATAAATGATTTTTTTTGAAAATTTTGAGCATACCCATTCTTCAAAGTCCAAACTAGAATACAATAGGAAAAAAAATCTCTAAATTTGCAGCATTTTTCAGATTTTTAGAGACAACTTTTTTTTATAACAGATCAAAAGAAAAGAAACAACTTTTTTATAAACACTTTTTCAAATTTTCGAAATCAAAAAGCTATTAGAGTTGGGAAAAAAAAATTGAATATGACTTCTATTTCTTATTTTAGATAAATTATGTTTTCTTATTTTAGAGAAATTATAGGGAAATGGTCGAAGGTTTATCTTTGCCTTCTTTTCCCTACATCTTATCATATTCATATCACATATGGTTCTCTTTGAAAAAGTAGTTTTGTTCCAAATGTTAGAAGTTAATGAAATCCCAAGGAGCCAGCATATTCGGGTCTAATACACTTATTGTGATTTCCCAAATAAGAAATAAAATAAGTACAAGCAATGTAGATTCTTAATCCTAATAAAGAAACAATTCATAACTTGTGTTCTTAAGGTATTGATTACATTACTAAATTGAGATATTTTCAAATTTTAATCATTTTAGTCCTTTTTAAAAATGATTATTCTAGAGTTTATTCATTAAAATCTATGAAAAAAATTCTATTTAATTTCTTAACTTATATTGATAAATAAATAAATATGTGTTCCCTACCTATGTTCTCTCTTCATTTGATCAAATCATATAAATCTCGTTCATGGATTTTCTTTAAACTTTTCCTTATCGATAGCTCTCTTTATTTTGCATATAAATAAAATAAAAAGGACAAACTATATTCTCCACACATCTTTGGATTGGTAAATGGCTCCAAAATAAAATATTGTGAAGTTGAATGAAAATAGGCACAAGGCTCCAAAAGTCCGCCAATTAGTGCATTAGCAAGTTAGGCACACTTACAAGGGGCCCAAATAAAGTCTCCAAACCAATCATATTTAGCTAACCTAAAGATTGAAATGTCTACAAATGTGGTGGTATCTATTCTAATCAATCTTCAAGGTTTCCAAAAAAAATTGGGATACAATCAACTCCCTACATAGTCTAAGCAATATTTTATCCTTTCGACCTAGTTGGAGAAAGAATGTGTACATCTTGATCCAGATATTTTTGATAAGAGAGACTAGGAGAATCCAAAGCATAGGTGTTGAATTGTTACCCAATGTGGACAAGAAAAGATTAAATACAATTTTTTATTGACAAAGGATGCTTTTGTACAAACCAGGGCTCCGTTTGGCAAAAAAAAATTTCATCAGCTAGCTTATTAAACCTTTTGATTTTGTTATTATGTACTTGTAAATGAAATAAATATAAGATACGGAGTATTAGTTTAATTAACTTTTGAAATGAGAGTATTTCAACAGCTACTCTCCGAAGCTTATGATTTTCTATTCATAAGTTTTCATCAGTTACTCCAACCGCTAGGTTTACCAAACATCATACTAACTTATTACCATATATTTAACACAAATAATCCATCAGTTTCAGCTACCCCATCAGCTTCAGCTAGCTCATCAACTAGTATGTTGCCAAACGGAGCCTAGGTTAAGTTAGGGGTGGTTTTGTGTAATTCACCCTAAAATCTTTTTTGGCCCATTAACAAGCAATCAACCTTTAATTGATCAGCTGTACCTTTGTCTTTGTGGCAATGATCTTTCTATTTGTGGTGCTTATGAGTCCCTCTCTTGTTCATCATCTCCCATGCTTTATACAAACCAGCTTAAAGTTAGGTTGGTTTTGTGTAATTCACCCTACAATCTTTGTTTGTACCTGCCCAAATAACAAGCAATCAACTTACAATTGATCAGCTGTACCTTTGTCTTTGTGGCAATGATCTTTCTATGTGTGGTGCTTATGAGTCCCACCCTCTTGTTCATCTTCTCCCATGCTTTATCCTCTCTCCACATGGTATAGCTTGACCTGCTCCAGCTTCTACCCTCCTTTTTTGTACTTTCTCCACCTGCAATTTCTCATGTTCAAGTTAGATACTCTGAAACAGTGCAAACATTGTCGGCATATGCAACATGATTCAATGTATGCAGAGCAACACAAAATCAAGATCAACACCAATACATACATATTGCACACAATAAATATGAGTGATGTTGATAGTACCCTTGGCCCACAACTGGCCCCAGCACAACCTAGAGCCGGATTTATCGACAATCGAATCCTCGTCGGGTCCATGGGCCTGTGTGTCTATCTCGGCACATCGTCCCTGCATAAGTATATACGAGTGATGTGTATCCAAAGGCCCGATCAACTTCGGGTATCCCGCCTGCCAACTAATATAGGCGGGTATGAACAACGAAAATATGGAATTTTACAGAGGCCGAACTGTTGTTACATTACAAAACTCCAATATGATCTACAGAGATTACATCTTCCTACATGACTTGGAAAGAGTTGTACTTCAAAAAGCATTTGCACGCTGATGGAACAAAAAGCAAGACTGCTCATTCACAAGGACTAGGAGATGTATCAGTACTCGTTGAAGTGGATTGCGCCAACTTTCCACACAACGAAAGTGGTGGCAAACATTACCGTGCTGATGAATACGAAGGAAAAGATGATTAGGAATAAGTCGAAGCCACCTGGAAAGTCGAAGGTCAGCCCCTGTTTTGGCATTCCTCTCTTACTATCATCAAAGAGGTTTGTTGGAGCTGCTGGAAGGCCTGTCTTGCCCTTATCACTTTCCTTTAGAACATCCAATATTTTGCTTCCCATTCCTGCTTTACCAGTGGTTGCCTTTGTTTCATTGTAACGGCTGAGAACCCTTGCCGCTCTCAGCTTCTCTCTGACAGTTAATGACGTTCTTTTTGTCTGCACATTAGGAGACGAGGAGGGTGCATCCGTGTCCTCTAATTTTGATTCTGATACGGTTGAAGGTGAAGAAGTCGGAAGGTTTTTGCTGTTCTCGGCATCTAAGGGAGGAACGGACTTCTCAGAATTTCCAGAACTATCAGTGTCCATATTAGTAGTTATACTGTCACTTTCTGCAACAAAAAGTCGCAGTTGCCCATGCTTAGGCCTTTTAAATTGCCTTGCGCTCAATGCTAGAGCTGGTGATGAAACCTGAAGTTTTCTGGGCATAGAACACCGAATGCAGGATCCTGAAACCTGCATCTTTCATAAAAGAGAGATATCAGATGGAATAGGTTTATGGGGCAAACATGCTAGACACTTCGAGATTAGCAGTCCTATTGAATTGTGATATTTAATAATCAAACATTTAAGGATTTTCACCACAGTCCGACAATAATATTGTCATCTGTTTGGAAGAGAATCTTCAACAAAGAAAAACAAGGGGCTAGCAAAAAGAGGCTGAAATTTTCCACCTTTTACATCTAGTGGATTTTATAACGACATCAAGAATCGTAATCTTAGGAGTCTTAGGAGCCTCGCCAAAGGACAAGTTCGCATTTCAACTTAAGGTAAACGACTAAACGGTTCTCCTTTTTCCGTTTATCTGTTCCATAGCATGTGCTTGACAACTATCTGTGGGGCCTCTTTTACTAATTTCTCTTTTATCGGATTGAAATGTTATGAATCCTATTCGACACAGTACTGCAGATATCAAATCTTGTTAACCCTTGAGTAATTTCTCCAACTTTAGGGAATCTAATTATTATAATCATTTGAGCATGTATATCAAAGTGTTAATAACCAAAAGGGCAGAGGCCATTTCCTATTAAATTACTTCTCCGATTCAACATCAAATTCCTCTTATCACCATAAAGACATACTTTGATGAGAGGAAAATAAGCAAGCTTTTCAAAGAAAGCATATGTTCAAGAGATAACTGACTGCACCCTATTCTCCCATACAACAGGAAGTGAACTATTTATCCAAGCAGGTATATCCGTACCTCAATCAAATGCTTTTCATACAGTTGAAAAATACAAGTCTAATATTCCAGCAGCAATACCACTATTTCAAATAACAACAAGGCAGCTTCACGACATTAACCATAGGAGGTAGAGGTTCATTATGACATATCTTAAAAATGAAAGCGACAAGGCAGATGAAGCTCAAGAGCTGTCAAAAAGGATATGTCCACACAACAAGACAGTCTTTGAGGCTGCCAAATGATGGAAACAGTTTTTGATGTACTGATGTAGGACATTGTCAAAGATATTTTTGTTGTTCAGTTTCACGAAGTTATTCTGCATTGATCATATGTTTCAAAATGTTAAATACACAACCATGTTAGCATTGTTTTTTTTACAGGTGATTAATCTACTGTTTGGGTGTATTTTAGCGAACATCAAAATAACAGGTCTACGAGGTGGTGCACTAGTTCCATATACCTATACTAGTACACGCATCATTACTGACCTTAGAACTCCATCAGAGGCTTGAGACTTACTAACACTAACCTGCACAAAAGATCGCCAGTATAAGGCCTCAGCCTCTGATCTACTATTTCTAAAGTTCAAAGGTAATGATAGGTTGCAGTATGTTTAGATAACTCTCCTTATGATTTGTGGTGGTGTACACTCTATGGTTCAGCGCGGGTTTAGAGAAAGCACAAACATAACCTCAAATTGGCAATAGGACCAAACCACAATAAACTGTTTCAAGGGCCACACCTCATCACATTTTGAGGAAAATTAATCAAGCTTTCAACTATGAGCTACTTTAGTCATTGATTATTATCAAAGAATTTATATCCACACCAATGCAATATATAATCCAATTTGAGGTTCAGATATTCAGACCATAAACCCTAAATTTGCAATTAATGGTTTGGTCTGGTTAATTTTCTATTCCTGATACATCAATTCAAATCACATTTCCTATTTTTCCTGTGAGAAAAAACAAATGGTACACCACTAACAAAAAAAATCTGGGTTAACTTGCATTTTTCACCGTATCTGTGGTGAAATCATAAGACCAAACTAAATCAAATCTTGTTGTCACATTGCAAAAGTATATAATAGTAAATCAACAAGTAGGAAATTCACTTTAATCTAAATCACCAGTAGATGTTTTTTCAGTACAAAAATTAGGGATCTGTAGGTGAAGGTTTCAGAAAAGTTATTGCAATCTACAATCCATCCTGCATTGGGAAGGTTTCAAAGAAGCTCAAATACAGGTTTGTACTGTATTGAGAAATTTAAAATACTAGTCTGTGACGAGTTATTACTTGAGAAGATGAATTACAAGTTGATGGTAAATTAGAAGTACATTTAGAGAGAAGATGGAAATCATCTGTTGATATTGGCAGCTTGAGCTATAGAGTAGCAGATGGAAATTATTAAAAGATCCTTCAAGACTTCTCAAAGAAATTAAAAATTCTAATTCAGAATGAATAAAAGCTCAATGAACCATTGATACGGACGTGAAACTGCAAGTTGACAATTTCATGCCAAGGCCAGAAAAAGAATCAAATCAACTATGGATATTTGTTTAACTGTCTTTGTGTTGATCCAAAATTTCCCTATAAATCGACAGTTTCATCTTCAGCAATGGTAAGAGAAACGATTGTTGAATTCAGAACATTGTTGTGTCCTTACTTGCTGAAACCTAACAGCATCTCTATAGGAGTGGTATCACTTAAAGATCATCAAAACCATCGAGTTATCCCAAATTCCCTAACAACCCTCACTAATGTGAATTTCACAATAATACAAGAAAAATGAAGTGATCAGATTCTCCTTTCTCTCAATCCAAAAACCAATTATTAACACTGCACTCAACAAGAAACACCTCCAAGTCTCCAACCGAATTCAGGCAATGATTTTGCTCACACATAAAGGCCGAACTGAATTCTGAATTTCATTTAATCCTAATTTTCAAAAGCAAATCGAGAAGCGCTGCTAATTCTTCACCCGAAGCCCCAAATTACATTGCAATTCAACCGGAGATTCTACTAGCGCTCCTTGGAACTCTAAATTTCTAATAACGGAAGTTTCGAAAGAAAATAATCCAAATTCCAAATCCGAAACAGTGAAACAGTGAGAGGGAGAGGGGGTTACCATGGGACCGAAGCCGACAACTGAATTGAAAGAAATCGCCATGGATTGTACAAGTGAGAGGGCGAACCATGTGAGGAAGAGGAAGAAAGGGGGAAGCTCAGAGTTGTTCAGTCGTCAATGGCGATTGGCTGCGGAGTTCTTCGCCTCTGTGGCCATTAAACACCGCCAGCACTCGATGGATTCGATAAAGCATCCTCCTCCACGCCAGTTGGAATCTACAAGCGATAAACCGGGGATTTTTTTATTTATAAAAAAGGAGTGATATTTTTGTAAATTACATTTAATATCTCAAGTTTTGGAATTTGTTGCTTTCTCTATTCTAAAATACACAAGTTTTACAAAAAAGAAGTATACATAAGTTTTAGAAAATATCACTGTTCAAAATATTGGATATATCGGCGATATTTGAAATCCAATATGATAAGAGCATAAAGTTAAAAGTTAAAATTTATCGATCATCGTATTAATGATCAACGCTAATATTTCTCGATATATCGGTGATATTTAGTAGTTAGTACTACTTATATTTTACAACGTAAACATTATTTTTTTCAATTTTATTTGCAAATTTTAAAGTATAAATTTTCAATACTTAAGCATTTTTTATATAAGTGTATAAATATAATAATTTTGATTCAAATTTAGCTAATTCGATAAATCTAATATATCCTGGTATCAATTTTACTCTGGATCGATATGACCCCGATAATAGATATTTTAACCCTTGATCACAACAACTAAGGTAAGTTGGGGATAGTACCATGGATTACACAGCCAATGAGTAATTCCAACAACTCGAGGCTTCATAAATTGTTGACAAATAAAATAAAATCTTTTTTTTTTCTTTTATCATAACCTCATTCAAAATTGTTCATATGTATGATGTATCCAAATAAAAAGTGCTTATAAAAATCAACAGTAAACATATCATACATATAATTTCTAGCATCAATTCGTACAAAAAAGCATCAAATCTTACAAATTTTATCCTAAGCCTTAAATCTTTAAAATTTACAAATCTCACCATAAAAATAACTAGCTAGCCAACCAACTAGCTAGATTACATCGATCAATCTCTTTCAAAGTATTAAATCTGGTAAAACAATTTGTAACCTGCTTCGATTTCTCCTCGTGTCGTATGTCGACTGAAGTAGAACGAATAAGAGAATGAAATGGTACAACTTACAAGCCACACCAAAAAATGGGTTACTCTAGTTGTTCTGTGTGGGTCATGATATATGTTAGTTATGGAGGGTGTAAAAGATTGAGAAATTAGCAAACACAGGCTACATGCCTACATATGATCCAACCAAGAATTGATAACTCGTCTGTAAGGATGCTCTAGATTGATCAGAACTCGTGGACAAACTGAACCCCTTTTAGAAGACGGAAATTGAAAGAGAATCCATCCCAAAAGATTGTGTTGGTCCAATTGATCTAACCAAGAATGGATACCTTTCGTCAGCAAGGATGCTCTAGGTTGGGTAAAACTCGTACCTACGTTTATATGATCGAGAAAAAGGAAGCGCGGTAAAAGAGACACTAAGCCTGCGATCACAAAGACCTAACAAAGAATATATTATTGGTGGTAACATCAATGAAATCTTCAGCTCATTTGTCATCAGTAAGCCGTCCAACAAGTGGAGTATTCGACGAGTTAACCTGATAACAAGATCAATACGAAATCTTAGCTCTATGAATGTTCAGCTAGACCGACATTAGATCCGATCCTTCTTACACACACTCTAACGCTCATTCCTTAGAAAGAGTTCGGAAGAACTCAACAAGAGCCTGCAGAAAATCATATAGTTTAGGCGAAAAATGACAATGTTGATCACATTTGCAAAGTATACGCAGGATAGCAACTCGGTAAGACCACCATTCATAGCGACTGAACGTTACCATTTGCCAAGATAGCGCGACGTTTGGATTGGTAACAAGATTGATTTACAAAACCTGCAAAGAAGACACAACTTATGTTTTGCAAATGACCATGTTTAGGCAAAAGTTAAGACATTTTAGGGCAAAATAATCCTCCAAGGGGACGTTTGAGCATAGCCCATTCTATAGGCCATCTTTTTCACAAAACAAATAGCCTCCTCCTTCAATTCCATGGCTCTTACGAGTGTTCGGACAACATTGGATGGGGGTGGCACATGCATCGTCGGCTTGCACATCCTCATGAATCAATTTTAAGGCGCAGTTTCTACTTTTCACCTCCCCGACTAAATTTTGAATTGACGGGAAGTTGATAAAGTAAACTAAGCACCTCCAAATTGATTCATGAGGATGTACAAGCCGATGATGCCACCCGTGCGTAATGTTGTATGAACACCGGTAAGCGCCATGGAAGGAGGCGGTCATTTTGTGAAGGAGGCAGCCAAAAGGAGGCCATGTTCAACGTCCCATGGAGGATGATTTTGCCCTAAAAAAGTACTGTATTTGATATATACGGAGTATTAATCTCCATTACCCAAGTACAGTATATATATATATAAAGAAGTAAATAAAACTAGGGTGTTGCTATATACACCGCAAATCCGGATTAAGGATTTAGGACGTGCAAGCCTTTTGACTAATTAACATTTAAAAAAAATTAATTAACCCCTTTTAACCATGCACGTCCTTAAGGACGTGCATGATTTGGGGTGTATATAGCCACACCGTAAAACTAACTTCACCGCAATTAGGGAAAAATTAAGGAACTGACTGCACAAATTAAGGAATACTTTGGAATGTGCATTGTGCAGGGCTCTTTTACTTAATCAAAGGCTGAATTATCTCAATTGTACAACCATCAATGAGAAGTTGTATCATTATTTGGGTTATAAATCTATGTTAAAAAAAATTCAAAAATCATTTTTAAGTTTTAAACAACTATTAATACATAGATAAAAAAAAATTGATTAAAATCATGGTTTAAGTTTTCATACAACATGTGGTTGCTCCCGTCGAGATAGACTAGAATTGTTATAACATTAAGACGTTTAAAAAGAATAGAAGGGCAATGAATTTTTTTAGAACCTGAAAATATATATAGGAAAATTTACAAAAAAACCACCCTTTAAATGATGGTCTTTTCATTTAACCACCACTTAAATTTGAAATTATAATAAAGCACCCTTAAATAGTTTTCTTTAACAAATCACCACTCATTACTAATTTACATTATATTTCCATTAACTAAATTATTTTTTAACTTAAAATATGAGTTTAATTATTTTATTTGTTAGTAATAACCTCTTTTTTATTATCAAAAACTCTATATAAGTATATAGTAAGTGTAGAATTCTCATGTCATTTGCCTAAAAAAAATTTTGGAATCGAAAAAAACTAGCTTATAGATTAATTGTTTAACTAAAATATATTATTGTTCTTCAAATAATTTTTTTCAAAGGTTAATTATTGAAATGAAAATTTTAAATTACAAATAAATAATTTTAATCTTATTTTTAACTTTATAAATGGAAATTATTATTTATAATCATATATTCATATTATAATTAAAAAATAATAATTTAAAAGGTATTAAAAAATTATTTTAAGCCACAAACTGGAAGATATTTCTAAGTTATAGTTATAGGTTTTTTTTTAAAAATGATATATGTAATGCAATTTAACCCCTTCAATTCAAATTTTAAATATATTTATACATAAATTTTGAGTTTAAAAATATGAAAATACAATATATTTAAGGATGGCTTAACAAAAATAGATCAAGGGTGGTGATTTGTTGAAAGCGTTGTGGGGTGGGCATAATAGCGCGTGACAACAATGGGGCACTGGTGTGGGCGGGCGCAAGGCGGATTCAAAGCCCCTAGTACGTTGCTGAGCTTGAGTGTCGAAAGCCTGAAAGGTAAGGTCTATCATAGCATAGTAGTGTATGAAGAAGATTCTATTTGATTGCTCAATCATGGTGAATTACATCGGGTATATATAATACAAGAATGTGGGTATTCACCCTATTCGAGAATGTTCACTATTTTGTCTGTTTTGGAGGATGAGCTATTCGTGATTAAGGATGAGCTTCATTGCACTAGGCTGCCTTCTTGGACTCTTCAATATGATCGTTGTGGGCTGAGCTGTGATGATCTCTAGTACTCCCCGGTGATCCGAACTAGTGAACACAGGGAGTTTGGATCGGGCTGTCTGAAAGTGTTGAATAGGAAGTGGTTTGGTTAAAACATAAGCCAGCTGATCTTTGGAAGAGATGAAGGCCACCTTCAAGGATTTGTTTACGAGTCTTTCGCGAACAAAATGATAATCCAATGATAGGTGCTTGATTTTATGATGGACATCCGGATTTGCCGCCAGATAAGTGGCTCCCAAATTATCACGCTAGAGAACAGGAGGTTGAGAGAGTCGGATGCCAACAAAGGCTAATACAGTTTGAATCCAAATGAGTTCACATGTGGCAAGTGCAAGAGATCGATATTCGGCTTCAGTGGATGAGCGAGAGACTACTGGCTGCTTCTTGGAGCTCTATGAGATAAGATTAGGACCGGGATTCTGTTTGATCAGCTCCCCAGTCGGCATCAGAAAATGCTGAGAGTTGATGATCCACAACAGAGGAGATATGGAGCTTGTAGTGAGTAGTGTGATTCAAATAGCGAAGAATTCGTTTGATCATCTGCCAATGAATTTTAGTGTGATGAAGCATAAATGGAGCCACCTTGTTCACAGCAAAAGCTATGTTTGGGCGTGGGAAGGATAAGTATTTTAGGTTGCCTACAATGCTCCGGCAATGTGATGCATCGTCGATAAAAGGAGAGGGAGCAACAACATCAAATGTGGTGGCCATAGGCGTGAGGAGAGGCTTTGAGTTGGTCATTTGTGCTCAAGCAAGAACATCATGTATGTGCTTTGATTGGCATAGAGAGAAACCCGATGTATCTCGAGTGTAGCATGAAACGAACCAGAAAATCCCTGGAGATAGTAGAGACAAACTTTGCAACCAAAGAGGATTTAAACAAAATGACCAATAAGTCATCGACTTAAATCAATACAAAGATCGGATCAAGTCCTTGGCAATATGAAAATAAAGAAGTGTCAGCAGGGGAGGAGGTGAATCCCATATTGATTAGGGAATCGCTAAGTTTGGCAAACCAGGCTAGTGACCTATTGAGACAACATATGTGAAAAAAGAAGGAGGAATTGATGAAACCTGGGGGTTGAGCAACGTAAACCTCCTCTGTTAGAGCACCATGTAAGAACGCGTTTGGAAAGTCAAGTTGTCTTATAGGCCATTGATACACCACTATTAGAGAGAGGGGAAGGCAAAAGGTTTTGAGTTTGGATATGGGACTGAATGTCTCATTATAATCGACTCCGGATAATTGGTGAAAACCTTTTGCAAACATGCGTGTTTCCACCTTTCAATGGAACCATTACTTCTTCTTTTGGTTTTGAACACCCACTTCACCCCTATGACATTTACTGAAGGTTTGGGTGGTACTAGGGACTAGGTGTTTGTGTCCATCAAGGCCTGAAATGTTTTGGCCATAACATGTCTCCATTCCTGAAATTTTCCAGCTTCGGAGAAGCAAGAAGGCTCTTCTAGTATAGTGGTTGTGAGGGCACATTGAGGTCGGGGAATAGTGCCATCTGTGCGAGTAATGGGTTTCAGAGAGTTGGTGCGAGACCGTGTTTCCATCGGATGAGTGAAGACATGTCGTTGAGGCTCTAGTGGTGGTGACGGAGAGGAATGGATATAGAGGAGAAAAGTGATTGTGTATGGGTTGGGCTAATGGAATGGGCTTGATTCGTGGGTTAGGCTTGATTTGTATTTGGGGCATGATTTGTGTTTGGGGCTTGATCTGTAGAGATGTGTGTTTGGGCAAGGAGAGGCAGATCGAGAAACCTCATCACAGGAGAAAGTAAAGGCAATGGGTAGAGAAGTCAACTTCTAAAATGGAAAAACACTCTCAGAGAAGATCACATCCCGTGACGTATACATCTTCCGACATTGCTAGTCATAACAAAGGTAACTGGTGGTGTCTGGAGAATAACCGAGAATAATTGTGGGGGTTGAGTGGAAGGCGAGTTTGTAATGATTGTAAGGTATGAGATTCGGAAAGCACAGACAACCAAAGACACGGAGAGCCTTATTAATGCAGGAACATCTAAGCCACCTGCCCTGATAGCGGGACCAGTGACCCGGAGTCAAGCAAAGCAGATTGCCGATAAGCTCACCATCTTTATTTGCTACTTGGAGCTCAAGTAGTCAAATTCAAGTCATCAAGAAGAGTCGAGAATGAGTTCTAAGGCATTCATATGCCTACGTCAAGCATCCGAGGGGAGAGTACCAGACATGCCTTAGGCGCCAAGGAGAAGGGTGACATGCCTTGGGCGCCAATGAGAAGGTAAAATGCCTTGGGCGCCAAGGAGAAGACTTTATCTTTTGTTCTTTATTTTATTAATTAATTTGAAGAATTTTATAATTACTATAAATATTTTGCCCTAATTTGTAAAAGGGGACACATTATTTTCAATCAAGAAACCAAAGGGTTTGGTCGACCTCCCTTGTCTTCTCTATTCTACCGATTGCATTCAATCAAACAACTCAGAAGGTGTCAATTTGTCTCTCTATCATATCTGTTCTTGCAGGAATAGGTAGCCTAGATAAAATCTCACGTCCTCTTGATTCGAAGACGGGCTTCGATCAAGTTGTAGGGGGAAGGTCTCTTGTTCAAGAACCAATACTGAGAGTGGTTTAATTTTTGAAGTGTTGATCATCCGGCCAATTGGTTGTCCTCAAACCCCATATCATTACTTTTGCTATTTTCTTTAATTGTTCTTGTTTCTATCAATTGAATCAATTTTTTTTATCAATTTTGAATTGTGTTGCGAGCCTTTGTTGGAACGATCGAGTCTTGCGGATCACCCCGCATCACTTATAGTCTGGTGGTATGCAAAAAAAGAGGGAGAAGGGAGACTCATTTTCGATGATGGGGGAGGGTAGCCGGTTAAGGAGATAGACTCTTGTTTGAAAAGCGAAGTCCCAGAAGTGTGGCGGTAGATGAGAGTGTTTGAGTAGTGTGAGTCCAATGTCGACAACCCTTTGATGACAAGATTCAATCGATCCATTTTGTTGATGAGAATATGGGAAAGTGAGTCGATTAATAATCCTTAAATCTTGAAAAAGATGACGTAAAGGGTTGAACTCAGTTTCCCGTTTGCATTGCAATGACACTCTTTTGGAAGAAATTGGTGACATATTTGAGGAAAGTGGATATAATATAAAGCACTTGAGATTTCTACTGAAAGGGAAAATCCAAAGCAATTTAGAGAAATCATCCAAAATAGATTAAAAAAAAGTATTTATTCTCATTGATAGAAGGAGTGTGGGCTGGAACCCAAACATCAATAACAAAAGGTCCAATGGACTAGAAGAACGAGAAGAGCTGACAAAATGGGGTAAGGCATGGGCCTTAGCCCATGAAGAAGAAACACATGGCTAGCTAAGTGGACAAGGGCATGTTGAACCAGGAAGATGGTGAGCTAAGACAATAACCTTGGTTATTTGCTTGGAAGGGTGAATTACATCGGGTATATATAATACAAAAATGTGGGTATTCACCATATTTGAGAATGTTCACTATTTTGTTAGTTTTGGAGGATGAGCTTCATTGCACTGGTCTGCCTTCTTGGACTCTTCTTTGGGCTCTTCAATATGATCATTGTGGGCTGAGCTATGATGATCTCTAGTATTGAGGCCAGAACTTGGGCGATGCATAGCGCAAAGGAGAGAGGACGTACTAAACGTTGTCAACATAGAGTCACACGGACTGCCTACAAACCATCCAACTGGTGCAACAACGAGGACTGGTCCGGGGAGCGGCTGGTGCACTATTGCAGAGGAAGAAGTGGATGACAAGGGAGTTCCAAGTGCACAGATGGAGCCATGTCAACCGAGTAGGGAATCAAGCTACACACTTCCTAAATCGGCTACGTCTTATGGTTGTTTAATCTGTGTCTTCGGAGTTTGATCTTAGTCTGAAGTTTTTTTTTTGTCATTGTATTCGGATATTTGATAATTTCAGAATGAGATTTGATTTCCATAAAAAAAATATTGCAAATCGACAAAACTAATAATCTTTAAACTTTTTGTAAAAAACTACGTCAAAATCAACGTAACGTTGTACAAAGTTTTTTTAGTTTTTTTTTTTGTGAAAAAACGTTGCAGAAAGTTACGAATTCTTGTTGGATGGGCTTTGAATGAATTGGAATTTGCTTCTTTCTACATCAAAATCAATATCACTCTAAATAAACCGCAACTATCTTTAGGGTGTGTTTGAAAATCAAAACTTGGGAGAAACACAAAAAACCGTAAACATACTCCCATCACCTCTTACTCCCACCTTCTGTCGTGAGCACCCAAGGTTCCCTGGCCGCCGGCGCCACCACACCACCTCCACCCCACCTCCACCGTCACTCCCTCTTCCTTTTCTCCCTTTTGCCGAGAGCAAAACACCACCACCACTCCATCTCTCCTCCTCTTGCACCAAAGAATCACCAGCAGCACCATCACACCTCCCCAGAGCCAAGAAGGTCGAGCCAAGCCGCCCGACAGCCTCGGAGTCTAGCCATGCAGCCCCGACGCTGCCACCACCACTATATTCAGTTCTAGAGGTGAGAAGCTTGGTTTTCCTTCCTTTCACCTCCAAACCTTCAAAGATCCTTCCTTTAACCTTCCTACTACTCTCCCAGCCCTTCTTGCATGAAAATCCAGCTGAGACAAGCCCAGAAATCTTCTCCCGAGCCATTCCGATGAAGAAGACAAAGTTTGGGTGAGCGATCCTAATTTCTCTATATTTTCACGTGTTGTGGGTAGCCTAACATACTCTTGTAGGTCAGGGTAAGAGTTGAAAAAAGTGGAAAGAGCTAACACCCATGAAAGAGGCCACAACGAGCTTGATTTAGAGCTCGGAGTTGCAGACTCGTCGTCGCGAGTTAGATCTCGCCGTCGCGAGCCTACACTAGGCCTCGAGAGTTAGCTCTCGCCACGGCGAGTGATCCTCATCACCACGGTGAGTGTGAACGTGGGTTGGGCAATGAGGACCCCAGCTTCGCCACGGCGAATGCCGCCCCACGGTCGCGAGACCCCTAGTTCGCGGGGTGCTCGCTGGGCGTGTTTTGCCACGACGAAACTGTGTTTTGCCGCGGCGAAATGCCCTATCCGGTTGAGAACATTTTTTTAACGTGGGACTTTTATGACTAACTTGGCATGATGTGTGATGTTTGTGTAAGTATGAATGTGTGACTAATAGCTTGACATTATGGTGATATATTACATAGCATGTTATATGAGTAGTATCTTATGAAATGGTATATATGCTAAGTATAAATATGAAACGGTAGCATGCAAATTTGACCAAGTAAGATATGGATATTTGTCGTAAAGCTGATGAGATGGTAAATTATGATGAATAAGGTATGAGATGCACGATGGTTAGTTATGATGAATGAAAAGCATGAATGATGAGAACTTGGTTGTGATCTGCTTGCTTGTGTGTGTGATATATATGTGCTTAGTGTTGCAAATAGAAGTAGACTTATTATGTTCTCAAATATGTAACTAGGTGATCATCTGTGATTGTAACTTGCTGTTTATCGGTCTACACATTTGTTGTTCTGCTTACTTAGGTAAGTTTCTTTGTGGAGCTTACTCAGGTTGAATAGAACCACTTCCCTGCTTATATGTGCATGATATTCTAGGTGTTGCATAAGCATAAAAGCATGTCATGTAGTATCATGCTAGGACTTGAACTTATGAATGAGCATCCTTATAATGTATGCGTATGTAAACAGAACGGTCGTTATATGTGAAGTTAAATAGTCTTTGCTAGGGTCGTAGGATAGCTCAGTCCCATCGGGTGTTGTTCTGAGTCATATCGATTCATGAGTAACACCAATATGATAATGATGAATAAACAACGAAAATGAATGATGAATGGAAATGAAAATGAATAACTGAAATGCATTCACGAGCTGGCCAATCTCCACCCTAACGGGAAGTGGGGTGGAGGTAAGAGAGAGACATGTCACTTGACATTCTTTGATAGGATCCTAATTTACCGTCTTCTGCATATATAAACCGCTAACATGCTTTTGTGTTAAATTATGTCCTACATTAGAAGCATGATATTAGGAATAGCTTATATGTGGGGAACAACCAAGTGCGGGCCTCAATCTGATCCTATGCCCGTCTGATATGTTTAGGTATGTGATTGATATGCGTGTATGATGCTTGTATGCCTGCATGACTTGGCGTGGGGCTTTTGTATGGAGTGTGAGAGAGAGCTTTTGAGACTCTGACTCCATCACCACATCACTATGATCACTTTTGGATGACTGTATTTCGGATTTCAGTTTGACCCGACACTGTCGTGACACTATGGTTGTATTTTGGTTTTAGACTTACATGGTTTGAATGCTAAAGTGGATTTCCGCGACTTAGGCTATAGGACAGGTACATGGGTCCTAACCCCGGGTCTCCAACAAACCTCACGATGTTTTGGGTATAAAATCCCGCTGTCAAACACTAATCCCTTACGTTTTCAAACTTCAATCTATACTCGGGAAGCAAGATCCGACGAGGGGCTTTATCCCTCAAAACGTAACTCGGGTATCATAAGCCCGGGTCGTTACAGAATGGATATCAGAAGAGGAAGGTGATTGTGTATGGGTTGGGCTAGGGGATTGGACTTGATTTATGGGTTAGGCTTGATCTGCGTTTGGGGCTTGATCTGTGGAGTTATGTATTTGGGCAATGAGAGGAAGAGAAACCTCATCACTAGAGGAAGTAGAGGCAGTGGGTAGAGAAGCAAACTTCTGAAATGGAAAAACACTCTCATGGAATCACATCCCGTGAAGTATACATCTTTCGACATTACCAGTCATAACAAAGGTAATCGGTAGGGTTTGGACAATAACCGAGAAGGGTTGCGGGGGTGGAGCGGAAGGCGAGATTGTAACGATTGTAAGGCCTGAGATTCAAAAAGCACAGGCAACCAAATACACGGAGAGCATTATAGTCTGGTATTTTGCGAAAAAGGAGGGAGAAGGGAGACTCATTCTCGATGAAGGGGGAGGGTAGCCGATTAAGGAGATAGACTTCTGTTTGAAAAGCGAACTCCCAGAAGTGTAGGGGTAGATGAGAGTGTTTAAGTAAGGTAAGTCCAATGTTGACAACCCTTCGATGACGAGATTCAATCGATCCATTTTGTTGATGAGAATATGGACAAGTGAGTCGCGATCAATAATCCCTAAATCTTAAAAAATAGGACGTAAAGTTTTGAACTCAGTTCCGTTATCCGTTTGGATTGCAATGACACTCTTTTGGAAGAAATTGGTGACATATTTGATGAAAGTTGATATAATATAGGGCATATTTGATGAAAGGGAAAATCCAAAGGAATTTAGAGAAATCATCCAAAATAGATAAAAAAAAAAATATTTATTCTCATTGATAGGAGTGTGGGTTGGACCCAAAACATCCATAACAAAAGGTCCAATGGACTAGAAGAATGAGAAGAACTGGCAAAATGGGGTAAGGCCCATGAACAAGAAACACATGGATAGCTAAGTGGACAAGGGTCTACGTACTGAACAGGGGAGACGGTGAGCTGAGACAACAACCTTGGTTATTTGCTTGGAAGGGTGAATTACATCAGTGCAAATCTACTGCCCCACAAACACGCCTCACAATCCCGTCCCACGAAATTATTTTACCCTTAAATTAATATTTAAAATTTTAAAAAAAAATATATATATATATATATTTAGCTTTCGTATGATTATTATAACATATTTGAAAAAGAAATCTCAAAAAATCCCTTTACAAAAATTATAATAATTAAAAAGAGATAGGAAGATTTTTAAAAGTTGTAAAAAAATGTTTTACTATATAATTTTTTTAATTATTATAAAGTGATTTTTGAAGATTTTTTTTCAAATATGTTATAATAATCATGTGAAAGCTAAATATATTTTTAATATAAATTTAAGCGTAAAATAATTTTATGAGACGAGGTTTTGGGGCAGAAGATTTGTGCCGGAATTACATTGGGTATATATAATACAACAATGTGGGTATTCACTCTATTTTTGAATGTTCACTATTGTGTCCGTTTTGGAGAATGAGTTGTCCGTGAGTAAGGATGAGCTTCATTACACTAGCTTGCTTTCTTGGACTCTTCTTTGTGCTCTTCAATATGATTGTTGTGGGTTGAGCTATGATGATCTCTAGTTTTGAGGTCATAACTTGGGCGATGCATAGCGCAAAGGGGCGCGGACTGCCTACAAGCCATCCAACTGGTGCAACATCGAGGATTGGTTCAGGGATCGGCTGGTGCACTATTGCAGAGGGCGAAGTGGATGACAAGGGAGTTCCAAGTGCGCAGATGGAGCCATGTCAACCGAGTAGGGAATCAAGCTGCACACTTCCTAGCTCAGCTACGTCCTATGACTGCTTATTATGTGTCTTTAGAGTTTGATCTTAGTCCAAAGCATTTTGTCATTGTATTCGGAGATTTGATAATTTCGAAATGAGATTTGATTTTCATCAAAAAAAAACATTGCAAATCGGCAAAACTAATAATCTTAAACTTTTTGTAAAAAACTACGTCAAAATCAATGTAACACTGTACAAAGTTTTTTTAGTTTTTTTTTTTGTGCAAAAAAACGTTGTAGAAAGCTACAACTTCTTGTTGGATGGACTTTGAATGAATTGGAATTTGCTTCTTTCTACGTCAAAATCAATATCACTCTGAATAAACAACAGCTATCCTTAGGATTAAACACGTGTAATGGTTGTCCGAACATTTGTCACACCTAAGTCCGTACAACTAAGCCACTATAAAAGGGCGAGAAATACATGACAAAGTGGACTTTTTTGGGAGATCAGTAATATTACTGATGGAGAGAGAGAGTAAGAAAAATAAAAATAGAGCAAAGGTCGAGTGTCGCAACCAACCCAAGTCTGATCGAGCAATTGATTCACTTGACCACTCTACGGAAGGATCTTTAATAACTTCAGCTTTCGTCAGTTGAGTGATTTTGAAAGGCCCTCGTAGTCATAGGTATCTTCGATAACTTCAGTGTTTGCGGCACATGAATAACGATTCGCTCGTGGACACATGTATGTTCTTAGATCACTACGAATTTAAGGCGTCGTCCCTTAAAAATGATTTGAGGGGACCCATTGTATCCGCGTCGTCACAACATAGGTTGGGCCACATGAATGTTGATCATGAGGGACAGGTAAGTCCATGTTAACCGCGGAGGTCCCCACAGGTTCCACCTGTATCCCACTAAAACGGGATTTTTAAAGAGGGAGTTCGTTAGTTACAAAGTAAACCTTATAAATTATCTAGATTGTCTTTCTCTAGATACTATCATAAGTATATTTAATTACCTTTTACCCTACTTGCAACTTCAATAAAAACTTTCTTAAACAAGCATAAACCATAGTACTAACAACCTCAAACAAAATAGCCTCAAACCAAGTACACAATAAATCGTCGATTTGTCCTTCACGGAATAGTTCGTTGGGTACCAAGCTTCTATCTTCCTTCTTCAAGTTTCACGGAATATTCTTTATTTTTTGCACATTTAAAACGCTTTTTTACTACTGGAATGCAACTTCTCCAAATAAACATCTACTCAAATATGGAAACAAAATATTTTATATTCCATGAAATATTTTCACAATAAATTCCTTGAACGTAAACACTTTTCATACACAATAAGATCTTATATATCTTCAAAAACATGTGTATATCATATCTTTTAAAAATATATCCAAAAGATACTTTGTCATTCCCTCTCCTCGCAATTCTTAATTAAAAAATTAGAATAAAATAAATAAACAAAAATTGATTAAAATTATATATAAAAAAATTTAAGAGATGAGACAGCGAAAAAGAAAAGGACGGAATTGAAAACAGAGGATTTGAACCCCCACAAATCTCCATCTACTGAGCAATTAGTTCTTTGTGGACAACTTCAATATATAGTCCTTTGAAAGTAACCTTCTCTTCATTCAACTTTTCTTTGATCAATATTCAACCACGCAAAATAAAAAGTATGCTCACATAGGCTAAGCAGGATACATTTCTATGATTTGGTTGTATTTTCTTTGATCGGTATGATTCTTATTTTATTTGATTTTCTTCTGTATATCTCTTTCATTTGCGGATCCTTTTCAGCGCGATATGGAAAGAGTTGAAGATAAAATATATATTCGTTATATATTTATCTTATGGAATAATATTACAATAGAACTTTCTTAAATTAATACTCGATAAATTAATAAATTCTCTAAATTAATAATTTTCTCTTCTCCCGACTTGGGCCAGTGAAAATTTTAACGGATTTTGATGAGATAATATATGTTTAAAAAACCACTATATAGATGGTTATGTTGTAGTTAATATATCTTATAAGGTATTTTATTTTAAAATTGTGATATTTTAAATATTTTATATTGTAGTTTTTTTAATTAATTAAACACTTTAGAAGTGATTATGCTTATATAAGCATAATGCATTGGGAATTACTGAAGTCCGTCGGGACTCGGGATTGAGGGTCGTGTGCACACGTGCGCCCTTGCGCTAACCCTATCCGATCGAGAGTCGGGCCGTTTGACTTTTCCACTCTGATACCATACTGAAGTCCGCCGGGACTCGGGATTGGGGGTCGTGTGCACACGTGCGCCCTTGCGCTAATAGCCTAGCATATAAACCGAGTGGGGTTCCATCCTAAAACCAATTGGCATTAGGTGAGGTAGCCCACTAGGTTATATACTAAAGCTTCTTTGTTTATATTTTCAATGTGGGATCTTTTTCTCTTCACATTCACTCAACAAAAATCCAAACACACCTTAAGTATTTTTATTTGCTTTAAAAATGTACAAATTTCTTAAATAATATATTTTAATTAATAGATGGACAGGTACGAATGCAGAGGTTAGTTGAGCTTTGTTGTAACATACCCCATTTTTAATATAAGTAGTATAGTTTTCATATAATCAAGTAGTTATGTTTGTACATTCGGTAAAGTGTTTTAGTATACAACTCTCAAGCTCCGTCCGTACGGACACGAAGTATCAACGCCTTAATGCATGCATTGAATTGTCAAAACTCAATAGAAGTCTTCAAGTTGGATGCAATCACTATCATGCATGTGAATTGTATTGTTAAGGCTTTGTTTGTTTGAAGAGTAAAAAATAAAAGAAAAATAAATTAATTTAATTTTGTGTGTAAAATGAATCAAATTTTTTTTTATCAATATAATAATTATATAACTAATTTGTTACGTTATTTATAATTATATTATTTCAAATCAATAACTATAAAATTTTAATATTCTTACCAATTTTATTGTTTATTTAAGTTGGTTAAAAATGGATCTATCTTTGTAACTGGCCATTGCTGTTTATAAACATGATGAAGTTTGATTAGATTTCAAACATATTCAAGGAATAATAAACATACATTCATAATTAAATTATTTTATATTTTGGTGTTATATATATATTTTTAATTAAATTATTTTATAATATTCTAACAATAAATTATTTATTTAATATAAGAAAGATTTGTATAACCTATCTATTATTGGTTTAGTCTAATCTATATATTGAATCAATAATATATTTTACTTTATATATCAATTTTTAAATTTATCTCGTTATTTGGGTCACTTAATAAAGAATAAATAACTAAAATAATTTAAATTTTAGAAATCTTTTCTGATTGAGGTTGTTAACCTATACCCTTGGCCTTGGACATAATTCATAAGATAGAAAATCCATAAGTGATAAAATAATAAAGATTATGTTAATAAAAGTATTGACTCTAATTAACAAAACAGTTTTTTTTTTTTTGGTTCTAAACAAAACAGGTAATTTTTCTTCTATGGAAGACTCGGTCATATATCCTAACCAATAAAATAATCATTGTTTACCTAATTTTTCTTCCCACGTGCAACAACTCAAAAATCATTTAACTTGTTTTTTTTAATGGGCCCTTCGTGTTTTTTTTCAAGGCTTCATGGACCATTGTATAGTAGCGTTCTTCCAATTGGGTTATATGATCCAACAACAATTACAAACGTAAACAAATATCATTATCAATTTAAAAAAATAAAGGTAAATATAAAATCCTCCCCAAAAGGATTTATATCAACTTAATTCTTAAATTTGATGGTTTGATTATGGTTATGACTTTTTATTTATCTTTGTGCTCTTATCTTTTATCACCATGTAAAGAGTCATTGCTATGAGGTTTTTCAATTTTTTTTTTGATTAGGTAAAAATTCGAGCTCAGACAAGTCTGAAACTCGAGAGGCCGACGAATCGGCAGACGGATTAACCGTCAACATACAACCATAAGCAACACGAAACAACAAGGAAAAAAGAAAAAACCCAACAACCCATAAAAGACGTTAATCAGTTATTTAGGGATCCTTTGTTTTGTGCCAATATTTTTTTTCTTTATTTTTTTCTTTATTGATGATGTTTTATTGTACATTATGCTTGTTTTCATGATGGTTTACAAGTCAATTTTGTCAATATCTCACTTAATTGGACATTTGGATTTGTCCAATGCTTAGAATTCCTTTGGTTAAAAAAAACAAATAGACGAAGATTAGAACATGTAATAGCTATTCACCCCATAACCTTAAAACTCGTCTATATGATTGTTTATATGTACACACTATTTACTCATTTATTATATGGTCATATATATTATTCAAGTATTTCTTACATGATTGCAGAGGCGGATCTATATTAGGGTCATGGGTAGCAGTCGCCCCCCAATCGAAAAAAAAAAATAGAATATACGTGTTTCTCTCGTCGATAATTTTGATTTGATATATTATAAGCTCAAATCCGACACCCGAACAAAAAAATTATAAATGTTTCAAGACTGAACAAAGATAAATTATTTCTGACATCATTTTCCAAACTGAGTTACTTCTATCATAATTATCGTTTGTTATACATACCTTAATACTATAATTACACTTGATAACTTTAAATTATTAGTAGGTTATATTGAAATATTTCAAACCATGAAATAAAGTAGGATTTTTTTTTGTAAGTGTCCATTTGGGGGAGATTTTTTAGGTCCATGTCCATTTTTCCTTTAAAATTAGGCCCATGTCCCAAAATTTCAATTTTATCCCTGCCTACCAATTCAATCCGTGCCAATTCAATCTGTGCTTCTTCTTCCCAAACCAATTCAATGCACCATTGGAGGCCACCACCGCACCACCATTGATCTCCGGCATCGCCACGATCGCCCCGTCGACAGCGCTATCCGCCCCTGCTACTGTCGCACTCGCCCAAGCCTCACAATCGAGCCCTCGACCAACACCGAGAGCACCAGCTCACGAAGGCGAAGAAAATTCTTTGCGTCCGCCCCTGAACTCGTCGGAGCCGTATTTATGTCCGGCAACGTTGCATCTAGACCTGGGCAAATGCGGGCGCGGGCCGGGCTTGGGACGGGCTTTACCCAAAATATTGTCCCGGTGTCGCGGGCGCGGGCCGGGCTAAGCCCGCTTAACGGGTTGGATGTCGTGTCCAAGCCCGTCCGACATTGCGGGCGCGGGCTACCCGCAGGTACCCGCAAACCTAACTTTTCTTGTGTATATTCGACCCTAAAAAATAAATTTATATACTATCTGAACTATGGGTGGGCACAAATACCGCAAATTACGGGTCCGTCATAGTCCCGTTCCGATCCCAATTGGATTTGGAAAAAAATAGTGAATCTCGTCCCGGACATTATATATATAATATATTATATATACATAAATACAGTACATATATGTATATATCATACATAAATATAATGGCATATATACTGTGTGTATATATATACTATGATACCCCGAAACTCCATTTCATAGCGGTTTCACGTTTATGGATATGAAGAAACTCCGAAACTCCGGGGAAACACCTCATAAACGTTTTTGACAGGTCAGAAACTTTGACCGTTTCGTTGACCAGAAAAGTCAGAAACCTTTACCGTTTCCGCTTGGTCAGAAACGTTTCTGCCTTGCCAGGTGGCGTTTCCACTAATTTTATAATTGAAAAGAAATAAAAAATCTAAATCTAAATCATACTTCCCTTCCTCTCGTCTGAAATTATTGTTTCCCTCTAGCCTTGCCGCCTTCTTCTCCTCCATTTTTGGTCTTCCCTCCTCTCCTTCCTTCCGGTGACCCCCTTCTCTCTGCTCGTGTGTGCTCTCCTGGTAAATTCTCACTTGCTCAGTGCTCTCTCCCTCTCGGCTCTCACTATGTCATCCTTAAATGCGAGTAGCGGTCCTAGCGGAAATCATAGTGTTGAACAAAGCTAGTAAACCAACTCTACAACTAATGGAGTCGAAGATCAGGAGTAGGGACATTTAAAATGTGACATATATGTATTGATTTCTGTTGAGGAGTAAGGATACTGTTTGTTACGGTACTAAACATTTCAATTTGTAGCCTAATGTTGCATTCTATGTGTTTGACTTAGTGATATGTTTATTGCCTTCATTTAGACCTTTAAATGAACGTATAATTCATGTTGTCGTTTCCTCGGAGTTTCCGTTTCCTACAAAATTTGGATTGCTGTTTCCCCGTTTCCGTTTCCGTTTCCCTTCCGGTTTCCGTTTCTGTTTCCGTGTAACATAGTATATATATGCATGCACAATGTATGTATATACTATGTATATATGCATACTTTACACACACTGTGTATATATATACAATGTATGTATATACTTTATTTATTTTTTATAAAAATTAATAATTAATATTATTTATTATATATGTATTCTAATAAATAAAAAAAAGTAGCGGGTACCCTTACGGGTCTAGCGGCCCGCAACGGGTATATTTGTCTTCCCAATCCCATACCCGCTGCGGGCGCGGGCCGGGCTTAGCAGCCCGCTTGGGCTTCACCCTCTACCCAAGCCTGTCCAACAAGGCGGGCGGACGGGGCGAGCCGGGCGGGCCAGCCCGCGTTTGCCCAGGTCTAGTTGCATCCCCGGAGTACCCCTTCGGAGACACCGGATCAAACTCCGTGGTGGTGGTGGTGGCGGCTTCACCGCCGAGTAAAACCGGATCTTGTTCGTGGACGACGATTTGGGGATTAACGGGATTAGATCCAGCTTGTCGCCGTTAGAGTTGAGGCGTGAGGGTTAAGCAGAGGCGGCAAGATCTGGGAACAAGATGGTGAACAGGCGAGGGAGGTTGAGGGTGAGTGGCGGCTGGGTTCAATTGAGCTGAGGGAGTACTTCTCAATGTGGTGAAAAATAATACTCCATCCGTTCGGCAAAACTTGTCATTTTAGCTTATTTCACAAGTTTTAAGACAATTAACAAATGTACTAATTTACCCTCAATTATTACCCTCCTTTTTTACTTTATCAAAAACTACAACTAACAAACCATCAATCATATCAAGGGTATTTTTGTAAAGTGAAGGGCAAAATACCTACAATGACAAGTTTTTTTTGAACAAAAATAACACCCTAAAATAACAAGTTTTGCCGAACGGAGGGAGTAATAATAATAATAATAATGATGATGAAAATAATAATAATAATATGATACTGAAGTTTGAATGGATTCAATTGGGTTTTGATAGGCCTAGGCTATTTAGATGAATTTACATAATTATTTTGTCATTTTATTTTGTAAATAATTGCAAATATATTCATTCAAATTAATTTTATGAAATGTTGTGAATAGACATGTAATGTTCAGTATAAGTCATGACAAAGTTAAAATATAAGACGTTGTAACCAAAATAAAAACAGGATCATAGACGTTGTAACCACTATAAAAACATAGTCATAGACACTCTCACCACTATAAAAACAGGATAATAGAAGTTGTAACCAAAATAAAAACAGGGTTATAGACACTGTCACCACTATAAAAACAGGGTCATAGACACTGTAACCAAAGGAAAACCCTAGGACAAGGGAAGCACAAACCCTATAGGGGCTAATGAGAAGCCAAAAATATATGTGGTGACAGTTCTCCTCTAATATATGAATGAGTAAGAGGGTCATAGACGTTGTAACCAAAATAAAAATAGGATCATAGACACTGTCACCACTATAAAAACAGGGTGATAGACACTGTCATCACTATAAAAACAGGGTCATAGACTCGTAGACACTGTCACCATTATAAAAACAAGATCATAGACATTGTAACCAAAGGAAAAACTAGGACAAGGGAAGCACAAATTAACCCTATAAGGGCTAATGAGAAGCCCAAATACATGTGGTGACAGTTCTCCTCTAATATATGAATGGGTAAGAGGGTTATAGACGTTGTAATCAAAATAAAAATAGGGTTATAGACATTGTCATCACCACTATAAAAACAGGGTCATAAACACTGTCACCACTATAAAAACAAGGTTATAGACACTGTAACCAAAATAAAAACAAGGTCATAGACAATGTAACCAAAATAAAAATAGAGTGTAAGACGGTCATTGACGCTGTAACCAAAATAAAAATAGGGTCATATAGACACTGTAACCAAAGGAAAAGCCTAGAACAATGGAAGCACAAATCTTATAAGGGTTAATGAGAAGCCAAAATAAATGTTTGTGACAGTTCTCCTTTAATATATATATATAAAAAATGGGTAAGAGGGTCATAGACGCTGTAACCAAAATAAAAACATGGTCATAGGCACTGTAACCAAAATAAAAACAGGGTAATAAACACTGTCACCACTATAAAAAACAGGGTTATAAACACTATCACCACTATATGAATGGGTAAGATGATCATAGACGTTGTAACCAAAATAAAGGCATTGAGCACGAACAAATCATTTGAGAGGGAGAGATAAACTAAAGGCATATAGCACTAATAAAGCACCAATTTGGTAAATCAACCATAACAAATTGAACATACACGTAAAAAGGCTAGGGGAAAAGAAATCTGCATATTGCAATTTGTAAATATTTACAAAGATCAATTAAATAAGCAAACAAGTCCTTATTTGATAGGTGTCACCACTGCTTTTTTTCACCTCAAGTCCACATAAGCAAATACAATTCGGTAAAATGAAGATCTAGCTCAGTGTACATTTACTTTGCATTTTGCTGCTTCATCTCACCAGCTGCCCGAGAACTTCCTCACAAAACCAGATGATGCAGAGGAACGGACTGCATCTTCGAAACATGAAGCTGATGTTTTTAACAAATCTCAATGAACCTTCACTGAGATCAGATCTGCACTTGAGATCTATCAACCGTAAACAGCCATGGAAGAGAGTTTGTTGGAAATTTTCTGTGTATTGAATCAATCAGAATTACACCAACGTGTTCTGTATATATACACAAACTAACTAGCATCTAACTCTAGTTAACCATCCTAACTATAGTTCTAACAACTAACCCAATCTGAACTTACACACTACTCTCCATATCCCTCCCTCAAGGTGGACGAGTAGGATGAAAAACGAGTCCCAACTTGCAAGCAAGCGTGAAATGCTGAATAGACCCTAAAGGCTTGGTGAAAATATCAGGAAGCTATAGGTGAGAAGGAACAAACATGGTAGAAATTAACCCTTCCTGAACCAAATCTCGGATATAATGACAATCCATACGAATATGTTTTGTGCGCTCATGATAAAGTGGATTGATGGCTAGCTGGAGAGGTGACTTTTTGTCACAGCAAAGAGGAATCGGCATAGATGAAGACACAAACAAGTCACTAAGAACCCCATTAACCCATTCAATTTCACTGCCAGTTGTAGACAAACAACGATACTCATTCTCGACAGATGATTTGGAGACTGTCTTTTGTTTCTTGGTCTTCCAAGACACCAAACAATCTCCCAAAAACACACAGTACCCAGATAATGATCGATTGGTGTCAACACAACTACCCCAATCTGCATCAGAATATGCCCGAACATCCAAACTGCTCAAGCTTGTGTAAAACAGAGAACAATTGATTGTGCTTTTCAAGTAGCGTAGCAAAAATAATGCAGCTCTCATATGAGGAGCACGAGGGCAGACCATGAACTGAGTCAATTGTTGAACTGTGTAAGCAATGTCTGGGCGTTTGAGAGTGAGATAAAGCAACTTACCCACTAAACGACGATAAGACTCAGCATCCTCTAGAACTTCACCATCATGAGCACTAAGATGGATATTCCTTTGCATTGGAAATTTAGCAGACTTGCAATTCATCATTGCTGAATTAGACAATAAATCCAGGACATATTTCCTTTGATTTAACATTATGCCTTTGTCAGATCTGGAGATCTCCATACCAAGGAAATACCGAGCAAATCCTAAGTCTTTAATGGTGAAAGCTCTGTCCAAAGATTGCTTGACCATGACAATGGAAGACTCATCATTCCCAGTAAGAAGCATTTCGTCGACATACACTAAAGCAATTGTGATTGATGCCCCTTTCTGAAGAACAAATAATGAGTAATCATGTTTGGACTACCTAAAACCCAACATATTCAAATGCTTAGTAAGCTCCACATTCCACTGGCGGCTTGCCTGCTTTAGCCCATAGATTGACCTATTTAACTTGCACACCTGACCTGGTTGAGCACCACTGTACCCAGGAGGTGGTACCATATACACTTCCTTGTCCAAAAAACCATGCAAGAAGGCATTATTTACATCTAACTGATGCATATGCCACTTCCTGAAAGAAGCCAATGCTAAGAGTATACGAACTGTTGCAAACTTTGCAACTGGGGAAAAAGTTTCTTTGTAATCCCTATCTTTCACTTGATTATAACCTTTTGCCACCAATCATGCCTTGTACCTCTCAATCACCCCATCTGCCTGAAACTTGATCTTGAAGATCCATCGACAACCAATGGCTTTATGATCAGGAGGAAGAGTTGTGACAGTCCAAGTGTGATTCCTCTCAAGAACATCCAACTCCTGTTTCATTGCTTCTCTCCATTCAAGCACCTTCTGTGCTTGAGAAAAAGAAGCAGGCTCAACCATAACCAAAACATTGAACAAGGAAGTAACATAATCTTGTGAATGATGAACCAACTGAGTAGGATTTACTACCGAGAACACTGAAGACATAGAGTCATCAACCCCCTCAATGTTCCTAGTAGGCAGATCCGTATACACAAAATCTTGGAGTTTAGCAGGTCTAGTGATTCTCCTAGCAGGACGACCCTGATCCTGCCTTGAACTCACCTCATCAACCACCACCTGCTCTCCAATCTGACTACTGGATGTATCAAAAACCACCAACTGATCACCATCTTGATTCCGACCCTGGTGTCCATCACTTATAGAGTCAGTCAACCCCATCTGATCCATATTTTCAACAACAGGAGGTTCAGTTCTATTGCCATCCAAAGATAACCTGATATGACTATCTTCCTCCCCAAAGGATACCCTAGGCAACTTGGATGAATTGAACCTATGATCTAATTTATCTAGTGTGTCATCTCTTTTGAAGGGAAACACCATTAAGGAATAACAAAAATATGAAATAAAAAAGTCTTTGAAAAAAATCAAATAGATTAGACCGAATTTTTGTATATTTAATTTTTTATTTTGATTTTTTTTATTCGAATTATTATATGAATGTATAAACTCATCGATATAAAAGTCGATAATCTCGTGCGTAGCACGGGGTAGTCCACTAGTATAATGTAGTTTATGATGAATTGAACTTGGATATGGTAATTGAATACTTGTATGATTTGTTTCTTTTGGTTATTACTCCGTATTATACTTAGTATGCATCATTGAGTATGAACGTATTAGACTATTAGTTCATTTAATGGATGTTGACATGTTGTGATCTATTATACCTTTTCGGGACGTTAACATTGAACTAGCTAGTATGAAAGGTAAATGACATTATTTGATTTTTTTTTTACTTTTTTCATTTTTAAATCATGGTATTTGCATTATTTGGTATGGTTAATTTATTTTTATTATATTACATATTTTATTTTATCTTATTTGTAGGATCTTACAATCCTACGATCCGATGTTAGGGTCCTACCTCGATCCAATCCTACGATATGATCTTAGGGTCCT
This sequence comes from Persicaria maculosa, assembly GCA_963922045.1. NCBI lineage: Eukaryota > Viridiplantae > Streptophyta > Magnoliopsida > Caryophyllales > Polygonaceae > Persicaria > Persicaria maculosa. Next base: position 69,487,459 of record OY998260.1, read on the forward strand.
ACCTCAATCCAATCCTTGGATCTTGATCCTATTAACCTTGAGCAGTAGTACTAGGGATAAACACATTTAGTAGGGCTAAACTTGCTTTGTCATAGTACAATTTAGTAGTATATGATTTATAGCTTCCCATGCACAATCACAGAACATACATCCCATTGGCATCGAAATAGGAGAACTTTGTAGTCTATCTTTGGACGGAAGACCGTCCCGAACAATTTTTCAAAGAAAGTGCTTAATCTAAGGAGGAACATCGAGTTTTCAAATTTAAGGGCAATGGAAATCGGTCAACGCGACGTCATTAGGCACCAACGATGTAGCCGTTCTCGAAGTAAACCAACTCGAAGTGCTTAACAATCAGTTAGTTTAATTTTCAGTGCAACCATTTTGAGTTAGAAATTTACTTTTATTCGTTCATGCTCACTATAAAAATGTTATGTATTGAAATTCTTTAAATGATAAGGAGCACCACATAAAACAATACACATACATTGGATTCACAATTCCTTGGAGCATTTTCGACCATTCATTCAAATTATTATTATTATTATTTTATCTTGGGGAAAAATTGGATATGTTATTACAACAACTCAAGAAATTCCCTAAAACATATACTCCAAATTGAAGAACTTTACAACAACAACAAAAAAATAAAACTTTAAAGCATTTCCAATAGCATCTATAAAATCATAAAGTGTATCGATAAAATGGTTCCCGTTTAATGGCAAGACGAAATTTATGTACTTATGTAACGGCCCGGGATTATGATTCCCGAGTTACGTTTCGAGGGATGAGACCCCTCGTTGGGATCTTGGGCCCCGAGTACAGGTTGAAGGTTTGAAACCGAAGATTTGTAGTTTAAAGTGGGATTTCGCACCCAAATCTGGAAGGTTAGCTGGAGACCCTGGGGTAAACCCATGTACCTGTCCTAAGTCTACAATGCGCAAAACCTTTATCATGCAAAGGATATAAGTTCTGAAAACGATATCACCAGTGTCTCGGCAGAGCCGGGTCAAAACAGAGTATAAGTAGGAAGAAATCCCAAAAGTATAAATTTGGTGAAGTCATGGTTCAAACACTCACTCTCCACCATATGAATGGACCCCGTCATAACAACACGAAATCAAGCAGTGGAACGGGTACCTGAAACTATACCACAAATTCAGGCCAAGTATTCGCCTGCGGGTCCTCTGACCGCGCTGAGGGCATATAATACGCCTATACCTAGAATAAAGGATGTCTTCATGCAGTACTGAAATATTAACCACTCTATCATGCTCCTAATTCATATATGCAGAATATGAAGTAAGGCCTTAACAAAGAATACCAAGTGGTATATCCCTCTTCTACCACCACCCCCTTTCCAGATAGGGTGGAGACTGGCCAGTTCGATGCTATAGCATATCACATCTCATCATCATATCGTATCTCAGCTCATCTCGTATCTCATGATATATATATATATATATATATATATATATATATATATATATATATATAAATGACTCAAGGAGGACAACGCCCGATGAAGCTGGGCTGTCCTATGACCCTAACAACGACTCTAGGACTCACAGATAACGACCGTTCTGCATTCAAACGCATACAGAATAAGAATGCTCATTCGTAAGTGCAATTCCTAATCATGATACTACATGACATGCTTTTATGCATATGCAACACCTACATACTATATGACACATCAGGCAGGAGATCCTGGTTACTGAGTAAGCCCCAGAGGTACTTACCTGGCTAGAAGATCAGCAAAAGAAGAATCTAGCACACAGTAGTCACGATCACAGAATATCACCTAATTACATAACGGGAATATACTGAGTATACGTCTATAGTCACTATGAATACATATATCACACATTCATACAAGCGGATAATTAACAAGTTCGCATCAACCATACTTCCAATTCATCATGATCAACCATCTCTTATCTCATACCATTCGTCATAACTTGTCAACTCATCAGCTTAAAACAACCACCATATCATACTTATATTTTCCATAAAGATATATATCATCATCATCATCATCATCATAAGTATCGAATATTTAATCTCTTCTAAAAATCACCACAATATCATGCTATTAGTCACACATATCATACCGTTAGTCAAACGATCATATTATCATGCTAGTTAGTCATCGAATAAGTCTTACTCTCAGGTTAGTTTCAAAACCGTTTTAAATCCGAATTAAACAGTTAAGAATTCCGACCCTTGAAAATACTCGCAAAATTCCTTTTCAATTTATTTATTAAATCATTTTGTAACTCTGAATTATTTTCTAAATTTCCCTTTTACAACTTCAAGTCTCAAATAATATATTTTAAATCCCAATTAATATTATATAATATTTAAATACCACTGATTAATTACTTTCAAAAAAAAATATATCCAAATCCTTTAAAGTCCCAACCATTTTTATTAAATAAAACCGACCTCTTTATAAAATCTCCGAAATAATATTTTATATTTTAATCCTCAAATAATATGATAATATTTTAAATACCGTTAAATAATTAAATAAATAAACGAATAAACCCGAACCGAACCAAACCTATTTAAACCCAACCGAATCGAACCGAACCGAACCCGTAATTATATACTCCCAACCGGTTCACAAACAAATAAATAATATGGCAAAACGTGGGCCCCACTACCAAGTCTTCTTCTTCGTTCAAACCGGAGGTTCCCGCCCGCCATGGCACCGAAGCTTCCTCGCGCTGCTCGACGTCGACGCACTGCTCGACCTTGCTCGCGGTCGGCTCCTCGGCCCTTGCTCGTCCTAGCCTGCTCGCTCGCACTTGCTGCTCCCAGCCTCCCACCCTCGTTACACAGCTTCCCTCGACCTCGCTCGTCGCCGAATACTCACTCACCTCGCTGGACCTCTCCCGAGCTCACCGGAGCTCTCGAGCTTGCCCGATCGTCCAGCACTCAGCCCTCACTCACTCCCGACTAATCTAACCATTGAAAAAGACTCAGAAACGAATCGAAACGAGGATAAATTCGGAGCTCACCGAGATGGATTTTTCGCGACTTCGGAGCTCTCGATCGGAGTTCTGGGCTTCGTCGGTGGCTCCCGATGACTTGTCGGACCTACATCGGATGTGGGTGAGTGTGATGGTGAAGATCGCAAGCAATTTCGATCAAAAACGAAGGAGGGACGCTTACCGGAAGTTAGCTTCGCGATTGATCGAAGATTAGAAAGGAATGGGCTGCGGTGGCTCCATGGCGGCTCCGGTGGTGTCCGTTGTTGTTGCTGGTGGCTCCGAGGGATGCCGCGGTTGCTGTTGGTTGCTCCGAGGAGGTGTCGAAGGAGCCGCGGCGGTGATGGAAGGTGATGAATGGAGGTGACGGTGTTGGATGGAAGGTACGGTGATGGTGATGGAGATGAAATGGTGATGGTAAGGAGGTGATGGTGACGATGAGTGATGGTGAGGGTGATAGGGTAAGGGGTGGGTTGAATTTGAAGGGTATGGTGAGGTGAGGGAGTGGATGAAGATTGAGTGTGGAAATGGGTAACCAAATACCCGGAAATAAACCCCGGATACGCGAATTTCGAATCCCGAAATTAGTTTCCAAGTGTTAGTCTCCCCGACTCTCGCTTTCTCGATCAATTAGATTTTTAAAATCGACAAGGATATCGCCATCCAATAATTATTTTAAATTTTCGAGGTAAAAGGATGGAAATTATTCGTCAAATTTTATATTCCGGTCGGAATCCGCTAAACGAGTTTTAAAACCGATTTAATTTTATTTTTAATTCTCTTTTTCCGACAAAATTGGGATTTGAAAATCCAAGCCTTTACAACTTACACCCAGATCCTTTTCATTTTTTGAAAATAATAACGGATTGACCCGAGAGACGACAAAGAACCGAAATATCGTAGTCGCAAAATTTTCATCAATCTCGTTGAATGTAATAAAAAACAGTAGTTAAGATTTATTGTTGGTTTTTTACATTAAATTTGATGGGTTTCGACGGTTTTTTTGTTTGTTTTCGGCTTAAGGATTATCTCGGCACAGTTCTTTCTTCGAGTCTTTGGTATTAGTTCGGCAAAGTTCCACGGGAAAATAAGTAAACTCAACAGCTTTCACTAAGCCTAACCTCGGCTATAATCGCCGAGCTTAGTCTTCTTCCTCGGCCCAGGATGCCGAGCTCAGACATGTTTCTCGGCTCAGATTGTCGAGTGTTTATTGGCCTGTAATTCACGCATAATCAACCTCGTATTACCTACATTGGCATTCAATCTTGCAAATCTAACCTCTTATGACGAAGACAATACCAAAACACAAAAAAAAAACCTCCAAAAAAACACAAAATTGATAGCATCAACCGGATTTTCACTATTTCACTCAAAATTCAAAACCCCCAATTTTTATATCGAATCAACTGAAATCAATAAAATAATTGCAGCATATGAGATAACACAAGACTCATTGAAATTCAACTATTGAGAATGGAGGATTGCAAATTAAATTCTATATATTTATTTTAAATAGATAAAAATAGTGATATTTAAAACATGTATTAAACTTAGAAATATGTAAAGTAGAGAAATTAGTAGAGTTTAATCACAATTTTTTTTTTAAAAAAAATAGTATTTCCTTCTCTATTTTAAAGATTTTTTTATAAAATCTATTTGATCACAATATCAAGAATTTTGAAAGTCATTTTGAATGTCTAAGTTACAAAATCTATTAGTCATAAATGAAAAATTGCTTAACTATCAATCTTTATATTCCCTTCGTCCAAAATTACATGTTTTTTTTTACTTTTTAGCACGTATTTTTAAGAGCTAAAAACTAAATAAAATATTAACTTTTTTATTAATTTTTTTAAATAATTATAAACATATTATTAATAGGTTTGTAATTATTAAAAACATTAATAAAAAAAGTTAATATTTTATATAGTTTTTAGCTCTTAAAAAAACGTACATAAATAATAAAAGGACGTGTATTTTTTGACGGAGGTAATATTATACTCCGTATTATATACGGAGTATATAAACTATTTACACACAATTTAAATCGACGCACATACATGCATCCTAAGACAACACCTCTCCTCGAAAACCTAAATATCACACACCGGAATCGCCGCCCAAGGACTGAAATTTTACCGAAAGAAGAAGAGTCCTAATTCACTACATCCGGGGCGATTCGGATCCTCTACAACACCCGGTGCACCACGAAATTATTTCAGACATAATTTTATTTTTAAAAAAATTGAAAAAAATATATTTACATTCCGCATACTTATATTTATATGTTTATAATTTTTTTTTGGAAAAAATCATGTTTTAAAAAAACATAAAATTTATTTTCTAATATAATTGATCTTTTAATTTTATAATTTTTTTAAAATGAATTTTTTTATAATAAAAGTTTATAACATATAGTATGTGGAATGTAAATATATTTTTTAAAATTTTTTTAAAGTAAAATTATAACCGAAATAATTTCGTGGTGCACCGTAGGGTGTACAGGGAGTTGTAGAGGATCTGGACTCATCCCGGGCTGATCCACATACACTTAATTATTTTAGGTATAATTTTATTATATTTTTTTAACTTATATTTATATTCCATACACTTATATATTTATAAACTTCAATCATAAAAAATTATGTTTTAAAAATATAAATAATTAAAAGATCATAATAAATTCAAAAATTTGTAAAAGTATAATTTTGCATGCTTAAATTCTATAAAATATATAAATATAAATATAAAAAATTATATTTATATTTCATATATTTATATTTATAAAATTATATTCAAAATAATTAAGTGATGCACACTTAATGCTTGTAATATGGTATAGAGGATCTGGACTAAAGAAAAAGGGTGATAATATTTACATCCATAAATTTTACTATATGCACCACACATACGCCTCTTGAATCACACCCATGTTCCTCTTGAGTCACACACCTACGCCTCTAAAATACCCTGCGTCTCTTGAGGGGCAGGTGTATGACTCAAGAGGAGCATGGTGTATTTTAAAAAAAAATATAAAAAGTAAGATATGTGGTGTAAATAGTAAATTTTGTGGTGTAAATAACATTGCCTAAGAAAAGGAAAAAAAAAGGCATTGAATCCTTCCAAGATCAGCGTGTAAATAAATTGTACTACCGTAGTATTGTAATTCCTAAACAGTAAATGAGTGAATCTGTGGAGAGAGTCAAATGGAGAAACGAACGAGTCGGTCGGGGGATCTGATAAATAGGGGGATGCAAAGAACACCCGATTTAGCAAAACCCCTAAAGTTGGCGTCTTTGTTTTCGTTGTCTCAAAGGACGTGGAGGAGAGCTGCCCTTCCTTTGTGTAGGGTTATCTCATTCCTTCCTTCCTTTCTCCCTCCCTCTCGGAAAATAGGGTTCCTCATTTGCAACGCCCACCAGGTGTTCGCTCTTTTGCCTAAGAGAGCGGCATAAACAACAAAAGATCCTTTTTTTTTTGTGTGTGTTATTGTAGAGGCTTGAAATCTGAAAATCCCCATCTGGGTCTCTGTAATGGCGAGTTGGGTACTCTCAGAATGCGGCCTTAGCTCTCTCCCTAGAGTTTACTCTAGACCCAGGTTAGGGATTACCCTCAAACAAGTCGATAAACTCACCCATTTTGGTAGTAGTTCGAATCTGAGGCGGGTCTCATTGTGTGTTTCTGGCAGGGAGAAGAGATGGCCGGTGAAGGTCAGTGCCCCTCTAACGGTACCAGCAACAACTACCTTAGATGGGAAAGGGAATGGTGATGGTGATGTTGATGGTGGGGAGGTCAAGGGGTTTGACCCTTCAGCCCCTCCTCCCTTCAAATTGGGGGACATTAGAGCTGCCATTCCCAAGCACTGCTGGGTTAAGGACCCATGGAGATCGATGAGCTATGTGGTTAGGGATATCGCCGTCGTCTTCGGATTGGCGGCCACTGCTGCCTACTTCAACAATTGGCTTCTTTGGCCTCTTTATTGGTTTGCTCAGGGTACCATGTTTTGGGCGATCTTTGTTCTTGGTCATGACTGGTGAGTTTTTGGATCTGAGTGATTTACTTCAATTTGCATGTATTTTTTTTCAAGTGTATAATTTGTGATGTGATCTGATAATGATGGTCTTTCTGGTATTCATACTAGGTATGAGGTTTTGGGTATGAGTGTGACTGTATGAGTATGAGTATGAGTATGAGTATGACTAACCACAACCTACCAGTTTTCCCTTGGTGGGTAGGTTAAACCAAACTCCAATATATGGGATCCAGGATCCCATACCTCATACCCATACGTGATATTAAGATTTTCATACCAAATGGGCCCTGATCTTCCTTTTTTTGCTTAATTGACTCCTTTCCATACCAAATGGGCCCTGATCTTCTTCTATTTTGGGTTTGATTGATTCATTCCCTTGTTCTGTGTGCTTGGTTTTGTTGTGCAGTGGTCATGGAAGCTTTTCAAACAGTCCAAAGTTGAATAGTCTTGTTGGCCACTTACTTCACTCTTCAATCCTTGTTCCTTACCATGGATGGTACCCTATCTTATAATCTTAAAACTCTAAACTTTATCATTCATAATCGATAATCGAAACTATGTATTACGGAACTTTTGACTTTATTGATACTGAAAATGATTGATGCTCTTGGCGATTGTGATTGACATAGGAGGATTAGTCATAGAACTCACCACCAAAACCATGGGCACGTCGAGAATGACGAGTCATGGCACCCAGTAAGTTGTTTGTTTTCGGCAAAGGTTTCCCTTTTTTTTACATGAATTTTGCTGATTTGGAGATGAAGGGGGTCAACCTTTTTCTTATTTTTTCGATTTGTTCTAGTTGCCCGAAAGTATCTACAAGAATTTGAGCGATGAAACGAAGATGTTGAGGTTTACCTTGCCATTTCCTCTTCTTGCCTACCCTTTTTATCTGGTGAGTCAAAAGTATATTTAGTAGCTCTATCTTAGTTTGTCATCCTTGCTATTTCAGGTTTTCCTGTTATATTTTGTTACTGACTTACCACTTTTGTTGACAGTGGAGTCGAAGTCCTGGAAAGTCCGGTTCTCATTTTGATCCAAACAGTGATCTGTTTGCTCCAAATGAGAGAAACAATATCATCACATCTACGTTTTGCTGGTTAGCAATGGTTGCCTTGCTTGTAGGATTGTCATTTGTTATGGGTCCTATTCAACTGTTCAAGCTCTATGGCATACCTTACATGGTTTGCTTCTCTTGCCATATCCTCATCTGTTACATATGCTGTTTGCTCTTGATTTGTGTATCTGATGTTACCATCTATCCGCAGATGTTCGTTATGTGGTTGGACTTGGTTACTTACTTGCATCACCATGGACACGAGGATAAACTCCCTTGGTACCGGGGAAAGGTATGGATCTCTTGATTTATCCCGAAATTTGCATTGGTTATTTGCATACAAGTGCTCAGGTAATTGTTGTTGCATCTAGGAGCAAAATGGTTGCATAAAAGAATTAAAAAGGTGTTAATTTATGAAACAAACCAGTCAGTTTTCTTTTCAAAGTTCTCCAAGTTCCTAAAATACGGATAGTTTATCAGCCTACCATCTCCTCTCTTTATCAGTGAATAAAAAGATGACAAGTGTAGTTGTGCTTGTGCGCTTGTTGCACGAGGCCCTTGAGTCAACTGTCTCATGATTCTTTTATCTTATGAAGTTTTAGTTATGCCTTTGGAATGATACTACAAATCAAAACTAATTAACCCTGAGTCTTTTGAACCTCTCGTATGATTTTGTTTTTCACTTGGTGAGTGTATGCAATGAACGAGATATATTGAGTTTGTGCTTGTTGTTGATTGCGTGCAAGGGACCTATATGATACGGAGTATATCTTATCTAAAACAGTTTTTTTCGAGTAAAAATATTTGTGGATCACATTTGTTTGGCGCTAAGCAATGGAACCTATTTATAGTGGTCTCTAGCGTTTTTTGACAAGTGGTTGGCCTTCCTACTTGTTTTCCATATAACTAGTTTCCAAATTGACAACTCACAAGCACATTTTCTTTTGACACGAATGATTACACAGTTATTAATCATGTTATAATCCTCAGTGTGTCTAACCCAAATTTCATTGCTCAGGAATGGAGCTATCTCAGAGGAGGGTTGACGACAGTCGACCGTGACTACGGGTGGATCAACAACATCCATCACGATATCGGAACCCATGTCATCCATCATCTTTTCCCTCAGATCCCACACTACCACCTAATAGAAGCGGTAAAAGAAACTCTCAAAACAACCTTCTTTCTTACTTTAATCAACTTCTTGCAATGCATTGCTGGATCTGATTGAACTCTCTTGACTTGTTTGATGCACCGATTATTAGACCAAGGCAGCAAAGCCCGTTCTGGGCAAGTACTACCGGGAGCCAAAGAAGTCATGGCCGCTCCCGATTCACTTGATTGGCGAGCTGATAAAAAGCATGAAGAAGGACCACTATGTCAGTGACACTGGGGATGTTGTCTATTATCAAGCAGACCCAGATCTTTATTAAAGAATCCGGGGTATGATGCGTTTTTCGTTGAGAATCAAAAACTAGGAAGACGATGGCTCTTGATTATGATTCTTTCAAGACCTGAACTGATTCATATGTGCTTGAGTTTCTCCTTGTATTCAGTTTAGCTTTTGTACTAGGATGTATTCTGCAGATGTTATTTGGTCCTCTCAAGCAATGGTGGAGAAGGCCTTGTTTTCCTGCTTCAATCTCTTGTGATTGTAGCATAAATGTATTAGTATTGTTTGAACAATTACCTCTCTTTGTAACCTCAAAATTCAGAAAAAATAATAATTTAAAGCATTCGCACACAAATATGAAAAAAAAACTCATCAATAGGAACTGATGTGATTGATAGTGCAGGTAGTGAAAACTGAGAACAAGTAAAATTGCGGGTGAAAATGAGTCGGGTTATGGATGATTTGTGGAGAAAATAGTTTAATCTATCATACGCAAATGGGTATTTTTATATGCACCGCAAATCCAATATAAAAAATGCACGTCGGAATTGACGTGCAAGCCTTTTTGACTAATTAGCGCAAAAATTAATTAACTCTCTTTAACTCTGCACGTCAATTCCGACGTGCAGGATTTGGGGTGTATATAGCGTTTCCGTACGCAAATATGTTCACCCTTGTCTAACCCTTGCAGGTATGGGCAATGGGTGTACCAAATAGAAATGTGTTTTTTTTAGTAAAATTGAAAGATAAACACAAGTATAATTTTAATCATCAAACACAAATAAAACATGCACGATACTTTATGTAATTGTTTAACATGCGTCATAGAAATATGGGTTCATAGTGGAAGTAAAAGACGTAGCATATATTGTCACATCGGGTATGTATGGATGCATTTTTTAGTAGGTAAAAAAGTAGTAAAATTATGAGGTTTATATTTAACATGTGTATGGGGTATCCATTTAAGTAAGTTTGTAGTTAAAAATGGAGTTAAAAATAAAGCTAAACAACAAGCTTTTTTGGTGTTTATTTGGTTTGAAATTACCATAATACTCCTAATAACAACAAAATAAACTCCACTTTTTACAAATATAAACTCTTCTTTGTCCCATTCAGTGTTTATATTATTTCATAATCCTTCGACCTTTATTTTACACAATTTTTCAATTTCAACTGTTTTTAAATTTCAACTTTTTTTAACTCCGCCTCATACGGACCCGATCCATATTACCTAAAAATTACAAATGAAAACACATATTTTAGGTTTTTTTATATTGGTATGTGGGGCGGATGAATGGTGGATTATTTGGACGGATAATGGGTGAAAAATATCCACTCATAATCCATCCATCACCCACATCACCCATCACCAATTTTAGTGCGGATTTTCATCTACGATATATCTCTAGCCCTAACTACAATCCCTGACTTTTCTTCTCATGGTAAGATTGGGAGTCGAAATATATACACCTAGAAAGAGTTAGGTGTGCATGAAAGTAAGAAGAGGAGTGAGGACTAAGACCATCCGCATCAATGCGGGTTTCTTGAGTTTCTTAATACCACTTTATCACTTTCTCTCTCCTTAAAAACCCCAACTTACTTTTTCGTCCACATCCATATGAGTTTCTAGATTTTCTTAATTTACTTTTCACCAATTATTATCTATTATATATTTAAATAAACATAATAATAACATGTTATACATTATCTATATATATGTATTATATTATGCGTTAATTAATATAATAATAGTATATAATAATTTTAAAAAAAAATATCCAAAATGTAAAAATAGATAATAAAATTTAATACAAACAACTTCATTGGAACAAAACAAACACCGAAATACAAGAACAATAAAAATAAAATACAAAGAGTACTCTCCATCATACATGAAATGGAAAATCATCGAAATACAAAAGTAATAAAAATAAAATACAAAGAGTACTCTTAATCATACATGAAATGCTTGAAGAAAATTTTAATTTTCCTAAGAGCCATTTCCAAACTTTTGCCATATGTGTTCAACCAGATCTTGCTTCAGTGCATAGTGTGTAATTTTATTCCGAAGTTGCGTTCGCTTTTCAATGTATTTCTCCATGGGGACGGGTCGCCTATTTGAATACGAAGTGTCGGTATCCTCAACTTGATCGAACTGCGACAAATCAAAGGAAAGACTGTAGTTCTCTCGCTCGTCCTCCACTATCATATTGTGAAGGATTATACAAGCTCTCATTATCCTCCCTACCAAAGTAATATCCCATGCAAGTGCTGGGTTTTTAACTATGGAAAATCGGGCTTGCAGGACTCCAAAAGCTCGTTCTACATCCTTTCTAGTAGCCTCTTGGTATTGAACAAACAACCTAGCCTTCTCTCCTTGTGGGAGCTTGATAAATGGTATAAAAGTCGCCCAGTTTGGATAAATACCATCAGCTAGATAGTAGGTTAAATGATATTGATGGTCATTGACTTCAAAGTTAACTGGTGGAGATATCCCTTGTAGCACATCATCGAATACAGGAGAACGATCAAGAACATTGATATCATTACACGTACCTGGGGTGCCAAAGAATGCATGCCAAATCTATAGATCATATGATGCTACTGCCTCTAACACGATGGTTGGTCTTCCGTCTTTGCCTTCATATTATGGCAAAAGTGTTGAATAAGGTTTAGAATATATTATCATCATTCTAATCATCTTTTTTGGTGGTTTTTATACATACGGGGAGACACGAACAATACATAAACTCGTGTTCCATCTTAAAACCAATTGGTTATGAGAGGAAAGCGCACTCTATATCACCGATGTGGGACAACATATTCCAACAAATACAAGAATAGAGAAAACACTGATTAATTTATAACAATGAGCTCTTTGCCCTTTTCTTGAACATTTATGAAAACCTCTAATTTTTAGTCTCTATGATAGCAATTCCTTATTTCTTTATCCTCCCTAACAAATTATCAGCTTATGTTACAACTTACAAGAACCACAAATCAACAAATCCAAATCAAGCTAAGCAATAATAGTGTTTCTGAATTAGGGCCACCATCTGCTCTTGTTCTATGTACACACTTGATCCACCCACGGCGAGCAAGGCGGCGCCACCAACGAGCTCACCCACGACACGTCCGGCTCCTCCATCCGCAACCCGAACCCCCCTATGTTCGGATTCACATTCGCATTCCCTCGAAGCCCAAAGGACGCTGATCTCCTCAACTTGCTTAGATCATCCCCTTGAACGCTCCAATCCACCTTCCTCTCGCCGGAGCCCCAGCTCGGATACAACCCACCGCCACCACCACCGCCGCCAATTGGAGACGACACTGCTGCCCCGCGATCAACGAAGCTCTGGCTCCGCTTGGCGAACGCAGCAGCAGCGGCGCGAGAGTTGAGCATTGCTGCTGCGACCGAATTGGGTGAGCCGTCGAGCTCGGAAGGCGAAAGCTTCCGGGAGGGCACCGGGTAGCTGCTCCGGAGGTGGTTCAGGTTCAACGGCGACATGGCATTCGGAGAATTCAACACATTTACCATTCCAAACATGTTTTCCAAGTTTGTAGGCTTCAATTTGAGCTGATTTTGCTGAGCAATTTGATTCTTCAGCAACTCGATTTCCAGATCAATGTCTCTGGCTGAAGAACTCGACCTCAATCTGCTACCGCCGGGCAATTGCAGCGTTGGGGGCGAATTCGAATTCGTCCATTTGGGAGAGCTCGAAGGCGAAATCGACGGGGTCGAGAACCCGCTGGAATGATCCGTGGGGATGGCAGATCCGGTGGAGGCGTAAACCGGCCGGAGCTCCTCCTTCTTGTGGGCGAAAAAGCAGACCTTTCGGGCGCACCCGATCTCGTCCTTGCAGAGGCGGGTTCGGTACTGGGCCGGGTGTAGCCACGACTCGAAAACGCCGTGCGCGAACTCGCAATCGTCGCCCTTCCTGCAGCTGCCCTTCTTGAACTCCGGGCAGGGGACGCAGCTGTACTGGTGCTTGATCGGATCGCGGCGCCGCGCGTTCTCACCGGGGTGCGCGAACGGGCACTCCGTCCAGTCGTGCGTGTACGCCCTCGAGCAAGGCTTGATCTTGAACCCGTACATCCTGAACTCGTCGGAGCTGTAGACTCCGGTGTTCATGTCCGGCAGCGAAACGGCGGCCGCGAACCCCTCCGTTTTCGGCGACACCGGATCGGTCTCCTCGGCGACGGTTCCGCCGAGCAAGACCTTCAATTTCTTGGCGGCGGGGGATTTGGGGGTTATGAGATCGGCGGGTTTGAGTCCATCCAAATTGAGGACGTTAGGGTTTGCGGAGGATTTGAGGAGGATCTCGACTGCAGCGGGGGAGGAGGGGGCACCACCGGAGACAGCGAGGTGAAGCGCGGAGACGCCATCGGAACCGGCGGTACGGTCAAGATCGGCGCCGGCGACGGCATCGAGGATGTAGCGGAGAACGTTGGTGCTGCCGTAGAGAGCGGCAACCATGAGGGGAGTGCGCTCCTCATACCCCATCTTCCTCGACCCGACCCGACTGCCGTACCAGAGCCCCGGCGCGTTCACAGGGAGGCGGGCGCCGGACTCTACGGCGTTCTTGAAGCCGTCGACGTCGTCGGCAGCGGCGAGATCCAGGAGAAGCGAAGGGTTGTAGAAACCCTCGCTTGCCGGATTTTGCACACCCATGGCTAGACTGCAACTGCAACAAGATTCGAAATTTCAACGAGAAATTGGATTGGGATGATGGGAATTGGCGCTGATTATGGATAAAGGAGGGGGTCAAGGGAAATTCAAGGAGATGAGGATGAAGAAATGGGTTGACTGGAAGTGGTAGTGAGAACGGGAGGAGGGAAAGAGGGGGGTTTTATAGGGTGTGGATGAGGCCCACACGTAAAGGATGAATTCCCAGAAAGAGAGAGAGACGAAGATGGAAGAAGGTAGGAAAGTGTGACTACTCTTCATGATTTCTTGCTCATTTAGTTATTTCCTGCAAATTACACAAAATCACCCTCATTTTTTTTAATCATTTTGCCAAAAAAAAAAACTTTTCAATCAATCCTTTTATTTATGTTTTGTTTAAAATTTAGGGTGATAATGTTTAAAATTTATGTTTTGTTCAATCAATCCTTTTATTTATCTTTACCCATTTTTGTAATGGAAAATTTTGTGGGTAATTTGCAATGTCGTTTTTACCTTTTACATAAGTTGTTTTTTTGTATTCTGATAATAAATGACGTCATTTTAGAATAAAACGTATGAAATCTATGAATTATTAGGTAACTTGTTAGGAGAATATAATTTTTTCGTTTAAAGAAAAAAAATAGAAAAGAAATAAAGTAGTGGAAGTCGAAAAACTGACAAGTTCCCTTGAAGTGATTATAACTTTATACTCGAACGTCGAATTGAAAGGTAAAATATATTAAAACAAGGAGAACATATATATGTGAATGTGATTGACTCGTCCAAAGAAAGGAGGGGCACGCGACCACCATGCTTCGATAGTCTGATAGCTCCTCTGGAGTGAGATGTCCTTATTAACTTTGGCATTGTTTGGTAAAACAGTTGTAGATGGGTAGTTAAAGTTTATAGATTATTTATATTGAATATATGTAAATAAGCTAGTATGGTATTTAGTAAACCGAATTATTAGGATAGCTAATGAAAACTTGTAAATAAAAAACTAAAAGCTCCAAAAAAAATATTTATGAGTAGTTGTAAAAAGTTTCGATTTTAAAAACTAATTAAACTAAAATATTACAGTATAATTATTTCATTTAAAATTATATAATATCTAAATAAAAAGTCAAATGGGTTTCATGGTTAAATGAAGATGAAATAATAGTGGGTATTGCATTTATAAACAAAAGATAGACAAATAGTGGTTTAGTGGTTGTGGGGATACATTCCATGCCAAGAGATTCGAAGTTCGAATCTCCTTGGACTGCACAGTACCCAATTCAGATGAAGAGCGACCGAGTCGATTGAACTGGACTAAGATAGAAAAAAGAATAAGGTAAGTGGAAATGAGGGGTGGTTTTATGGGAAAAGGCTACGCATACATACACTTGTACACCAATTTTTTTTGTAAAAAAAATATTTTTCTAGGGTTTATCATTTAAAATTTAGGGTATAATTTTTTAGACTTTATTCTTTATAATATGAGTATAATAGAAAGTTAAAGAAAATTTTTAAGGTTAATTTTTACAATTTGAAAAATAACTGATAAATTTTATAAAAATTTATACATGGGAAAAAGATACACCAATATCATTCTTCGGATTTGTATGTAGTTAGTTTAGTTGTGAGATGGAGTAAGGTTCGTGTGGGGGGTATGGTTTGAATTTTCAAAAGTAGTAGAAAAGGGGTGGGAATGGGTCAACAGTCAACCGGTCAAAGGGGTACTACTACGCGTGTTGCTTGGTGCGGTGTATTGTATTGTATGTGTGACTTGTGTGTTCTCAAGTGCTATATATAATATATACTGTATACATAATAATAGACCAAATAAAATTAGTAGTAGACCTAGTAAGATTGTAGGTCCCACACTCTTTATCATGTGCTATACACTTAATTCACATGAAATGAAATTCAAATTAGACTCAAATGAAGTGAAAACCCATGCACATTGTGCTTCGAGACTGGTTGATTGACCATATGTTGGGATGAAAAAATTACACTAAGTTTTTTAGTTATATGGGTGGATCTCGCGCTTGTAACCAAATCAATAAATCAAATATGACTCCGTATCCGAGATTGAGATTCTTTGGAGTTCGTCTGCACTACCCACAAGAGTTTGTATCCTGTTTTACTGCTGACCTGCGGTGTCACTCTTCGGTGGTACTTGGCTTCGTTCTTCGGCGACTTCCTCAGCTTTCTTGGGTGTTTCTGCTTGTTTCATTTCGCTTGTTGTTTATATTTCTGTATTTTTAGGTTGTATGTTTGACGGTTCGCCGTCTTCCGACTTTATCGGCCTCTAGATGAGTCAGACCTGTATTACCTTCGAATTATTACCTTATCAAAAAAAATCAAATATGACTCCTTTTTTATACGACCAAGTGGTACTAAATCTTTAAACATGTTTGTTTGGGTTAACAAAGCTAATGGAATGTGCATCTTTAATAACCTTAAAAAAAACAGTTTGTTTGCAAAAAAAAAATTGATTATTTCAAGTAAAAGATTTCCTTAAATAAGAATGCCTTGTCCATGGGTGGAGCCAAGGGGGGCTGGGGGTCACATGCCCCTCGCTCATTTGATGAATTACCTAAATGTATTTTCCGCGTTGATTCGTTTTTATATATAATACGTCCTAATCTGACATCTGAGTAAAAAGTTATGAATGTTTAAAAATTTAAGGTACATTAATCACTTTAATTTTATTCCAATAAACTATCATGCTTTTATATTTTACTTAAATTAACATTCATATACTATAATTCATCTCGAAAGCTTCGAAATGAGAGGTTATACTAATCCTTTTAACAATTAGATTAAAAGTTACGCAAGTTTAAAATTTTTATATTTTGTTATACATTATCATATGTTAAGAGTCAATAAGTTACATATTGACTAGGGTTGTTATTCGAGTAAAATGAGTCTAGTATTCCTTGATTATATTTAGCTCGTTGAGATCGAATCAAACTTATATTTGAACATGAGCTCATACTCGACTTCTTTAGTAAATGATCAAGATCGAGGTGTGTTTTTTTCTAAGTATTATGCAGTCTTAATTACTTGCTCATTGCATAATAACTCAAAGAAAATTTATAAATTTCACAAAATTCGCATTATTTGAGCTTAAATCGAGTCGAGTCAAACCAAGTTTTGAATCGAGCTTAAAAAGGTGCTCATACTCAGCTCATTTAGTAAATGATGCTCGAGCTGAGCTTTTATTGAGCAAAATCCGAGACAAGCTCACGCTATTCGACTCATATAACAACGCTATTATTAACTTAATATTTATTATATTGCGTTTCGTATCTTCATGTAGTTAATTTTTATTCGGATATTTCATTTATTTATAATTTATTTATATTTCTTTTTTTTCACACAAAAATGATGACATTTTATCATAAAATAACATCATTTATTGTCATATTATATATAATCATTTATATCGATTTAATCCAAAACGATATCGTTCATGTATAATTGTGTCCCCCCTCCCAATATTTTCTGGCTCATCCATTGGTCTTGTCCAAAAGATGAAATCGCTCATCCCTAACCTGACGGAGATTGTAAGAGGAGGTAAATCATGATTATGGTGACTCCACTGACAATAAAGGTTAGGATCAATATTCACAGCGCACAAAGAGCCCCTTCAATTGAAATGTTACTTCCACATTGCCGTTGATGAGACTCGATCATTAATTTTCTTGTCCAAATACCAACGTCACTAGTTGAATTAAACTCGTACAGACTTAAAAGTAAGAATGTCTATAATGGCGAATTTTCAACTAAATAAGTTTTAAAGTTGTTTGGGCTCGTTGGTCAAAGTGCTAGAAAGTTTGTGTGTAAGCCAACATACGTACGTGTCCAACAAATAATATACAAGTCAAATGCATGAGATTTTATGATTTTTTTTTTAAATCTCAAAATCAACTACAACCAAATGATTATATTTTGTCTAAGACATGAGAAAATCTCGTATCAATGTATCATATATAAAAGCTTTTCAATCATCACCGAGTATAACTAGACATGTTCTTAAAAAAAAAAGTATATATAACTACATAAGTAGACATGGAATTGATATTTTTTTTAAAAAAAATACAGAGAACCCCTAATAAATTCAATTAGTCGGTATAAATGAGATTTAGACGAAATAAATTTATTTAATTATTTGAAAAAGGAACAGATTCGAAGAATATCACGGTGGTAAACGAAATGAATATATATATATATATATATATATATATCACCCATCAAACCCAATTATATGTTTGTTGAAGACTTAATAAAATCTCATATACAGTGTATCTATATATATGTATATATTATGGTATATTCAACGTACTGACAATCTGACATGCCAACTTGTTTCCACACAAAGGAAAAACTGGGTTATGTAAATCTTCTCAAGTTAATCATAAATGTTGTTAGGATTGTGTATATATAACCACTGTCCACTGGTTAGTCAAATATCAAATTTGGAATATAGAAAAAAAAATAAGGTGACAAATAGGTATAAAAAATTACATTAAGATGTCAAGCTGGTATATTTTCTAAAAAAAAACTAGTTTTAAATCAATTAAACCTATTTCACTTATAATAAGGAGTACAACCAATCGGGTTACTTACAAACATTGGATCGATTAGTTTTCTTTCTTTTTTTAAAATAACAAATTAAATAGCTGGGTTGGTTTAAATTAACCCTAATTGGTGAACTATGTACATCAAAACAATGAAATATCAAGAGGCGATGACTCATGAGTCATGACTCATGAGTGACTGATCAACTCGACAAGGTGCTCCAATGACGAAATCACGAGAAAGTTTATCGTGTACTCTATAGTGATTTCTCCCCTGTTAATTTGGTTGATTTGACTTGAGTGTCAAATTTTGATTATGGAATGCTATTTTTTGTTTAATATGTGTTGTTTTGGGGTTGATTTTGGCTGAATTTCTATGTCTTGAGTTCAATTCATTTTTCCCACGGATGATCAACCTGCATCATTTATATCATTACCACCGAATGCCTTACTTATGAAAATCATAAAATTGATCTATTTGATTTACAAATGGATGAGGATGAGGATGAGGTTTACGATACTAGCAAGGTACAAATGAGGGTGAAGGAGAAATACCTACACGATTTTGGGTTAAACAGTCGTTCTCCCATTGCTTTAGAAAAGGCAATTAGACTGCTAATCGGTTCGCTTACGTTAGTCGGGCTTGGAAAATTTCATAGATTGGAGGTTTGATACTTGATTGATGATTTCGTTCGAAAGAATGTCCTTAGGTGGTGGTTGACCACTCCTAAATTTCCGCCTTGTATGGAAAAAAAAAAGTTTAATGAGTCTCATTCTTGATATTCAAATGAAACATTTTTTAAAGTTTTGAATCATCAAATTCACCTCATTTTTTTATGGATATATATTTTACAATGGGAGATGCATGAAAAATGGTGAAATAAATATATAACATTAGAGCTACAAAGAACTTTAAAACGTTTCAAATCACATATTATTATATCGAGTCAAGTGCAAATCTTTTTTACTCAATAAAAAAAAAAGAATAAAGTGCAAATGAAAAATCACTTATTTATTAAAAAAAATGTTAAGAAAGTTGAAATGAGTTACTTTTGATCAACTCTAGTTGTTAGAAGCTGTTAGAAATAAACGGTCGAGATCATTTCATGATGTAACTGAATTGCTATAAATGTATGATCTCGGCTTGTGGAAAACACAGTTTTACACATCTTACATTTCTCTGAATATGATATACAATTAAGTGTTCATCTCTCTCTCAGTTCTGTTAATCAAGTTCTTCATTCATATTCAGTAAAATCAAGCTTGATCTTCTTTTGTAATTCGAGCTTGATTTTTCGATATGGTATTAGAGTCTTTTCTTGCACTCAATCGGTGATGGAAATTGATGGTTCTCTCGCTCAATCTTGCTCTGAATTCATCAATACATCACAATCTGTTTTGCAAAATATGAAATTTCATATCATGTCGCCTTCAAATGATGAGCGCTCTGGAGATCGACGACGAGGAGAAGGAATCACAGCTACTGATCTACAAAGTCCATTATTCATTCATCCATCAGACAACTCTGGACTGGTGCTCTCAACAATTCAACTAACCGGAGATAACTATCGCAAACGGAAGAGATCGATGTTGAAGGCGATCTCTATCAAGAATAAGGTATGGATTCTTAACGACTCTATATTCTCTATAGCTTGACCTGAGGAAAATCTTTTACAATGGAATCGCTGCAATGATATTGTATGTTCTTGGATTTTGAACGAGACCATCCCCTTGAACCTTTATTGGTCCACCCCCGAACTTCTAGTGATTCAATATTTTTTTGTTTAAATATTATGTTATAGATAGTTAACTTTATACATTTTATAAACAATATAAATTTAATAATAATATGTTATGTATAGTTAACCTTATGTATGTTTGAATATAAAAAATTATTGAAAAATGATATATTTGTAAATTTAATTGGTAAGAAAAGATGGATTTTGTGATATTAGCGTTATTATTAATAAAATAGAAACAATAAGAATGAGACGTTGGTATGATGTGACCAAAAAAATACAGTATATTTATAATTATCTTTAGCATTTTTCGTTAAACATGACCTAACCTAACTGAATAACGGGGAATTGGAGATTTTGCAAATCAAACATGCCCAGCTCAGTGTTAACTAGTCCGTGGCCCATGATGACGTATGATATTATTGGCAATGGCATTGCATCTGCAACTACTCACGTGCAAAATTAAGTTGTTTATTGTTAGCAAAACGCGTGGATCCCAAACACTCGAGCCATGTACAACTGTACAAGCAGAAAAGAGAGGTGGCCCCCACACATGATCTGTCCTTTCTTATTGCCAGAATCTATACACAATTTTTTAAAAATCTTACCATTATTTATTACCAGTAGATTATTTTTTTTATTTTATCAAAAACTAAAATTAATAAATCACAATTATTATAACATATTTAAAATAACATATTTTAAAATATTTAAAATAACATATTTTAAAATATTTAAAATAACATACTACTATTTTTTTTAACAAAATTGACACTTTAAAATGACATGTTTTACTGAACGAGGGAGTATGGGTTCGTATGGGACGGAGTTAATAAACTGAATAAAATTATAGACAGGGTAAAATTTATAAACTATTGGTAAAAATAGTTAAAAATTTAAACAACAAGATAATCTCCGTATGGGAAGAAAAACAGTTTATTTGTAAAAAGTGGAGTTTATTTGGTTGTTATTAGGGGTATTGCGGTACTTTCAAACCAAATAAAATAAAGAGGAGAATAAACACCTAAAAAAGCACCGATTTGTAGCTTATATTTTAACCCCCTTTTTTTAACAGTTTTTACTTGTTTTTAGCCTCACATACACCCATTTAAACTACTTATAAAATAAACACCTGTTTGTACTTAATTTTTACCTTTTTTTTTACACACTCATACGCACCCTATATGCTTCAATGCAACAGTGGAATTCACTCATTTACTAAGTGGCTTGTGTTGTAGAGGAGGAGTAACATATAAGGACTTGTGGGTAGTACCCATAGGTCCTCGGTTCGAACCCCGTATGACCGCTCTTTATTTACCAATTCAAGGAGTAACATATAAGGGCTTTTGGTATCAATATCTAGATATCAAGATACCAATATCGGTTGATATCTTGATATCAAGATATCGATATCTGGTGATATCGATATGAAATGATACATCCCTCAAAATCAGTATATCAAATAAGTTCAAATCTGATATCTAGATAGCAAGTGATATCGATATCAGAGATACCAAACACATATATCAAATATCCCTTGATATCGTATGGATCGATACCAAACACTAGATATCAAATATTATTGCTGATATCCGATATCTGATATCTCGATATCAATACCAAATGAGTCCTAAATGACATAGTTGGCTCACAAAGTCAGAAGCTTGTGGTGTTGCAACTAGTGACGGAGCCACAAACTTATCGAAGGGGGAGGGGGCGAATTTTGTTCAAATTGTTCAATCCCTCTTCAATAGTTTTTTTTAGTTTAACGGACCAAAAATATGACATTTTAGTTTAAACGACAATGTTGTAGTCCAAAACAACATTTTTTAAGTTCAATTTTTGTTTAAAACGACAATGCTTTAATTCAGATTGACAACGTTTTAGTTCAAAACGGCAACATTTTAGTTTAAAGTTGTTTCATTAATTGTTGTATATCTTTTCTCTTTTTACAACCAAAATGATGTCCTTTTAGTTTATAATAACATTGTTTTTGTCTAAAAAGACACCATTTGAAATTTAACTACTCAATATGTAACTTATTGTTCTCTTAGCATGCAATAACGTGTAACAAGATATATAAAAAATTTAAACTTGCATAATTTCTCTTAGCATGCAATATATATAACCTTTTTTTTTTGAAACTATTGAGTATCAAGTTATATAAAATGTTTTTTTTTCAAACATTCATAATTTTTTACTCGGATATCAGATTGATGCTTATAATATATCAAAACGAAGTTATAAACATGTGGAACATGTATAGATAACTCTCGGATGAAAGGAGGGGTGAATGTGTGGAACATGTGTCAAGACTTAGGATATGTTTTGTTTGCCCTTCTCTTCAACTCTTTTTCATAGTGTATTTAAGGTTGACTCTTAAGGCTCCAGGGATATAGGATTGTTGTTTGAATCTCGTAAACAAACAATTTGTGTTATTCTCGCATTGCATGTTTATTTTTTGTTCGTTTTTCGACAAAAAAAATTGGGGGGTTTAAGCAAAAAATACGGAGTAATTATTTATTTTTCAATTTTAAAGAAATTTTAAAATTGAAGATTATTTAAAATGTTATTAAAATTTATTTAGTATAAATAGACAACACTATCTAAAAAACGACCCAATAAATTCGGATCATTTACAAATAATCAAATACTCCATTTAAACTCCTTTCCTTTCCATTACACCGCTGGCCCTCTCCCAGTCTCACTCTCTCTCCGTGGCGCGTCACCCGCACTCTCCCCTCTTTCTCTCCTTCGACTTCCTCCCGACCACATTTCAGTCGGCGAGATGGAAGAAATGCTTGCAGAGAAATAGAGAGGAGAGAACTCCAAAACTAACATTTCCAATGGCGGTATCATAAAAGCCAGAATTGGTTAATTCCACACTTTGTTTGTTTCTTTGGATTCTCAATCAACTTGCAGATTACGCGAATATTCAATTGCGCAATTTGATTGCGTTTGTTCCTCCCCACCGACATCTTGTTTTGATTCGCGACTTCTCATTTCCGAGATCTTCCACTCCATTTGAAGCCCTAATTTCTTCGTCGATGTCGGCGATGGCGCAAGCTGAAGTGTATGCGCCGAATTCATTGCAGCTGTGGAAGACGATGTTGAATTGGCTGGCCTTCCTTGTCCAGATCTTTGTTCAGATTGTTAGGGGGACTCCGTCTCTCTCGCAGGTCTTCTCCTTCATCGGTTTTAGCCAGACGTCCCTACTCTCTCCTCCTTCTCCCGCGTTTAAGCCTCTCTCCGTCGTCGAAATCTCCCTTCAGTCGCCGCCGGGGAGTACCGTTGTTGATATTGATGATGTTGAAGCTGTTCTTGATAATGAGGCCGCTGGTGGTGACGCCGATGGTCCATTGAAGAAACTTACTGTATGTATCGTATTAGAATATGTTTTGCGGCTTTGTTTCATGTGTTGATGTGTTCTCTGGATTAGGAATTGTGATTTTTTAGGTGTTTTTTTTGTCTGTGTGCTTGTAAATGGTTTCTGAATTGATCTAGCTGCCATTAGGTCATTTGTTAACCTATTGATTTACGAGCTTCGGGTGAAAATTCTACATATTCACATCTTTAGCTAGTTTGATCTGTTTGAACCAGTCTCCATCCTTTTAGATTTTGACTTGGTTATTGTTAGTTTATTTGCATCCATCTAGCTGTTTTGCAGTATATTTTGATACTCGATTCAAGGTACATGTAGGAGCTATGTTAATTACGCATCAATTACCTTCTTATCATTGTTGTTTTTAGGCATGGAGGATGATTGTTGTAGAAATTTTGCTCTTTGTAGAGTACAATATACTCTGGAGGATGATCATCTGCTAGAGAAATAAGCACTGGCACCTAATCAGTATTTGTTTTCATTGCCGATTGCTATGGAACAGGTGGTTCTTGACCTGGATGAAACTCTAGTTTGTGCATACGAGAAATCGAGTTTACCTCCTGCTATCCTTGCTCAGGCCATAGATGCTGGATTAAAGTGGTTTGAGCTGGAGTGTGTGTCTTCTGACAAGGTCTGTTTCTTGTTCACTTCTCGTGTTCTTTTTCTTTGTAAAATATATCCCTGATATAAGCTTAACCTTGTATTTCCAAAACTCAAGGAACATGAAGGGAAACCTCGGGTCAGTTATGTTACAGTCTTTGAGCGTCCGGGATTGCATGAGTTCTTGGAAAAGCTTAGTGATTTTGCTGACCTTGTGCTCTTCACAGCTGGTCTCGAAGGTTCGAAAACTTTCTAACCTTTTTTTTGATAATGATGTGTTTCTATTTTCCTCAAATCTACTTGTACTTAGTGTTGCAATTTTTTTGGTCAATAGGTTATGCTAGGCCTCTTGTCGATAAAATTGATACGCAAAACCGATTTTGTCAACGCTTGTACCGGCCTTCAACAACTCGAACGTAAGCATTGTGTATTGTATGCCATTCACTACAAAATTATTTTATAAGAGTCTGTTTGTTTCTACTCTAGAGCATGAGCAATTTCTGTTTAAGTTTCAATAGGGAGCGGAATTATCAACATCCCAGTTCTTGATTTGATTATGTCTTGGATTGGTTGGAAACTTAACAAGTTATAAATACTTCAAAAGAGAAAAGAAGGAAAAGAGAATTGAAATGCCATTAGCGTAGTTGAAGAACTGTTTGCTGGCCTCGATGGCTTTGAGAAGCACATTGACCCTTTGACTCCTCAAGATGTATTAGAGAGGAAAATTTTACATAGAACAGGGAATAGAAATCCTTTTGTTACTTGAAGAAGGGATATCTATAGGCAGAAAGAGAAGGTTTGAAAAGAGGAAGAATCACAAAGCAGGTGTTTTAGAGAGAACAGTGATGAAACTCAAAAAAGTTTTTCCTTTTGGGATTGCTTTTTGAAAATGCTAACTGCTTGGTGCATGGCAATGGTTAAGCATGCTAAATGTGGAACATTATTGAATGAAAAATCATCATCAAACAAAGTAACTAGAAATTGTAATCTATAATTTTGGCGTGCTTAAATCTAGCCTTTAATAGAAACATTTAGCATTTCCATAAGACTTTAATCTGTCAGTTCCATGTCTCTTTTCTACCTAAAAAATATGTACTTCATGAAATTAGAGTGAGAGTTAAAACTGTTAATATATTTTTTAGGGATGGGAATTTTGTGATTCTAAAAGGTTTCATTGCCTAAAAGAGAGATGCGTGTTTGTGGTGGATTAGGAGGATTTTGTTCAGTAAATTTGATTTTGTAAGTGAAGAAAATGGAGAAATCTGTTTACTATGACCTCCTAAAAATGGGTTTACCTTTATTTTTTGGTGTTTTTGATAATGAAATACAAGACGCTTTCATGAATAATTGAATATTACCTCTTAAACTCTCTCATCTTATTGGGAAAAGAGAAAATGTCAATCTTGTTATTATTTACGAATGGCTTTTGCAATAGTAAGAAGTAATTGTTGATTGCCATTTTTAGAGCTTACAAAGAATGAAAATTAAGCTAAACAATACTGAGAATTCCTGACAAACATAGCATCAAGATGTATAATCACTAAGAGGGTGGGCAAATAAGGAAAACAAAAAAGAGCAGTTGTGACAAAAATAGAAGTGAAGGCCTAAACTGATTTTTGTTTGTTGATAATGAATTATGTGAAAAAATGTCTGGAATGTTCATCTCATGGCTTAATTTATGGACTTAGTGATTACAAAAAGAGTCAAACATGGGGGAAAATGGGTTGGATACAGTTTTATGCACAAGATTAGGTACCCAATCGCTGTTTGACTTACCACTTTTAAGGCATTACAAGGCCTTTTAGCACCTTATCAACATGTTTTTACCCTATAATTAACCTTATCGGTGATCTTATAAGGCCTTTTTTAGGTCTTGTTAGCAAAAAGTAACTTGTCAGCATGACATCCAAATTCCAATTGAGCCGTGCTTTTGGGATAAACAATTTCCTTATTTGTGCTTGCTTTGTACAATCACATTTTCCCTTGAATTCACCTTTGGTTCATGTTTGGTTATGTTTTGATAGTTCTGCAATATGTTATTCTGTGGGCATTTTCCTTTGAAGTTTGAAATGCTTTGCTGAATCTGACATATTGACGGAACATTTCCAATCTTCCAGAGAATATCGGGATCATGTGAAAGATCTATCCTGCTTGTCAAAGGATCTTTGTCGGATGGTCATCGTTGATAATAACCCATTCAGCTTCTTATTGCAGCCGCTTAATGGTATCCCTTGCATACCATTTTCTGCAGGACAACCACATGATGATCAGGTATATATGCACTGCAAAATGATAGTAAAATTCAGCAGTACTTTAACGAAACACTTGATTTGTTTCTAAGCCATGCTTCTAAAATTCTAATTTCCAGCTTCTGGAAGTGTTGCTTCCACTGCTCAAGCATCTTTCCCATCACAAAGATGTAAGACCCATACTTTACGAGAAGTTCCACATGCCGGAATGGTTTCAAAAGCATGGAATTCCAGCTTCATCTTCGCCATTGTAGGTTGGGTTCATACCTCACCCTGAAGTCTGCAAGTTCTTCAGTATAATCCAAGATAGGCCATTGAATGTACGTATAGTATCAGCCTGTTCTCTCTGGACATTCGGCTTCTGTATAGCAAAGAAATCACATCAAGGGTGCTGGTTCTGCCCTCAACACCATATAGTTTGTCTCGAAAGGAACATGTGACTGCTGTCTGCTGCATTCATTCAATGTCTCAGCCTCTCAGGTATTTGTTCTTCATTGATGCCCGCAAATTGCTGGCAATCTGCAATGCTCTCTCGACTCCTGTTGGAAAGAATTGTTCGTTAGTTTCACTTCTCGTGACATTTGTTCATAATCTTCTATAAATCTCAGCTTACTTTTTATAGATCTCAACTCAGCTTAGTCTTGCCTCTTGAAGATGCATACTAAGTCATCCATTCAATAAACATGTGAGTGATGGTAGCAGCTCGAGTTCATGTTTGTTGGGCATGGAGTATCATCACTATAGTTGATGATTTATAGGCCTTTGGATGCATCTTTGCTCGGATCCATGCAACGAGTGAAGTCATGAACAACCGAAAAGTAGCTTCCAATATGAAATCCGTAAATATATGACAACTGATGATTCTGATTCAGATCAAAGCAAGTTTTGTAGTTGAGTTTCGATTAAGGTTTGGTGAAACCCTTGTGTTTGTTTTGAATTGATGGCAACCTTCCATCTTCTCTAGGGATCAAGAGTTCAACTAGATGTTCTTTCGCCAAATGAGTTGATTGAACGGGTTGAGAATGAGATTGACTCTCTATCAACTCCTCAATCGAGTTCATCAACGAGCTTAATCTCTTGTAAACAAGCTTAACTAGTACATTTCTCACACCATGTGCGAGTCACCTTCTATTAAAGTCGTAACCAAGTTATACATTGATGTAATAAAATAAAAAGAAATCAATAGTTATGTTTAAAACAAATAAAATTGAGAGTGAACAGAAAATATCAAATTTATTGTATTCAAATGTGTTAAAACTCAACCTACGTTTTGATCCAACCTTATATTTAAATTGTGGATTTTTGGGATATTTTTTTTTGTCAACTTGAATCTAAGATTACCCACTCGAGTACTCGACTGACTTGTATTGTAAAATTTTAGATCAAACCCTCTTTCTTTAAATTATGTTGTATGTAATACGGACACTTCAAAGGATACAACGTACCAACACGACAACATGTTCGACACTTCCATCCATGACACTTGTCCCTTCTCTCTCGTGATCTTCTTTCTTAATTTCCGATTTTTTTATTTGTTCTAGATCTAGACTATCTAGCGTATTAGATTTTTTTTTTTATGATAAGAAACTCACTTTTGATGATAAACCTCGAATACGTGACCCAGCCGGCAAGAATCACGTACCAAATAAACCTTGACTTGCGCTGACCGGCTCGACCTAGTAGTAGAGAGTAAGCGAACCTTAGATTTTCATCCAAAAAAATAGGCGAAGGCAAAGATCGAACCCGGACCTTCAAACCACCCCCTTATTCCACACTCCTAGATTTTGATTTCAAGTTTAGGGTTAATTATATCAAAATCTTACTATAATTGGTATATAAAATAAAATACTCTTTCTTTTTCCAAAGGGTGTCCCTATATACACCGAAATCCGCGGATTAGAGCTGCTAATCAACGTCGGATTCGACGTTGTAGCGTTAATTATATTACAATGTCGGATCCAATGTTGTAATATGCGAAGTGACGGGCCGAACCGGGCTTACAACGTCGGATCGGACGTTGCTAGGGTAACGAATTTTCACACACACCCACCACAAAAAAAAAAACGTCCAAAAGGACGTTGCTCATCAATTTTTTTTTTGTTTTTTTAAAATATTGTATTAGGCCCGATCTTGACCCGTATTAGCAACGTTCAATTTGACGTAGTAACAACGTCTAATTCAACGTTGTTACAACGTCCAAATTTTTTAAGTGAAATTACAACGTTGGATTCGACGTTGTTACAACGTCGGATTGGACGTTAATTTGCGGTGTATATAGGGAACGCGTTTCCAAATAAGTGATTTTTTCAAGTCAAATACGTCTTTCTAAGAGTGTAAAACTATATAAAATATTAAAAATTTATTTAATAATATTATACTTATAATTAACAAGTATGAGTTTATAAAAAAAATTATTAAAAAAATAAATATTTTATATTATTTTTATCACCTTAAAATACGTATATAAATAGTAAAAAGTCAGTTATTTGAAAACGGAGAGAGTATAAACTTTGGCCACTAACTCGTCAAAGTAATAATGATAGTGTTGCTTATTGCAGGTGATTTCCGATTCAAAACAATGAACCCTTCAAATTCGTGATAACCAAAGAACTGAGCAACAACGGGAACGCCAACCAAAAATCATAAAATGGAAAAAAACAAGTGAATGTTGGGCTTATTCTATTTTCCTTATAATCATTTAGAAGGTTGGGCTGAGCCCATGAACTTGTATATATATAGCTTC
Organism: Persicaria maculosa; assembly: GCA_963922045.1. Taxonomy (NCBI): domain Eukaryota; kingdom Viridiplantae; phylum Streptophyta; class Magnoliopsida; order Caryophyllales; family Polygonaceae; genus Persicaria; species Persicaria maculosa. The sequence continues at coordinate 69,516,885 of OY998260.1, forward strand.
ACTTCATGCAGATTCAAATCAATGAAAAACTAATCCTTTCTTCTTCCTTCGGTTCATTTGGCTTCTGAGAAGCTTAACGCCTCAATCTCAATCGGTTTTGTTTCCAACATGGTATCAGAGCATGGATGATTGAGATCGATTTTGTTTTTCTCCTTTCCCACAAAATCAAACACAAAACCATCTGTTTCTTTTTCTTTGTTCGGTAATCATGGCGGGGGACGAAAACCGCGTCGATCCGAGCGATCCTTACTATATTCACCCAAGCGATCATCCCGGTATGATCCTTGTTACACCAGCCTTCGATGGAAGAAACTTTGGTGAGTGGCGACGCTCAATCCGGAAAGAACAAAATCGGCTTTGTTACGAGATCGATAGAGAAGCCAGAACCGACATCGCCAAAACTTCGCAATTGGGAGCGGTGCAACGATATGGTGATCTCCTGGATCATTAACAGCTTGAGTCCGGAAATCCGTTGCAGTGTCATCTATACTGATACGGCGCAGGGGATCTGGACTGAACTAGAGTCGAGGTATTGCAAACTCGGAGGAACGCAATTGTTCTCCATACAAAAAGAATTGAGTCTAATCCAGCAAGGTACGACTCCATTCCCTACTTATTTCACTCAAATGAAGACTCTCTGGGACGAGTTAGATAGCTTGAGAAATTTGCCACCTTGTACTTGTGGTGCAACTCAAGAAATTCTGAAATATGAAGAACACCAACGTGTTATACAACTCCTTATGGGGCTGAATGAGTCTTATACTGCTGTACGAGGCTCGATCTTGTTGATGGAGCCATTGCCGGATATAAATAGAGTTTACTTCCTCCTATCCCAGGAGGAGGATCAAAGGGAAATCAAATCCAACATTGGGTCTGTTGTCACAGAAGGTGTCTCTATGATGACTAAGACCCAATCCGTTCCCCATTCTACCCCTTCACAAAGCATTGATGTTATTTCTATGTTGGCTAAGGCTCAATCATCACGGTCGGTTCCTCCTCAAATAGGCAAAGGGAATGGTGAAAGAAAACCTCTGTTTTGCACTAATTTCAAGAAAACGAACCACACGGTGGATCGGTGTTTTTATCTTATTGGATTTCCATCAGGATACACCAAGAATAAGGACAAGAAATCTGCTGCAGATGGGAAGTTTGCTGGTGTTGTGTCGCAATCTGGATCCGAATTTTCTGTTGAGTAGCTCACGCAGTTGATGTCATTGCTGCAATCCTCTTCACAATTAAATCGAGAGAAGGAACCTTGCGCAGAAGATTTTGCTGGCTTCATAGGTAAACCTCTCTCTCAACAGATTTTAGATGGCCGGACTTGGGTTATTGATAGTGGTGCGAGTGGGCACATGTGTAGCGCTGCGAATTTATTTCTCACTAAGTATGATTTGTCGAAACCTTTTGTGGTTTCCTTGCCCACTGGTGAGTCCACAGTTGTGTCTAAGGCTGGTTCTGTGATCGTTATGCAAGGACTGGTGCTGCATAATGTGCTATTTGTTCCTCAATTTAAATGCAACCTCATCTCTGTGGGAAAGATGGTGAGGGAGCTGGATTGTTATGTATTGTTTACGGCTAATGGTTGTTATATGCAGGCTCCTTCAATGAGGGCTCCCTTGAGGATTGGTGATTGCGTGAGGGATCTGTTCTTGCAGAAAACAAGTTATCAGGATGAGTAGGCTTTGAGCGCTTCCTCTTCCAGTAATGTTGAAGTAGTAGCAGATGTTTCTCTTTGGCATAGAAGATTGGGTCATCTTCCTTCTTACAAACTCAAGAATTTGCATTTTGTTTCTCTCTCTGATGAATGTAATAATGTTCTGAGGTCTTGTGTCGTGTGTGCCAAGTCCAGACAAACTCGTATTCCTTTTCCTTTGAGTACAACAAGAACTGCATCTTGCTTTGATCTTGTTCATGTTGATGTTTGGGGACCCTACTCGGTTCCTACTTATGATGGTCATCGTTTTTTCTTAACTCTTGTTGATGATCATTCTCGCAACACTTGGGTTCAGTTACCGCCTAGCAAAGGCATTGCTTTCACAGTGATCAAACAGTTCTTGGCCATGGTTGAATGTCAATTTGGCAAGAGGGTTAAGGCACTTCGGTCTGATAACGCTCTCGAATTGGGTAGTAGCACAGAAGCTGCGAAGTTTTTGCTCGATCATGGAATCCATCATCAAACTTCTTGCATTGCCACCCCTCAGCAAAATGGAGTAGCCGAGAGGAAGCATCGACATCTTTTGGAAGTTGCCCGTGGGCTAATGTTTGATTCCCACTTACCTAAATGCTACTGGGGAGATAGTATCGTCACAACAGCACACATCATCAATCGTCTGCCCACAAAATTGCTCAAAATGAAGTCCTCTTTTGAGCAACTCTTTCACAAACAACCTTCTTATCAGCATCTTCGTTGCTTTGGTTGCCTCTGTTATGTTTCTACTCTTCAATAAGGACGTGATAAATTTGCAGAGAGGGTTGTTCCATGTGTGTTGCTTGGATTTCCGAGTGGAAAAAAGGGGTACAAGCTTTTAGATCTACAATCGCAGACCATTTTGTTCTCACGAGATGTCGTTTTCCACGAGTCTGTATATCCTTTCGCTGAGCCTGATAGTCAATTCAGCGTTGCTGATTCTCCTACATATGGTCTTTCCCATCCATCTCTTGCTGATACTTTTGATGATCCTCCTTCTCATGTTGATTCTGTGGTTCCTGCCCCCAGAAGGTCAACTCGTGATCGTCAACCCCCGGCTTACCTCTCAGAATATGTGTGCTTCTTTGCTTGTGATGATCATGTGTTTTGTGCTCACACCCTTACGTCCACAGTCAATTTCCCCTCTCGATCTGTGGCATCTTCAATTCAACCTGACAGTGAGCCCCTTACTTTTGAAGAAGCTTCTCAATACTCCGTTTGGCAACATGCCATGAAAGATGAACTCCAGGCTCTAGATCTTAATGCCACTTGGGATGTGGTTGATCTACCAAAGGACAAACGCGCCATTGGGTGTCGCTGGGTTTATAAGGTGAAGCGTAAAGCTGATGGGTCTATAGAGCGTTATAAGGCTCGGTTGGTGGTCAAGGGCTTCTCATAGAGGGAGGGTGTGGATTACACGGAAACCTTCTCTCCTGTGGTCAAGATGACTACTGTGCGAGCCCTCGTTACAGTTGCACTGAAACGACAATGGAAGATGATGCAACTCGACGTGAACAACGCTTTTTTGCACGGTCGGCTGGATGAGGAGGTTTATATGAGATTACCTCCAGGTCTAACGGTGACAGGATCGAATAAGGCTTGTCGTTTAAATAAATCCTTATATGGCCTCAAGCAGGCCTCTCGTCAATGGTACTCCCGATTGTCTGATGCTTTGCGAATTCAAGGATACACACAGTCTCGAAACGACTATTCGTTATTTTTCAGAAAACAACATGGATATGTTGTATTCATTGCGGTGTATGTCGATGACATTCTCATTACGGGAAACGACACGTCTGAGATGAACAGATTGAAAGGTTTTTTGGATAAGGAGTTCAGAATCAAGGATTTGGGTTCATTGCGCTTCTTCTTAGGCATTGAGTTTATGCCTGTCTCTGGGGGTTTGTTACTTACTCAACAGAGATTCATTGCCGACATTTTCAAGGATTTTCCTTGTTTAGGGGCTCATGTAGTTTGCCCGTTGGAACCTCATCTCAGATTATCACCCACAGAAGGGCCACTTCTTGAAGATCCTACGTCTTATAGGCGTTTGGTTGGGAAGCTTAATTTTCTGGTTCACACTCGGCCTGATTTGGCGTTTATCGTTCAGTTTCTGAGTCAATTTATGCAGACACCACGGGTGCCACACATGAACGCTGCATTTCATGTTTTGCGTTATTTGTAGGCTACACAACATAAAGGTTTATTGCTCACCGATTCTTCTGATCTGCAATTACAAGCCTATTGCGATTTCGACTGGGCAAGTTGTCCAATTTCCAGACGTTCTATCAGTGGGTTTGTGATCTTTCTGGGCTCTAGCTTGGTTTCATGGAAATCCAAGAAGCAGCAGAGTATCTCGCTTTCGAGTGCAGAGACAGAGTATCGATCTTTACGACGAGTCTGTACAGAATTGGCATGGCTAAGTCGTTTACTCACTGAACTCGAGGTATCTAATATCACGCCAATTGCAGTGAAGTGTGACAACCAAGCAGCAATTTACATTGCTCGAAATCCAGTGTTTCACGAGAGAACGAAACACATAGAGTTGGACTGTCATTTTGCTCGTGAGAAGCTGCTTGAGGGTTTGATCTCCTTGTCCCATGTTCCTACTCGAATGCAGCTTGCAGACTTCATGACTAAGAACGTGGCAGGTGCTCATCTCCGCCCTCTTCTTCGCAAGATCGGTCTGGTTGATTTCCCGTCTCGATCTTGAGGGAGGGTGTTGGGCTTATTCTATTTTCCTTATAATCATTTAGAAGGTTGGGCTGAGCCCATGAACTTGTATATATATAGCTTCACTTCCTGCAGATTCAAATCAATGAAAAACTAATCCTTTCTTCTTCCTTCGGTTCATCTGGCTTTTGAGAAGCTTAACGCCTGAATCTCAATCGGTTTTGTTTCCAACAGAAAGATTTATGAAACTAAACTTCGATAGTGTTAGAACCACCATTGGAAACACTGCTTAGGGTTTCGTTATTCTGGATGACCATGGTAGAATTCTCAAATACGGGTTACAAAGTTGCGGTAAGTCATCGGCTTTACAAGCAGAGGCTTTGGGTCTTCATCATGGGATGTAAGAAGCACTTCGGTTGGGGATCACACATCTTGAGAGGAGGGCGATTGCCTGACGGCTATTAACGCCGTAAAAAGGTGTGGAGCAACCCGTGAGAGATTGAGATGACGGTGTCGGACACGATTGCCATCGGTCAATCCTTTGTTAGTGTGTGTCGTACTCCCATACATTTAGATAGGTCAACCGAGTTGTTGACTGACTCGTTCACTTTGGTCGATTGTCGACTCCCTCTTATGTACTGATGTTGTCTTCAATGAGCTTATCCGTAACGATGCTCTTGGTGGTGGCTCAACCGCGGTTGAGCGAACTACTTATATCTCTTTATTGGGCCTGAATTGGGCTTGCGACCAGCAAGGCCCACACCGCTCCCCTTCCCCGTTAAAGCTCCGGCACGGTCCCTTTGGCGAAAACCCGGCGAAGCTCCGAGAGAGAAACAACCGCTCAATTTGCAGAGCGCGAGGCAGAAAATGAGATTCAACTTCGATTTTCCCGATACAACCCTAGATAAACCAGCTCGGAGCCCCACCGCCCGTTCCCCGCCGACGCCTAAGGATGAAGTCGAGTGGCTTCCTCTCCAATCTCACCCCGTCTTCACCTCCTCCGGCGCCGGAGAGTTGTCTTCCGGTCGGAAGGCTGCGAGGAATCTCATGTCGTGGGACGGAGCCTCTCGGCTCTACTTTTGGGATTCGTCGAACCGGTGCCTCCACCGGATTGCAGTCCGTTTGGGCGAGCCTGACGAGCGTTCGGTTATTGCGGCTTCTCCTTCTAAGGTTTGTGTTTCTCTTGGACGCTGTGTTGTTCCACTTTTGGCTTGGTTTTCTGCTGAACTGGAAGTGTTAGGGTTTTAGTAGGGTTCTGTAGCCTAAGCTGTTGTGTTGGAGATAGGAATTTTGAGGTCTTTGTTATAGATTTTAACCAATGAGTGTTCATAGAGTATCTGTGTATAATTGAATTTTGATTTTGAAGCGTGATTCAGTCTGGGATTTAGATTCAGAGATAAGCTTTGTATATAGATATCTGAATGCAATGTGGCACCTATTGGCGTTTGTTTCAGTTTCTACTCTTAGATGGGCTAAAACTTATAGTGGCTTCATTGAGCTCAGCTACAATCATCTACTTAATTTGACTTTTGATGAGATGTTATAATGTGGCAGATATTATTTGTAATTGTAGGGGGAACCTAATCTCCAGTGTCTGAGTACAATCATGTAATTTTGCTTCATGTTTTTTACATGTACCATTTGTATGAAAGTGAAGGTTGAGATTCAAGGACCTAGCAAATTTTTGCTTGGATAAATTATTGATCTCGAGTTCCTGTTAACTATGATTATCCTATATTTGTGCTTTTGGGCCTTCGATTGTTAAATCATTTTGTACCTTAATTCTCCCGGTGTTATATTTGGGATTTGCATTTTCTATGAAGGTCTTGCGCCCAGATTTGGATCTGAAGTTTGCTGTCAATAAAATCTCTGTAAATAAGAATGGATCAGCTCTACTGCTTGCTGGTTCTGATGTTTTATGTGTTATGTACCTTTCTGGGCGCAGTTCACCAAGGGATAATTCTACTACCTGCAGGTATGCTAGAGTAAGATACTAAGATTTGATTCAATTTTCCAGGCATATACTAGAATTATATATGCTTGAATGCTTTAAGGAGAAGACATTTTGGTACTGATTGATTCATTATTGGAACTCTAATAAAGAAATCAAATTACGCATTGTCGCCTTCCAAACTAATTGTAACAGCTTGACTAGCGAAACATATATTTCCTCCTATAAGCGTATATGACGGACCTTCTTACTTCATGGACCTTTTCTCCTTAGTTTACAATTTTCATGCCTTGATGACAGTTATTAATTGAATCCTGATGTTCCTCTTTATAGAGATTTAGGTTATTTTTCTCATTCACTTAACTTTCTTAGTACCAATGTGTTTGTATTTCAAGGGAAACCATATAGGAAAGCAGTACACTTCTTAGTTTTATCATATAGAGAAAATTTCTCGATATGCCTTGAACCGGATGAAAGCACTTGTTGGGAACATTTATAATTCAGTTCAATTTTTGAATAAAAATTTCAAGGATTTTTTTTTATATCCATCAAAGTATGGATTAAGTTTGGAACATCAGGAAAAGGAAAGATGGACTAAAATAGTGATTGTGGGAAAATTGTTTTCTTTCTTGTGTAAACTATATTCCATGCTTGATGCTAGTTTTCACATGTCACATTCTTAAGTTTTTATTTTGTTAATGTATACTTAAGGCTTCATATAATGCATCATATCTGTAAACTTCCTGTAGGACTATATCAGTTGGTTCGGAATTATTCTCAGGCTGCAATGGTGCCATTCGTCTATTACAATCTTCATGGCACCCTAACAGTGATACTCATCTTGGCGTTCTTTCTTCTGATTCAGTTTTCAGGTATCATGCTCATGAAACTGTTCTATTGCTTTTGTTTGATTCCACTCCCTTTGTGAGTGTCATTTTGTCTATCACCTGTGACTTTTGTGCTGCAGGGATGCTTGTTTATTTTCATGTTTTGGCTTTATGATTTGGGGTCAGTAGTGCTTATGCTTTATGGGCCATGCCCTTCGAATATTGATCTGGTTTTCATGTATGTGGTGCTCATTATACCTTAGGAGCATGGTGATGGTCAGAAAGGAACTTATTATTTTCTCCAATTTCTTTGCCTAGTCAAAAAGATGTCTCCTTATATCCTAGCATTTTGCCTTTCTCTACTCGCAAGCTACCCTTTTTTATTGCTCAAATTGCCTCTGAAAGTATTAGTACCATCCTTTATGATATTTCATGTCTCTCAAAGAGAATGGCATTAGTTGTCTAATACTTCTGTTGACGAGGAATTCAATAAAGTCAGGAAGCTCTTATAGGGAATATACTGCTGTGGGCCTAAAATATTGCACCTTGTCACTTGCCAATCATTTAGTTGTTGCAAAATGGAAGTGCGCCCTGATTGCTTTTGCCAAGTTTCTATACATTCTAATCTTTCTTGTTGATTCTTGTTCAAGGTTTGACAATTGCTTATGGGTTTCTTGTTGGTGCTTTTTTTTTTGTAGAATTTTTGATGTATCTGCTGCTTCTGAAAAGCCAGAGCAGGAGTACTATTTGCAGCCTGCAGAACCAGGTAGAGTCCGCAATGCAGCATCAATTTGCCCCGTTGACTTTTCTTTTGGACGTGATCACCTGTGGGACAGGTTTAGCGTAAGTTCAGTTGAATCATATACTCTTTTGGCTTATTTATCTTCTGTATTGGCGACCTTAGATTCCCTGCGGTCTTTTTTGTTGCTCAAATTTAAAGATATTTTGATATTTTTTTTGGTTTTACATGTATATTTAAATGGTTTAGTAGATATGGTTGTGTAACCATATTGATATTTTAACTACTCAACTTCTTTTGGTAAGGTCTACAATGCTGTCAAGGACCTTGAATTTCACCTTTGAATTGAAGGAGTCAAGGAATGGGAAAATATGCATTGTTTTTACTAAACAATACTCCCTCCGTTCGGCCAAACATGTCATTTTAGAGTGTAAATTTTGTTCAAGAAAACATGTCATTGTAGGTATTTTGGTTTCTACTTTAAAAAAATGCCCTTGTAATGATTAGTAGATTGTTAGTTGAAGTTTTCGATAAGGTAAAAAAGTAGTGTAATAAATGAGGCTATAATAGTATATTTGTTGAGTTCTTTAAAATTTGTGAAATAAGCTAAAATAACATGTTTAGGCGAATGGAGGGAATAAATGCTAAGGAAAAAGCTCTCCTTCCAATCAAAAAGAACTTTATATCATTAAGATAAATAGGCTTTTGTAGTCTACAAGTTGTGCCCTAGAGTCCTAGACAATACTCCGTATAAGCAAAATTTTTAAGCTGTCCCCTTTGAAAATTTGAAATGTTTTGCCACCATACAAAGACATAAAAGCTTGTTTCTTCTGTTAGTATATTTTCTTTGAGCAAATTTAATACTCCCTTCGTTCGGCAAAACATGTTCTTTACTATTGAAGTATTTATGCAAGTAATAGTTTAAAATTATTTTAAAAAGTTGTTATTTTATATAATTTTTATCATCCTAAAAAAGCATGCATGAATAGTAAACAACATGTTTTGCCAAATGGAGGGAGTATGATATTTAGAGGGTCTTTTTTTCACATGTACCCTTGTTGTATGACAAGCACAAGATGTTTCGTTTCATGAATGTGTGGGAATAATGATTTATGATGCGTTTGGTCTCTGTAGGTTTTCATCTTGTTTAGTGATGGATCTGTCTATGTAATTTGTCCTGTGGCGCCATATGGAAGGTGATCTGCTTATCTATTCCCTATCTGCTTCCTTTCTTTACGATTCCTGCTATCCATCCTTTTGCCTCTGGTTGCTTCCTTGCTGGAAGCTATGCATGAAGAGATTTGGCATGGTGAAGGTTCAGTTGGTTTAGTGCAGAATCTCTGTCCGTTTCGAAGAAATTGGGAACTATTAACTAGATTCCACCATTATTGTTTAGAATTCATGAGCATTTTTTAAGGAGACGACTCTACTTTCTTTTCTTTGGTATTAGACCATTAGTTACATATACTCGTATTTAACGAAAGATCAAATGTTTCTGGCATCCTATGGTGGAAGCCATTTTCGAGTTGAATGGTGGAGTGGAGACTGTATTCGGCTTTATTCTATACATCAAAATTTCATCATTTGATGTTCAGTCTGGAATGGAACAGGTTTCGAACTAGTATATTTAGTGCAATTGTTTGGCTATAGTGACAGTGTTTATTGCATAGTGAAATAGTCAATGTAGTTGTAGTTACATTATCATTATTCATTCCCTGGTTGATAGAATGGTCAATGTAGTTATAGTTACATTATCATTATTCTAATGCACTACTTTAGTCACCTTAGCGCAATTGTCCAGAAAAAAGGAAATGAAAGATAGGATGATGTTTGTTCGCAAATTTGGGTTGAAGATATGGTTTCTAGCTAATCCTAAGTAACGCAGTGGTCTATGGTGCTTTTTTTTTTGTAATTATCAATGTTATTCATAAAGAATCATGTTTTAATGATATGAGCGTATAGTTTCACTTTGCGCTATTGGCCTATGCTCTAGGGTCCCAATATTGCCTAAATGTGCTCCAGATATTAAAAAAAAACATTGTGTTTGGGGATTGATGCTCTTTACATAGTGGTTGTAGAAGAGAGGGCTTTGGAAACATGGTATTAGAAGTGCGGGCTTTGGAGATTCTACAATATTAGTTGATAATGGCCTCGACGAACAAAATGATAAATAGTATCATCATATGAAATTTTCCAAATTAAAGCACTGTGTGAATTTCAAAAGGTTGTCATCATTTATCAACCATCTAAAGACGTATTCAACCTTAGTTTCATGCTGTTGAAATTTCCTGGTGTGTGTGCTCACTAACTGTTTGTCCCTTTATCTGTGGATAGTGTTTACATGTGGGATTCTGTGATGGAGATCTACAGTGATGCACAGGCATTTGGGTTAAAATCTGGCAATGCCAATGCTGTTAAAAATTCTAAGTTGGCCCTATCTTGGCTGGAGGCTACTTTTCCAGGTCTGAGACAAGAAGGAAGACAAGTTGCCGGTCCATCTGCAGTGAAGGCTCATGCATATTCTTTAATTGACGGATCACTTCTCTTGCAGGTATATGTTGTCCTGCTCCTACTTGCTGTAATGCTTTATTTCTTGATATTTGCAACTTTAATGACTGTGTCTTCTACAAAACTTAGGCATCAGAACATTTGGGTTTGATTAGGATGAGCTTATTAGCTAAAATGCTAAATCATGGAAATTAGTAAACAGGCAGAAGCCTTTAATTTTCTGAAATCACAAGTTTGCTTTCATGGTTAAAAGGTTTGTTCTCATGATGTGGGCTTCATTTTTTCTTCGGAAGATACTTGTTTACTCTTATAAATGTTTAAAACAATATTGGCATTTTCTTCCCATGCGCATTTCCTGTATTTTGTGAAATTGCTGCTTTGCCTTGCCCTTGTTGTCTTTGTTTCCTCATGATATAGATTAAGGGCTTTGTAGAGTAGGGAATGAAAAGGAAAGGAATCAAATTTTATTTGTAAAATTTATACGATTATCTCTTTTGCTGTGAGTTTAGAGGAGAGAAGGGGGAAATGGTTAGAGCATAATAGGGGATATGGTTACCTTGTGCTAAAATTAGGGAATGAAATGAGGGGAAGGGAAACAAATTTTGTATGGAAAATAAGAGAAGTAAAGTAACGGTTAGAATTTTGATTAATGAATCTTAACTTAAATATGGAATGGATTCATGGGGTTAACCATTACCTTTCCTTACTAAAAAAACAAACAGGGAGTAAGTGTCTAACATGTGTATTTTGTTTTCTAGGGACCTCTACGCAAATTGTGCAGCAGTGGAGATGAAGACCAGGTTTTGCATGCTGCAGAATGTGAAGGTCATGCCGTGAGTTTCCTGTACAACTCTATTGGGAAGGACTCAGTTTTGGTTATTGCCTGGAGTGGTGGCCAATTACAAATTGATGCTCTGGCTGATGAAATTCAACCACTTTGGAACACTGGGAGCTCACCTCGTCTATCTGTTGATTCCCATGATCGAATCGTTGGATGTGCTATGATATGTGAAGGAGTTTCAGGACAGCTTCCCATTATAGCACTTGACAAGTCTATTGATCACAATGATTGGTTAGGGCAGCCACCTCCTCTGCTGAGACTGGCAATTGTTGATTTGGCCCTCCCTAAAACTGGAGAGAGTGATTCTCTGATTACTCTGTATGTTGATCCACTTATCCCAGAGAGAATTTATGCTCTTCATGATGGAGGTGTAGACTCAGTAATCTTGCATTTTCTTCCTTTTACGAGCCAGATGAGTGGCAAGGAGGAAAATATGAAGGCACCATCTGTCTATCCTGTTCTTGGTACTAACCAGGGGGGTGCTGGCTCATCATCAACTCTATGTGGCTTTGTAATCTTGTCAGATTCATTTGGGTATTCATGGGTAGCTGGGCTTACCTCGACCAAAGAATGCATTGTGCTTGAGATGAAAACATGGAATTTGCTGCTCCCCGTTCATGTTGAAGCACATAAAGATCCAGCTGGCTTGGAAGAATCAACAGAGAGAGACATGCCTGAATTTATAAGCAAGGAGCTCCTTAGTGGGCCTAAAGCAGTACTTATTCCTCATGCCGCTCCTGAATTGAGAACAAATGCTGATTCAGTTGATGGTCGAGCAGTATTGCATCGGTATTTCAAGCTTTTTCATGAGAGCTATGTGGAGTATGCACATAAGGTATTAAGAAGAAACCTATTCATTTCTGTTTATATTTTTGGTTGTAAAAGGGCTTGTTTTCATTACCTTATTTTTCCATATGGGTGATACTTATTTGCTCTAGGGAAGTGTCCATGTCAAAATTTCACTTTTGTGGTTGTGACTACATAGAATTTTAATTTATTTATTTGTTACTTGTTGTACTTGAACATACAAATGATAGGAGCCATGCAATGCAATCGTGGATCTTCTAGATGAGCCTATATATTGCTTTTCTGAGCTAATACCCAATTGCAGCCACTTGCGTTCCTGACAATGTATTAGATAGCCAATTGCACACCTGTGACAGCCTTAAATGAACCATTCCCGTCTTCTGTTTTCCCCTCATATAATCTTTGTAGCATAATAGATCCGGATTTACATAAATCCAAGTAAAAGAGTGATAGTTGTGCTTGTCTTGGAGTATTTTCCTGTGCAAATGCACTTATGGTCAGGTGGTATGTTGCCTTATTTGTGACATGAGAAAGCTATTCTATCTTTTTTTAAAAAAAATAGGTATATGTCGAACTGAAGCATCATGGGCCACATACGAAGAAAATTGTTGAAAATTTGGACAAGCGTTTGCGTGAAGCTCAAAAGAAGCTTTCAGATGTTGAAAAGCAGCAGCCAGGGTTACAGGAGAGAATTAAACGCGCTGTTCAGCGTCACAGCTCATTTGAAGAGCGCTTGCAGAAGTTAAGAAGGTTGCCTGGGATTCACAAAAAGCCGTTGTCCAAAGCTGAACGAGAGTTCAAGGCTGAGCTTGGTAATAAACATTTCACTGTCTCTTTCATTGCCAGTGAATTTGAAAATTGCGGCTTTCTTGTTTCAATAAATTTATATATCTTCGACTTCTTGTCTGCTTGTAGAATTTGGTGTTTTGTTGCTTTCTTGTTTCAAGTAGTTTTGTCCGAAAAAGATCTCTGACTTATTTGTCTGCAATAGTTTAAAAAAGCATCCTCCCATCTTCTTCATCTTTTACAACCCTTCATGGATTTTTACCTGGTTTTAATTGTTTCCGGTGTGGCCCTTTATTCTGTTGCCTGATCCTTGTGTCATAGTCGTCTCTAATCGATTTGTGTGGCTGTTCTGTAGACACATTTAGCGATGTTGAGCTCAATGCAATGCAATCCTCCATTGATGCGCTGAATGCAAGGCTGAGAAGATACACCCAGTCGTCCAAGACTCATGGGTCTGGCAAAAAAAGAGCGCCGGAAAAGAGGAAAGATGTTCCTGATGCTCAGTTGACACAGCTAAGGGCTGCACTCGAGAAACTCTCACTTCTCAACAGTGAAAACTCGAAGAAGCTTCAACAGGTAGAATCTGTGCTGAAGAACCGCGAGAACGAGGAAGACAAGTAATCCGAAATCAGCTTCTTTTTGCCTAGCAGCGAATTTTTCAAAGACGACCACATCAAGTGTTTTCGAATGTGCACCGAAAAGCCTGAAGGGGCAGATGGTGATGGAAAACCCAACTGATTTTGACATACTACTATCAAAGTGGCGAATGTGTTAACTGTTGCTAATTGCTGTAGTTAGTTATATTTGTAATCTCTGGATATGCAATCTGCGCATATATAGCTGTATTTGAGTGTATCTGTGTGTAAGCATTGAAGTGGCAAATGTGTATTTTCAAGGAACTGAAAATTTTAGTTTTTGTGGGTTTATTTCCAAATTTAGATTATTTTTGTATCCGATGATGTTGGCTTAGATACAAATCCTATTAAGGAATGGGAAAAATCATGGATAAATTTTGCAAATGTTTCATAGATAAATAGGAAATGTTGTAACTGTTCATGGATAAATTTCCAAATTTAGAAAAATCATGGGCCAAAGATCGATACCTAATTGCCTACACAAAGTTTTATAGGGGATCCAAATTGATATATTCCATAAACCAATAGAGATCCCTGTCTCGGTGTAACACTTGGTGTATCATTTAATTATTTCATGTATAATTGAACTTTTAAAAAATTATATTCATATTCCATACACTTATATTTACATATTTATAAACTTTTACCATAAAAATAATTATTTAAAAGTTACATATAATTAAAAGATCGATTGTTTTAGAAAATAATTTTATATTTTATTAAGTAATGATTTTTCATGATAAAAGTTTATAAACATGTAAATGTAAGTGTGGAATATAAATATATTTTTTTTTAAAAAAATTCAATGTAAATTTAAACTATACACGAAATAATTAAGTGATACACCGAGTGTTATACAGTGTGATGTAGGAAATCGGCATATGTCAAGCATACATAATTAAAAATGAAAATTATATAAAAAAAAGGAGTAAATATATATAAAAAAATTGGTTGAATTATTTAATCTAGTAAAATATTTTTCAAACCGACATATTTAACTTATGCATTGACGGAAAATTTATAAATTCTGTTTTTATTTCAAGATTTCAAAGGAACCAATCAATTGCCATATTTGATGTCTCAATGTATTGATTTGTCCACTACCTTATTAGAATATTGTAATATTATGAACCGAAGGAAAAAAAACAGTGTAACACTGAAAATTTATGGGATTTTCTAAAAAAAAGTTATCACATTTAAACTTTTTTGAAAGTTGAAGGTAAAAGTGGTCAAATAGGCAAAATTTATAGCATATTATAATAAATGGCAAAAGTGTGGCATATAAAAATGGCAAAACTACAAGGAAATTGAACTCTTCCCCCTCTTGCGGTCTTCCCAATTTACGGGGTAGGAAAATTAATGGTCCTTATGAAAAAAAAAAAAAAACCAAAATTATATAATTTTAATTTTTGAGGTGCTCCAAAATATTGAGTTATTTAAATTCAATTTCTTGGCAAAGAGCAACAAGGGCAGGTCAAGCCATATCCCAATGACCAACCACTAAGTCTCTAATGTACACTATAAAAATTATCCAATGAACATAGTAAATGTTAGTATTTAATATACAAATGTTAAAAAAAATAAACAACTTACCCGCAAGTTACTATGCATTAAAAAAATACTTACTGCAACAACAATATTCTCAGGATATCCCGCTTCGAGCAGGGTCTCAAAGGTTGATATGTACGCACCCTTTTCTCGACTAAGTCGAGAGGATGTTTCTGACCGGTCCAAGAAAATAACAATAGATAGCAAAATAGTAAAGTAGAATAGATAAAATAAAGTTGATAAGCGATAGGAAGGGTTGTAGGTCAGGGGAGACCGATGAATAATATGTCACACACGGTTACCCATTGTCTACTTGGATCGCACTCCTCCACTACACCCTATAACATGTCATCTCCTCGCTGAGTCCCAAAATGGCAAGATCTTGTCTAATATAACCACCTTCCACCTTTTCTTTAATCGACCTCTTTCCTGACGACAATTTTCGATAATCAGGTTATCGCATCTACGCACAGACGCACTTGGATCTCTCCTCTGCATATATATATACTCTTTTCGATCTAAAATATTTGATGTTTTAGTTGATAAAATTCAATTGATGTTTGAAAAGTCATAATTATAAAAGTGTATTATTATAGTCATATAGTAAATGCAAAATTGAACTTTCTAAATTCTTATGCTATTACCTAAAACATTCAATATATTTGCAATCCAAGGAGCATTATGTATCTAACTAAAAATATTAATTTCACTATAAACCATCACCCATTATTATACCTCTTAAGTTTTAGTTCTTAATGTCCATAAATTCAAGGGTTTTCAAGCTTAATCCCACTCCCAATATCCCCTATCCATTAAAAAAATGCATTGAACTATTTGAATTGTCTTAAATATATTATAACATAAAACATAAGTTTTTTTATAAGTTAGTTGGTTAGTAATCAATGCAAAAGGATGAATCTTGAAACAAAAGGCATATATAAAAAAGAAAGCATCTAGTGTTTCAACAAGGAGGGCATTTCTGTAATTATCTCCAAACTCTTGCCCAAAAAGAACAACTTCAAATTCTTTTCGAGGGCAAAATAGGAAAACCATATTAAAAAAAAAAAGGGTGAAGGCAGTCACGGTCTCTCAACAAATTTGAACTAGCTGTGAAGAGTTTGTGGGCCCCACTTTTTTTCCTTTAAACCCACGCACATATTTTCTTCTTTCCCCATTTTGCCCTTCCCCTGACTCGCTATTAACATTTATTGCCACTCGGTTTCTTCTCACGGCAACACCAAAAAAAAGCTCTGTGAAATCCCCCCACAGAGTTGCTTCGATCTCTCGCTTTCTTCACCAATGGAGATCTCCTACGAGTAGCAAGCGTCCTCCTGAAGCTCTACCAGCTTTCTCGCACTCAGGTGGTTGGAGGTTTCATTCAAAGCTGGTTCTTTTTCCACCTCGTGTTTGCTCGTTCGAACCGATTTGAGCTGGTGTTGAATCCTTCAACGGCTCATTTTGTTCGTCCATTTTCCGTGTTTCAGCTGGGATGAGATCTGCTTGTTTTGGATTTTGAGGTTTTTTTTGGGGGGAGAAAGGCCTGAGATTGATTTCGGGGAGTGCTGTGGAAAGGTTGTGGTCTCTGGTGAAGGTAATTGAGGGTTTGGGTTTTCCGTTTGGATTGGTAACTGTGGTTTCGGCTGTGGAGATTTTTCTTGCGATGAATCGGAGCTTCAGAGCGCAGGACTCTTTGATGCCGTCGATTCGGCCGAGAGTTTCACAGCTCAGGAGTCTGAAGGAGCCTACGATGAAGGAGAAAGAGGATGACCTTGCGTTGTTTCTGGAAATGCGAAAGAGAGAGAAGGAGAAGAACGATCTTCTTCTCCAACAGTCCGAGGAGTTGGACGATTCTGGTATTTTTCTTCATTTTCCAATATGAAACTGGCGCTCCTGAAATTTCCAATGCCCTTTTTCCCGATCTCGTTGTTCATTGCAAGGAATTTCATTACTGTTGAGCTAGGGTTTTTATGTCCTTCGATTTTAAATGAGAAACCAGTGACTTCATTGGAATATTTGAGCTGAATTTGTTGCTATATTGAAGAAATGTGATTTTCTTCTTCTTCTTTTGATTTTCTCTGTCTTCAAATTGTCATCTCATTTGTGCATACAAAAATGGCTTATTATGGAGTGTGAGCTGCTTGCCTGGATTATCTCTCTGATTGAAATGTACCAATTTTCAGTATTGCAGTCTGGGACCTCACCGCTGTTTAGCATTCCTCCGGCCGCACCTGCGAGGAAAACCGGTGCAGATGAGTTCTTGAACTCTGAAAACGATAAGAATGATTATGACTGGTAAGGTGTCTACATTCAAGCTGGATTTTGTAGCATTATTTTACAAGCATCTGAGAATTGAGTTTACCAATCAACCTGTACTAGAGTTGTTTTTATATACATGTTTTTACGCATGAG
This sequence comes from Persicaria maculosa, assembly GCA_963922045.1. NCBI lineage: Eukaryota > Viridiplantae > Streptophyta > Magnoliopsida > Caryophyllales > Polygonaceae > Persicaria > Persicaria maculosa. Next base: position 69,534,296 of record OY998260.1, read on the forward strand.
ATAGGTTTTCCCAGCAGTTCAGCGTTCTGCACTTCCTTAAAAGGAACAATTAGGCAATTACTTACTCAAATCACTAGTTCATTAGGTATTTCATGGAAAATGAAACTATGATTATCTTCCCTTCTCATTTACCTGGTATTTTCTTCCATTCTCCGCTTCCTTAAAAGGAACGAGTCGTCAATTACTTGCTAAAATCACTATTCCATTATGTATTTCATGAAAATGTAACTATAATTATCATCCCTTCTAACTTACCAAAGAGCTATAAACATTCTTCATCCGATCGACTTTATTGGAAATGTTAAAAATAAATTCAAGTTTAAAGGTGAGGTTCCAAAGCTGTGTTACTGTTAATTAACATATATATCCTTCGTGAAGACAATGTAAAAGCATCTGTGGACATGGTTGCTTACAATGGCCCTACTTCTTGTGAAAGTATCCTTTTTACTAAATGTAGCACCGTATAAATCTAGCAGTAAAACTGTTTTTGATTGGGATGAAGGAAACCTATAGATGTCAGAATGCACAATATAGTTGGCCTTTTCTCTGCCCAAAATGTTTTCATGAAGTGGTTTACTTCTAGAAAATTCTAGGTCCATCTTGGTGCGTGAATGAATACTCACATGCTAATGTTGAATCGTTCGTTTCTTGCTAACTTTCTTGTATTGCACCGTTATTTTTTTTACTTTGAGTGCTCTTGTGGGATGTGGTTGCTTTGTTCACAGAATTATGTGAAAAGGCTAAGCATATTTGCATGGAAACAAAAGGTGATGCTTACAGTGATGTGCTTTTTGCCACAAAATCCATTCTTGAGAAATCAAGGTTTTCTAGAAATATAGCGCATTACAAAAGAAATTTTAGTATACAAAAGATGACACATTCTTTTTCATTGTACATGTTTATATATTTGAAAATTGAAGATAGTCGTATTTATATACTACAAATTTTAAGGTGTAGAGTATATGCAATAACTTCGTCCAGACGTGATGTTTCTTATTATAATGATGGATGAGAATGTCTAGAATGCTACACTCAGTTCCTAATTCCTTTTATGGTTGGGTGTGGCAAGTAGATCACTTACGGCTTTGGCTGTTGAGTATTGACGGATCATAATAATTGATTCAGCTATTGAATAACAATATTTCTTTGCATAGAGATAGCTAAATTAAGTGATATAATAGGTTTAGCCATTTCAAAATGGGCGGCGCATAGAGCGATTTTTATATTTGAATGTAAATTTTAAATACTGCCCATTACCGGAAGACCATTGAAAGAAAAGTATGGTCATTTGCCTAAAACCACCCCTTATTTAACCTATTTTGAACAAAACCACCCCTTATTTTGGTAAAAAACACCTCTCATTAGTCATTCCCAGGCATAAAATAACAAGGCTCATTCCTAATGGCCTGTTAAAAGCCTAGTTAAATTACTAGATAATGACTAAATGCTAATATTGTAATGAGACTTGAAAGGGTAAAAAAAAGAAGAAGAAAACAAGATTTGGAATGCAAAATTAAAGGCTTAAAATTGGGAAAAAAAGAGGGAAGAAGACTTTGCAGCTTCTAGTGGTTAGACTGCCATGGAGGAGGAAGACTTGAGCACAATGTCTTTCTTTACTTCTTTGGCTTCCACCCTTCTCTAGAAAATTATGTCTCCCAGCAATGAAATTACCTGTTAATCTATCACTTGCTTTTTTCCTTCTTTGGCTTTTCATATTAAAATCATCCATGTGCTTGAGCCTCTGCTGACTGCTCATTGATAAACTACCTATTTTTTTTTTGGATCTAACATTTAATTGCCGATGTTATCCTGCTCATTGATAAACTACCTATTTTTTTTTTTTGGTCAACAAACTACCTAATTTTTAAAAACTGTACTGGCACAATTTTCCCGAAATGTGCAAGCACAATTCCTGTAGGGAAAAAGAGAAGACATTCCTCAAGATCCGAGGGTCATGGGAATACTTGATATCAGGTCAAGAAAAGCTAAGAAATTTCCCATTTCGGATTTCTGAGATGTCTTTTGATGTGCCATAGATGAAAATAGTCTCAAAATTCTATACATGATTGGGCTCTTAAATGTTATTTTGGCTGCAGCTCCTCATTATTTAAAAATTAGAGATGGAAGATATCTTTTTTCCAAGTGGTTCTTAATTCACTTCTTGCTATTTTCAGGCTTCTAACTCCTCCAGGCACTCCTCTTTTCCCATCTCTGGATATGGAATCAAGGAAAGCATATTTAGGTGAAACTGAAGCTCCAAATCCTCGTCAAACTGCACTTAAGTCAAGAGTAAGAGCATCAAGTTTATGTTCTATAATTGAGTCCTAGTTAAAACAGAAGGATTTTAGTTAAATGTTTGAATTACCTGAATTTCCTTGCCTGTTGGTTTGGTTGAAGGGGATTTGGCTGTTTTACTCTCGCCACATATTCTTTACGAGATCTCATAGGGGTGATTGATTTATTTGCTGCATGTCATATCCTACTGCTGTGTTTGGAATGGTTGAATGGTGGAATAGTTGAGAAACTGAACATAATTCACTTGTAGAAATTGATGGATGGCAGGAGAGTAGATTAAAACAATAAGGTTGAACTTTCACAGTGGTCATTGACTGAAAATTGCATTTAAAGATAAGCTTAAGACCAGGATGTAAAGTTGTATGAAAATTTTAAGTTTATTTTTGTGAACCTTGACAGATTGGATAATTGTTAAGCAGTTTGAGTGTTTGCTCTACGTACGAGAAATTTGTGTTCTTTCATTTTCTTTCCTTAAGGTTATTGTTGCATTTGTTTGTTTTAGAGCTTTCATGAACTCGTGTTTGCTTAATTATTGTTTAAATATTGTAGTTAGCAAATTCACAGCCAGAGGCTACAATAAGGAGCAGTTCGGCATCAAGGCAGCCAACTGCATCCCCTGGATTAAGTGCCTCCACTGCAGGGCTCCGCAGGCCGTCATCATCAGGGGGTATAGGTTCTAGACCTGTGACGCCATCCGGCGGTTCAGGTTCCAGGCCTGCAACACCAACCGGTCGCCCCTCATTGACTACATCTTCTAGAGGTTCTAGATCTTCTACTCCTACTTCTCGTCCGACATTGTCTTCTTCTAGGCCTGCGATGATGACATCTTCTAGGCCAACTGCTTCCCTGGCATCCAGCCGTTCCACGGCTTCCACAACATCAACTAAGCCGACAGCTGTCCCTAGGTCCTCGACACCATCAAGGTCCTCAACACCATCTAGGTCGACTGCTAGGTCCTCAACTCCAACCTCAAGGTCTACCGCGAGATCCTCAACCCCAACCTCTAGACCGACATCCGCAGTTAGCACTACTACTGCCCCACGTTCCTCATCGAGGCCATCCACACCAACTCGTCGACCATCAACACCTTCCAGGACAACTAATGCAGCTGCCTCCTTGACTAAGTCAACTTCCTTGGTCAACAAAGCAGGACCTGCAGCTCCATCGAAGAATCTTGGGCCATCACGTCCTGCTTCTCCGTCAGTTCGGCCTAGGCCTTGGAAACCCTCCGAGATGCCTGGGTTCTCACTTGATGCACCCCCAAACTTGAGGACTACGCTCCCTGATCGCCCACTTTCTGCTACTAGAGGCAGGCCTGGGGCATCCACTGCGCGATCTGCTTCCATGGAGCCACCAACTACTCCTGGAAGGCCAAGACGCCAATCATGTTCACCTTCTAGAGGACGTGCCCCCAGCGGAAGTTCTTACATGAGCGGTAGTTCGGTACCTGCAGTGAGTCGTTTGCACTCCAGAGCGAATGACGAAGTAAGTCCTGTGATGATGGGAAACAAGATGGTGGAACGGGTAGTCAATATGCGGAAATTAGCACCTCCAAGACAAGATGGCAAACATTCTCCTAGCCTATCTGGGAAATCTGTTTCATCACCAGACAGCTCAGGCTTTGGGCGGACACTCTCGAAGAAGTCACTTGACATGGCAATAAGGCATATGGTAAGTCTCTTATCATTCTTCTAGAAGTTGTCTTCGACTATCATGATTCAATAGGTGTGATTTCAAATGGTCCGTCTCTTTAACAGGATATAAGACGAACCATTCCAGGCAATCTGCGACCACTTATGACGAACATCCCAGCATCCTCCATGTACAGTGTGAGATCAGGGCCAGCAAGGAGCAGAACAGTTAGCGTCTCCGACTCTCCCCTCGCTACAAGCAGCAATGCGAGCTCTGAACTCAGCGTAACCAACGCCCATGCTGTTGGATTCCTGGATGGGAACGAAATGGAAGATGATCATAGCAGTGAAAGACGCGGAAGAGCAGCTTCCCCTACCAGCATCCGTGGGTTCGGCAGGTAACTTTAAGAATGAACTTCTCATGGATTTCTGGCTTTTGATGATAATATGTAAAGCTTTAATACCCATCAGTTATTATTGTCATTCGTCATTGACAACTTCTGTAGCCTTAGATGACCTTCTATCTCCAGAAACCTTGTAAGCGATTGCCCGAAATGTGATCAATTGGATGCGGAGAACAAAGCGCATTTCGGATGTCCATTGTTGTTGTGATCCTGCTCTGGTTTTGGTTCTACTTTCTACTTCTTGAAACTCCTCTATGCCTTTGATGAGAAATGCTGGAAAGCTAATATAATTATGTCTATTTCTGTTGCTATTTTAAGGCTTGTTCATAATTTAATGTCACACCAAATGATATCAAATACTAAGCCCTTTTGAATTACATTTCAACACCACCCCTTAATTTGAATTCCTTCATACCAATCTTCTCCATGAAGTAGTGATGGTTTGCACTGCTGAGAGCCTTAGTGCACAGATCAACATCCTGACTGTTGGTTCCACAAAACCTCAACATCACTTTCTCCTCTGCTACCAACTTTCGTATGAAGTGATGTTGCACATCTATATGTTTGGTTCTGGCATGGAAATCTGGATTCTTAGTCATTGCAATTGCAGACTTATTGTCACACCACAATTCAATTGCTTCTGTATGATCACACCCCAAATCAAGTAGCAACTTCTTCAACCATAATGCTTGCTTAGCAGCTGAGCCTGCTGCTACATACTCTGCCTCAGAAGATGACAAGGCCACAGTGTCTTGCTTCTTAGAGCTCCATGTCACAGCTCCTGAACCTAAACCAAACACTGACCCAGATGTGCTTCTCCTGTCATCAAGACAGCCTGCCCAATCACTATCTGTATAGCCCCAGAGCTTGAAGTCATCAACACATTCATACCAAATGCCATAACCCACAGTTCCTGCTATGTACTTCAAAATTCTCTTGGCTGCACCAAGATGCTGCTTTGTAGGGCCATGTAAGTACCTTGAGACTACACTCACACTATAGGCAATGTCAGGCCTAGTATGTGTGAGATAATTCAGACCACCAACCAAACTCTTGTATAGCTTCTCATCTGCTACAGAAGTGCCATCTTCCCTTCTTAGTTTCTCATTGGTGTTCATTGGTGTCTGAGCTATATCACACTGTTCCATGTTGAACTTCTTCAACATATCTCTTCCATACTTCTCTTGACATACAAAAATTCCTTCCTTGCTTTGCCTCACTTCTAACCCAAGGAAATACTGTAACAGATGCAAATCTGACATCTCAAACTTGCTCATCATAGCATGCTTAAACTCCTTGAGCATCTCAGATGAAGGACTGAAGTAGATTATATCATCTACATACAAGCACACCACAATAAACTCATCTATGCTCTTCCTCTTCACATTAAGTGTTGGCTCATTGTCACTTCTTTCAAATCCATTCTTTAGAAAGAATGAATCTATCTTGTTGTACTAGGCTCTTGGGGCTTGCTTTAACCCATACAAAGCCTTGTTTAACTTATAGACTCTGTGCTCTTCTCCTTTTCTCACAAAACCTTGGGGCTGCTCCACATATACCTCCTCCTGCAGTTCCCCATTCAGAAAAGCAGACTTCACATCAAGTTGAAAAACTTGCAATCTCCACTGAGCTGCTAGAGCCAACACTATCCTTACTGTCTCCATCCTTGACACATGAGAGAAAGTTTCCTCAAAGTCTATACCCTCCTGCTGTGCATATCCCTTTGCCACAAGTCTAGCCTTGTACTTCTGAACTTCTCCTTCTGTGTTGAACTTGGTTCTGAAAACCCATTTCAAACCAATAACATTTTTATTTTGAGGCAGGTCCACTAGCTCCCACGTCTCATTCCTCTGAATGGATCTAATTTCTTCCTTCATTGCCTTCTCCCAATTATCATCTCCCTTAGCTTCTTCAAAGTGCTCAGGATCTGATGCAATCAAGGCAAACTCACAGTTCTGATATATGTCAGCTAGTGATCTGAATTTCCTAGGTGGAGACTCACTAGATGACCTTGATGATGAAGAACTGTGACTGCTAGGAGAGCTTGAGGTGTATTGAGGCACAGGTGATGCAGGTGCACTATCATCATGATCATCATCAGCTCCATCCTCCTCTTCTGCTGAGCTATTGACAGGAATGACAGGTATAACATCATCTGTCACAGACTTACCATTCTTGCTTTCCCAATCCCACACAGCTTCTTCATTAAAAATCACATTTCTGCTCACAATAGTTCTTTTACTCACTGGATTATAAAGCTTGTATGCCTTGGACTGAGCTGCATAGCCTATGAACACACATTTCTCTGCCTTATCCTCCAGTTTTGATCTCAAATTCACTAGAGCATAAGCAACACATCCAAATATCTTCATATGACCAACATATGGCTTCTTCTCCCTCCAAACTTCAAAAGGTGTTCTGTCTATTACTGCTCTAGTTGGAGAAACATTCAATACATAGACTGCTGTAGCCACTGCCTCACACCAGAACTGATTTGGCACCTTCTTGGCTTTTAACATGCTTCTAGCCATCTCTATGACAGTCCTATTCTTCCTCTCTGCTGCACCATTTTGCTCAGGTGTATAGGGAGCTGTCAATTCTCTTCTGATGCCATTTTCCTCACAGAAAGACATAAACTCGAAGGACATAAACTCTCCTCCTCTGTCAGTTCTAAGTGCCTTGACCATTTTTCCTGATTGCTTCTCCACAAGTGCCTTGAACTTCTTAAAACTCTCAAATGCTTCAGATTTGAGTCTCAGAAAATATACCCAGCTCATTCTGCTATGATTATCTGTAATGAGGAAAAAATACTTGCTTCCTCCAAGGGACTCAGTCTGCATAGGACCACACAGATCAGCATGCACTAACTCTAGGCACTCTCTTGCCCTCCATGGCTCTCCATTTGAAAATGAGCCCCTTACTTGCTTCCCATAGATGCAACCTTCACACAGATCCAGTTCACCTATCTTAGGCACTCCTTGAACCATACCTTTTGTGTTCAACATCTTTAAACTCTGCATATTCAGATGCCCAAGCCTCTGATGCCAGAGCATGGTCTCTTCATCACCCTTTGCTGTCATTGCTTTTTCAACATTACTTGCAAGATCAAGTGGGAACATCCTATTTTTAGTCATAGGAACATTCACCACTACTTGACCTGTCTTCTTTTCCCTGATTACACGTGAATCATCCTCAAATAGAAGAGAGTAGCCAGACCCTTGAAGCTGTCCAACACTAAGCAAATTATGAGCCAACCCTGGCACCCACTGCACATCACCAAGTACTCTTACATCTCCCTGCACACATCTGATTGCCACAGTACCTCTACCTTCCACCTATAGCACTTTGTTATCTCCCAATCTAACATTACTCTTCTTGGACTCATCTAAATCTTTAAATATGCTTCTAGAGCTGGTCATGTGATTAGAACAACCACTGTCCAAGTACCACATCTCACTTGCCTTCTCTGCTACAGATGACAGAGCCATGAATAGCCTGTCTTCTTTCTCAACTTTCTCTGAGTAGTTGGCTCCTCTATGCTCATTCTCTTGTTTTTCCCAACAATAAGCCTCTTTGTGCCCAAACTTCTTGCAGTAATAGCACTTGATCCCACTTCTCTGTTGTCTGGAATCACCACTTTGATTCCTATTGGAATCCTTCCACTGATCATCACCATTTCCTCTTCCTTGTCCACCAAACTGGCCTCTTCCTTGGCCTCTCCCTCGGCCTCTGTAGCTACCTCTGGAGCCACCCCTACCTCTACGACCCCCTCTGTAGCCACCCCTGCTAGAAGAGCCTTCTGACTTGGACCTTGAGGAATCATCCTTTGCCTGAAACACCTTCTCTTCCTTCACTTCATTTGTTCTGCTAAGCCTCTCCTCATGAGCTTGCAAGGAACTTGTCAACTCTTCAAATCTGTAAGTTGACAGATCCTTTGATTCCTCTATTGCAGCTACAACATGATCATATTTCTTGGTGAGACTTCTCAACACCTTACTCACCACAGTCTCAGTGCTCAAGCTTTCCCCATATGACTTCATATGGTTTACTATACTTGACACCCTCGACAAAAACACTTGCACTGACTCCTTCTCTTGCATCACTAGAGTCTCAAACTCTCTCCTTAGTGACTGTAATTTGACTGTGATCACCTTTCTATCTCCCATATACTCCTGTCTCAATATCTCCCAGGCTTCATGAGAGGTTGTTGATGCTGCAATCCTTGGAAAGATTTCATCATCCATGGCAGTTTGGATCATAAACAATGCCTTGGAATCTTTCTTTCTTTTCTCCCTCAACTGCTGATCAGGATCTTCATTTCCATTATCCTCAAACCCTTGATCCACCAAATTCCACAGCTCCTGAGACTTGAAGAGAGTGGACATCTTCAAGCTCCAGAAATGGTAATTAATTCCCTTGAACACAGGCAACTGAGGGTTGCTGGAATTTCCATTACCATTGTTCATTTTGATCAAGAACTTCACTCTGTGTTTCCCTTTGTGTTTGATCTCTCTTCTCTCAACCCGAATCTAACCCAGCAACACACCAATTGTGTTTGCTCTGATACCAAATGTTGTAACTTTGATGGTGAATCAACACAAAAACACACACACACATAAATGAGGGAGATCTGTCACAGATTCTTCTGTTAGACAGAGGAGAATCTTGAACCCAGAAAAACTGAAACTTCCTTACTTCAAAAAAATAAAAAACGTGCATACATACCCTTACAGATTTCAATAACTGACACATACCACCATCCACTACATTGCCCACTAACATAGCTCCTAAACTGCAATGTAACTGTCATAAACTGACTTACAAAAATTCATAAAAGAAACTGACTTAACTAACAAGCTGGCTAACTAACTTAGCTTTCATTTAACTTAGGAATTCTAAAATTACATTTCAACAGGATAATCATAGCAGTGAAAGACGCAGAAGAGCAGCTTCCCCTACCAGCATTCGTGGGTTCGGTAGGTAACTTAAGAATGAATTTCTCATGGATTTCTGGCTTTTGATGATAATATGTAAAGCTTTAATACCCATCAGTTATTATTGTCATTCGTCATTGACAACTTCTGTAGCCTTAGATGACCTTCTATCTCCAGAAACCTTGTAAGCGATTGCCCGAAATGTGATCAATTGGATGCGGAGAACAAAACGCATTTCGGATGTCCATTGTTGTTGTGATCCTGCTCTGGCTTTGGTTCTACTTTCTACTTCTTGAAACTCCTCTATGCCTTTGATGAGAAATGCTGGAAAGCTAATATAATTATGTCTATTTCTGTTGCTATTTCAAGGCTTGTTCATAATTTAATGTCACACTAAATGATATCAAATACTAAGCCCTTTTGTAATCGGGATGGCTATATGCACTCATGCAGGTGCTATATGCACTCCTTAGGACGGATCTATAATCCCTCTGTTGTAAATTTTTTTAAAAAATACACGGCCGAATCTAGGATCCGTCCGTTAATAAAAAAAATAAAAAAATTACATAGGACGGATCCTAGATTTGTCCTATGTAAAGTAAAAAAAAAAAGAGAAAGATGGAAGAAAAAGTTGGCAGCCTTTTCTTTACTTTTTTTAATTTCAAGGGCGGATCTCCTATCCGCCCTTGTTTTTTTTTTTTTTTTTTTTAAAGTTGCTGTGTGCCTGTGTGCATGGGACCATGGCCATTTTTTTTTTGGCTTTTTTTAGATCCACCCTTTGTAATTTTTCAACTTTTTTTAACGAACGGATCTTAGATCCATCCGTTTATTTTTTTCAAAATTTGTAACCGACGGATCTACGATCCATCCTATGGAGTGCATATAGCACCTGTGTCGGGTGTATATAGCACAATCCTTTGTAATTTGGTTTGTTTGACGCGATGTGCTTATTGTTAGTTGTTGGGCCAAGGGCCCATGAGTCCAGCTCAAGTTTTGAATTGGTAATTGCTAGGTTATATAGCAATTGATTAGCCAAATGAAGATGTGAGGCAAGGGTTGCTTCAGGAGTGCCGCCAACAATACAAAGAGGGGAGAGAGAAAGAAAAGAGAGAGGAGGGAGAAAGGAGAAGAAAGATAGGAGATTCGAGCGGGTGTTTCGTCTCTTGATCTGGTGATCCGTCTCCTTCTTTCGGCAAGTCAACAACGGGTGTTTGTTGATAGGTATTTTCTTCTCCTGGAAATCTAATCTGATTACAAGTGTTTAGTTAGGTTTTGGAGAGGAATCCATTCTAGATCCAGGTTGTATTTAGATTGGTGTTTGAGATCTCCATGATTGTTTGTCTCAGCATGAGACTGAATTGTTAAACACTTGTACCGGTTTATTGATTAGTGGATTGGTTGCTCTGGCAGGCGAAAGATGGGTTTTTTTATCCTCTGGTTTGAGAGGGTTTTTCCCACGTAAATCTTGTGTCGATATTTGTGTTTTTATCTGTGTTTGTGGTTGTTTAGTTGTTTGGTTTCCGGATTGAATATTATCGGTTGGTCATTGGTTAGCTGGCGGATTGTTGTCGGTTCTCTTATTACCCGAATTCGCTTCCGGGTGCGGCTGGAAAGTTTCGTTTGTTTGTTTGTTGGCAACCTCTTGATGAAGTCGGAGAAAGAGTGCACAACTCTACCCGTCGAGCTATTATGTTTCAAGCTCTTATCGTAATCATAATGTTTGCATTGTAGCATTGCAAATATGTTTCATGAATAAAAGAATTAATTTGGGGTACTATTTCAAAGGTCCAGATTTGTTCATAAATTATATCCTAAGAATTGTTCACAAATGATCCATCATCTCTATATATATATACACACACATATACATATACATAGGCGGAGCTAGGACCCGACAACCTTAAGAACCATTGGAGCTCTGGACAGAGTGATTGAACGACAGGTGAAAAATGCTGATAAAAGCAACCAAAGCACAAAAACCATTACTAATGAAATCTTTCGACAACTAAACCCTGAACAAAAGGTCATCCTGACATTCTCCTGGTGGTGCATTTGGATTAAAAGAAACAAAATTATTTTTGATAACCAAAACCTACGAACAATTGATGAGATTATAACGATAATCAAGAACCATATGAAAAATTGGAAAAAAAAAAAACAAAAAAAGATGAACCGGATGAAGACAATGGAAAAACAATGGGAATTAAGCCCAGAAACAATCCTCGCAAAAGGAACGCCATTCGATGGCTTAAACCTGATCCTGGCACTCTCAAACTCAATTTTGACGGTGCAAAATCTCTTTCTGGCTTGGCCTCTGCAGGGTTTGTGATCAGGGACGCTGAGGGGAGGATCTTTGCGTGTGGCACCAAACGATGCGAGAGGGTGTCTGCACTTCAGGTTGAGGCTATCAGTCTGCAACTTGGGTTGCTGGAAGCTCGTCGGCTTGGGATTCGTAGTCTTGTTGTGGAAGGTGACTGCCTCGCGATTGTTAACGCAATCAACGGTTTCTGGTCAATTCCTTGGGAAATTGAAATTCTTCTTTCGGATTCTCTCCGCTTGCTTTGCTATTTTGAGATGGCTTCTGTTACTCATATCTTTAGGGAAGCCAATAAAGCAGCAGATCGTCTCGCTCACCTGGCCTTAGAGTATGTTGTATCATCCCGGGGTTCTGATTTCTGAGTTCCATATTCTCGTTCGCATGGACGCTCTTGGGTGGTGGTACAACCGCGATTGACACCCCCAACTCTCGCCTGTATCGAAAAAAAATAGGCGGAGCTAGGCGGGGGCAAGCAAGAGCATTCGCCCCCCCCAAATCTGATGCATTACCTATATTTGTTATACTCGTCGATAACTTCGTTTTGATATATTATAAGCATCAATCCGATAATTGAGTAAAAAGTTATTAAGTTTGAAAGTTAAACATATATTAATTATTTCAAATGTCTTTTAATAAATCACGATGCTTTTATATTTTACTTAATTTGATATTTTGGTAATGTAATTCAACTAAAGAGCTTCGAAACAAGATGTTATATTACTAAATTCAATAATTATATAAGAAATTATGTAAGTTTAAAGTGTGTATATATTTTGTTACACGCTATTGCACATGCTAAGAGAACAAGTTGCATATGACTTTGTAAGTTTTAGACGATATGTTTTTAGACGAAAAGAATGTTGTTATAGATTAAAATGACATAGTTTTTTATTTTTAAGAGAAAAATAACTATATAACAACCAATGACATAGTTTTAAACTAAAACACCACAATTTTGAACAAAAAACATTGTGTTTTGAACTAAAAAAATCGCTTTAAACTAAAATATCATCGTTTAATGTAAAATATTATAGTTTTACTTCGATAAACTATAGAAAAAGCTATGGAAGAGTGAATATATATATATACAGGAATTCCGTTTAGCGTAGGGTAAAATTGTTGTTTAGTGCATGATTGGTCGCAAAGACCGGATAGTTAGTTGGTCGCAACGACCATGTAGTAATTTGGTCGCAATGACCATATAGAGTGTTAGTCGCCGGAGCCCTAATCTGGAGCATCACCGCCACCAGCCCGCCTCTGCAACCCACCCACCAATCCTCTTGTCCGACCACCAATCCCTTCGGTTCTCCTCCTTTATTCGCTTACCATCGCTATCCCTCCTTTGTTCGAGCTGAGCCACACGTTTCTAACCAACTACAACAACTTGAGAACCAACTTCTGAGCTTTATTTATTTCTAACAAAGATCAATTGACGCTTAAGTTGGGTATGGTTTAACTGCTGATCTACACCCAATGGCGGAGCCAGAAAATATTCGGAGGGGAGGCACAATTATACATGAAGGATATCGCTTTGGATTAAATCGACATAAAGAATTATATATAATATGACAATAAATGATGTTATTTTATGATAAAATATCATCTGTTTATGATAAAACGTCATCATTTTTTTTGTGAGAAAAAAATATAAAAAATAAATGAAATATTCGAACAAAAATTAACTAAATGAGGATACGAAACGCTATATAATAAACATTAAGTTAATATTAGGGTTGTTATATGAGCTGATGAAAGAAATTTAAAAATGGATTTTTGAATAGCTCGCTTCAAAGCTCGGTTTGGCTCGGCTCGATTTAAGCTCAAACAACACGAATTTTGTGAAATTTACAAATTTTTTACTCATCTTTTGTAACAGTAGTTGGAAGTCAACGCAAACATTGTACCTTACTTCTTTGCTGTTTATGCAATAATGTCCACATTTCATTATGCATTCAAAAGTCAGCTTTTAATAAATTAGCATAAAAAATTGATAAAATTTGAACGGGAAAGAGACATGACAAAATATTTTTAAATATATTTTGTCAACTTGATAAAATTGATAAAATTTTGTGACATGGAAGGAATCTTCCTTTCAACTTGCAAAGACAGTCACATGGCAGCTACCTCGCTTTCCTGGGAGTTTATATATACTGATTCATACTTAATTGGTGATTTCTGCAAACTTCATTGAATCCAATCTCCCCCCTAAAAATTAACTAGCTATACTCTGATCCAAAAAAAATGGCCGAAGCTGCGTTGTTTGGGATCGCTAAATCTGTCCTGCAACAACTCGCCTCCCCTGCACTCGATGAATTCCGACTCCTATGGGGTCACAAGAAACAATTAGAGAAGCTTGAGGACACCCTCAACACCGTAAGAGATGTCCTGGAGGATGCTGATCGCAAGCAAGCCACCGATGCTACAGTTCGAGGATGGCTTGCACGACTTAGGGTCGTGTTGTACGAAGCGGACGATTTGTTCGATGCCATCTCCGGCAAACTCTTGCTCGAGAAGAACAAGAAAGGCACTAAGATTGGGAAAAAGGTACGCCGATTCATTTCAAAACCGTACCGTTTTGCTTCCTTAGTTAAAAATGCTCACAAAGTTAAGGAAATTAGGGAGCGTTTTGATGATATTGCGCATGACATTCAAGGGTTTAACTTTCTCCCAAATCGAACTGATCTAGCTCCAATGTCTAGAATCGGGAGAGAGCCAACCCACTCTTTTATCCCGAGAAATGAGGTAATAGGCCGAGAGCAAGAAATAGAGGATCTAGTGAGGATGTTGTTGCCTGATTGTTCCCAGCAACAAAGTGGTGTTTCTGTCATTGCGGTTATTGGAATTGGGGGATTGGGGAAAACCACTCTTGCTCAACTTGTTTATAATGATGTGAGAGTTAATCAAGGCTTTGATTTGTGTATGTGGGCTTGTATTAACTACTTCTCATCTCTACAACAAGTCTTGATTACACTCCTCAAATCTGCCCCAAGTCGTGATATAGATGACCTGCAATCTTCGTTTAGAGAAAAGATTAAAGGGAAACGATTTTTGCTCGTTCTGGATGATGTATGGGATGAGGATCCACGAAACTGGCTTCAGTTGAAACACCTGTTGTCTAGCGGGAAGGATGGAAGCAAGATTTTAGCCACAACGCGTTCCAAAATTGTTGCCCAAAGTTTGTGTGCGGTCAAGCCTTACTTTGATCTGAAGGGAATGTTAGATGAGAGTGCTTGGTTGTTGTTTAAGAAGGTAGCTTTTGGGGGAGAGGGTGATCAGATTAGCTCAGAGTTTGAACAATTAGGTCGACAAATTGTGAGAAAGTGTGCGAACGTTCCGCTTGCTATTGTCACTATAGCAAGTTTATTGAGAGAGAAAAAGAAGGAAAAATGGTTTCCTCTCGTAAATGATCAACTCTCCAAAGTGGTCGACCCTGAAGAGTATAAGAAAATCACACAGGTACTTGAGTTGAGCTATAAAGAGCTTCCGTATCCAATAAAGTGTTGCTTTGGGTATTGCTCTCTCTTTCCCAAGGATTATGAATTTGACAAAATTGAGTTGGTCTGTTTATGGATAGCTCAAGGGTTTGTTGAGCCTTTAGTGAATCAAAGCTTGGAGGATAGAGCTGAAGACTACTTCTTCTACTTGGTGAATAGGTGTTTTTTGCAGCTTACTGCTATAGATGATGACATGAAGATAACTTGCAAAATGCATGATCTGATGCATGATTTGGCCACGGCAGTTGCTGGATCCGAGAGTGTTTTAGTGGATGAAACTGAGCATAGCTCTTGGGATAAGAAAATTCGTCATTTGTCAATTGAATCGGAGTCCATGGTGGATCGTGTATGTTCTTTTTCTCATTTAAAGAGTCTAAGAACCTTTATACATCCAACCCGTATTTCACTGAAAAAGATTGATTTGAAGAAGTTAATATCGAGTTTCAGATCTCTACGAGTTTTGGATTTACATAGCTTGAAAATTAAGGAATTACCAACTTCTATCGGAGAATTGATTCATCTGAGGTTTCTCGATCTCTCGGGTAACAATATAGAAATGCTTCCTAGTTCAATTTGTAGCCTTCCCCATTTACAATATCTTAATCTTGAAAACTGTGATCTAAAGGAGTTGCCAGAGGGCTTGGGGAATTTGCTAAGCTTGAGACACCTTTTACTTCAAGATTGTGATGAGCTAGTGAAGATGCCATCTGGATTGGCGGCTTTAACGTCGCTTGTGACTCTAGATACGCTAGTTGTGCACAATCCTAGCGGTGGACTCAAGTATTTGGAGGGCCTTGACAACTTGACCGGATCTTTGAAAATTGTGCTTCCACAAACTTCATGGGAGAATTCAAAAATGGATGCAGAGAGATCATTCTTGTCAAGGAAGAGCGGACTCTGTGCAATAAAGATCATCCATATTGGCCCCGACTTGGAATTGAAATCGGAATCGGATGAACCTGACAAAGAAATTAAGACAGCGATGAATGCCCTTCAACTACCTCCTAATATTGTGGATTTGCGCATCAGTTATTTTGGTGGCAAGGAAATGACGCAGTGGATTTCGTGCCTCCATAAGCTTGTTATTCTCAAACTCAAGGATTGTCACAGATGCATTGGGCTTCCGTCAATCAGTCTCCTTCCATCTCTCAAGAAGTTGAGCATTTCTTATATGTCATCAATGGTGGCTATAGAGGACAGCATGTTCTATGAGTCTGAGTCGTTTTTCCCATCTCTAGAAACTCTTTCGATCAAGGATATGCCGAAGTTGACGAGCTGGTGGCTTCAAGCACCGACAGTGCAACCTGCATTCCCTCGTGTTACAGATGTAAAGATAGCCAGTTGTCCAAAGCTGACAAGATGCATGCCAGTGTTTCCACTAGTTGAGGATTTGCGGTTGGAATATGTCCCAGAGGAGATTATTTGGCCAGCACTCGGGAGCGAAGCGACCTACAGTGCTTCTCATGGTAGCAATGTGCTGAAGAAATTGGAAATAAACGGAATTGAAGATCTAAGTAGCATTGCAGAATCCCAGATAAGACATCTTTCTGCTCTCCAGAAACTAAGGATATGGAATTGCAAACAGCTTAAATCAGTGTCTTGGAATGGCTTTGCTTGTCTTACTTCCCTTGAATATTTATACATCGGTGCTTGTGAAGAGTTCAATTGGGATGGTCAGGAAGCAGAGGTTGGAAGAATGCACTTGCTGAGAGTTAGGCATTTGCAGATCCCAACTGTGAATAGAAACCTTTTTAAGGAATTGAAACACATGGCTTCTCTTGAAACATTGATCGTAGGAAAGAGTTTGAATCCAGAGCTTCAAGAAGAAGAAGAAGAAGAAGAAGAGCTGTCGTGGAAACACTTGCAAAAACTACACCGATTGGAACTTGTATTTGGAGAGACATTCAGCATGAGAAGCAATCAGTGTCTTCTGCATGGATTTCGAGACCTTACCGCTTTAAAAGAGCTGTCTCTCGACAATTGCAAAGAGCTGTATTTGTCATGGAGAGTGCTTCTACATCTCCCCCATCTTCAGACGTTGACTATTTTTGATGTAGAGCAAGTGATTGATGTTGATTCAGATCCCATGATGATGCAATCACAACCGATCAGCGGTTCTATCCGAGAACTGACGATTAATGGTGGGTCGAGAGAGTGGGTAAATGACATACCTTGGAAGTTCTTTCCCTCTTTGAAGATTCTGCAGCTATGGAGTATAAGAAACTTGGAAGCCCTACCAGAAGGAATCCAGCATCTTGCCGCCCTCGAATCCTTCTCTATTAGGGATATTAAGGATGTGGTGTCGTTGCCGCATTGGATGAGCTCCCTTTTGTCTCTTAAAGAACTTATGATTACCAATAGCTCTTCAGAACTAAAGAAGCGATGCGAAATATTAAAAGGGGAAGATTGGCCTAACATTCAACACATTCCAGAAATCATAATTAAGTGAATAGAGCAGCGCTGCATCTCGGAGACAGGTACGAAATACTAAACCAAACTAGGATTTGAATCGATCGAACCTTACTTTCATTTCATTTTACTATTTATACATGTCGTTGCAAATAATACAACCATTATTGAAACTGCACAGAACAAACTTCCTCACTTCTTTATCAATTTGTTTTCTTTTGCTTACATTCCATATGACTACCTCTTAAAGATTTCTATAACTGAACTCTTGTGATGGCACCACCACCCTCCACCTCCACCTCCACCATACCTTCCTCACTTCTTTATCAATTTGGAGTCTTGTGGGAGCCTCTCAATTTGTTTTATTTTTCGTGTGTTCTTTATGATTTGCGATCTCTTAAAATTACTGTAATTATATTGAACTCAGCTGCTACCTTCCTCGTCTCACATTTGCCTTATTCCACAAGGCTTTTTTTCCTTGATCATCACACATTACTTGATCCCTTGCAGTGCAGATATTGGTTCGGCCTCGTTTACTTCATTCAGAATTGAAGGAAGACTCTTGGGAGTTGTCGTCTAAGGTGGAAGCTGGAAAAAAAACAGAATAACACAGATGGAAACTAGGATTTAAGATTCAGGTAATTGATCTCCCTACAACATTGTCTTAGTTCACTACCAATATATTTGATTAAACTGTCACTTCAAAAAATTTGATTCAGAAAGCAAGGTTTGATGGCGAAACCAGGCAACTAGATAGCTATTCATATAAATGGCAATATGAAAGCTGTTTTGCAATCTATGCTTCAAGGTTAATTTTCTGGATGCTTTATGGTCCTTTTTCTTTTGCCAGGTCTCAATCAAAGGTCAACACAATAAATATTTCAAAATTGTAATTCAGGAAGAAGATTCTGAACAAGAAGCAAAGGTTAGCATTTCAAAATGAATTGTTCCCTATTTGATTTTATGTGAAACATCATGCAACAGCAGTGCCCCCTCTTGCTGAGGTTACCAATCAATTGTAAGTGCAGTAGTGCAGCACATCTGTTCAAGAAGGCCCTCTCAAGTTTTATATGGCTTCGTGGGATAGAATCTCGGGAACATGGAGTCCATTTCAGTCAGTTTAGTACGCTCCTCGTTCCTTATGGCTGGTGCCCTCACTTGTTATGTAGTCCTTAATTGGCTTCAAAATGTTCAGGCAGGAGATGCGCAATAGAATGCAGAACCAAGTAAGGAAACATGCAAAAGCGCGTGCATCTGCTACCTCTCTGTGGTCAAGGTACGCTTGTTCAAATATCCAGGACACTGTAATTTAAGCTTCAGGTAATTAAGCTCCCTACTCCATCGTCTTAGTATAACTACCTATATTTGTCCTCATCATTATTATTTATCTGAAATGACAATTCTTTCAAGAGTGATAAAAATTTCCACTGTTCCAAAGCATGAATCGGATTGATATTGCATCAGATTTGTGTTTCCGTGATGCCCAGAAACCAAGGTGGATGGATCAAGCAGCTCCTCACGCATCTCTTGAATTGCTGACCTTCAACACATCAAGTACTACAAGATTGTTCATTCAGCTACATATCCGAGGTGGCCGGATTTCTTTGCTTTTCTTGATATATAATAAATAAGAATGTCAAATTTTATCTGCTATGTTATTACATCATGCTTGAAAGATGATTGCCTTCTATGCTCTTTTAAGCCTATGCTGATTGCGATTATTGTTTTGAAACAATAAAATATTTCAGGTGAACAAACCGGCTACTGTCAAAATTCAAGAACATGATACATTATGACACAAGCTTCGCCCACATCCTCCGCATATGCAACAGGGAGCCCGATGCTACCAACGTACTTATCATGTGAAGAGGATAGAGTTAATACACCTAGTGAAAACCTAATTGTGCAGGATTCTCTATGGTCTGTACCCCTTGGTTTTCACTCAAGCAAACAACTTACTCCAGCAGACCACAGTGGAGGATCACAACTAAGCTGCACAGATCAGCTCCACCAATAGAGAAAGAAAGACTCCACAGATCAGAAGCACTAGGCTGAAGATCACCTTTTGTCTGTCAGCACTTTTCAAGTGTAGTTCATCTTATGTATGGGGCAATATGGGCTGAAATCTCCTTTTGTATAGCTTAGCTTATTCCACTGCAGCACTAAGATGCATGTCCCATATCAATGAGTTGCTATTGATTGATGGTGTGCAACGTTAAGGATAGTGTTTCGACCTTTGTTGGCATAGCCAAAGGAGGTGAACACTACCCTTACTTTGCGTGTGTGTCCGACGACTGATAGCTGTGGCTTGAAGTGACAGGAACCATACCTGGATGGGTCATACCATCCTGGCACCCTAAGAGCAACTCATAAATTGGCTCCTCCTATTGGAATCTAGAAACTGATGAGGACAAGGCCTACGAGCCTCATTTTGATGTCATAGAGTTTTATGGAACCATGTGTATAAATAAAGTTGGTGAATTTGCAGATATACCTATCCAGAAAAAAGGTTACAAAAGTACCTCTATTTTTCAAGTGCAGTTCATTTTTTTTTGGATGGATGGAGAGAGATAAGAACTCAGAACGTTGTACGGGAGGTGATGATTCAATTGAGGGTATTTATAGGAGAGATTATGAGTAAACAAACTCGACATCAAAAACAAATAACAGAACTGTTTTGATGATTCACACAAGATCAAGAATTAAGCAAGAGAACAAATCTCTGAAATCGACAATATATGTAACAAATCTTTCATTCGCTTTCCATGTCGAACTTTTTCACTAGGCATTGAAGCTGGACACTCTTAATAAAGCCTCAGCTGCATTTTTCCTACTACAAAAGAATCACCAGATTGCCACATTGGTCTAACCTCTTTCTATTTGGCAACCTCAAATTTTCCTTCACAACAAAGTATACCTCAAAAGTTGTCTTATTCCTTTTCTTTCTACACATGTATTCCTAGCTTCTGAAACACTTGCCTCGGGTCTGTGTTCATCGCGGCGTTGAGATCTGATTTTATGCCTTCTGTTATGGACATCCTGACTTCAGAAGTCCATCTAGGTCTATTCTTTCTCCCAATCTGGAATGTTAGCAGTAGCTTGATTCACCATCTTTACAAGTGTCACCTAGAATAATATGAAGGAAAGTGTTAAAAGACTTAGAATGCTAAGATGATCCATTGTATGATACTATGATAATGATTCAGTGTAGAAATGAAAGAAAAAAAACAGTATCTGGTCAATAGGCAGACACCTATTTGCACTTTAAGCCCAATAGGAACTTAATTTATGTGAAGCTCATTCGCGGCAAGCAAAAAATATTAAAGAGCAGGACAATTTCAAACAACCATTACATTGCACTACACCAGATTAAGTTACATGCGATTCAAAGCTGCTGAAAACATGGACCCAAAAGAGAGCATGTTTTGAATGTAATTTTTTACTTACCACACTTTCAGGAACTCCAGGAGGTGGCATGGGGTGGTTCTTAGGAGGAGGCCCGCGTAGATATGACCTCTTATCGAATCGCCATTCACCAATTTTCCCATAGGTGAGCTCACCCTGCATCCACCCAGGAAAGTAGATGATAATAAAATGATAGATTAGTTATTTAGTGACTTCAAATGGTTTTTTTACACTTAAAGGAGAAGAAAGAAGATCTACAGAATACACTACAAGTCTGCAATAGATAAAACTACAAGAAATCCAAAGTTACAAGATAACTTCACATAAACAGGTTTGAATTGAGAAGACTTACCTTCATGTTATAGTCACATCCATATGTGTAGTGAATAATGTACCTGTCTTTAGTTTCCAGATCCCATGGTGGCTGAAAATCAGATAACAAAAAATGCTCAGACAAAGCGTCTGCAGAAGCTAACTAAAGGAATAACAAGAGAAGCTGAAATTCCACATGAGCCAAAATATTCCTAAATAAATGAAAAAACCTGTAGCATAAAGTCCTTCCGGAGAATATGTTGCACACCATGCAATGCAGATGCAACAGCATATGCATACCTTTGTCCAATGAAAGAACAAGGAGTCAAAGATAAGAAAATGTCATAAATAGAAACAAAATGTAACTGTATTCAAGTAGTTCCACATACATCTCCAGCACCCATCCGAAAGCCTTGTCGGTTTCTGGGTCATCTTTCATCTTTAGTGAAACATTCATCCAAGTGGGAGCTATCTTTGCCAGCAGGTCCTGTACGTAGTTATTCATTCATTGTGGCTTAAAAAGAAGCAAAAAACCCGAAGCTCTAGAGACAACACTTGTAGTGACATAAAGAAAAAAGGGTACCTTCTCGATAATTACTGGAGAATTGCCAATTGGATCAACATTTGTAACTGGTCCATTTTCCTCGGGATAGAATTTCCTGATGATTTTCTCGTTTTCATTGGGCTTAATGTAGAAAAAGGGGAAAGCAGCAGGGTGTCCTCCAGCAGCCAAATTAGGCAGAGGCCGTAACAATATGTGATCAGGTTCAGCCATTAGCACATAGCTGTGTCACAAGCACCAAAGAAATGGTTTAAACAATACCCACAAAATATGAAGCTAATTCAACCGAACAAAAATAAGATAATACTCCGTAATGATTAAAAATTCTTTTAAAAAGTCATGAATCTCACTCTTCCTCAATTGGAGCCTTTACTAGCCACTGAACAAACGCCCATGGTCTGTTCAAGACAATATAACCCTGGAAATCGAATAACAGGCCTAAAATAGTGAGACAGACTGAAGTTTTTGGCATAAAATAGTGAGACAGACTGAAGTTTTTTCTACAAGATTCTAGAGAAAGTATCAATGCATCTACACTGACCACAATTTTATTGGATGTCTTGCAATAGAAACGCATGCAGAGAGAATTGCATAAGCATGGTATACAAATCTTAACTCAGTAATAGGTTTAAACAATAACTCTGTTTTTATACACGATTCTAGAGGTTTAAGGATTTGAAAGGGGCAAAAGGGGAAGAGCACGACAAAGAGACACGGCTATGATTCGGATAATGATGGGCATGCTAACTATATTTTTCTTGCATAGTTTGTCCAAAGCGAGAGAACTTCAGAGTTTGTCTCAAATAATAGAATACATCTGCCGAATCAGAGCAGAACTACACACACTTATAGAGTCCCGTCCATCAATATTTCCAAAGATTCTCAGATGGCTAGAGGTTGATCCGAAGACAAACCAGGTATAGACATATAGTATGTTAATGATAAATAAATGCAATCCATGGACAGAGAATAGCAGCTCCAAAATTTTGCAAACTAACATTTAGAAGAGTTTGGCATGACAAGCTGATAAGCTATTTTTAGGTTCTGAAAATCAGCTAGTTTGTAGCTCATAAGCTAAGATGCTCAACAAACAGGTATTTGTTGCTTATAATGGGATTAACGGCATGACACAAACAGGCCTGGTACAACAAGAATACAAATCGAGGACATGTGCAGATCAACATAAATCTGTAATGAAAGAAACACTCACCCGGTCAAGACCTGCAGGCAGTGGATCAACCACGAAAGTCGGGATCTCCTCCATCAAGTCATCCGGCTTCCCTGAGTGCAAAATTCTAGTAAACCCTCCCAAATCAGATCCAGGCAGATCTCTCTGCTGTGTATACCAATAGTACATAATCCGGCATTGCCATTTGCTGTAAGGAGCATCAGTAGCAGTCAAAGCGACATGGAATGGCACCTTCTCCCTCTTCTCCGCCTTCAAATCAGCCGGCCTCTCCATCACAGGATCAACCAACAAACCCCTCCCCATGTGATCTCCCTCCGAAAAAACCCCATTTCCTAATCTCCTGTTGTGGATCACCAACGTTGCCAAATTGTATGTGGCCAAGAAGAACCCTAACGCGATTAAAACTAGCACCAAAGACGAAGCCCGAGCAATATTCCTCCTTCCAATCATGATCTGACTACATACAATACCCAAATACCTCAAAAGCCACTCAAAATTTCAGTCGATCAACTTACAAACAATGCACCATCAGATTCGGTCCGCAACAGTTAACAACCGAACGTTCCTAAAAAAAACAATAAATTGAATTCAAACTCGGGAATCAGGCGCATAAAATCAAGGCTGAAAATGCGAGGATTTCCAACTCATTGCGTGCAAATGGAGTAAGGAAAAGAAGAGGGAAAATGGACAAGAGAGCGAGAAAACGGGCATATTATTTAAAAACTCCATTAATGGAGCAATTAATCGTATAAAAAAAGGGGTGAGAATCTGAGATACGGACAAAATCAAAAAAGGAAGAAGAAGATTCGAGAGAAAAATTTACGAGTGAATGAAGATGGAATAAAATCGAAGGTAGTTGATTTGATGGATGGATAATACCTTGTTCGTGCGACGAGACAATGGGGGAGACGATTGAGGGAGGGAGGAGTTCGCCGGAGTGGTGAATTTGAATCCGGATGCGTGAAGCTCGGATTTAACAGAGAACAGAGCTGAAAGAAGTAAAGAACACTCGTGGTTCTCTCTCTCAACAACTCACAGTTCGCTTGTTCTGGAAAGTTTCTATATTTAATACTGTAAGATTTACAAATGAGAACATGAAATTCGAACTATTAAGGGTTTACAGTTTTACCGGTCCCAATTCGGTAGAGTTGTGGAAAACTCTACCAAGTTAATTTTCCCCTCACAAATAATAATTGAAAAAAAAAATTAGATTGGTGGGGCCCGGGTTGGTGGGGTTGGAAAAGAGAAGGCAAGATCTTATCCGTTAATTTTTATTTTAAGGTCAAGATCTTATCAAATCTACCCATAGAGTTTTTTTAAAACTCTGTTGGAACACAATCCCAGTTTTACACCCTAATTTTTACTATTGACATCATAAATTTATTTATTTATTTTTTTATAAATAAAATATAAAGTCTATTGTATTTCGTCTATTTACAAGATACGCTTAATGCAATTGCAAAAAGTCCTGTTCATTTTTTTTACTTTCTCCACTGCCACTCAAAAAAGATTTCCCTAATTTCATCAAAATTCTCCAATTTTATCAAAAAAAAAAATCCAAATCCAAAAATCTCCAATTTCATCAAAATTCTCCGATTTGATGTATAAGGTGGTTTACCGGCCATTTTTTTTCATTTCCATCAAGAAACACCGTGTGGAAGAGGGTCGTTATCCGACTTGATATCGCGGTGGGCAACGCTGTGGCAGTGGCAGTGGTCGGTGACGATGAGGAGGTGGGAATCAGACTCGTAGAGGTTGTGGATGCGGAGGAGGTTGGAGTGGGGCAGGAGGAGGATCGCAGAGGAGGAGCTTTGTCGAGGCAGGTGGGGCCGTCATGCTTGTCGATCGACTTGACGGTGAAAGAGGCACATGAGGAAGGGGAGAAGTAGCGGTGGACCGTGAACGACGCCGAAGCGGCCGCTCTCGATCTCCTCGCGAAGTTGGTACTCCTTCTCGAAGCCTTCAGGGAAGATTGGATTTGGATTTGAGAGGGGAGTTTCTGACATAATCGATCGATTCATGAGGAGTTCAACTTCAAGGATTTGTTGATGGACGACTGCATCAAGTAGAAGGTCGGGATCTGGATCTCCAGGAGAAACCACTGTTATTTTATAAAAAAAAAAAAGAAAAGACTCGAGCATAAATACATAAAATTCATCTTGTCGTTAGACTCACCCATAATAAAAAATATTATGTGTGCCTCTTAATGTGTATACATGTTACTCCTAAGACACAAGCATATATGGCTCTTGAGTCACAAATGTTTGGTTTTCATATAAAGTTGTTTTTAAGAGTTACATTCAAGTGTCTCATAAGTCATAGATTTGTGTCTCAAAATGCACATATATTTTTTAAAAATGGAAGAAAAAAAACTAGCGTGTGAATAATAATAAACAAAAGATGTGGACTTAACAAATTCATTAATAATTTGTATCTATATATTATTTAAAACCAAAGCACCTACACCACGTGTCGTTCCCTCACGCAAAGTTATTTTTTGCAACCTTTATATTGAATATATTTTGAAATATTATTTTTGGCAATATATATTTGATATAATCTATTTTCATTTTCATTTATATAAATATATATATATATTCATTCATATATCCTATTTTTATCTATTATTAATTACACACTATCATTTCATACTACATTTTTTAACCAATGGGATTAATTCAAAACTTTTTTTTAAATAAAGGTAATACTAATATTAACTACACAATATTGTTCCATTTTATATTAATTACACAATATCATTTCATACTATATTTTTTAAAACATCTATATCTATATATTACTTAAAACCAAAGCACTTACGCCACGTGTCATTCCCCCACGCAAAGTTATTTTTGGCAACCTTTATATTGAATATATTTTGAAATATTATTTTTGGCAATATATATTTGATATAATCTATTTTCATTTTCATTTATATAAATATATATATATATATTCATTCATATATCCTATTTTTATCTATTATTAATTACACACTATCATTTCATACTATATTTTTAAACCATCTATATATTACTTGAAACCAAAGCACCTACGCCACGTGTCGTTCCCTCGCGCAAAGTTATTTTTTGCAACCTTTATATTGAATATATTTTGAAATATTATTTTTGGCAATATATATTTGATATAATCTATTTTCATTTTCATTTATATAAATATATATATATATATATTCATTCATATATCCTATTTTTATCTATTATTAATTACACACTATCATTTCATACTACATTTTTTAACCAATGGGATTAATTCAAAACTTTTTTTTAAATAAAGGTAATACTAATATTAACTACACAATATTGTTCCATTTTATATTAATTACACAATATCATTTCATACTATATTTTTTAAAACATCTATATCTATATATTACTTAAAACCAAAGCACTTACGCCACGTGTCATTCCCCCGCGCAAAGTTATTTTTGGCAACCTTTATATTGAATATATTTTGAAATATTATTTTTGGCAATATATATTTGATATAATCTATTTTCATTTTCATTTATATAAATATATATATATATATTCATTCATATATCCTATTTTTATCTATTATTAATTACACACTATCATTTCATACTATATTTTTAAACCATCTATATATTACTTGAAACCAAAGCACCTACGCCACGTGTCGTTCCCTCGCGCAAAGTTATTTTTTGCAACCTTTATATTGAATATATTTTGAAATATTATTTTTGGCAATATATATTTGATATAATCTATTTTCATTTTCATTTATATAAATATATATATATATATATATATATATTCATTCATATATCCTATTTTTATCTATTATTAATTACACACTATCATTTCATACTACATTTTTTAACCAATGGGATTAATTCAAAACTTTTTTTTAAAATAAAGGTAATAGTAATATTAACTACACAATATTGTTCCATTTTATATTAATTACACAATATCATTTCATACTATATTTTTTAAAACAATGGGATTAATTCAAAACTTTTTTTAATAAATTTAATATTGACTATACAATATTATTTCAGCCTATATTAATTATATAATATCATTTCAAGCTATTTTCTTTAAAAAATGGGACGAATTTAACAAATATATATGTATATAGTACATTCCAAATATATGATTTTTTTGGAGCAATCAATCTATATATATAATGAAAACTAATTTTGTTTTTATAATAACCTTAATTTTTGGAATTTCACCCAACCAACCTAATCTATATAAAATACATGATAAAATTTTAAACATTTTTTTAACCAATGGGATTTATTTATTTTAACTATTAAATGATAAATATTTTTTCTTAGATGTCATAATCACCTTAATTTTATGATTTTCTCCCAATCAACTGAACCTATAAAAAAATCCAACTATTAAAATTTGGACAAGTTTCTTTAATTAATCTATCTATATCTAACTAATAAACCGTAAGCATTTTTTTTATCAGGTGTTAGAACTTATAAGTAGCTTTATTTTACGATTTCCACTCAACCAACCTATTCTTCTTAAATCTTAAACTCATGTAATTTTTACACATTTTTCATAAATATTATTTTTTTACTTAATTTATCAAATCTATTTTTCCTATTTTATGTTAACGTATGGTAATAGTTTATTCCATTTTATAATAGTATTTTTTTATACTTACAAAATATTATTTTTATTTTTTATAAAAAGAAAAATACGCGCCGTGGCACGGGGACTGTACTAGTTATAATATATAATTAACATGATTATGAGTTTTAATACATACCCTAAAATTTCCAAACTCCTATAGTTTATTGACAATAATTCTAGCTTATTTTAGCTAGTGATTATTTATGTTTTCAAAATCCATATACTCATAATCATTTTTATAATTTAAAGATAAAAAATGATTTTTTTCCAATTTTAGTTAAATTATTAACCCACCTCATACGCAACCTTAATTGATACTCCCTCCGTTCGGAAATAAACGATGTTTGACTATTGTGCACGTAGTTTTAGGAGCTAAAAACTATATAAAATCTTATTTATTTTAATTAATTTTTTTCATAGTTTAATATCTATTAGTAATAAGTATTAAATTATGAAAAAAATTAATTAAAATAAATAAAATTTTATATAGTTTTTAGCTCCTAAAACTACGTGCATAAAAGTCAAACATCATTTATTTCCAAACGGAGGGAGTAAAAAAAAGCCCATATCATATGTAAATGTATTCAAAACTTTAATAGACAAATAAAAAACAACACTTTCTTTGTTCGTCAAAACATGTCATTTTTCTCGATCGTTTACACAATTTTTAAGGAAAATGGCAAATATATCATTATACTCTCATTTATCATTTTATTTATAAAAAAACTATAACTAACCATCCAATAATAGTCAAGACATTTTTGTGATGTAAGTACTAAAATACCTACACTAATATATTTTTCTCAATAAAGTTAACACTCCAAAACAATATCCTTTGGTGAATGAAAAAAAAATACTTCACCCGTCTCGAAATTTAAGTCGTTTTAGGTCATTATTCTTGTATCAAAATAGATGTCATTTTAGTTTTTCTATGCAAGGGAGGGATAATAATTATTTGTATTGATTTATGTATTGCTAACTTTTTTTAAGGATTTTGATTGGTTAAAAAATATAGTGGATATTAGAAAACAATAAAATTTATGAAAAAATTAGTGGAATAATGATGTTGATTGAGAGATGAGTGTTTAATTAAAACTTGTGCAAAATACTAAAATGACTTAAATTTTAATATGGAGGGAGTATTATTTAGAAATTCCATAATATTATACTCCGTATTAACTAGTATTTTTTAAATAAACAACTTACAAAGACACGTAGTATTTCTATCAAACTTGGGTGATTTAGGTAACTAGTCACTTTTGAAAATGTAATTAGGTAATTAGCCATCTCAAAAATAAAAATTTTTATTAAATTTTATTTTCACTTCGATACCACTTTTCTAATGAAATGGTTTGATTACACTTTTTTAATGTCACTTTTTTCAAACTTTGATGACATTTTTTGTTTACTGTGATGCCACGTTGACCATTGATGCCATTTTTTTCACTGTTGGCTATTGATGACACTTTTTTTATGTCAATTTTTTGATGATATTTTTTTAATGTAATGCCATATTTTTTCAAAGTAGTGTTTTGATGACATTTTTTTTCTTTAATGTGATGCAACTTTTTCAAAGTAGTGTTTTGATGCCATTTTTCTAATGTAATTATTTGATGCCACTTTTTTAATCAAATCGTTTGATGCCACTTTTTTTTAAAATTTAATCAACTGTATATCGATATATTTTCATCGATTCTACTTTTATTCACTGATGACACGTTTGTGATTACACTTCATTGATGCAATCACTTGTGGTGACATGTTTATTACATTTTTATTCATTGATAACATGTGTGATTACACTTTATTGATCTCAATCATTTGTGATGACATTTTTGTTGATGACATTTTTATTGATAACATTTTTTATTTACTGTGATGCCACTTTTCTAAGTGTTTTAATCTAGTCGATTGTATATCAATAACATTTTTTTATTAAAATTTTTTTTGATGACATATTTAGGGTGGAGGATTTAATTTTTTTTTTGAAATCCCACATTTTTTTAAAAAAATCATAGATGACATTAATCAAGACAAATAAAACAACAAATTCCCTAATTTGTTACCCATAAACCCTAATTTTGAAAAAAGAGAAAGTTATTGATTACCTCCTCCTTGAAGAACTTTATACACCTGATCTATGTACAAAAACAAGGGAGAACATTTTATATGATCAACTTGCAGCAACATCCTAGCAGTGTCTATGATCTAAAGGAACTCATAAAACTGAAAAAGGCATACAAAAACCAAAAGCATCTCAAGAATTTTTTTTCAAAATATTCACTAAAAAATAATTAATTACCAAAATATTCAAACTTTTAAAATATTTACAAAAATATTCATTTTTTGCAGGGCCGTCAGAAAAACGCGGTCTGAGACCGCGTTTTATTCAAAAGGTGAAAATTTTAAAAATGAAGGAAAAGGAGACAAAAAATTAACGATAGAAACGCGGTCTCAAACCGTGTTTCTATTGTTAATTTTATTTTGGGATTATTTTGGGATAAATTATGTAATTTTTTAATTTTTTTAACCTAAAGACGCGGTGTGAGCCCGCGTCTCTATTTTCTTTTTTTTTTAAAGGGAAACTAGAGAAACGGGATTAATGGAGGTTGAGTCCTGGGCCGCCGACGGAGGAAGGAACGACGCCGGGGGATGAAGGAGGAGAGGCCGGAGGAAGGAGGGACACCGATCCCACTGGAAGGAGGAGAGGCCGAAGGAAGGATGTCGCTGGGAAGGAAGAGAAAGGAGAGAGGGCGCCGGGGTCGGAGGTCGACAGAAGAGGAAGGAGGAGGCACCGGAGGAGGAAGAGGCTACTGTCGAGATCGAGATCGAGATCGCCGCCTGCTCGCCTACACTCTCCTCTTCCGGGGGCGCACGAGATCGAGGTCGGAGGTCGCCTCCGGTGGTTGCCGAAATCGCCTCCTTTCCAGCGACCACCTGAGCGAATTGAACCGACCGAAGGGACTTGGGCTCTGAACTCTCCTCCTGCAAGCGAGATCCGACGTCCGTTCTTTCTTTGGCCTCTCCTCCATCCTCCTCAGGCGTTGTTCTTTCCTCCTCAAGCGGCCGAGTAACCGACTGTCCCGACCTCCATTTTTTACCCTTGTCTTTAGTTTTTCTTAAAAAAAAAAGAAAATAGAGACGCGGGCTCACACCGCGTCTTTAGGTTAAAAAATTAAAAAATTACATAATTTATCCCAAAATAATCCCAAAATAAAATTAGCAATAGAAACGCGGTTTGAGACTGCGTTTCTATCGTTAATTTTTTGTCTCCTTTTCCTTCATTTTTAAAATTTTCACCTTTTGAATAAAACGCGGTCTCAGACCGCGTTTTTCTGACGGCCCTGCAAAAAATGAATATTTTTGTAAATATTTTAAAAGTTTGAATATTTTGGTAATTAATTATTTTTTAGTAAATATTTTGAAAAAAAATTTGCATCTCAACCCCTTTATAGACAAGGCATCTACTGAAATTGTAAATTAATCAAGACTCCAAGTGAAAACTACATTATCAAGACATAATCTAAAAGCTTATAATTAAAAAACAAGTACAAGCATCTCACAAATCCTTCCTCATCCGATACGGCCAGAGTATGCGAATTCTTAATCGTCTAAAGTGAAAACATGGTAGGTGAAATAGTGCTTTGATGACATTTTAATATTTTTTCAAAGTAGTGTTTTGATGACATTTTTTTCTTTAATGTGATGCAACTTTTTCAAAGTAGTGTTTTGATGCCATTTTTCTAAGGTAATTATTTGATGCCACTTTTTTATGTAATTCGGTAAATTGTACTATATTGATATATTTTCATTGATTGTACTTTAATTCACTGATGAGTGATGACACATTTGTGATTAAACTTCATTGATCTCAATCATTTGTGATGACATTAATAACAATATCAGTGATGCCAGAGTTTAAGAAATGAAGTACAGTAACGAAATTTAAACCACCACCCATGGCACACACTAAGCGCGTGTTTGGCAGGGGCTTATGGAGTAGCTTATGGAGGTTATGGAGGTTCACCAAAAATTTAAGCTCTTCCCGGGTGTGTTTGGTTGCAGCTGTGGGTGGAGTTCAAGGAGTTGCAATTGGAGGTTATTTTCTCTGATTTCCAGAGCTAGGGGCGAGCTTATGGAGTTTATTTGGGGGGTTTGGAAAATTGGTTCATTTTTGCCCCTTCAGAGCCCTCGCCTTCTCCTTCAACCTCCGTCCATCCTCCTCCTTCCATCGAGCTCCCCTCTGAGCTTCCATTGCCCTTCCTTGCCCGCTGTCAGATTTCTGCATATTGATCGTTTTGTTTAACACCAACGACAAGCAATTTGCATTTTTCATTAGTCCCAGGATTTATTAAATAAAAAAATTTGTGCTTTCATTCTTTCAAACAATTGATTGCAAAAATCAGCCCGGTGAGGTGAGATTCAAACCGCAACTACTCCAACTGCATCAAATACTACAAGCCAACTTAAAAAAAACACCGACGGGGAGTAGCAGAATAACGGGGAAGAAGAAATTGGTACCAACCTCTGCAGCATCAGAAGCAGCAAGTGCACAACGGTGGCGAAGTAGCCGGAGATGAGCCAGTGGTTGGCGGCGACGGAGGTCGAGGCCAAATTGGCAGGTGGCAACGGAGCTACTTCGGCGTAGAAAGGGGGTTTAGGGTTCCAAGGTGGAGATGAGCACAAGCAACAGGGGAAGAAGAAATAAAAGTGAGGGCATTAAAGTCATTTTGCCCATAAATATATCTCCAACCCCTTATAACCACCAAACACCAATCCGGTTTTTTACAAGGTTATTTAAAAAAAAAACTCCACCTCCCACACCTCCATAATACACAAAATAAACTCCACCTCCTAAAAAATACACAACCCCTAAAAAACCTCTCTTTTACCAAACACGCGCTAAGACAATTGTCTGCAAGAACAGGAATATAAATAAGCCTTATGTCAACGTACCCCGTAAATTTTAACCGTCCTGCAGAATATAGCACCTCACTGGAAAGAACCTTTCAATTTGGCAAGTTTCCATTGAAAAACATCTCCAGCTTCAGGTTCAATGATGTCAACCACCCTGCAAAATAACACACATGGCACACATCCCTGACAAGGCCAATTTCTGATGATACATTGGCTTTCAGAATATAAACCTGTTTTATGGAGGGTGTAAAACTCTCTGAAGTGTAGGTACACATCCCTGAAAACTGAAGTTACATAATAAAACTAATGCAACAGAGGGGTGGAAACTCTCTGAAGTGTAGACTGAGATACAAGTACAAAATGTATATTTTAGCCTTGGAGTAGTCATCGAACTAAAAAGAATGCATTTCCCATAGACTGATACTCATTAATCATTCACGTCTGATTGAACTAAAAAACGTTAGATGTTGTCTGATTGAACTGAAAAACGTTAGATGTTATCAATGAAAGAAACAACATGGAACTCCAATTTGAGATATCCAAATTCATGTACATTCTTTGTCTGACGGTGAAGACAGATCAACCACCATACACAATGTGCATACAATTCCTACAGAAACAAGATAACTAGTTAAAAGAAACCAAGAACCCACACAAAAAGATCCAAAGAGAGGGAAAAAAACTCAATTAAGCACTAGGCTTAAGTCTTGTCGTCCTCTCCAATTACTTACATTTTACAAAAGAATCTCCGAAAATGGAACAATACTTCTATTTTTGCTTCTACTGGATGGGCACTCAGAAAGTGCTCTAAGTTTTCATTGCCTGCTCATGCCCACCTTGCTCTATTGATCAGTCCTTTGCACACAAGCAGCCATCATTGAGGTCTTGCATTGTCAAGCGTCACCTTATGGAATGGAACCACCTAAAAGATGCATAATGCAGTTAGGAATAGAAGACGAGTTCCAGAATCTAATGTCTTGTAAAGTATAACCACTATTTTCTTATACACAAACTATTTATCGAGCTTTACTTGGTCATTGTCGATTTCAACCGAAGCGTCCCAAGTCCTCAACCTTTTTGCTCCTTTCTCACTTGGAGCACTGTTTACAGAATCTTCATCAGTGAAGTTTTGACCAGTAAACTCTATCAAAAGATGCCAGGACAACAATACATTAGCAAGTCTATAAGAGGCTTTCATCATGCTTAGTAGCATTTAATCTATCAACCAACAGCCAGACATCAACAACACATTTTTTAAGAACCAAGGTGGTGACAATGTATCCCCTTGTCCCAACCAAATTACCAAATATGGTTCTAATATCTCCCCATATCTAGACAAAATACCAAGATGATCACGTGAATAAATTTTCAACAGTAAGAAAGATCAAGATAATTGAACCATTCCTCTATTGCAGAACATATGTTACTTCAATCCACTACTACAACCAATGTGATTATAGGACATGATTAATCTCATATAAAAAACCACAATCACGAGGAATACGGGACATAAATCAAAAGTTACCTTCATTTAAGTTTAACGAAACATGATGGCATCACCATCTGTGGACAGTCTCGAGATCCTTCTCAATCCACATGAAGAGCCCAAAGGCAGATGCTCAAAGGTATCATTATCAAGTGCTACATTAGTGCTTCCTCCTGCTCTGAAATACTTGATCCATGGATTCTCAAGAACTTTGCCACTTCTATTAACTACTATAGACTATGTAGCAATTCTACAAATTTTTTTCGGCCTTTGATAGTTTTCCCAAGCTTCCAACTAATCAAGTGAAACCAGAATCAATACACACGAGTGATGACGGAAACACATACCTGATTAGAGAGAAAACTACGAAACCAAACAAACAGATACCTGGCCAGATCCAGAAGGGATGCCTTACTTGCAAAATTTCACATCGACCTCGTGTTGGCTCACAGGGCTCAAGCTGAACAGATTTTTCAAATTGTACAACTAATAAACGAATCAAGCTTCCATAGATTTGAGATACAAGCTATGCTTCTCATTCCTCCACTCAAAATTATCCTAGAGGTGAGGCAAAAGTCAATTTTAGATGGGGATTTATTCGTCCACTCGAAATTATTCCAGGGTTCTAAGGAAATTTTGAAATTGAACGGATGAAGATGAGAGGGGACTCACCTGAGGAAGCTCGACTGTCGAGGAAGTCGTGGGGCGAAGGATACGACGGTCCGACGGGATCTTCGAGCGAAACCCTAGATTCGTTGAAGGCAAGCGTGAGTGCGAGAGGTTGAGATAGAGTGTGACCGACGCAGACTCTGATTGCCATGGACGAAAGTGAAGGCAAGCGTGAGCGAAACCCTAGATTTGTTGAAGGCAAGCATGAGCGCGTGAAAGGAGAAGGGAGGAAGGTGGCGATCGCCATGGACGAGGTTGAAAGGGGAAAGTGGATGGGTACATGGTACCTAATTAATTTTCAAGAGAGGCTAGAGCGGCCAATAAAATTTTTAAAGTGACTAAAAAGTTAATTAAATCTTGAAAAAGGTGTAATTTACCAAAATTTCTCATCAAACTTCTCAAAAGCTTGGCTTATAATTATGATTACTTTTCTTAAAAGGAAAGTGAGGTAGTTTAAAGTCAATCTCCACAAGCTTAAAAACGTCATGTGAAAAAAGTCATTCCACATATGTCTAGGTTGCTAAAAAAAAAACTATAAAAAGGGGAAAACTACTACATTCGTATTCGTACCAAATAAGATCTCTAATAACTTTCGTATCAAACAAGATCAACATCTTCGAGACCCTTCAACGAACATAGTAACCCAAGAGCCACAACACCCCATCACTTCAACGGAGAACCACTTTGATCCTGACCATGGCGTGCAAACGGGAGGGTGGAATTAGTAGCAACATACTTTTTTTTATCAAGTAAAAATTCGAGCTCAGACAAGCTTGAAATTCAAAAGATCGAAAAGACGGTAAACACCATACCGTCAAACATACAACATAAAAATCGAAAAGGGTGCAAATGTATGTTTCAAGGGAAACTTGATCTTAGATTCTAATTCAATATATGCCTTGCAAAGCAAAAGTTTAGCCGTGCCGTGTACTTAACGAAGTGTATTTTTGTGGGGTTTTCGTCTGTTTTTTATGAGGGGTCGGTCAACTGTGGGGTTTTTCTTGTTCATCCATGCCCCATGGTTTACTGCTATTTGCTTAACTTAGACTTTTATTTCATTTTTAACAATAATATCCATTTAAGAATTTAAGAGGGATTTTCGAAATTAATCTGTCTAAACTAATTTTTTGTAATGGAAATTAGCTAATTTAGCTTATGGTTTGCGGTTTGCCTATGCATCAACTCATGATTTTGACATGAACTTGTATTAGAGGCAAAGCGGATAGTGGTTTATGATTTTTTTTAGAAGGGGGCTAAAAAATTTTATGATATTATTTTAGCATGAAAAATAATATTTTTATTTAAATATATTTGAAAAACCTAAAATTTATTATTTAAATAGTTATTTTTTAATAGAAAAAATAAAAAAATGAGACTTTTTGGGTAGTATATATGAAAAAATATGTTTTTGGTTAAATATGTTGGAGAAAAATTTAACTTTGTTATTTATTTATGCATTTTTAGTAGATAAAAACTAAGAGAAATAAAAATGTATAAAAAAAAGTAAGGCTAAAGAGATTTAGCTAAGTCGTCCCTATGATTCCTTATTTTTTTTTAAAAACTTCTTTCTTCTTAAAATTAGTAAAAATTACAAAAAATCAAATATATAAAAAAAATATTCTCGTTTTATTCTAGGTTAGAGGCCTTCAATTACCCCGACTCCCCCAAATCCACCACGAAAGCCGATTCACTTATTTAGATTAAAAAAAAAATATTAATGTTGACATGAAAAATGACATCGATTGTATAGTCACAATCTAGTATGATAGTACGTACCATTCTGAAAAAATCCTTAGACAAATTAATCAAACGTTTATATCTTTAATCCCTAAATGCGATAATCCAAGAACAACAAACAACTATAGACCTATTAGCCTCTGTACTACTCTCTATAAGGCAATCGCGAAAATTCTCGCGGAAAGACTGAAAATGGTGTTACAGAAACTGAACCACCCGCTGCAAGGAGCCTTTATCAAAGATAGAGCAATCCAAGACAACGTGCTTATTGCACACGAAATCTTTCACTCCTTCCATACCAAAAATGGTCGTGAAGGATGGATTGCGATCAAACTTGATATGGAAAAAGCATACGACAGACTGAACTGGGATTTCTTATTTGCTGTGATGACTAAATTTGGATTCTGTCGGAAATTCAGAAACTGGATTAAATAATGCATCCAAACCGTATCATTCTCCATACTGGTAAACGACGAACCTACTAACACTTTTCGACCTCAACGGGGACTAAGACAAGGAGACCCACTATCCCCCTATCTCTTTATCCTAGGGGCAGAAATCTTGACACGAAAACTACAGCGACAAAGCGATCTTCAGAGCAATGCCATCGGCTTTAAAACATCGCGAAGTGGACCTACGATTCCCTTCCTCTCCTTTGTTGACGACATTATGATCTTTTCTAAATTAAGCAACAACGGAAGCATGTAGTATGGTAAAAACTATCATTGACGAGTATTGCGACATATCAGGTCAAAAGGTAAATTTTCAAAAATCGGCCTTCCAAGCCACTAAGGGAATTCCAAACGGAAAAAAACAACGACTCCAGTCCTGTCTACAAATAACCAACCAAACCGCCCTAGAAAATATCTTGGGTGCTCCATAATAAATGGCAGAGTGAACAAAGATACATTCGAGGAAGTAATAGGGAAAACAAAGAGCCAACTAGCTAAATGGAGAGCAAATGAACTCACCCAACAAGGACGAGCGATACTAGTACAAGCAAATCTAGCGGCGAAACCTAGCTATATTATGCAAAACTTTATGCTTCCTACAAGCATCCAAAATGACCTGGACCGTATTAACAGAAATTTCTTTTGGAACAAAGGACAACAACATAAGCCGCTGATTGGATGGGATAAAGTGTGTAGACCGAAGAAAGACGGAGGTCTTGGACTCCATAAGACAAAAGACATGAACAAGGCTTTACAAATGAAGTTGTTATGGAAAATACTAGCAGAACCAGAAAATGAATGGGTCAAAACTATACAACATAAGTATCTCAGAAGTGAGAATATCTGGAATTATAAAAGACAAAGAAACTCCTCATGGCAATGGGCAAAGCTAATGGATATCAAAGATGAGTTCTGTGAAGGGCTGATTTGGCAAGTTGGAAACGGGAAGACTATAAGATTTTGGAAGGATCACTGGATCCAAAATGAAGGAAGCCTGAAAGAAAAAAGCCTCATAGACCAAATAAATGAAAACGAGTCTGTTGACAACTTCATAGGACCAGACAAGACCTGGGACAAAGATAAGTTGAATCTCTATCTCTATCTTTCGCAGAAAATTGTTGATAAAGTTCTAGATGTCTACATACCCTCCAACGAAGTTGAAGACAGACTTTATTGGAAAGCCAGCAAAAATGGTTGGTTCTCTACGGCGAGTGCATTAGATCTTGTGACTAGAACTAGAAGGACCAACACAGACCCAGTGGATTGGATATAGAAAATCGACTGCCCCCAAAAATAAAAAATTTCCTATGGAAAAACCTACTGAACGGAACCCCAACAAAAGTTCGACTACAGAGCAAAGGAATCCATGTGCCACTGCAATGCCCCTTATGTTCCCACCAAGACGAAGACAACATTCACCTCTTTACCGAATGTCAGATCTCATTATCCCTTGTAGGAAGCCTCGACAGGAGGATTGAACAAACGATTCAAAACACAGACAAAGGAAATAAGTCATACAATGATATTATTACGGAAATTTTCCACCAGCTTCCCCCGGAACAAAAATCAATCCTTGCCTTTGCGCTCTGGGGCATCTGGTCGATGAGGAACAGAACCACTTTTGACAATTGCAATAGCAACTCAATGGCAGATTGGATATAAAATATCAAGCAATTTAGAAAAACGTGGAAAAAAGCAGAAGCAGACAATCAAATAGATCAATTTGACAAACAAAAATCTACCTCTCCTAAAAAGAGAACATCAAAACCTAAAACAATCAGATGGAAAAAGCCTGCTGAGGATTTTGTCAAATTAAATTTCGATGGTGCTCGAACGGGGTCAAACCGTGCGGCGTCTGGTTTTGTTATCCGTGATTGCCAGGGTAGGGTGCTGTCCTGTGGTGCCCGTGGTCATGGGTCGGTTTCGGCCATTCAGGCGGAGTGCTATGGCCTTGTCTTGGGACTTCTCGAAGCCTCCAAGCGGGGTTTTGTCCAGTTGGAGATAGAAGGTGATTGTCTCACAGTCATAAACGCTTTATGGGGTGTTTGGCAATGTCCGTGGGAGATTGAGATGTCGATCTCGGATGCTTTGAGACTCTGTAGCTCCTTCCAACGTGTCACCTTCACACACATCTTCAGGGAGGGCAACCGGATGGCCGATCGGCTAGCGCACCTAGGCATGTCGTCGCATTTCGTCGTTGACTACGTTCCTGCTGAGATCGTCGATCTCGTTCGCGGAGACGCCATCGGGTGATGGGTTAATCGTTATTAGTCCACCCCCGAATCTTTGCCTTGTATAAAAAAAATGATAGTACATACCATTAATGAAAATGGTATTAAAGTGTGTTAAAACTCGTGATAGAGGGTTGTGTGTATGGACACACATGCACTAATAGCTGAGCATATAAATTGAAGGCCGTTGACAACATTGTATTGGGCGGATACCATATTGATCGAAGATCTTATTTTTATGGAATTCTACAGTTTAGTTAGCTAGGTTTTGATAGTGTCTTGAATGAGGTGATTGATGATGATAAAGTGCGATGTCGATCATTGGTGTGAAGATTCTTGAAATCCACATGGAAAATGATTATTCAAGATTGCTTTGATTTAGTTGAAAAATAAGAATTTGCTACTTACGTACGTGTTGAATAATTTGTTCAAAATTGGATTTTCGTATTTGTGTTTATTTGTCTTAGCTTTTTCCCATTTTCATGGCGTTTGGAAAAACTTTTTCAGCTTTTCGATGGTGTTTTGTGGTGATGATTTTTTTTTTATTGATCGGTTACTTCTCATAATGGTTTGTCTATCTATCAGTTTTTTCGATCTCCTAATATATTAAAGTTGGTTGTCTGGTCTATTGAATCCTTACTTGTATAAAAAATATATATATTTATGTAGACCTAGAAATATTGTTGCTCACAATATAGTTCGAAGCATACCAACTTGGGAAGGATGGGCAAGATTTTGTAACAATTTCTATTTGCTTTTAACCCTTAATTGAAGGGATTGGATGATCCAATGAAGTTCGATCAAGATAGAAGTTTGAATGAATGTTAACTTTGAATGTGTTTAATAAAAGATGACAAATTGACATCAACATGTTACTAAATATATTTTCATCTCCTCATTGGTGAGGATACAATTAACTTTGTTTCATAAACTACTGCCTTGTGTCAAAAAAAAATTTAACACAACTTACAAAATACTCCATTCGTTTATTTTTTTTACTTTTTATTACATTTTAATGAGCTAAAAAATATACTATGCATAAAATATCAATTTTAATGATTTTTTACATAATTTCATAATATTACTAGCTATAAAATTAATAAATTATGCAAAAAATATTTTGTATAGCTTTTTATTTTTTTTAAAAAGTGTCATAATTAAAAAAGATTTATATTTTTGAACAAAAAGAGTATGTAATATGTATATAAATATTGTTAAAGATTAGATCTAAGGAAGTTATGGTGTGTTTTTTAGAAGAAAAAAGTAAATGATTTCTGATTGATGATAACTGGAGACATTTTTTTTCTCTTACTAAAAATTCAAAATACTAGAAAAAAACATTGTCTAGTAAATCAAAAGGGCGAAAAATCGTCAGACGGACTGATCATCATAATACAACAAAAAAGACCAACGAAAACAACCAAACGAAACAACCTAGCAAACTTGGACAATCAACACCGTGCTCAAAGTGGAAGGTCCGAGAAAAGTATGTTCATAGTAAAAACATGAATAACAGGAGTTAATACGACGTCTTAACGTCGAAAAAATAGAGAGCAAAAATTCACGATAGGGAAAGAGATAAATCCTGGGAAAGTGTGAACCACACGATATCTCCCTCACGTAGATAAAAAAATCTCCAAAGACCCCGAACACTACCATAATCTTCATAATCAATATAACCGCGAAACTAAACACAAACCACAAATTGACCAATACGGCAAGACTATAATATTCAAAGAGCGCTTATAATATTCAAGGCGACGGCAGAGGCTTGATGTTCTTCATGCTGCAAGCCATCCCAGCCGTTGAAACCGATCAATCTCCGCCGTCAGATCTCAACGCTGGAGCAACCTCACAATACTCCCGTACACGTCCTCACATGCTATCCCACCTTGTACACCCGAGTCAATCTCCCTCCCTCTCTGCACAAATTTGCTACTTTGATCGCCGGCCGAAAATGGAGATGGAGGTTGCAGCACCCTCAGCAGCCAAACCGACCACCAAAGTAGCTGCTCTCTGTGGCTCCCTTCGTAAGGGCTCCTTCAACCGTAGCCTCCTTCGAGCTGGTTCTCTCTCTATCGCTTGTTTCCCCCTGTTTCGATTTTTTTTTAAATCCTATATCTGTTTTCCGCCATTTTGATTCTCCTTTGGCTTTGCTAGCGATGAAGATCTCGGAGTCGATCGAAGGACTGGAGATTGAGTACATAGACATATCTCCATTGCCTATGCTAAACACCGATCTTGAGGTCGGATGTAGGTTTCCGCCGGTTGTGGAGGCGTTTCGGGAGAAGATTCGAGCGTCCGATTGTGTTCTCTTCGCTTCTCCGGAGTACAATTATTCCGTCACCGGTGAGAATTGCTCAGTTTATTTTTTTCACCTGGACTTTGTGAGTGATTGATGGTACTTTTTTCCGATCATTTTTGTTTAATTTCATGAAGTATGTGATTAGCTGTGCTATCGAGAGTTGTTTTTTGGCCGAATCATCTTCAATCTCAGCCTGAATTACTTTAGTGTAATGAAATCGTCCTTCTGAATTCTGATTGTCATCTCCAATCTCCGTTCTCCCTTTTCAGTAGTGTTTAAAATACCTTTTCATCATTATATAAATCGAAAAAATCATATAGCATTTCCAGTTGATCTCAGCAGAAAATACTATATTTTCCCCAATTGTTTAATCACATTTGGCAATCAGCAGATGATCCATTGAATGTTGCTGTTTCAAAGGATAGTGCTGTCATTCTAATTAATAATTAAATATAGATTGAGATAAGTGATGGAGCTTAGAGTGATTTGTGAACTCTTGTCTGAACATGGTTTTGAGTTATTGTGTATGCACTTTAGGGTCAATACTCAAAAGAAAAATGCTGAATGATTTGGTTTGTGTTTGTTTTCCATCTTTGCTTTAAAATATGATTGGATGAACCCTTTTGAGTTTGGAACATTTTGCTAAGCTGCCATTGATGTCCTTTCAACTTTAACATGTAGAAATATCAAATATTGATTCAAGTTGGCAATTTGTTTGATTGAAGTGGGTCATTAGAAAGATTGATGCAGATTTTCAAAAAGAAACTGATAATGCTGGTGTTGTCTTGTAGTTCTCTAATACTATTACCTATTGGATTAAACTCGTGTAAAGGATATTGAACTGATTGTGCAAGTTGTAAGTACACTATAGACAGTACACTTTCTCTAGTTGCCTTCCCTCCATGCCATCCCTAGCTAGAAAATAATCATGAAATGCATTTATAAATTGATATTATTTGTGTTACATGGTTACTTGAGAATGTGCACTACCAACATGCTTTAGTGTTCATCTTTGATCAAATGTGTTTCCTAGTTTTGCTGCTTTCTTTCGTTATAGGACAGTGTGACTGTGATGTACAAGAAGGCAATGCTATATTTCTAAGCAACTCATATACTTATCAATGGCTGAACTGACAACAAGCTACGTATACTTAATAAAGCGTCAATGTTAAATGTGACACATTTCTCGTCTTTGAAATCTAGATCTTTAGTCATTTTTGCCGAAATATGATGCTCTCTAATGCCTATTGACGACTTTGTTGCTTCTAATGTGATATACCTTTTATCTGTATGATACATGTTTCAAGTTGACATTTCTATATTTCCATGTTTAATCTGATACACAAAAC
The DNA here is from genome assembly GCA_963922045.1 of Persicaria maculosa. Classification (NCBI taxonomy): domain Eukaryota; kingdom Viridiplantae; phylum Streptophyta; class Magnoliopsida; order Caryophyllales; family Polygonaceae; genus Persicaria; species Persicaria maculosa. Next base: position 69,577,031 of record OY998260.1, read on the forward strand.
ATGTTTACATTGGTACCTGAAATTACCCTACACTGATTACTCGATGTACGTACTTGTTGATCATGGGCTAAAAATTCGTGTTTCCTACTAGTATTATCCATGTCCATGAGGTCATCAATCACAAAGTAAATCCATGATTTCACAAATCCTAATGCTAAGATTTTGCTAGTAAAATTAAACCCTGCTGTCTTTCCGTGTAGCACCTTTGAAGAATGCATTAGACTGGGCATCAAGAGCACCGAACGCATGGACAGACAAGTCCGCAGCCATTATCAGTGCAGGAGGTGGTTTTGGTGGGGTTAGAGGCCAGTACCATCTCCGTCAGATTGGCGTTTATCTTGACCTCCACTTCATCAATAAGCCTGAGTTTTTCTTGACTCAGTCCCAACTCCAGGCAATGTTCGACGAACCAGGAAACTTGGTAGACGAAGCAGCAAAGGAGAAGCTAAAGCAAGTGTTATTATCGCTGCATGATTTCACCTTGCGGCTCAAGGGAAATCTGCACCGTGATGTCCTTGAATCTCATCACGGCGAGGCTCAAGTACTGGTGTAACTGGTGTTCACCATTGATAATCTGTCAAGACCAACCTTATACTATATGTCACCATATGAGTTTGTTTAGTAGGAGCTGCCAAGGAAAAAACAATGTTTTTTTTATACATACAAACAAATATTCCTGTTATAAAGGAAACAATAGTGAAGGATTCAATCATTTCAAACGAATCAAACCTTATTCAAAAGGGTAAATGCTTCTACCTAATTGTGCAACTTTGATATTAAGATCTTCAAGAAATTGTTTAATCTTGATGAAAAGTTTAGACCGTTGTCTTTTCTTCTTTTGAAAGAATTCCGAGTGCCTTAGGCTCTGTTTGGCAAAATACTAGTTGAAGATAATGGGGGTAGCTGAAGCTGATGGATTATTTGTGTTAAATATATGTTAATAAGCTAGTTTGATATCCGGTAAACCTAGCGGTTGGAATAGCTGATGGAAACTTGTGAATAGAAAATCATAAGCTCCGAAAAGCTTCGGGGATTAGCTGTTGAAATACTCCCCTTTCAAAAGCTAATTAAACTAAAACCTTGTATTTATTTCATTTACAACTATATAATATTAAAATCAAAAAGTCCAATAAGCTAGGTGATAGAATTTTTTTTTTTGCCAAACGGAGCCTTAGATCTTGAACATTCGTGGTATGTTTGAAATGGATACTCATCTTGATGATATTCCCGATCTCTTTCACCATCACTCGACATGACTTATCGTAGAAACCGTGTTGATTGTTTTTTTTTGAACTGGAAAGAATTCGACTCACCGGACATACCTGGTGAGACGAGAGGCCGAAAGAACAGCAACAGACAAACCGTTATGAAAGAACTGAAATACAACCAATGAAACTGCAAAGCAGAAACCATAAAGGAACTTAAAATTAGCAAGAAAATTCCATCTTGTGGTACTTCCATAACAAGCTTAAACTTACTTCCTGAAGGGATCAAGGGCCAACTCTATGACATCTGCTTGTTTATGTTTGCTTTCGAGATTAACAATAAGCTTTGTAGCTATGTCTGAGTTTGGGTAAAACATTTTCTCTTTTGTTCCAATCTTGATGCATGTTGTTGTCAATATACTGATTCGTTTTATCTCCACCTGAAAATGAGTACATGTATAATAAATTTGCAAAATTGTCAATGACATCTAAACATTTGAAGAATTTTGTGCAGTAAAGTGAAGAAAGGGACTAGGAACTAGGAAGTTGGTTGATCCCCTCAACCGGTAACGGAATAAAAAACTTATCGAACGGGGGCGTAATTTTGTACAAATTATTTAGTCCCTTTTTGATAGATTTTTTCTTTAGTTTAGCATATCAAAACTATGATATTTTAGTTTAAAATGAATTTTTTTAGTTTAGAACAATGACATTTTTGCTTAAAACGACAGTGTTTTAGTTCAAAATTATGACATTAATTGTTATATGTTTTTATATAAAAAAGACACGTTTGAAACCTAACTACTCAATATATATGTAATTTATTGTTCTCTTAACATATATACAATAGCGTGTATCAAAATATAAAAAAAATTCAACGTACATAATTGTTTTTATCTAATGGTTGAATTTAGTAATATAACCTCTTGTTTCGAAGATTTTGGACTGAATTATATTAGTAAAATATCAAGATAAGTAAAATATAAAAGCATTGTGGTTTATTAAAAGACATTTCAAATAATTAATTTGTGTTTAATTTTCAAGCATTCATAACTTTTTACTCGGATATCGGATTGATGCTTATAATATATCAAAACGAAGCTATCAACGAGTAGAACAAGTGTAGATAACTCGTTGGGTGAAACGAGGGTGTGTATGCTCCCCCTTGCCCCTCCCTGGTTCCGCCTATGACCTCAACTCCATCAATGATGCAGCGATCACCGACATCAAAAGGATGAGTCACAAACGAAAAGATAACTCCTTGAAAGAAAGTCTTACATGGATTGCCGAATACTGAAGTGGATGCAAGAAATGGTGATGCAATCACTATGAGCACTTTCGTTGTGGCCAACTCCGTTACAAGAAGCCATACCAGCACTACAATGACAACTATGCAACAAGAATCATATATCTAAGACTCTTACCACTGCATATGAGGCTCGTTTGGTATAAGCATGGAAGATAAATGGAATGAAAATAAATTTTGTATAGGAAAATATATATAGATAAGAGAATAATGTTATTTTTTGTATGAAAAATAAGGTAGGAGGGGTAATGATTAAAAAGAGTACAGGGATATGATTACCTTGTTCAAGAGAGGGAGTCGGGGATGGAGCCAGGGAAGAATAAGCCACCGCTTGTAAGCGGTGAGGACAACTTACAAAATACTCCATTCATTTAAAAAGGTATTTTTTTTTTACTTTTTTTTTAACTTTTTTAATGAGCTAATTAAAAAATATACTACATATATAATATCAATTTTTATGAGTTTTTTAGGCCGAATTGGGTATATAATATAGCCAAGAAAACTTGATTAATTAGATATATACCCTTTAAAACCTCAAATTTGGTTATATAACCATTAAATCATTTATATTTTGTTTGATTATTCATAATATATTTAATTTATACTATTGAATGTAAAAAAATTAAATTTAAATATCAAACTTAAAATTCACTCAAATAAGTACTTAATCTAATGCAATTTTACACAAATAAAATATATATTTTCTTCCTTTAATATGGTTTATTGTCATTTTAATAACTTAATTATCTTGAGTTTATAGATGAAACTTGACTTTCAAAATCAACAGAAGCTTTAACTTGAATAAAGACTGCAATAAGAAAAAAAAATCAGAGATCTGATTGTTGATGATTGTTGAAGGAAATAACATTAGAGTAATATCCACAATTAATAAAAGAACAGTCATGCTATTCACACGGCAATATATCGCCATTGGCACGGTGCCAATGCCGAGTTCCGAAGTAGGCATCCATTATGCCTATGCCTACTTCCTAAGTCGACAGACACTATACAGATGTCGAGTTCCTAAGTCGGCATATGGTCATACTTGGCCAGAGACGAAGGTCTATATATAGGAGCTTGGAGGGATTATGACATGTCGACACCGACTCTCCAAGTCAGCATAGGGAGCCTAGTTGAGAATCTTGCAGGCTACGTGGATGAGACGGCCTAGCTGGAAATCTTGCAGATGTCTGCCGACTTAGGAAGTAGGCATAGGCAGAATGGATGCCTACTTCGGAACTCGGCATTGACACCGTGCCAATGGATATAAATTCGCCGTGTGAATAACAGGCCCCTAAAAGAATTACATCCTCAAAACGGTTGAAGAGATTCATATGCAATATCAGCTTCTTTATCGAAAGAGCTAAGGGTGTGTTCGGCAGGGGTTTTTGGGGGATTGTAGGAGATTATGTCAAAAAACAATCTCCATCTGGGGTGTTCGGTTGTAGCTTCTGATAGATCTGGAGATGGGGATTGTGTGGATTCTTGTAGATTATTTCAGAATCCCCAAGGCCGAAGATTATGTAGATTGTATGAGATTGTTTGGTTTTTTTTATATCAACCCCAAATTTGCCCTTGGGGCAACCACAACAGCTTGAACTGGAGAGAGGATCTGAAGGGCTAGCAGCGCCGACGGAGAAGCATCCCAATCGCCGATATCAAGGTAAGCTTGTCTCTTCTCTTCTCGTCGACCGGGGGGGATCTGAGGCCGGCGGTGGACATCAACTCCCCGGATAGACTAGTTAGATTTATAAATTAGGGAGTATTCAAATTAAGGGCCGTGTAATCTGTCACCGCCATGGTTGGAAATTCGAGAGTGGATGCTTCCAACGGTGGAATTAATCACAAGACAAGAGCTCGGCGCCATAGCTCTGTAAAATTTGCTTTCGAATTCGGATAATTACTTCAAAATCTCATCCTTTTCTCTCCAATTCATTAGACGACTGTGCTTATTTGCTTCTCGATCTTGTTCTTGGTTTTGACAATTTAGAAAGATTCAATTCAGAGACCTCGTGTTCAGCTAAACCTTTGTTTTGATCGATGGAATGCCTAGTAAGGACATTCGTTCATTCCCAGAGATGTCCTTATTACGTTTCAATGGTGATGAGAGAAGCCGATCGAAGTGAACTGGTTAGATTTCTAAATTTAGTCTCCTGTTCACAACCTGAGAGGCGGTCGGCTTTGTCGCCTCTATTGAACATGTTATCCCTTCGGCAGTTGAAGTCGGAGACAGTGGACGGTGCAAGCGGGGGGATTTCCAAGCACTAGGGGGTTCGAATCGTCAGCTCCGTCCGTATCTGGTTGTAAGCGGCTAAGCGCCGGGTTTGGTTGTCGGTGGTTGAGGATGAGAGAGTTGAGTATTAGTGTGACGAGGGAGGGGCAAGGCGAAAGATAAGGGGGTTCTTTGTAGGGGCAAAAAAGTCATTTGTTACCTTAGAAATCCACTACAATCTCTTATCTACCAAACACCATTTGGAGATTTCCGCCATAAATAATCTCCATCCACACAATCCCCTTAGGCCGTGTTTGGCGGTAGATGGAGATTATGTAGATTAAGGAGATTTTGGTAGATTTGTATAGATGGAGATTATTTTTGTAGATTAATGAGATTGTGGGGATGGAGATTATTTTTGACGGAAATCTCCGAAAGGTGTTTGGTAGGCATTAGATTGTGGGGTATTTGAAAGTAACAAAATGACTGAAAAGCCCTTTAAAAAATTGAAGCACTACCCCTCGTCCATCCTCTCCCACAGACACACCACCCGTTTCCAGTAGTTGCTACAGCCACACCTCCCTCCTTGGCGATTTGCGACGACGAGGGTCCGCAGCTCCGGTAACCTGAAGGCCCGAACAGATCCGGCAGCACACCAGGCGTCAAGAAGCCCCCTCCGTCAACCGCGCACCGTCGGTCTCCGTAGGCGGAAGCGCACCCGAGGTGATACACGTCGCCCTCTCCGGCGTTGCGCAGGTACGAGTACTCCGCCGTCGGTCTCACTTCATAAACCGTAGTGTATGTGTTTGGTTGTTAATCATTTTGTGTGGGGGTTCGATAGCTGAAAAATGTGGAATTGAATTGAGGATTTGTAGTTGTCAATTAGGGATTGCATGACATTAGAGGAGACCCGTAGGTTGAATTGGGGATTTCCTCACCGGCGCTGAGGAATAGGAACCAGTGTCCCGGTGATGCGATTGGGTGGCTCCTGACAGATAATTCGTCTGTGATTTTGTGTTTTGCTGATACGCGAATTCCCTTTGGTTGATGTGTGCATAGATGTTTACCCAATTGGCTCGTGTTTCCCTGGCAGAATGTCTTCTAAGAAATGAGAACTTCATTTGTCATCAGAAGTTCAAAATTTTGGCCTAGTGATCTTTTCTCATCCAAGTGTTGTTCTTGTAATATTGTACTCAGCATTTTGGACACAAAGATACAACAGTGAAACATCATTCAAATGTTAGTAAGAAAGCATGATTGAAGGGCAAATAACAAATAACACATCAAAACCTCAAGTCATAACAGATCAGTACCTCAAAAAAAAAAAGAGCAGAACTTGATCTGGTCAGCATCTTCAATGTACTTTGGAGCGTGTTGTCATCTGTTGTGGTGGTTTTGTGCACAACCTTATTCTTGCTGCATATAAGTTATGAGTTTGGTTATGAGTTTGTTGCATATAAGGAAAATGTCAGTGTGTAGGTTTTCAAATGAGTTTGTTGCATATAAAGAAAATCGAAATCTAGGTTTTGTGCACAACCTTCTTCTTGCTGCATATAAGTTCCCTTTGTTTGGTTATGACTTTGTTGTGCTTATCTCTGAATTGGGATGTCTTATGTGATTATTCTGTGATTCTTCTATGATGTTGGTCTGCTTTGAATGTTCTCAGCCAATTTGATTTCTATTAGGAGGCTATGTGCGAACATATTGTTATGGCTTGGGTTGAGAGTAATATATTTTTGCATTCTGCACACATAGTCAAATTGGGGGCGAAGTATCCGTTTCATTGTTTGTATCCGTATCCTATCAAAACGTCAACGTTTGCCATAAATCCACTCTAGTGTTGGTAGTTTTGTTGAATATTTGTTATCGTGTGTTTTTGTGGTTTGGGGTAATCAGTTTAGGACGATTTGCAACCATGGCCTCCAGTAGCAAGCCCCCCGTACCTGAAAAGGGCAAAAAACCCAAAGCCCCCAAAGAAATACCGTTCCAGTGGACTCCTACGTTAATGAAACAGTACTTGGATTTGCTGATTGGGTATCAGCGAAAATACGGCCGCGATCAGGGATTCAGTTGGGTGGTTCTAACGACCCAATTCGAGGAGCTGACAGGGCAGAAGTGTGGAAGCAACACCCTGAAGAACAAACATGCGACAATGAAGGAGAGGTGGAAGGCCTGGAAAGAGTTGAAGCATGGCGAGACCGGGTTAGGGTGGGACTACGAAAAAGGTTGCATCAACGCAAGCGATGAGTGGTGGGAGCGGAAATGTCAGGTACTCTTTCGTTTGCAAGACTTGTTCATTGATGTTTTTACATACCGATAAAAAAATGCACTACATGTACGCGCATGATCTAACCCTTTTCTGTCAACTGTTATTGTAGGAAAAGGAAGATTTCCGGAAACTGAGGAACAAGTGCATACCTCCGGACATTGAAGATGCCTGGGACCAGATTTACGGAGGCACAGTAGCCACCGGCCTGCACTGCGTGTCCCCGTCTATGGACCCTGTCCACAGCCCTGTTCCGATGTCGTGTTCGCCTGATGATGTCGGCGACGCGCATCGCCCCCCACTGACTGTTGCAGATGTTAACCTGGGGGATGATGTCGAAGACATTAACGACTTTGACCTACGTCGCTTTCCGGACCTCGTCCGAGGTGCCAACCAGTCATCTCCTGTGCCTCCTGTGGAGTTGGCTCCCAGCGTCACCCCTGGCTGTAGCACATTCCCCACTCGGTCAGGGAAGCGTCCGGCAAGCTCCTCTGCGACACCATCTGGTAGGAAGCGAAGTGCGAGAAGGTCATCTGGGTCGGTCATGTTCGATAGGCGGATGGATTTTGTTGAGGAAACTGGTGAAAGTATTCTCCAGTACGTGCGTGCTGAGGACGAGGCCTCCCGAACTGAAGCGAACCGGGAGGTTGAGGTGGTCAAGGTACTGGACCAGCTTGTCGCTGATGGGCTGATGGATTGATAGAAGATGAGAGCCCGTTGTTGTGCTTCGCAATTGAAGCACTCATCTCCCCCGAGCGGGCGAGGATGTTCCTTGCGCTTAATAGGAGCAACGCGGTGAGGCTAGCGTGGCTCAGGTCGCTTTTCCGCAAGAGCGGAGGGGAACCTTAGGTCGGGTTTAGGGTAACGGTGTGAGACTTCATCGTCCTGCTGAGTGTGTGCGTATGAGTTAGTTCATTTTTTTTTCATGATGCATTGGACAATAGTATGACCTTCTTTCTTACGGTTTGTTTGCTTTGACATTACAGTTTGGATGGTGTTTTTATGATTGCATACTGCTCATTGTGGTTTGTGCTTGATGTGCGTGTTCTGAGTTGATTTCCTTTCCGAAACCCGAACTTACTTCAATGAACGACACATCCATGTCACTTACCATCGTACCTGCTCCTTGCAGTTACAGGTGCGATGGTTGAGTTGTCAGTTAGACGGCGGATGAAACGGAGGCACAAGCGAGCTGTTCTTGCCCACTGGTTTCTCTTACTCGAGGAAGTGCGTCAATCTGAACACCACTACAAATACGTCCACAAGGTGCCATGCTACACCTCCGAGTACACGGGAGAGCGATGGATTCATGACATTCTCACACACGAGACCGATCTCCGCTGTGTCCAAGTGTTTCGTATGCCGAAACACGTCTTCATCTCCCTGTGCTCCACTCTTCACGACAGATATGGCCTCCGCGGATCGAAGAACATGACCGTCATGGAGAAGGTGGGCATCTTCGTGAACATCATGGCTTGGGGAACGTCGCTACGGGACTCCTGCGAGCGATTTCAACGATCGACCTCCACACTTAGCGATGCCATAACCGACGTCCTGGAAGCACTGGTGGGCCGCCACAATGGATGGAACGGACTTGCTCACGACGTCATCAAACCGGTGGACCCAACATTCTCCGAGGTCCCGAAACAGATAAGCGAAGACGTTAGATACAACAGATACTTCAAGGTCACACATACCCCCTTCATATTCATGTCCCTTACATAGAACATGGAGTATTTCATCCTGCAGCTGCTTCATGCAGGGATGCATCAGAGCTTTGGATGGGACACATATCGAAGCTTGTATTCCGCGGGACGAGCAACTCCCTTACCGGGGACGCAAGGGCATCACCACTTTCAACGTCCTAGCGGTTTGTGACTTCGATCTAAATTTCACTTTCATTTCCGCCGGGTGGGAGGGAAGCGCCCACGACTCCCGTGTTCTCGAACACGCCCTTAGCACTCCAGGGATGCATTTCCCCCACCCTCCTCCAGGACGCTATTACTTGTGCGACAAGGGCTATCCTGAGTGGCCGGGATACATGATATCGTACACGAAGACAAAGTACCACCGAGCGTCGTTCGTGCAAGAACCGGCTGACAACGAGAAGGAAGCGTTCAACTAAAGACACTCGTCCTTGCGTGGGGCTGTGGAAAGGACGTTCGGGATCTTCAAGGGTCAGTGGAAGATGACGACACCAATGCACAAGTATCGCGTGGACAAACAGGTAGACATTATTATCGCGTGTGCGGCCTTGCATAACTTCATCCGGCGATCGGGGGGAAGCTGAATCCGGCAGCGGCTCACGGGATGACCCTTATGTCGAGCCCGGGATTGATGGTGTCGAGGAAGGTACTATCGAGTCTGACGACGAGAGCGGTGACGAGGTCGTTCACTCAGATAGCGAGGAGGAGATTGAGGCCGAGGGGATGCAGAATCTACGGGACGAGATCGCTCGACAAATTTGGGCCGATAGGCGACGACATCGGTAGCATGGTTATGTGCAGACACGACATAATGGGGGCCCGACGCAAAGCAACACCCTTTTGATATGTGGTGCATCTGCGTGTGCAACATTAGTCTACGTGGTTTGTGTACGATTACGGTGTTATTGTAATAGCCGATGAACTTTAGGTAGACACATGTGATGGTTTTTGTGGTAGGGAAGTTGTTGTTGTAGAAGACGAACGTACATGTGTGTGGCAAATTGTTGTCCTAATCAGTATGTATCTCTATATGAAAATCAATGACGTTACACTCGGAATCGAACGATTTGATTATGAAGAAAGCGTAGAATAGACGACAGAATCGTAACCATTACACCCATTTCGCTGGGTTCGTCATCATTGCCGTACAACCTGAACAACATAATAGTTTGCAACTTACACGCACCCATTCAAGTGCGAACCTACCCAAACCCACTAGAGTTTGCGGACATACCAAAATAACCTACGCCCCTACGGAGATACAAAAAACGACTAGGGAGGGGCCTGCATTCCGAGACATGAAGTCTTCATACGGTCATATCTTACAGGGAGGGATTCGAATCCCTTTTGCGACAACAGGGGTAATATACACAAAAGACGGTGTCAAGTACCAGGAGGCTTAATTCCTCGCCAGGGCCGCTAAGGCGACAGATGTCATAACGAGGAACATCCATTTCTGGGTGTCCTCGCGGGACCTTGCCGCCACTAGCTGCCCCCAGAGTCTGACGGCATGGGTGGAGAGGCCCGCGACGCGCTCAGTGAGCTATTCATTCAGTGCATTCACCCTCTCCAACTCCTCCCCATTCCTCTTGAGCCGTTGCCTCTGCTGCATAAAGCCTGGTTATCAGCTCCATGGCGATGTCCTCGAGCTGCTGGATCCGGGGGTCCTCTGGAGCTGGTGGAATTTCCTGCGGTATCTCCTGAAGTGGGGGAATGTTCTCGTCAACTGAGGGGACATGCCTTGAGATTTCCTCAGCATACATGTCCCTCTCCTGCATATTACAGTAAGCACACAGATAAACCCAATCAAACCTCACAACAATGTTAATGGACTTGCGAAACATTCAAGTGGCAGCCACTGATAAACCAAAACAAACCTCAACAAAATGTTATTGGACTTCTCATGTACACAAACAATTCCCCAGAAATAGTTGCAAGTACAATTGTTCATCCAAAAACAACATTCTAAGAGTGAATAATACTTGACGATATTGAGGCTCAAATCACAGGATGTAACCATATCATCAACAGAGGGACAATATATGTCAACAATATATTTTGACACTGCAAAAGGAAAAAACAATATCTGACACTCACAAGTAATAATCACAAAATATCTCAAACAACTTGATAGAGTACTCTATTGAGGGTGACTTCCTATACCACTACCTTGATAGAGTACTCCATGAGTGACTCAATGGCATTAGGTAAGCATGAAAGCTATAACACCATATTATTCTTCAGTTGATCTTCAATGCAGAGGTTAACATTCAGTTTCATAAAATGTTGATGGGTTTAAAATAGTTGCAGTTTAATGACAAATGGATCAATGAAGCAAACTTCATTATAGATGGAAAACATGAAATGCAATTCAGGTAATATCCTATGCTTAATAATAACTCACTAGCACCACCACAGTGACAGCAAGGTCCTTCCTTGCCCATCTTTATGTTCACAGAACAGACACATTTTTTACAAAGATAGGTTTCCTCTTCCCCCCACTTCTAACAACTCAAGAAACAGGTGTTCATTAATATCCTATGCTTATTAATAGATTATAAGGTGGAGTTTTTTTTAGCTAATTAATAACTACAAAGTGAAAGTGTTGTAGGTTAGTAACAAACCCATATCTCACTTCTTAAGTTGAATACATACCTGCTCGTACCACGGGGGAAGCCTCTCTTCCCACCCAATCCAAGGATATTTCTCAGGACATCCGCTTGGCCAGCTGCTGGAAGAAGACATGATGTTTCTGCAGGGGCACCATTGCAATGCATCAGTATGCAGAAGTGGACAACAATAACCACCCTACTGCTAGTACATTTCTGCAATTGGGAATTATGCTATCTGCTATTATTACATCTCAAGATCCAAGTGTAACTATTTTGTACATCTAATTTCAGTAGATTAACAAATATGTGGAGACAATCAAATCATCTGTAGGCTCTACTAACAATGTACCCTATTCACTAGTAACCCATACACAAGTTGTTTCAAGTTCAACCCTTTGTATGTGCTTCTTTAAAGAGTGCTCAGTAAGGAGACCAAAGAATTGAACTCCGAGGTAGGAACACCTAACCTTCTCTATCCTGTCATGTACAGATGCCAACCCCCAAATCCCTCCCATTTCAGATGTGTGCATCTTTCCTTATCACTTGAAAACACTACAACTATGATTGATAATAATGAATTTATGTGTAAAACAATTACTACCAAACAAGCTTATCTTCTGAACAGCTTATCATGGTACTTTGGTTCCAAACAAAAGAAACATAAAATATCTTAGAATATGTTGCTGTCAATGGGTAATAATGTAACACAAGGCAAAGGTTTTCAAAGAGATACAGTTTTTGTTGCCATTTTTGGTGTCGTTGCAGGCTGAACATGGAAGGCAGGTGAGATTTTCATTACAAATGTCTGTTTCACAGAACTTGATCAATTGAAGAAAACGACAGTTTGAGGACTAATAAGTGGTGGCCTTTAGTGGTGTCTCCGGTAGTGAAAGAAAACAAATTTGTGTCTCATGTCAGGATTTTGTGTCTCATGTGAGGAATTACTAGTGGTGTGTGTAGTGACTGTGGGGATTCAGCATTCCCACATACAAGGGGAAAGACGAAAGGGAGAGAACATAACGGGAAACGATTAATCGGACATGAGATCTGGACCAGGAAGGTTTCACAAAGCGAAGAACCGTAGGCGTCTCCTTTCAACAAGGTTTCACACACCGTCGAACCCAAATCTGACATGAGATCTCCACCAGGAAGTTCAGTAGCACCGTTGAAGACGAGATCCACATACATCCAGATGCACAAACCACAACACATAAGCACATTGACAATGGAGGAGATCTCGACCGACGTTCCCCAAATCCGCCTCTGCTAGAGGAGATCCGCCTCTCCTGGAGGAGATCCGCCTTGCCGTTCCAGATCCGCCTCTCCTGGAGGAGATCTCGTCCTCCGTGCCCCAAAACCCACCCCGCCGACGCCGAGAATACACGGGAAGAGAGGAGAGGGGAGGATAGTAGCGTACCTTGGTGGCGGGAGTGGCGAAATCGCGATCTGGAGGCGTCGTTCCTCTCTCCCTTCAACCGAGCCGCTCAGATCTGAAGAACTTGGGAACCGTGGAGGGCAAGGGGCAATTGTGGATCTCATATACCACAATCCGACCACAATCTCTACAATCTTGGGGGGAGGAGATTGCAAAATAATCTGATGAAATCTCATGAATCTCCATGCCACAATCCCCTGGAAATCCCTGCCGAACACCATCGGAGTTCTTGAAAGCTTTTTTGTTTTTCACCACAATCTCCCAGAAGCTGATGCCGAACACGCCCTTGATCTACAAAAATAATCTCCATCTTCTAAAATCTACAAAAATCTCCTTAATCTACATAATCTCCATCTACCGCCAAACACAGCCTAAGTTTACAATCAGATCACTTGTTGGAAGACTCTTCTTTATCCAAAGAGCGCTGATAATATTAAATATTCAAATCGACGGCAGAGGCTTCATGTTCCTCACACTGCAAGCCATCCCAGCCGTTGAAACGATCAATCTCCGCCGTCAGATCTCAACGCAACAATACTCCCGTACACGTCCTCACATGTTATCCCACCTTCTACTCCACAGTCAATCGCCCTTCCTCTCTGCACAAACACTTTGATCGCCCGAAAATGGAGGTTGCAGAACCCTCAGCAGCCAAACCGACCACCAAAGTAGCTGCTCTCTGTGGCTCCCTTCGTAAGGGCTCGTTTTTCCTTGTTTCGATTTTTTATCCTATATCTGTTTTGCGCCATTTTGATTCTTCTTTGGCTTTGCTAGCGATGAAGATCTCGGAGTCGATCGAAGGACTGGAGATTGAGTACATAGACATATCTCCATTGCCTGTGCTAAACACCGATCTTGAGGTCGGAGGTAGGTTTCCGCCGGTTGTGGACGCGTTTCGGGAGAAGATTCGAGCGTCCGATTGTGTTCTCTTCGCTTCTCCGGAGTATAATTATCCCGTCACCGGGGAGAATTGCTCAGTTTTCTTTCCACTGTTGGATTGATTAACATCCCTATTCCCTGGACTTTGTGAGTGATTGATGGTACTTGTTTTCGATCCTTTTTGTTTAATTTCACGAAGTATGTGATTTGTTGTGCTTTCGAGAGTGGTTTTTTGGCCGAATTATCTTCAATCTCACTCTTGATTACTTTAGTGCAATGAAATCGTCCTTCTGATTGCTTTTCCTTTTCAGTAATGGAGTATACTTTTTTAACATCATATAAATCGAAAAAGTCACATAGTAATTCCAGTTAATCTCAGAAAAATACTATTTTTTCCCCAATTGTTAATCACATTTGGCGATTAGGAGTTGAAGTTGGGTGGAAAAAGATTTCCCAATCTCATCCATTGGATATCGCTGTTTCCAGGGATAATGCTTTCATTCTGATTAATATTAAATATAGACTGAGAGAGATGATGGAGCTTAGAGTGATTTGTGAACTCTTGTCTGAACATGGCTGTGTGTCATTGTGTATGCACTTTAGGGCCAAAACTCGAAAGTAAAATCTTGAATGATTTGGCTTGTGTTTGTTTGCCATCTTAGCTTTAAATGATTGGATGGACCCTTTGAAGTTTGGAAGATTTTGTTAAGTTGCCATTCATGTCCTTTCAACTTTAACATGTAGAAATATTGTTTGAAGATGTTTATGTGATTGATTGAAGTAGCTCATAATGGACATTGATGTAGATTTTCAGAAAGAAACTTATGTTGGAGGCGTCTTTTAGTTCTCTAATACTATTACATATCGGATTAAACTTTCATGAGCCATTTGAGCCCATAAGCTTTTGGCTTATACTGCCATTTGAGCCCATAAGATTTGGTGGCCAATCGCTTCCACGAGTGCTTCAATTATAAATTGTGTAATGGAGTATTCATTTATTGAACTCAACTGATTCTGCAATTTGTTTGTGGTCACTTTAGACAGTACACTTTCTCCGGTTGCCTTCCCTCCATGCCATCCTAGCTAGAAAACAATCATGAACTGCATTTATAAATTGATATTATTTTTGTTACATTGTTATTTGAGATTGTGCACTTCCAACATGTTTATAGTGCTCATCTTGATCAATTGTGTTTCCTATTTTGGCTGCTTTCTTTTGTTATAGGATAGTGTGTTTCCTAGTGGTGCATTATGACTCTTTACTAAAGCTTCAAAGTTCAATGTTAAATGTGACATATTTAAGTGTTTCATCTCTATCACTAATATATATTTTATGTTCATTTAGATAAAGGAAGTTTATTAGTTAATTTGTATCTAAGGTAGACTGATATGATATCAATCAGAACTTATATATTTCCTCTTGACCTTTGCCTGAACCAATGTGATGCTCTCTAATGTATATTGACGACTTTGGTGCTTCGAATGTGATATACCTTTTGTCACTATGATACATGGCTTAAACAAAGCTGGTTCTTAGCTAATGTTTCAAATTGAAATTTCTATTTTTCATGTTTAATCTGATACACCTTGTATCACATGTCTACATTAGTATCCTAAATGACCCTACATTGATTACTTGATGTAATTGTTGATCACGGACTGAAGGTTAATGCTTGCTAGTATCCATTGCCCTGATTCCTTCCCCACGATTTATTTTCTTTTTGAGCATGATAATAAATCCATGATTCCACAAATCTTGTTGCTGAAATTTTGCTACTGTAATCCTGTTGTCTGTCTGTTGCACCTTTCAAGAATGCATTAGACTGGGCATCAAGAGCACCGAATGCATGGGCGGACAAAGCCAAAGCCGCAGCCACTGTTAGCACAGGAGGTGGCTTTGCTGGAGTTAGAGCCCAGTACCATCTCCGCCAGTTTTCTTGACCGAGTCCCAACTCCTGGCAAAGTTCGACGAAGGGGGAAACTTAGTAGATGAAGCAGCAATGGAGAAGATAAAGCAAGTGCTATTATGACTGCATGATTTTATCTTGTGGCTCAAGGGCACATGCTAAGTAGGTATGCTCTACAAAACCTTATTTTTCTCTGCACATGCCTCTATTGCATTGATCCTGGTCATGAGCTTATATTTTATGCTCGTGTACAACATTTTAGTTTGTAAGTGTGAAATTAATATCCAACATCACATGACCTGTGATTTTATGCTCGTTTACTAGTGTTCACCATAGATGATCTATCAAGACCAGCCTTATAAGATATGTCACTTAACTAATTTTATTTTCCAAAAGATAAATGTTCTATAATCATTTTGAAAACATAGAAAGAACGAGAAGAAAATGCATTTTTTGAAGAGGAAAAAAAGTACAATTTAATGTAATGTCATAACCTGCACCGATCCTATGCCAAACAAACCATACGAGTTTGTTTAGTGGAAGTGTTGATTTGATGATAAGAAGCTGGTATGGAACTAGCTAATCAAGAGCTGATAAGGGAAAGAACAACAATTTTATAATGCAAACAAACAAATATTCCTGATATAAAGGAAACAATATTTTTATTGTACACGTTCCATTATTCAAAAGAGTAAATGCTTCTATGATTGTGCAACTTTGATATTAAGATCTTCAAGAAATTGTTTAATCTTGATGAAAAGTTTAGATCGTTGTCTTTTCTTCTTTTGAAAGAATTCTGAGTGACTTAGATCTTGGACATTCATGGTATGCTTGAAATGGATACTCATCTTGATGCTATTCCCAATCTCTTTCACCATCACTCGACATGACTTCTCATAGAAATCACGTTGATTATTGCTACCGATGAAACTGCAACGCAGAAACCATAAAGGAACTTAAAATTAGCAAGAAATTCCATCTTGTGGTACTTCCATAACAAGCTTAAACTTACTTCCTGATGCACCTCCTCAGTCGTAATATTTTGGACTTGCTTGTGAAGGCATCAAGGGCCAACTCTATGACATCTGCTGGTTCATGTTTGCTTTCGAGATTAACAATAAGCTTTGTAGCTATGTCTGAGTTTGGGTATAACATTTTCTCTTCCGTTCCAATCTTGATGCATGTTGTTGTCAATATACTGATTCGTTTTATCTCCACCTGAAAATGAGTACATGTATAAATTTGTAAAATTGTCAATGACATCTAACATTTGATGAATTTTGTGCAGTAAAGTGAAGAAAGAAACTAGGAAGTTGGTTGATTACCTCAACTCCATCAATGATGCAGCGATCACCGACATCAAAAGGATGAGTTACAAACGAAAAGATAACTCCTTGAAAGAAAGTCTTACATGTATCGCCGAATACTAAAGTGGATGCAAGAAAGGGTGATGCAATCACTATGAGCACTTTCGTTGTGGCCAGCTCCGTTACAAGAAGCCATACCAGCGCTACAATGACAACTATGCTACAAGTAAGAATCATGTCTAAGACTCTTACCACTGCATATGCATCAATTAGTGTATACCCAAGAGAGACACAATTTTTGTGTGCAGATACCTGTTTATTATAAATAAAGTGATTAGCTTTTCTCCCCACAACCCCTCCCAAGAAACTCACACACTATATGAATAAGCAAAAAGTAATATTACTGATATAGGGCTCGTTTGGTATAAACATGCAAGGTAAATGGAATGGAAACAAATTTTGTATAGGAAAATATATCTAGATAAGAGAAGATTGCTATTGTTTGTATGAAAAATAAGATAGGAGGGGTAATGATTAGAAGAGTATAGGGATATGGTTACCTTGTTCAAATGAGTGATTGAAATAGGGAGGAACATGACAAATTTTGTATGAAAAGTTGGAAGGAGAGGGTAAGATCATCCACAATGGTTTTGCTTAAAATATACACATTTGCACAAGATGTGTAAAAATACACATCACTTTTTTTAGTAATTTGCTTCATTGATAAAAATGTGCATTTTTTACATATCATTCAAATACAATTCATTTAAAATAAAGGAAATAAAATCATAAAAAAATAAACCAATGATATTGTCTTGATTTTTGTAAAAGTTTATGCAAATGAGGAGGTGGTGTGCTCAAATTTGCACATCACATGCTCAAATGTGTACATTTGCACACACCTAAGACCATCCACAGTGGTTTTGGGTAAAATGTACACATTTGCACAAGATGTGTAAAAATACACATCACTTTTTAACAATTTGCTTCATTGGTGAAATGTGCATTTTTTACACATCATTCAATTACAATTCATTTAAAACAAAAAGGGAATAAAATCATAAAAAAAATCAACCAATAAAATTGTCTTGCTTTTTGTAAAAGTTTTTGCACATAGGGGAGGTGATGTGCTCAAATTTGCACATTTCATGCTCAAATGTGTACATATGCACACACCCAAAATAACCAATGGAGTTAAAAAATGTGTAAAAAATACACATTTGCACATTCGCACACAATCATTGTGGATGGTCTAATACAACCAATGGAGGTCAAAAATGTTTAAAAATTACATATTTGCACATTTACACACCACCATTCATTTTCTTTCCCTTTACCTATCCAAAATTTAAACCAAACGAGCCCTTATTATGTTTTACAGAAAGGTAAATGAACCAAATGCACAAGGTAACTTACTATCCATTTTAGGAACTGTACTTCATTTATTTTTTTGTTCGGAAACTCTGCTAGCAGCACTGCTATTAAGAGCTCTGCCTCATCATCCGACAACCAGTTTCGGATATCTTCCTCTGTCACATACTCCCCACTCCTATATTGTCATCAAATCAAGGCCATTAACTACCTGAATAACTAAGGGACTAAGGGCAAGAAAATAATATGGTTACTTACACATTGTTAGCTTCAAATTTATGTTGGTAGGTCTCAATGATCTCCGAAACATTGTTACTCTCCCTTAATGCCACTTCTGCCAGATCTGCCACATAGCCCGTGATCTCGTTTATTTGTTGTAAAGACACATGTGTAGTTAACATATAATCCAGAATGTTTATTCTCTTCAAAATCATCCTGGCATTCTTATCTTTTTGACCTGACCTTTTGTCATCCTTACAGTATGCCTCCATCAATGTTTGTTCGTTGTCCCCAAACCAACAAGGCAGGAGGACGCGGAGCTGCAGCCCATCCACGATAGCGGAAAGGAAGAAGAGCTGGAAGCCGGCCATGAGAATTCTCGCCTTGAATCTTCTGTGGATTGCATTCGCCATCCAGTGCAACACCACCACTCTCTTCACCACCCACAACGTCGCCCCTACCAAAAACGACGCCAAAGTCCATGTGGTGTACTTCACGGTCTGATCCTGAGAGTCCAGGTAAAGGCCTCGCTCAGTGCGGAAATATAGTACCCACGCAAGAAGAAGCCACACGAAATATAACATTGATGCAAGGGTGTCGTTAACCAAGCCCCATACGAGATAGTACCCGTCATGCGCCTTAGTGATTAGCCCATCCACGAAGGTTATACGAAAGAAGTTCACGGTGCTGTAGGTACAAGGATACCCTAGTGAGAGCAGGGTAGCAAGCAATGACCACTTCCATAGTAGCGACCCGAAGAGCGTCACTCTTCGCAAGCCGGGAACGCATAGGTTGATCACCAACCAGAATAAAACCAGACACCCCAGCCTAGCTGCAGTGACGATAACTATGCGCCTTAGCTTGTTCTTGGGCGTTTCGAACTCATTCATTTTGTGGTAGATGCCTTTGGCTCTTTGGTGTGGCCTGCGGGGCGTCTTGTCTCTACGCCCGGAGCACCATTCGGGGCCTAAGAGTTTACCGGAACTCGAGCAATAGAAAACAAGCGTTGAAACCTGGAAAAAGGGGAAGTATATCGCCATGGAAACGATACAAAACCCGACATATTTAACTACAAAGAGCACGGAATCGATAATGCTTCTTAGCTTGGAGGTGGTGGTGCTTGGACTTCCGGCTGCTTCAACCGCCGTGCCATGAATCTCATTGGCGTGGTGGCTTGAAGCAGCTGAAGTGAAGGCGGTGGAAGCTGTCCGCGACGATCCATCGTCGCTGTGATCGGAGATGTTTTGCTCAATATCTCCCACATGGCTATCTTCTTGAATACCATGACTTGCCATGGAATGGAATCGGAAACTTTTTTTTTTTTTTATCGATGTCTAATTTGTGGCGTTTTGGATATTTGGCGAAAAATGAAAAGAATATATGAATGAGTGAATGAATGAATCTAACTTAGTTATCCTCGGATCAAGAAAAAGATAATAATAATTAAGAAATGGTTTACCTCGACAGGCTTGACTGATCGAATTAATCATGTCACGCAATCTTATAATATGAGTGCAAACGATAACACCTAACCATCCTCCGAGTGTATTACGGAGCGTATATATTAATTAAGTATGAATATTTTTGGGTTTTGGATTTTGAAATTAATTTTTTATTGAAAAGAATGTACATTTGAATAAATGTAAGTTATCCTAGTTTCAAAAATTGATTAAAAATCCACAAGGAGCGTGTTGAGTTCACGTTTTCATTATAGCTCGTCACGAAGACATTCATAAACTGTTCGACTAGTTGAGGATTCTCCATCTTTAACCATATATTTGAGTTCGAATCATAGGAACAGAATACTTTCTTTTGGGAAAACATTTAACACATTTATTGGGCTCATCCAATATGAGAGGTGGATCGAATTGATCATCCAAAATGATTAATAGATTCCACCAAAAAAGAATAAGTAAGAAATGTTTCCCTCAAACACGTTTGACAGATCGAATTTGATCATGTGTCACGCAATTCTTAAATTTAAACATCAGTGTATTATATACTAAATCGATTGTTAGTCGAAAATGATTGATGATGTTGGATTAATACTTCATTTGGTTCTAGGTCTTTACTATCGAGCACCACCCTAAACCAGCCTCTACGTAGCTAGGTAGAGGCTGATCGAGCTCGTACATAACAAACTTGTCTTATGAGAACAAAACTTAGGTTCACAATTAACATAGATTGTATTCTCCAAGATTCGAACTCTCTGGCATTTAGTTTAATTACCTTTAAAATCAAAACTCTTCAACATCTATTTTGGAGCTTTTGGTTTTCTATTAACAAGTTTTCATCAATTATCCTAACAGTTAAGTTTATCAAACATCATACGAAACACTAGGTTATTAATATATATTTAACACAAATAATCCATCAATTTTAACTTCTCTTTTACCAAACAGGTAACATAAGTGTATTTCTGTTGATGAGGACGACAATCATCCGTTATTCAACTGCCAAGTCACAAACACACTCCTGAATCTCCTACTAAGTGCCAAAACAAGGCAGAATTTTCTCTATCCCACCACTAACGCAATCTTCAGAACATAAACAAGAATTCCCAACCCTTATGTTTTTTGTGGCATACTATTTGAACACATAGAAATATCATCATATTTAATTTGTGTTCACAACTTAATCTTCAAGAAATTGTGGCATAATCCGTGTATTTATATTTTTTTTTTAATTTTTTTTCCAAAAATTTTAAACTTGCTTTTTTTAAAAAAAAATAAAAAACACAAGATATAGGATCAGACCTGTCAAAACACAATCCGACCCGTACGCCCGATAAATTATGGGTCAAGACCCGTTTTTTTCGATCCGGAAATTTTTTTGGACTCGAATCTGAAGTACCCGGTAATTTTTCGGGTCATTTGGGTTTAGACCCGGTGACCCGATGGGCCTGGTAATTTTGACCCAATTGACCCGATTGATTTATAATTATATATGATTAAATTTTTTTTATGGAGATTCCAATTTATTACGTTTTATAATTATAATCACTTGATCTTTCATTTTCAAATCAACTTTTATATTTATTTGTATTGTGTAATACTCCCTCAGATCGATAGTATTTGATTTTTTATCACTTTTTTTAAGAAGATAAAAACTCTAAAAAATATTAAAACAATTCTATTCTTATTACCAATTGCATGAAATTATTTTTTTAAAAAATATTTAAAAATTAGATATTTTATATATTTTTAAATTTTATTAAAAATTATGAGAAATAATAAAAATCAAATATTTTAGATCAAATATAGTCTATAATTACAAGCACTAGAACTTATGAACTATGTCTTTAATTTTAGCATTTTAAAATTATCGCAAAATTACCAAATTATGATTTTTTTAATTTAAAAAAGAAAAATTGACAAACCCGAAATCGACCCGATTTGACCCGAAACCGGGTCAAACCTGAGTTCAAGTCAACCCGTATCTCCCCGGGACCCGTTTTACCAGGAACTCGTTTTAGCCGAAATGACCCGACCCGAACCCGACCCGAATGACAGGTCTATATAGGATCTGTTCCTCACTTTTTAAATGTCAGACGTATTTAATGTTGATATGTGTCAAGTTCAAACTGATATAGTATTCCATTCTAGTTGAGTGTATATAGCATATGATCTCGATGTACTCCGTATATAACCTTGTCGTTTAAAAAAATCTTTTTAAAATTCATAATTTTTTTTATTAGGAAATAATTCAAGAACTGGACAAACCCGACACCTCGACAAAGTCGTCAGACGACGAACCGTCAAAACATAAAATATAATAAACAAAAAAAGGGTGCAATACAAAAGTGAAAATAACACAAATGCAGTCGCACAAACGAACCTAATCCAATCATGATACTCCATCCGTTTGGAAATATAAGTTCATTGACTTGTTAACACACTTTTTAAGGAGTTAAAAACTATATAAAATAATATTTTTTATTAAATTTTTTACATAATTATATACTTATTAATATTATATACTCCCCGCGTCTCAAAATACTTGTAGGTTTACTTTTTGACACGTTTTTTAAAAAAAGAAAAACTATATAAAATATTAATTTTTTAAATAATTTCATAGTTAATTGTATTAAATATGAAATTATTAAAAAAATTAATATTTTATAGAGTTTTCACTTCTTAAAAAACGTGTCAAAAAAGTAAAACTACAAGTATTTTGAGACGGATGTAATATGACTATGTTAAAAAAATAATAATAAAAATTATTATTTTATAATTTTTACTCTAACTTTTTAAAAAACGTTTTCGAATTATTTAAAAAAAAAAAAAACGTTTTCGAATGGAGGGCTTACTTAAATTTGTCGGATCACTTAAATTTGTCGGATCCCGTTTTATCAAAATTAATGAGTAATTTTTTTTTTTTTGTCAGATCTCAGATCACAGTCTCTCAATTTGAATTTTTACCCCATCCTTATCCTTTAACCTTCCTGAGCAAATCAGGAAGCGGTAAAAAAAACCGCCGTAATTTGCGTCCAGCTGTCAGCTAAGGACGCTTCAGTCATTTTCTCGTAACGAGATTCAACTACTCACCTCAACTCAACTTCGTTTATTTATCTTCTTTTTTTTTTTTTTTTTTATTTCCCTTTTCAAATCTGTCTTCCTTTCTCTACATCGAGAGAAAAAAAGATACTTTTTCGAATCCCACTTTCTTTCTCAATTTCTCAGTCCCCAAACCCTAAAAATCTTCGAATCTGGAGCCAATTTACACATTCTTCGTGCTCCGATAGTCCGATCCCTCCCTGCAATTCATCTCTCTCTGAATCCGGAGCTTGGAGAGCGGCTACTGGAAATCCGACAAGACATTGTCTCGGAGTGGTGCATGGTACGTTTTTAGCTTGGATTTTGTTCAGAATGCGTAAAATGCGAGGTGGCGGTGAATGCGATGCACGGTGATTCGTTGTTCGTTCCTTGGCAATGACTGTCGATCAGACTAGGCCTGGTCCTTCGGAGCGAGATACTGAGCTGGTACGAATGCACGATCTGATTTCCGTCAATTTGTAGTGTAGTTTTATTGGCGCGATTTGATTTTGTTTGCATTGTTCGGGGAATTAGTGGTGAAGTTTGGTGTTTTTTCCGTTTTAATGATTATGATGATTACATTTGTGCTTTTCCTTTCTTTTTTGGTTCACTGCGGGGAGGATAAAGATATTACAGTATGTGACAGTGAAGTCTATAACTAAATATAGATAAGTTAGCTTGTCCTTCACCGGAGTTTGGAGAATTTGCGGTGTTGCATGAAGTAATTGTTTCCACTGATACTGATGCAAGCAACCAGAGCAGCTGATATCAGTTTTTCCAGTTTTGATATTTTTTTGTTTGCCGACCATCTGGACTCTGGAGGAATTTTATTTACTTGGATATTTTTATGGATCTACATATGTATGTTTGTATGAGGCAATGAGCTGGCATCTGAATTACTTATGTTTGGATAGAAGGGAATGTGCTGATTTGTCTTGATGCCTGGAACAGTTGATATTGAATATTAAATCACTTGCAGGACCTTGGTTCATTGAATTCTTTGGTTATATTTAAATAAAATATCAGTAGTTGATGCCATGTGCACCTAGTTATGGATTGAAGTTTAATAGGCTATGCCTGCTTCCTAAAGTTTATCATGAGCCCCCTTCATTGTGCTACTTAATGGGGGACCAATTCACCATGATAGGATGCTGCTTAATATGCATAGAGCTCATTTCATCATGGATACCATGCCATTTTTAGGAAAATAGTGGACACGACAAGGAATTTGCAATTCCTCAGGGTACTGTACTGAATTTGCCATTTGTTAGTATAGACCATGGAAC
This sequence comes from Persicaria maculosa, assembly GCA_963922045.1. Taxonomy (NCBI): domain Eukaryota; kingdom Viridiplantae; phylum Streptophyta; class Magnoliopsida; order Caryophyllales; family Polygonaceae; genus Persicaria; species Persicaria maculosa. The sequence continues at coordinate 69,601,277 of OY998260.1, forward strand.
TATTCACTCTCAATTGTATTGCTGAAGCAAAATGTGCTTTCTCCATGGTCATCTCATTTGGTGTCGATAATTGAGGGAACATAGGTGTTAGCTTAACTACTTTGTATTTTATACTTTCCTCTTTCCCGTGTTTCCCTTTATTCATTTTACAGCTTAAACCATTAAGGCATTTATAGGTTTAAAGATCGAAGCAAGCGTATCAAACATTGGTCTTCATTTGGTTATGATATATACACGTGAACTGTTTCACTATTGTTCAGTGTTTAAACCCTGTTTGCCTTGTAACTGGTTCCTTTGACGTATTTACTGCAATAGGCCATTACTGCTTTGAAGAAAGGAACAAATTTGCTCAAATATGGGCGCAGAGGAAAGCCAAAGTTTTGTCCTTTCAGATTATCTAATGTGAGTCTAATCATGCATTTAACGCATCACTCTCTCTTTCTCAGATTATCTAATTTGTGTCCTTTCAGATTATCTAATGCGAGTGTGATACTATGATATGAATTTTTTGTTGTTGTTTTTGTTCTTAAACTTGAACTTAGAAGGTCACAAGTTACTTGCGAACTAAGAGTATTAATTGTCAGGGCTAGATAAAGTCTTTTTTCATTTAATAACTCCTTGTATACCTGTAGGATTATTGTTGCATCTAGTTATTTTGAAGAATGAGAGTGGATTCTATTTCTTATATATGGAGAAAAATTATAAACTTGGACATTATGTTCAACGGTATCTTGTTTTTGCTTATCATAAGAGAGTTGGACACTTTGTATCATGCACTTCTGAAACAAATTGTATTTTTTTTTCTGATCCCATTTCAAATCTCATGGATATAACTTATTTTTATCTTACAGGATGAGGCTGTTCTTGTTTGGTTCTCAGGAAAAGATGAAAAACACCTAAAACTTAGGCAGGTCTCCAGAATTATTTCTGGTCAGCGTACAGTAAGTTGCTTCTTGTTTAATGTTTTAGCATGTTGAAAGGTGCATACTTGCATCAAGATCTAATAAAAGGACAAATAAGAAGATAAAGCTGTCATGTGCTGCAGAACTTATTGAACTATGAGATCTGAACTGTCATGCTTCCAGCATTTGAATGATTCTTTGATGCAATTTATTTTGTTATCATTTCCACAAGTACATATCTTGAATTTTAATTAGTGAGAAACAAAAGTGTTCCATGATCTAATTTATTTCATCCTTTTCAGCCAATATTTCAAAGGTATCCTCGACCTGAGAAGGAATATCAGTCATTTTCTCTTATATATAATGATCGTTCTCTGGACTTGGTGAGTAATCTTTTCCAGCTCTGCTTTTCTTTTTTCTTTTTTGATGCCAAGTATTCCTGTCACTTATTCATGAATGTACATGTGCTGAATGGTTTTATTTTATCAACATGATAAGATGAACTCTTACATGCCAGACAACTGATGATGTGATGTAGCCATGTAGGTTTGATGACGTTTGACATATATGATTTTGCATGCTTGCATACATTAAGATAACACCATCCAACTCTGATTCTTACAAAGCAGGACCTTGTTTTACTAGCCTTTGTGGAATTTCTACTGGGATTCTTTTGAAAATAAAAAAGGAAGTTCTTTAAGCACTTGAGAGTTCCGATCTTAGCATCATATTAATCTTTATTTTAATCAGCAGAAACTTTCATTTATTTGCTTATCCAACATGTGATTGTAGCTTAAATGATCAATAGTCATGAGGCATGGCCAAGCTAAACCCCTGAAGAGAAATTCCATGAGCCTTTTCAAATAGCCTCCTTTCTAACTAGCAAAAAAAAGTGTTTTTATCTACATATGTCTGTTCATGTGTATGATTGTTTGTTGATTATCTTTGTTTTATTGATATCATTAGATAATCCATTCAGCTATTATAGTTTGCATCTTTCCCTTCTTTTGTTATTTACCTGAACCTTCTGAATGGAGGCATGGTGCAGTCTCCAAGTTACAATGTACTAATCTTTACTTTTGTTGTCTTCCTTTCTGCTTTTTTTTTTATCAAGTCAGTGATCCATGCATGCAGTTGTCAAGATAACCATAAATTGCACCATGGTCCTTTTCCTTAAATATTTACCGCTCTTATTTTCATATGTTTTGATAGAATTAGACAATCTCGAAAATTGGCCTTCTAGTTTCTGGCTTTGTTTGGCGTGAGGAGCTTACTGTATTTATCATAAGCTCTTAACAAAATCCTTATAAACCATCAATGCATTGCGCAAACGAAACCACATGGCTGTATGAATTTCAAATTATTTACTAAACCCTTAAATTTGCAGATCTGTAAAGATAAAGATGAAGCTGAAGTTTGGTTCACTGGTCTTAAGGCACTAATAGCACGACATCATCGAAGAGGAAGGGCAGAAACAATAAGTGGACTTTCCTCTGAAGCAAATAGTCCTAAGGCTCACACAGTTATCAGTTCTCTCTTTGTAAGTGCTGATGGTCAAAAGGCGAGGCATCTTATTTTAATTGCTTCTTTGTGCACTTTTTTCTTTCCTGCTTGCAAATTTTATTGTCCTTCAATCAATAATCTATTTTTCTTATATTCAGGGTGGTTCTGATACTCCTCATTTTCATGCTTCAAACGATAGCCCAAATAAAAATGGTTTGGAAAAGGCACTCTCAGATGTAATGATATACAACATACCTGCGAAGGATTACCAACCCGCTGATTCTGGCTCTGTCCAGTCTGAGTCATCTGGGGGCTTTGAAGGCTTAAATTCACTGATGAAAAATTCAAACAGAGATGATGTCCGTGTTAGCCTATCGAGTGCTGTCAGCTCATCCAGCCATGGTTCAGGGCATGATGAGGGTGATGCTCTTGGGGATGTTTACATTTGGGGTGAATGCAGTGGAGATGGCATCATGGGTGGGGGAATTCACAGAAATGGAGGTTCTTCTGGTACTAAAATGGACTCCTTGGTACCTAATTCATTGGAATCTGTTGTACTCGATGTTCAGAATATAGCATGTGGCAGAAAGCATGCTGCACTGGTAACTAAACACGGGGAGGTTTTCACATGGGGGGAGGAATCAGGTGGCAGACTTGGACACGGTGTAGATTCTGATGTGTCACATCCGAAGCTTGTTGAAGCAATAAAGAACATCAATGTTGAACTCGTAGCGTGTGGGGAGAACCACACTTGTGCTTTGTCACTTTCTGGTGATCTGTTTATCTGGGGTGGTAGGAAATATGGTTTGGGGCTTATTGGACAAGGAGATGAGATGAGTCATTGGATTCCTAAGAGGCTAATTGGACCTTTGGAGGGTGTACATGTCTCCGCAGTTTCATGTGGACCTTGGCATACAGTGATAGTAACGTCTGCTGGACAGTTGCTTACATTTGGTGATGGGACTTTCGGTGCTTTAGGACATGGTGATCGAGAGAGCATTTCAACACCTAGAGAGGTAGAATCTCTCAAGGGTCTGCGGGCAGTACGTGCTGCTTGTGGTGTTTGGCATACTGCTGCAATTGTTGAAGTTTTGGTTGGGTCATCTGGTTCCAGCAAGACCTCCTCAGGGAAATTGTTTACTTGGGGAGATGGGGATAAAGGACGTCTTGGACATGGAGACAAGCAAGCAAGACTTGTACCCACCTGCGTAGCAGCTCTTGTTGAACCAAATTTTTGTCAGGTTGCCTGTGGACATAACTTAACCGCTGCATTGACAACCACTGGGCAGGTTTATACAATGGGAAGTACTGTCTATGGTCAGCTTGGGAACCCTAAAGCAGATGGAAAGTTGCCTGCTCGTGTTGAGGGAAAACTCCTGAAAATTTTTGTTGAGGAGATTTCTTGTGGTGCTTATCATGTTGCTGCTTTGACTTCAAGGACTGAAGTTTACACTTGGGGAAAAGGTGCACATGGCAGACTAGGTCACGGGACCACTGATGACAAGAATTTGCCAACCTTGGTTGAAGCTCTGAAAGACAAGCAAGTTAAAAGTGTTGCATGTGGTACACATTTTACTGCAGCCATCTGTCTTCATAAGTGGGTTTCAGGGGCTGATCAGTCCATGTGCTCTGGCTGTCATCTCCCATTCAATTTCAAAAGGAAGCGGCATAACTGTTACAATTGTGGTCTTGTTTTCTGTCATTCATGCAGCATTCATAAATCTCTCAAGGCTTCTATGGCACCTGATCCAGATAAATTATATCGTGTCTGTGATAATTGCCTCTGCAAGCTGAGGAAACCCAGTGAAAATGATTCAACATCACAATCTACTCTGAGCAGAAGAGGAAGTGTGAATCAGAGGTTGGATAAAAATATTGAAAATGATGTTAGAGCTGGTTCACAATCTCTTATTCCAGTAATGGAGTTATCTTCCATGGAGTCCTTTAACAATGTGGATTCTGTTTCTTCTCAGAGAAAAAAGAAGCTGGACCTTAATAGCAGGCGTGTATCACCCTTTCCAAATGGGGCATCTAACTGCGGTGCTGTTAATTCTAAATCTGTTATTCCGGTATTTGGATCATCCTTTAAGATGTTTTCTATTTCACTTCCTGGATCACGTATTGCTTCTAGAGCAACATCACCAACATCTAGACGTGCCAGTCCACCTCGTGCTGCAACACCAAACCCTAACATGGCAGGATTTATTACTCCAAACAATGCTCTCAACGAGGCTAGAAGATCACATGACAATCTAAGTCAAGAAGTAATTAAACTACGAGCTCAGGTTCGTGGAAAGCTGCTTTTTGCAACTGTTATCTTTTGCTATTTATTCATTGATTTCCCTTTTGTCATCAAGCAGTCTGTCCATTGTATTTTTATCATTAAGGAAAATAGTTTTCTCAGTTTTTGGGATAGCTATTGAAAACCGTCCTTAATTTAATCTACTTGGCATAAAACCACCTTTTGTAAATTTATATTAATCACGAGTCATCCACATTTTACTAGCTATACTTATTTTAACCATGCAACAATGTTTTTAAAAGTACCATGTCTAAAATATCCCTCTTTTTTTTGCAAAAGCAAAGACTAAATATGTTGGATAAGGGATATTTTGGGTATTTTATGTTTTTCTTCAACATTTTACTGATACTAAAATGTGTTTTAAGAATTGAATTGCTAGTAAAGAATGAATAATTTGCAATCAATGTCAATTTTGCTTATGAAATGTGTTTTAGTACAAAAGTAAAGATTACCAGTCTACCACGATTAAGAATTCATGTACTTTGCTGGAATATTTTTGCTCCATCTGCGCCTTGGGCGTGCATTGTCCATCTTCCTTGAAATTCATGTAACAGTTGAGATATTGTAGTGTCAAATTATTTACTACTCAGAAGAATAAATCTTAAAATGCTATCATAACTCATGGAACAGGTTGAAGATCTTACACGAAAAAATCAAGTTCAAGAATCTGAGTTAGAGAGAACTATCAAGCAGCTTAAAGAAGCAAGAGCAATGGCAGGGGAAGAGAATGTAAAGTGCAAAGCAGCAATGGAAGTGATCAAATCACTTACTGCACAAGTAAGATACCTGTGTTCATCCATCCAAAAAAAAAGAAAAGATAGATACTTATGTTCATCACTGCACATTTTTCACTAATGGCACTTGTTTGATACTATCCCCCATCAAGTTCCCCAACTGAAAAAATAAATTTTCAGTTTTTATTTGGTAGGAAATTTATTAGTCCTTAATTAATTCTCATGTTACTTCTTCCTCTTGCCACTATTCTTTGGCAAATTTAACTCGATCTTTGGTTTATTTTGTCGTGTTGATAGGCGAAGGAGATGGCTGAAAGGTTACCTGTTGGAGGAGTCAGAAACAACTGCCTTCATATGCCTGCTTACGAATCTGATATGGATGGGTCAAGACACCAGGAACTTTCTAGTGGGTCAAACCACACTCACCATTCTAATAAGGGAAGTGTTGCCACCAATCTCAGTTCATCTCACCCTGTAATCAGCCGAGTAGTACCTATTGCAAGAAATAAAACAAGACCATTAGATGATGAAGCCATTCATGGTTCAGAATGGGTGGAGCAAGATGAGGCAGGCGTGTATATAACCCTCATGTCCATGCCTGGTGGTCTTAAAGATCTAAAGCGTGTCCGCTTCAGGTACCTCTAAACTTACTCTTTCGAAAAGGTTCCACCTTGCTATTAATCTACCTTGATGTATGCGAACTTTTAGGGCTCACTGCCATGTTTCTTGTTGAGTCATAACGATTTCCTTTTCTATGCTAAAAAGAAGACATTTGTTGTGGTCAAAACTGTTGGTTTAGAAGATGTAACCCTGGCATATTGGGACCCCTGATGCCGTACAGACATAGTTAAAGTAAAATACTCCCTCCGTTCGGCAAAACTTGTCATTTTAGGGTGTTATTTTTGTTCAAAAAAACTTGTCATTGTAGGTATTTTGCCCTTCACTTTACAAAAATGTCCTTGATATGATTGATGGTTTGTTAGTTGTAGTTTTCGATAAAGTAAAAAAGGAGAGTAATAATTGAGGGTAAATTAGTACATTTGTTAATTGTCTTAAAACTTGTGAAATAAGCTAAAATGACAAGTTTTGCCGAACGGAGGGAGTATCTTGTAAAAATATTCAATCCAAAAATCATAAGGTTGTTATAGTTAGTTTTGGGTTCGGATCCCATGGAGTTGAACTATGTGGAGTGTAAAGATTAAACAAAAAGATCGACTTTAAATCTCAATTGTCAAATTTTGATTGAGTGGTTAAGATCTTCACAACCATATCATTATGTTATTTGTCAACTCCATGTGATCTCATTTTGTTAGTCTTACCTAGCAAGTAGCGACAATCACATCTTAAATTTTCTTGTCTGTTTGATATCTTAGTCAGGCTTTTGTGGCCCTAAACATTTGGGAGCTAGCACTGGTTTTCATATAACTATCCTAATCGGTTGTCTTTCCTCATGTTGACTAATTCCATCACGTGTACTCCAATGCAGCCGAAAGCGGTTCAGTGAGAAGGAAGCAGAGCATTGGTGGGGTGCCAACCGTGCTCGGATCTACCAACAATACGGCATTCCCATTGCTGACAAATCCAGCTTTGCTCTTGGCAAGGAAGGCGTAGCTCATTAATCCCTAGTTATCAGGAATGTGAAGACGCGAAGCCAGTGAGTACTTTGTGCTTCAAACAAAACACACAGGTCAAAATTCAGCACTCAAGAAAAGGTAATCTGATCTAAGAAAGAATTTTGCGTCGTTTCGTTTTCACACATAAACAACGCAGGTTCGCCTAGCTCTTGCATCCCCAAGAAGCGCGAGTTTTTTGGGGGTTATTTTAGTTAGGAAATGTATAGCGTGTTGGCGATTAGCGAGTAGGTTTTCGTTTTCAGCTCGCAATTTGGAAATCAAATATGATGCATCATGCATTGTAAATTCTACATTGTCAGGCTTTATCAAGTGAGGTGGGGTGCGATTTAACGCAATGGGCAATCCCCTTTTGTATCCTGCAGCGTCTAATGAATGTGGCTTGATTGTGTAAAGTTATTTCACCTTGTCGTCCTAATGAGTAATGATGAAATTGGATAGAAAAACAGTAGACAACGATAAAAATCTCGCCAAATACATGGTGTTTGTGTCGGTTGCCACGGTTTCACAAACTATGAGAATCTCAACTTTTGAACAAAAACCATGAAATACTTAGCGATAAATCGGTCATTCAAATGTTGTTTTGGATAAATTAAGTTCAATTTTAACCAAGATTTGGGTCATTTTATCCGATATATAACAATAAATTAAATATGTTATATTGTGTAAAATAAATTAATGTAAAACTTAATATTATTATTATTATTACTTATAAATCAATATTTCTTCTTCTTTTTATTTTGTGGGCCTGCCGGAATCAATATAAATAAGATAAAGTCGCATATTATCAATTAAATTGATATTATAATAAACGATTTTTATATCAGGCATAAGATAAGCCATAAGGTGGTTGATTTTTTTTTTTTGAACCAGAAAGGATTTGGAAAGGCGAAAATCACTTTCCAAGAGCGTCCGACAGGACGATGGCTGGAAGCCTAGAGACAGCTGGATCCATGATGTCAGAAGAAGCGTAGCCAATATGGGAAAGCAAGTCAGCTGCTTGGTTGGCTTCTTTGAACACGTGACTAATCTGGAGATTATCAAAGTAGCGAAGGGAGAAGAGAGCATCGGAAATAATCATTTCCGTTTCAACTGGGGAGCTCCATATGCCTTTAAGGCAGTTAATGATATAGTGAGGTTATCACCTTCAATGATGATATTAGGTATGCGCAATTCAATAGCGGTATTAATACCTTTCCAAACCGCAAACCCCTCCGCACCTATGACGGAGTTGATGGGTGAGGGGCCAGCCCCTAAGCTGACCAAATCACCGTTGTGGTTTCTTATAATGAAACCATAGGATCCAGTTCCATCTTGGGAAAAGGCTCCGTCGAAGTTCAGTTTATGATATTCTTGTGGGGGTTTGGTCCATTTTGTCTTTTTCCTGCGCTTGGTGTTTGTACTTGTGTGTTTAGGCTTAGGGGTGTCGCTGTTTGAGTTGGAAGTTGACCATAGGTAGGACTGGTTGTTGTAGAATGATACAATAGTTCTAATATCTGTTTGTAGATTTTGGAAGATTTTTTTATTTCGAAAGTTCCAGATACACCACCATGCAAGTGCTATTTTGGAGAAGTTTGTCATTCCAATCTTATTTTTTATGCTGAGAAGGGGGTTGATGTTTTGGCCATGATGTTGTTATAGTGTCAGTTCTGCACCCAGTTTTTTTATTGATGTTCTTAATTGTGTTTAGGGTGATGGGGCATTGCCACAGAAGGTGTGAAATATCTTCGTAACCGGATTCACATAGGCTACAGGTTGTTGGTATTCCTATGCCACGCCTGGCTAAGGCAACAGACGTAGGAAGTCCCTTTTTTGTTATCTTCCAAAGGAAAGTCTTTACCTTTGGCATGACATCTAAGCTCCAAATCCATTTGTAATCTGATCTGGTGTGATGTTTTAATTGGTGTAGCATCTCAATCGCAGGAAGCTTTATCCGGTCACGCCTCCATCCATTTCTCGTGTGTCCAATCCTATCACTCTCTTGGATACTGGAGTCATCTTCCGGCCTATGGCACGTCCGTCTTGGTCACCCGGCTCTGCCACGGTAGATTTACTTAATATTTTTAGGGTGAGTCTAACGGCAAGATGAAATTTATGTATTTACGGTCGAGTCATTTTAAATTTTTTTACGAGAGTGTCTATTAACAAGATGAAAAATATTTACAATTCGTTCATGACTTGTGATTTTAGGGATAAGTTTAATTCGGGATGGACAACTAATTGAGTTTAGGATCTTGTGAAAATTTGTAAGTGTTTATGTGCCGATTTCATGATCAAGTTCGAGATTGAAAACTAATTGAACTTGATGAATTATTGATGAATTGAAAATCAGATTAAATTGATAGGCACTTAGCCGCTTTTTGCTATCCATATCTTGATATCAAATATCAAATATGGGTATTAGATATGGATATCGGGGATATGAGTATCAAATCAGATACTATTTGATATTCTTGTTTGGTATTACAAAATATCAGAAAATGAGTTGCATATTTGATAAAGCCAAGTGTTATATAACATTCATCATTCATCAATTAAAAAACAACTACTCCAAGGATTTCAAAACCAAATGTCATACGATATTCAATTCAAAAACAACAACCACAATGATTAAAAAAGTCAATACCAAATGTTTTGCAACATTGCAAGTACCAATAGTGTTTCCCTGTTTTGCCAACCTAGCTATCAACATAATCTTCCCAATTGTGCCAAAAAACAACCAAATACTAGTAGCTTCTCATGTTCAATAGGTATATGAAGCATATACTTCGTCTAAAATTGACTCCAAAATAGCCTTGCTGGTACGACCACACTTCAAGCCCTGCCTAGCACCTGTAGAACCGCAAACTACGGAGTATTTTGCAACTACTACCTAACAACTATTGCCCCAAATTAGCCAACAATATTAAGAATCAGCCTATATCCAAAGGTGTCGATACAACACTGACCTAAAACAGACCTAAAACATCCTACATATATGGAAATCAGACCAAAAATCAGCAAGAGATGTAAAAAAAAGGATCAAAATCAGCCTATATAGATCGATCGATCTGGAGATGTCGAAACAAAATAGACCGAAAAAATCAAACAAACCTTAGGTATGGAGATGTCGAAAATCAAACAATCAGAGAAGCGAAGAACAATCAGAGAAGCAATGTGAATGATGTGCGAAGAAGAAGACATAGAAAAGAAGGAGAGTTAACCTTGTTAAGTTGAGGAGAAGCGATGGAGCAGTCTGCGAACCCCCTGAGCGAAGAGCCGAAGAAGATGTTCTATTTCAGTCAAGCGTGATATTAGTGTTTTTTGGGGATATGAAATAGGGTATTTTTACAAAGGAAGGGATATATGGGGATATCAAGTTGATACTCATATACCTTTATACTAAACAGGGATATGGATATCAATGATATCCTGATGTCAATACCAAACAGGGGCTTATATAGAGAAAATTGATGTGATCCTCGTTATGGCTGAAGGTGATCCACTCTAACCCTAAGCTGATAGCGAACCCGAGGTCGTGCGCCAATTAAAGCCGCCAATTCAGCCAATTCACCTATGTCTTCTATCTCTGCCACTGCCAATGCCTTTGACGCCGAGCAATATGAACTTAGTGGAATCGCAAATTACAGCTCCAATCACTCCCATGTCAAATGATTTTCATCTTCCGCCAATAATCCCTTTGAATACAACTTGAAATACTCCCTTGATACATAATTCATTTACACCCAGTGATCCCTAAATGCCCTTGTTTTACCAAAAAATAAAAAATAAAAAATAAAATAAAATTGAGCGATCTGATTTGCAACTAGTTTAATAAATCAAAATCCCCTTGCTTCCGTTTTAAGAATAGATATAGATAGATATGAATATGGACATGGATATAGATATAAAAAAAATTTATGAGACTTGATTCGACATAACTAGTGTCGTATAATGTTTTTATTTAATTTAATAAAAGTTAGGCTGGAACCGAACCAAACATAAATCGAATCGAACAGAAGATAAAACCGAATTTTTAGAAATTGCGAACCGAAAACTGAATCTAATCTCCTAGGTTCGGTTTGGTTGGCTCAGTTCGATCTAAATTTTCGGTTTGAAACGAATTTTGAACACTCCTAATTATTACTCATTCATCTGGAAATAGTATTTACACAGGTATTACCGATTTCATCAAAATGAGGTAACAAATATAGATGATTTTCTAGAACCGCTTTAGTTTAGAGGATAGATATAGATATAGATATGGATAGATATAGATATAGTAGATATCCGACCCTTTTTTAAATTCGGATCGGGGTCTAAACTCTAAAGGGGTTTAAAAGCCATTTTTCCCAGAGAAAAGAATACTTCATTCTAATTTCTAAAGCGGAAGGAAATCGAAATCATTTGTTTCTCTCTTCCTGTCCGCCGCGAAGCCCTAACCCTAAGAGCATCTTTAATGGTGGTACTCCAAGTACCATAGCAATTAAAGAAAAAGGAAATGTAAGAAAAAGTAAGATTTTTGAAAAAACTCATAAAGAAAAGTGAGCTCAAGTATCATGTGTATGATACTCATTCTTACACAATACCATAGAATATTACCCAATCAAATATTAATAGTGGATCTCATTTGATTTTTACTTCCAAAAAAAATTACAAAAAACAATTTTGATGCAAAAAGTGAATTAAGATACCCATGTCAAGTATCATGGTTGTGGAGTATCAAATATTAAAATGAGGTGAATGTGAGAGAAATGGCAAAAAGCATGTTATGGTACTCAACATGAGTACCAAGGTTAAAGATGCTCTAAAAGGTACACGCCCTTCATCTCTTGCTTTCTCTACTAGCCATGGCGCTTTGTCGGGGCGATTCGTACCTTCTGCCGGTGGTTCTGACCGTTCCCGGTGCCGTGTTTTGTCTAATTTTGCAGGATTTTGTGATGAAAGTTTCCAAGTCGAAGTCCGGTGCCAAGCAAACCGATAGCAAGTGAGTTTTTCGATTCTGATTTTGTTGTTGGTGTGGAAAATCCACATCTGTTGTTTCTGCAATTTTTATTTTGTTATCGAGTTTTTAGGCTGCGTTTGTTGTTTTTAGGCTGTCGATGAGGACGACAATCAGGATTAGGTGTCCTAACAAGCGGAAGTCGAAGTCCGGTGCCAAGCAATCTGATAGCAAGTGTGTGTTTCGATTCTGATTTTGTTGTTGATGTGGAAATCAACATCTGGTGTTTCTGCATTTTTTTTTTCTATTATTATTATCGAGTTTTTTAGGCTTCGTTTGTTGTTTTTAGGCTGTTGGTGAAGATGTCATCCAGGAAGCCGAAGTTGCCTAAGGGACCTGTGGAGCCTGCACCTGATTTCGTTATTCATGTGTATGTTTTTTTTTGGTTGATTTGCTGCTGTTTCCGTTCGATTGCGTTTTGCAAATTTCTGGTTTTTAAGTTTGGTTTCTAATATTTCCCCCTTCACCAGAGATGAATTTTTCCATAAAAGATTCAGGGAAGAACATCCTGACATCAAATCATTTGCTGTGGTATGTACTATGTACTACTACTGTTCATAATTATTCTTCAGATTTAACAGTATATGATCATTCTTAATTTCATTCCTTACTTGTTATTCAGATTAACCGAGCTGGCCTTGCAGAGTGGAATTCTTTAAGTGATGTTGTAAGTCGCAACTCCGTGTCTTGATGAAATATATTTGTAACTGTAATTGTAAGTCGATGGTTGTTTCTATTTATTTATTTATTTATTATAATGTAAAAATTTAAACTGGATTAGGAAAAAGCCCCTTACGTGGAAGAATATGAGAAGAGGATGAAAGTATACAATGAGAAGAGGGTAGAGTTCGATAAGAGGTTTGCAGATTATGCGAGGCTCAAGCGAGCTTATTTGGACAAGAAACTGGTAAGGAATAGATACTGGCCTTATTCATCTGAATGGATCTTGCATTTTCTCATCTCATGGTCTTATTTGATTTGATGATGTTAGGCTGATGGCGAAGCATCCACTGACATGGATGATGACTCGGAACTTGAGGATTTGCTCTTTGAGCCAGAGATTGATGATTTTGTGTGCGTGCAACTGCCTACTTTGTAGTTGTTTTATTATCATTAAAGAGGTGAAAAACGCAAAAAATAAAATAAAAATGGAAACAAAATACAATGTATAATTGAACAGCTATTTAGAGCATATTAAACATACGGTTTGTATGAAGATTGTGACCTTTGACATCTAACGAAAGGCCTTGAAAAAGATGGTTTAGAGCTTAAAGAGGATTTTTCTTAAAAATCCCTAATTTCTATCTTCAAAAAATTAAAAAAACAAAATAACCCATCGCTAAAGACCCAAACTAATTTGGGATTTAGCCAAAGCGGGGCTAAGTTGCTCTTTCAAACAGCGACTATAGCCCATCTAGAAAAAAAAATAACAAAGTCGTTTTAAATAATGACTTTGTTTTTTTTTAGTTTATTGTCATTAAAGATTAAAGATGTTAAAAACGTAAAAAAAAATCCATTATGTGGTCCATAGAGGAGATAGAAATGGGAAAACTATCATGGCAAAGCTAGGTCTGTGTTTAAATAAAGAGGAAAAAGAAGATATGACAATAAAATGTGGTCCATTTGATTCTTTAGGAACCAAATGGCCTTTAGAGGAGTAAATAAACCTTCCCACTTTGAGATACAAGCTTTTTTAAAATATGTCAAAGATAGTTGGAAAAGGGCTGCAATGGAAGAACTGTAAGACGAAAATATGGCGTCCGGCCAACGGATTAACCCAAGTCGTAAAGTAAGTAGGAAGAATGTCAAATGGAGAAAGCCAGTGCCCGATTTTCTAAAACTAAACTTCGATGAAGCTATAAATGGTACCATGGATGCTAGTGCTGGTTTTATTATTAGAAATTGGGAAGTTATTAAAATAGGCTACAAAGATTTAGGCTCTCTATCTCCGCTTCTAGCAGAAGCAATCGCTCTCAGAGAAGGAATTATTTGCGCAAAGGAAAATAAATATCAAAAGCTAATAATCGAAGGTGACTCACTTATTGTTATAAATCACCTTAACTCTAAGGGTTCAAAGGACTGTTACAGTCTTTCCGGGATATCTCTTTCTCCCATGTGCCCCGTGAGGGTAACAAGGCGGCTGACAAGGTTGCACACCTTGGTCGTCTTGTTAGCGGGTCGGCACTGGATTCTCACCCAGATCTTCTTGATCTCATCTGTCGGGATGCTATCGGTTAGGTTTTCCAACCGAATTCTTACCTAATAAAAAAAAAGAGTAGAGGAGATCGAAGCCGACTACGCAGGAAAGGAGGACTGAGGTCTTGAGAACTAGTGTACATTTCTTTGGGACAAATTGACAACTCTTAACATGATTAATCGACGAAAAGGCGATCCGATGGGTCGTGCAAGAAGAGCAGACCAATGTGGATTTTGAGCTAAAAAGGTGTAGTAGTCAATATATGCCGAGTGTGTATATATGCACACCATGCATTCAGAATACTTTTTTTTTGTAACGTGGGGGTTCCGAGGTTGTCGACTAATCCCCCACGGGTCCGAGCCCTAGCTTGCAAAGGACGCGAACCGATAAGCCAGGCGGCAAGCCACAAGGCAGGCTCACCCATGCATTCAGAATACTTGATTTGAAAACAAATACTTGTTTTGCTAGATTTTTTACATAATCTATATATGCCCACTTATACACAGTCTATTATATACTATACTAGTACAATTCCCGCGCGCATGGCGCGATTTTTAATAAATAAAATTTTAATAACATAACAAATTAATATTATAAAATATTAATAAAAGTTAGGATAACATAATGAAATTTAGTAGACTTGAAATCTTTAAGAAAATGGTAAAAAATGTTTATCATGAAGTTAGGCTTCATCAAAAAGGTTTTAAAATTAAGATATTATATTGATATAGATTATTATTATTATTATTATTATTATTATTATTATTATTATTATTATTATATAGTAGACATTAGATTTAATTCAATGTTTTGAATTAAACCCAATGGTTAGTAAATGGGTAAAAAAATAAAAAGGGAAAAAAATATAAAGGCATGAAAGAGATGGAGATAAAAAGAAAAAGAAATAATAATAGAAAATTGTGATTAGTTGAAAAACCTTAAATTAAGGAGTGTTGACACATCATCAAAAGTCTTCTAAATTAAGATATTATATAGATGTTTTCAATTAATCTACATTTCTTTGGGACAAATTGACAACTCTTAACATGATTAATCGACGAAAAAGGCGATCTAGGCAAAGAGATGGAAACCACGACCCAGAGTTGTAGTACGTGACAGCAAAAGTCATGAATCATGATCAATTGAAAGATTTTTTATAAGCCCGGTAAATGTCATGTATGAGATTCCTTTCAATGCTCCGGTGTCTAGCCGAGGTTTATATGAAGCCCTGCAAATGCTAATTGCGCATCAGATTGAATTTAGGCAAGAGCAATCAGTTTCTTGGCGTTGGGTAGCACTCGAGTTCGAGCAAGCCACTGGTCAGCAATGTCCTACACTTGCCCTGAAAACCAAATATTGACACATGATCGAAGAGTTGTTGGAGGCCGTGGAATAAATTGAAGAATGGGGATACAAGGTTCACTTGGGATGCAGAAATGGGATGCATCAATGCCCCCCTTGACAGTGATTTCTCCTCCGATTGGGACCCCTCTGCTCCCGTTTCTGATAAAAAAAGACGAAGGACCCCGCTGACACCAAGTACAAGAAATTTGTCAAGGTGTTGAAGAGCTTGAACATTAACATCCCGTTCATCGATGCTCTGAATGAGATGCCTGCCTACACAAAGTTCTTCATGGAGATCCTCGCTAAAAAAAGGTTCATTCCTGAATTGATTAATGAGTGCAATACTTTATCTATGTCTAACCAATGCAGCGCTCTTATTAAGAACAACTTGCCTGAGAAGCTTAGTGATCCAGGTCGATTTGCTATCACCATCGGGCTTGGTGCTTACCATTACAAGGCATTGTGTGACTTAGGGGCAAGCATAAGTCTTCTTCCACTCTCAAATATGGACCAGGATCAATATGGGTCTTTACATGGCAGATGAATCATGCGTCCACCCGACAAGAATCATTGAAGATGTATCAATGCAAGGGGGAAAATTTTTGTGCCAACTGACTTTGTAGTCATGGACATTGAGAGGACACCTTAGTGTCAATTATTCTTGGGAGGTCATTCTTAGCCACTGTTGGAGCTCTTATTGATGTCAAGGAGGGACTCTTGACATTTACCATTGGGGAGGAGGTTGTTGAATTCCAATTCAACAAGTCTATGAGGCATACGGGCGGAGAGGATTGCAAGCTTATAAGCACAGATGACACACCCACTCGAGAGCTTGTGGAGTATTGTTTGCGTGATGATCCTCTTGAGTTCTTTTTGACACATGAGCAGCATCCGTTTGCGGAACATTCTGTCATTGCCATTGCCGATCTCGAGTTTTCTCCCGTTGCTGCTGAATCAGACTCCACGTACGTGTATGGACTCTTTTGAGATTGCCAAGGTAGAGAAGGAGAGCTCCATTGACATTCCGATTGCACACTCTCCGTAGTTGAAACCATTACCGGAGTCACTAAGGTATGCATTTCTTGGCCTTGATTCAACTTTTAAAGCCATAATAAATTCTCGTTTAAATGATGATGAAGTTGAACGGTTACTAGCAGTGATTAGGTCTCATAGGAAAGCTTTAGGATACTCCATCGATGACCTAACCGGTATCTCATCATCCTTATGCATGCATAGAATCTATATAGATGAGAACCACAAGGCCCCTAACATGAAAGAGGTAGTGAAAAAAAATTCTGAATATACCAACTCAAAATAATACCACAAAATCACAACGAGAAGAAGAAACAAGAAACTAATTAAAACGTTTAACACAGAAGATAACCTCCAATTTACAAAAGAGGATGAGATTAGGTGTGAAATAAAAAAAAAGGATTTGAAAAAAATACTTACCAACACAAATAAATAAAAGTAAAAGAAAACTATCAAAACAGTTGAACATGACTCAAAAGGAAAATACAATAAGTGATAATTTAGAACTTATAAAACCAGTAACCAAATTTGAAATAAAAAATAAAATTTTCAATATAGGAGCTAAAAAATCACCCGGACCCGACGAAATACCAACAGGATTCTATAAAAAATTACTATATTAAGCCCTAGCATAATTAAAGCAATTTATGATTTTTTCAAAAACATAAAACTTTTGAAACAAAGTAAACCATACTTCTATTACTCTTATACCGAAAAATGACAACCTAGATACTATAAACTATTATATATCAACCAATTAGTTTGTGTTCTACTATTTATAAAACCATATATAAAAAAATGATGACATAACGAATGAAAAATATCATGCCAAAACTCATCCATCCACTACAAGGTGCGTTTGTTCAAAACAGAGCAATCAAAGACAATGTGTTGATTGCTCATGAGGTCTTCCACCCATTTAGAAAAAAGAAAGGTACAAAGGGTCTCATGCCAATAAAACTAGATAGGGAAAAAGCTTATGACAAAATCGAGTAGGAGTTTATTATGCAAATCATCCAAAAATTTGGCTTGGGCCCGAAATTTGTTAACTAGATAAAAGAATGCATCACAACGGTATCCTACTCTATTCTGGTCAATGATGGCTCAGTTGATAGATTTATATCAGGAAGAGGACTCCGACAAAGAGATCCGCTATCACCCTACCTATTTATCCTGAATGCGAAAATCTTAGCACAAATGCTTCAAAGAGAGAGTGATGTAGAGAAAAACCATATAGGGTTCACAATGAGTCGGCAAGGAACAACAATACCTTTTCTATAATTTGCGGAAGATATGATCATTTTTATGCAAGCTAACCTTATAGTATGCTCACGAGACAAATACATCTTGTTCTCTCACCTGGTATCAGGCTTTCCCTTCCTCATGAAACTTTTGCCTTAATTCCAATCTGATTAATCTATAACTGCCTTCTCCCGCCGCCAGTCATTGCGACTCCTCCTTGGTTAATATTTGTCTCACTTGTCTCCTTGTTTTGATTAAGCACTCACCATCTCCAACATAAAGAATTGTATCCCCATTGTTCTCGATTAAGAGTCCAGTTCGTACACCACATGGTCCCATGCATCTTTTAAGGCTCATGTGAAAGCGCATAAAATCCTCCATGATTCAATTGTTGTCCGTCCAACATCCAAGGATCGGACGACCACCTTTTTGCACAACTTGATACCCTTATTCTTCAATGGAGATTGATAAAACATATTTTAGATAGATATTATAGGTAGATTTGGGATCATTCTAGTGTAATACTGCACGACCTCTTTGCTTCCCTTATACTTCCTTCCCTCCTTTTACCAACTAAACTACACAACTTTTGTGTTCTTTTTCACATTTTTTTTTATTTTTTTACCTTATTTTTTTAATTTTTTTTAAATACTACGAAACTCCGTCGCCGGAGGGGGGCAGCCCCCCTGTGGCCGCCCCTGCTTATATATATCTTCAAAAAAAAAATTCCCATAATCAATTTTTTCCTGGCTCCGCCCTTGGTTATGAGTGATCCGATGGGCCGTGCAAGAAGAGCGGATCAATGTGGATTTTGAGCTAAAAAGGTGTAGTAGTCAATATATGCCGAGTGTGTATATATGCACACCATGCATATATACATGGCCAGCAAGTGGGTGGCCTCTTGCACTAACATTTTTGTAGAGAATTAGTATGTAACTTGTTATTCTCTTAGTGTATAATATATATGTTAAATGTGTGACTAAAAATAAAAACTTTAAGCTTGTATACATTATGGCCTAATTGTTAAAATGATAATATAACCTTCCATTTGAAAACTCTCAGACTAATTTGTAGTACAAGGATACCAAGTTAAGTAAAATATAAACCTAATTTATTGAAAGATATTAAAGAATTAATAAATATCAAAATTTCAAACATTCATAAATTTTTCACTTAGTCAGATTTCAGATTGAGACAATGAATATATAGCTCGTCAATGTATTACCCCAAACTTGTCCCTCCTCCAACAGAAAGGAGTATCAATTTTAAACTTCGTACCAAAAATAAGCTTGTATCCAATCTAAAATAACTAGAGCAAGCTCAACTCAAACAATTATATCCCCTATAATAATACAAACCGATCATAATCCCAACTCAAAATAACCTAATCGAAACTAATCCACCCAAATGCTACATTCGGAATGAATAATCTTCTTTTCTTTTAAAAGAATTGCTCTAAATTGTAAACTATAACTATACGAAAGCCCTCATTATTGTTAACAATGAAATACACACAAAAGGTGTGAGTAAGAGGGTCAACCCCTTAAATGTGTCATATCGTATTTGGTCCAAATATAAAGCAGTTGAGTCCGATCGAACTGGATTAAAATTAAAAAAATACACACATTAGGTAACTTTGTGCAAAAATAACATTAATTGAAATTTTGACAACCTATTATTCTAATTTATATAACGGTATTTTTTAACTTATGTGCTATAAACCATATTAGTATAAAGAAAGATTTGTCAAGCCTTACCAGCTTAGCTGGTAAGGATGACATGTAGTGACCAATAGGCCACGAGTTCGAATCCCCCCTCCCCCATATTGTAATGGCTTATGTGCCTACCTATGAACAAAAAAAAGTATAAAGAAAGATTTTCTAAATCTCAATCCACAAACCCTAAGAAATCTATTTAAAAAAATGGTTAAAATAAGTAATATTTAGAGAATCTTTTTCAATAGCATAAGTTATGCCATTGGGTTAGGTTAGACAAACCATTTATAAAATGCATTACACATTTACACCAAACTCTTGTGTAAGAAGGACTACCCACGTATATATACAACTTGTAACAAAACCATCTTGTAAAAATCTATATTTGTTTAAAGATTTTTATAATGTATGCCCAATTACATATATTAGAAAATGTATTTGTTTAATATTGATAATAGTTTACTAATAATGATCAATCATCAAATAAATTTTACAATAACAGCCTAGACCTCCATGAAGACACGGAAAAAAGAAGCCTTTCTTGCCAACAAATAAATATACACCCACCCTCTTCTTTTATCCTATACCCATCCAAGCTGCTACTACTCTCCAAGAACCTTATGCCCAACACCACACTCTCATGGCTCAACATGGCCCTCCTGAATCCCGCCATTCCGAGCCTACGAACCCACTTCTCGAGCCTCTCGTGCCTCTCCTTCCTCTCGGACCCTTCACACGCGACAATGCCCTTGATTTGGGCCCCGAAAAGCATCTTCTCGATCATCCATCTCTCCACCGACTCCCTCGATGTGTTCGACTCCAAGCAGTCGAAGAGTGCTGCGTAGTAGTGCATTGCCTCCATCGTTCTCTCGACCATGGATGACCCGTTATGGTCAGCCTCCTGCTCCGAAACCACCATGAGTTTCGGAGATAGTCCTCGTAGAGCGGAGATGAAGCCTGCGAGTTTCGATGGAGTGTGCTGGGACGAGGAGGAGGCTGACTCGGGGCTTGGGGCTCGAGTTGTGTTGTGGCTACTGTCATCGAGTGAGAGGAGAGTTTGCAGCTGGAAAACCGAGCTTATTGCGAGGGCTTTTTTTTTTAACCAAAGATGATGAAAACTCCCAACCATTTATGTATTTATGTGTTGGAGAGACCGTTTCTTATTCTGTGCCGAAAGTAACCAACTGCATGGGGGTAGTCCTCCATATAGTTGGCTCCTCCCGATTCATCTTGGTATATAGACACTGTACGATCTCTCATATGGAAAACTCATCAGGGGTATACCTTTGATCTCCATTTCTTTTAACGTTCCTAATTTACATTCTATTATCATTGGTAACGGTGCTCGTCTTGCAATTTCGGGTCTTGGACAAGACCCCAATCAAACCCTTTGACCTTTGTCTTACAAATGTTCTTATTACACCAAAGCTTATTAAAAACCTTATTTCCATTCGAAGGTTTACTATATGTGGGGGTTCCTCGTCTGAAATCTAACAACACGTTGAGAACCATCCGTTTTTACTCCATTTCCAGTAAATTCTGTCGTCATTTATGTTGTGAGGGATTGGCGTGGCTTTGATGGTTTCTAATGAATCTGGAGTTAGCGTCGAATTGAAAGTACTTTGTAGGAGTCTTTCATTCCAATTCTTGTCTGCAGTAATAAAGTTGCTGACTTTAACTGTTGGGTCAATTCCTTGCGTATCTGTTAATGTCTCTATTAGTGGACAAGGGCCACACCAATGATCCAGCCAGAAGTTGATGCTACTGCCATCGCCCACAGCCCATTTGAGACCTTGTTTGAAAGTTGGGATAAGGTTGGTTAGTTTGGTCCATTGCCATGAGCAGTTTCCATTTCTTGCATAGTTGAGGATCTGTTTGTTCTTAAGATACTTTTGCGTGATGATTTGTACCCAAGGGTTTGTCGGTTCAGCCAGTATCTTCCAAAGTAACTTTAGCTGCAGAGCTATGTTCATGTCTTCTGAGTTGCGGATTCCTATTCCTCCGTTTTCTTTGGTTTTGCAAACTTCAAACCAGCTGATGAGGGGCTTATGTGTTGGTCCCTTATTCCAGAGGAAGTTTTTGTTTATTCGATCTAGTTCTTTATGAATCGAGGTTGGAAGCATAAAACATTGCATGATGTGTAAGGGCTTTGCCGCTAGGGTAGATTTTATCAGAGTGCAGCGTCCTGATTGGGAAAGAGAGTTTGCCTTCCATTTTTCTAATTGGTTTTTAGTTGTGGTTAGTATATCTCTAAAAGAAGTTTTGGTGGTTCGTCCAGTTAGGATGGGGCAGCCTAGATAGGAGCCTAAGTTAGTCGTTGGTGAGAATCCAAGTTCACCTTGGATAATACTTCTGGTGTCTGGATGTGTGTTGTTGGTAGTTTGAAATGACGACTTTGTTTTATTAATCCTTTGTCCCGAAATGGTACAATAATCATTTAGAACTTTGTTAAGTTCATCACATGCAGTTTTGGTTGCTGATGCGAAAATGATAATGTCGTCTGCGAAGGCTAGGAATGGGATTTTAATTCCGCCTCTGGTTAATGTGATCCCTATATGACTATTTGGCATCGCTACTTGTCTTTGGAGCCCTCTAGCAAGGACTTCGGATAAGATGAGGAATAGGTATGGCGATAACGGGTCTCCTTGACGGATTCCGCGTGATGGCTTGATTATTTCCGTTGGTGCATTGTTTACCAATATTGAGTATGTTACCGTTGTTAGGCACTCTTTAATCCAAGAGGTGAATGTGTTTGAGAAACCCAATTTTTCTAAAATTGTTAAAAGGAACTCCCAGCTCACAAGGTCGAAAGCTTTTTCCATGTCAAGCTTAACTGCCATCTTTCCTTTGTTTCCTTTTTTTTCCATGTTGAAGGAGTGGAAATTTTCGTGCGCTATAAGTATGTTGTCCTGGATAGCTCTTCCTGAGCAGAAAGCACTTTGTAGCGGGTGTATGATTCTAGGTATTATCTTTTTTAGGCGGTTAGCTAGAACCTTGGAAATAATTTTGTAGACCGTTGTGCAGAGGCTGATAGACCTATAGTTGTTTGTGGTTGTTGGGTTATCGCATTTTGGGATGAGAGCTATGAAAGTGTGATTTATTTGTTTTAAAATTTTCCCACTGATGAAGAAACCCTTTACTGCTTTAATAACAGAAGAGCCAACAATATGCCAGTAGGTTTTAAAGAAGCCAGCAGGAAAACCGTCAGGTCCTGGAGATTTGTCGTTTGCCAGAGTGAAGACTGCGGTTTTTATCTCGGAATTGGTCACTGGCTTAGTGAGCCATTCATTATCAGCAGGAGAGATTTCCTGGTGTATGGTGTTTAGTAGGTTGTTTGGATTCGGGTTTCGTGGTAAGGTTGTGAAGCGGGTCGTGAAGTCGTCTTTTATTTTTGCACGGATTTCTGTGTCTTTCGTGAGGACTATTCCATCTGGTGAGAGTATTGATTTTATGAAGTTCCTATTTCTTCGGCCTGTGGCAATTTTATGGAAGTATTTCGTGTTTGCATCTATTGATTTGATATGTGTTCGTTTAGCACGTTGTCCCCAATAGATCTTTTGGAAGTTTAGCAAAGAAGCATGTTTTTTCATGATTTGGGTTAATTTTTTGTCGAGCTGTGGGTCATAATTTCTGTAAAGTAGGTTTTGTATACTTTCCAATTGGTTTTCAACTTGCTTGACTTGCCTGGAGATGTTTCCAAATTTTTCCTTGCTCCAAGCTTTACTTTTCCTTTTTACTTCCTGTAATTTTTTGATTAGCTTATAGGTGTGGAATCCTGGGCTGTCCTTCCTCCATGCATTTTTGACAATTGATTCATAATCCGTTACTTTGGTCCAAGCCATTTCAAATTTGAAAGGTTGCAGTTTAGGCCTTTGATTATCATTTAAGTCAATGGTTATCTGGGCATGGTCTGAGGTAGTAAAAGGTGATACTTTGGTACTTAGGTTTGGATATATATTGAGGAGACCGCTACTAGCGAGTCCCCTGTCTAGTTTTTCAAAAATGTTGTTCTGTCCATTTTTCCTTTTCCGCCATGTGAAATGGTTTCCCCATGTTGGGAGATCAGTCAGATTGTGCTCTATTATAAATTCAGAGAGTCTTGAAAATTTGGACTGGGAAAGGTATAATCCTCCAAGTTTGTCATTATTTGAGAGAAGCTCGTTAAGGACCCCCATAATGAGGTAGGACTCAGAAATAGTCGATATAATGTATGATAGTCGTGCCCAGAAGGTATCCTTCTCATGCTGTTGCGGGGGTGCATAGACAAATAATATAGAGATTTTAATGTCTAGATGGTCATTTTGATAGTTTGCTAGGATGATACGACTATCCAAGTATGTTATTTCAATTCTCTCATTGTTAAAATGGGCGGCCTTCCAAAGCAGACAGAGGCCCCCAGAGAAGCCCGATGAGGGAACAAAGTGCATGGAGTCGAAGCCTGCTTTGCACCAGACAGAGTCAGGAGGTTGAGTTTGTATTTTAGTCTCTGCTAGCGCTAGTATTTGGATATGATCTAATTTCGTGGCTATTTCAATTTCAGTCCAGACGTTTTTCCGTTTAAGACCTCTAACGTTCCAATAGCTAATCTTCATAATATATTAATGAGTGTGACTGGTCAAATTTGGTTCGATGGTATACTGTGTTTTTTTTTCGTAGTTTGATTTTTTGATGATGTTTGCCATCTATGTGGTTTAGTTGCGATTTGCTCCCTTTTTTGTTGATCATGCTAGTTTGTTGCATTTTGAAAAGATATTGCCTAGATTGGTTGGCACTAGTGATCTGTTTGATATCAGAACAATCCATAATATTGTGATACTTATAACAAGTTCTGGTGATTATGTAGTCTTGTAGCCCTATTCTGTAAGTAGCAAGCTTGTAGTGTTCATGTATACAATCAAACCAAAAAAAAACAGTAGGTAATTTACATACAATGTTTTTGTGGTAGTAGTTGCATCTCCCAGTAGTGGCTGCTTCAGCAGTTCCTATTTGTGTCTTCATATATTGGCACCATACCTCATGCAAAGTAGTGTATTTGAGTGTTACCTGCATCATACAGTTCGTGTAATGTTGCTCGAGTGAAAAAACCACTCGAGCAGGGTTAGATAAAGGCATAGTAAATATAGGAAAGTTTAAATTGAGGTTGCTACAATGGTTTAAGAGTCATTCCTTGACATGTTGGATTAGTTTCATATCATTGGGGAGTGGCTTTGAGGCATTGTGGCACAGTCTCTTATTTCCAATAAATGTGAGGGTTCTTAGTTTTGTTTGTAGTTGGCTGGGTAAAGTAAGTTCCATATCATTGTGGCTTAAGGTCAGGCCCCAATGTGAGTAAAAGTAAAGCCAGAATATCAGAGTAGAGATTTGCAAGTTAAACAGGATATTGATTAAAGCTAAGTGTTTGAGATTAATCATCATTGAAGAGAGTATGTTTTGTTGCTGTGAGTCAAGCATGCAGGTGGGTTTATAATACATGAAATTACTAGAAGCATGCATGATATTATACCAATTTACACTGGACAGATCAGATAATAGGTAGCTAAACATCATATTTGAACATTCATAGTAGCATAGATATCTTACATGACAGCATGGGTTAGGGAAATAGTGCTTCTTAAACGTAGAGGAGCATAGATAGTCTGTAGCTAGCAGAGTACAAGAATTACACATGATTATATCAAAATAACTTGCAAGGTTTTGGTAAGAATTAGGGCAGCAGAAGATGTGGACATTCAGCTTGGTAGATTGACAAAAGGTCCTAATTCTTCACAAAAACTTTATCATGGTCAACCTAAGGATTTGGCTTGGTCCTCTTCAGAGTGGAGCTAGCAGTGTCGTCCTCACCACCAGCTACTTTTCTTTTGAGGGAGTCCGAGTTGGAAGGTTCCTTTGGAGGCATGTCCAAGGAGGAAAGCAACTTGATTACAGTGGAGTTGGAGTGCAGAGAATGGAAGGAGGGTTCAGAGACACCCTCCTGGCCATAGTCCAGCTCCTCAAAGTTGTCCTCCAAAGGGGGATCCACCAGATAATCAATGTCTTCAGCATCAAAGAGGTCATTGTCCTCTATGTTGTAGTTGAGACATGATAGAGTTTCTGAGTCTATCTCGGCTCCAATCTCAGAGAAAAGGTTGGGGTTGGGAAGCTCAGTGCCAGCAGTCACATTGTCATCATTAGAGGATGGGTTGTTGATCAGCTCAGTAGGGGGTTGTTCTATGGGCAATGCAATATCTGTATGATTCTCAACAGATGCAGCCAGACCAGGGGTAGCAGCAACAGTGAAGCCAACAGTGGGAGGGGCATTGGAGGGCCCTCCCACTGGGCAAACAAAGGTGCCACCAGTAGGGTCTGTTGCAGCAGTGGGGATCAAGAGGGAGGGAGAAGCTTCCTGCATTGGATGAGGTTGTGTTTTGGAGTCCATTGAGGAAGAGGAGGAGGTAGACATAGACTCAAAAGCAATGGAAACTCCTTTCTTACCAGTAATGTATGGCTTATTGGTGAAAGCTGATATAGGATTTGGGAGCTTCACATTTTTCCTTTTTTCTGAAACTTGGTCCAACCCTCCTCCTCGTGGACAGATTCAGCAGGGGAAAGCTTGAAGCTAGGCTTTTTGATTGTGACTTGAATTTTTTTTGGTTTGGGGATGAAGAGGGGGCATATTGAGAAGAAGTGGTCAGGAGAACCACAATTCCCACAACCATTTGGAAACTCCTTGAACCAGATGATGTGTGCAGACACCTGGTCCTTGTTAACTGGAATGAGAATGGTGTTGGGAACCTTCTTGGATATGTCAAGGTTAACACACACTCTAGCATAGTGTGCATTGGCATCAACTGATGTGTCAGTTTTTATGAATGTGCCAAACTCATTGTTTTTGAGGATAATCTCAACAGCAGCTGGTTTTTTGTAGATTTCTGGAATGAGGGTAATGCGTACCCACATGTCCAACAAGGTTGTGTTTTCGGTCATGGGGTCGAAGTTTGGCTTCCAGGGTCGAAGGATAATCAGCTGGCCAAAAATGTGGTATGGCCGAGCCTCCCAAACCCTGTTGAGATCGTTTGGGTCAAGGAATCTCAGCTCGAACCAGTGATTAGGAAGGTCAAGGAATTCAAAATCCCCTGACAGACCACACCAGTCAAGCCTGAATTTGCTTTCAATCTTTTGGAGCTCAATAGGAGCGCCAAAAGCACGACCATACAGAATGGCCGTAGTAGCAAATCTGTACTTGGGTGCAAATTTTTGCAGCTGTGAGTAGAAGGAGGTGAGGTCGATTTTCCCTTTGCCCTTGTCAGGTTTCCCTGACTTGGAGGGAGTGTTGGGTAATAGGGGTTCACCCGGAGGCTTCCCTGAGTTGGTAGCATTTGTGGGTGTTAGAGAAGACTCAAAGAGTTTCTCTTTCCCTTTAGATTGTTTTTTGTTGCCAGCCATGGCAGGGGTGAGACAAGAACAAATTTTTCTTAAAACAATGACAGTAGGGAGAAAAGAGGTTGCCCGAAGCAAGAGAGGGAGAGGAAGTTGGTGCACTTTGGGGCTACAACTTTTGGTTTCTTTATAGCAAAGGGGGGGGGTGATTTGATTGGGGTTTGGCTCTCGTTATTGTGTAGTAATCCAGAATCCAGATAGGTGTTTCGGATTTTGGATTCACTGCTGCATTTTAGATAGGAAATGGGTTTAATTTGATTATTTGGGTGCTGATTTTTAGGGTTGGATAGGGAGTGTAGTATCCATTGATAATTAGGAGAAGAGCAATCATACCTGTTCTTGCGTGGAGCATAGACACTCCAGATGGAAGGGACACCAGTCCAATGAAGAACATGCAGGCCGGCCAGAAAGGAGGCTAGTACTACAAATCCAGCAAAGTCAACCATTATCGGGGAGCCCATGGCAGAGGGAGAAAAGCAGCCCTTACAGAGAAACCAGATCCCATCTCTGAGTGTTGAGGTAAGGTCCCATCTGAGGATCCTGGAGGGAGGAGCGAGTAACCATGCTTTTGATGTACGGTAAGCTACGGACAGACGGCGAGGACGGAGATCCGTACTGGCGCGCCGTCGATGGGTCAGAGATGACTGGGCTTTGGGGCTCTCTTTTGTGATGATTTTTTCTGCAAAACTCAAGTAGGAGTACCAGATCCATTGCCAATAGAGCGATGGGCAGCAACTAGACCAAAAAATGGGCCTATTTGCACAACTAGACCACAAGCCCAAAAATTGGCCCAAACTAAACTCTCTACCCCCATGCAAATATAACTGCCGGTTTTGAGGCACTATTTGTAACCGGCTGTAGAGGGTACGGGAAATCTGAAATTAAAACGAGGAGGGAGGCAGAGACGGTTTACAATTCTGAAAATAAAAAGAGGAGGGAGGGAGAGAGACGGTTTACAAGCGACAAACAGAGAGAGAGGAAAAACCAGAAAGGAGGAGCGAGAGGAGGAAGAAACGGGTGAAGAAGAAGGGCCATCTGTCACAGCCAGGGAGGAAGGAAAAGGTTGAAGACAAAGACGAAGGTAAGCAACTGGAGTTTTTGTTTGAGTTGCGAATTTGGGGTAATGGGGGTGCGGTTACATGCGGTTTTGTGAAGAAATTGAGACATTGGGTTGCCATTGTAGTTGCTTAGCAGTAGATTAATGAAGTAGGCGGGGTTAGGGGTGCCAATGTGAGTCGATTTTGGGGAGGTGGGTGCGTTTAGGGTTTGTGGGTGTCGGGATACGGAAGGGTAAGGGTTAGGTGATGTTGGGTAAGAAATTGGGGACAAAAGGGCAAGGAGGGGGTCGGATGAGTAGGGAATCCACAAGATTGGGGGGAATCGGTAGGGTATATGTGCACATGAGGTAGGACAGATTCTCGAAGGTTGTTTCTGAAATTGTGGTAGCAGATTTGGTACGACCGGGTAAAGATATTGGCTGGAGAAATTTGAACATCTGGTATGCCGAGAGGGGTGAAGGAAGTTTTGGTTGATTGGTTGTTTAGTGTTGAAAACGTTAGTGCCCACCAAGTGTTTGATGAAATGCCAAAAAATATGATGAATAAATGGTGATTTTATTTTGATTAATCTCCTTGCCTATATGATGTGTTGTGAAAGAGGTAAAATGAACCAAACTTGTCTGAAATGTGAATTTGGTAGGACAGAAGAGTATATCATCAATGGTAGGATAGGAAAATGAAGTTGGTAGAATAAATTTAGACTGTTGGTATGTATGACAGATGAGGTGACCTGAATGTCTGAATTTGTGTTTGGTGATTGTGTAGCAGGTACCCCCACTTTAAGCATCATATAAAATGACGAAGTCAGGGAACAAGAAAGCCCGTGCAGGACCAAGCAGCCAGGGGGTAAGGAAACTGAGATAGTTGCTTGGGTTGTGGTTGTAAAGGTTGGGAAAAAATGTGTAAAGGTAAGATTCTTACATGTTTTGCAGGCTGTCCTGGCTGTTCCAGAGACACAGCACTTCTCAGGGAGGGCGCAGTCTTTTGCAAATTTCGAGCTGTTGGAAGGCATCGACGTAACCATTGACCGGGAGGATTACAAAGCCTTGTGCAAGAGCCAGTTTGGGGGCATGCTGAAGATGGGGTCGAGAAACAAATTCGCTGCACAGTTGGTGCACTACTGCCTTCTCCACCAACTGAAGACTCGAAAGACACATGAGACGTGGTACTCCCTCCAGGGGCATCACGTTCGATTCTCTCTTCAGGAGTTCGCGCTCATGACGGGCCTCAACTGCTCACCACTCCCTAGGGATGTCATGGAGGGGGACCACAAGGAGTGCATTAACCAGCTGTTTAAGAAGGGGGGGGGGGTGAAGTTGAAGGATGTGGAAAGCGCTTGGGCCCACGAAAAATTGACGGAGTCAGGGTCCCTGATGAAAAAGTACAAGCTTGCCCTCCTAGTTATAGTGGAGGGCATCCTGTTTGGGTTGGAGAAGAAGACACAAATAAGGGGGTGGGTTGTGAAGCTGCTGCTTGAGGACACAAACCGTTTTCTGGAGTTCCCTTGGGGAAGGCTGGTGTACGAGAGGCTACACGAAAGCCTGAATGGGACGCTGAAGGACATGGTGGCTGCAAACAGTCACTTAAAAGACAGGCCGACGTACACGCTCTACGGGTTCCCCATGGCCTTCCAGGTTAGTGAAGTTATACAAAATGTTATAATCCGGTGCCAATTGTCAAAATGTGTTGTTGTCGAATGCCAAATGTATATTTTTATCCTACCAATGGGGTATCAATATCCTACCATATACATATATATATCGTACCAATGGGATATGAATATCTTACCAAAAGGCTAAAATCTGTGCTACCAACTTCCTGAATTTGTCATGCACAATGTTTTCTCATATCTTACCATATTGTCTTTCCAGCTGTGGGTGTACGAGACCTTCCCAGAGATTGGGAATCATTTCGGGAGCAACATCAACGACACGATCATCCCGAGGTGTCTGAGATGGGAAACCCGAAACTCCCACATCCGATACGAGAACGTCAAGTCCTTCCTGAACCTGGACGCCCCCGCCGCCGACGACATAGATGAACACGTTCTACTCGCGAAGCCTGAGCCCATATTGCACCCAACCCAGAAGGAGAAAGCTGCCCACCTGCATTCCTCGTACAAGAAAGACTCTCCAGACGTCTTCTTTGACCAGATTGTGATCGAGCATATGAGGGCCTGGAGAGAGAAGCGACGAGAAGAGGATGCCACTGTTGGACCCAGTCAGGGAACCAGCCAGTCAGGGTCAGACGCGTCGAGCGTCGGTATGGAGGCCCGGATTGTGGCGAAGGTTGAGGCTCTCTGCAGGGGCTTGATGGTCGAAATGGGGAGCAGGTTCAAGGTGCTTGAGGAGAGGATCAGTGAAGTTTCCAGAGATTGCAAGAAGGCTTTATCTGAGAGGGCCGGCAAGGGAAAGGTATGTGCTTCTTTGCCCATCTTATGTGCAATTGGTAGGATAGTGTTGACGTGTTGGTAAACCATAGTAAGCCAAATGGTATGACAGTTATGTGTAAATGGTAGGATAGTGTTGATGTGTTGGATACCCCATAATATGCGACTGAATGACTGAATCTCCTTGTAGGTGTACGTGTCTTTGGATGACGATGTTGGTGAGAAGGATGTTGAGGAGGATTTTGACAAGGTTGAGGAGGATCTGGTTCACAAGGACGGTGATAATGTTGAGGACAAGGCGGAAGAGACGGAAGAGCTGAATGCTGATGACAAGGGGCCGGCCAAGCAGGGAGAGAACGTTGAGGCGCAAACGGCGGAGAACGAACAGGTGAACACTGGTCTTAAGGGGCCGGGCAAGCAGGTAGACAACGTGGAGGATAACATGGAGGATGAGGCAAAGGAGGGCGACCAGGACAAGGCTTCCACCAAGGATGATCACGACAAGGACCAGGGAGAGAAGGTGGTCAAGGCTGAGGGTCAGAGTAAGCAGGGAGACATGGGTGGGGACGTGAAGGGCAAGGACGCTGTAAAACCATCTGCAGGGGAGGGTTCCAAGGATGAGTCTGATGCAGATGCTGCCGAGGAAAAGGTAAACCTTACGTGTTGGTAGGATAGGCATGGCCATTTGGTAAGAAAGATGTAGCTTGTTGGTACGATTCTTACGTGTTGGTAGGTTGGGAAAAATGTGTAAAGGTAAGATTCTTACGTGTTGGTAGGATAGGCATGCCCATTTCGTCCGATATAATTACGTAGTTGGTAGGATATATTTACCCTTTTGGTAGGATAAGGTCTGCTGTTTGACAATAACTCGGGTTTGTGTTTGATTGTTAGGAGACGAAGCTGGAGCTGAGGAGAGGCAAGCGCGAAAGGAAGGTCACAGCGAAGGTGGGGGAATCCTTCGTGACTCAAACCTCTAAGCGGGCCAACAAGGGTGCAAAGGCAACGTGTCCAGCCACCGACGCGGCTGCGGAAAGGATGGTCACGGATGCACAGAAAGACGAGTTCTTGGCGTGGCTGGAGAAGTTCCCGACGCAGGTGAACGGCCCTGATGGGACCCAATTGAACAAGGACTTCTTCAACAACCTCATCTCACCCGGCGTATGGACATCCACCGAGGTACGCAAACGATCGTCCTCTTCCACTTGTTTCGTTATTCACTTACGTCATGGGACAAACGCTAATGGGAATTTGTAACGTACCCCATAACGCAGCACATCCAGCAGTCCCTAGTCTTGGTCCGGAAGGCAATGGAGGCCCGGGAGGGTGACAAGAAGTCGGGCGTCGTCGTGCTCGACCCCTACTGGCAGGACGCAGTTGTGAAGCAGTTGGACGCAGTGAGCAGGGATGTGAGCCGCATTACAGGTCGCAATGTGTCGAAGGCGCTGCTTAAGTACTTTGTGGGGACACTTCCTGACAACTACGGCAGGACCTGGTCGGTGGCGAGCGCCAAAATCTTAGCGCCTTGGAATTACAAGGCCAAGCACTGGATCGGCCTCGTGATCGACCTTGTCAGGTGGAACATAGAAGTGCTGGACAGTGACTGGTACCAGATCAAGGACAAGGAGCTGCAAAACCACCTGCAGCCCGTTGCGAAGCTGATCCCGGTGGTGATGCAATTTTCTGTGGAGCTCCGTGCCAGGCACACCGTCAACGTCCCCAACCCTCTCACCATATCCCGCACAGTCAAGATCCCCAGGAACGAAACCTCGTAAGTGTCTCTCAACTCGTGGTTTATGTAAGTCTACTATTATTGGTATGATAGATGCCTAACAATGGTAGGATATAATCCACGCATTGGTATGAAAAAATGATTGAAATGGTAAGAAACATGAATGTATTTTTGTAAAAATCATTTATTGTGCAGTGGTGACTGTGGAGCATACGTGATTAGGACGTTGCAGCTGGTGGCAGAGGGCGTTGAAACATTCGACACCGTCAACGACGCATATATTGGCCCCTACCGCCAATACTTGGGCCTCTGCATACAACGACACTCTCTGTAGGACTCGTCCCAACCGGTCTTCATCCGTCGTATTTAGCTTTTGGTTTGTGAAGACATGATCTCATGGTTGTTTATATTGTTGGATTGTGATGTTCTTTGTTTGGAAACTTATGATATTTTCAAAACTTCGGACGTGTTGACACTTATGTTTGTTTTAAAACTTATGTTATAGGTTGTAATGTGTTTTGTTAACGGTTTTTATGTGTTGTGATTGTAATGGTTTAAACTGGTAATTATGCTTCGCGGCAATTAGTTTTTGCTTACACCCACGGTTACATTGTTTGAATTTGAATTATGTTTGGAAGGTATTGGTAAGATAACAGAACAATATTGGTAGGCTATGTATAGACTATTTGACAGATACAAACAAGATAGTGGTAGGAGAAAATGATAATTACTTAATAGATCCGATAATTCATTGTTTGAATTTGAATTATGTTTGGAAGGTATTGGTAAGATAACAGACCAATATTGGTAGGCTATGTATAGACTATTTGACAGATACAAACAAGATAGTGGTAGGACAAAATGATAATTACTTAATAGATCCGATAATTCATTGTTTGAATTTGAATTATGTTTGGAAGGTATTGGTAAGATAACAGAACAATATTGGTAGGCTATGTATAGACTATTTGACAGATACAAACAAGATAGTGGTAGGACAAAATGATAATTACTTAATAGATCCGATAATTCTTGCGACTGTCGCAAAACCATGACATCCATGACAAGTATCCATTACAAATAGCCCCCTAACAACCCGACAATATGAGACACAAGGCACAAAATACTGGCGCAACTAGGAGGTAGCCCATACATAATATCATACACATGGCAAAAATTGGAGGGCGCATCGATGACTTCCCAAAATAACTCCGTCAGCTGACCTCAGAGACCACCAAACAACACTAATGTCGACGGCGCTTTGGCCCCCTGTATTCGCCCTTCGACGGATAACGCTTCGTCTTCGGCCTTCCCGGCCCACGCTTCACCACCGGCGGCAAGCAAATCTTCGCAGCTATTTCTGGAGGCACCGCCCATGTGTCACGAGGTGGCACTGGGTAGATTACGTTGACGTAGCACGCTCGCCAAGCGTCAGCCCTGTATAGAGGATGGACGAGGGAGTATGGGTCGATCTGACGTACCTTGGCCGCGGCGAGGGCATGTGCACAAGGAATCTGGTCAATTTGAAAGTGCTTACATGTGCAACTCCGAGCAGAAAGGTTGACCAGCCAAGCGGACAACCCTTTACGGACGTCATACTCGTGTTCGCTCAACGTCTTCACCTGAAGACATATAGCCTGCATGGCGTTTTCCCTCAAAACGGCGTCCACATGGTCAGTCACAACCTTATCGGGATGTAAACTTAGCTCCCGGCGCTTCACGAACCACTCAGCCACTTTGTCGAGTATGCTGTCCATGAGGGAGGTTACGGGCAGGTCACGAGGTTGAAGGAATACCGAGTTCAAGCACTCGGCATGGTTCGTGGTGGTGACGTTGAACCGATTCGCGGGATAGAAAGCCCGTGCCCAATTGGAGAACCCGGCCATCTTAATGTAGTCAGCACCAGTGGGCGACTTCTGTCTGAATGCTTCGAAGTGCCCATTGAACTCCGCAACGGTGTACGCGTTTGCCATTAGGAAGAACAGTTTTTGTAGCCCACCCGCCTTGTGATATGCCTTCACATTCTGAAATAGATGGTAAGTGCAGCGGCCATGCTTTGCGAAATCGTAACTTGCTCGAATCCCCTTGGTGATGCTCATGTGCCTATCGCTTACCCACACCACGTGGGTCTCATCCGGGACCACGCGTTTCATTTGACGGAAAAAAAAACCCCAGGATGCGTCATTCTCCCCGTCGACAATTGCAAATGCAACGGGGTATATGTTGTGGTTTGGGTCTTGGGCAGTCGCAAACATCAAGCAACCACGATACTTCCCCTTCAAGAAACTTCCATCCACCGAGAATACCTGCCAATGTCACAGTTTCAAATGGTAGGATGTAATTTACCTATTGGTAGGATAAAGGGACACAGTTCGTATGATAATAAACGGTAGGATGTACTGTGACTATTGGTAATACATGTATTGGAATGACAAGTGTATACTATTGGTAAGATAACATGTGCCATTTGGTAGGACATTAAAGTAGCAAGGGCGTACCTGTCTGAGGTGTGGGATGGCTGTCCGCCAAACACCCAAGCTCACGAACGCATACTTGAATTGCTGGTTATCATCACGGACTAATGTGGTTATGGTCCTGGGGTTTGCTTGCTCAAGCATGTAAAGGTATGAGGCCATCCGATCGTAGCTCTCTTCGTAGGTCCCGT
Source organism: Persicaria maculosa (assembly GCA_963922045.1). Taxonomy (NCBI): domain Eukaryota; kingdom Viridiplantae; phylum Streptophyta; class Magnoliopsida; order Caryophyllales; family Polygonaceae; genus Persicaria; species Persicaria maculosa. The sequence continues at coordinate 69,636,117 of OY998260.1, forward strand.
ACAAGCCGTCCCGTGCGGCTCCCTTCGCCCTGCGTGCCTTCCAGTAGCTGCAGTCCACGCCCAACCGAGATTTCATCATCGTCCTGATCTAACGGGGAAGCAGCTCCTTCCCTGACCCAGCAAAACTGCAAAGATGCCAACATACGAGTTACACCAAAAAAATTCCACCAACACATAGTATATATACGGGGAACAAGACGCCGGTTTAGAAACTTACTCGGACACCAAACTCTGCCCCATCAGCTTGTAATTGGCGTTGCGCTGGTAGTTGCGGACGACACTAACCTTGCAAGTGTGTGTGTCCACGAACTTACGGACCACCCACTTCTTAGTTTCCCGATACGTTGACGCCCGACAGTACCATGAGCAGTTCGGTTCGGGACATACAACCACGTACGCCTTTGTTGTCGATCGCTTCACTTGGATCGCGTAGCACCCGCGCAAAGCTTCCCACTTCACTATGGACTGAATGGCAGCCTTCGTATCGAACATCTCCCCCTCACGTAACACCTTCACACTCTCCCGAGGGTCTCCGACTAGAGGAATGAACCGAGCCACGTCATTTTCCACTTGCTCCAATGTCGGCAAAGGTTGTTTGTGTCCTTGGTATGCTCGCTCTATCTCTCTCACCGCTGCCTCAGCCTCCTCATCCCACGATTCGGATGTCTCGTTCGGCCTCTCACCCTCTACTTTCACGGGGAAACCACCCCCGATCATTTCATCGTCAGAGCTTCCTACGTCTATTATGTCCTCCATTCCGTGGGGGGGTAGGACGTCCACATCGTCGTCGGTATCAACGATCACCACTTGCTTTCCTCGTCGGATGGCATCAGACCTGCTCACGTCGCCACCGTTCTCTGGGTCATCCACTTTCTGAAGCTGTCCCACTTCATCGCCCTGTCCTACCATTGAGTTCTCATACATCCTACCAACTCTTTCCGACAGTCCTACCATTATGTTGTCATCCATCCTACCAACTCCGTCCGCCTGTCCGACCATTATGTTGTGATCCATCCTACCATTACCAGAATGTATACCGGTCCCAGCAACCTCCCCCTGCATCCCACTGACGCTGTCCTTTTCAGTGGGACAACACTCATACTCCCCCGCTACACACTCAGCACACAGACAGGTCCCTCCAGTTTCGCTGCTAAGGTCTTCCAACTTCCCTTTCTCCTCGATGGAGCTTCGAACCTTCTCATCCGCCCCTCCGCCTCCATCAAGACCATGATCGAAGTCTTCCTGGGTGGTGGGAGGCCCGGTTAGGAGTATTTCCCCAGGGGTGGGAGACGACAGGTCCTCAGCCCATGAGTCGGAGTTCTCCGACTCATGTTCTTTGGTGGGTGTGGAAGGGGTTGTCGTTTTCATTCGTAAGGTGGCGTGCAGTGCAATTGGCCAGGCTCGTGCACCGGATTCAGTGTTGTAGAACTTGAAGGCTTCTAGGTCATCGTCATCCCGGACCCGAATCGGAGTGGCCCGCCCCATCGAAGGAGGGAGGTAGGTGAGCTCAATGTCGTACAATACCATGTCCACGTCGAATTTGGAAACAATCTTCTCCTTCAGTTGGTCGTAGCCAATATTCTGTCCCACCACCATAGCTGCAGTACGTGCCTCTCCCTTGAACACCAAGCTCCCACTCCCGGGAGCCCACCAACCGCCGCACACGACATTGATACATACCCTATCACCTGGGGTACGCCACGGGAATAGAGGATCAGCCTGGGGGGTAGTTCTGATGTAGGAAAGAGGAACAACTACAAAGGAAAGGTACAAGATGACTTACCCATCACTGCCACTGCCACCAACAAGCTTGTTGCACTTTTCCTGAAATGGAAAGACAGTTGAACACTATTGGCAGGCCAGAACTGTACTATTGGTAGGATAGCAACTGTATCGTTTCCTCGGATGCACGTGTGCCTTTTCCCCCGACCTTTCCGCCTCTCTCCTGCTCTGCCTCACTTTTTGCAGGGCATGTTGGGGTGTTTCAGATCCTCCTCTCAACCTTATATATGTGCTTGGGGAACACCCATCAATGCAATGATTGCATTTTCCCCTCATAAATGCTCCCCCCTTCCCCCCAATGAAGAACCCCGTTTTGGCGCCAAAATTACACTGACAACCCGCCAAAACAGCTACGGTCAATCCACTCCAACTGTCTCCAACATTTTCAGCTATGGTAGGACGTCTTAAGCCTATTGGTATGATAACTCTATGCTATTGGTAAGATAATTTTACCATATTGGTCAGACAGATGCTCTTCCTCTTCCCCCAATGAAGAACCCTGTTTTGGCGCCAAATTTACACTGACATCCCGCCAAAACCGCTACGGACATTCCCCTCCATATGATCTCCAAAATTTCCATGTATTGTAGGACAGTTTTGGCCTATTGGTAAGACGATTGTCTTCTATTGGTAAGCCAAACGTGTCCAGTTCCCAGAATTGAAGGTGATGCTTTGCCCTCACCTTTCCACTCGTCTCCTATGTTGGCTCTCTTTTTTGCAGAGCATTTAATAAGGAATGACACACATCAATCAAGATTTTATAAGGTTTGATTGACACCTTTAATTCCAATTATTGTAATTTTCCCTCATAAATGCTCTCCCCTTATTTCCTTACTTTATCTGACATGTGCAGTACCTCCCCCTCCTGATTTGTCTCGGCCAACTGATGCAGCTACAGTGCTGGCCTCCCCTTCACCTGCTACTTCCTCTCCCGGTGGTAGTTTTGCATTTGCAAAAATAGACCACTTTCTACCCCTAGCAAAAAAAAAGAGTACATGCCTACTTTTGCAAATGGGCCCTTTTTTTGGTCTACTTATGCAAAGAGGCCTAGAGCTTTTTTTGCAGAAGAAAAGCAGATCTGAGAAGATGGTGAAGATTGGCAGTGGAGTGCCATGGAAGGAGATCTTTATGTGCGAGTTTGATTTCGTTTTTTCTAGGGTTTCTTGGGGTTGAAGGGGATTTGGGGGCGCGTAGGGTCGCGCGTTCTTTTGAGGTTTTTTGGCTTTCCGGGTTCCCATTTCCGTGCCATAAAGTGGTTGATTGAGAAAGTAAATTATTTTAGCTTTTTAAAATTTAACCAAAAATTAAAAATTAAAAATTAAAAAATAAAAAATTGGAAGGGCTATATATATAACCTCTCGGCTGCAATGTCAACCGTTGTCCAACAGTCAGTTTTGAAGAAAAACGCAGAGAAAGGACGAAGAAGATGGCAAGGGACAGCTGCTTGGCAAGGGTTACCGCCGGCGTCGCTCTCGGTGGCGCCATCGGCGGAGCCGTTGGTAAGTTCTTCTCAACCCCCTTGACCGCCTACTTCTCCCTCTTCCCCCTCCCTAAAACCCTAAACCCTAATTTGAGTAATTTCCCCTTCATTTGTCGATTCTCCCAAACTTCGCGCCTCCCTCTAGATTGACCTAATTTGGAGTTTCTTGCTCTAAACTTTTACATTTTGTTTAGATCGCAATTGAATCTGGGGAATGAATTGGATGTGTGCTTCAGGTCCAACTGTGAATTTCTGTAATGGCTTATTGTAAATCTAGGAATGAATTTAGATTGCCGTTTCTGTTTGTGTATCAAACAAATTAGTGGAGTTGGGAGATATTTGACTTCCCGTTTTGCTGTACAAATGGCATGTCTGGGAAATAGAATGGGATCAGTTTGAGTCAATTTGCTGCTTGGATAAGCTTTTACTCACCCTGCCTGGGTTTCATAACTGATTCGAGACATAAGACGAGGGGGAAAGGTAATTCCAATTTCCAGCATATAGGCAGAGAAAACACAGTATGCATCTTTAAACTTGTAAATAAGATTCTTTTTGAAAAATCTCAGCACATAAAGCCCACAGCACTCTCAGCAGGGATCTCAACAACTATTCAATTAAGAAACAGATTTAGTTTTTCGATTATATGTTACATTGATACTGCTGGTTTTCATGTCTGTGTGTTTTGACACCTAGAAATTTTGGTGTATTCAAAGAAAAGATTAGGGGCAGAGAGAGAAGTGCTTTGATTGAGTTAACAAATAGTTATCGTTGCAAGATAAGCATGATTTAGGCTTTGACACCTTTTAAGAACTGGGTAGATCACCGGTTTTGGATACTCCCATGTTGAAACCTTCCATCATTTCCACCTTTTTGCAGCTTGTTTGAGTGTTTGAAACATTTTCGTTAGGTTTGTAGCTGGACTCTTTTTTTCTCAATCCTATCTGGTTAGGTTTGTTAACTCCCCCACCGGCCCTCAATAGTTCCAACTCCAAATTGGAGTTTGTGGATGCCATTCTTTCTTCTTTGTTGTCTTTGTCTTCCCATGTTTGTGATTGCCATTTTATTCAAGGGTTTTCACCTAGCATTAAGGTAGGATTTGTTTGTGTAAATTGCTTTGGTCTTGATATACTTATGAATATTCAATTTATGTCAAATAAACAATTCCCCTGCGGTTTCCCTTTCTCTGCTATATTTAAAAGGTTTATTTGGTGACTTTGGTCGATGTAAATTGTAGCTGTTAACATGGTATTTCGAGACTTATTGTTCCAAACATTTTCTCCTTTTCCTGCCATATGTGAAAGCAGTATAGACTGTAGATTATGGCAATCTGAGGAGATTCTATATAAAAAAATACACCAGGAACTTTTGTGATATTTTACACTGATTAGCGGCACACTTGATGTTGTTCTTGTTAGGGGGATGATTAGATATGGTTTTGTTTATCATCTTTTGTTTTTTTTTTAATATCATTAAACTAAGTTGGTGGTTGACTGACTGGTCACTTGGTCAGGATGATCCCTAATTTATATTTATCCTTCTAAGTTGATTATGTCTATCACATAATGCACGCGCTGATGTGCACTTCCCATTTCTTGGTCATATTAGATTTGGAGTTTGTGTACTGAACAAATTGTCACTTTTAGGTGCGGTATATGGGACTTACGAAGCTGTGAGATTCAAGGTATGCTTTACCCATCTTGAAGTATTGATGTTCTAAGTTGGTTAGTACATGAAGAAATCTGTTCTCTTGACATGATGAGCATTACTCCTTGCTAAACTGCAATCTCCAAAACTTTGCAGGTTCCGGGACTTCTAAAGATTCGCTACATTGGTCAGACAACCATAGGCAGTGCCGCAATCTTTGGTGTCTTTCTCGGTGCGGGAAGCTTAATACACTGTGGAAGATCCTACTAACTGATCTGAAACCCCTTCTCTTTTATTCAAATGTTTTTTTCCCCCTTCAAATGGTTCTGTTTTCCTTCACATTTGTGTAATACTACGTAATATTTTGTCCCCCCTTTTCCTTGACATGAATGATAGTTTTGGTTTAAAAACAGCCCAATCACCCAAAAAAAATGGGCTCAGATGACTGTTATGTTATTGTCTTTTCATATGCATAGATGCATACATTGTGATGATGACAATGTGAACATATATGCAAGTTTGCAATATATCCCTTGAACAGGTTTGCAATATATCCCTCTCGTTGGACAAAAACATGTAATCTACTCCGTAATATTTATGCGGGAAAATTACAGAAAACTACCCTTTAAATATGGGTGTTTTCACTTAACCACCCCTTAAATTCAAAATTACAGAAAACCACCCTTTAAATGGTATTTGTTTACAACTCACCACCCATTCAACTATTTTCGTTACTTTATCATTAAATATATTATATTTTAATATTTTTAAACTCAAATTTGATTGTAAATATATTCAAATTTTGAATTTAAGGACCCAATTATATTTTAGGGATCATTGTATTTATTTTTAAAAATAATAATCAATAAAGCCTAGAATTAGTATTATCTTAATTTATGTTTGAAAATGTTTATAAAGTTTTAAAACATTATGTAAATTACTCTTATTTAATTATAAGAGTAATTTACATAATGTTTTAAAAATTTATAAACATTTTCAAACATAAATTAAGATAATAATTCTAGGCTATATTTATTATTATTTTTTTAAAATAAATAAAATAATCCCTAGAATATGATCGAGCCCTTAAATTCAAAATATGAATATATTTACAATCAAATTTGAGTTTAAAAATATTAAAATATAATATATTTAATGATAAATTAAAGAAAATAGTTGAATGGGTGGTGAGTTGTAAACAAATACCATCTAAAGGGTGGTTTTCTGTAATTTTGAATTTAAGGGGTGGTTAAGTGAAAACACTCATATTTAAAGGGTGGTTTTCTGTAATTTTGCCTATTTATGCAAGCTTTTACCAACTTTATAAGTAATAAATACGAAATTATTAATATAAAATGGATATTTTATATATACTCTCTTCAATAATTAAAATATGTCATTTTAAAAAATTATAATTTTTTTAAGAAAACAAATAAAAATACAATTATACTATTAATTGCTAGTTCAATACTGCACTATGTGCGATCTTTTTTTATTATGTGTTGATATTAAGAAGATGTATAAAAAATTGTTTGTAATTAAATTTTAACCACTAAATTTTGTTAATTTAAATGGATAATAAATCCTAATTATCATACAATCAATGTATAAGTATTATATATTTAATCTATATTATCAAATCACCTAAAAAGAAAAGAATAGAATCGATGGATAAATATAAATTTTATTGAATATATAGAAATTTGGTAAAATCTTGTAAAAATATATCGATATCTAATAAAATTGGGTAAAATCTTATCTTAAGCATAGTATTATCTATCCAAATTTGGCAAAATCTTATTTTAAGCACATGTTGTTATGCATGAAATTGGATAAATTCTTATCTTAAACAAAATAGATAAAAACTTTAATTGGTTAATAATACTTCGACTAAGGAGAAACCGTCATATAACACATGCGACTTTTTATTTATTATATATAATAGATACATATATAGATAGATAGATTACTCTACACAAAATACCTAAAATAATACCTCCGGTCATAAATATAAGACTTTTTACTTTTATGCATGTAGTTTAAGGAGGTAAAAACTATGAAGTATATAAAATATTAAAAAAAATTAATAAGAATTATTTGGTAAAAAATTTAGTTAAAAAAATTAATATTTCATATAGTTTTAAGATAAAAGTAAAAAATCCTATTTTTTTTTGATAAAGTAAAAATTCGAGTTCAGATAGTTTTTAAAAAAAAAAGATTTTTACATGTTTAATGGAGTGAGTAATTTTTTGCTAATAATAAATGACATATTTAATGGTTTGTCCTTTTATAACTAAACAAGTTGGTAGTACAATTTTGATTTGATTTTGCTTTTGTGTTGTCGATTTGTGTGACCTAAACGCCGCCTTATGATTTGAACAAGCAAGCTTCAACAATTGGACCAACATCCCCTCTGCTTTATCCTCTCCATCCCCAACTTCTCTCAACTCTCTCTCTCCTACATTCCAAATTCCCCACTTTCCCACCGATTTCTCTCTCCCCATCGAGTGGTTCTACTTGTTCGTCGAAGAATCTCGATTCAGAGGAAGATCTTCGCACAACAAAGGTCTGTGTTTGTAATCTGTATGTTCGCGCGCATTTTTACTGTTTTTTCTTCTCGAATTTCGCTGTTGCTCAATTGCAGCTGGTGGATCGATCGATCGAGATGATGAAGGTGGTGAGAATGTCAGTTTTGATCTACAGCCTGATTTGTATGTTCGTTGCTGGATGCCTCTGCGTTGCGTTCGTTCTCGTTCACGACGTTCTCGAGCTCAGATCTTTCTAAGCCCTGAAAAGTGAAAACTGAAAACTTGCCTGTATTTTGATCTTCCAGCTTTCAATTGACAGGTCATTCATTCCGATCGAGACGCCGTTGAAGATCGATGAGATTGATGCACTGATCTCGTAGCTAGTTTCGAGTATATTCGAATGTTCAAACATAAATAAATGAACAACAGATATATACAAAGTGGGATAAAGATTCAAACTTGGTTTCGTTGAGTTGTGAAATGTATTTCTGTGTTTGATAGATTGAATTGGTTCCTTATTGATCAATGTTGTTTATTTCACATTCATTAGTTATATACTATTGATCAATTTTGTGCTATATTGTATTTAAGATATTTGATAGGGATATTTATAAGACACTAATTACAATTGTAGATAGTAATCATAAATCTCGATTCACTGTTTTAATTAAAATATATTGTAAAATAAATATAAAAATAAAATGTAAATTCTACTCCCTCCGTTCCGCAAAACTTGTCATTTTAGCTTCTTTCACAAGTTTTAAGGCAATTAACAAATGTACTAATTTACCCTCAATTATTACCCTCTTTTTTTACTTTATCGAAAACTACAACTAACAAATCATCAATCATATCAAGAGTATTTTTGTAAAGTAAAGGGCAAAATACCTATAATGACAAGTTTTTTTAACAAAAATAACACCCTAAAATGACAAGTTTTGCCGAACGGAGGGAGTAGCAATTAAATAGTCATTTTGAAGTTTATAAAATACTCCATTTGTTTCATAATACATGAGTTTTTAAAAGATAGTTTTTATTTCAAAATAGAAGGTTTTTAAGAGATTTTTTATTGGTTAAAATGTGTAGTAGGTATTAAAAAATAATAAAATTTATGAAAAAGTTAGTAAAATAATGATATTTTTTAAAAGTGAATTGTTTTATTAAAACTTGTATCAGTAGCTAAAAATCTATATTATGAAACAGTAGAAGTAATATGATAAAACAAAGCTTTTGTCGTTCAAGATGAGGCTTGACTGGATCATATTCTTGCATAGCTATAAATTTAAAATTGAGTATGAAACAAAGCAAGGAAATGGAGTGTCATGGAGAAGATTAGAAGAGCGGCTAGCTAGCTCCTTGAAGAAGCCAACAACGTAGCAGAGCGGCTCCATTGAAGTTGAAAACAAAGACGAGCATGGTGACGGTAATGGCGGAGGTTGAATACCAACGCTAAACACCCACATAAAAGTCAACAAGTAGTTGTTGGCGAATATCGCCTTCTTCTCATCGTTTGTTGCTGAGCGAGTTCCTGTTGAGCTTGTTAACGTTGTCTGTTTAGACGCTGTTAGGCGGTGAGTCAACTGTGATTGATCATCCTCAAATCCTCGCCTTGTATAAAAAAAAGTCAACAAGTAGTTACCATTCAAGCTTGATGGTACGGGTTGCCATAGTTGGAAGATCTTAGGATTTTATTTTTATTTTTTTTGCTTCTAGGGTTTACAATGAGATAATAAAGACAAGTTAATATATTTATAAAGTAATTATCTTTTTTTTTTGCTTATATAGTGAAATTGTATGTAGAAGTGAGTAAGATGATAAATAGAGACAAGTTAATATATTTATTGAATTTCAAAAATAAATAAACATATTAAAACTTTTAGAGATAAAAATTATTAGTAATAAAATTATCATGATAATATATTAATTAAAAATATATATTAAAAATAACTAAATAAGTCCTCTATAAGTGCAACATTTTTCAAATTTATAGTATATTATTTTTTATTTGTTTTAAACCTAAACACATGCATTTCTAAAGCAATTATCATTTTTTTTTTGCTTATATAGTTGAATTGCATGTAGAAGTGAGTAAGAAGATAAATATAGTCAAGTTAATATATTTGTCAAATTTCAAAGATAAACTTATTAAATTTTTAGAGATAAAAATTATTAGTAATAAAATTACATAATATATTAATTAAAAATATATTAAAATAAGTCTCGTGCGTAGTAGGGGCATGCTCACTAGTAATTAATATTGAAGTTTCACTTAAGAAAAATGAACAATGTGACATTAATGAGAGTGAAATATCCATGGAGTTAAAGATACTAATTAACTACAAGATTTCTTTGTCTAGAGAAGTGATGCAACCTATTGATATTTTGAACCATTTAAAACGTGTTGGTTGAATTGCTTCCTTAATGCAGTTATTGTTTATAGAATCTTGTTGACTATTCTCATTACTGTTGCATCTGTAGAAATAAGTTTTTTTAAAGTTGAAGTTGATGATATCGTACCTGCAATCTACTATGACACAAGACTACAAGAGAGACTTAATATATTAGCTTTGATATCAATCGAAAAGGATCTTTTGGATAAAGTAGATTGCGAAGAATTGATTGAAAACTTTGTTACAAACAATGTTAGGAAGATGAGGCTTTTCAAGTGAATGAAAATACGAAGCATTATGTTGGAGTTATTTTAATTAAGAATTATTTGATAAGTCAAGTTTGTTATTTTGATTAAGAATTTTGATAAGTTAAGTATTTTGTTGTTATTTTGAATAAAAACTATTTTTTACGTCAGTGTTATGTAAATTTTATCTAAAATTTTCATCGAATACATCTCGTTCAACTAGGTTTTGTACAGGGACTTCGAAATCCATTAACCGGCCTTGTTAGCTTGTGATCACTTGCCAACTGATAAATGGACATACACTCACATTACAACCTATTACATCGAGGTCTAAAGACCCAATTAGTGAAGCTCAACAAAGTTCTTCCTTTTGTACGTAACGACATCGTTTTGACTTTTGATGATAGAGAGGTTACATGTGATTTGAGATGGAATCCACACAACAACTTTTTTTCACTTATCCCTCTCCATTTGTGTTTGAGAAAGAAACCCTATGAAGTATAACTTCTTCCAATGAAGTCTCAATGCATGAGAGAGTTTACTCAAATTCAAAATGAGTATGAGAAATAAAGAGAACACCTTCATTTCCTTGTCCAAATGGCAAGGGGGATGTGAAAAATACCATTATTTTTTATAAAAAGAAAATATTCGAGATACTAACAGCCAACATATTGACTAGTTATTCGATAGGTCGACGGATTAACAGGCGGACTAATCGTTTTGATAAAACAACAAACCAACGCAAAATAAACAAAGCTAAGGACTCGAAACTCATCAAAACACCAAGCGAAACGTCAACCCTCGTAGAAGTCGTGGAAGACCTATGTGAAAATACCATTGTTATCTCGTTTGTGATAACTGATAAGTCAAGATCGATTAAAGTCTTGGTTATGAAGAGAAAGAAAATGAATTGAAATAGGGCTTATATATCAATGTTGTCATGCCCCCCTAAAGTTTTATATATACCATACTTTACCTTTTTAAAGAGTGATAATAGACCTAAAGTACTAAATCGATCATTACACACATCTACTATTTTTATTCGCAAACAAAATGCAGAATTTTTATCTATATACAAACTTTTAAAATAGAAGAGTTTTACCATATGTGTCATATATATTATATACCTTAATCCAATCATTTTTTTTCTTTTTCTCTTTTTTTTTTCAATTGATTTTCATCTTTCAAATATTCAATGACTTTAATTCAAAATATTGAATAAAAATATATAATCTATATCTATATCTATTTGTAAATCTTCATAAATATATATATATATATATATATATATATATATATATATATATAGGGTTGTGCTCCGGTGAAAACCAAAATTGTGGTAAAAATCTGTGAGGACCGGCTTTTTAGCCCCGTTCACTAGCTTTATAGCCCGGTTATAAATAGAACCAATCTATAAGGTCACATATTTTAGCCCGGTTCTGAATAAAACCGAGCTATAAAGTAACTAATATAATTTTAAAACATGAGTTTTCAGCACGATTTTTAGGTTTAACCGATATATAAAGTCATGTGTTATTTTAAAACTGGAGTTTTTAGCACGGTTTTTAGGTTGAACTGAGTTGTAAAGTCACTATGTAATTGAGGTTTTTAGCACGGGTTTCAAATAAACCAAGCTATAAAGTAGTCCTCACGGTTTTTACCGCAATTTGAGGTAGTAGTCCTCACGGTTTTTACCGCAATTTGAGGTTTTCACCGGAGTCAATCCATATATATATATATATATATATATATATACACTACGTATATACTATCACAATGGAGTACATCTTAAATTAGTCTATTATATACTCTTATCTTATGAGTTGTTCTTATAAGTTTAATTCAGAATATTAAACTAATATTTTATTTAATTCTATAATTGTGTCATGGCGTGGAAACTGTACGAGTATGTTTTATTTACTCCCTCCGTTCAGAAATAAATGACGTTTGACTATTTTGCACGTAGTTTTAGGAGCTAAAAACTATATAAAGTCTTATTTATTTTAATTAATTTTTTTCATAGTTTAATAGTTGTTACTAATAAATATTAAACTATGAAAAAAATTAATTAAAATAAATAAGATTTTATATAGTTTTTAGCTCCTAAAACTACGTGCAAAATAGTCAAACATCATTTATTTCCGAACGGAAGGAGTATGTAATAGTTTGGATTCAATTTTGGAAAATAAAATACTAAAAAAATGCACCAAGATGTGAATTAGTTTAATTACTTTAAATGTTGACAAACGAATAAACTTTTTCTGAATTATTGATCTTAGATCGTTTCGTCTTTCCACGTGGAGATGCTCATAGGAATGAATTTGTGAGTGTTTTGATTGAGGTTGCAGTCTCATACTTCTTTAAATCGAGTTAATTGTAGTAGTATTTATAGTTTTTTAAAAACCTTTATCTCGTCGAGAAGAACATCATATAATCCACACTTCTTCAAGATATGTCACATTCCTCTTTTGAGAGCTCTACTTTGCTCTCTACATCAATTATTTGTATATTTGTTTTTTTTATAACTTTATTCTAATTTCTTTGTTTTTTCGCATTATAATGTTCTATTTATTTTCGTCATTTTTAATTTCTTTCTATTGGATTACTTTGTCTTTTTTTTGAAAACGGATTACTTTGTCAATTTATCAATTTCTCAACATCTTAATATACCAAATCTAGATTTTATATGATATTTGGAATTACTTTCATTTTTTTGTTTAAAAAAATATACTTGACGTTGTATCCACGCGCTTGCAAGCCGAGTAGAAAGAAATAGACGTGGTGAAGAAAAGAATCAGTCACCACGAAGAAAAGGACTCTTCGTCTGTTCCTCGTTCTCTTTTTTTCCTTCTTTTTATTTCATTTTTCATTTTCCCTCCCATTTTAATTTCCACAGAAATACAAAAAAAAAACTTTTATTTCTTACATTTTATTTTTATTTTAGGCAAAATTACAGAAAATCACCTTTTAAAAATGGGTGTTTTTACTTAACCACCCCTTAAGTTCAAAATTACAGAAAACCACCCTTTAAATGGTATTTGTTTACAACTCACCACCCATTCAACTATTTTCTTTAATTTATCATTAAATATATTATATTTTAATATTTTTAAACTCAAATTTGATTGTAAATATATTGATATTTTGAATTTAAGGGCTCGATCATATTTTAGGGATTATTTTATTTATTTAAAAAAAATAATTATAAATATAGCTTAGAATTATTATCTTAATTTATGGTTGAAATATTTATAAAATTTTAAAATATTATGAAAATTACTCTTATTTATTTATATTTTAAATAAGAGAGTAATTTACATAATGTTTTAAAAATTTATAAACATTTTCAAACATAAATTGAGATAATACTTCTAGGCTTTATTGATTATTATTTTTAAAAATAAATACAATGATCCTTAAAATATAATTGGGCTCTTAAATTCAAAATTTGAATATATTTACAATCAAATTTGAGTTTAAAAATATTAAAATGTAATATATTTAATGATAAAGTAACGAAAATAGTTGAATGAGTGGTGAGTTGTAAATAAATACCATTTATAGGGTGGTTTTCTGTAATTTTGAATTTAAGGAGTGGTTAAGTGAAAATACCCATATTTAAAGTGTGGTTTTCTTTAATTTTCCCTTTATTTTATTTTCAAGTTCAAATAAAACGCTTAAAGCCCAAAAAGCACAAACCTTGTCATCTTCTCTCTTCCCAAAAAGCTTCCGTTCCATCCATTTCTTCAACGACGAAAATTTCCCCAATTCCGAGTTTCCCAAATCCCTAAAATCCCAATTCGCACCTCAATTCACTGATCCACTCCGCCGCCACCGCCACCGCTTCCGCCGCTACTGCCACCTCTCACCGTCTAAAATTTCCACCAGAACAGGTAAGTCTCCCCTTTCGCTTTACCCCTAAACCTAGAATCAGCTTTTGCAATTCGACGAAAACAAGCGCACGATCATCGAGTTTCGATCATCTGCTATCATAATTCTGAGTTTCCGAGCTAGAGAGACCGTAATTGTCTTGTTTGATTCACCAATTCGGTAGCTTGGTTCGATAATTGAGATTGCCGGATTTAGGTAGGTGACCGGTTCAGAAGATCATCTAGGATAGAGTGCAGCAGCAAAGAGCTCTTGTTCTCAGAGGGAACAGCTCCTGTGATCTTTCTGTGATTGATTGGCGAAAAATGGATAAGAATTCCGAATTCTCGCCCAGAACGAAGAGCTTCAATCGGTCGTTAACCGTCACTCATTCGGCGTATCAGACCCCTCAGAAGCCCGCCTTCTCGACGCTTGATCGGAGCGTGTCCGCGAAGAAGTGGTTCAATCCATTTGAGACAGCTGGTAGTTCGATCAAGGGAAAGGTGAGGTTGTTGAGGAATCTATTTGAAGCCCCAAAGAACATCAAATCAGCTCAGGAGCAACTGCAATCACAACCGCAGTCACTCAGTAAGTTGACGCACTCCAATTCCTTCGGTACTGATTCTATCTTGGAAGCTTCGACGATTCGATTGCCGGGCTCTGAGGATTGTGTAGTTTTGTATTTTACGAGTCTGCGTGGCGTGAGGAGGACTTTTGAGGATTGCTATGCGGTTCGGACAATATTCAGGTGTTACAGGGTTTATGTAGATGAACGGGACGTGTCCATGGATTCCTCATACAGGAAGGATTTGCAAAATGTGATGAACGAGAAAAATGTGAGCCTGCCTCAAGTGTTTATCAAGGGAAGGTATCTTGGCGGAGCGGAGATGATCAAGCACTTGAATGAGATGGGCGAACTGCGAAAGATTCTCGAGAGCTTACCTCTTAGGGAAAGAGGGGTCTTTTGTGATGCTTGTGGTGATATTCGGTTTATACCTTGCTTAAATTGTAGTGGAAGTAGGAAAGTGTTTGATGAGGACGAACGAATCATGAAGCGCTGCATGGACTGTAATGAGAATGGGCTGATCCGTTGCCCTGCTTGTTCTAGTGGTAGTTGTCAACGTACCCGTTCATTGCTTGCTGACTGATCCTTGTCCTTTGGAATAACGCAGTCGCATCTGGTAGTCCTTCAAATCTCATTATTAGCTTCTTGTGTGAGTTGACTTTGGCCTATGGTTTGGCCTTTAAACTTCTGTTGATTTCTACATAATCTGCAGGATTGGTGGCTGTAACATTGTCAGTGGAACTAAAAATTGACAGTGTAACACTCTCTACCAGCTTTGTTGGTTTTCTTTTGTTTTTTCCTCCTTGATCAGGAATGCGGATAGGAAAATCCGTGTGGCAATATTTGTGGCTTAGGAGAATGTTTCTCCGCTACTATAATGTACATCTTTCTAATCTGTATATACTGATGTTTGGTGTGGTTAAACAGCAATGCTGTGACTTCCTCCTGTGTCCCGGATTGTTATCTATTTTACAAATTTTTCAGTACAGAAGGGTTACTCTTGTAACTCTCATTAAATGGTTGTAACATAATGTACTCTCAGCTGGCCAAGAGGCAGTAGCGGCCGAGTTTTAAGCTGCTAAGGTACCTTATTTAGTATGCTTCTTGTGCTTAATTGGTGCATGCCTCTCTTAGTAGACATTTGAAGTATACGAAGGAATGCGATTTCTGATTTCTGAATTTGTTTTCATTTATATTTTTTTGATATGCATACATTGTGTAGAGGTATGTGTGATGTATCTTGTTATGATGCAAACTCAGGTGCTTCTGAGGTTGATTGAGAATGACAGACTGAATTTCTTCTTTTTTGTTGGTTGAATTTCTTCTTTTTTCCTCTGATATTTGTTGATAGTTTCAGACAGAGAAATTTTTTATATGTATATATATATATATATATATATATACATATATATATATATATATATATATATATATATAAAATACTGTATTTGATTAGAATAAAAGTTACTTCAAATGCACTTTCTGCAGTTGTGTTGCATCAATCTGATTTTATGAGAAAATAAAATGTGGGTTAAAGTCAAAATTTATCTCATCAACTTGTAAAATCCAAAGTCCAAATTAATTGAAATGTGAAATGGACACTGACTTTATCCAACAAGCAAGTTACTTTCTCTTCAAATATAAAGAGCAATTAAGTATAGGCATGAAACAAATGCAGATGTTAAAGTTTTATCTTACAACATTTATTTTAAGAGCAAGTTAAACAAAATCATCATTAAATTGGATGACATTTTACTCAATCACCTACAATATCCAAAATTGCACAAAACTATCCACATTTTCTCTTCCATTAACAAAGTGCCACAAAGGCCGAATCTCTCGCCAATAAAAAGTGCATCTATTCACATTTAAAAAACCTATCTAGTATTTACCACTCATTATATAAATATGGCATCACCAAGCTGCTTCTTCATCACTCCCCTCTCTTCGTTACCTTTTCAAGTGTTTGGTTGATTTAGGGAAAGGAAAGAAAACAATCAATAAAGACCTTTGTGTGTGTTTTTTTGATTGTTTTCTAAAGCTATTGCAAAATCATATAACAAAGGTGAACATATATAGGAAAATGTTCATATGACAACATATATATTGTTCAATTTAGACATAGTTGCACTCGTTAACTCACATGTATGAAATCCACACGGTTATAAACACCACTTCGCAATAAAAGAAAGCTACAACGACGTTCTAAAAGAGGGAAGCAAGATAGAAATTGAAGAAAGCTACAAAGTGTAGCATGTAGAACACCTACTTAGCAGTGAGTACCCAACAACTTTTCATTAACCGATGTCAATTTCTTTTCTTGAGAAGGTCGGTCACATATTGTTTCCTCAAAATATTATTGGCTTGAAAGAATATATGAATGTATGCATAACGAAATTAAAATCATGAGACTTTGTCCGTGACATTTTTATCGTGTTACAAGTCAAATTTATTAGAAATGAATCGTTTTAGTTAAATTCCAAATAATGAAACTAAAATGATGAGACTTTGTTAGATAAACTCTTACTATAAAAGAAAATCAGTGAAATGTAATTGAAATAGTTTACATTTAAGTAAGAAGAATATCAAAATTTTTACCTGAATATCTTAGCGCGTGTTTGGCAATTGGGAGCTTTTTTAGGAGTTGGGTATTTTTTAGGAGTTGGAGTTTATTTTGGGTATTATGAAGGTGTGGGAGGTGGAGATTATATTTTAAAAATAATCTTGTAAGAAAGCTGATTAGTGTTTGGTTGGTAAGAGGTGTAGGAGATATATTTATGAGAGAAATGACAAAAATGCCCTTATGTTATTAACTCCCACCTACCCATCCTCCTCTTCCTCTTTCTTTACTGGAATTACTTGCAAACCGTGTCCAGAGAAACCCTCGGCCTTGACGGCGCTCGCTCATGGTGCCTCCAGGAGAAACCCTTGGCGACGACGCTCTCTCGTGGTGGTACAGGTAAGGACTCCTCTTCCTCCTCTTGAAAATTTCAGATTTCGGGTGTCGGATTTTCGGATTTCGGGTGCTGGGCTTGAAGTTCCGTCGGCGTTCATGATTTTAGGGTGTGCATTTGGGGTGTCTTTCATGATTTCAGATTGTCGGATGTCTTTCATGATTTCGTCTTTCATGATTTCGGATTCGGATTGTCGGTGTGCTGGGCTTGAGTTTCATGATTTCGGATTTCAGAAGATCGACGAGGAGGGCACATACCCGGGAGAGTGACCACCAGCGACGATCGAAGGAGAGGTGGAGCGCTTGAGCTTCAAGGGCAAAATTGCACAAATTTGTTACACCTGATTGAAAAACCCGGTGAAGCTGCCCCCCCCTCAGATTTTCATGAAATTAACCTGCAACTCCACCTCCGGCAACTGCTCAAGAAGATGCTCCCAAACACCAACAAATCAGTTGGGAAAAAAATTTTAACCTCTTATAACCTAATCTAACCGGGTATCAAACACGCGCTTAATATTTCAACTACATTTTCGAAATTTTTGAAGCATTATAAATATTTATCATTTTTTTCTTGGTTTTTGATAAATAGAGAGCGGCCATATCCAAAAATCAAACCGAAGACGTTCGGGTAATTCCCTGAGATTTTTTCATCTTTTTCCATTTACACACAAATAAAAAAGGAAAAAGAAAGGGAAATAAAAAATGTCGTCATATCGGTTAACCGAAATGTCAACCCGATGATAATAACATCAACAAGTCAAAGATGAAAGACCCACACAGCCACACTCTCTCTCTCTCTCTCTCATCCTCCCGCTCTCCGGCCTATCTAAGGTGGCGCCACCGCCCTCCCTACGCCGTCAATGGAGTCGCTAATCCTGCAACTCCACCAACTCTCCGCCGTCAAGTTCGGCAACTTCACCCTCAAATCCTCCATCTCCTCCCCCGTCTACATCGACCTCCGCCTCCTCGTCTCCTACCCCAGGCTTCTCTCCCAAATCTCCGACGCTCTCGTCTCCTCCGTCGCATCCGCCTCCCCTCCCGCCTCCTACGACCTCGTCTGCGGCGTCCCCTACACCGCCCTCCCCATCGCCACCGCCGTCTCCGTCAATCGCAACATCCCTATGGTCATGCGCCGCAAGGAGGTCAAGTCGTACGGCACCGCCAAGGCCATCGAGGGCGTCATTGTCCCCGGCCAGACCTGCCTCGTCGTTGAAGACCTCGTCACTAGCGGTGCATCCGTCCTAGAAACCGCCGCTCCCCTACGCGATTGTGGCCTCAATGTCACCGATGCCGTCGTTGTCATCGACAGGTCCCAATTTTGAATTTTACTTGATGGATTTTATCTTCAATTGCTTTCTCTGTTTGTTTCTATTTATAGTAATATTTTGCTTGTCAACTGTTTGCGGAAATGCGGTAGTAATTCCTGGTTGTGGATATGATAAGTATCTCAAGGTTGAATTATGGAGAATTGATCATTTTTTCCAAAGATTATTGATCGATTACCTCTTTTGTCACCAAAACTTCATTGTCTTACTATGAATTTAGAATGGTTTAGATCAATACTTGATATTGATTTTTGTTGGGCTGTGTGGTGAAATTTGAATGTACGATTCTATGTGCAACTAGATTTGTCTAACTTGTGACAGGGAGCAAGGTGGGAGGGAGAATTTGGAGGAGAATGGGATACGGCTGCACTCGTTGTTGAAGCTTAGCGAAATGGTTGCTGTGCTGAGAAGGCTGGGAAAGTTGGACGAGGAGACGGAGAGGATGGTTTTGAAGTTCTTGAAAGAGAACAAGAAGGTTTCAGTGCCAAAATTCAGGAGGCCAACGTCGCCAACAAAGATGGGGTATGGAGAGAGGGCAAAGTTGGCGAAAAACGAAACAGGGAGGAGGCTGTTTGAGGTGATGTTGAGGAAGCAGAGTAATCTTTGCCTGGCTGCTGATGTCAGTACTGCTACAGAGTTGCTTGAGCTGGCTGATAAGGTATAACCAAAAATTGTTTGTATTGAGTATTTGAATCCAAGTGCTTTGCATTCAGTTGATTACATTGGATTTGCCCTAGGCCTCTAGTTAAGGTCCTCACATACTCAAAATAAAGTCATGCTTTTTTTTTCTTCTTATTTGTAATTATATAATAATGCATATAAAATTAAACTTCTTGTAGAGTTGCTGGACAGACCCTAATAACTGCTCCTGATGGATAAACCCTAATATTTTTTCTCACACTTGTTCAGTAATCCATCGATTTACTAACCTTCATGTTGATTGTTGAGTTGATGTCTTGGCTATGTTACATTTGGATCCTATATTATCCTAAGAGCGATGTGTTGAATGAAATTATACTCTTGAGAGATAAGGTGCTATTAGTGTAGGAAGGAGAAAAAAAGTGTAGTTTTGTGATTTTATATTCATTATCTAGGTACATGCCTTATGAAATGTAATTTATTTACTTCAGTGCAGGTTGGACAAGAAATCTGCATGCTGAAGACGCATGTAGATATATTGCCTGATTTCACACCAAGTTTTGGCTCAAAACTTCGCTCGGTATATTTATTGTATTTCACCATGTCATGATACTCTTTATCTTTCTTCCCTTGGAGAATTTCTATGTTTTGATCTATTTTTGTCATACAGTACATCAGTGTTATTCTTTCTTCAGATTTATCTTCACAACAGTTGTGTCTTCTGCAACTTGTTAGTAGTTTCTTCCTATCCCTTTTTTCTAGTTTGAGCCACCAATATAACACAGACTTTAGTTACTGTAGTTATTTTGAACATTTGAAGACATTTCCCTCTTAAATGATAATCACAAGGAAGTGGCTAGTGAATTTGTTTGATGGATCGACAAATTAATGGATTAATTGTACTGGGGTTCATTGCATGCCATAAAACCAGTTTACCCTGTGGAGATGCTAGCTTTTGCCATATTTAATGATTTTGGTTAATAATTGTGAAAGATTGCAGAAAAGCATGATTTCTTAATCTTTGAGGATCGCAAGTTTGCTGATATTGGCAACACAGTGACGATGCAGTATGAAGGGTGCGAGATTGGTCTATACCCTAGCTGGAAAATGTTTTTCTTTCTTTTCTTTTTCTCAGGTTCCTTACTAACTTGTTACTTGTTTTGTATGAAGGGGCATATATCACATATTGGATTGGGCTGACATAGTTAATGCCCACATAATCTCTGGTCCTGGGATTGTTGATGGCCTAAAGTTAAAGGTTTACATTTTTTTTAATTCCGACTTACAGCCATGTTGAATTATGTGAAGTTTCTTTGCTGAATAACCTCTAGATCTTAATACTTTGTGTGCTTTTCAGGGTTTGCCCCGTGGACGGGGTCTATTGCTCCTTGCAGAAATGAGCTCAGCTGGTAATCTTGCAACAGGTGAATACACAGCCGCAGCTAAGAAGATTGCGGAGAATCATCCTGATTTTGTGATAGGTTTCATCTCGGTAAATCCAGCATCATGGAAAGGGGAACCTGTTAACCCAGCTCTCATTCATGCCACCCCTGGAGTTCAAATGGTATCAGGTGGAGATGCCCTTGGCCAACAATATAACACTCCTTATTCTGTAAGTTTCCAGCCCTTTTAACCTCTATATAATGGGTCACGGGTGGACTTGACCCTTCTTCCATCAGCCATCAAACACGATTTGTTGCACTTGCATCACGGGTTGGTCAGATAGACTGAGTGATTGCCAGGTGCTTAATTATTGGCAAATATTTTTTTTTTGCACAATTTGACATATTTCGTTGTGAAAATGATGGATTCCATCATAGAAGTACAATATAGATGAGAAATTTAACTATTCCGTATAACATGTACATATTTGAGGTTGCAGTCTAATACTCACCGGACTTTCAAATGTTTTACTTTGCTAACTTCTGGACCTGAAAACTGAAATTCAATTATATTGTGTTTATTTTGGTTCGGAAGTCATCATGCTGCAGATGCTATTCTATTACTATCTATTGCTGATTAAATATTGTTTGTTGTTGTTGTTTGCTGATTGAATATGCGAGCATGCTTTCAAATCCGAGAACCCGGTTGCTTCTCCATTCCCCTTGACCTAGACTAGCCTGATATCTCTACTATAAATCTTCATACGCTCAAAACTGATAACTTATTGATGACACCACGCTCAGAAGCATGCATTCCTCTTTTGCGCAGGTGATCCACGAAAGAGGCAGCGACATCATTATAGTTGGGCGAGGGATTATCAAGGCCGCAGACCCAGCAGATGCTGCCCACAAATACAGGACTCAGGGATGGAATGCTTATTTGGCCCGGAGCTCTTGAAGGGGGATGAACATATGGCTTCTACGGTGTTTCAAGGTTTTGAACAACCTTTATTCGATTTCCATTGAATAGCTGAGCTTCTTACTGTCCTCACTTGGTTTTGGTTGCTACTTAGTGTACAAACAAGTAACTCAAAGTTATATTGAATTAAATGCTTGTTATTAATTAGTCGTATTCTTGTTGCTGTTACTGGCTGTAGCTACAAGAATTTAAAAGTGATGTTATTTTTCTCTCAATACAACTGCACTAGTTTAGGATAGACCTGTACATGGGTCAACCGGTGACCTGGTGGGTCGTACTGTGAGTCCATGACCTGGCGGATCCGGGTCAGGTGGGTGGATGGGTAGGTAGGTTCGGGTTACGGTTGTCTTATCTCGAACGCGCTGACCCAACGGGTCGACTCCACGGGTCCAAACATTTTTTTTAAAAAAAAACTGGTCGTCGTCCTTGTGGATCGTAGGGGTTGTAAACATAATTCATCTCTATAAATACCTCTACACATTCACAATTTTTTTTTATGCATTTCCAATTTTCCATCAAGTTTTAACATTTTCCAAATTTCACATCTCTTTCAACGTTTCAATGGCAAATCGAAAGGAAGAAGCATCGGCTACAAGTATTTAAGATGACTTGTTTTCGAAGCATGTTTGTCGACATTGTTCTCAGGGTCATAAGATTAGGCCTGTCCACGGGTCTGATCCGGTGGGTCACGACCCGAACCCGAACCCGTGGGATAGGCGGGTCGGCGGGTCCACTAACCCGACGGGTCACGGGTCGACCCGTTTTTTTTTAAAAATCGATTTTTTGAAAATTTTACCCTAAAAACACCGTTTTTTTTTATAAAAAAAACAGTGTAGTGTAGTGTAGAGTACTAGAGTAATCTTCGGCTCTTTTGACACTCGGCCACCTCTTTTGCCGCTCCATCGCGTCCGCCAACTTGTCGATTCACTACGGTAAATTCGGATTTCTACTTAGTCAACTCTTCCCCCTCTTTTTTCGAGCTTTAAGCGGTTATACTTAGTCATAACATATTTAACTTGAAGGAAATTTTAGAAACACATGGTGGGTTCATCAGTTTCCGATATCGACAAGCGTTTTTGGTATGAAAAAGTTTGCCGACACCGAAAGCCGGTGAATAGCCATGCATTTGGCGAAATTTTGACTGGGACTTTGCGTATAACATGACCCAACAATAAACACTTCCAAAGTAAAGTTCACCTCGCCCAATCTCTTCTACCTTTTTAACTTGTCTTGTTGCCTATACAAGTAATGCAAGAGTACATAATACCTCACATGATCCATTTAAAACTGGTTTCCAAGAACATCTAAAACAGAAATTTGATAACAGTTGAATCGAAGAACATACCCTTTAGAAGCCCTCAAAGCATGGTATTTGTCCTGTCAGGTAGGCGACTGAGGAAATTGAAGGGCAGTGCAGGCAATGGGGACCTAAACCAGGGATGCCTCATCGCATAGACCCCGATCAGAGCTACTAGTGTCTTTAATGACATCACATACAGCAGCACTGCTGCCATGAGGCAGAAGATGCCAAACATGGCCGTCGCATAGGGGTCTTGCCAAGTCACTAGGGCGAGGAGCCGCTCCCCTTGTGTTGCAACATCTCCAGCCACTTTCTGAAGCTTACCCGCCACACTCCGGAGCCGGTCATACCTCATCCTCACCAGCTCCGGACTCCGGCTCGTGGGGTATGTGTCGAACTCCTCGTCCAGCTCGTCTGGTGCACACGTTTCAGCCTGTGAGATCATCTTGTTCTTGTAGGGAGGGTACTTGGGCTTGTATCGGTAGTTCCAGACCACGATCAAGAACATGTATAGGAACAGCATTGGCAGGATCAGCAAAGGGAAGCGAACGAGCATGAGAAACAGGATATGAACAAGAACGGTTGTGATGGGGTTCCTCCACAAGCACACCTCTCCAAACCACCTACTCATTCCAATGAGCCCTGCTAAAACAGCCATGAGACGGAAGAAGTTGGCCTTGCTCCTCCGCATGCTCCAATGGTCCGAGGCCACCTCAGACATGTACTCTACCACCTCCTTGCGAAGGGCGGGTTCCGCCCTTCCAAACTGCATTACCAACATGGTGACAGCCTGGTAACGCAGCATTTCCCGCTGCAGGATACTGATGGGTTGAACGTAATGCATCTTGGGAAGGAGAGGACGAGAGTATTGGTAGAGCATGCTGGCAAATGAGGTGCAAGAAAACCTTATAGCCAGATGGAGCCGACCCATCAACTTGAATCCACTGGGTTGGAGGTCCATAAGAGGATAAAAGTGGGTGTAGACTCGGCCTGTCTCAAGGGCAGAGAGTCGAATCTCGACTTTTCCAATCTTGAGGTCCCTCTTACCTGTTGAAGGAACCAACATACTCTTGAGAACATCATATACTAACAAATGCTAAATATGTTCAAAGTGGGAGATTACCATTTGAACCTTTTCCGTCAGATTGATTGTTGTCAAAAACACCCACAGTGAGAACGGTAGCCCTATCAAAGATCTCCCATGAATACTGCTCATTGTATTGAGGACAGAGGCTATCAAGAATCGTCCTAGTTCGAATCCATTTTTTACCATACTTTGCAATACAATATGTATCTGAAGTTTCTCTTCCGTCTCGAGTTTTCATTGGATAGATATGTTCAGCTCCTAGTATACCAACATCCAGTACACCGATGGGGGTCTTACAAAGTTCTGAGAGGCTAGGGCGGAGATCACTACTATAATGTGTTGATTCATCTAGGACATGGTAGCCTCCATCAAGACACAGTCGCAAATGAAGTTTGCTACAGAAATTCTCTTCCTTTAGTTGGTCTACCTCTGTAGCAATTGGCTTTTCGAGGTTATACCACTGAGAGGGAATGGCTCGATTATCCGCACGTCTATCAAAATTGCTTAGCGGGATAGTTACGCTTCCAAGGATCTCGTCTTTACCAGGAGAAACACGATTCTCAACTGTAAGAACTACATGGCCTTCAGAAGTCTCAGAAACAGCAAATAATAGTTCATTGTTCCAAAGGGGGCTGAGAGTTCGACTTTGAAGAGTCTTAGTTTTTAAGAAAATGTTGCCTATTTGTGCCTTGACACAAACTTCAGGGAAACAAGTCCTATCAGAGGGTTGCAGCTCTTGTGCCTCAATAACAGTCACACGAGCATACCATAACGTTGGTGCATGGTAGACCATTGGGCGAAACTGTGTATAAGTAGCAGCAGAGAAATCTATAAGAGGTATGGCATCATCAAAATGCCAAGCAGCATGGAAGGCCTCATCAGCTTGTGTACCAGTCCACACTGTAAGCATCAGCTCACCTTTAGTCCTCTCCCCCATACTGTCTTCAAGGCAGTACCACTGAGGCGCTGATGGACTATCAGGAGGAACTCTCATTGGAACTTTAGTTAAGTCAAATCGTACAATGCCAACAGTGTCATCTTTATCGAGATGCTTGTACTTGACCACTATATATATCACAGAAGCTAGCATCCGGTCCATTGAGAAAGCAAATACGACATTCCAATCAGGATCTTGGTTCTTATTGATATGCTTTGTCACTCCCTTATAGTTTCCTACTCTGACTTCGACAAAGGGACCAAGGCTCTCGGTGATATCCATTATTGGAAGATCACGTGCTTTCACTACACTAACATACAAGAAGTCCATCCTGGCCACAAGATCATAAGTGCTAGCCCTCTTATCTGGATGAAGAATATGACTTCCAACAGCTCCAACAACCGTACCACCTCCAAGGTATGTTTGTGTTTCTTTAAGAGCAATGTCAACAGGCTGTACAGCAGATGTAGAATGCACCCTGACAATCTTGGGAGGTGGTGCATCAGCTTCCACTACCTTGTCTCTTATCTCTTCAACTTCAGGGCCAGAAAAGTGATCATGATGATGTTTACTGGAATGAATAGGGTTCAGCAAAGCTTCACACTCTACCTGAGAGACCTGAGTTGCGGCTGGGTGCACCTCCAATTGCATCAACTTTCCTGAATTATCTACTGAAGGAAGCATAGTAGAGGAATTGACAGAAGGGACGTCAGTAATATAAACTTTGAGAGAAATCTTTCCTCTAACCCATGAGAATAACCGACACTTTTTCAGAGGGTATTGCAAGACAACAGCATCAGAGTGGGGAACAAATGAAGTTCCACTTACAGATACCTTCCCAAGCAATGATCTGTCTTTCCCAACTCTGATGGTAGTGGTACTATAAACATATGCTTCTAGATTAAGATGTTGCAGGATGCTGGGGTCAGACAAGCTAAAATAGAAGCTCTCGTCCCAGATAGGACTTAGATCCTTATCCTTGACAGTAGTTCTGTAGCTCTGTCCATCGAAAAAGAGCTCTACATACACACTGGTTGACCCTTGTCCACCCTTGGGCTTAAGGTTATAAGCACTAACCACATCTACACCAAGCTTCAGGTTTTTCATGGTCTTATTTGTAGGGAGCAAGTAAGTTGTATGTTGTTCAACAATAAATCAGACACAAGTTTAGATACCTGTGAAAGAACAATGAAAAATTAAGGTTCAGCGGAGGATATAAAAGTTGCTCAATACAATATGCACCATTCTGGGCCAAAATTTATGCCCTTCTTTACAAGCTGCGCAATAACTATGAGATGTTTTCCCCTTACCATTCCATTCACTTGAAGAAATTTCAATAGCAGAAAAGCAAATACATGTGTGCTAGTAGACAAGGTAATGGATTATACACTTGACAAGCCCTTTTGACATGCAAGCAAATTGTGTTCCTTCTTTTGTGGCTTGGCAATTGATTCTGATCAGTTTTTACAGACCAGAATTCATATACCTAGGCGCAAATGGCAATCCTGTCAAATTCAGGGAAGTTTGTCAATGTCGATTACAATGAGCAAGCCAGTGGTATGATGTATCCAGCTTCTTTGTGTATACATAAAGCATTAGTAAGTAGGATGCATATATAGGAAAATGCATTAGAACCCTGTTGCTGTACAACTTAGAAATTTTGTCAGACATCTGATGTTGATTGCATCACATGAGCTGAAATAGGATGATCTTTTACACTAAAGGAGTCTTGTGCTCAATTGCAAGAATTCCATTGATGGAAGGATGAGGAGTGCTTACCAATCATATCAATCCCAAGCTTCTCATAGATTGAATTGAAGAAACCATCAACTGAATAAAACCCCAAGATACAACACCGCAGTTCGCCAACACATGAACACTGTCACCTTGGAATTGGACATTGTTCATACGGACCTGAGCTGTTCAAGCAGTTTCTAGATTTAACGAATCACTGTCTAATCATAAATTAGTTGAGCAATTTTGACGAACAGCATAATCAGATTTTATCTAAAGATGAATCAACTGAAAATAAGAGATGATCATCACATCCAAGAACTAGTTTCCTCAGTAGATCATAAAATTGTATCATTTGTGATCCCAAAATTTCAACTTTAGCCAGCAAAACCTACCTACTTTAACAACAAATGCAATTCCAACGGAAGAAAACAAAATAGGAATCTGATATATGTGCAATTAAGTGCATGATCGACAGTTACCGTCAATTACCTAACCACGCCTTCCAAATTGAGGAGAAATTAGAGATCCGAAAACTACCATAGTGAATCGACTAGTCGGCGGAAGCGATGGGAGCGGTGAAAGAGGTGGCCAAGTCGCATTACTCCTCTGTGTTCACTGAAGGCGAGCGAGCGGCAAAGGCAGCGAAATCCACGGGGGAGGTGATCGAGCACCAAAGGGAGTGGTGGTGGTAGTGGCGGCGGTGCCGAGTTCACCGGAGAAGAAAATGGATAGACGAGTAGCGTTGACTTATAATAGTAACTTATAGCGTTGACTCACATTTTGAAATGCTATCAAGGAAGTTTTGGTGTGATCGGGATTGGTTCAATCAGATGTCTTGGGTTATAAAAGGAAGATGGATGAAACCGTCGCGTTTCATCCATCTTCCTTTATTTCTCTAACCAAACCTCACTTTTTCTTGTGGATTATTTCTCTAACCAAACCTCACTTTCTCTTGTGGAAAGTTAGTTAATTGACATTACAAGTGCTACAAAGGGATTTTTGAATGGTAAGATTAAGAAACTTGGGGGAGGTTTTGGGCGGGAGATTGCACCACAACTAACAATCGTAAAATTACAAGCCAAGTGATTCCTTGCACTGACATCAGGAAGATTCAAACATGGCTATTGTCCCATTTCCCACTACAAACTCTTATTCTCTTAGAGAGCATAGTCAGGTAGGCGGTTGAGGAAATTGACGGACAGTGCAGGCAGCGGGGACCTAAACGTGGGATGCCTCCTCATCGACGTCCCGGCCAGGGCAGCCACTACCTCATGCGAAAGATTGTTGTTGCAGCAGGGCGGAGCTCACACTGCAAGCATCAGCTCACCTTCAATACCGAGGCAATGATGGACTATCAGGAGGAAGTCTCATTGGGACTTTATTTACGTCAAATCTTACAATGCCAACAATATCATATGCGAGGAGATCCTTATACTTGACCACTGTATATAGCACAAAAGCTTGCATCCGATCCATTGAGAAAGCAAACACAACATTCCACTCCACTCATGGTCTTGGTTCTTATTGACGTGCTTTGTGACTCTCTTGTAGTTGCCAACCCTCACTTCGACAAGGGATCAAGGCTCCCAGTAATATCTACAATTGGAAGATCATAAGCGCTAGCTCTCTTATCTGGATCAAGAATACGGCCTTGAACAACTGTACCACCTCCAAGGTACGGACATGTCTCTTTAAGAGCAATGTCAACAGGTTGAGCAGCAGATGTTCTGACAATCTTCGGAGGTGGTGCCTCAGCTCTCATCCCTTCAACTTCAAACTTTGTCAATTGATGGGAAACATCAGAAGAGCGATCATGATGATGTTTACAGGCATGAATAGGGTTCACCTCTGAATGCATCAAGTTTCCTGAATTTTCCACCGAAGGAAGCAGAGTAGAGGAATTAATGGAAGGGTCATCAGTTATATAAACTTTGAGCCGAAACTCTCCTCAAACCCATGAGAAAATTCGACACTTTTTCTACGAGTATTGCAAGACAACAGCATCAGAGTGAGAAACAAATGAAGTTCCAATTACCAATACCTTCCCAAGCAATGATCTGATGTTCCCAGTTCCCACCTCTGATGGTACTGCAAACACATGCTTCAAGATTAAGATGTTGTAGGATGCTGGGGTCGGAAATACTGAAATACAAGCTCTCATCCCAGACAGGATTGAGATCCTTATCCTTAACAGTAGTTCGGTATCTCTGGCCATCCAAAAATAGCTCTACATATGGACTGGATGACCCTTGACCATCCTTGGGCTTAAGGCTGCAAGCACTTGTCACATCTACACCGAACTTCAGGTTATTCAGAGACATGTTTGTAGTGAGCAAGTAGCTTGTATGTCAACCAGCGAAAAATCAGACACAAGTTTAGACTTTAGATACCTGCAAAAGAGAGGGGAAAATGAAGTTTGGGATAAGGGAAGCCAACAATGAAAATAAATGATAGTAATCTGAAAGCAAGAATCTCGCAATCAGCTAATTGAGGAAAACTCATATTTAATTCAATTTCACATCTGAAAAATTACAATTTGGAGTTGCTCCTCTTTTTGTAATAAAAACCAAAATAACTTACTCCTAATATTAATGAAAGAACTAAATAGAGTTCAGAATAATGGGAAACATGGAGAAAACAGATTGGATAATGGTAAAGTACCTTAAAATTAGGATGTGGGGATATGGGAAACATAGGGAACTAGATAGAAAATGCAGCAAATTTACATACTTGTGTTTAGTACAAGTGTACAATTACTAACTAGAAGCCTCTTTAATAACCATGAAGCATCCCTAACTGCCTCTGCTTTGCTGAGAGAAAATATTTTTAATAAATACAGTATTACTTTACATCTTTCTAATGATCAATGAAAGATGCAAATCCATTTTTTTTCTGGCTGAACTTCGATTCTACATGTATTCTCAGTCAGGTATACACATTTTGGAGCATTAAACGTAATCCATTGCTGAGATTTTCTTCACAATTCAAAAGTTGGGAGTACCATTGCAGGTTATATTAAAGTTAACAACAAATGTTCTCTCAAAAAAAAAAACAGTTAAGAACAATTGCAATATGGAAGAAAAAAAATACAAATCTGACCTCTAATAGCCATAAATTTGTACATCTTGCAGATTTTGTGTGATTAAGTGCATCGGGAGTTACTGTCAATTACCTTACAATGCATTCCAATTTGAGCCGACAAACGATATAAAGCAAACTGGGAGAGTTTATAAAATCTGCAATTTGAGGAAGTCAGGAACTCTGTGAAAAACAGCTGTGAAGAAGGTATAATGGCTGTAAACTATGAAGTAGAAATCCGATTTTACCGTAGTGAATCCACTGGTCAGAGGAATGGATGTGGTGGGAGCAATGACAGAGGTGGCCAAGTGCCTAAGCCAACTACCAAATGACAGCGAAATTAGCAGTGGAGGTGATCGATCACCAAAGTGAGTGGTGGTGGCAGCAGCATATTTCTCCCCAACTATAGTAACATCTTATGAAGGACAGGCTTGAAAATGGAGGTTGACCAGAGAATTCCTATAGAAGACACCACTTGAGGTGAGTGTACATATTTATTTATATCAAGTACATTTTTTATTATTATTGAAAAGCCTACCTAAACATAGCAACTGCACAAACTGCCAATATGAGAAAGGCTTTTTAACAAGGTAGAAAACGTTCTAGAAATTGCAGAAGATAGCGAAATCACGGATCAAAAACAGGTGTTGCTCAACACCTTATATTAAGCGTCAAGCAAGAAGATACAGTGACCGGGATGCCAGACAAATATTCATAGGAATCATAGGCTAATTATCAAGGATCCAAAATGAAAAGATTTCATCTTTGAAAGTTATAGACAATAGCATATCGAAACAAAATTGAACAGAACTCAGCACTGCGAAACATTACAAGGCATTGAGGCAAGGATTGTCACAACATACCTTCTTTCCTTCTCAGGGCAATTTATTCTTTGTCGCCTTCATGTATCCAGACACCCTCATCATCACAGGGAAAGAGTACGAGCTTTGGACATCGATACTTCTCCATATATGTCAAATTTGGAAACATATTCTCCAAATCTCTCCATCTGATGTGCAGGTTAGGCAAATACTTCAATCGCAAAGTCTTGACACTCCACTTATTCTGATCAGTGCCACCACGCAATTCCTTAAGGTTTCCCCCCACAATGTAGAGTTTCTCAAGCTTCTTCAATTCGCTTGGATCCAACCAATGCGGTGCAGTTTCGCACGGGAAACACCATAGCTCTAATTTTACTATATTTCCCAGGTGTTCATTGCTTAAAGTGTCATTCTTATCATCTTGATTAGACTGATGCCCCCAACATTTCAGCTTCTTCAGTTTTGAGAACCTCAATGTTTCCCTGGTAATAGCACCCTGCGGTTGTAGCTGACTATGTGCCCTTTCAGTAATATTGAAATCCCTTTCCCATAAAATCTTTAGCTTGCGAAGATTATCCATCCCCTTCAACACCTGAAGCTCTTTATGATCGGGGAATATGTTTCTGTTCACAATAATGCTTAATTTCCTTAACTTCTTTAGATTTAACAAATCCTCAAGGATGCACAACTTTCTATTTTGTGGATCACTGCCCTGGTTAGTGATGACAAATCCCTTGAGCACCTCAAGCTTTGACAACAACCTGATCCCTTTTGGCATTTTAGTAAGGAGGCGGCAATTGGTTATATCTAGATGGGTAAGACTTGCGAGGGATCCAATGCCAGTAGGCAGCTCCTCCAAGTAACTACACTCTCGAAGATCAAGTATTATAAGATTCGTGAGTTTACAAACTGAAACAGGAAGTTTCGTGATTGTCAACAACCCCTGCAAGCTGAGAACCCTCAACTGCTTCATGTTCTTCAGTTCCTCCAGAAACGCTTGGTTCTCAATCTCAATGTGCTCAGCATCATCACAACGCCAACTCCCCAAGAGAAGCACAGACAAACACTTCATCTTAGAGAACCATTCCAATTTGATATCAACCAGACAGTCACTGACATTCAACAAAGTACGTACATTTCTGAAACTTTGCAAGTTTTCACTAAAATTGGTGTAGTCCGCCCAAAGCTTGCAAGAGGATGGGCAGTTGTCCTGTGGTTTTAGCAAACAAGCCCTTCGAGAAAGAGTAAAATGTGGGGTGAGCATGCCATTCTCCTGGTTGAAATCAAAGAAAGCCTCCTCTTTTGCCTTTATAGTAACAAAAGAGTGCACAAGAAGACGCATGCAACAATTCCCTGTAGCTCGGCCTTTCTCCATTAAAGGCTCAATAAAGCCCTTTTCTGTCAGGACCTTTGAAACATGTTCCCCGATTTCTTCAATTGTCTTTGGTTTTTTCTCCTCTTCATCAGTGGGAACTTGTTGAGAAACACATGGAGGAGGAACGCCTTTCTCAAAATAAGGGTCAAAGAATCCCTCTCCAAACCACCAGTAGAATAGCATCCTCTTCTTGATCACTTGGCTCTTCGAGGCCCTTGTATTGTTGTCGTTGTCTTCATAAAATGGAAAAACTGCAAAGCATAACAAGCAATTCTTTTGGATGTCAGTCAAAGATTCGTAAGAACGACACAGGTCTGACCACTCATCACTGGACGACGCAATGTCAACAACTTTCTGCTTGTTCTTGCTCCTCTTGAACCACAGGTTCTCCTTCTTCTTCTTAGTAATGTCTGAAGCCTCCCGACGTTCTGCTTCTTTAGGAGGAGGGATCAAGAGCTTCAGCTTAACAACTATTCGAAAAAGTTGCATGAAACTAGTAGAATCAGCTAGGAAGTCGGCAGCTGTGAGATGATTTGTAGCATCCATGAGCTCTTGAAGAAGCTCCTCGCAAGTCTTATAATTTCGGGAGCTCTTGTACCTGTCTATGTTTTTTAGTATGTGCTTCAGATCAAAATGCAACATTTCCAACATGGAAGTTTGATTCTTGGTGTTGGCAACAGTGGATTCAACAACGACATCCTCATTAGTAGTCCTGGTGGCAGAAGTAGTGGTGCCATTCACAGTAGAGGATTTGATGCTCAGCATTTCAGAGATCAAAGAATCAAGATTTGTAAATTCATCTTTGAATCGATCTAAAGCTGATGGCTGATTGGAAGAAGAGGCCCGATTGAAGTTGGAAGAAGATTTATCCCCAGGAGTGGAAACAATATGAATTTCAACAGGCTTAGAGACTCTTCCTTGAGGATGTCCTTCTTGAAGATTATCATTACATATGATTACTTCTTGAAGACTTCCCATTTTACTAGAGCGAACTTCACAAGAACTGATCTCGACTGGTAAGAGAATGCATTTAATTTGTTCCATATAATGACATGGAATACTTCTCACATCAGTGCCACGAAGATCAAGAAACTCTAAACTGCTGATTGATGCCAGAGGAAACAACTTTTGCACACCAGAACGATTTGTTAGTACCAGCTTCCGAAGACTACTAGCAGCTGAAAAGGATATGTCTGTTTGAGGTTCAATTTCAGTTTCTGTTTGGAAATCAACAGTATAGTCATTTGCTAAAGAAAGATCCAGCACTTCTAAATTTATGAGAGGTTGTAGGTCAGGCACAACTTCTAAATGTTGACAGTCTTCCAATATGAGCTCCCTGAGGCTTACAAGCTTAGAGATGTGTGGTAGTTTTGTCACAGAGGTTTGCGAGAGATTCAGAATCTGAAGCTTCTGAAGAGGGTCCAAGAAATCTGATTTCAGCTCTTGTGAGGAACTAATCTTAAGACCTTTGAGGTCAAGTTCTTCAAGGTTTGAAGGTAATGTCAAGGTTTCAAGGGAATCCAACACCAGATATCTTAATAAGAGTTTAGAAAGACTGGTAAGATAAGGAAAAGGCCAGAAATTTTTGACATTTGTTCTAGAGAGATTAAGCTCCTTCAGATTTCTAAGATTACTTAGATCATCAGGCAGTTCAATTTTATCACAACCCGAGATGTCAAGTGCCTCAAGACGTGGCAAGGATTTCATTGGTGGAAGTTTTATTAAACTAGTACATTCTCGTAGTATCAATCTACGAAGACGACTCTCAAAACCTGACGGAATATGGAGATCTACAGATTCAAATTGAGTTCTTGAAAGATCAAGAACTTCAAATCTCAAAGCAAGAATTTTACCAATGTGTTTCACCTCCCTAGCACCAGAAAGATCGAGCACCTGAAGGGATTCTGCTGATTCGAAAGAACCCATCACCCTCAAATTTGAATCTCTTAGAAGTAGCTGAGTGAGTTCTTTATAAAATCCATAAGGCATGGAAGCCAAGGCAGTATACGAAAGATCAACCATATGGAGTGATGTAGTGGAGATGGAGGCTATCTTTTGCAAGGCAGTGCAGTGAGACAGATCAAGAACCTCAAGTCTAGAGCTGTTAATTTCAGGGAGGGAACCTAGTTTAGAACACCCTCTAAGAATGAGACAACGAAGAAGGAAAAACTGAGAAAAAAAGCCAGACGGTAAGCTTTCAATGAGAAGATCAGACAAATTGAGGTGCAGAAGGTGAGGTAGTCTGGAAATTGAATTTTCACGAATGGTGGTCAAGTAGCTTGAACCAGAGATTTCAAGAACGGTCAAGTTCCTCAAGATTTCAAAAGGGAAAGTACTCTGTGGCACAAACTCACAACCTCGAAGCAGCAATCCTGTGAGATTCTTAGTATTTCCAAGTAGAGGCTCCAATGAATTGGGCACAGGATTGAAGTGGGAGACATACTCAACCTCCAAATAGGAGCGATGAGTGTGATTCCGAGAAACTGCAACTTTTTGCTGCTTTCGGATTCCATCAGCAAGCAAAATGTGACCAAGTTTCCCCAAATTGAGAAGATCAACAAACCCTAGATTTTCCTTGACGCATAATCCCCGATGTTTGCAACGAATTGGCCTCTCCAGTGCCGATTCCGCAAATTGAATCGTACCATTCTCCCCATCCGAAACTTCTAGAACCCCTTCCTCGTATATCAAATCGTACAAGACATCAAGCCCTTTCTGATAAGCTTCCTCAACAGGGCCGAGATAGCCGGCCATCATCCAGTTCGCTATAAGCTGATTGAAATGGATGGTTTCGCAGCTTTTAAAGAAGCTTCTACAGTGTACATGACAGTTAGTCATGTTGACTTCAGTGCTGCCAAACGGCACAGCCCTTGCTTCATGTTTATCCACTGAATCAGAACTAGCTGATCCAGATTCACTTCCAAGCAGCTCGAGATTCATTTCTGCAATGATGAATTCGCCAAAGAGTCTATGCGATCTTAAAATAGGGAGGAGCAAAAAATCTCAGATCTGAGATGCGGCGGTGGAATTCTAAAGAGTGAAGCACGCATACCTGAACTGACTACCGGCACCGGAAGAGATTCGGCGGAGGGTGACTGGCGGCGGCGTTCGAAATTAAGAACCAGATCTGGCGAGCGATTGTAGAGTAGAGAAATCTCAAAAGCTGATTCGTGTGTGAGAGAGATTTCGCGGGAATAAAAAAAAAAAAAACGAATTCTGTACTCAACGCCCCGAAACCGGGCCGTAATAGGTGGCTCAATGGTAAGAATTGTTTTATATTTTTCACCGGGTATACAATTGTTTTACCTATTTTGTTTGGTATCTCTGACTTTTGGTGATATTTTGGTTTGCGTCGTCGGTGGGTTGGTTTTAACAGCTCCGTTATTTTTGAATAAAAAAAAACAAAGAAAGAAAGGCAGAATTGAAAACGAAGGACAGAGACTCGACAGTAGAACAAGGAAGAACTGAGAATCGACAGGGAGGACGACGACTGAGGGCAGCGACAGTGACTAAGCTTCAGTGACAAGGCGACAGCAAGGCTACTAGGGCATCCTCACTCGTGTTTCAGGCATTGTGACATGTGAAGATGGAGGCGATTGAGGGAGGAGAAGCCATACACCGAACCCCGTGCCTGAGAGCGAAGGAAATGGTGACCCGTTGTCTAGATCAGCGACTGGAGGTAGAGACGAAGGTGATATCAGGTTAATGCTTGACATTCGGGTTTGATTCCTGCATCTGCCCTTTCTCTTGGGTGAAAAATCAAGGTTCACCTTGCTTGAGTTGCTTCTTACCATTGGGTCTAGCCGATCGGCGCATTATCAAAAATAAATAAATTGGGTGTGTGTTTGGGTCGAATACACAAACTTAGTTAGGTTTGCGGGCACCCGTAGCAATCCTAGACGGATTTGAATACAACATCTAACCTGTTAAGCGGGTTTAACTCGACCTGCACCCGCGACACCTGACAAAATATTGGATAAAATCCGTTCTTAGTCCGGTCCGCGCCTGCATTTGCCCTAGTTATGCCAAAAAAAAAAAAAAGAAAAGAAAAATGTGTGGGGCACCCCACCTGGAGTGGTCGCCTCGCCTGGTCGGAGACTCTGGTCAATTTCCCTTTCCATTGAAGTCCAGTTGAATCCACCTACTCGGCTCGGTGGGGGAGGGAGAAACAGGTAATCTCTACAGGTTTCACATCATCTCCAACGCCTTTCTCGATTGCCTGCTGATACATTCTCTTCTCCATCACTCGATGTTGTCGCCACCGCCATCGCCACCGCTACCGCCAGTCCACCGCTCACCTTGGTAATTGATCACCTCCGCCGCTGATTTCGCCGCCATAGCCGCTAGCTCGCTTTATCGTCAGTGAACACGTAGTAGTAATTCGATCATGCTGCAGAAGTGTAGTGTAGAGTACTCTTCGGCTGTTCGGCTCTTTCGCCACTCCATTGCTTCCGCCAACTTGTCGATTCACTACGGTAAATTCGGATTTCTACTTCGTCTTCATAACTGTCTATCTTACTTCATTACATTACAAATTGCAAATCTAATTTCTTCGAATTGTACCTTCCCTAATTTTTCATGACGTTTTTTCGGCAGAAATTGGAATTCGTGGTAACGTAATTGGTGATGACTGTCGATCATGTACTTAATTGCACTTGAAAACTGCAAGATGTACAGATTTATTGTCCAGTAGACACTGAAATTTGAATCTTTCTCATCAAAGCGGAGATAGTTAGGGATGCTTGTAAGTTGTGGGTAGTAGTTTTATACTGTAGTACTAAGCAAAAGTATATAGGTTTTGGGGCCTAACATTGAGAGTTGGGATCACAAGTGAAACATTTATGATCTCTTGAGAAAACTAATTCTTGAATGTGAATGATCATCTATTATTTTCAGTTGATTTTATTTTTAGATAAACTTAACTCGCATACTTTGACCAGACAAGTTATATTCTTCTTGGAAAGGGCTCAAAATGGTGATTAGTTAAAACTGGCAATTCCTTGAAAAGTTCACGTCTGTATGACATTGTTCAATTCCAACCAAGTGACATTGTTCATATGTTTGCGGTGTTGTTTTGTTCTCTGTGGCAGCCATTGTTCAATTCCAACCAAGTGACATTGTTCAGTTGATGGTTTCTTGCTATTAAGCAACAAGGCTCCTCTACTATATACTAAAAGATCATACTCCGTTCTTTGAACAAACGTGGTAAAAGAAAGGGTGGACTTTCCACCCCAGTTCTTTGAACAAACGTGCTAAAAGAAAGCAGAATTTAGGCTGGTTCTGTGGTAAATGTTATTTTTATTTGGCATCTTAAGACTAGTTCAAGCACTGTCATTTTGCAATATGTC
The DNA here is from genome assembly GCA_963922045.1 of Persicaria maculosa. Classification (NCBI taxonomy): domain Eukaryota; kingdom Viridiplantae; phylum Streptophyta; class Magnoliopsida; order Caryophyllales; family Polygonaceae; genus Persicaria; species Persicaria maculosa. Next base: position 69,673,579 of record OY998260.1, read on the forward strand.
TTTGTGCATCGGTCTTTTCCATAGTATATAATATGTTATCATTGATGTACCAGTCTTTCATGTCCAAACAATTAGATATGTTAGAAGTTTGGTTAGAGAAACCTTGATGTTTCACATGCATGGTATAATAATCTTCTTTCTCATGTTCAGCCTCTAACTTGCCATTTGAGTTGATTGGACTTTTTACATTACTGTAGCAGGTCACATAGAACCTTGTACAGTTTTTGGCCATTTTGTGTCCGGACAAGCCTTTCAGTGATATTTGTCTGGAACAAACTAATCTATCGGTCAGAAGGACGAGAAAAGGAAAGGAAATTTTCCAATCAAATGAGGATCTATTTTCTTTTATTTTCTGATTTTCCAGTGGTTCCATATTTTGATTTTGTTATTTGCCATATACTCTATATATTATGGGTGCTTTGCCACCAAATCAATTGCCTTATAGACTAGCACCCATAAAATTTCTTGAAGTGAATGTAATAGTTGGGGGGAAAACATCTCATACGAATCTCGTGATACTAGTCACAACAAAGGAGTGTGATACAAACTTAATTACTTATCAACCCAGGGTAATCCCGCTTAAAGCGAGATGTACGCACTCTTACCCCAAGAAAATTTAGAGTGTGATACACAGTTAAGTTTATTTAATTTTATTAGTTTTAGTTATTACAGTATCTTATTTTCCTGCATTTTCTAGTTATTTTCCATATCCCGACTTCCTCCTTTAAAGGCTTTTTTTTATCATTATTCAATCCGCTGTCTCCATGTTTCCCATTTTCTTTAATTTTAGTTAGGAGTAAATCATTTTGTTTTCTATAATAATAAATGGAGTAGCTCCAGATTGTAATTCTCAGAGGCGAGATTGAATTGAATTCGAATTATGAGTTTTCCTCAGTTGGCTGGTTGCAAAATTCTTACTTTCAGATTACTATTATTTATTTTCATTGTTGGATTCCTAACAGTGCCTGGGAAGTACATAAATTTGTGGGCCAAATTGGTGCTAATTGCTGTGAGCAACCTTTATATCCTCCGCTTTCTCCTGTTCTTTTGCAGGTATCTAAACTTGTAGCTGATTTACAATATACTATGACTGTGAATAGCCTGAAGCTTGGTGTCGATGTTGTAAGTGCTTACAACCTTAAGGCCAAGGACGGAAAAGGGTCATGCAGTGCATATGTAGAGCTCTACTTTGATGGCCAGAGATACCGAACTACTGTCAAGGATGAGGATCTCTGTCCTGTCTGGGGCGAAACCTTCTGTTTCAGCATTTCTGATCCCTTAATCCTACAACATCTTAATCTGGAAGCATGTGTTTACAGTACCATCAAAGGTGGGAACGGCAGGTCATTGCTTGGGAAGGTATCTATAAGTGGAACTTCATTTTCTCCCCACTCTGATGCTGTTCTCTTGCAATACCCTTTGAAAAAGTGTAGAATATTCTCATCAGTTAGAGGAGAGCTTCGTCTCAAGGTTTATGTTACTGATGACCCTTCCGTCAATTCCTCTCCTCTGTTTCCTTCGGCAGATAATTCAGCAAATTTTATGCATGGACAGGAGGTGCACCCTGCCGCAACTCAAGTCTCTCAGATAAAATCTGAAGAGACGAGAGCCAAGGCAATAAAAGCTGAGACACCACCTCCCAATATTGTCAGGATGGATTCCACATCTGTTGCACAACCCGTTGACATTGCTCTTGAAGAGAAAGGCCTGCACCTTAGAGGTGGTACAGTTACTGGATGTCATATTCCTCCTCCAGATAAGAGGGCTAGCACTAATGATTCTGTTGAGATGGACTTCTTCTCGTATGTCAGGATAGTGAAAGCGCGTGATCTTCCTATAGTGGATATTTCTGGGAGCCTTGATCTCTTTGTTGAAGTGAAGGTTGGAAGCTATAAGGGAGTGACAAAGCATATCGATAGGGACCAAGATCCTGAATGGCAGGTTGTATTTGCTTTCTCAAAGGGCCTCGCGTCTGTGCTATCTGTAGCGGTCAGGTACAAGCATCTCGATGGAGATGATTCGGTTGGCATTGTAAGATTTGATCTGAATGAAGTCCCAAGGAGAGTTCCTCCTGATAGTCCATTGTCGCCTCAGTGGTACTGCCTAGAAGACAATATGGGGAAGAGGATTGAAGGAGAGCTGATGCTTGCAGTGTGGACTGGTACACAAGCTGATGAGGTTTACCGTAGTGCTTGGCGTGTTGATGCTGCCATGCCAGCTATAGACTTATCTGATGCAGCTTGTACACAGCTTCGCCGAAAGGTCTATATTTTACCAAAATTATGGTATATTAGTGTGACTGTCATGGAGGCACAAGATCTGGAACCAACTGATAGGACCTGTTTCCCTGAAGTATACGTCAAGGCACAATTGGGAAACCAGATGGTGAGAACTAGGACTCTTCAGGCTCGAACACTCAACCCCCTTTGGGACGAGGATCTATTCTTTGTTGTTGCTGAGCCGTTTGAGGACTGTCTAGTTCTTACAGTTGAGAATAATGTGTCTCCTGGTAAATATGAGATCCTCGGACGTGCAATCATCCCACCTAGCTTAGTTGATAAACGTTTGGATCATAGACCCATTCTCTCTCGCTGGTACAAACTCGAAAAGCCAATGGCCACAGACGTAGACCAAATGAAGAGCCAGAATTTCTCTAGCAGACTTCGTTTGCGAGTGTGTCTTGATGGAGGCTACCACGTCCTAGATGAATCAACACGTTACAGTAGTGATCTCCGCCCCACTGCCAAACAACTTTGGAAGCCCCACATTGGTGTTCTGGAAATTGGTATACTCAAAGCTGAACAGCTCCATCCAATGAAAACTCGAGATGGAAGAGAAACTTCTGATACATATTGTATTGCAAAATACGGTAAAAAATGGATTCGAACTAGGACCATTATTGATAGCCTCTTCCCCGAGTACAAAGAGCAGTATACCTGGGAGGTCTTTGATAGGGCTACCGTTCTCACTGTGGGTGTTTTTGACGACGGTCAATTCGGCACGAAAGAGTCAAATGGTAACTCCGCACTTTAAACTTGAACCTATATATTGGTTGATGCTTTTTTACTACTCATGACCTGATTTTTTTAAGAGTACCTTGATTCCTTTCACAGGTAACAAGGACCTCAGGATTGGAAAAGTTGAGATCCGATTATCCGCCCTTGAGATAAATCAAATCCACACCCACGTCTATCCTCTTCTGGACCTCCGACCCACTGGAGTCAAGACGATGGGTCGGCTCCATCTGGCCGTAAGGTTTTCATGCATCTCATTCGCCAAAATGCTCTCCCAATACACGTTACCCCTCCTCCCCAAGATGCATTATGTTAGACCCATCAGTTCACAGCAGCAGGAAACGTTGCGTAACCATGCTGTCACCATTGTGGCAATGCGGTTAGGAAGGGAGGAACCTGTCCTTCACAAGGAGGTAGTGGAGTACATGTGCGAGGCGCGCTCGCACCTCTGGAGCATGCGGAGGAGCAAGGCCAACTTCTCCCGCCTTGCGTTTGTCTTTTCAGGGCTTCTTGCAAGGTGGAGGTGGTTCGAAGACGTGTGCTGGTGGAAGATGCCCATCACGACAATCCTCGTTCATATCGTGTTTCTCGTGCTCGTCTGCTACCCTGCATTGATCCTGCCAATGCTCTTCCTATACATGTTCTTGATCGTGGTCTGGAACTACCGTTACAGGGCAGGGCACCCTCCCCATAAGGACATGGCTATCTCACACGCTGAAATGTGTTCATCAGACGAGCTGGACGAGGAGTTTGACACCTTCCCCACGAGCCGGAGTCAGGAGCTGGTGAGGATGAGGTATGACCGCCTCCGGAATGAGTCAGGTAGGCTTCAGAATGTGGCTGGAGACATTGCTACGCAAGGGGAGCGGTTCCTCGCGCTGCTGACCTGGCAAGACCGCTGCGCAACGGTAATCTTTGCCATTTTCTGCCTCATGGCAGCCTTTTTGTTGTATTTGACGCCATTCACAGTAGTGGTTACTGTGGCCGGGTTTTATACTATGAGGCATCCCCGGTATAGGTCCCAGCTGCCTGCGTTGCCCGTCAATTTCCTCAGTCGCCTACCTGACCGGCAAGATGCTATGCTCTAAGAGCTTGTAGAGGGTACATTCTTCGACTTTAGGGCTCGTTTAGTATGGGTATATCGACATAAGATATGAGCACGTTCTTGGGTTACCTTTTATTTTGAAAAAATTAGTACATCATTTCCCATTCCTTCTAAAATGCTTCCAATTAATCGGTAAGATCAACCCATGAAATATATAGGGGTTTAGCTAGTGGGAAATTGGAATCATCTAAAACAAGAATACACATTCAATTGTGACCTTATTTCCATCAAATTAAAGAACACTTTGTGAAACTTTGAAGGAATTGAATTGATCAGATTTTGATCCCAATCAAAGTGAGCAAGAAATCCTTGTAGTCTCCGGATGTGTCTCCGATAATCGCTTGATCCACGGTTTCTTTGTTTGCCTCTAAGTACACCTCTTTGATCCTCGACATGTCCACTTCAGCTCGAGTCAAAACCGCCCTCGTTAACGAATCCTCATCCGTGCCTAGGCCAATTATGGATGCCCTTATAACCTGCCCATATAGATCAACAAGCATGAATATCACATAAGAAACCTTTCTTGTCAAGTTTGATCACCTCTTCTATGGTTTCGAATCACCTCGGCGAAGTGTTTCTCTGGAGAGTTTATGCACATGATCACTATCTTCAGCAATGCTTGTGAATTACCATTTCCAGTACTTTCAATGTCCTGTCAAAGAAGTCGAAATAGATTCACAATAAGTGTTGAACACAAGAAAAAGCTTGACATTGGTCTTGTGTATTGATCACCTCCTCTATGGTTTTGCTAAAGTCGAGCTTATAGGAACCAAATGTTGCTCGGAGCTGAAAAAGGTTCCTCGTCGTTAGGATGAATAGCAAGTCGTCGTGCTCCAATTGCTTCGTTATGATGAAGTCGTGAAGTTTGGCTGCCTCTAGCTCCGCTAGTTTTGGATCGACTACTTTCTTGTCGTGCCTATATGAGCTCACTAGTCCAACAAGAAGCTGATGGGGCGGAAAAAAAAAAAGGTACATCACGCAAATCCGACCAAGAACAACATTGCTAGAGATTTTTCGTATTTTCATCTAGTGCAAAATGCAATCTCTAGGTAAAGAAATCACCTTTCTCATGGGCAATGGAACATGTTGCCCTATGTCTTCTTCGAGCGAGCAATCAAATAGCGAGCAATAGATCTGCCTAACCGATAGAAGATGGTTAGCGGATGATGCACACGCTATTTCGACTATTACTTGGAAGTCCTTAACCGCCTTCTTGTTGGACATCAAGGCGTCGCGTGCTAGTCTTGCATCCCTTTCCGCCAAGTCGTAGGTCCATATTTTGATCGCTTTCTATCAATCAATATGTGAATGTACAATGTCAAGTTATAGTATATATATAAGAAGATAAGAAAACACAAAAGGTATATATAACTTCATCATTTTATGTGTCTTCTGTGAAAGTCTGGTGGGTCAATTAACAGGAGTCGTAAAAAAACAATCCAAGACACAAACAACAATTACATTAGAGAGAGAGAGATTAATTAGAATTACACCAAAATCACCGGAGAGTTTAGAGGAGAGGGCATCAATGAGAGGTTGATTGTAAAGCTGCTGGAAAGCTTCTTTGATCTCCTTCCTTTGGCTTGCATTTCGTTGACCCAAAATCGTTACGATCGCTCTCCCGTCGGCTCTCCACCCTTCAAGATCAATCCAAAATCACACAATCAATCCCAATATAAGCACAAAAGGGAGGAACCCATCAATATGAAAATGGATAGAGCCTATCAAACGAAAGAGATTGAGATCGAGATCGAGGGACCTTCAATGGCGCGTTTGAGCTTCTCGGCATCTTGCTTTGGAGGAGGAATTGGATCTGGGGTCATCAGGGTACCCATCTCGTTAGATTCACGTTTCGGAGGTTACAAGTTGTTCGATCTTTTTAAAAAGAAGTTATGAATTGACAAATCTGTGTAAGAAAATGAATGTGATTTCTTTAAATTTTGATCCCTTAAATTTCTCGTCGCGATAACAATTAACAACCTTAAATAAAACGGGTCCAAACCGATGTCAATTGGTTGCTCGACAATACATTGCCTTAAATCTTGGTAAAGGTCTTCAATTGAAGTTAAAAAATGGAAAAAAAAAATGTGGCTGCTGGGATTCGAGCCCAGGTCTCCACGGCCACAACGTGGAATTCTAACCACTAAACTACAGCCACTTTCATGAAGTCAATCCGATACTTAATTTATATAAATATATGTTAAAAGTATTTTTACGCAATTTAATGTACAGATTTCGGATAATTCAGGTATCTTGTCATTTTTTTTTAGTAGGTTCGTTCCTCCACCAACTGCAACCTACATTTAATCTTACATAATTAATAAGAGATAATTACAAAAGATTTATAAGAGATAATATAATTTCCAAGATAATGGAATGCACGAATAAGTTTGTGCTTGGTCAAATTGTATTGATATATTGACATTGATGAGCTTGTATACAAGTTTTTGATGATAATGTCATGATTTATGATTGATTTCCCAACTATCAACTACAAATATTATATTAAATTTCAGGGGAAATAATTTAATTTTGATTTTTTTGGTTTGAATTTTGATTTAATTTTGATTTGGGAATTGGTCTTTTGGGAATAATTTGTAAGTGATACCGGCCAGCTGTGTCAAAGAAAAATAATTGCAAGGAAGGTCTTTTTTTTTAAAAAAAAAAAGCTTAATTTTATCCAGGTCATTTTATAATCAATTCATTTTCAAGTTCAATAATTTTAATGCATTAAATTAGTCTTCATATTTTTTAATAAGAAAAAACAGTGTTCAGTTTATATGATTGACTATAAAAACAGAGGGGGTGGGAAAGAGCTTACCGCCTCTCACCTCTTTCAAAAACTCGTTGGAGAGATTTTCAGAGAGAGAGAGAATGGCGACCTTGATTGCTCCTCAATCCGCCGATCCCGGTGCCGATGCTCATGCTCTCAGAATCGCCTGTGAAGGTAAATTTCATCCTCTCTCTATTTCTTCATCCGTCGTTCGATTAATTGAATTCCGGATTGAATCCGGCGATCGGTTGATCAATTTGTGGAGTCGGATTTATAGGGTGGGGATCAGATGAGAAGGGGATAATAGAGATAATCGGACACCGAGACGCGACACAGTTGAGGTTGATCAAGGAGTCGTATTCGCAACAATTCAATGAAGATCTCATCAAGCGTCTTGAAAGGGAACTTCATGGAGATTTTGAGGTTTTTTTCTTATTCCTCTACTACAATACAATGTTATATACTCATCCCATTTAGCCTTTTTTTTTTAAATATATAACTTTGTGTGTTGGTTTGTTTTCCCAAGTTTATTGCAATTAATAATGGTTAATTACCGTAAGAAAAATAGTTTTTTTTTTCCATTTTCTTTTGTGTTTTAGGTACTAGCACAATGGCTAAGTCCAAATAATTTAGGTTAGGGCCAAACATAAATGTGCAAATTTGGGTGTGTTTGGATTCTAAGTGTTTACTTATGTTTATAATGCAATTAATACCATAGACATTTTGGAAAGTGTTTGTTTAACTTATTTGTATCTATTGCAAATGTAAATTTAAAATAAAATATTATGTGAAATATTATATCAATCGAACATTTACGACTACATTAAGTTTATAACTACTTTATAAATTAAATGTAATTGATTTACATAATTTATAAGGTATTTTATTTTAAAATCACATTATTTTAAATATCTTGTAAATTGTTTTTACCAAACACTTTACAAGTGCTTATATTTATAATCATAATTAGGAATCCAAACACACCCAAAGTCACTTGCTTCATATAAAAAAGTTTGAATTCTCTTGAAAATATGAACTCGCTTGGGAGTGGTAGGATTCTGTCATAGTGAATATACCGCACATTATCCAAATATAGAGAGGTCGAACCCAATTGAACTGGGTTAAGCCAAAAAAAAAAATTCCAAAAAAGTTAGGTTAGGGCCAACATGAGAAATCCACATCTAATTAATATGAGAAATCCACATCAGATATATTCCTTAATTACTTTGGTTAAAATTAAAATGCTAGGTATAATATCAAGGAATCGAAGCTATATGTATATATTTGTGATGCTTAAATTGTGATGCTCAATGATATCACAGCGAGCTGTATGCCGATGGCTACTAGAGCCCCAAGACCGGGAGGCAGTCTTAGCCAATGAGGCCTTGAGGAATCACGACTTCAAGGTCATCGTCGAGCTCTCTTGCACACTTTCATCGGAGGAGCTCTTATCGTTGAGGAGGGCCTATCAGGCCCGATACAACCACAGTTTGGAGGAGGATGTTGCGTCCTACACAACTGGTGATGTTCGTAAGGTAAGTTATACCTCTTTAATAAATAGAATCCTCAATATGATAGATGTTAGTTCCTTTTTTTGGTAACATTGGGTGCTTATTTGCGCGTAGCTACTACTCCTGCTTGTCAGCGCCTTTAGGCATGAGAGCAATGAAACCGATGCAAGGCTAGCTACAACAGAGGCCGAGATCCTCCACAAGGCCATAAAAGACGAGCAGTACAACAACGACGAGATCCTAAGGATAGTTGCTACAAGGAGCAAGGCACAACTTGTCGCCACTTTCTTCCGCTACAAGGATGCCTATGGTGACTCCATCACTAAGGTAACACCAAATCGAAAGCAAAGAAGAGCTTGCGCTTGTATTTGTAAGGCCATCTTATGATTTATAATCTCTATAAAGAGTTCAAACCTATAAGTATATTATTAATTTTCAATTGGTTTTATGGAATCTCATTGGACTTATGTGTTGGACTTTTAAGACATGTGCGTCTTATTGTGATTTAGACATCATATTTGACGGAGAAATTATAATAGTCACGAGGAAATTAATCTATGATGTGTTTGTGTAGGATCTGACCGAGAATCACGATGAGTATGTGGTTCTCCTTGAGACAGCCATCGAATGCATCAATTCTCCCCAAGATTACCTTGAAGGAGTGTTGAGGGATGCAATCACAAAGAGGGGAACAGACAAGGATGCGATAACGAGGGTGATAGTGACGAGGGCCACACGAGACTTGAAGGAGATCGCAGAGCTTTACTACACGAGGAACAGTGTGACTCTCGAGCAATCTGTGGACAAGGAGACCCATGGGCACTACAAGGCCTTCCTCCTCGCTCTCCTCGGTGTTCAACGTCACTAGACACACTGATTGTGCCCATAATATATAATGCAAATCTGTTTCCTATCGTGTTGTGTGTGCTACCCAGACGAGTTTTTCAACGAGACAATTTCGATATTTTGCATCTTTATGATATTAATAAGAGTGTTATCTAGGTTGGAATCATTATATATGTTGTGTGTACTAGCTTGTTGTCATGACTTACTTTTCAATTGAACCAAAAATTCTCCTTGATGTGAAAATGTACATCGTTATTAATTTGTTATACATGTACTTCTTATGAAATGATAATGTGATTAGTGGTTACCAAATTCATTAGTGACAAGGACCGATGTATAATTTTTTTTAAAAATCATCTTGTCAATAGTCATTTTATCATGTTGTCAAAACTTTTTTTAAAAAAAAACATGAACCGATATATGATCCGTTACTTATATTAAACAGATCATTTACCTTTTTAATGTCCGATGCATTTAATACTGAACATGTATCATATTAAGGTTCAAACGAATCTAAGATCCGTTCATATGAGTGTATATATCACCTATTCTTGGTGCATATATTCTAGCCAAATTTGTTGTGCGAATAGTAATTTTTGTGGATGCATATAGCAACCAACCGCGTATCCTCACACATCCACACTAATCCTCACTTGAACTACCTTTAAGTTTTGAAAATATATCGATGTTTGAATTGACTATTACACCTTTTAGTTCAATATCCACATTGATCAGTTCTTCTTACATGACCCATCAGATCACTCATAACTAGTTCTTCTTGCATGACCCATTGTTGAATGCTTGTATTCCCGTCTTTGGTATTTGGTGTATACATGAGTACATTGAGTGTCTATAAATAGAACAATTTCCTTTAATAACCAACTTTTGAGATAACATTTTTGCTACTTGTTACTCATGTATTGTCGATATATCATTCAAATATCAATTAAACTTTGGTTTCTATCAGATTAATGAAATGCAACAATTCAATGAGATCATGAAAATCAGCTCTTAAAAGAACCTCATGCACTTACGAAAAACACAATTCTCACCAAATGAAAAGGATATAAGACGACACAATTTAAACAGTATACGAGGACAATTCTCCGATAATCAACTCATATACCTATGTCTTGACCTCCTTTCAACAAGGAAGTCCAAAACCTCACTAGAAACATAGTCAAGAATGGGTCAAAAGATTCTTCTAGCCTCAATAGACACATTAGTCATAGATATGAAAACGGGGCCAATCTTGAAAATCATAATCACAAATCGGACATACACAACAGAAACTCTTGGGACTCTGAGGAGACGTGGTTGGCATAATGGTTGCGGCGTGTCTATCATCCTCAAATAATCCTCAATTAGACGCAAAAAATGTCAATTGTGGAACTCTTGAAAGTTGTGCATAGTAGGCTGATAACACTACAACTTGATATTTCGTATTAAAATGACCTAACTAACAAGATCGATGATGAAAGAAAGAAGCATCATAGGTTTGGTGGCTTGCTTCTCTCTTCCTTGACAAGCCACCATACATAGGATGCTCCTTTCTTTAACCATCTTTCTCGTCGATTAGGTCGTTTTAATACGAAATATCTTAAAGTTGTAGACTCATAGCGTTGCTAGCCTACCAGGCACAACTTTAAGAGTTCCACAATGGACATTTTCAGCGTCTCCACTGCTCCAAGAGTGAGGATGTTCGAAGTGATTTATAACTTATAAATCACTTATGGTTTACGAAGTTCATTTTTCATTATTGCCAATAGAAACGTTTATTGTTCTTGATTTATCTTCTTTCTCAACCAAAACTCACATGAACACCATTGAAATTTGTTAAAGTTACCATAGTAGCCTCACATCATTTGATTGAATAAACTCAAAAACTGCAAGGTTTGATAGACTTGGTATTCAAGATGAACATACATACCAGTTTAAAAGTGGGGATATATATCAAGAGAAAACTATCAAAAAAGTCTCAACGTTTTTTACTACGTCTCAATCTTGGATCCAACTTCATCGTCATCATCTTCTTTCTCGAACTCATCCATATCATATTTGAATTCTTCCTCAGAAGACGAGAAAGATGATTGTAACTCGGGTTCAAGAGCTGGTAGTGGCCCAAGCTTCTCTGCTGACCAGGGATAACACGCCAATAACCAACTCATATACCTATTTCTTGGCCCCATTTCAATAAGAAAGTTAAAAAAGCTCACCAAGAACATCGTCGAGAATGGACCAGAAGATTATTCTACCCCAATAGACTCATTAAACAGTGTCAATCTTGAAAATCTCAGAATCATAATGTGAGCATATATATACAAAACAACAACTTTTGGAGCTCTAAGGAATCCATCAATATGAAAATGCATAGAGCCTATCAAACGAAAGAGATTGAGATGGAGATCGAGGGACCTTCAATGGCGCGTTTGAGCTTCTCGGCATCTTGCTTTGGAGGAGGAACGGGATCTGGGATCATCAGGGTACCCATCTCGTTAGATTCACGTTTCGGAGGTTACAAGTTGTTCGATCTTTTTAAAAAGAAGTTATGAATTGACAAATCTGTGTAAGAAAATGAATGTGATATCTTTAAATTTTGATCCCTCAAATTTCTCGTCGCGATAACAATTAACAACCTTAAATAAAACGGGTCCAAACCGATGTCAATTGGTTGCTCGACAATGCATTGCCTTGAATCTTGGTAAAGGTCTTCAATTGAAGTTAAAAATGGATTAAAAAAAATGTGGCTGCTGGGATTCGAGCCCACGTCTCGGCCACAACGTAGAATTCTTACCACTAAACTACAGCCACTTTCATGAAATCAAAATACATAATTTATATAAATTATATAAATATTCTTAAAAGTATTTTTACGAAATTTAATATACAGATCTCGGATAATTCAGGTATCTTGTCATTTTTTTTAGTAGGTTCGTTCCTCCACCAAATGCAACCTACATTCAATCTTACATAATTAATAAGAGATAATTAAAAAAGATTAATAAGAGATAATATAATTTCCAAGATAATGGAATGCACGAATAAATTAGTGCTTGGTCAAATTGTATTGATATATTGACATTGATGAGCTTGTATACAAGTTTTTTATGATAATGTCATGATTTATGATTGATTTCCCAACTATCAACTACAAATATTATATTAAATTTCAGGGGAAATAATTTAATTTTGATTTTTTTGAATTTTTTTTCAAAATATTCACTAAAAATTAAATATTTACAATTTTATTCACAACTTCAAACAATTTACATAAATATTCATTTTTTGCAGGGGAATCAGAGAAACGCGAGTTTAACCCGTGTTTCATTCGTAATTTGAAACCGAGGTATATCTCAAAAAAATAAACTAAAAAAACGCGGTTTGAAACCGCGTTTTATAATCAAATATGGGTAAAACGCGGTTTAAAATCGCGGTTATACCAATTAATTTTTCAAAACTAAAATTTACAAAAAAAAACTAATAAAAAAGAAGAGAAGCGCGGCTTGAAGCCGCGCTTCATGTAATAGGCATGACGTCTGGGTGATAGCCCCTCCCATTTATTTTTAATGTGATAGCCGTACTTTGATTATAAAACGCGGTTTAGAACCGCGTTTCTTTAGTTTATTTTTTTCCAGAGACACCTCGGTTTCAAATTACGAATGAAACGCGGGTTTAACCCGCATTTCACTGATTTCCCTGCAAAAAATGAATATTTATGTAAATTGTTTGAAGTTGTGAATAAAATTGTAAATATTTAATTTTTAGTGAATATTTTGAAAAAAAATTCGATTTTTTTGGTTTGAATTTTGATTTAATTTTGATTTGGGAATTGGTCTTTTGGGAATCTTTCTCTTTAGTAAAAGAAGCTTTTTTGACATAAATGAGGTGAAATAAATGAGAAATATTGAAGATTTTAAAAAGAAAATAAATCATCTTAATAAGAAATTAAAAAGACTAAAAAGAAAATAAATAATCTTTATAAGAAGTTAAAGAGACTAATTTTATTTTATCTAATCAATTATTTCTAGAATATTTGAAAAGTAGAGAGCCAAGTAATCATCAATTTTATTTTAATTACTTTAGTAAATTTAACTTTAATGAGTATTAATACACATTCAAAAGAAGATAAAATGTATAATTAATATAAACAAAAACATTTTGTTACTATTTCTAAAAAAACTTTTTTTAGTATAATTATATATAAATTCATCCTAAATTTAAATTTAAAATTTTATAAAATATTAGTAGGAAACATGGTAGTGAAGTAAAATTTTTAATCAATTATTTGTTTAATATTTTGAAAGCAGAAAACCAGTTATCGTTTTTAAATCAACATGCACTTGAGTATTTGATTAAAAAAAATTAACACTTGAGTAAACACAATATATAATGAAAACAACAAATTAAATTATATTCATAAGGTTCGCCAAATATTTTTAAATTGTAAATTACCAAAAATAGACCCCATGTATAAAAAATAATTTATTATATACAATAATATATTTTAAAACATCTAATGCTATAAAATTTTCATTTATGGATAAATAAGTACTCCGTATAATAGTAAGATGCATGCTCTACCACAATTTCAGTTTCCGACAAGAAAAGAATAGTGTATAGAAAAATAAAACTAAAATAGTTTTAGTATAATCTAGATGGAAAATTAAAACCTTACCTACTTAATTTAAGGAATAACTAAAATATGAAATGAAAAGGTCTAAAAAATCAAATAGATTAGACCGAGTTTCTATTTAATTAATTTTTAATTTTGATTTAGTTTTATTTGAGTTAATATATGAATGTATATATTCATTGGTGTAAAAGTCGATAATCCCGTGCGTAGCACGGGTAGTCAACTAGTTCTAATATAAAAGGGAACGATAAGTTGGTTAATGAATAAACATTACGAAGAAATAACCAACATAAAAAAAAAGGAATAGAGAATAGGTTCCATAAATTGCCGCAGATCGCCTTTCTCATCTTAACGCTTATCATTCGAGCACCTTGCTTCCCTTCGACGCTGCTCTGTGCAGCATCATCATTCGGGATGCTCTTGGCTAGTTGATCTCTCAACATCCAAATTCTTATCTGTTCAAAAAAAATTAAAAACGAGAAAATACACCATAAAGAACAAAAAAAAAGTCAATTTTTCTAATTTAGCTTTTAAGGATAACATTTAGAAATCGATAAGTTACAAATTCGAATCATCCATCCTCTTATATTACAATGGCAGTATAAAACGTCCATGAGTTGCACATTGTGCACAAGTATATTATTACTAACCCTTTTGACCAAAAAAACTTATTAGTACGGGTATAATGCCTACCCGATAGTATCCTGATAAATAAGGTCACGAAGACCGGTGTTTACTAGTACTAACCCTTGTTAAGAGAAAGGGAAGGCAAAAATAATGAAATGTTTATATATAAACTATGCAAAAAAAAATTCATACTATTTTGCTATAAATTTGGCTCCATATGGTTCATACTTCATAGTAAGTTTATACTTCAGATTGTGGTATTAAATGCCAAAAATGACAAGATACAGCAACTGATTTGCTCCAACAAAATGTAGCAACAAAAATCCAACATGGCAAAATGACAAGACCAAATCTATGAGAAAGTAGTGCTCATTCATATTCCCTAAAGTTTGCTCAATTTTTATTGTTATATTTGTTAGTTCCTAAACTTAAATGGTTCTAATAAGGTCCCCTAAACTATTGAAGTTGTTGCACTTTTATAATCATCAATCATCATCAAACAACACAACAAATAAAAATTGCACAAAATATATTTCATCACCATTTGATCAAATGGTGTCATCACCTGGTACATAGGCGACTTAAGGAGGGTTTTAACATTTATTGAACAAGGTAGGACAACAAAAGCAACAACTTAACTAAATACTTAAAAGTCCATAGGTGCTAACAAGTAAACATGAGCAAAGCTTAGGAACCAACACGACATCACAATACTTAAAAGTTCATAGGTGCTAACAAAGAAAACATGAGCAAAGCTTAGGAACCAACACGGCGGTATTGTTCGTATCATCACTTTGAGCAACTCCGTCATCGGGTTCATGGCAATACCTCCTTCAGATTGGTCGACCTCTGGGGACAACCTTATCCTTTATCCACATATAGTGGGTTATGAGGATGTAGTACCCTGCTGCCATGACACCGAGGAGGAAACGAAACAGGAACACTATAGGATTCATCGGTTTTGATACATCTTCTGCCTTTGGACCGAGCTGCAATATACAAACAAACATTAACAAAGCTTTTGCTGATAACCATTTGTATGATATAACAGAGGTGTATATGAAGTGCAAAGAAGCATCAGAGTTACAAACTTACAGTAAGGTGACATTTTTGTTAGGGGGAATTCACACTAAGAAAGAATCCCATTAAGATGTTGATGTTTGGTTCCGATTTTTGACATTTTCAGCAGTTTACCATAACCAAATTCGATTCCTAAATCCATACCCCTAATTTTTAACCAAATTCACATAGGACTTTTTTTTATGAAGAAGTAACAGAATTTAAAAGTTTAAAGCTGCTAACTCATTTTTCAGCAATTCAAGAGGATTTAAAGCTTTTAAAGTGTATTTGAAGAGGAGGCATTACCTCTAGAGGAGAGTCACCAGGTGCTGGTTTCACACCCGTTACCGAGCAACCGATAATCAGGCCATGTCGACGAACACCACGGAACCACTTTGGGCCGATTCTTTTCAGTTTAACATCCACAAATCCAGCCTTTTCGAACCAGTCAATGTACTCTTCCTCCTTGGGGAAGAGCATCCAAACATCTGCAAAGAAGCGCGAAAGCCAAAATGTAGGATGCACTGGACCGATCACACATGCTTTCCCTCCCTGCTTAAGTACCCTGTATGCTTCCTTGATACCTCTTTGTGGATCAGGCCAGTACTCTATACTGATAAAAGCAACCACAAAACTCCATGTCAGAAAATCTTCTTTACAATTAAGAGCTGATAAATTTCTTTTAAATCATGGTTGTGTTTGGTATACAGGAATGTGGTTATAAATTATCGGTATGAGCTCACGGTCGGGTCAATATCAACCAACCCGACCATGAGCTCATACCCACTTTCAATCTCCGGATTGGTTGAGTCCAGTAACTAGAAGCTTACCATGTTACCAAACATCAACTATAAGAACAACAGATACATTAACCCTTACTACCGAAACAAAACCCCCAAAGCTAACAAAAGCATCAACAGCCTATAACAGCTAACAGTACACCTGATATGAAAGCTTTACCAAACAAGTAACAACCAAAGCATCTGATCTTATAGACATTCTGAGATATGTATATATAATACTAAAACTGATAACACTATGAAGTGCAACATAAACAAAACTAACCACACAACATCATTCCATCAACAATAAGAACAAGTGAAACACTGCTAGCAAGGAAGCAAACACCAATAAAATTCAACAAAGCATGATTTATGATTCACATGCAAAGGGCAAAACCCCCAAATTGATCATACCTGCCAGCAGAAACATATCTATCAGCATAATCAGTAGGAAAGGGCAGATCTTCAGCATCCCCCAACATAACCTTGCAATCCTTCAAGGGCTCCTTTTCCTTGGCCTTGGCAAGCTGGTGAGGGGACTGATCAAGAATGGTCACATTCTTGGCATCCACATGCTCAACAATCCCTAGTGTGGCAAATCCAGTCCCGCCACCGACATCCACAACCACCAAATCCCTATCATTCAAATCAGCTGGCTCCAGAGCACCAGGCCTCATATCCTCATTCCAGTGGGGAGGGTTGAGGATGGTGTCATACGCAAGTGAGAGGAACCTGTAGAACAAAACCGCCTCTTTCTTGTGTTGCAAAAACCTAGGTTGTGAAACAGGCCTGGCATTGTTGGATGCAGATGTGCTGCTTTTGGGGGTTTTCTTTCTGCCATGGAGCTGGTTTGTGCCACTGAAGACTGAAGAGGCCATGGGGGTTTTTGATTAGATTGATTTTGCTCTTCAGAAGAAGGGAAGGGGCGTGGTTTTGTAGGTGGCCATAAACCAGAGTCTGACTGTTTGAGTTTCTTGCGGTTTGCGAATAAGATACATTACAATTACAAGTTTGTGAGTGACTGTGAGTAAGACTTTGGGATTACGTGGTATCAGGCATTTCATACTCATACACACCCTTTAACCTAACACACCAACGTCCATCCAATTCCTGAAATATCGGGATTGCATCTCAATGGAAAACTCCAAAAGTAAATTTACAATCGATCAACATCAAGGATAAAAAATGTGTCGATTTGCTCACTTGATTTCAGCAAAAATAAAATAAAAATCACAATGGACAGATCCTCAATAATCAATCCAACGACTACCTAACCCTGCAATTAGTCATCTCGTGAACCAAACTCTTCGAACCCAGAAAAGGCCCTAATTGGCTCATCGTATTCTTCTCCTTTCTTACAATCGATCAACATCAAGGATGGAGTGTCAATTTGCTCAATTGATTTCAGCATAAAATTTTCAATTGCCAATGGACAGATCATCAATCATCAATCATCAATCATCAATCCAACAACTACCTACCCCTGCAATTAAGTCACCTCGTAAACCAAACTCTTCGAACCCAGAAAAAAACCCTAACTGGCTTACCTTATTCTTCTCCTAGTGCCCTAACATCGAAATCAGAACAACAAACTCAGCCTCCGCCTTCTCTCCCACACTCCACCGCTCTCGCCGGGCCATCCGGGCTCTCCCGAACACCACCGCCGAGCTCTTCTCCTCTGAGAATTTCTCGCACTTTCCCTTCGATTCTTCGAGGCAATTCACCATCTCTCCCTCCCTCACACCTCTCCTTCTCCTTGAAGTGCCGCCGTCGAGGAGGAGGTTCCACCAGGGCGGCGCGCACTTGCTGGAAGCGGCGATGGAGCAGCCGATCCTCACGCACTGCTGGAGAAATCTTGTAACAGGGGTTTTCTGAAGTTATTTGTACTAGGACGGAAACCGTGCTTTGGGTTTATTGTATTTTATTGAGAAGAAACACTGTTTAGACACTTGATGGGCGTTTGTGGGCTGGCCCATTTTCTGGCATTGGACCATTTTCTATCATTTGAAACTGACCCTCATTAGAAATGAAATGAAATAACGAATCAAAAAAAAAAAGAACTCACTTAGGCACGAGGGAGTATACTGTATATATAATCGGTCTGGATAAATACACCACAAATCTTGCACGTTCGACGTGCGAGGTTAAGATGAGTTAATTAATTAGAAAAGAGTGCTAATTAATTAAAAAAACTTGCACGTTCAAAAAACTTGCACGTTAAATTGGACGTGCAATTAAAGAAGAGGATTTGCGGTGTATCTAACAACACCCATATATAATACGGAGTACCATGTACAAGGAATTATGATTCACCAACATATCAAGCAACTTAATTATTGGGTGGTAAATGTAAATATTGAGGCTACTCAAGGTCTCATTCAGTTTCTAATTATATTTGGCATTTGGGTAGGTTGAATTCCATCATTTGAAGTGGTGATGGTAATAATCAAGAAAACATTTAGGAACATTAAATCATAATTTTGAAAACGATCATTTACTATGCATGTACACTGGAAGGCCATCATTTCATGAAAGGTTGAACATTACCATCATTTAATATTGTTATGATTAGAACCATGAAGGGCTTTTGGTACTCCGGAAAAAACAAATATTGGTGGGAAATCATATTCCCAAATCGGATACAAGTGCTTCAAATCCAACTGAAAATTAGGAGATGAAACTAAACACTAAACGGATGGGCATGTTAACCGCATATACCTTCAAATTTGAAAGGGTAAATTATAAAATGATCAGTCATAAAATTACACAGAGATGTGTGATTGTCATCTTCTAAAATCATGAGAGAGGAGCTGACTGTGCAGCCATTCAGTCTTTGGAAAATAGCTCGGCTAGGCTCTAATAATCAAACTACAACTGGACTCTGTCTAGACGATACAAATGCGCTCCTTTCAACATCAATAGCAGCCAAAATTGCTATTCCCATATCTGCTTTCTTCAAAGCTGGTGCTTTGTGAACATTGTCTCTGGTCATTCCCACAACATGCTTCGACTTTACAATTTCGTATTTGTATTTTGGATTGTAACCACATGTGAGCTTGTGTTAGATGGAATAAGGATAAACCGTCTAAATAGATTGTATGACATTGAAATCCTAGAGCTCCATAATAGAAGATATCACCTGATTTGTCTAGGTTGGTACCAAAGCGATTAGGATATAACAAACTCAGTAAGGAGCATAAGTCTATTGCTGGAACTCATCTCCCTCTGATTTGTTGTAGCCTCTCTTTGTCAATTTTGCATCGAACTCCTTGCTCGAAGGATACTTTGGGAGGTTTGATGGATCGCACAAAAGTGGTTTGAAGTAAAGAACTGCAAAAGAAGACAAATAATTACACAAAAAAAAGGTCTCAACAGATGCAAAATACCACTTGTGAGAATAAAAGAGATGAGAATTGAAAATGGAAGCTCAAAGTCATAGTTTTAGGCAATGACAGTCCATTGTTTTGCATATTCTTATGCATTTTTTTAAGAATGCAAAATTTTGTAACTATATTATCATACCGGGACAAACCATCGGATAGAAAAAATTACCATTTCCAAGTAAATCAAAAGCATAGGCTAAGAATAAGGACATTAGTAAGTGGTCAAACCTGCTTAATATAAGGCTCCATATGATGCAATAGATCATATCCCTGAAGAGAAAACCAAGTTGCTCAGATGTTAAATCAAATAAGTATAGAAGGTTTTTAAGAATCTCCACACACACATATAAGTATAAACAAACAAAAAACTGTTTGAAGTAATGGAGATGGGCATCTATCATCCTGCTAACAGCTTCGAGAAATTCAGACAATTTCTTAGTCTCAACAGTAGAAATTGTGGTGATCTGCATTCCCAAAATCTTGATTTAGGTGCTTTTAAAGATTCCCAAGCAGAAAAAGGATTAAGCTTGCCGAAAAAAATTACCAAATTGAATTGTGCTTCCTCGTACAAAGATCTTGCAGTATGGAGTTCCTGAAGTAGTCAATTTACCAGATTAGTTTACAACAACATGAACTTTTTGAAAGACACATTGCAAAAAAAATGTGCACCTCTTCAATGATTGCAGCCATATCCCTCTTTGCATTTTTCTTCAAGGATAAAAATCGCTCCCATGTCGGTGATCAGGCAAGTCAGTAGCATGTTTTCAAATACACTGTCTCATAGTTACATAAATTTCCTATAAAAGGGACTGAAGCCTGAAAATGCAAAACATAAGATGGATCCTCAAATGACAATCATAAATCTCAGGAATTATGAGTCATACTTTATGATTGAGTGCTATATGATAAAAATCTACAAAGACATGTTCATCAGGTGCAACTTAGTCTAGAATGCCAGCACGCTATATCATAAAAACCTGAGCTCCAAGTAGAAAGACGAGAATCATATGCATATTTTATTGCAAGGCAAAACAAACCTAAAAATAATAATGTAATTTATTACTTTAATATTTTATCAAACAAGAAATTTTACAAATTGTAATTCAAGGAAAGACCCAGAAGCATAAAACAAAGATTGGGGCAATAAAAAAGCGTAAGATGCACTAAATGGAGAACTAAGCTGCTCATATGTGATGCTAGCCTTGTAAAAACGCTTTCGAGCTTCCTGTTTTCAATCATTAATCAGATGCCATGCTTATGCTAGATTGTGATAATTAGCTTTAGGTATAAAAATGAGCACAAGAGAAATTAAAAAAATAGTCAGCAATTAAAAAGTGAAAAATAGTCAGCAATTAAAAAAATAAAAATGAGCACAAGAGAAATTAAAAAAATAGTCAGCAATTAAAAAGTGAAAAATAGTCAGCACAAGTGAAAAATAGTCAGCAATTAAAAAAATACTCGAAAGAAGTCTCGATCCATGTAATTCTCAGCTGAATCTAGACATTCAGCTGAAAGCTTAACCTTTTGATACTCATCAAATTAGGCACTTGACGATCAAACAGGAACCTACATGAAGAATTACAGGTAACATGTCCAAATAACTGATTATAAGGTCATCATGTTCAGTTTCCCTAATTTTTGCCTATCTTACAAAGTGGTGATTTTATTATCTACAGTGCACAAGTAAATCCATATCATCAACATTCCGTACCAAGAGTCGGTTTCTCTAATATATGAATAACACGTAATTTTCTTTCAAGAAGAGATATTGGTGAGCTCTCATCTATGTGAAACTGGTTCTTCGGTTCTTCCTCTGACAGATTTCCTTTTCCATAAGCCGCAAATTAGGGTCTTAATACTATACACTGAATAAACATGACTCTACACATATAGCTAGTACCTAATACAAATAAAGTCGTGGGAAAAAATCATTTCAGAAGAGAAGTGAGGTAATGTGTTAGATTAAGTACCTTAACATCATGCAGGTCAACCTTCACAAACTGGAGTAACTTAGCACTCAATAAGTTATCCACCTGAAAAAGTGAAGGAAATAATGTCTGAAATCAGACTTAATACTCCAGATTTCTCACATTTATAGATGATTCCATATTTCCATTCAAGAAAAACAGGTCAGTTTGTTTCCTAATGGTCTGGAGCGAAATTGACAAGTCACTTCTGTGGAATCACAAGGTGCCTGAGCAAAAATGTCTTTTTTCAGATAGTATTATGTACTGCTCTTATCTAACTATGCAATTATGAGCAACATAAGGTAATCCAGATCAGTTTGAATATATAATATGCCAAGGTGTCAAGAAAAACACACTGTTCAATACCTGAGATCGCAAGACTTCCTTGTATGTAGCAATTTCTCTCAATGCAATGGAGAACTTTTTCATGAAGGGCCCTACAAGTAGTTAGTTGCAAAAAATGAATTAATATGAAGAATATCCCATGGGATTATCGTTCTGGTTACAAATGCACCAAGAGAATTTGAAGACAGTAATAGGTATCAACTACAAAAGTTCTTAAACTTTCTAGCGTGCAATAAGTGCTCTTATGTTGAATATGTAAACTATAAATTCTGAGAGTCAGTGGCCATGTAAATCAAAACATATCAATTATTACCCTCATAGTTCACTTGCATGTTAAAACTATTAAACAATAATGGATCTTAACTTGCCGGAATCCATGAATGTGAAACCAATAAGTAAATTGCCAAGTGAACTTCCACATAAAACAAATTTCATTTTGTATTGGTTGTAAAAAAGAGTGAGAGGTCAAGTTAAGTACCTCCAAAAGAAACACCCAGAGGGTCACTGTTCCCTCCTCCAAAACTCTAAAGAGCACTTGCAAAAGCTACATCTTTATCATAAGACTCTCCAAATCCTTCCCTGGAACACATGATGAAGAATGAGAAAGGTCACAAAAATCAATACGAAGAGACAGTAGCGAAAACTTCAAAGCCAAAATCTTTTGAAGTGGTTTTTTTTTAAGTGGTCAAAGCCGTAAATGGAAAAAACAATGCAAGGCAATTGGGCAAACCAGATAGAAGGAGGTTGGACACACGACTTACGTGTACTTATGGCATCCCTTAAAAAACTTCAAACACCTCTCTCTTAATAGCTCAGCAGTATCCTCTGAGGATTGAAGCTGCATTTACCAGAATCATTAAGTTCAATAGCTTTTAAGCAATGTTAACAAGTTTTTTTGTTTTAAGTTCTAAGTTGAGCAGAAACTAACTCCTTGAAATCGCGATATAAGAAGTCAATTAGTTGAATTCCTCTAGATAAGGAAACAATTGAAATCATACATACTGCCAGAAAAGATGGATTTAAGCATACTCGTTTTAAAAACAAACACCAGAAACTGTCCCATCATGGAATTTTTTCCAAATTTCAGTCATAACAATTAACAACCATATTTTTGTAAGATTGTATTAATGAGTTACTTTTGAGTAAACAGGTAAGGTGTGAACAAGCAAGATTACACAATACCAAACAAAAAAAGAGAAGCAGGCAAAGACGAAGATGGATGCCATAAGCAAGACAGAGATGGACGTGCTCAGCCCCAGTAAGCAAGACGGAAATGGACAGCAAAGAAGAGAAGCAGGCAGCAAACCGTAGGGCAAAGGTGAAGATGAACAGAGGAGATTGAAAAGAAATTGGTCGAATGAAGGACGAAATTGAGAGAGATAGAACATACCCGGCCACAGAAGAAGATAGGGAGAAGGGGAAGGTGGCCACGAGGGGTAGTAGAAGGCTAGCAGTGACGGGTGGCGGTGGGAAGCAGGCAGAGAGGAGGCGATGGGAAGCAGGTGGAGACGAGATTGAACATAAGCCATAGATAAAAAAAACATATATAGCAATCAAGGGCTAGGGTTGCTTAATCACCGATACTCATATAGGCAGGATTAGTAACAATGGCAGGAAATCAGATGGAAATTTAAAAAGAAAAAAGAAAAAAAAAAGGTTAACCTGCGAACGGAGCAATGGAGTATCATCTAGCTTGGTGATATTCATCTTTGAACCTGTAATCCCCACTTTCTACAATCGAAACCGAAAATGCGAAATAAAAATATAATCAGAAACCATAGAGCTGCAGAGAAGCACAAAATTTATGCATTTGATAATGAATTGAAGGAGAAAACTTGCCGAATGTGAGCTTATGGAAGACGACATGAAACAAACTTCGGTTACGACTTCGAAATCAAAATGAATTGGCAAAGAAATCAAATAAAAAAGAACTCCCCAAGCACAATACATACAAAAATGCAATAATGTCATGGTTTCCATTGATAAAATTGTAGCAACATTTAAAGGGATTTATAACCTTGACACGATCTTCTGTGTCACAATACAGATTGCCAGATCTATCCCAAATTATATTCTCAAATTTTCCCATTGGTTGGACAACTGCAAGATCTTTTATTTCGCTTGCAGAGATCACCACCTCCACCTTGTTTCTGTTTCTGCCGAGGGAAAATGCAAAGAACAAAGCAGAATAATTATGAGATGCTCAAACAAAACGATCAATCTGTCCCCTCATCAACAATCGTAAACTAATCATGCAGCCTTTACCTCCGAAGATAACTTTAAATCAAGAAAGCCTTCCTAAACTCAAGCTCATGTAATGCTTGAAGCACCGGGCTCGCCCGAGTTAATGTAAAAAAAGGATCCCACATTCTATAAAATAATAAAACTATAATATTGTAACATAATATTTCTATTAGTTTATTTATTAGTCGGGTTACCATATCTGAACATCTGGAAATGCCATTAGAGAGCAGTTTTCCATCCCCACATCTCTTCTGGTTAAATCTTTGATTCTATTCTTTGGGCACATATTTCTGTTGTGAAGTGCCGTAAATGTTAATGTTTCTTTCATCTTTTCTCTTGAATTTGTATGGTTTTGATTACGTTTCTTTCTATAGACTGGATGTCTATTTACTAAAAAAGTAAATTTTGATACAGAAAGCACCAAACTTTACACATATATACAAGCAATTGAACACAAATTTACAGAGCAAGTGAAACAAATTGTAAACAGTACAAAGGCCGAAATCTAGAAAGGCCTTAATCTAGCATTCATCAGTGAGGATAGATAAAAATTCACATTAAAGAAATGGTAAAGCGAAAAAGATCCAAGATTCCAAGAATCTGGAAATTGAAATTGCATCCAACGTACTTGAGTCCGGAATTGCTGTTCGCCAATGGGATCAATCGATCAATCAACCAGCCAATCAGCTATTCCCCTTTATCGGATTGCTCCCTCCTCGCAGCCCTGGCATTATCATACTCGAACTTCATCACATTACGGATGTACGAAGTATCTTTGATGTAATATCTTCGGGCATGCGTAGTTCCACAAACATAGAAATACAAGCAGCTACAGAGTTTTATCCCCAGGCATGGTTGATGGATTGAAACTTAAAAGTGTTTTATTGTAGTGATTTGAAAGTTTGATTCACTTAATCACTTCCATTCTCTTTGGGAGAAAAGGTATGTAATGCTTCTTGATTGCAATGGTAAAGTTTTAGCATCTTATAATTATTTAGTTCGATATCTCTGCTCTTCAATGGGTATTTAATTGCTTGCTTATTTCTGCAGCCCAAGAATGTTATGTGGCCATGTATAAATATCAGCCATCCTTGTTTGCACCTATTATTCAAATGAGTGAGCTAACCCTATCAACTGTAGGTCACTCTAGAGATTAACCCATAGAATTTCTATACTGTTGCTTTATAGATAAGAGCAAACAAGAAGAGGAACACCAATAGGTGAATTGGAACAATAAGTTAAAAATGAAGTTCAAAGACAGAAGAAACATACCAAAAACCTTAATAATCTCTACATAATTTAAAACACACATCCACCAAGCTATCAATCTCATTAACTAAAAATGTAAACCTATAGCGATCAAATCAATCCAAAATCACGAATAGGTAAATTTGAACAACAAATTCACAATTAAGTTCAAAGACAAAGAAGAAACACACCAAAAACCTTATTAATCTCTAGGTAATTTGAAACACACATCAACCAAGCTATGAATCTCATTAACTAAAAATGTAAACCTATATCAACCCAAAATCTCTCTTGAGCATTTCTACGAACACCTTGAAAGCATAAAAGTAAACAACCACCAAGTTGCACTATCTAAACCCCAACTCAAACCCAAATCTCAGCAAGGATGAGCAGGGGATGAACCGTTTTTACCGTAAGCAAAACCAAAGGACTGATCGAGGAGGGCAGAGAAGAAACTTACCCAGAAATCTGTAGGCAGGGAAGAGACGACGAGGGATTAACAAAGCAAAATCCTGAGTAGCCTGAGCTCAACAGCGAGCGGAGATGACGGCCAAACCGAGACGAGATTGAACAGAGAGGAGTCAAAGGAGGTGACCTGGGTTTGGATCCGAGCTGAACAGTGACCGGAGATGGCTTCGGATGCCGGCTTGCGTTGAGTATCAACATTAGAGAAAGAGTCCAGTAAGTAACCGAGAGAAAGAAAGTGGAAGCATGAACAAGTATTGGCTTCAACTTCATGACAAATAGATAAGTATACTAATTTCTTAAACAAAAAATGGTAGTTTTTACCAGAAACCTTGCTTATCCAACTTGCATTTCTACCAAGTAACAGATGAGTGTCAACGTTAGAGAAAGAGGCTGGTAAGCAACAGAGATATACGGAGGGATCTACTTATTCCAACAGCTGATGCATACTAAAAACAACTTAATATAACATATAACCCAATAAAACAAATTGAACCTCAATTACCTTGGCTTGACTATGGGCTGAAACAAGAGCATTAAAATCTGTATATGAAAGAATAAGACTATGTTCAACATTATTATGAAGAGCTAGACACAACCACTTGAATAGTGATCGGAATGAAATCCATCAATTCGAGCTAATAACATGAACATAAAATTTTCCAAAACAACGACATCCCAAAGAATTCCAGAAGAGATTCTGGGATGGGACAGTTAACAGTTTCCATCCAGATGTCTAATTCAAACATTGTGGTAAGTAACAACAAAAACAAAAAGATAAGAAAAATAAATGATAATTGCACCCTCATCAATATCTTAAGGATATATTCAGCAGCCTATTAGTGATTGAACCACATTCAGGAAGGGATCTACCTTTCAATACTAATGGTCAGTTCTACTGTTACATATCAATACATTGTTTACCAACATTAGATAAATAATATTAGAAGTTACTATTATACTTGGACTCAACTATAGGTCAAACAGGAAAATATTGACTCATATATGGTGAGCTGATGACATCCACTTCACATGCAAAATAAAAACTGCATTGGATCCTAGAGCTTTACCTCATCAAACTTTGTAGAAAACAAATTCAGTGATGTCAAGATTCCTCCGTTCGGACCAAGATTGAACTGCTTCATAACTTCCTTGTAGTTTATAGTATCCCTTATATCAATAGTTTAAGCAAAGGGGAGAGTCATAATTGCTGGATCAAGGTTCATCACATATCCACACATTTTGGATGCTTGTGTATGGCAAACCAAACGGTGAAGAAATGTAGTCTTTCCACTACCTAATGAAAATCAAACAAGTCATGAACCTCTTGCCTCAGCATAAGGACTGTAACTATATAGAAGCAAAGAGTAATTACCAACCTGCCATTCCAACAATAATAATAATAACAGGTTTTTTTTTAAACTCGGTGCAGGTTCAACAATTTGCATTTTCTCCATTGATTGTGAAATGTCTACAGCCTCTTTCCCCTACAAATTTTCAACAAGCCATCAGAATGAAACTATGGAGAAGTGCGGAAAAAAAAAGAAAACATAGAATAACAATAGCATAAAACAAAAGGGCAGAAAGTTATCCAATCATATATATAGACAGTGTAATGTATCTGTATATGAAATTCCGACAAATAAAGAGTATCTCTCAAAAAGCCCAGTGACCTCAAATTATTGATCTAACCCTCATCCCCCTCTCAAGTTATTGATATAGCCTATTGCTATCCTCATAACAATTCAACTATTTAGCCGAAATAGCATTATAGGCTGCCACGAGGACAAAGGCGGTGGAGAGCTACGAATACAGAAAAAAATATCAGTCGATAAAAGAAGATAAACCCTAAATCCAACACCGCCATAACATAGTAACAACATCAAAATTAAGTGCAACAACATTAATAAACATCACAAAATGAAAGGAACAACCCTAAATCAACGGAAGCGGAAGATCAAAGCCTAATTCATATCTGAAGCAGATAAATGGAATCAAGCATTAAAACAAATTTTGATGTTAGGGCTTCTTTTCTGTTCATTGAATTGTCGTTTCTTGTAATTTTCAGTCTGAATCAGGTTGGATCTGGGGACCTTTAATCAAACCTGGAATTAAACGTATGTGAAAGAAAACAAAAGGCGAAATTTAGAAAACAAATGAAACTGAAGCAGAAAACATACCTGTTGTCAAACCAACCTCAGGAATTCCATAAACAAAACGAAGAGTGAGAACATCATCTGGTAAATGAATTTGAGAAAGTAGGGTGTTTCAAGTAAACTGATCAACAAGGGTTGAAACCTAAGAAACACAAGACCAATTAGGGTTTTAATTGGTAAGAAAGCAGACAATCTATAAAAAGAGAGAACCTGAAAACAAGGAAAAACTAAAAGACAACAACATAAAGCTAAAGGATGTGCAATATCAAACGCAAACCTTTATATCCAACCCTAATTTTCAATTTATAGATCCGAATTTGCATTTTCATAACTTGGAAATTCTCATGGAGGCAATCCTCAATTCCGAGCTGAATTCAAATTCCCCAATTACCCGATTGAAGGTCATAGCCGTAAATTTCCCAACCCCAATCCTCAATTTGAAGGTCTTGTTCACCAATTTAAAAGCCATGATCCCAGAAGCGTTAATTTCAGGAGTTGAAATCTCAATTTGAAGGGCATAAACATCAATTTGAAGGCACAAGCCCTCAATTTAAAGACTAAGCCTCTCAAAATAACCACAAACAATTCGAACTACATGTCTAACTGATTACAAGAAGTATGCAGAAAATTGAGCAGGGATATGGGAGGTGGCGAGGAGGGTAGAGGAGGAACTCACCCTGAAATCTGTAGGCAGGGAAGAGACGATGAGGGATTCCGTAGTCTGAGCTCAACAGTGAGCGGAGATGACGGCCAACCGAGACGAGATGGAACAGAGAGGAGTCAAAGGAGGTGACCTGGGTTTGGATCCGAGCTCAACAGTGATAGGATTTGAGCATTAGTATTTATTAAGATGTTTTAAATGCAACTCAAGGTTCATTCATACCAAGCTGTTCTCAGGTAAAGCCTCCACAACTGCCCTACCACCAAAAAAACCGCGACCAAGAGGACTATACGGGACTATGCCAATTCCGAGCTCCCTGTCAAGTATGAAGCGCAACTGTTGTTAGTTACGCGAGATGGAGAAGGTTTGGGTAGATTATTATTGGGAAAAAAATGAGATTGTAGAGCTAGTAATTCTAGACACAGCTACATATATTTGTCCATTGGTGAAGACGGGCTTCGGTAGGAAGAGACCAACTTGTGAAAGTGAGTGACAGAACGGTGGAATTGTGGCATGAAAAATTGTTCTTCTAGAAAATCAGAATCAACGAAGGATACATAAAACAACTTTACCTTAGTTTTTGCTGAATAAGGAATATGCATTTATCCTCCTTAATTGCATATAAGGAATTGTCTCCTCACTATATTGCAATGCTAAGATTGCATTACAATCTGCTCAAGCAGCCCTCCTACTTAGCTTTGTGTTCTTTACGGAGATGCGACGCTGCGTCTTCATATCATTTGCCAAACGCACATCAGACTCAGAACCACACCCCTTCAATTGTCACTGCTTGGGGGCTCATTCTCCTCATCCGTGGTAATCACCTATTGCACATACTCCTTCACTTTCTTTTTTATCTCTCATGTACCTGATGTCCACTGCATTTTCCGCTCACAAAAGTCCCACCAACAACAGCATGTTTAATCGTTTCAGCATGTTTAATCGTTTCAGAGAGGGCGCCCTTAGCAACAATGATAGTGTAAGGAACCAAGGCGGAAGATAGTTGGTATTGCATGTGAATGTGGATCAAAAACAACAATCATCATCCAATCCATCTAAAAACCTACAGTATAAAATCAACAAAAAATGATACCAACATGGAGACATATCACCAAAATGAACAATAAAAACTGAAAAAAATAAAAATAAAAAGCATATAATATCCTTAATCTACTCTAACCTGCTATTCTCACTTCTCACCAAGGAAGGTAAATAAAATGCACTGGAGGATGAGAGAGAATCTTATGCAGCAGAACATGGGAATGGGATGTAGTTCAAAGAACGTCCTCTTTAATTTCTCCTTGTTACCCTCTTAAGACCACATAATCTTGCCATAAGAACACTTGAGTAAGGATATTCTATATTACCTTTTTATATTCCATCTTCATTAATATTAATTATTATACAAACAATAAATATATTTACCATGCTTCTCATAACATTTGCTACTTACATTTCAAGATGAGGAGTAAAATTTAGTGTATGCACCATAGCAAAACAGGTAGTAACACTCTTACAGTCACCCCATGTACCGTGAGCACATTAAATGCTACAGATTTTGCTTCAATAGAGAATATGTCACCAGAAATAATCAGTAGAGACAACAACAACGCTTACACAGGAAAGGGGAAACAAAATTAATTATCAGGAGATTATCCACAGAATGATCAGCATTTAACACAGAAAGTAAAAAACTTACTTCACTTTTAAATAGAACGGTCCAAGCAACTGTGAAGTTCATATCTACTTCAAGCCAATTTTAATTGGGGTTACACAGCGAAAAAAAAAATCAGCAGCATAAGTTTTCTTCTCAAGTTTAAAAAAAGGACGATGGAAATGAGTCATTAGCTTATTATTTCAAGAAAAACCTGGCCAAAGACTTTGAAGCTTGATCGAACTCTTCCAAACAATTATGTCTTTCACAAAGTGAAGTGACACGCCCACCCTCTTCTTATCTATTTGGTATCTGTTATAGAAGTCACAACAATGCTCATTTTACACAGTTGAATAAAATAAAACAAAGTCCCAGCCCCCAAAACAAAACCTTTGAAAAACTAAATTGTTGCATATTTCTTATTCAGCAAAAACATGACAAAGGATAAATGCATATAAGGAATTGTCTCCTAAACTTTTTGAGCAAGAATATGCATATTCCTTATTCAGGTAAAACTACATTGTCTACCAACCTGAAGTCCCTTAAAATGGTTGTAGTACTTGAAACTATTGGAAGCACCAGTTTAAGGAGATTATTAGGGGAAAAGAAAAATCCAATTTAGTAAAGTGCAATTCAGAATAACAAAAAAGGAAGCTAAACAATTTGCAACTTCTTTTAACTGAAAAATCAATTCGATCTCAGTGGTCTAAAATTTTCCATCAGCAAGACCAACAGTGAAATGCAAGCTTGATAATAAACAAAGATTCAAACTTTCTAAGCTAGCAAATCTATCACCAGATCATAAAAAAAAAAACCTAAATCAGAAACTCAATTCCAGAAAAAAAACACAGAGGAGAACCCCAAAATGCGTTAACATAACTCATTCTTAGCAAAAGCACTTACTGGCATAGACATCCAAAGATGCAGCACACAGAAATCCCTACTTCTTTTAATGGTTAAAAGAAGCAAACCTCAACACGGAAATACATGATTTCTTAGCGCTAATCATAAAGAAGCAAATTTGGAGACAAGGATAGAAGGAAAGCTAGAAAAAATCGTACCAAATTAAGAAAAAGCATTAGATGTGTTACTCCTGGCCAGCTAATCACACCAGCAATCTTCTCCTTGGGAATACTATCTTATCTCTCTTGGGAGAAAATCTGCCAGTGAAGGTAGCGCTCTTCGTTTGAGGAATACTATCTTATCTCTCTTAGGAGAAAATGACACAATTCCTACAAATTCCAACATAATCAGAGAGAATTGATGAGATCATTCTACCCAACAAAAGTAAGCCCAGCAGATCCCCAAAACATCTAAGTCGACAAAAACACTGGCTAAATCCAAAGAGGCTGGTCATCAAGATGGGTTTTTTTTGGGATGGCACCACGCCTACTTTGAGGCAAGGGCAGCAAGAACTACACATAATAACATCAGAATATAATGAATGGTTGACACAGAGAACCGAAAATTCATCAGTTGAAAGCCCAGCTACACAAAGGCGACCTAATGAGCTAACAAATGTATTTTTTTTACAAAAATAAGTTGCATTTTCCATTATAGATGCTGGTCATCGAGCAAAGAAGCTTGTCAACTTTTTCACACAAAATAGAAAGTATCCAATTATGCAGGAGTAAACAGATTACAACTTTGTGTTATACTATTTTAAAAATGTGTTCTTTTCTAGCTGCCAAAAAAAAAGCAAGAATTAGCAAATTGGCTAAAGAAGAAAGATTGGATACCTTAGTCCCTCGCAAGGAAAAACGTTGTCGGCGAGTTTCCAAGACAACTCCATTCTCTCCAACTGTAACAACAACCTTCCTTAAAGTGCCTCCATTCCCACACTTCGGGCAGAAAACCCTTTCAATTTCATTGGTAACTTTAAACCATGCATGGCACTTCAAAACCCATCTAGATGTAGAAAACACATTTAACAATATTAGTGAATGATTAGAAGCCATAAGACTGATAATATGAATGAGATATAATGCAGAACAAACAATGGCAAGCTTTACACAGCTAACTGAAGATGCAAAAAATTGACAGATGAGTAGACAACTAACAATATCTAATTGAAAGCTACCAAAATTCAAGAACTAAATAAAAGCAATGAAGTTTACATTATTAGAAACTAAAAAAAAAAATCAGTTTGCATCTAATAAGATCTGAAATTCAGAAACTAAAAAAATTCAGTAGCACCGGACATAAATTCAGCGGCAACTAAAGAAAAGCAGTGACTTTCAGATCTTATTAGACACTACATTCTGCAGCTAAAAAACATAAAGAACAACTAATAAAAGCAGTGTCTTTCAGATCTTATTAGACACAACATTCAGAAGCTAAAAACATAAAGAACAACGGAGTAGCAGCGGTGAATTTCGGATCTTATTAGCCATAAAAATTCATCTTGCATCTAATAAAAGCAATGAACTAAAGTGCAGTGACGTTTTGTTGAAAGGCAGGGACATTTAAAGATCAAACAACAATGGAAAATCAATAACACAGACCACCCTATCATTTTACTTCATTGAGAAACCAACAAAATGTATTCAATTCAAAATTTAAAAAAATCAGATCTACTGGCTTACTTGATTGATAACTCAAAACAGGGCCTTGACTCATTCAGCCCAGACCTAGCAAAAAAAACCCCAAATCAGATTGAATAGCTTTTCCTCTTTAAATAAAAAAAAAATTGGTTCATATTGGAATATGAAATGCCCAAATCAGCAAAAGCTTAAGCACTTGGCATCAAACTATCGATCAAAAGCAAAGCTTTCAAGGACCTGAAAAGTGCAAATCTGATTTGTCCCCCGGAGTTCCCGTCTTTGAGAGCCGAGTTTCGTTCTTTTTCAGCCTACTACTGATTTGTCTCCTCTCTCAAATACCCAAACTGAAAAGCCCCAAATTGAACAAATAGCAACTCTAGAAAAAATAACTTGCAAAAGGCCTTGTTCACTGAAAACTAACTAAGTATGTCAGATACCTAGACTAGGCAGAAAATTAACATTAGATTTCAAGGCATTAGATTACATCACATTAGTCACTCGAAATAATGAATTCTAAAATTTGAACTGCACATGTGAACACAAATTAGAGAGCCCAAAGTTGCTTGCTAACACAAATATAGGTCTGAAATTAACCTCATTATACAGATTCACATTAAGATCTCTCAATACAATCAACAACTAACAACCCATTAGGAATCAAATTCCAACAAATCACGAGCAATTAGACACTGCATTATAATTTAGTCCAGGAATACCCAAAATTGCAATTCACAAGAAGAAACTACAAGTGCAGGTAAAGCCAAGGGAGCAGAAAATACACGGGGTTACCTGTGGCAAAAAGAACTTAGAAATTGTAGGCGAGAAGAATTCAGGAGCGGTTAGTCGCCAACGAATGGTCTGCGTGGGCTGGAGGCAGCGAAATTGTAAACGCTGATGGATTGGGTTGGAAGTCCTGAGCTTCGATCGCCGAGTGGAACCACGATAGAGGCTAGGGTTATGGTGGTTTGGGCGATTTAGGGTAGTTGCGCACCATGAAGTGCGGGGTAGCATTGGCGGTCTTTCAAAGGGGAGAGGAGGGAGAAGAGCTCGTGCTCGTCGTAGGTCTGGGCGAGGGATTTCAGGAGATCTTCCATGTCGATGCTTCGATCTAGGTAGGTGGTTTGATGTCTCCGGCGGTAGGCCAAAGTTCCACCAGCGGCTTTAGCCTCTCCGGATTGGCGACAAGACTGGGGCGTGAGCGAAATTTGAGGGAGGCGAGGTGAAAGGCTCCGTTGTCGACACAAGAAGATGAGGCGAGGTAAAGGGCTCCATCGTCGGCACAAGCAAATGAGGCGAGGAGGCCCGCAACGATGAACAACAGAACGTGGAGAAGAAAGGCAAACCGCTGAAAAAGAAAGAGGTTAGAGCATCCCAAGAGATTCTCCATCTTCATTTTTTGGAGCATGTTGGGATGGTTTTTACTCCAAGAGCTTCCCCATTATATTCTCCAAAATAGAGAATGGATGGAAAATATAGAGGTCATTCCCTAAATTTGGAGCAAACTCTATATATTTTGGGGTGAATTCTATAATGGAAAAACTGTTGGAATGGGGCAAAAAAATATTCAGAATATTTGATTTCTCATTCTCTATTTTGGAGATTGTTTTAGGGAAGCTCTTGAGAAAGTTCTAGGGAGATTAAACTAGTCTTCATATTTTTTTAAAGAAAAAATATAGTGTTCATTTTATATGATTGATGATGACAATATAAAAACAGAGGGAGTGGGAAAGAGTTTACCCGCCTTCCATCTCTCATTCAAAAACTCGTTGGGGAGATTTTCAGAGAGAATGGCGACCTTGATTGCTCCTCAGTCGGCCGATCCCGGTGCCGATGCTCATGCTCTCAGAATCGCCTGTGAACAGGGGCGGAGCTGAAGGGGGGCCTAGGGGGGCACATGCCCCCTCTCTCATTTGACGAACTACCTATGTGTATTCTCCTCGTCGATAGCTTCGTTTTGATATATAATACGTCTTAATCCGACATCTGAGTAAAAAGTTATGAGTGTTTTAAAATTAAAGATATATTAATCACTTTAATTTTGCTTCAATAGACTATAATGCTTTTATATTTTACTTAAATTAAAATTCACATACTATAATTCATCTTGAGAGCTTCGGAATGAGAGTTATACTAATCATTTCGACAATTAGATAAGAAGTTATTTAAGTTTAAAAATTTTATATCTGGTTATACATTATTATATGTTATGAGTGCAACAAGTTATATATTAACTAGGTTGCTATTCGAGCCAAACAAGTCTAGTATTGTTTGATTATATTTAGCTCATTTAGAAACAAGTCAAGCTCGAGTCGAACCTATATTTGAACTTGAGTTCATACTCGACTTGTTTAGTAAGTGAACGAGCTTGAGCTGAGTTTTTTTCTCAAGTATTATGCAACTTTACTTGCTCATGACATAGTAAGTTAAAAGAAAATTTGTAAATTTCACAAAATTCGTGCTATTTGAGTTTCAATGGATCCGAGTTGAATCATGAATTGAGCATAAAAATATGCTCGTGATCAATTCATTTTGTAAATGATGCTCAAGCCGAGCTTTTATTGAGCTAAACTCGAGCCAAGTTTTAGCTCATATAACAACCATAACCTTAACTTACTGTTTATTAGATCACGTTTCCTATACTTATTTAGTTAAATTTTTTTCGGATATTTCATTTATATATTTATATTTCTTTTTTTTCAGGCACGAAAAAAATGATAGCGTTTTTATCATAAACCGATAACATTTAATCTTAAAATAACATAATTTATTACTACCTCCGTTTCCTTTTAATTGACTTTTTACTATTCATGCACGTTTTTTAAGGTGTGAAAAACTATATGAAATAATAATTTTTTAAAATATTTTTTTCGATAATCTCATACTTATTAGTGATAAGTATAATATTATTAAAAAATATTATTAAAATATTAATATTTAAAATAGTTTTGATCGTTCTAAAACTACGTGCATAACTTGAAAAAGTCACTTAAAAGGAAACGAAGGGAGTATCGTATTACATATAACTCTTTATGTCAATTTAATCCACAACTATATCGTACATTCGTACATGTATAATTGTGCCCCCCTTCGAAAATTTTCTGGCTCCGCCACTGCCTGTGAAGGTAAATTTCATCCTCTCTCTATTTCTTCATCGGTCGTTCGATTTATTCGTTTTATAAGTCCGGAAGTTGGATCGGATTTAGGGCCCGTTTGGTATTGATATCTAGATATCAAATATCGGTTATTAGCCCCAATATCTGATATTAGTGTTTGGTATGGCTAGATATTGATATCACTTAAAATGGTATCGATATCTAGTGTTTGGTATCCCAAAATATCAAGTGATATCTGATATTTGTGTTTGGTATCGCCAGATATCGATATCGCTTGATATCTAGATATCACATTTGGGCTTATTTGCTATATTGATTTTGAGGGAGGTATCACTTTATATCAATATCACCCGATATCGATATCTTGATATCAATATATCAATCGATATCGATATCTTGATATCTAGATATCGATACCAAACGGGCTCTTATTGAATTCCAGATTGAATCCGGCGATGGGTTGATCAATTGGTGGATTCCGATTTGTAGGGTGGGGATCAGATGAGAAGGGAATAATAGAGATAATCGGACACCGAGATGCGACACAGTTGAGGTTGATCAAGGAGTCGTATTCGCAACAATTCAATGAAGATCTCATCAAGCGTCTTAAAAGGGAATTTCATGGAGATTTTGAGGTTTTTTTATTATTCCTCTACTACAATACAATTTTATATACTCATCCCATTTAGCCTTTTTTTAAATATATAACTTTGTGTG
The DNA here is from genome assembly GCA_963922045.1 of Persicaria maculosa. Lineage (NCBI taxonomy): Eukaryota > Viridiplantae > Streptophyta > Magnoliopsida > Caryophyllales > Polygonaceae > Persicaria > Persicaria maculosa. The sequence goes on from OY998260.1 coordinate 69,710,425, forward strand.
TTGGTTTGTTTTCCCAAGTTTATTGCAATTAATAATGGTTAATTACCATAAGAAAAATAGTTTTTTTTCCAATTTCTTTTGTGTTTTAGGTACTAGCACAATGGCTAAGTCCAAATAATTTAGGTTAGGGCCAAACATAAATGTGCAAATTTGGGTGTGTTTGGATTCTAAGTGTTTATGTTTATAATGCAATTAATACCATAGACATTTTGGAAAGTGTTTGTTTAACTTATTTGTATCTATTGCAAATAATGTAAATTTAAAATAAAATATTATGTGAAATATTATATCAATCGAACACTCACGACTGCATTAAGTTTATAACTACTTTATAAATTAAATGTAATTGATTTACACAATTTATAAGGTATTTTATTTTAAAATCACGTTATTTTAAATATCTTGTAAATTGTTTTTACCAAACACTTTATAAGTGTTTATATTTATAAAAGTCACTTGCTTTTGGGAGTGGTAGGATTTGTCATAGTGAATATACCGCACATTATCCAAATATAGAAAGGTCGAACCCAATATATTGAACTGGGCTGAGCCAAAAAAAATCCAAAAAAGTTAGGTTAGGGCCAACATGAGAAATCCACATCTAATTAATATGAGAAATCCACATATATATTCCTTAATTACTTTAGTTAAAATTAAAATGCTAGGTATAATATCAAGGAATGGAAGCTATATGTATATATTTGTGATGCTTAAATTCCGATGCTCAATGATATCACAGCGAGTTGTATGCCGATGGCTACTAGAGCCCCAAGACCTGGAGGCAGTCTTAGCCAATGAGGCCTTGAGGAATCACGACTTCAAGGTCATCGTCGAGCTCTCTTGCACACTTTCATCGGAGGAGCTCTTATCGTTGAGGAGGGCCTATCAAGCCCGATACAACCACAGTTTGGAGGAGGATGTTGCATCCTACACAACTGGTGATGTTCGTAAGGTAAGTTATACCTCTTTAATAAATAGAATCCTCAATACGATAGATGTTAGTTCCTTTTTTGGTAACATTGGGTGCTTATTTGCGCGTAGCTACTGCTCCTGCTTGTCAGCGCCTTTAGGCATGAGAGCAATGAAACCGATGCAAGGCTAGCTACAACAGAGGTCGAGATCCTCCACAAGGCCATAAAAGACGAGCAATACAACAACGACGAGATCCTAAGGATAGTTGCTACAAGGAGCAAGGCACAACTTGTCGCCACTTTCTTCCGCTACAAGGATGCCTATGGTGACTCCATCACTAAGGTAACACCAAATCGAAAGCAAATAAGAGTTTGCGCTTGTATTTGTAAGGGCATCTTATGATTTATGATCTCTATAAAGAGTTCAAACCTATAAGTATATTATTAATTTTCAATTGGTTTTATGGAATCTCATTGGACTTATGTGTTGGACTTTTAAGACGTGTGCGTCTTATTGTGATTTAGACATCATATTTGACGGAGAAATTATAATAGTCACGAGGAAATTAATCTTTGATGTGTTTGTGTAGGATCTAACCGAGAGTCACGATGAGTATGTGGTTCTCCTCGAGACAGCCATCGAATGCATCAATTCTCCCCAAGATTACCTTGAAGGAGTGTTGAGGGACGCAATCACAAAGAGGGGAACAGACAAGGATGCGATAACGAGGATGATAGTGACGAGGGCCACATGAGACTTGAAGGAGATCGCGGAGATTTACTACAAGAGGAACAATGTGGCTCTCGAGCAATCTGTGGACAAGGAGACCCATGGCCACTACAAGGCCTTCCTCCTCGCCCTCCTCGGTGTTCAACGTCACTAGACACACTGATTGTGCCCATATTATATAATGCAAATCAGTTTCCTATCGTGTTGTGTGTGCTACCCAGACGAGTTTTTCAACGAGACAATTTTGATATTTTGCATCTTTATGATATTAATAAGAGTGTTGTCTAGGTTGGAATCATGGTATATGTTGTGTGTACTAGCTTGTTGTCATGACTTACTTTTCAATTGAACCAAAAATTCCCCTTGATGTGAAAATGTACATCGTTATTAATTTGTTATACATGTACTTCTTATGAAATGATAATGTGATTAGTGGTTACCAAATTCATTAGTGACAAGGACCGATGTATAATTTTTTTTAAAAATCATCTTGCCAATAGTCATTTTATCATGTTGTCAAAACTTTTTTAAAAAAAACATGAACCGATATATGATCTATTACTTATATTAAATGGATCATTTACCGTTTTAATGTCCGATGCATTTAATACTGAATACGTATCAGATTAAGGTTCAGACGAATCTAGGTTCCGTTCATATGAGTGTATATATCACCTATTCTTGGTGCATATATTCTAGCCAAATTTGTTGTGCGAATAGTAATTTTTGTGGATGCATATAGCAACCAACCGCGTATCCTCACACATCCACATTAATCCTCACTTGAACTACCCTGTAAGTATTGAAAATATATCGATGTTTGAATTGACTATTACACCTTTTAGTTCAATATCCACATTGATCAGTTCTTCTTACATGACCCATTTGATCACTCATAACTAGTTCTTCTTGCATGACCCATTGTTGAATGCTTGTATTCCCGTCTTTGGTGTATACATGAGTACATTGAGTGTCTATAAATAGAACAATTCCCTTTAATAACCAACTTTTGAGATAACATTTTTGCTACTTGTTACTCATGTGTTGTCGATATATCATTCAAGTATCAATTAAACTTTGGTTTCTATCAGATTAATGAAATGCAACAATTCAATGAGATCATGAAAATCAGCTCTTAAAAGAACCTCATGCACTTACGAAAAACACAAGTCTCACCAAATGAAAAGGATAGAAGACGACACAATTTAAACATTATACGAGGACAATTCTCCAATAATCAACTCATATACCTATGTCTTGACCTCCTTTCAACAAGGAAGTCCAAAACCTCACTAGAAACATAGTCAAGAATGGGTCAAAAGATTCTTCTAGCCTCAATAGACACATTAGTCATAGATATGAAAACAGGGCCAATCTTGAAAAGGATAGAAGATGACACAATTTAAAAAGTATATGAGGACAATTCTCCGATAATCAACTCATATACCTATGTCTTGACCTCCTTTCAACAAGGAAGTCCAAAACCTCACTAGAAACATAGTCAAGAATGGGTCAAAAGATTCTTCTAGCCTCAATAGACACATTAGTCATAGATATGAAAACAGAGTCAATCTTGAAAATCAGAATCACAAAGCGGACATACACAACAGAAACTCTTGGGACTCTGAGGAGACGTGGTTGGCATAATGGTTGCGGCGTGTCTATCATCCTCAAATAATCCTCAATTAGACGCAAAAAATGTCAATTGTGGAACTCTTGAAAGTTGTGCATAGTAGGCTGACAACACTACAACTTGATATTTCGTATTAAAATGACCTAACTAACAAGATCGATGATGAAAGAAAGAAGCATCATAGGTTTGGTGGCTTGCTTCTCTCTTCCTTGACAAGCCACCATACATAGGATGCTCCTTTCTTTAACCATCTTTCTCGTCGATTAGGTCATTTTAATATGAAATATCTTAAAGTTGTAGACTCATAGCGTTGCTAGCCTACTAGGCACAACTTCAAGAGTTCCACAATGGACATTTTCAGCGTCTCCACTGCTCCAAGAGTGAGGATGTTCGAAGTGATTTATAACTTATAAATCATTTATGGTTTACGAAGTTCATTTTTCATTATTGCCAATAGAAACGTTTATTGTTCTTGATTTATCTTCTTTCTCAACCAAAACTCACATGAACACCATTGAAATTTGTTAAAGTTACCATAGTAGCCTCACATCGTTTGATTGAATAAACTCAAAAACTACAAGGTTTGATAGACTTGGTATTCAAGATGAACATACATACCAATTTAAAAGTGGGGATATATATCAAGAGAAAACTATCAAAAAAGTCTCAATGTTTTTTACTACGTCTCAATCTTGGATCCAACTTCATCTTCATCATTTTCTTTCTCGAACTCATCCATATCATATTTGAATTCTTCCTCAGAAGACGAGAAAGATGATTGTAACTCGGGTTCAAGAGCTGGTAGTGGCCCAAGCTTCTCTGCTGCCTAGGGATAACACTTCAATAACCAACTCATATACCTATTTCTTAGCCCCATTTCAATAAGAAAGTTAAAAAAGCTCACCACGAACATCGTCGAGAATGGGCCAGAAGATTATTCTACCCCAATAGACTCATTAAACAGTGTCAATCTTGAAAATCAGAATCATAATGCGAGCATATATATACAGAACAAAAACTTTTGGAGCTCTAAGGAGACGTGATTGGCATAATGGTAGTGACGTGTCTATCATCCTCAAATAACCCACAATCAGACGCAGAAAATGTCTATTGTGAAACTCTTGAAAGTTGTGCATAGTAGGTAGGCAGCACTACAACTTTATGATATTGCGTACTAAAACGACCTAACTAACGAGAACGACGGTGAAAGAAAGGAGCATCATAGGTTTGGTTGCTTCTCTCTTTTCCCTAACAAGTCATCAAACATATGATGCTTCTTTCTTTAGTCGTTGTCTCGTCGGTTGGGTTGTTTTAATACCAAATATCTTAAAGTTGTAGACTTTTAGTGTTACCAGCCTATGAGACATAGTTTTAAGAGTTTCACAATGGAAGTTTTCGGCATCTCAACTGCCCCAAGAGTAAGGACGTTCAAAGTGATTTATAACTTATAAATCACTATGAAAGTGAGGATTATTTGAGGATGATTGTTACTTAAAAATCGCTTATAAATCACTCCGAACCTGAGTTCATTAGTATATATGATATAATAAGGATGAGTTACAATCAAATAACCCTACAACTTTATGATATAATAAGTATGCTTGTAACTTATAAATCACTTAAAAATCACTATGAAAATCCTTATTATATTATAAAGTTGTAGGGTTGCTAATCTAATAAGCATAACTTCAAGAGTTCAATAATGGAAATTTTCGACGACACAATTTAAACAGTAGACGAGGACAATTTTCCGATAATCAACTCATATACCTATGTCTTGACCTTCTTTAAACAAGGAAATCCAAAACCTCACCAGAAACATAGTTAAGAATAGGTCAAAAGATTCTTCTAGCCTCAATAGACACATTAGTCATAGAAATGAAAACAAGGCTAATCTTGAAAATCAGAATCACAAAGCGGACATACACAACAGAAACTCTTGGGACTTTGAGGAGACGTGGTTGGCGTAATGGTTGCAGCGTGTCTATCATCCTCAAATAACCCTCAATTAGACGAAGAAAATGTCCATTGTGGAACTCTTGAAAGTTGTGCATAGTAGGCTGACAACACTACAACTTTATGATATTCCGTATTAAAATGACCTAACTAACGAGATCGATGGTGAAAGAAAGAAGCATCATAGGTTTGGTGGCTTGCTTCTCTATTTCTTGACAAGCCACCATACATAGGATGCTCTTTTCTTTAACCATTTTTCTCGTTGATTAGATTGTTTTAATACAAAATATCTTAAATTTGTAGACTCGTAGCGTTGCTAGCCTACCAGGCACAACTTCAAGAGTTCCATAATGGATATTTTCAGCGTCTAAACTGCTCCAAGAGTGAGGATGTTGTAAAGGCCTCGGGTTTTCAAATCATAATTTTCAAATAAATAAATAAAATGAATTTAAATCGGGAATTCGGGTATTTCGAGAAAACCTCGTCCTCAATTTAATAAATTGAATTTAAAATCCTTAAAGTGGACTCCAGCCTAATTTTGAAATTTTGACAAACGACTCCGTCTTTTCCTTCATCCAACTCTTTTCAATTTTAATTTGTGAAATCAATTAAATTATATGGTTTCAATCACTAAACAATCAACTTTTCTTTTCTTTTTTTTGAGCAAAAACAATCAACTTTTCAATTTGGATTCCAATTGTATTATGTTATAAAGAGTATAATGCAAATAGATAAGGTGGTGTTTGGTTAACACAATTTTTAAGGTATTTAAATTAATGATGTGCTTGTCCATGATATATTAATTATAATACAATTATTTTATCTCGATTTATGTGATTATTTGATTAAATTACTGTTTTACCTCAGTTTTTTTTGAGATTTTTATATGTACAACCAAATCATCAATATATCAATCATCAATATATAATACTAAAACAGAGACGTGAAAATCCTATGTGGCGGGCTCTGGTGCGATTCGCTTACGTGTCGCTCTGTGAAGCAATCCGACCCGGATTTTTTTGACACGTCAATTAATGAGTATCTAATAAATTTAAGCCACATCAATTAATGATTTCATATCTTTTAGCCACATCATTTAACTCATCATTAGTAACAATCACAGTTAATTTAAATAATAAAATTTTATCATATCTCGATTAATTAGATTTTGATAAAATTTTTGAATAAATCTAATGAATTTTGGCAAACTAAATAATCTTATAAATATACAGTACTTAGAAACTAAAAATAAAACGGATGATATTACTAATAAATAATCTTATCATTTTTGAATTATTCTAATGTAATTTTTTTCCACCCAATTAATGATATCAATTATTTTCAAATTAATGTTAATTATTTAAATTATTTTTATACATCAATTATTTTTAGTTTAAATACTACGGTGATAATATATAACCATTGCACTAATCATTAACTTAAATATTTGATAAGATTTCACATTAATTTAAATACTACGGTGATAATATCTTATAAGTTTGAACGATTTCACATTAATTTTATTGGTTTGACTAATTTAAATACTACGGTGATAATGTATATAGTTTGAATGATTTTACATTAATTTAAATACTACGGTGACACTACGGTGATAATATATAATCACTGCGCTAATCATTATAAATTTGTGGTTTTCATAAAAAAAATTGATAAGATTTCACTTAAGCCACATTAATTAATGATATCTTATAAATACAAAATATCAATTAGTTACAATCTGGCCGAGTTTTTTTGACACATCAATTAATAAGTATCTAATAAATTTAAGTCACATCAATTAATGATTTCATATTTTTTAGCCACATCATTGAACTTATGGTTAACAATCACAATTAATTTAAATTATAAAATTTTATCATACTTAATTAGTTACATTTTTATAAATTTTTTGAATAAATCTAATGAATTTTGACAAACTAAATAATCTTATAAATATACAGTACTTAGAAACTAAAAATAAAACCCCAAAAATCTTTAACAATCTAGCAAGATTAAAATGATAAGCAATTACTTAGTATTTTATATCATCGACAATCAATATCTAATATATATATATATCACTAAATCAAAATAATTAACATTATTATATCAATTATTTTTATTTAGTATTTTTTAAAGATATTTTAACAGATTTATTATAAAAATTGAGATAATAGTGTTACCACTAGCATAAAACTCAAAATAATGTAGTCATTTATTTTATTATTTAATACAGTATTTTATAAAAAATAAATCTTAGCAAAACAAAAAGAAGCGGTATTAGAAGCATTTGCCCTATATGTGCAAATCAAAATTCTCCTACCTATATCGAATAGAGCATGTTGAGCCAAATCTTCTTCATGTAAAACCCGCTTGATTTGCTAGCAAATACCACTCTTTTTTCTTTTGTATCTTTCAAAGAATTCCCGCAGGAGATCCGAAGCCATTTTTTTCTGATCCTTCGATAAAAAGATTCATTCTCTTCATAAAAAATAGGAGGTAGAACCAATAAAGATTTCTTTTTCGATTCATCCCTGGAGTTGAATACCTCATTCAATGCCAATCCTTTCTCATTTTGTCATCAGCCAATTGCTTTCGAATGGGTCCATTCAAGGGAGTTAAATGTTTTGGCAATTCCTCACTGTGGGATGAATCCAGATAATTTTGAACGAAACCACACCAACCCATCCCGAACTTGGTGGTTAAACTCTACTGCGGTGACGATACTGTTCTTTAAAATACATGTAAAAAAGGCAAACATCTTACCTTCTTGATTGGAGGAAGTAATAAGATTTTAGGGAAGAGAATCAAAATTCTAATAATATTGCGCACCTCAACATTTTAATCCAACATGTATGTTTAATATATATACTATGTATTTTTTTCCAGAGTTTATAAATTTTTTATAAACTTTTGTACGCATTTAACAAAATTAAAAGAAATTAAATTCTTCATTTAAATTTTCCTATATAATTCAATATTTTATGGTGAAATATTAAAAAGCTTTCGCGCGCGGGTAATATAACTAGTAGTCACATAAAACGAGGTAAAAGAAATACAGTACATTATACCGAGTAATTAATACCGAGTAATTAAAATGCAATGAAATTCCTATTGTTTTCTTTTAGCTTTTTATTCAGGTAGGCGTATTAAGTTGAAAAAAATGGTAATTTATCAGTCCCAACTGCAACGACTCCAACGAGCAACGACGGAGATTCCAATGCCAAATCCCGAATAAACCCAATCAATTATCTTCCAATCCAACAGAAAGCCAAATTTACGATGAACCAAGCAATTCTTAAACCTTCAAACCCAATCCCAACCCCCAATCCCCCCAGATTCAGTTTCAACTGCAATGGTCGCCGATTGGGAGCTCAAATTAGGGCCGAATCGGCGGATTCTTCGAGAAAATCCGCCATTGCTTCGGCAAACGATGATGCGCAGGCTAAATTAGCGGTAGAAAATGGACGTCTGTTCGGATCGGGAGAGAAAGCAAAAGGTCCGTACCCTGGTGGAATGGGGTTGCATACAGGTAGGGATCCGAATGTGAAGAAGCCGGAGTGGTTGAGGCAGAAAGCGCCTCAAGGCGCCAAGTTTCAGGAGGTGAAGGATTCGCTTTCCAGGTTGAATCTCCATACCGTCTGTGAAGAAGCTCAGTGCCCTAACATTGGTGAAGTATAATCTCTCTCTCTCTTCCTCTCTCCTTTGTACTTGTTTGTGTGCTTCAATTGATTCGTTTTGTTCGAAATGAGATGATAAGAATGTAGAATATTGTGATGCTTACTTTTTACTTTTAATTTAGTTCTTTTGATTATTGAACTAATCAATACATGAAAATGAAAAGCATGTATTACAAGCTAATTGTATGGATTGGTGGGGTAGTGTATGTAATAGAGCTCAGATTATCCAGCAAGTTCAAAAGCATGAAAAATACATTTACAAGATTAGCTTATTGATGCCTTGTAGAAGTCTTATTAATTCAAAATTGCGCGTGGGAGACAAGCTGGTGAATTGATCAAGCAAAATACTTGCTTTCTGTTTCATTGTGTATGGCTTCGGTACATGATGGTAAATTGATTTTCTTTTGACAATTCTCAGAAGTATGATCATTCTTTCTCAAGAAGACGTATTAGGTGGGCGTATTGTCTCGATTTGCGCCGTTCTCTGGTGTAACATATATGAAGCAAACTTGAAAGTTATCTGCCTCTTTAAGTTTGTTGTTTGCCTGAACTGGATGGTCACTTGCATGAAAATCTTTTCGTAATTAAAAGTAACTACCTGACTTATCTAACCTCTTTTGTTTCCATATGTCCTGCTTCCTCTATCATTTTCTTGTTGTGTTCTTATGAAGAACCATTAATATAATTGGTGAGGATAGCTCAAGAAGTGAATTTATAGTTGGTTTCTATGTATTTATAGTGTTGGAATGGGGGTGGAGACGGCATTGCAACGGCTACTATCATGGTTCTTGGGGATACCTGCACTCGTGGTTGTAGATTTTGTGCAGTCAAGACTAGCAAGAATCCTCCACCACCTGATCCCATGGAGCCTGAGAACACTGCCAAGGCTGTTGCAAGTTGGGGGTATACCTTAATATAAACTACTGAAGTCATTGTTGTTTTCTTATCTTTCTACATATCAGAGCCGGCTTGGTGTATGCATAACTAGCTTGTTTTTTAAAATGGAAATATCGATCATTGATAAGACTGTAGAGACACTAGTCATTAAATCATGCCACAATGAGTGTAGATTGCCTACAGTCTTGGTAGGTGCAAGGTATTTAGTTTCCAACATGTGTAAGTTGCCAGAATTTAATTAGTTTATTACTCATGTGTTTGATTGAGATCTACCAAACTATAAGATATCTAATAGTGAGTGTGTGTTGTAGAGGGATTAAGACAAACTGAGTTGATAAGGGTCCTAGATCCTAGGCACAACATTCAACTTTGTCACTTTCATCTTGCCTATTAGTAGCTTGTTTTAATTTACGGTCCCTTATTTATCACCTTATTTCATTTGATGGTAGGAAGTAGGGAAATCGCCTTATTTGGTTAATTTGAAAATCGCCTTATTTATCACCTTGTTTTGTTTGAAACAACATATCACTGCTTTTCAGATGGGATATTCTAGGAAACGTGTAAAATACACTATGGAGTTCCTTGACCTCCATGGAAGAACCTGAAAACATGATACTAGAATAACCATATTAGAAGGAAATCCAAATCAAGGGGAGCCCTGAATCAAAAGTGTAAAAGAGCAATGTTTAAAAGCAGAGTACAAATGAGGAAGTTGATGGTAGGAACTAGGAAACACTCCAAGAAACTATTTTGCCCATGGCTCTGTGAAATTGCTGTCATTTTTCTGCCCAGCTTAGTTTGTTCAACCACTTTGAAGTGCTTTTCATTAAATTTAGCTGTCAAATAGGTTTCTCAGTCGAAGTTTAAGTGGAATATACAGCAATGTACTAAAAATTAGAATTGGTTTCTGGAAGTGGTGTTCCAACTTATAAAAAATGAAGCTCATTGCTACCAAGAAAAAGATGAATAAGTGATTTCGGCACTTAACATGTGTATTATGATTCCATCAGAAGATTGCATGTTCTGAATTAATTGGAAGCAATTGCTTAGAGTCATTTATTGAACCTTCTGTACTTTGAAAAGCCTGTTGGTGAGGAAATAATCAGTGCTGTTTCTGTTGATAAGTAGCAACTAGCAAGCATGCTTTCAACTGCCTGCGGCTTGCCTGACTGAATTATGGCATATGAACTGGTGCTTTCATCACTTCACAATATACTGTTAGCTGATGACATTCTCTTGATTATTAATGTTGCAGTGTGGATTATATTGTACTGACTAGTGTAGATCGTGATGATATACCTGATGGTGGAAGTGGCCATTTTGCAGAAACGGTAAAAGCGATGAAGGTACTTATCTGTAACTACTTCATACAAGAGAATACATTTCTTCTGTTCATGTCTTTGATATTTTACTGTCAATTCATGCAGAAATTGAAACCAGACATCATGGTTGAGTGCTTAACCTCTGATTTCAGGGGTGATTTAACTGCTGTAGAAACTCTTGTACACTCAGGATTGGATGTCTTTGCTCACAATGTAGAAACTGTAAAACGGCTTCAAAGGCTTGTGAGAGACCCTCGAGCAGGGTAAGTAATGTTCTCACGTAATTCTCTGAATTGTGTCAACCAACTAGTTAACTAGTTAAAGTACCTGCATAAAAACTAACAAATATTTGTATATCTTTTGTTGTTCACATTGATTATGGTTGAAAGGGTTGAGATGGCGGAGTGGGTAATGTATTTTGAAAGTACATGTAAAGTACAGAACTTCTACTTCAAGCTTATTAAACAATAAAAACAATGTATTCTAAGTAGCTTCTCACATCAAATTTCTCACTTTTGAAAAGATATGTGGGTTTTTTAACGTAGTTTGAAGGTGAGACTTGTTATTTGAGTTGTATTTGAGTTTACAAGAATACCAAATAGATAAAGGATGTTAGGGACCCTAGTTTCTACTGAATGATATCTTCATTGGTGGAAGAAATTGTGGGAGAGTTGGATGACATAAGGGTGAGGCTTAAGGTCTCCCATGATCCTTTTGGCATCAATGGTTGAAGGGCTTTGTCTTCAAGGTGTGTACCTTTTTTATTACATGATTGAAATGCATAGTTTTTTTCTTTTAATAAAACATTCACTTATGTATCCATCCTACAGGCTAAAACTCCATAAAATCACAATCTTCATTGACCTCATGGTTGTGGAAAGTAGTTAAAGTTTTGGGTTAATGGGTGCAGGTATGAACAGAGCATGTCCGTTCTTAAACATGCCAAGATCAGCAAGGAGGGAATGATTACCAAATCCTCTATAATGTTAGGGCTTGGTGAAACTGATGATGAACTGAAAGAAGCTATGACTGATTTGCGGTCCATTGGCGTGGATATCCTTACTTTGGGACAATATTTGCAGGTCAGTAATATTCAGTCACTTCTAAAGAGAGTGTAGTTTTATGGATTTATACACAAATTGGGCAATTTTCTTTAAACTGGGTAGACCGTATGTCTAAAAACTTGTATAGCTAGTGGCATTGGCTTTTTTATTTTGGTCATTACACGTCTGTTTATACTCGTCTTGTATTCCTAAAGATAAAATTTAAGGGCGGAATCTTAAAATCTTACAGCCTATATATAAGCACTGTTCTTGACAAATGGCAACACTTTTTTGTTAACTTTCTTTTTACAGCCTACGCCACTGCACCTTACCGTCAAAGAGTATGTTACTCCGGAGAAGTTTGCATTCTGGAAGGAATATGGCGAGTCTATAGGTTTCCGCTATGTAGCTAGTGGTCCACTGGTGAGTCTATCTCTATTGTCATTGAATGATATGTAGATGTATGTGCTTCAATCTAAAATGGGTATGAGAGAGATTAGAGCAAACCCGAACTTGGCTGGAGTTTCATGCACTGGCTAGATTGAAAAATTCCTGAAAGTTTCCTTACAGGAATAATCACATATCTAGAAAATATCTAGAATAGGAAGGGGATTACTTGAAGGTGGAATTCACAAACTTGTGTTAGAAATGGAAACCTTTTCATCTTCCTTAAACCACCTGTCCGGAATATGAGATGATCGGAGGTTGTCAATTTGTCAATATCTCCAACACTGGATCCTGGCAAATTCTGCTGCATTTCTAAGCACTTGTCCTTGTTTTTCTTTGTGGGCGTAGGTGCGATCCTCATATAGGGCTGGGGAGCTGTTTGTCAAGACAATGGTTCAACAAAGTAGAAAAGGCTGAAGGCATATATACTATGGAGATGATTGAAAAGTTACTAAGCCTTAAGTTCTTCTTCAGTGGGGTTCAGTGCAGTAGCTCTGATTGTCAGGACATGCACCTCACTTGTTTTTGGATGTTATACTAGACGACACATATTTATCCGATCACAGTGTAAGGTTGTATTACATTCTTAGCAGTTAGAAACTTAGAATACCGATAATTGGACAAGAGGTCTGTATTTATCACAGTTTGTTTGCTAATCGCATATTGTGCTTACAAATGCGACAAAGTGTTATCTTAGCTATATATCAAGTGATTTTGTGAACAATAGTGAAATTGAGCTTGGAGTTCAAGAGATGAAGCTTCAAAGGCATTCAAATCGCACATATGGGCTACGAGAACTGCCCTCCCTCTGGTTGTGCAGGTGCGTTTCTTATTCATTATTCTTGTAAACTGAGGATATTGTCCTCCAGGCATGCGCAGGTATATTATCTACGTGATTGCAAATAGCAATGAAATTGAATATATAGTTAGAGTAGCATTTACATTTATTCACACACAGAACACATATTACATTGTGTATGGTTGCGAGTTGCGACCAACCTTAAATAAGATAGATTGATAGCACTTGAAGTTGAAATGACACAAATTCAAGCTTAGCACATCCTGCATCTGTGGCTTAGCGGTTTGATTAGCAGTCTAGCATCTCAGCTGAAGCTGTCATAGGCCCGAAGAAACGGGTCTTTCATGAGCGCCGTGACTCTGTGTTGGCGGTGTGATTGTTTCGAATGCTTCAACTAGCAATCCCACCTTCCTCTTTCTAGCAGCAGCTAGTTGGTTCACCGTGTTTCTCAGTGCGTAATCAAGCATCCATTCCTCGGCGCTCCTCCTCCCATCCATCTCCTGGTGCCTTAGATCCACCTTCTCTGCCCCAGCATCTGGCTCCAACTCCAAGTAGTTCGGTTCTCGTGGATTGAAGGGCTTCAATCCCTCCGAGCTTTCTCCTTGTTTTCTGCTTCGGATCATAGTCTTGAAGCTCTTGCAACTGTCGTAATCGCCTAAACTAGGAGGCTCATCTTCAGGTGTCTCTTCACTTGGATTTTCGAAACTATTGGCAGCGTCATCCTGGCAGGAGCCAAGATCCTCGTCTACTGCTCGTAAATCGCTGCCAAGGAACTCAGTCGCCACTTCATTGATCGAGCTCTCTTCATTGATCTTTGCAGTGGAGATAGTTTGATCATCACTCTTAGGTGAGTTCTTTGTTTTCTCATTCTCAGCTCCAGAAGCTTCAGATATCTTCTCGTCTAAACCCGACGATTTCTCTATGTTCTCTTCATCTGCAGTGAACATGATTTGTATATAAGATGCAAATGGCTTGAACCACGCCAAGTCGAGAACCGAATGTCCAAAGCAACTCAACATGAATGATTTCCTTGCCTTGAGAATATAGATCAAGAAAATGTACCTGAACAGCCATAGTTCACCGAAGGTTCCGAATCACTAAACTGCACAGGGCAATCGACGATCTCGTCTGGAGAGAACTCTTCTGTCTCCTCTGATCGAAACTCCTTGAGAAACATAACGCCAACATTATCATTCTCGACACCCTCTTCGTCTAGCAAGCATAGAATCTCGTCTCCTGACGGATGCATAGACGTATGATCGCTTTCTTGATCACTTGAGACCGATATACCATCTCCGATTCCCAACCTTGGAACATAAGCCCTACACTCCTCCAACTCCACATCGGAACACTCTGCGAAGAGCTCATCAAGAGCAATGATGCTCATACCGGTCTCTTCAACATACAAGACAGTAATAGCCTCACCGGTTTCGTTGTCAGCAACATCATCCTCACAAGGCCTTGGTTCCGGCTTCATAGTCCTCTTCCTCCTCGCCAACAAGAAGCTCTTCAATGGAGGATTCAATACGTTTTTGTGGCTGTTGAGGGAGCAATGACTATAGGAACAAACCTGCTCCACAGAGGTCCTTGAAGGCTTCAAACTCGGAGCCTTTGATATGATTCGAGTCCTATTCAATGACCTTGCTAGCTGTTTCGACTCCTTTCTTGCCTCCGAACAGGTTGTCGACTTCATGTAACTAGGAGTCGGGTTTTTGAGGATGTCAAGATCAGATGATCGCGATGTCTTCATCTTCGTAACGAATTCAGTTCCTTTGCTTGTGGTATCATGTTTTTTGTTAGATGGTTTGGTAATGGTTGAAGGGGCCTTCATTTTTTTTTTAAAAGAGAGATCAACTTAGAAATCCAAATTGGGGGTTTTGGATTTGAAAAGGTTTTGTTTCACTTAAGAGATGAGGAAAGTTTAGGCAATGGATTTGGTTTCTTTTTAAGATGAAAGGAAAGTTGTGTTAGCTTGCAACAAAGGCTTATCTTTAATTTCAAAATAAGAAAAGGTATTTTTTTGATATAAAAATCCAAATTTGTGATATGGCATTCAAATAATCTAATCCCTTTGGATCCCAGAGAATTTAAAAAAAAATTCTATTAGTAGATTTGATAATATCTTAACTGTTAAAATAAAAATTAACGGACAAGACCTTGTCCCTTTTTTTCCCAACCTCACCAACCCGGGTCAACTAAATTTATTTTTTAAAATAATCATATGTTGCCTCTTAAATTATGGAAAATTCAGTTATTTCTTCATTCATAAGGTAATTAGTTTAATTAGTCGTTAGGTGTGTATCACCTTGAATATTTAATTATTGACCAATAAAGTTGATTCTTTGTACGCGTTATCAAGAGCGATATTCAATCGTCGATTTATATTCTTTTTTTTATTAGATAAAAGGAAATTTGATACAAATAATCCAACCCGAAAAAGCTATAATTTTTTTTTACTATTATACCTTAATTTATTACATTATTTATAACGTTTTTAAAAATTATAATTAACAATCTTTTAATAATTATAAAAAAATCAATAAAATAAAGATTAAAATACTGATAATAGCATCTTTTTATTAAAAATAATAATAATGACGTATTTTGATATGATACAATATTTTATGTAAAAAACTGACAAATGAATTTAGCCATGATTATGAATATTAGATATATGATTTTACCCAAAAAAAATGAATATTAAATGACATTTTTCACAGCACTAAACAAATGAAACAAAGAAACGACAAAGGAAAGTATACAAACTGAACCGACAAATCAAGGTGGGCTGTGGACGGTTCGTCGGTGACAGGATGAACCGGTCCGATTTAATAAAGACGGTTTTAAGTAATTATTTTATGATTTTTATCAACCGATCTAAAGAAGGATTTTTTTTATTATATAAGAATTCAACTTCAGACATATCTTAAACTCGAAGGCCGGTCAAGTCAGTAGATGGGAGAATCGTCTAAAAACCATAGCAAATACATAACGGTGCAACCTCAAGCAAAACACACTCTACAAAGAACGAAACTAGACGGACCTAGACCAAACTGGATGAGGACGAAGACGACGGACAAAGTCAAGCCCCACCCTGAAGCAGAACAGTAGGTCAGCGATATATCAGGATCAGTGGCGGAACTTGGACAAAAGTTTTGCAGGGGCCAACTTTTTTTTAGGGTTTGGAACCTAGTCAAGGTAGGAGGCTCATCCCTACGTCTTTTTCATTTATACGAAAAAACAAAGTACATATATCGGAGGGGACTTGATGCCAAAACTTCGTAAAAAAAATAAATTATATTGAAATCTATCTAAATAGTACTCTACGTTCTTTTATAGAAATAAATTCATCTATAATTTTATCTGATGTAAAGGTCTTAACCATTTCCCTTTCAACGTAAACAACTAAGTTGTCTGCCAAAAATCATCTTCCATCTTGTTGGAGTAGTAGCGCCTTTGACTTCTGTTGGAGGATTGGGAGATGCTTCTTCTTTGTTTTCTTTTGAATAAAGAATCAATAGTTTTCATCTTCTTCATTCTGAATTAGGATTTTTTGAGATACTCTAGTATTCCACGGTTTGAATTAGGATTTAGAATATATGCATTTTTTTCAATTAGAAGATAAGATATTAAGTAGTTAGAGATATTAAAAATATGGAAGTTGAATTTTTTTTTTGTCAACTAAATCAAATCTATTAACGCGAGTTGTGAGAAAATCTAAATGTTATTAAAAATATATAAAAAAAGAAAATCTTTTTTATCCGTAAAAAATAAAGGAAATTATACTACTGTATTAACTAATACTCCATTCCTTATTTTTGTTTTTTGGTAAGCCACTAATACTCTATTCTTATTCCTATTTACATACGAAGAGTATATATGTACATTATTAGAATTTTTTTTTTGTCGGGGTGGCCATGGCCACCACCCGCCCCCAATAGCTTCCGCCTCTGATTAGAACCCAATAATCCTGTGGGCAGTGAGGAAGAAACTCCAGAAAAACAGTCAATCCGAAAAGTGGAGATATCATGATACACACTACCACCCAACCTATCTCGACTCCAACCGTCATCACCAAACCCACAAAGAAGATCGCCATGCCTAGTCACCGCAGAGCTGCACATCGCTTGAGTAAGGAGCACCCGGAAGTCCTATCGGGATTTAATCAACCCTACCGGGATTGAGTACATGCCCATACGAGCGGGATTTGATACCCATGTGGGATTTTAATCAACTCTTTCGGGATATTAGATAAACCCTTTCGGGAGTTGTATGTTCAAAAAAGTAGAAATTATAAACAATTATCATTATTATTTACATATAAAAATGAATAGATATATAAATACCAACAATAATTATTTATAAGGATTTGTATATTCAACTAATTTATTAATAATATTTTTCATTTATATATTTTTTAGCGGGCTGACTTCGGACCCAAGGTGAAACCATGGACCCAAACACCAGGTTTCAGACCTTCTTGGGCCCAAAGAAAAACCTTTGGGCCCAAGAAAAAACAAGTTGGAAGCGCAGCTGGCGAACAAACCCAAGCCAAGGAATTTTGCAGGCCGGCCATAGAAAAACAGGGAAGAACACCACCAATTTCCCCCGCATGGACCTCCGACCGCCACGGTAAAGCGCCACCAGGACGGAGACGGCACCACCGCACAACATCGGAGGGCGAGAGCTGAAGTCCCAATCCAGATGGGGGGGGGGGGGTTGATTAAGCCCAAAGAAGGATTCCGATTGCAGGAGGAGATTGACTTCACCGCACGGCCGCCAGCCCGGTAGAACCCGGAGGAGGAGGCGACGAGGCCAGAACCAAGCCAGATTGGAAGAGCAAGGATGGGAAAGGGGAGCCGGAGGGTTCGATTGCCAAGGTGAAACCGAGGACGCCCAGCAACACGAAGCGAACGGGAAACCGAGGGGTCGATGCCATTGACGGAAGGATGGGGTTGGGATAGAGGGGTAGGAGGAGGGTGGAAACTAGAGTCGCCGACAGGGCCTGAACCCGGCAACAAGTTGGCGACATCAAGGGACGGGCCAAGGCTCGGTGGGGGACGAAACTAGGCAAAAGGACATGGAGATTGAAGAAATGGTGGCAGTAAACCAAAAAAAAAACATCCTGATTTTGGGTTTAATTCGAAATCCGACGATGGAGATTTGGATTAAGGTTTTCACGTTTCCGAAATACATTCAGAAACCAACGAAACAAAAGTAAAGCAGCTCCAAATCGGATTGACGGTGGCCGGAGACCGGGGAAGTGGCCGAAGCTGAGGCAGAACGGCCGGAGCTGGGGTGATTCGGCCGGAGCCGGAGTGGAATTCATTGACATCTCCACAACCACTGCACCAACTTGTGTTTGTAAAGTAAATAATGAAGGAATTGTGTCCTTTAATTTAATGTGCAATGACTAATTTTGGAATAGGACAATTGATAGAGATATTCAATCCGATTATTTTAGGAGTCGTAATGCTTTGTTAGAAGCCAACTACGATTAATGGGCTTAAACGGGTTAAACCAATGGCTATTATAAACGGGTCCTATGCGGTCACACACTTAGAGTTGACGGGCTTGATCAAAAGATAGATGATTTCATTATTAGTGTATATTAGATATATATTAATAATGGGATAAGATTTATTTGTGAAATAAATAATTAATCAAGTAAGGTATAAATATAAGCTTATAAAGATGGGCTTATTGTAACTTAACCTAATTAACACATCCCAGAGATAGGAACGTGGGTTTTTGGCCACAACAATTAGTTGTGAGGCTGAATTCCACCATCATCAATCAAGAGCAATTTGATTGTTCACCTTTCGATCTTCGTCCTAGTAGTCGAAGGCAAAGGAGATCTAGACCGGGCTCTTGTGGACCAAGTAGAGGAGCAACACGTGGGGCTCTAGTTCTCTTCCGAATTTTCCCCGTTCAGATCCGGTTTCACGCAACAAGAGGTATCTCCTATGAACAATGATTTGATCTATCGATTTTATGCATGAAGATCTTGCGATTAGATGATAAAAAATAGTTTCTAAAACTTCCGCTGCGCATCTAATTGATCAACACCTTTAATCAACTGGAAGATACCCGAGTTTCTAAACACCTTTAGGTTCTTTCACAACCCATTCAAGACACCCTTCAATGGTAGTTGTCCATTTCGCCAACAAAGGTTTCTGATGGAGTTGCAGCACAACCTTCTAACTTATTCATGGAATAGACATTTCGTCATCGTCGTCCACTGGTTACAGATCGATTACAATGTTGAGTTGCGACGCTTGGTCGATATGGACTAGTGACTCCGAGACCTTGTATTGCACGAACACTACACTAGATATCATGTGGTTTCTATATCTTTTTCCCCTCTACATGATAAAAAAAAAATTTATGCACTTTACATTGAAATTTCACATTCACATAAGGAGCCTAAAACCAATTGATCGATCGCCTTCTCTCAGGTCAATCTTCGTCGCCTTACCTTACAAGGGCTTCACCCGAAAAATAGCTCGACTGGACCTGCAGCAACTCGAGCTGTGCTAACAACTTGGCAATCGTCGGCTTCAAAGAAGGATCGCCCTTGTGTGCAAGATCAATGAGTACCAACTGGGCACTTTCGCCGTACTGAAACCTATGAGC
Organism: Persicaria maculosa; assembly: GCA_963922045.1. Classification (NCBI taxonomy): domain Eukaryota; kingdom Viridiplantae; phylum Streptophyta; class Magnoliopsida; order Caryophyllales; family Polygonaceae; genus Persicaria; species Persicaria maculosa. The sequence goes on from OY998260.1 coordinate 69,730,479, forward strand.
TTCAATCCGAAAGATGCCCTCTAGTATCCACAAGGCTTTCTCCTTTGCCTTCATGTTCCCGGATTCCAGGACCTTGATGATGCCTCCGATCCCCATCGTCTTTGCGATGTACACACTTCCCTTGTCCAAGAGACCATCCTGCAAGAGGGTGGCGAGGGCACTTAGCACCGCCACATCGGCTTCCCGTTCTTTGCCTTCCAGGATTTCAATCAAAGGATGAATGGCTCCTGATCTAATCAAGCAGAATCCCCCTCTCTCTGAACAGGACCGGCCATGGACCTCACAGAATCCGTCTCTTGACGGGGGAAGGCAAGCCCACCTGGATACACTGGACTTTCGTAGAGAGCAGGAGTTCTGCGAGAGCTGTGCTAGTGATGTCGCAGCTCTACATTTTGCAATGATAGTCCCGCTAGAGAGCAGCTTCACGAGCAAAGGGGCAACGCCGAGCTCTAAAGCATAGAGCTGTAATTTCGGGTCACTTGAGACTGTGAACCTGATTAGTACACTCGCCACGTTTTCTGCCAACAAAGATACTGTGGCCGATGAATTCAGGAAGCCGCAGGAGTCCATCAATGAGACCAAAATGGAAAGCAAGTTCGCCTTCTTAAGTGCATCTGTCGCCTTCGTTTCACTGATGGGAATGTTGCTTAGTAAACCAACGGCTGCTGCCTTTTCATCATTCGACTCAGAAGACGATACAATGTTCACAATCCTCACTAGCTTAGCTTCTTCAAGAAGTCCATCTAGATCTCCAGTTGAATCTTTTGAGATAGTGTAGAGCAAGTTCAGCGCTCCTGTACGGAGTCTGAGATTGGATGATTCGTAGAGGAAAGGCAGGAGGAGTTGGATAGCGCCCGTTTGCTTCATTTCCTTCCTGGCCCTGTAAGCGCCGGGATGAGAAGCTATGTTGTTAAGAGCTTGTAAGATGTGAAGTTGAATTGATGGGCTTGACAGATTCAAAAGTGATAGCAATTGGCCACAGATGTCTTTGCCCATCAAGATTGAATCCGAGAGGGATATCCTCGCAAGAAGGACAGAAGCCGGCTCTCGGAGCGACATGAGTGACGACGTGACGGAGAAGAGGAGTTGAAGCAGAGGAGACAGGACACCTACAGCAAACATATGAGGGATGTTGTCTTTTAGAATGGACAAGTTCTGCAATGCACTTATAGCCGACGACTTTGATTCAAGGTTTCCCGTCTTCAGCATGGTGATTAAGGGTTCGATTGCCCCATCTTCTCCGAGAGAAGCTCTCGTGTGATCAGTTAAAGCCATCCTTGCAAGTGAAGTTGCCATGAGAATCTTACTCATCTCCGAACCTGTTTAGTACCGAAAGCACCCAGGTTAAAACTAAATACAGTACCAATGCACTGAATTTATTTCTCTGTCATATCATTTTGTTAGAAATCCTGTTATCAAACAAGTTCAAGTTGAAATCCTGTTGCCATCTAAGTTGTTCAAACATTCAACTGGAGATTCATGGTTCAGTTTCCGATTCGTTGGTGTTGCAATCAGCTTTAAGAAAGAAAGAAAACCAGTAGTTGTCTCAACTTTCTAGCAATAACCATCCACATGCCTTAGGTTGATGGCTATACATTCCTTTTTTCCATGCTTTGTCATCCTATTCCCTTTTACAGCACACCACCCGCCCCGCATTACATCGAATTCAAAATCAAAAGGCAACAATGACAGCACTCAAGGTGTTCTTTATCTTTCTTTTGGGATCTCCCTCCAATCCATGTTGCACATGAATATACACTATAGAAAAAATGCACATAGGAAAAAGGCAGCTCCAAAAGAAGATAGGAAATGAACATGTCAAGGAAATAACAGTTCAAATGATGAGTCATATTAATCCTCTAGATAAGATGTGTACATAGAATCCATTCCAAGAGTTTTAGATGTGTCTAAGAAACACCACTATTTGAAGTATTTGGGTTACATAACCTCCAATTGTACTTTCAAAGCAAGGAATCCACCTCAAAAAATTAAAAAAAAAAAAAAGAAGCACACATCAAATCCCAAAGTGTATCATAGGAAGCCAGTTTGGGGAATATAGAAAGAAGGCAAAAGCATAAAAAAAGAAAAAGGCATCAAATCAGTTGCTTTATCAACATTCTACCACAACTTTAGAAAAAGCATCAAAACAAAGTGTTCAAAATCAAATAACAACATCTTGAAAGCAACCATTGATCAGAATCAAAACTGCAGTTGCAATTCGCAAAAGAGCAACAATCAAGGAGACGAAAAAAAGAAGCCGAGAAATATACCTTCCTTAAGGTGTTGGATCAACGGGCTAAAGTGACCAGCCTCCGCCATATGAAGAGCGTTCTGTGTATTCTTCGAAAGAGAACCGAGCAGTCTCCCTGCATCATACGAGGCGAAGGGATCATCCTCTCCATTCAGTATAGTCACCAGCATCAAAATGCACCCTCTGATCCTCCCTACTCGCCTTCGGACTGTAGACAGATGAGCCAAGTCCACTAGAAGCCCCACGGCTTCCCTACGTTCCTCGCTCCCGCGAGCTAACGACTTCACGAGTGCTGTCAAGTAATTTGTATCCGCCATCCTCTCCTGCACACTTTATCAAACACCTTTAGCTCTCAAAAAAATGATCCCATAAACTCGAAATTGGAACACTGATAAACTATAAAAAAAAAAGAACTAAAATTTGGCATTTTATCGAACACCTTGCGGGCAATCCGCACCTTGATTTCAACGCTCTGGGACGCAATGGTTCGAAGAACTCTGATAATGGCGGGGCGCTCAATCGATTGATTCGAGCTCAATCTACTGAAAAGAATCGAAATTAGTCCTTCATCGGCCAACCACTCACCATCAACCCGGGTCTCCAAAACCATGGTTTGCAGCTCGGCAAGGGCGAGCCTGAGCTCGTCGCCATCGCCGTACTTAATCTGCAAGGCGATATCTTCAATACCCAGAAAGGGGCTTTCATCTTTCTCCTCAACGATCTCTCCTAACCGGCCATCAAACGAATCGGAATCCATAGGCTTTAATTGATTTTGGGGGATTTGTGTTTGTGGGTGCCGAGCGTTGCTGGAAGGTGCTTCAATGGCGAGGGTTTATGATCATGGAAGGTTCAGAGTTGGATTTGTTAGAGGAGTTAAGGGGGGTCATGAATGGGGTGAAAAAGGGGTTGGGATATTTAGGAATTTCCCAATGGGTCGAGGAATTGGGAAGATTGAAGGAGAACAAGTCAGTGATTGAGCCCTTTGTGGAATCTTGTCATTCAAATATGAATATGATTTAACCGCTGAAAAAGGGCGGCTATCCCTTCCTCTGTATTTTCCTTTACAGGCTTTTAATTCCACACATATGTTCATAAGATATCACTACCTAACATTCGAAATTATTTTTTTTCATTAGGAACTGTAATAATTCGAGGATCAGATAAACCTGACGAGGTCGATAAAGTCGGTAGACGGTAAATCGTAAAACATACGACGTAAAATAAAAACGGTGCAGTAGAATAAGTGGCAACCAAACTGCCCAGACGAATAAACGAGCCTAATTAACCCAAAACAGTGGGGGACAACATAGACTAAATCCGGAGTCAAATGCCACCAAGTGATGACACCTAATATTCGAATTAAATAAAGGATAAATTTAATAAGTATGAATTATATATAAAAAATTAATAAACATTACGGTCATTTTTACCCTTGGTTGTTTTTTAAAAAATTTATATTTTATAAATAAATGTTCATTATGGTCATTTTACCCTTATTCAACTATCCTATCAACTAATTTTATCAAACACTTATCGAGCTTCTAAAAAAAAATCAATCGTTCATCTCAATCGCTACTTTATTCAGCTACTCAGTCAGCTTCATCTAACCAATAAACTCACGTGTCAAACCTAAGTAAACATAAAAGGTAAATATGATGAACCAAAATTACTTATCATTTTATCAAAATTACTTATCATTTTAGAGTGTTATTTTTAAAAAAAAATATATATATTATTGAAAAGAAAAATGGTATGATATAAACGAGTATGAGTCAATATATTTAATTGATCTCGTGAATAAATAGTAGGTTCGAAATTGCTTTGTTTTATGAAGTGCACGTTAATTGAGCTAATTAATTTAATTGGGGATTTCATTTGCAAAGGAAAACCCAACTACCTTTCTTTTAAAAGTTGTCATTAATGAAGAAAGTGATAACTTGACCATACCAAAATAAAAGAAGACAATACTTCTAACCTTTGATTGTGTAATTGAAACCCTATGAAATAGTAACAAGTTACTCTCCACATTTTTTAAAATGACACTTACTATATAAAAACTATATAAAATATTCATATTTTTTAATTAATTTGTAATACAATTTTATACTTATTACTAAATTGTCGTTTAAAAACATTTTTTTATTCTAAGAAGACCTAACACCACTTCGAACGAGTTGAACATGAACCTCCCAAGACTCTTCCTCTATGATTCGTATACTCTGATTGACCGGATGGAAATTAGCATGAGCATCTCCCCTTTTCGAGGCTATAACGTTGCAAATGGCTGCGCAATCTGTTTCCAAAACGAGCTTCTGAATTACCATATTACGAGTTATCCGTAATTAAAGTAGAACATCTCGTTTATTCGACTGCTTTTGTGTTTTTTCCACCATTTGTACTGCACATTTTTTCTAGTTATTTTGTTGTATGTTTAGATAGTTCGTCGTCTGCCGACGATCTCTCGATGTGTCCGGTCTGTCCAATCCTTAAATTATTTCCTACTATAAAAAAATGACCCAACGACACATAATAAGACTCTTATTTAAAAAAATATTTTTTCTAATTAAAATTTTTACTTCTTTGTACGCGTAACTCATAAATAGGGATCGATGAAACACATGAACGGTCAAACAAATAAAATTGGGAGTCAAAGTGCGTCTTAAAGATGTCACTGTCGGTTCATGTGACGGGATCGAGTTGGATTAATTGGGAAATTTAATGAAAATCACCCGTTAAATATATGTTCTTATACTTTACCACCCGTTAAAATTTAGATTATAGAAAATCACTCATTAAATGATTTTTGTTAACAACTCACCACCTATTCTATCAGGATTTTGTCAAATGTATATGATATTATAATATTTTAAGCTTTAAAAATATATTATACTAAATTTCAAAAAAGTATTTTAAAACAAACTTGATGTATATATGAACAAATTTTCCTATTTTATTCATAAAAATGGTTATAAATTTTAAAAATATTTTATAAACTATTTTTTAATGAAAATTAAAATAAGTTTATAAGTCATTAACATTGTTTAAATTTAATAATATATTTAATACCAATAATAAATGACTCATTTTCTTTCATTTGTAAATACCTAAACCATATACTACAAATGAAAAACAAAATAATCTAAATATTTTTAAAATATTTATTTTCCAGGCTCAAAAGTTTTTTTATAACAAAAGTATCTTTTTAGAGTTTTCTTAAATTTTTAAATAAAATTCAATAATATTCCACATTTAGGACTTTCATCCTCCAAATAAATATAGAATTTAAAATTTCACACATTTTCCCCCTAATATATTAATTTATATATATATATATATATTTTATATCCCTACCATAAATATAATTTAAATATATTCAAGTTTAAACTTTAAGTTTTTAGTATAAAATAATAATCCCACCATCTCAAAATTTAAGTCGTTTTAGACTAATTTAGTTGTATCAAAATATATGTCATTTTAGGTTTTCTAGGTGGGGATAGTAATGATTTGTATTGATTTGTGTGTTGTTGACTTTTTTTAAAGATTTTGATTGGTTAAAAAAATATAATGGGTATTAAAATAATAAATTTTATGAAAAAGTTAGGGGAATAATGATGTTGATCGAGGGGTGAGTGTTTTATTAAAACTTGAGCACAATCCTAAAATAACTTAAATTTTGAGACGGATGTAGTAAAATATACTAGATTCAATGGAATTCTAATGGAAATATGGGGTGGGTGGTGATTTGTAAATAAAAACGATTTAATGGGTAATTTTATATAATTTTGTATTTAATGAGTGATTAAGTATAAAAATCTATATATAACGAGTGGTTTTTGTAAAATTTCCGGAGTAATTTAATGGGGTTGACTTAAAGACTTGACCGACTCCCACGTAAATGAGAGGAATTAGGGACCCACCAAACCCATCCATCGAGTGGTTGGTAGTGCCGAAGCTTCCATACTCACCCTTACAGTCTCTCTCTCTCGCCGGAGTCCCCACACGCATCCCGTGGGACCCACTTCCACGATTATCAGCCTTCTCTCAAGTCTCATCTTTGATATGACCAAGTCATCCCTCTTATCGGTTGTACTTATTGGAGTATTATATTTGGATTTTATAGGGTGTAAGACGTTAATTAAGGAAAAAAAATACTACCTCCTTTTCCTTTTAATTGACTTTTTACTATTTAGACACGTTTTTTAAGGTGTGAAAAACTATATGAAATAATAATTTTTTAAAATATTTTTTTCGATAATCTCATACTTATTGGTGATAAGTATAATATTATTAAAAAAATATTATTAAAATATTAATATTTAATATAGTTTTGTTCGTTCTAAAACTACATGCATGACTTGAAAAAGTCACTTAAAAGGAAACAGAGGGACTAACTTTGTTATAGGTGAATGAAAAAGGAGTGAGACTATTGTCACTATGTCAAAATGACTATTGACAAGATAAATTCGGTTAAATTAGACACAAGTACTTTTCCCTTAAAAAAATACTATGTATTTGTTAATCAGACATAGAGCAAAAGTAAAAACTTGCTAGAGTTCATCCGATTAATTAGATTGATGCTAAATTTTGATAGCACGAAGAAGATGAGTAAAGTTAAGATCGGCATTTGAAATCCTTCCTTGACACCTCACCAATTGACAACTAAGAGTACAAAGCTTAATTTAGCATGAAGAAGATCGGCAAAGGCCCATTTGAGTCCCTTCAAACTTGCAACTAAGAGTTTGAGATTGTTTGGAATACCCAGATTTTATACACAGTACGTAGTAAATACTGTAATGAAGAAGATGAGATGACTAGTATTGATCAAAAGACCATATTTATTTAAGCTTTAACGGATTTAATGTCAAACTCTCAAAATCCATGTCAAATTCGAATCAAGAAAGCCCCAATTTTATATGCAGGGCTCGGCTCCGCGAAGAACACAAGAACCCTAAATCCTTGAATTGAAAAAAAATCACTTCATAATTATCAAATTCAGACCCAAAAATTTGCAATTGAAACATCACAATCAGGATGTGTGTGTATCAAGGCAAAGAACGAATAGAGTCCCACAATCGACGATTTCATGAATAATCGATTGAGAGGGAAAATGAACAAGGCAACGGCCAAAGGCAATGAAAGCAGTAAAATGGAGATTGACGCGCAAGAGAGAACGGGCCGGTAGACGGGGTAGCAACATCTGCCATGCAAAAGCCCTACATCTTGCACGAAATTGGAGATAGAGGGAGATGGAGGAGGTATGCAACACTCGAATGAAAGAGACGAATATGCAAATGAAAGGACCTATCAACAATTAACTAAAAATAATCTTGTATTGTTATAGACTGACTTTTTCAAGTCAACCACGTAGTTTTAGAATGGTAAAAATTACTCCCTCTGTTTCAAAATAAAAGTCGTTTAACTTTTCTGCACGCATTTTAAGGAGGTAAAAACTATATAGAATATTATTTTTAATGACTTTATTTTGATAAGTTTATACTTATAACTACAAGTATTAAATTATTAAAAAAATATTTTATAATTTTTTTACCTTCTCAAAAAGCGTGCACAAAAAGAAAAAGACATTTATTTTGGAACGGAGGGAGTAAAATAAATATTAATATTTTTTTAATAATATTATACTTATCCCAATAAGTATGAGATTATTGAAAAAAAATATTTAAAAAATTATTATTTTATATAGTTTTTTATTCCTTAAAAACGTTTATAAATAGCAAAAAGTCATTTAAAAAGAAACGACGGGAGTATATATGGAACACACTTTTCTCACATCAATTTCAAAAAATGTCTTCGAAAGAATCAAAATTGTGATTAGAACCTAGAAAGCTAAAAACAATTAAAGTTGGAAATTAAGTATAATTAATACATCACGTCCTTTTCGATAATGATACATTAATGCAATATTATGTATTATAAATCATAATAATACGTGATTATTCAAACGAACCTCAAATATGATCAAATTTTACACGGGTAATGATAGATGTACCACACTAGGTTATACTCTTTATATAAAAACCCGTTAAATTATGGTAGGTCATATGAGCAGAAGTTGGTCCCTTCTTCTTCCTGAAGCTTCTCTCTCCTTCTTCCTGAGTGTCCCTGGGTGTGGTGGTGTGTTCTTCAGGCCTTTCTGCCGGGAGCAACCTATGGTTGCCTCCGTGCAGAGGGATCATCTCCTTCACCTTATGTGTATTTTCTAACCTCATAAACAAATCCTTACTTATCAAATCCCCATACCAAATTTTACCAAAAAACTCCCAACCAAACTACCTTTCGGTATGGCCTGTATTTAAGGCAAAACTTTTTCTTTTTGATTCTTCTATGGCTTATGTGGACTGGCTCTTCATAAGCAATGGGATGTTTTCAAATCGGGTGCATGCACCAAATTTTTTTTATAAAAACAGAGATGGGAAACATTTAATACTCTTCCCATGCTCACCTCAAAAACCCAAATCTCAAACCTCTTGCAACAATCAAGATCTGGCAAATCTTGCAATTACTATCATCCTTACTTGTATTTATGACAGGAACATGCGTAATCATGGAAGAACAAGGAAAACAATAGGCCAATTGAAGATTAAACGGCGGATTCCACTTCCTCCTAGGAGCGGCTCCTTGAAAGTGGAAAATCAAAGTGAAAATTGGGGGAAAAAGCTATGGAGGATCAATTACAGAGGCAATGCACTGGGATGGAGTTGTAGCTCTGAACCGTTGGATGATACCCCCGAAGTTTCACGCTCGTACTCCAACACCCAAGGTATGATTGTTCTATTGGAAATCCCAGTTCCTGTACTTGCAATTAATCTGAGTTTAACCAATATGCACTCTCTTGCTAAGAGATCTATCCCGATGGAGCTAAGGCTCAAGGGCTCTATAAATTCTAACGATTCCACCCATATCAAATCACACCTTCCTCCTCTGATCTCCTTCATCACTCTTACTGCTTTCGTTTTCATGGAGCAACACAGTTCCTTTGTCGATGCCCTCATCAACAACACGGGCATCAAAGTCTTGATTGAGCCCATGCCCATGACCACCCAAGCGGTTGAACCAAACCTCTCCATGCCAATCGAAAATCCGCTCCACTCTGATAGCTTGACGATCACCCAAGCCATTCCAGCTATCCCCATCAATTCAGCCACACCCCTGGAAACCCTTCCTCCTTCGATGGGGCAAATCTCTGATCCTTACATTATTCCCGGTGTTAAGGATTTGCACAACAAGCTGGCTGAATTCAGTCTTGTTGGGAGATTTGTTCAAACCCATATTGATCTAAAGCAAGTTATTGGGAAGATGAAAGTCGAATGGAAAGCACTCAAGGGCAACTGGGGAGTTGACACCATCGGGAATGACTGGTTCATCTTCTGCTTTACAAACAAAGAAGATCGTGCGGTAGTCTGGAACAACCGTCCTTACCATGTTCAAGGATCGCTGTTAGCTCTATTCCCGTGGACGGACTCGTTCAACCCTATGGAAGAAGACACCACTTCTGCGGATGTGTGGATCCGTATTCCTGGTCTCCCACACCAGTTTTACAATGCGGATGCCATTGCACACATCCTCCGGGTGGGCAGCGTGGGCTTACTTATCAGAGTAGACCAAGCAGCAAATTTGCGCAACAAACTAAGGTTTGCCCGGGCCTGTGTCCATGTTTCTCTTCTATCTAAGCTCACTACTTTTGTGAATATTAGGAAAAACAACAATGAGACCATAAGACTCAGAATCTGGTATGAGGATTTTTCCGAGGGATGCGGTTGTTGTGGGGGGTATGATCACTCCTATGAGGATTGCCCCCTCAATGCTCCTAGACCTCGCAAATTCAACCTAGTTCTTGAGGAAAATCCACAAGTTGACCTGCTGGCTTTAACCCCCCCCCCCCCAACACCCCACAGAGAGCCAACCATGACCCAAAAAATTTGGGCCTAGCAAACACATTTGGGGGATTCAACCAAACTGATTTTGATCCCAATGTGGTCCAGAATTTCCAACTCCAGCAGAATGAGTTTGGCATCTCCCAGATGGCCAGCTTTGCACCTATCCAAATCAGACCTACCCCCCCTGTTCAGAATAACCTACACTTCTCTACTGAGCTTATTCATCAGCTGATCAATCTCAACAATGCACATGTCAGCAAGCTGAGTGCTGACTCTCCTATCCCAGCCTTTGCTGTTGCTCCATCCATCCTTCATACCATTATGAATGTTGCTGATCCCACTGCTTCCTCCTCTAACCCTGTGATTGATAATGCTGCTCAAACTCGGGCTAAAGCCAAAGGCAAAGGGAAAATGGTGGATGAAGGATTGGAATCTGAAGGCTCTTATTTCTCTCTCAAATCAGACAGCACTGTTGTCAAGAAAATGGGTGTAATAGTGATCAAACCACAAGAGGAGGAGGGACTCAACAACACCAATGAACAGATAAAGCGCAAGGAAGAGGATGACCAAGCTGAAGCAACGTCCCCGGCTTCTAAGAAGCCCAAAAAGAAGAAGAACTGATGATTATGACCGAGAAGAAGTTGTTTGAGGACCTTGAGCTGACTAAAGCTCCTACTATAATAAGGCACACCAGTCCTCCTAATCAAATTAGTGCCCGCTGTTTCTTTTCCAATTGCAAAATTCAGCCTATGCTCCCTAAGAATGTTAGCATCATGTCTAGTGTTTTTATAGTTCTAGATCTTTTAATTTTCCCTCCCACACCCAAAGATCCTAACTGTATGCTTTATAACTCTATTTCTAATATTAAAAAAAAGTTCTATATGTTGCCTTGTTGTTGGTTTTTTAATGAGTCTCAGGCTAAGAAGAATGAAATGGCACTTGACCCCTCTTGGTTGGTTAAATATTACTATGCCATCAATAGGACTGTAACTCCCTGCTGCTGCTACAATATTTATCAAATTGACACTATACAGTATGAAATGGTGACTCTTCTCTTGTCTTCTACTACACCTAACCTTGAACAACTTCCAAAGGACTATCTTCAGACAGCAAGTTGCTTAAACTCTCTTCAACAATATCAATTCTTTAGATGGTTTGGCACTGCAGGTAGGATGAGGAAAGCTCATGTCAATACCATACTCAGAACAGATACGTTCAATCACTATCTTCCTTCTTCTCTTAATAGTTATTTATGCATATCTGCTTGTGTCAACAGTATTTATCTCAACTGGGCACCTCTAAATGATTTGTCTTCCTCATTTGGCTTCCATTGCTATAGGGTATGCCCAAGTTTTCCTCTGATTTACATGGGTTTCTTGGATATCTGTTGGATCTTGAATTCCATTACTATCCAGAAATATGGTTTTTTCACCTTAGACAAGGACCTTTCTAAGGATTATAGTCTCTATGTGAACCATGATGATTATTTTGTTACTAATAACGACCATAACTTAGCCCTCAAAGCTCTGCGTAAACTTGGTGCTAATTATAATTTTTGGTTGCATATATTTTATAGGATAAGCTGTAGGATGGTTAACTATAGGTACTGCTTGTCGGGTTCAATCCTTGAGAAGATCAACTTCGTATATGGTAGATATATCACTTATAATGCTAGTTCTCCTCTTAGACACTGTGTGTTTCCTCTTTATTTTAAAGTGCTGATGGATGATCATAATTGGCTGAACATTTATCTGCTCGATCAGGGTTTCCCCTTTTTCTCAGCTAATCTGTCTGGATGCAGCTATATTGCTTCTGATATAAACGATTATCGCCCAAACTCGTCCAATTCTTACTGCCATTTGCCTCCTGGTCGTAGCTCAAATGTCATTTCTTTCCCCTGTATCAAGGATCCTCAAAACTCATTTGTTGACGCTCTTCCCAATTCTTATGTTGCTCTCTATTCTAAGTTTTGTCTTATGGTTTCAACTATTAAGACTAAATACGATACTCTGAACTACCTTGGAAGTGTACTATGGTATCTCCTCCGATTTCTGTCTCTGTTTGGGAATACTGATTGTACTTATGCTAGTATTGAAATCACCACTAATTGCTGTGATTTTCATTTTGTTGTTCCTTGTTATTTAAGTACCTTTATAACTATGAACAGCAAGATGGAAAATCTAGTGGTATGCATGGTCTGTATCCAAATCAGTATCGTTATTTCAGCACCTTTAAGCCATTTTAATCCTTGTATTGCCTATCTACTTGTTCCGAGTACCAGTTTCCAGGTTTTTGATTTTAAATATTATAGTATGAACTCTAATGGTGGTATTGTACTGGTTTTCCCATGTCTTCCCCATCTGTTTGAGAATCCAGGATGTAATCTTAAGCATTATAATGCCACTTCTAAAAATTATTATATGTTGGTCCGAGCTTTGTGGACCAGTAGGCCACAAGTGAAGAAGAAGAGAGTTTTGGTGGCTCTTACCATATGCAATGAAGATGACATTGATGCAAGAGTGGCCCCCTCCCTTCACCAATGCTGTAAAACTTACGCAGAAGATACTCTACAGGTAGTTGAAGGTATGAAGAATGACTATTTTAATTTCAAAAACCTTAAGCAAATCCCCATCAGCTCTTTTATGAACTGGGTGGTGGTGAGCGGCACCAAAATCTTACACCAACAACTCATATCCAAACATGAATCAGATCAATGGATTTGCAATGGCGGCATTAAAGCCCCAGCTGCTATCCTAGTGAGCATTATCAGCAGATCTCTGTATAGAATACAAGACTTCTATGACAAATCCCAGAAGCTACATACTCGGAATCCTATGAAAATCTACATCAGGATCCAGCAAGGAGTGTACCAAAAGAGAAGGGAAACAGGTTATTCTCTCAATCAGAGCTCTCTCAATTTATATACTTATGCATGTTGTACATTCAGCAAGGATAAAAATCAGATTAAATGGTATAGTCATAAATATAATTATGATTAGTGTTGGCTACTGGAACATAAGGGGCTCTAAGAGGCCCCTCCTTTGGCAAGAAATCAATCATCTATGATTCTCTAACCGTCTGGAAATTCTAGCTCTAACTGAGACTAAATCAATGGAACCCCCTACGGATGAACAACTTAAAGTTTCGGGTTTTCACAAGGTTATTACTATCAAAGCGAATGGACATAAGGGTGGAATATGGATTCTCCACAAAGCAAATTTCCTTGATAACTGTAAACTTCTGGAGCTCAATAGCAGATTTATTATGCTTAAGGCTGTTATTGAAAACCATGAATTAGCTTTGATTTTTGTCTATGCTCCTTCTATAGACAGTGAAAAAGATAGCTTCTGGGAAGAAATTTATTTTGTTGTCAACAAACATCAGCTCCCTGTACTAATAATAGGGGATCTCAATGATATTGAAAATGACACTGAAAAACTAGGGGGTGCCACTCCCATGATATCTAGATTCAGAAGACTTCGAGGTGTTAAAGAAGAATTGAACCTCCACACGGTGCCCTTTAGCGGTTCACCTTTTACTTGGAGAAAAAGCAGAACTAGTAGCAATAATACTTATGAACGTTTAGATAGGGCATTAGCTCATCAGAACATCACAGAATGGTTCGCTAACATCAGAACTAAACATTATTCCTTTTCCTATTCTGATCACTGCCCTATTACCCTAGAAATCGGCAACCACTCAAATAAGAAGGGTGCTCCTTTTAGGTTTGAAATGGCTTGGACCACCAACAGAGCTTATGAAACAATGGTCAAACAAGTTTGGAATAACAAACTTGTAGGATCATTTGGTTTTAAACTTTTACAGAAGCAAAAGCTGTTAAAAAGAAACACCAAAAATTGGTGTAAATCTCAGAATAATAATGTTATAACACAACTAAAACATGTGGAAAATCAAATAGCTGATCTCCAACGGAAGCTTCCGTGGGGGATCATAAATCCTAAAGAGGAAGAAAGACTAGCCAGACTAGAACACAAAAAGTTTAGACTTCTAGAATTTAACTACAAATTTTGGAAATAGAGGGCTAAATCTAAACACATTCAGTTAGTAGATAGGAATACAAAATACTTCCAATCAGTGGCGAAAATTAGAAACTTCAAAAGATCAACCACCTACTTTGTTACAAACAAAGGGGAGACACTCACTGATATAGAGAGCATCCAAGACTAGATTACAAAGGAAATGGCCGAGCGATTCATTGGGAATCATCAGAAATCTGTCGCACCTAGTGAAGCCTGGAATATCCAACCTCAAATAACCACAGCTGAAAACATGAACTTAATTAGGTTACCTACGACAACTGAAATCAAGAATACGGTCTTTGAGATGGCGGATGATAAGTCTCCAGGGCCAGATGGTTACCCACCTGAGTTCTACAAAACCTACTGGCACATAGTTGGGAAGTCATGTTGTAAAGCTGTAATAGCCTTCTTCCACTCTAGCCAATTACTTACTGAAATAAATCAAACATTTATAGCCTTAATCCCAAAGACAGAAAACCCTTCTAATATAAATCAATATAGACCTATAAGCCTCTGTAATACTATTTACAAAATCATTGCTAAAATTCTGGCAAACCGTCAGAAGCCAATTCTTCCAAAGCTTATCAATCCGTATCAAGGTGCCTTTTTCGAAGGCAGATCAATTCAGGATAATACTCTAATAGCACACGAAATCTTTCACAGTTTCAATAAACAAAAGGGTAGAAAGGGGTGGATGGCCCTCAAACTAGACATGGAGAAAGCATACGACAAAATTAACTGGAGCTATATTGAAGCAGTTTTGACTCAATTTGGTTTTCACCCAAAATGGGTTACATGGGTTATGAAATGCATAACAACAACATCCATGTCAGTTCTTGTCAATAATACTCCTGGAAAGCAATTTAAACCAAATAGAGGTATAAGACAAGGAGATCCGTTGGCTCCCTATATATTTGTTATAGTGATGGAAGGCCTAGCAAGGGAACTCCACAAAGAGGCACTTCTTGAAGATGCCTTAGTCGGGATCAAACTTACAAGAAATAGAACTCCTATCCCCTTCTTGACCTTTGCAGATGACACCATTATTTTTGCTAAAGCAGCTCACACCAGCCTCAACACGATCCAAAATATGATTAACAACTTCTCAAACTTATCTGGCTTAACCATAAACTATAACAAAAGCTCAATTCAATGCTCTAAAAATGTTAGTCAAACTCTAGCCGACGACTTGGCTAAGCATATGGGTATTCCCATCTCCAAGACCCTTGAAAAATACTTAGGGATCCCAATTATCAATGGGAGAATAAAAAATTGCGTCTTTGATGATGCAACTCAAAGCCTCAAGAAACAGCTATCCAGGTGGAAAGCCTCGACTCTCTCTCAAGCAGGTAGAGCAATCCTGATTCAAGCAAATCTTAGCTCTAAGACAAACTATCTGATGCAAAATTTCCTACTTCCAAAAGGGATCTTAAACCAAATTGATCAAATCAACAAAAATTTCTATTGGAACAAGCTTCCGTCTGAGAGATATATGCCTATGATAAGCTGGGACAAGATCTGTAGAAGTAAACTTCACGGTGGTTTGGGAATCAGAAAGGCGGAGGACCTTAATGTCAGCCTCCAGATGAAACTGCTTTGGAAACTATACACAAATGAGGAGAACATTTGGGTAAAGGTCATAAAAGAAAAATACCTACAAAAAGAAGACATTAAGAACCGCTCCAATCAAGCTACTTCATGGCAATTTGGACGGCTCCTATCCCTAAGAGAAAATTTTGAGAAGGGTCTTCTATGGATCATAGGAAACGGTGAATCAATAAACGTTTAGAGGGACCCTTGGATCCCTACCATAACCCTTCAAAACTACATCGGAACAAACAATCCGAACTTAAAAGTTAGTCACCTAATCACAACAAATAAACAATGGAATTTGTCACTACTTCGAACTCTTTTCCCCCAAGAGATTGTTGAGAAAATCACCCAGCTTCACATTCCAAACTGGAGCCCCCCTGACAAACTTATCTGGCATTTAGAATCGTCAGGCAATTTCACGACTAAATCAACTAAACCTTTGCTGGAGCATCAAACACAAAACGAGGAAAACCATAATTGGATTTGGAAACTTAATTTACCTCCTAGGCTTAAAAATCTTATTTGGAAACTAGTAGTGGATGGTCTACCAACAGCTTTAAGACTTAATAGGTATGTAAATAGAGTGCCTAGTACATGTTCTCTCTGTAATCAAAGTGATGAAGATGATGAGCACCTCTTTGTCAAGTGCCCATTTGTAAAAGAGGTTATAGCAATCTATGAACAGACAACTGGTAAATACTTTCTACAGCTAAATGGGGATGTGCCATTCAGAAAAAGATTGGAAAAGATCAAGATGGAAAACAAAAACTTTGAGGAGCTAGTCTTCATTTGGCAAACAATTTGGGAGATAAGAAATGAGTATATATTTAGAAATAAGCACCCGGGTTTGGTGGAAGGTGTAGTACAAAGAATCAAGGCAAACATCAAGGTCTGGGAACAGACGAACAAAGGCAAACCGAAAATCGAAGGGAGCAACAAAAGATGTAGAGCAAAATGGACTAGACCACAAGAAACTGTCTACAAAATCAATGTGGACGGTTCCGTAAAACCCACAGGCATCTGCCGAGTGGGAGGGATCGTCCGCGATTCTGCGGGCAGGATTGTGGACTTATTTCAACAGGAAATAAGACAGGGCTCGGTCATCAAAACGGAAGCCAAGGCGATACAAGTAGGTTTGCAACAGGCTCTAAGGAAGGGCTTAAGAAGAATTATTATAGAAGGTGATAATCAAGATGTGATTAGAGCTATCAATCAAAGGAAGAGCACCCGGTGGGAAATACTGCGGGAAATAGAGTACATCAACAACTTAAAGCGGTCTTTTGAATATGTAGAGTTCAAGCATTGCTACCGAGAAGCCAACAAAGCAGCTGACTACATAGCTACGAAACGGATAATTAATGATAGATCTTCAATTCCCTATAATAGGGACCTTTGTACCATCATCCGTCAGGATGATCAAGGAGCAACTTTACAATTTCTGTAAAGGCTCCTACTGTTTGCCTACTGTAAAAAAAAAATTATGGTAGGTCATATAGACGTGGGGGTTATAGATCCGAGAGCACACCATGCCCTAACCAAGTTAAGATCAGTGAAGTTCCATCTTAAAATCAATTGACATTAGAAATAATAGTTCATCGACTTATATACAAAGCTTAATTTCAACTATAATCTCAATGTGGAATATATATTTTTGCATCCTTTCACATCTTGCACAACTTCTACTCATCCTTTCTAAATTGGATCCTCGTGAAAAATCCAGATTTGGTTGTGTGAATCCTTACTTTAATTATTTTGCTTCTTGTGATCTTTTTTTTGGTCGATGAACCCAACTTAACTTGGTTGTTCCTTTATGTTGTGATATCTTGGAACATTTGTCCCACATCGGAAAACACGAGAACCCGAGCCTTGCATATAAGTGAGTGGGTCACTGCTCCTATTGCCAATTGGTTTTAGGATGGAACCCTGCTGGTCTTGTGTACTCGGCTTGGGTGTGCATGATGCACTCAGACGTGTCAATGTGGAATATATGTCAGTTGCACTTGACGTGCGGTGTGTAACATGGTATCAGAGCGGTGTGGTTCGGGACCCTGATCTACTACTGAGCTAGCCGGCCTTTAAGGCAAGACGTCAAGTGCAACTAACATATATTGCGGGGCCAGACAGTTCCACTTGAGGGGACGTGTTGTGATGTCTTGGAATATTTGTCCCACATCAGAAAACACGAGAACCCGAGCCTTGCATATAAGTCAGTGGGCCACTCCTCCTATTGCCAATTGGTTTTAGGATGGTCTTGTGTGCTCGGCTTGGGTGTGCATGATGCGCTCGGACGTGTGGACCTCCCACGTTATTATATGGCCCACTGAGATTTAACACTTTGGTTTTAGGATGGAACCTCGCTGGTCTTGTGTGCTCGGCTTTGGGTGTGCATGATGCGCTCGGACCTGTGGACCATCCACGTTATATGACCCACCGAGATTTAACACTTTAGATCCTTCAGGATCCTCTCTAACATCTTTCTCGATATCATCAATTTATTGATTTTTTTTGCTTACGTTGTTCTCGATATCATCAATATAAATATAAATATATATTTGTATATATATATATATATATTTTATATATATATATATATATATATATATATATATATATATATATATATATATATATATATATATATATATATATATATATATATATATATATATGCGGGACGGGACTGGGATTTGCAGGATCCCATAGTCTTGTCCCGCATCCCGTCCCGCATAATTTTTGCGGGACGGGACCAGGACGGGATTCACTTTTTTTCCTTAAATCACACCGGGACCGGAACGGGTCCGGGACGAGACCGAAACGGGACCGGGATTTGCGGGATTCGTGCCTACCCCTAAGATTTATCATCTCAGCCCTTGTATTGTTTTGAATTGTTGCTTGAGGTTGTTTTATAAGATTGAGAGGCTTGATTCCAGTATAGATTTTACTTTAATCTGCCTGTTGTTGTCTATAATTGTGTTGATGTATTGGTGATTGTTTTCCTTTTGAGATTGATCATCGACTATTGCTTGAAGTTGTGTAATAATAAGATTTGATTGATTGGTTGATTCCAGTGTAGATTGGATACTTTAATATGTTTGTTGTTTGTAGTTAGTTGTGTTGATGTATTGGTGGTTGCTTTCCATTTTAGAATGATCCTCTTACTACTGTTTACTTTAATCTCTATGTTGTCTGAGATTGATATTTTTTCTATTGGTCTTTTTAACCTATGTCCTAAGGGCACAAGATAAGTAAACCATATTGGGGAAGATTTTCTATATTTGGATGCATGTACCCTAGGAAATAATTCGGTTGATTCGTGTTTGAGGTTGATAATATTGGACAGTGTGTAGTATCCGTTGTTTGAGATTTATAATGTTATTCAAATATAAAAAAATTTATTTCCATAAAAAAATAACTTAGGGCTCGTTTGGTTGAATGTGAGAAGTGCAATTCCCGGAAACTTACTTCCCATGAATTGAATTTCCGTGAAATGTACTTCCTATGAATTGAAAAAAGTTCTTTGGTTGAATTTTGATTTTTAGAAATATAAATAGGAAAATAAAAAAAAATTACATTAAAAAATGGTGGAAGTTGAACTTACCTATAGTCACCCTAGGTAAGTGAACTTCCTACAATTCGGAGGAATTGAAATTCCTGGGAAGTTAAATTCATGTGTTTTTCTGTCAACCAAACACAGGAATATATTATACTTCCCGAGTTTTTAACTAACTAACCAAACGGGGCCTTAATTTTTTTTAATAAAAAAACTGCAGTTTAATTTGTTTGGAAAAAATATATGCTTTTAAAAAAATGACAAAGGAATAATTTGGAAAAAAAATAGTTATTGTTCAGTTTTAAAAAAAAAAAATTTGAATTTTGTTTTTAAGGTAATGAAATATTAAAGTTCAGCCCAAGACGTAAGCATGATGAGGTTTATCCTGAAACCAATTAGCTAAGAAGGTGTAATCAACTGACTTATATATTAAGTTTGATTTGTTCAAATTTTTAAATTGAGACAATTTTTGTCCTTTCACATTAAACCTGAATTTTATAATTTTTTATAGGGAAATTCATGGGAATATGGAAATATTAAATTGGTAATAATAACATGTTGATTGTGCGCTAGTATGTTGATCGTGTGCGGTGTGCCAGTGTGCTGCTACTGTGAACTTGTGAAATGTAAAGTGTGCACACTGTGGCAATCTAGTGGAGTGCAAAATTGGAATAGCTGGCATAGCCCATGTTGGGCTCTTGGGCTGTTGTTCAGCTCTCACATTTGGGCTCTTGTCAAAATGCCAAGCCCATGTTGATCGTTTCAGGCCCATGTTTTGTCGACAGTGAATTTTTTTACAAGTAAAAATTCGAAATATCAGATAAATCCATTCTCGGCTGACAATAAAATTAACAATTGCGAAACAAAATTATCATATTTAGATTTTATATTTTTTTTACAAGTTGGTGGAATGATTATGGATCTTAATATCTTATATACTCCCTCCGTCCAAAAATACATGTCCTTTTATTTTTTAGAACGTATTTTTAGGAGCTAAAAACTACATAAAATATTAACTTTTTTATTAATTTTTTTAAATAATTATAAACATATTATTAATAAGTTTGTAATTACTAAAAAAATTAATAAAAAAGTTAATATTTTATATAATTTTTAGCTCCTAAAAAAACGTGCATGAATAGTAAAATGACATGTATTTTTTGACGGAGGTAGTACCTTATGTCAACATATTCATGTCCAAATCATTGACCTTTTGACCATTTTCATACTTATTAAGAAAGTTAAAAATGGAAAGAAAAATAGCTAAAATCTTAGCAAATAAATAATATGAAAAAATGGACCAATGAAAAAAAAGAATAATATGAAAAGTTGGGGTATTAATAGAGCATAATGGAAATAAAATACAATTAATGAGATAAATTTACAAAATTAAATTTTTTTTTATCATTAATGGTGTTCAAATGGACAAATATTTTATTCAATAAAAAAGTGGTGGTCAAAAGGTCAATTATACGGATACGGATGGAGTATTAAATAATCGTATAGCATCTAATCTAGATGTAATAAATAAATACTCTCATTAAATATTTGGAGAGTCTTATAATGAATGTTTCTCCAAATCTTCAAAATCGAGAATTTGGTAAACTTTGAATACCATTAAGTCTAATCGGTAGACGTAAGCCGATTTACCTTAGTATGTGACTCTTGCCGGATGGATGACGTGTCATATCCTCGTTATATAAAAAATTCACAAGAAATTTCTCTACAAATGTCTCTATAAAGGACCAAAATAAAGAAGCAAATCTTCTATCGCTCATGGTGTTTCCTTCCCTATACCTCCCTCACAAGTCACAAGTCCCTATTTTTTTTTTAAAATAATGTAAGTCATTTTCACTAAAAAAATATACATTCTCTAAATTATTTTTATTTAAATTATGCATTTATTTATTTAAAGAATTTGTGTTTATCATCCAAATAAAACCCTTAATAAATTTGGAGAATGCTACATATTTGAAAGAAGTCTCCATTTTTCTTAGGTCATCTCCTTTAGTGCGCTTCTCCAAAGTTTGTCAAAAAGGAGGATAGTTTATTAACCGATGCAATAAACATCAAGAATGTTTTAGGCTAATATGGGTGAGAATTGTTATTTTGTGAGAATTTGTGGAAAAAGTGCAAGGATATAAAAAATATCGTTGAATTCCAAATATTGTGGACTACTAATTTTGTTGTCAGGATGAAATCCTATTGATTTTTTGTGCTCGGGTCGAAGTTGTGATCCTCATGTCATATGGTTCATCGAAATTTCACATGATATATATTAGAGCATTGTTTTCCAGGACTCTGGTCTATTGGCTAGCTGACCTTAAGACATTATATCGTTATCTACAACTGACAAATATTACGTGACCATGCAGTTGCACTTGAGGGGCCTGTGAAAGATGTAAAAGGATACAAAAGTATCCCACATTGGTCATGAAAGCCTACCGATCTTATGTGCTCGACTTAATTAACGCATAATGCGCTCAAACATGTGACCTTTCACATAGTATGGTTCACCGAAATTTCACATGTGGTTGAGGTTAATAAGACAAAGAGAACAAGATAAGAGAGGCGAGAAATAAAAAAACTCAGAAGCTCGGTGAAAGACGGAGGAGAGAAAATGCTTTTGTTGTGTAACCACTCAAATGAATTCGATATAGGTACAACTTGATCTTCTATAGTCAAGGCCCAATTGAAATTTACATCTCTAACTGAAACAAGTGGGGAAAATAGACTTGTGCTTCATTGAATGCAATGAGATCCTCTCACTCACAAGTGACTTCATGTTTTTAAAGGGATTCTAACTTTGAATCTTTTGGCATTGGATGTAGGCTCACAACCATTACATCAACTTGTGATTGGTAACTAATTTCTAATATATATACACACACTTTCTGGATTGTCCATCTTTATAGACCGAGGTTATGAATGTTTGACCGATGGATTGAACATACTGTAATAAATAAAGTCACGGGACATATATGCCTTTGAAAATATCAAGAAAACTATATACACTGAGTGCAAATGTTAATTACACGGAGTATTTAAAGACATAGATCGACGGTTTATTTAAACCACGTGATGACACCTACTCAGTAATGAATGTGTATGATATTAAAAAAGTAACGACCGAATATTTGATCCATTCAATATGCATAATGGATTTATGAACTATTCGCATAATTTTTTTGAAATAAAATGTAAGTTCAAAATTTTTGAAAAAAAATGCACATGGACAAATCTTTTCTTTTTTTAAAAAATTGAACTTTATTTCTGTTTTAAAATTTTAACATAAACAAATTATAAACGCATTTGTGTTATTTTTTAATATTGAACAAATTGATAATATTGTGTTATTTTTTTAAAAAAAATATAATGATTATTAAACACTTGTCCACTTTAAATTATGTCTAATATTTCGAATTCCTACTTCTTTTTTGGGGGAAAAAATTGTATGAGAGTAACATCCCACAAATATGAGGGTCAAGTTGCACAATTATTGGGATTTTACTTTAGTAAGGCCAACGGGGCCGTGGGCCATAAAAGCCATTAACGTCACTGCAAATGCAAGACGCATTAACAAAACGTGATTATCTCCCCGTTCCAATAATCAAATTGCTCTTAACTAGAAATTAATCTACATAATCCAAAACTTATTTTTGTGAGCTAGTTGCCTAGTTATATTTTGTGATATGTGAAAGTTTAGATTTTAGGTTGATAGAGATATTTATAATGGTGAGATATGTGCTTCAAAATTTTCACTTAAATAAATTTTTGTATCATATTTTTTTAATAAGATTTTTTTTTGAAAGACTAGTTTCTTGAGCTAATTCATTCAAGGAGATCATTGTGAATTAGATCTAAAAAATAAATACAAATCATATTTACTTAAATTGAAAATTTTAAGCAAACATTCATTATAAATATCTCTATCAACCTAAAATCTAAACTTTCATTTATCCCAACAAGACTAGTTTGATATTTACGTAACAAAAATATTGTCATGAATAACGACCCAAAATTTTAAAATTGTTGACAAAATTGATGGGTTTAGAAGCCAGTGTCATGGAAGGTGTTCACGACTTAAAAAGTCATGAACAACAAAATTGCCTCAAAATAAATTCCGAAAATGCTACACCCTAGCCTTTCAAGACTTCCCTATTGTTGGAGGGTCTTTGTGACCTCCATGATTTCTTATTTTTAAGAACAAACCATGTTAAACTTGATTGCTCTTAAATATTTGTGCAGAAACTTAGCAGACTAAGATACGAGTTAGAAGATGTTGAGGGTCACGAGACCCTACTTAGTAAAAGGAAGAAGAACAGAAATCGGATCTTATGAAAAACGCGTCAAAGATCTTGAAAGAAAGGAAAGAGAAGATCTTAGTTGCATCAAAGAAAATATGGTGCAACAAATTAGGAAGATTCCTTAGATAAAAATATATGAGTTTGTATTTTATCAAAAGGAAGAAAGGATATTGTGTCTCCTTTTATATTATATACATTGCTTTAGATGAGACAAGTCTCATTTTCTCATACTCCCCGATCTGGCAATAATGTGGCAGATAAGGTTGCACACCTTTGTCACCATGTCAAGGGATCAGACATATACAACAATATTGGTCTTCGTGACCTCATCCATCAGGATGCTCTCAGTTAGTTTTACCTGAATTCTTACCTAATCAAAAAAAAAAAAACATTGCTTTAGGCTAAGAGGAACAATTGCGTGTTGCAAGGTTGGTTGCTGATCGAGTTCGCTAGTAGGTGTGCTTGCTCTTTATTGTTGGCTAATTAAGAGTCAACAAATAGTGCTTCGTGTTGTACTAGGACATATTAGGCTTTTCATTCAATAAAAGAAGTATACCAACCTATTTAAAATCCTCCCCAATACAAAAAGAGGTGGTGATTTTTACCCCACACTAGCTATGTATAGTGTAAGGGTTTTCACCTTAATCAACTTGTCTTTACCATCAATGATCCTTAAACCTATCGTTTAGTCACTTCACCCCATCACCTATGTCGTTCACATCTTCCCAATCCGACAACATCTTGATGACCTTTAACGACTCTAAAAGTCTTGACACTTCATCCCATCGCTAAGCGGAACATTTCACGGATCTAGAAGTCATAGCTAGTACGTAAGGCCTACATATTAACGGTTTGAAAAGATGTGATCTATTTTTTTGGGATCTTAGTCAAGTTTCGTCAACTCAGTTGCTCTACATTTGGATCAGGTACGGTGTGATCCATTTAAGGGGTTGATCCTCCCACTTACAATCAACTCAATGTTTCTAAGAGGATTCAAACTTCGAACCTCTTGACATGGGATGTAGTCCCACAACCACTATACAAACTTGTGATTGGTAAAATCCGTGATCTATTACAACTATGTGATTGACGAGATAATGACAGTGCATATAGTAGCCCCAAAAATGTTTTGTAAGTTGTCACATTGTCCTTCATTTCAATAGAAAGAGGAAAAATAATGTGCTTTATTAGGTGCAATTAATTTTCGAATTAGAAGGGGTTAGTGACGTACATGCTTACGAAAGGAGGAGGGGAGAGGTTCCTATAAATGGAAAAGCAAAGCACTCACAAAAAATAATATCACAAAAGTAAGGAATTGAATTCATCATCTTCCTCAATCCCCAACTCTCTCTCTATCGGAAAGCTCTGCAAAGCTAAAAATGTCGTCGGAAAATAGTTCGCCGGCGATTGCTCTGCTTAGTCCTTACAAGATGGGCGATTTCAGCCTCTCTCACAGGTACGTAATTACTCTCCCATCCCCATCTTAATCGTCCTCATTAATTAATTAATTAACTTCACAGCATCATTATATATATCGATTAATTGATTGATGAAATTATTGCCTAACTCACAATTACATCAACTTCAATTTAGTATCATTATAGGTTGAATATACTTACACTCTCCTCCAATCATGTTTGATTTTTTTTAGATTTTGACAGATGAACTAAAAATTATATAAAATATTTAATTTTTTATTAATATTTTTCACAACTTAATAATTATTATTATTATGTATTAAGTTTTTAAAAATTTAATAGTTTATTATTTTAACTTATTAAAATATATGCTGTAAAGTCAAAAATTTTGAATAACACTATTACTCTCTCATTTCACTAAAACACTTAATATCATTTTATTGTTAAGAAATTATCATTTTAGGTAGAGGATTGCTCTATCTATTAAGCAAAATGACAAATTAAAATTTATACCGAGTATAAAAGATAAAGAGTAATAATTGTAGTCCAAATCAGGTATTTTATTTTGGTCAACTTTGCCAACTAGGCTTATAAAAGGGACCATTTAATTTATTTTTTTTTGGTGGAAAAAAGGGACCATTTAATAGTGTGGACAAAAACATATCTCATAAAAATGTATGAAAAAATCAATTATGGGAGATGTTAGATCTTTTTTATAAAAAAAGTTGGTAAATATTTTATCCTAATTTAAAAATCCTCATGTTTTGTAAGAAAATATTTATATTTTGTAAAATTTTATTTTATTGATTGGCCTATTCGAGCATAATGGATTAAAATATTTATATTTACTTTCACTAATATGTGTAGTGTTAGTGTTTTTTTTTTTTTAAAAAAGTGTTTGTAAAGATTGAGTTTTTACAATGATTTTTTTCCTAATAAAAATAAATTATGATTTTTTTGCTGCTTTCAAGCTTTAAGTAGAGTATACTTGATTGCCCACCAGGTGTTTGTTGTTTTGCCTCTTTCAGAACTTTGTGTGACTAAACCAACACTTACAATTTCATATTGAGTATATGTGAATCACACATCATATAGCACAAATAAATTTGCATCTATATGTAGTGAATGTTTGATTCACTTAACTAGCTACATTGTCGTTTTTTTCGACGAAATCCCGCCTTGTTTGTGATGGTATTAATGGTTGTCATTCGCTTGTCGCGATCTTCTTAGGGTTGTTTTGTCGCCATTGACTAGACAAAGGTCTTATGGCAACGTTCCTCAACCACACGCCATTCTTTATTACTCTCAACGAGCTTCCAAAGGAGGTCTCCTCATAACCGAAGCCACTGGTGTCTCTGATACTGCTCAAGGGTAACAATACATATATGATTTCATTCCTTAGAACATGTTCGAATCGACTTTTTTTTTTTACCTTAGATCCTTATTGATATACGAAATCTGTAGGTATCCACACACACCCGGGATATGGACTAAAGAACAAGTTGAGGCTTGGAAGCCTATTGTTGACGCTGTCCACGCGAAAGGCGCTGTTTTCTTCTGCCAGATTTGGCATGTCGGAAGGGTCTCACATCGAGGTAACTATCGTTACTATCGAGTTTATATCATCCGATTGAATGTATGTTTTTATTCGTATTGTGATTGAATGTTGTTGTTGTTGCTGTTGTTTTCGTCATTGCAAGATTACCAACCCAATGGACAAGATCCGATTTCTTGCACCGATACGCCTTTGGAGTCTCAGCTCCGGTCCAATGGATACGGGACAGGAATGTACTCCGCACCACGGAGATTAAGAACCGACGAAATCCCCCTTGTTGTCAATGACTTCAGGCTCGCTGCGAGGAACGCCATTGAAGCTGGTAAAGTTTACGAATATGAGTTATCTCACATTGAAAATATTGAAATGTATATAAGCTTGGTGGGCTACTCCTCTCAATGCCAATTGATCTCAATAACAATTCGATCTTCCTCTCTCAATGTGTAGGATTCGATGGAGTGGAGATCCATGGGGCTAACGGCTACTTGATCGACCAGTTCATGAAGGACAAGGTGAATGACCGAACGGACAAATATGGAGGATCCTTAGAGAACCGGTGTAGGTTTGCTCTTGAAGTAGTCGAAGCAGTCATCGACGAGATAGGGGCAGGGAGAGTCGGGATGAGGCTCTCCCCGTTCGCAGACTACGCAGAGGCGGGAGACACAAACCCGAAAGCACTGGGGCTATACATGGCACAATCCTTGAACAAATGCGGGATACTCTACGCTCATGTGATCGAGCCGAGAATGGTGACAATGGGAGAGGCAACCGAGTGCCCGGACAGCCTAGGGCCGATGAGGAAGGCCTTCGGTGGCACCTTCATTGCCGCGGGAGGGTACAAGAGGGACGATGGCAACGCCGCTGTGGAGAATGGCCGAGCTGATCTCATTGCCTACGGAAGGTGGTTCCTCGCCAACCCGGATTTGCCCAAGAGGTTTGCTCTCAACGCTCCTTTGAACAAGTATAACAGGGAGACGTTTTACTTGGCTGATCCGGTTATCGGATATACCGATTATCCGTTCCTCGAAGAGGTGGTTTAGGTTCATAAATATGGATCATCTTGCTTACAAGAGTTTGGTTCAGGTGGTTCTGTTGTGCTGCAAGAGGCAAATGAAAGTGTTGGTCTCATCTAATGTTGGTTGATACAAGGAGCTGAAAATTGCTATGTATTTTCCATATTTTATTGCCTCAAAAATAAAAAAAGTTCTCCATGATGAACAACTTGCACAAATACTTTCATTTGGTTGGCAAACAATTTATGAGTAAACTTTTCAGAAAATATTACTAAAAATTACTTTAAATAATACAAATATTATGAATTTTATAAATTTAATTCATACTTTTGGTTTGATGGTTAGGATGTATGCATCCAATAAAAATAAAGGGAAGCTGACAGAATAATGAAAGACAAAGGAAAAAACAAGTGACTAAAAAGCGAAAAACAATAGACGATGAAACTAAAAGTAGATATCGTTAACACAAATGCAACGTCATAAGTGGTTTTGATCCATGATCATATTTTCTTTAAGGA
Organism: Persicaria maculosa; assembly: GCA_963922045.1. Classification (NCBI taxonomy): domain Eukaryota; kingdom Viridiplantae; phylum Streptophyta; class Magnoliopsida; order Caryophyllales; family Polygonaceae; genus Persicaria; species Persicaria maculosa. The sequence continues at coordinate 69,758,619 of OY998260.1, forward strand.
TTAAGAGTGAGAGGTCATGTTGTAAGAATTAAAATCGGGATGTACACATCCAATAAGGTAATTAAGAGAAGCCGATGGAATAATAAAAGACAAAGGAGAAAACAAGCGACTAAAAAGCGAAAAACAAAAGATGATGATACTAAAAGTAGATATCATCGACTCGAATGCAACTTCGAGAGTGATTCTGATCCATAATCATATCTTTTTTTTATGTCGAGAAACCCATCTTTGGTGGCAAACTAGGTAAACCGGTTTGCGCCGACCGGTTGGACCCACTAGTAAGGAGTAAGGCAAACTTTGGATTTTCACCCAAGATAGGTTATTTTAAAAAAAAATCTCCACCTCACACACCTCCATAATATACAAAATAAACTCCGCCTCCTAAAAAAGACCCAACCCCTAAAAAACCTCTCATTTACCAAACACACGCTTAATTAAATTTAAGTCGTCTTACATATTCTTACATACACTAGTCTTACCTTGATTTTTTTTATAAAGAAAAAAAAAGCTTGCGGGGTACAAGATTCATTGCATTAATCTAATACAGCTAGCTCATGTGGCAACACATGCACCACAAAAGCAATGAAAACCCTAGTTCTCAAATGGTACGCTCCTACACGCGCCCCTTTTCTCCCATCTGTGCTCTTCACAGCCGCCGCCCTGCAAACCTGGTTTCCGCTACCGCGGCGTCCCCGTCCCTTCCCCGTGTTATCCCTCTTATGCCTGGCCTTGTCATCATCAGCCTGTGATTGCGCTCGCCATACCCGTCACCCTCTGTCCCCCCATCTCTGATGGGTTTGGCCATGACCTGGCCGATTTGGAAGAGGTGTCATCGTCTGATTCGCTCGTCGATGGGCGGTTTCAATCCACTTGGATGGTAATCATACCTGCTGGCTTCGCATTTATGAGGCGTGGGAGGGGCTCTGGGTGCCCGGGACGCAGACGTCCGTTCGTGCGGTGGCGTGGCTGGCTGTTTAGGTCAGGTGGTGGTTCGCCGGTCTTGTCACTGAAGTTCGTCTACTTTAACTGTAATACCCCCGTCCCACATCGGATATCATAAGGATGTTGGGAGTGATTTATAAGTGATTCAAGCCCTACCCATGTAAGGAAGAGCTCTTCCTTTTCAGGCTCCAAGTGAGGACAACGGACCTGAGAGGGCTAGGTGGCGTGGGCTGGCGCCTCTTAAGACCCCGGGTCTTACAGATGGTATCAGAGCCGACTCTGGGCCCGGAGGTACTCCGACAGTATGCTCGGGTACGCTCCTCCCGGAGGGCAGTCCCTTGGGCCTGACGGGGTCGTCAGTGCTTTAAGTGGGGGAGATTGTAATACCCCCGTCCCACATCGGATATCATAAGGATGTTGGGAGTGATTTATAAGTAATTCAAGCCCTACCCTTGTAACAAGAGCTCTTCCTTTTCAGGCTCCAAGTGAGGACAACGGACCTGAGAGGGCTAGGTGGCATGGGCTGGCACCTCTTAAGACCCCGGGTCTTACATTAACTCTGTAAGTCCCCTGATCTCTGTCTCCTACCCCCCATGGAAGGCCTTTGCTCACAAGCATCACCATTATAAATACTGCTACCCAGTAGACTCTTGGGATTATACTTCCCAACTTATTTCTACCGATTGCACTTCAAATTTCCGAATTCACAAAATTCTCTATATTCTCTTCTCGGTTACGGTCATGACTTCCAAATCCTTCTTGGATGCTCTGAAAGATACTCAATCTCCTGTTACTATGCCCTCGGAGCTTACTCCTGCTGCACCTTCTGCTGCTCCCGTGTCTGCTTCGGGGAGTCGCCCTCCGGTTCCCAAGTTCTCGGCGGAGGAAAAGGGCAAGGCTGTCCTGTCGGATGGTGGTATCGAGTCCCCTGTGGTGGATTAAGCACTAGCGGAGCAAGCTGATTTCTTCAACAAGCTTGTCGAGATGCGTAAGGCTGTACTTCTTGCTAATAAAAAAACTCTTTTCTGTTCTATCTATGGGGGTTTCTCTGATCTTAATGAGGTTAGGCTCAAAATTCGTAGCGAGTGGAGACACTGTGTAGGTTCGGTTGAGATTGTTGACCGGACCTCTGGGTGGTTTGAAGCCAGGTTTGTTCACCTATCTGATCTCAAAAAGGTTTGGGAGGAGTGCCCTTACCATTTCAATGGCCAACTGTTTGTTCTTCTTAAGTGGTTCCCTGACTTTGATCCCACCACGACTGGGATTACTCATCTTGATCTTTGGGCTAGAATTCCTAAACTTCCTGTTGAGTTCATTTCTAAGGAAGCCTTAACTGTTATCCTAAACCGTTTCAAAGTGGGTTCGTTTATCCGTTTCGATAAGCTATCCTATCTGAAAATTAGAGTGGATTTTACTAGATTTTGCCTTAATGTTGCTCTTGAGAAAATAGTAGGGGAGGTGGCCATCCCAGATGATGATGCTAATCCTATGCCTCTTAGGGTGTATTATGAGGATTTCCCCAAGGGTTGTGGCTTCTGCGGCTTGTTTTCTCATGTGTATGACGATTGCCCTGGCCGTATTCCTAAACCGAAACCTACTGTGAGCAAGGTTTGCATTTCTGGGCCTGTGGAAGGTGTTGGGTCTTCGGATGAGCTTGAGTGGACCAAGGTCGGCCCTAAAGGGGTAAAGGTTCGGGTAGAGCCAGCATTAAGCCTTACATGGCTGACATAAAGGGGATTGTGGTTGAATTTGTTGCCTCTGCTCATGCCTTCATCCTTCCAGGCCCTGTTTCGGTGAATGTGGATATGGTCGTCCCTACCGTTGAGAAGGATAGGAAGCCTGATGGGATGCTCCCTTCATCTGATGATGACGCGTTGGGCTGGTGTGGCTCGGGCTCGGTTGTTTGCCCTTTTCCTGGTGCTACCGTCTCTCCGACGGTGCAGGCCATGGAGCTTGATCCCAAGGAGCCAGTGGCGGTTGTTCCTGATGGGGCGATTCCAAAGAAGGCTTCGTCCGAGGATTCTCACCAATCTTGTGGTTCGACTTCGACCACTAGATCAGTCAATCGTTGCTTCGGCAAGCTTGAGATCAATGCTCCGTCTTCTCCGTCGGACGTCGGCAAGCGCCGTGGGGATGAGCCATTGGAAGACTCGGCCTCCTCGCTTCTGAAGAAATCTAAAAAATAGTTTTTTAATGGATTACAACCCCAATCTTTTGCTGTCTTTTCCGTTCTTATCTTTGTTTTCAGGCCTTGTGGCTTTGGGCCGTGGTTTGTTTGGTTTAGGGGGTAGGAGTGGGATTGTGTTTGCCCATCTCCTCTTTTTGATCTTCCTTGGTGGAAGTTTTTATTTGTTATCTGTTTTTTATTGTCGCTTTGTGTGCAATTTGAATGTTATTGGGGTTCCTCTTGGTTATTTTGACATGTGCTTTGTCTCTTGCTTGCTTGGTTGTGTATTGGCTACTCGTCTCTACTTCTCTTACTACTTTTTGATTGCATTACTGCTTTTGGTTCGTTTTACTTGCTGTTTTTTTCATCGTCACAGGTGCACGGCGCTCTACAGGCTATTATGCTTGGGTTTTCTTTCGAATTGGCGTCCGACCTTGCCTCCCAACTCTACTCAATGTCGTGTGTGTAGTGGTTTGGTATGTGGGTCACTACCTTTCACTACTAAATTACCTATCTTGCGCTCTTACAAGCATATCATCTTCATCTCCAAGATTCTATTACTCTTTGGGAGATACTCTCCCCATATTCTCAATACTGAAGATCCAAACGATTACCCAGTTGTTGTGGATTCTAATTTGGTCCCACACCGCTACTATTTACAGTCTGCTACTATGGAGTCGCTGCCTCCGGATTGTGTTATCGGACTACGCCTGGAAGCGCTTCATCAGTATCTTTATCTTCGGCCTTCCCGGGTTCTAGCTACTATCCGATGCTGCTGGCTTGTGTTGCTCTATAGCTGCTGGTTTTCTGTGGTTTGAGATCTGTGGTTCAGCTACAGGCGACTACATCTGTACGCTGTTCTTACAGCCTCTTATTCCCAACTGGTGGGTCTCGGCTCGGTCATGGGTTTGCTGTGGTCAGTTGGTTACCTTACTACTATCGTTGTTTATGTTAAGGTTATTACAATAATCTCTTGCCATTTCAACAGTTGTGTGTTATTCCAAATCTATGTAGTGCTTTCTTCCCACTTGTGTAATCTGAGCCTTTTATTGGGTATAATCTTTATATTAATTAGATCACTATCGAGTGGTTTTGAGTTCTTAATGCGTGAACTTAGTTTTTCGGGATTGGAATCCCAAACTAATCAATATAAACTATGGTCCTCAAAATTTATTCGTAGCGAATTCCATCAGGATGCATACCTGGTCGTACTAAGATGGGTTTCAATACTGTGCCTTTATACAAATGATAGGTTAAAATCACATAACCTAAAGGATTTGATCGATCGATCTCTTTCAAATAAACATTCCTACATGGAGGTTCACTATCGAATAAGGTTTTCATGAATATTTGCACTTGGAATTCGTGCGGCATCTGGAGTCGTAATTTCTGGACTAATATTGATTTTTTCTGTAAAACAAACTCTATAAATGTTCTTGCTCTACTCGAAACTAAAACAAACAAAATCCCGCCTGATACAGTTTGGAAGAAGTGTGGCTTCTCGGGCATCGCCTTTGACCGAGCACATGGGTTCTCAGGTGGCATCTGTTTACTGTGGAAAGATCTGCCTGTCTCTCAAGGGTCAATCGACCTAATTTCTACTAATCACAGTTTCATCCATTTCAACTGTACAGATCTTATTAGAAAGACCATTGTCGCTTTTATTGTTATATATGCTCCCCCTGATAGTAGACTGAAGCAGGCTTTCTGGGATTCTGTATCCGACTATATCGACATTCTTGATATTCCCTTCTGCATTATGGGGGATTTCAATGACATCGGGTGCCCGACGGATAAGGTTGGTGGGGCAGTAACGTTGCCCTCAAGATTCACAAGACTAAATCAGCTAAAAAACAATCTAGATCTGCAGGATATCCCTTCCTTTGGAGGGGATTTCACATGGCAGAGAAAAAAGGGTGGCCCGGATAACTGTCTCGAAAGACTAGACCGTCTCCTTATGCTCACAAATCTGATCCCCAGTTACGATTATGTTCGTCTACAGGTACACCCTTTTACCAGGTCGGATCACGCACCGATCTCGACTGATTTCCGTAGTGACGCACGACTTAGTAAACGTGCGTTCCGTTTTGAACTGGCATGGTCTCAAAGGAATGACTATCAGAATATCGTGACCCAAGCATGGCGCGTGAACAGGCCTGGTTCCCTTATGTTCAACCTTACTCAAAAATTAAAACAACTAAAATTACTGTCAAAAGCTTGGCATAAAAAGTCATTCGGGAATATAAGTAACCAGATCGTTGCAACTGATGCAGCACTTCTAGATCTACAATCTAAACTGGTCACGAATTTCGCACCAAATGATCTCAGTCTCATGAAAAGACTTCTCAATAAAAGGGAGCGACTGCTTGATTTTCACAGACGTTACTGGGCTCAACGGGCTAAGGTTAGACATATCAAACTTAACGATTCCAACACTGGTTACTTCCATAGAGTGGCCACAATCAAAAAAGGAAAAAAATTCATCAAAAACATTACTCTTGAGAACGGAATTCAATCATCTGACCCGGAATTTATTCAACAACAGTTTCTGCAACACTTTACTGCTAGATTCCGCTCATCTTTAGACCCTTCGAGGCTGGATGCGGAGCTGTTGCAGGTCATCTCCCATGATGTCTCTTCTTAGGATAATGTTCTTCTTACTAGGCCAGTAACGAACCTGGAAATTAGAAATGCGCTGTTTACTATGAAAGCAGATAAATCGCCCGACCCTGATGGTTTTTCGGCTGGCTTCTTCCAAGCCCACTGGAAGACAGTGGGTCCCTCGGTTACTAAGGCAGTTAAAGCCTTTTTCTCCTCGGGAAAACTTTTGCGACAAATCAACCACACGTTCATCACCCTTCTTCCCAAGAATGATAACCCTTCGATGATCAATCATTTTAGACCTATTAGTTTATGCTCTACTATTTACAAAATTATTGCAAAGGTCCTAACTGCTAGACTTGGAATGATATTCAACAAATTAATACATCCATTACAAAGCGCCTTTACAAAAGGACGTTCTATTCAAGATAATATTCTTATAGCGCACGAGATTCTGCACATGTTTAGACTAAAAAAAGGCAAGCAAGGCTTGGTTGCTCTTAAACTTGATATGGAGAAAGCTTACGACCGAATCGAATGGCCTTTCTTGTTTCAAGTTATGTCCAGGTTTGGTTTCGATCTTAAGTTCATCTCCTGGATTAGGGAATGCGTCTCCACGGTCTCTTACTCTCTATTAGTCAACGACGATCCTTCTTCGGTCTTCTTTCCTTCCAGAGGATTAAGGCAAGGGGATCCTCTGTCGCCTTTTCTTTTCATACTGGCGTCAGAAGTTCTGGCTAAAAACCTGCAAGTCGCCTCCACGGTTAATAAAGATCTTGGCGTCTCTTTTGGGAACTCAGTTAAGATCCCTTTCCTGGCGTTTGCGGACGACATCATTATTTTCAGCAAAGCTTCTACAGAGGCATGTGCTGCTGTGTCAACTATTGTGGACAAATTTTGTATCGCATCGGGACTGAAGGTTAATTTTCACAAATCTAGCTTTCAAGTTTCCCCCAACACGAACTCAGCATCTATCTGATCTATTACCAATACGTTGGGAATTACCCAAGCGAATAATCTGGATAAATATCTGGGATGCCCCGTTATAAATGGTCGTGTCAACAGAGATACCTTTGCGGAAGTTGTTCTGAAAGCAAAAAACCAACTTACAAAGTGGAAAGCCAGTAGCCTTTCAGCCGAGGGTAGGAAAGTTCTGATTCAGTCTAATCTTAGCGCTCAACCTCTTTTCCTAATGCAGGCTTTTCTTCTGCCAACAAGCATTCTCAATGAACTGGATAAGGTTTATAGATCCTTCTTTTGGAATAAGAGCTCTGGGTCCCCCCCGCTTATTAGTTGGGACAAAATCTGTTCCGATACCCTAAAAGGCGGTCTTGGACTGCACAAAGCAGAAACCATGAATATCGCGCTACAGATGAAATTGCTTTGGAAGATTATTGCGGATCCTGCGAACATCTAGGTCCGAGTTATCTCGGAAAAATACCTGAAAGGATCGCCTCTGATCGACTATGTTAAAATACTTCCTGGCAGTGGGGTAGACTGATGTCTCTCAGGAACCTCTTCAAACCAGGGTTACGGTGGAGTATCGGTAATGGTAGATCCGTTAATTTCTGGTCGGACTGCTGGGCGTTCGACACCCCACTTATGGACCGTCTATTGGGTGTAATCCCAGCGGAACTGTCTATACTCACAGTGGCTGATTTCATCCAACAGCCAGCTATCTGGGACTGCCGTAAATTGCGTCATATGCTGCACCAGTACTTATCCCCTGACGATATTGCCCACATTATGAATATCCATCTTCCAACAAATCTGTTATCGGATCGTCTGTACTGGGGCCACAACAAAGATGGATGGTTTTCAACGAACTCTGCTACTAAATTGCTCACCACAAATGTCGGTTCATCCTCCTTCAATGGGGGTTGGATTTGGAAGTTAGATGTCCCAAATAAGGTTAAACACTTTCTGTGGAAGATTGCTAGAGATGGTCTCCCTACTAAAGATCGTCTTTTGAAATCCCACATTTCTGTCCCACAAGGATATGTCTTCTGTGGCAATACTGAAGAGTCGCAAAGTCATTTGTTCGTTACTTGTCCTTCAGCAGAAGCTCTCAGGCAGAGGTTGTGTCTGCCAATGCTTAACTACATAGTGAGCAGGTTCAGAGACGATTATCCGATCCCTATTACGTCTATTTTCAAGTCTATTGGAACTAATCTCATGGCAAAACTAGCGTTAAGTTGGTGGTCGATCTGGTTCTTCAGGAACAAAATTGTTTTCGACAAGGCCTTGTCAGTATCGATTCACGAAATAGAAATCTTTTACACTAAAGTGTTTCATTCCTAGTCAGAAGCTAAGGTTCTGGACAAGCCAGGGGCTCACTCACGACGCCCGAATGTAGTCCTCAATGATCGTCCTATCTCCCAGAATGTGAGCTCCACCGCGCTTTCTGCACATGGGGGATCATCGTCCGCTCACTTGAGAAATGGGGGTTGGGATAAGCCGCCGAGGAATTGTTCCAAGCTAAACTTCGATGGTTCGTTGCGCTCTAATGGTTCTGCGTCCTTTGGGTTCGTCATTCGCGACTTTCAGGGCACTGTGTTGTCTTCGGGTGCAGGGCTCTGTAACGGAACGTCGGTTCTTTTTGCGGAGGCCCTGAGCCTTAAAAAAGGAATCATCAGAGCTAAGCAACTCAGTATCTCAAATTTACTTATCGAGGGAGATAACCTCACGGTTGTACGGGCGCTCCAGGGGGATTGGAAATGCCCCTGGAACATCGAGCTCCTGTAATCGGATATATTCATTGATCTTCTTTCCTTTTCTAATGTTGCGATTCGTCATATTTTCAGGGAATCTAATGCTGTTGCAGATCGTCTAGCACATCTGGCCTACAGTCTCCCTGCCGACGGACGTTTAGAAGATGATCCAGAACTGAGGGTTCTCATCCGGAAGGATGCACTAGGGAGAGCGATCTCTCGGGATCGTCCGACCTAATCTTTATCTGCTTCAAAAAAAAAACATGCACCACAAAAGCAATACAATACGTAATACATTATAAAATATAAGTTTTTTTTTAAAAAAAACTTTTCAACATATTTTTTTATTTATTTAAAAATTATATGTTATATTAATTTTTAATTCTTTTTACATAATTTCATACATATTACTAGCAGATATAAAATTATATAAAATTTTGATATTTTATATAGTTTTTAACTTTTAAAAAAATAATAGGACTATATTTTTGAACGGGAGAAGTCAGTTAGTGCCTTTTTTATCGGTGGTATATTTGGGGGATGCCTGGGTTTTTATTAATAAAAAAACCTAAAAAAGGTTCTAATCAAAATCTCGAAAGGGATTATACAAAATCCTAAAAAGGTTTATACCAAAAATATTGGCAGACACTCATTATGATAGAAACCCTTGCCTTGAGAGAATGTCTTAAAAAGGGTAAAAAACTACGAATCCGAAAATTAGAAATAGAAGGGGACTTAGAAACAATCGCAGGTGCCTAAACAACAATGGCAATTGTTCCTGAATCCTGATAAATTGAATTACTAATGGGAGATATCAAAATGATAACCAAATCTTTTAAGGATACAAAATTCTTTTTCGTGCCTCGTGAAGGTAATCAGGATGCTATCGATTAGGTTAATTATCAGCTGAATGCTTAACTAATAAAAAAATACCAAAAAAATAACAAGACTATATATACACAAAGTATATACACATTATATACACTGAGTATATATATACACACGAGTGTATAGACTGTATACCTTTGTTTACAATATAATTATATGTATAATTTGTCCAAAATATAAAACTATTATAAATTTATATTATGCCTTTGAAAGCTGCAAAATGTATATGACTTTTAGATTTTTTATATTGTTTTTTATTTGAAGGAAAAAGTTCGTCCCGTCCCATCCCAGTCCCGTCTAGTCCCACAAAAATTATGTGGGACAGGACGCGGGATGACCCCCGTCCCGTCTCATGCCCACCCCTAAAATTTACATTTTTACACTCTTTGTACAGACGAATAATTACATACTTATAGATGAATAATAATGTGAAAATAGACGAATAATCATGAGCAAATAGACAAATAATTTTTGTGTACATGATAAGGTCTTTATACACCGAAACCAACCTTTATATGTGTTATATGTGATATTAATAACTTTTAAAAATGTATTTATTGTATATATTATTAATACTACGTAACTCTTAAGAAAATTTTCATTCTATAAAATGATTTTAACCTATCCTAATTTTTATTGGTTTCGTATCTGACCTCTTCCATCCTTTCCTCCTAGTGAAGATTCACTGTTCTGAATTCCTTACTTTCTCCTTATACCCTCTCACAAATCATCCCTTTATCACTTTTTTTTCTTCAAATTTTAATTATTTTTCTTTTTTTTTTTAATTTATTTTGGGGGTCTGTCCCTCATCTTTACTCCCCTGAATTAGTAGGTGATCTTATTATCACAAGACAACTATAACCTTCTTTACGAAGTCGCCACGATAATTTTATAGACTGAGCTCTCTCCACTCTAAAATTCTAGAGAGAGGGGGCTTGTGCAAATCCTTTCGAGGCTAATCAATCCAAATCTCAACTTGAACCCTAGCCCGACGGGATGAGTGTCTCGCTCAGTTCCCCTAATTCCCTCTTTCCATTCCTTCTGGGCGGAATAAGGCCCTTTCTTGCTATGCTTGGGTTCGGTGCCATCGTCGATCTTCAAATTTGATGTGAACCCTGGGTCGATTGGGTTTGGCTCGATCGATGCCCTGTCTTCTTCCAATTCCTCTGGTCTCACCCACCCCCTCCAATCTTCCAAGCCGTCTATTTGATTATGTCCAGATCGTCGTCGCTCTTAACTTTTTGGTTTCGTTTTCAACCTATTCTTCATCGACGGTTGGTTAATCTCCTTTATCGTCGGCTCCAATTGAGCTCTTTTCGATTCCAAATCTGAATCTCCCATTTTTGCTGTCGGTGCCTATCGAGTCCCCTTCTTCATTGTCGGTTTGTTAATCTCCTTGGTGAGTCGAAATTCGTCTATCCCCCTCGAAGTCTGGGTTCGCCGCCGGTGATGGAGCCTCTCTCGCTGTTGTCGGCGCTTCTGTCTACGATTTTAGTCGCGTCATCCGACCTCTCCGATCCTCCCGGTGGTGCTCTCTTTCCCTCCCGTTGTTCATGGGTACTCTACCTCTGTTGGGTTCGGTCTCTGCGGGTTGCGGTGTCGGGCCTGCTTGTCTCCGCCACCGCCCTTCTTGGATTCGCCGCCCTCTTCCCACGCTGGAGCTTGCCCTGGTCTTGGTCGGCATGCAAGGGTACTTCCTGTTGTGGGTTGGCTTGTACTTGTCCTTGGCGTGCAAGGTTAAGTTTCATCCTTGCACGCCAAGGTTATAAAAAAAAGAGCTTTTATATATATTTGACATAAATATATATTTATTTTTCTAAACTCCGAAAGGGCTTGATCAAAATCCCGTAAGAGTCTCGATAAAATCCCGAAAGGGTTTGACCGAATCCCGCAAGGGCTTGACTAAATTCTTGTAGGCGAAATCTTGTTGGCGTTTTGTTCGAGCAGCGTGCGTCTCTGCTTCTAGAGTTTTTAGGAGGTCTTCTGCTTGGTTGGAGGGCGTGGAGTCTGGAGTCGGGACTAGCTGGGGTCGAGGTAGTGCGCTCAGTGCGACTCCATGTTCGGGATTGAGCTTCCTTGGAGTTCGTCTGCACTACCTACAGGAGTTAGAGTCCTGATGTACCGTTGGCCCGCGGTGACACTGTTCGGTGGTACTTGACTTCGTTCTTCGCCGGTGTCCTCAGTTTTCTTGGGAGTTGGTCTTCTTGGGCCATCTTGTTGTAAAGTTTATTTCTGCTTGTTTCATTTCGCTTGTTGTTTGTATTTCTATCTTTTTAGGTTGTTTGTTTGACGATTCGCCGTTTGCCGACTTTGTCGGCCTCTCGATAAGTCAGGCCTACCTAACTTTTGAATTATTACCTTATAAAAAAAAGGTAAGTGATCTTATTTATAACTCCTAGCTTCTGAATTACCCCACGTTTATTTTTTGATAAGTTCTGCATTACCCCACGTCTTCTCAAATGAGATATGATATGATCCAACATACATTTTGGTCCATACTTTGGGATAGATGTAACTGTAGATGACGTAAAAGCTTATGCAAGAAGTGAGGCCAGTTTTTGAAAGGCTTATATCATCGTCCCTTTTCTCCTCAATCTCCAACCCTCTCTTGTTTTAAGCTCTGCAAAAATAATGTCCTCGTCGGAGGATGGTTCTCCGGTGATTCCCTTACTCACCTCTTACAAGATGGGCACTTTCCGACTCTCTCACAGGTACCATTTCCAGGCCTTAGTTTCCAATTTTCCATGCTTCAGGCACAATTTGGCTCCCAATGTAATTATAGTGCATATATTGGATGATTTTCACTTTAGCTTGTTCCAATTTCCAAGTGAGTATTTCAAAATTTTGTCTCCGTTTGGTAAAATACTAGCTGATGAGTTAGCTGAACCTTATGAGATAGTTGAAGTTGATTGATTATTTGTATTAAATATATATTTATAAGCTAGCTAGTATGATGTTTGGTAAACCTAGCGGTTGGAGTAGCTGATAAAAACCCGTGAATAAAAAATTATAAACTCTGAAAAGTTTCGGTGAGTAGCGGTTGAAATCCCCTTACAAAAGCTAATTAAACTAAAATCTTATTTTTATTTCATTTATAACTATATAATATCAAAATCAAAAGATCCAATAAGCTAGCTGATGATTTTTTTTTTTTTCCAAACGGAGTCTTTTCAATTTTGGGATTATTCTGAATTCTTGTTTAATTGGTTCAAAGGTTGGTACTTGGTACAACTATTATCAAAAGAGTGTTGGTTGGTTTTGGTAATTTTAGTGTATCATTGGCAATTTGGTGTGATCTTGGATTACGAAAATTAATGGGAATTTGAACCACGCACTATAATAAGCATATAGGGTACGTGTGGAGTATAAACTTCTATAGTAAATTGTTGAGAGAATTGAACGAGATCAAAAGAGTTTTCACACTCAAAGTTGAGCATAATAAGTCTCACTTATATATAATTCGTTGTTGTCAATTGATTTTCGAATGGAACCTCACTTAGCTTATGTGCTAGACTACTAGCGTATGTGCGTCCGTACATACAACGTACTCCCAGTTATCAGTCCGATTTGAACTTTGATATAAATGATTTTGTGCCTCACAGGAAATTAGGAATACCGAAACATATATCTGTCTCTAAGACCAGCTGATATGTTAGGGTTGTATATAATATGTACGTCTTAATTAATCCGACGAGTAAAAAGTTATGAATATATTTTTGAAAATTAAAATTATACAAATCACTTTAATCTTATTTTAATAACATATAATACTTTATATTTTATTTAGATTACATTGTTAAATAATCATGTGAAAATAAATGAATAATCATGAGAAAATAAACGAATAATTTTTATGTACTGCATTGTGTACATATACATATCATGCATGGTGTTTGGTGTTTTTAATTGGCTTGTCTTCTTAGGGTTGTTTTTGCGCCAATGACGAGATCAAGGTCCTACAACAACATTCCTCAGCCACATGCCATTCTGTATTACTCTCAAAGAACCTCCGAGGGAGGTCTCCTCATAAGCGAAGCCAACGGTGTCTCTGATACTGCTCAAGGGTAACGTACTTGTCGACGTAGAAATAGTATTCTTGCCTATTTTGAAGATATGTGTTTCTCCATGTTTCTGATAATATTCCATTTTATCCCAAAGATATCCAAACACTCCGGGTATATGGACAAAACAACAAGTTGAGGCTTGGAAGCCTATTGTTGATGTTGTGCACTCTAAAGGTGGCATCTTTTTCTGTCAAATTGTGCACGTTGGTAGGGTTTCACATAAAGGTAGCTCTCCTTTTTTTTTATGTACTATTTGAAACAATGTGATTCCATCCGAATTCCCGGTGGGACGGTTAACTCTTTGTATAATCGATGTGAGATTATATACATTATTATGACCCGATACTCTTTTTTGTTAGATTTTCAGCCTAATGGACAAGACCCGATCTCTTCAACTGATAAGGCGCCGTTGAAGACTTCCCGGTCTGATGGAGTTGACAAGTTGGAGTTCTTGCCACCACGACGACTGAGAACGGAGGAAATACCCTTAGTTGTTAATGACTTTAGACTCGCTGCCAGGAACGCTATAGAAGCTGGTATATATAAGTTGCTTCCTTACATCATACTTCATTCGTTCAGCAAAACATGTCGTTTACTATTCACGCACGCTTCTTTAGGATGATAAAAACTATACAGTATAAAATATCCATCTTTTTATAAAATTTTTTGACAAGTCTGTACTTTTTTATATAATTTTTATCTCCTAAAAAAATGACATATCTTGCCGACGGAACAGATGGAGTAAGTTCCTAAGAACAATATATCTTGATTTAATTAGTTTCCATCTTACACTAAATTCGTTTTTCATGTACATTATATGTTTGTTGTGATGTAGGATTTGATGGGGTGGAGATCCATGGGGCTCATGGCTATTTAATCGACCAGTTCCTCAAGGATACGGTGAATGACCGAACCGACCAATATGGCGGATCCTTGGAGAACCGATGCAGGTTCGCTTTGGAAATCGTCAAAGCAGTGAGCGATGAGATAGGAGCCGACAGAGTTGGGATGAGGCTCTCCCCGTTCGCTGACTATAGCGATTCAAGAGACTCGAACCCGAAAGATCTAGGGTTATACATGGCACAAGCATTGAACAAATATGGAATCTTGTACCTTCATGTGGTTGAGCCAAGAATGGTTACTCTCGAAGAGAAATCCGCGTGCCCATATTGCCTTGCACCGCTAAGAAAGGCATTCAACGGAACCTTCATCGTCGCAGGAGGGTATACGAGAGAAGACGGAAACGACGCTGTGGAGAATGGCCGAGCTGATCTCATTGCTTACGGAAGGTGGTTCCTCGCTAACCCGGATCTGCCTAGGAGGTTTGCTCTTAATGCTCCTATGAATAAGTACCATAGGGCGACATTCTATACACCGGATCCGGTTATCGGATACACCGATTATCCGTTCCTCGATGAGATGAGCTAATGCACACCCATGCCAACTCTAGCTACGTACAACTCTTAAGTTACCGCAAGTTAAAACATATATAGGCAATCGATCAAGAAAATATATATGATCATATTTAATGTTACGCATTGTGTGGCTTAAGACCTTAAATTTTTTATTGTGTAGATTTTAAGTGGCGTGATCAAGAACTTGGGTTGGTTTTCGACAATGTTTTTTCCCTTCACAAAATCATAAATTGTGTGCTAGTATATTCCGTATATCACCTGGGTGGATCGAGATAGGATAGACGGTAACACCGGATGTTACACTTAATTATTTTGTATATAATTTGTTGAAGACTATTTTGTGTATAATTTCATATTATAGGAAATATAAAATTATAGGCATATTCTATACACTTCTATTAACACATTTATAAAATTATAGGATACGGGCAAAATGAAACACTCCCTTTCTAAAACCCCTTTTCTCTCTAACCCTAAGAAGGGCAGCCGCCGCCATGGCAAACACACCTTCGCCGTCCAGGCCGATCACCATCATCACCTGACCTCCTGTCTTTGGATCTCTTTTACCTTTGAACCTCCCTTGCTCTTGCAACTGTGGCCCTACAAATTCCATCTCATCACCCTGCAAATTACTCCTTCGGGAGTCTGTCACAACTTGGCAAACAAGGAGGAGGTGGAGCCTTCGAATTGGACCTCACAGTCCGCACAGTGGGCCACTTGCCTGACTAAAGGGTTCTACTACGAGGCTTTTATGAGATTTGACGGGGGTCGGGTCTCGCCGGACGGTCGCTTCTATCCTCTGTCTTGGTTGGCTTGGCTGTTCGATTCAATGTCTTGTCCGCCGATCTTCGTTTTCGTCTGCAATGAAGGGCTACTCTCTGTAAGTATTTCTCTCTCCACTCCTCTACCTACGATTACCTACTTTGCCTACCGGCAAATCTTCTATTTAAGCGGATTCACAATCTGCAATTGGGCAATCCGCCCCAATCTGGGTTTCCAAACTCCTAATTACGATTTTCTGAAGTGCTCCTGCCTTGCTGTTGCTTCTAATCTCCAAATCATGGATCCTTCAAAAACTTTCCTTCAAGCTCTCAAAGAAACTCAAGCTCCTAATCCTAATTTGGCCTCCATCAATAATTCTTCTGGGCAATCGGAATCGCAAAATCCTATGGATAACACTACCCCTCTTGCTCCTCCAAATCGCCTTACTGCAGAGGAAAAAGGGAAGTCGGTGGTCTCGGAGGTTGATCCGATTCTGACGATGGAATCCTCTCCTCCGGTGGTGGATCACTCGGCCTTCTTTGCTAGGATGGCTGATATCCGTCAAAAAGCCATTATTGCAAACCAACATATTCTGATTGGCTCTCTCTTTGGAGGTAACATTGATTTTGATCTTCTCCTTCCTAAGCTCCGGGCTGAATGGCGCTTTTGCTCTCGATCTTCAACTATTGAGGATCGAACTTGTGGCTGGTTCGAAATTCGATTCAATAAATTACCTGACCTTAATAGGGTTTGGGAGGGTCGCCCCTATCACTTTTTTGGTTTTATCCTTGTTCTTAACCCTTGGTCGCCCACCTTTAGTCCCTTAACTGCGGAAATCACTCACGTTGATATATGGCTGCGCATCCCAAATCTCCCTGTTGAGTTCATGTGTCGAGAAGCCATTATCGACATTCTTGAGCAGTTTAATATTGGTACCTTTATTCGCCTTGATAAGTTCTCTCATCAGAAAATCCGAGTGAATTATACTCGTTTTGCTGCTCGTATTTCTCTTGATCGTTTGGTGGGTAGCATAGTTGTTCCTACGGGTACTAGTGAACCCCTCCATCTCCGCTTGTGGTATGAAGATTTTCCTAATGGGTGTGGCTCTTGTGGCAGCTTCTCCCATGGCTATGATGATTGTCCTGAGGTTGTGGTCAAAAAAGAGATTACTACTGTTACGATCTTACCTCCCGAAGAGGGTACGGGATCTTCCGATGAGGCTGACTGGGTCAAGGTGGGGCCGAAGGGTTCAAAGGTTGCTACGGCTTTCTCTAAGAATAGCCACAAGCCTTATATGTCAGGCTTAAGCTCTGTGCAGGTCAATTTCCTGCCTTATGTGGCTCCCCCATCTCAAATGGCTGCGCCTGCTCCTGTGTCTCAGCAGCCGCTTGGTGTGACTCCTGGCCCAGCTGAGGATGCCCTACCGCCTTCTAATGATGACTCTCTTGGATGGACTAGTAAGGCTGACCCAAAGGTGGTGGTCTCTGCTGTTCCGACTGTTGTGATGGAACCCCCTACTGCACCCAATCTGATGATGGATATTGATAGGCTTCCTGTGAATGCTACTGAGGATAATGTCCATAATTCTCCTACGAGATCCACCTCTGCTGGTTCCGTGGTTTCTAGGCGCTCTTCAGCGTCTTCTCGATCTGTCTCACGCAGATTGTCTAGACTGGACATTGGTGCCAAAGGGGATGCAACCATCGAGCTGGACAGCAGTGGCCATAACCATGGTGTCGACTCGGCTTCCTCGAGTCTGAATAAGCGTAAAACTTAGTTTTTATGATAGTACAACATGCTCATCTTTTGGTTTGTTTAGGTCGTTTCCATTGTCTCGACCAGCTTGTGGTCTTTTTTGGGTCTGGTTACTGTTATTTCTCCTTTATCGCTCCGTTGGCGGAGTTAGTGCGTCGTGATTTGCCCCCGTCGACCACCCGGGAAGGAGGAGCGTCTATGCTCTTCATTGTGTGTTGTGCTGGCTTTTCTAGGGCTTTAAGTTCCCACTGTTATGCTTATTTATTTCTTGAATTTGCATTGTATTGTCTTTGTTATTACATTATGTCTTATTGTGGTTTTATGTTCTATACTCGATACTCCCATTTATTTATCCTTTTGTTTTGCAGTTACTTCATTCTGCCTAGGGGTTCAAGTGGTCTCGCACTGGAGCTTAGACTATGCTGTTGCTTCATCCTTGCTAGTCCATCCATCTATGGCTGCCTTAGGATGCTTTCACTCTTCGGCGTCGGCCTTTGGTGCAAGCATCAGCTAGCAATTTGGATCTACAATCAATACAACATGGTTACTACAAAACAAGCATGGGTTACCAATATGCCTCACAAGGCCACAAAAGAACTATTAACAAAAATTCAGTATTACAATACCATTTCAATTATGTATGCATACAAATCTGATAAACTCAGTTACTTAAATATGCCACAAGTATTTAATCTTCTTTCTATTATTTGTGTCTTCTTGGTTATTTATAGGTCTATCTCTATAACGGATGACATATCCACATCGAATTATGGTATCTACGCAGGTTTTTATAAAAATTATTCCGATTTATCTGTTCTCTTAACAAAATATGGTTTTGGATCGAAATTCCCATAAACGGGAATTTCATCTTATTACTATACGCATGTTCCTTTGATACAAAATATTATAAACTCCTTAAAATTTTATACTATCAACTCTTTAACATAATATACGAACAAATTATTCAAACAAATGAATTTCCAAAACTCATTAATCGAATTTATAAATGCATACACGCAATTTGTTTCCAGTTCAAAATTGTAACACATAAAAACTCTAAGTTTTCGGTACAACAGATTCTCTTTTATATATTATACCAGTTACCAAAAATTGAGCTTAACATACAATTACGATTAAAAACGAGTTTCCAATGAATATTTGCACCTGGAATTGTTGCGGTATGAAAAAACGAAACTTCTGGACAAATTTGGAGTTGTTCTGTAGAAACAATTATATCACTGTCTTAGCACTCATCGAAACAAAAATTAATATTCAACCACAAGAGTACTCTTGGAAAAAGTGTGGTTTCTCACATATTGCTTTTGATCCGGCTATTAGTTTCTCGGGCGGCATATGTTTACTTTGGAAGGACCCTCTTCCGGGTCAAGGGGAGCTCAATCTTATTTCTGTAAATCATAGATTCATTCATTTACAGTTTTACGATGTGGCTCTGAATTTTACGTTTGACCTTCTGTTTGCTTATGCTCCTCCAAATCTAGCTGCAAAACATCAATTCTGGGATTCCATTACCAGTTATGCTACAAACTTGAACAAACCATTTTGTATTATGGGGGATCTAAATGAGATTGCCGATCCAAATGATAAATTGGGTGGGATTACTCCCCATCATTCGAGGTTTACCAGACTACAAAATATAAAGGACAATTTATCCCTACTAGAAATTCCGACACACGGGGGAAATTATACCTGGCAAAGAAAAAAAACGGGTATGCCAAATAATAGTTTTGCTAAACTAGACCGCCTTCTTGCACAAAACGAAATTATTTCTAAATATGATGGGCTAAGGGTCAGAATCCATCCTTTCACGACTTCGGACCACGCTCCAATATCAGTTGATATGCGAAACAATAGGCAAACACAAAAAAAACCTTTTAGATTTGAACTGGCTTGGACGTCCAAACTAGAATTTCGGAACATAGTCAAACAAGCTTGGCGTGAAAATCCGAGAGGATCCTTCTTTTTCAAGTTAATTAAAAAAACAACAATTCTAAAAAAATTGGCTAAAAAATGGCATAAAAATAACTTCAATAAAATTCAAAAACAAATTTTCGAAACAGACGAGGAAATATTGAGACTACAAAATATACTAATAAACAATTATAGTCACCAAATTCTTGTTCGCCATAACAATTTGCAAAACAAAAGAGAAAAAATGCTTGATTTCCAGCGACGATACTGGAGCCAAAGAGCTAAATTAAAACATATTAGATTAAATGATACAAATTCATCTTATTTTCATAGGATTGCATCGGTTAAGAGGGGAAAAAAAGCGATTAGACATATCACCACCGATTCGGGGCTATACATAACCGATCACGAGTCCATTAGAACCGAGTTCGAATCAACTTTCCATGCTCGTTTTAAGTCTTCTTACAATAACGATATCTCCTTTCAAACTGATCTAGAGGTAATTACAAAAGAACTATTGCCTGAACAAAATGCGGATTTGATATCGACAGTAACAAATGGCGAAATTAAAAAAGCTCTTTTTTCAATCAAGTCAGATAAGACTCCTGGTCGTGACGGTTTCCCTGCGGGTTTTTATCAAACTTATTAGGACATTGTAGGACCATCTGTTATTAAGGCGGTTAAAGCCTTTTTTCATTACGAAAAATTACTTACACAGATCAATCATACTTTTATCACTCTCATACAAAAAAATGATAATCCGGAATCTGTTAATCATTTTAGACCTATCAATCTGTGTTCTACTGTATATAAGATTATTTCAAAAATAATAACAAATAGATTATCCAAGCTGTTCGATAAACTGATTCACCCCCTACAGAGTGCCTTCACAAAGGGAAGATCGATACAAGATAATATACTAATTGCGCATGAAATCTTCCACTCGTTCAGAATATCCAAAGCTAAGTGCGGATATATGGCCATTAAATTAGATATGGAAAAAGGGTATGATAGAATTGAATGGCCCTTTCTGGTCGCTGTTCTGCAGAAATTTGGTTTTCACGACAAGTTCATTTCTTGGATTATTGAATGCACCCAAACAGTGACCTATTCTATTCTCATTAATGATGAACCATCTACACCTCTTCGTCCGTCGAGGGGTCTCAGACAGGGAGATCCTCTATCTCCCTTTCCTTTTATCCTTGTGGCGGAAGTTCTAGCAAGAACTATTAATCGACAAGCTATTGATAAAAAGGATGTGGGATTCTGCCTGGGACACCCGGGTATTAGAATTCCGTTTCTAGCTTTCGCAGACGATATTCTGCTGTTTGGGAAGGCTAACCAATCGACTTGTATCACGATTTCAAACATCGTTCAACGCTTCTGTCTTGTGTCGGGACAAAAGGTTAATCTTCATAAATCTAGTTTTCAGGTTTCAGCAGCTACAACTGCAACGTCTATTCACACAATCTCTTCTGTCATGGGTATTCCCCATACAAACAGTATCGAAAAATATTTGGGTTGTCCGATTATCAATGGAAGAGTTAACCGTGATACTTTCACAGAAATCATTTTACAAACTAAACAACAGTTATCTAAGTGGAAAGCCACAAACTTATCTGCTGAGGGTCGTAAGGTACTCATTAAGTCAAATCTCAGCGCCAAACCCCTCTAGACAATTCTTTTGGAACAAAGGGGAAAAGTCTACACCTTTGATTAGCTGGGATAAAATTTGCAGTGATACAATGCAAGGAGGCTTGGGCCTATATAAAGCAGAGGATATGAATATAGCTCTACAAATGAAATTGCTTTGGAAAATTATAGCTGAACCAGATAACATTTGGGTTAAAGTTATATCCACAAAGTATCTTAAACAGACGGCCATTATGGATTACCAAAAGAAAGGGAATACATCGTGGAAATGGTCAAAATTAATGAGCATAAGACATCTTTTTAAACCAGGTCTTCGGTGGTCGATAGGAAATGGGCGTACAACCAGATTTTGGCAGGATAATTGGGTACAGAAAACTCCATTAATACAATCCATCTTGGCTCCTATTGAGGAGGACATTACTAATTGTGTAGTGCAGTCTTATATCACAGATGATAACAAATGGAACATCCATAAGATCAATACAGAATTACAAAGTACTGTACCACCAGACGTCATTAAAAATATATTAGAGACTCCTTTACCTCTTAATAATATTTCTGACAGACTATATTGGGGGCCGAGTAAGAATGGTTGGTTCTCTGCTTCTTCCGCTACCTCCATTATCAAACCTGTTGATGAAACTATTCATTTCGAATGCCACTGGTTATGGAAATTGGATATCCCGCAGAAAATCAAGCATTTCCTTTGGAAAATAGCGAGAGATGGTTTACCGACGGTAGAAAGGTTACAAAAAGTTCATGTCCCGATTCCATCCGGTTGCTGTTTCTGCAACTGTACAACAGAATCTACCTTCCACCTGCTGACACAATGCCCCATCACTTTAGCTCTTCTAACAAAATTGCGTATTAACCTTCCGCCTTTACAGGGACTGGACCATACGACGAAATCTAGCTCAATACTTTGCTACATTTTCGAAGCTGTAAATAAGGACAGAATGGTCATGCTAGCAACAGCTTGGTGGGGTATCTGGTTTTTCAGAAACAAACAGATTTTCAACAACAATACAAAAACTTCTGTCAGAGAAATTGCGATATTTTGCCAAACGAGTATTCTAAACTGGAAGGACAGGTTTGATACTAGGGAAGGTCCCACGACCTTAAATCAAAAGAATAACAGTAGGAACAAAAATAACAGTATCTCAGGTACAAATAAAAGTAATTCTATACAACAGAGATGGAATAAACCTCCAAAGCACTTCTACAAATTAAATTTCGATGGTTCGTACAGACTTTCAGGAGATAGCGCTTTCGGTTTTGTAATTCGGGATGAAAAAGGAATAGTTACATCCTTAGGATCTAGAACTTGTAATAATACATCTGCAGTCTTTGCAGAAGCCTCGGGACTTCATAAGGGAGTTTCCCGGGCTAAAGAGTTGGGCATTCAAAACCTTCTGATCGAAGGAGACTGCCTAGTCGTCATTAACGCTCTACTGGGGGATTGGTCGTGCCCTTGGAACATTGAGTTGTTGATGACCGACACGATTCTCAATTTACAGTCGATTGCTAATGTTGCTATTCGTCATATTTTCAGGGATTCCAATGCAGTTGCGGACAGGATTGCTCGCCTGGCTTACTGCTGCCCTGCCGATGATAGCTTGGACAATGATCCGGATCTTCGTGATCTCGTCCTCTTGGACGCTCTAGGGCTCAAGGCTGATCATCGCCGTCCGTCCTAATTTTTATCTCGCTTCAAAAAAAAAATTAACACATTTATAAATTTTCATTACAAAAAAAAAACATTAATGAATTTTTATTATAAAAATCTATTACAAAAATAGAATATTTTTCTAAAATAATTAATCTTTTAATTATTAATACTTTTTAAAGTGTAATTTTTATAATAAATTTTATAAACATATTAATATAAATATATAAAGTATAAATATAATTTTTATAATATAAAATTATAGCCCAAATAATTAAGGTCAGTGGCAGATCCTGAAACGGTTAGTTGAGGGGGTGAAAAATTGAATCTTAATTTATTTTTAAAAAAAATTATCAATTTTATGAATGTGTAACCGGAATAAAAACATAAATCATCAAAATTGAACCATAATTACGTATTTTATTCCGAAGAAATTTGGCCCAAAGGCCGAAGGCCTTTGGGCCATTTAGAAATTGTCCCACAGATTTAGCTTTGCTAGCATTTGTCCAAAATATTTTCATAATCCCCCTTTTACCCCTGTATTAATTAAAACAAACCCTCGTTTCTTCTATTCATTGATTCAGATCTCCGTCCGTTCTCCCATTTCTCTGTGCTTCCTCCCTCCAATGAGACTATGAGAGTCCAAGGAACAAGCGAGAGGGATTGAGTTCGAAGGGGAGAGATGGATCGTGAAGACGAGGCAGAGCTTCCCAGATCCTTTTCACGAATCACTACCGGCGACCATGGCGACCGCCTCCACCAAATTAAACCTCTTTGGTTTGAATGATTTGAATTCGCTATGCTGATGACGTCGAAGACCTTAAATTCAGGTTTGCAGATCTTCCCTCCTTTCTTTCCTCTCGGTGAAGATCCAGTTGCAGATTCAATTGACTAGGATATGGCGCCGCTGGATAAAATAGATCGACGTTTCAAGCCTACCTTCGAATTCGGGGAAAGTGATAATATCTCCCTTCCTTCCGCCGTCTCCCCTCGAATTCGGATCTGACTGCTCCGAAGGCCAGATCGAAGGATCGGCGCGCTATTACTCTGATGATGATGACGACACAGTGAGGCCAGATCGAATCCGCTCCCCCGTCGTCGTTCTGCGACGAACCGAAGATGATTTACTGCTAATGAATCTGAGACCTCGAAGCGCCTTTTGCGCTCCCGCCGCCGTTCTGCGGCACCGACTACACAACCACAAGAACAAGAGAGGCAGCGGTGTCATCAATGGCGGTGACGGTGCCAACAATGATGCTATTAATCAGTTTAAGCGTGTTCGTCATCAAAGAGATTACAAGTGAGAGGATGGATGCAAAAGATCTGAGATTTTTTTTCTTTCGAGGTCCGTCCCTGATTTGCTTCCCTTTCTAAATTGGATCTTTGTTTTGTATTGTGGAGACTCTGGTTTTGCTTTAACTGATCAATTTGGATCCCTTTCACATCTTTTGACTGCTCTAGAACATTGGGATTTATGAGTATTTTACCGGCTTGATTCATGTTTGGTTAGTTAAGGGAGCGCACAAAAATGGTGGAAGTTGTTGCTGTGATAGGGAAAAACAAGTAGCTTCAATTAGATTCCGATTAACAAACTCCATTTCTTTAGTAATTTGTTGAATCTACTGCCATGTACGTGTCATCACTGTCGCCACTGTTAAAGAGTGGTGACAGTGACCCCGTAAAAAAAACTCTAAAAACGAAACTGTAATAAAAAAAATTTCATGTCACCACACACGTGTCACCACTGTTAAAGAGTGGTGACAGTGACCCCGTAAAAAAACTCTAAAAACGAAACTGTAATAAAAAAAATTTCATGTCACCACACACGTGTCACCACTGTCAAAGAGTGGTGACAGAGTGGCGACAGTGACCCCGTAAAAAAAAACTCTAAAAACGAAATTGTAATAAAAAAAAATTTCATGTCACCACACACGTGTCACCACTGTCATCACTGTCAAAGAGTGGTGACAGGGACCCCGTAAAAAAAAACTCTAAAAACGAAGCTGTAATAAAAAAAATTTCATGTCACCACACACGTGTCACCACTGTCAAAGAGTGGTTACAGTGACCCCGTAAAAAAAAACTCTAAAAACGAAACTGTAATCAAAAAAATTTCATGTCACCACACACGTGTCACCACTGTTAAAGAGTGGTGACAGTGACCCCGTATAAAAAAAAACTCTAAAAACGAAACTGTAATCAAAAAAATTTCATGTCACCACACACGTGTCACCACTGTCAAAGAGTGGTGACAGTGACCCCGTAAAAAAAAAACGAAACTGTGTAATCACAAAATTTACATGTCACCATACATGTGTCACCAAAAGTCAATGCCTTTGACCAGTCAATGGTCAATGGTCAAATTAAAAAATGGGAAGGAGGAAAATGGGAAGGAAGGGCAAAATTGGAATTTTTGGACACCCTCCTAATTTATTCCTTTTTTGTCCTAGGGCTTAATTTTTGCCCAAAATGTGGACACTTACCAAATTTTCCCTTTTATTCCGAGTGAACTCATTAAAAAAAAAAAAAAAAGAGGCGCCCACCATGAGCAAGTCTTTCTATGAATTCCAAATTTAAAAACCTTGCAGCATTCCCATTTTAGTGATCGAGGGCCAGGGGATTAAGCATTTTCATTGACATTGTCAGCGAGGCTCCATCAGCATGACTTTCAAATTTTTAATTAATTCATTCCAAATTTGAAAACAATGAAGAATTCCCATTTTAATGAGCAGATTAAGGGTGCGTTTGGCAAAATAGTAGTTGTTGGAGTAGCTTAAGTTGTTTTGTAGCTGAAGTTGTTGGATTATTTGTGTTAAATATAGGTTAATAAGCTAGTATAATGTTTGGTAAACCTAGCTGTTAGGGTAGCTGTTGAAAAGTTGTGAATAAAAAACCAAAAGCTCGGGTGAGTAGCTACTGAAAAGCTTAGAGTTCCAATGAAACAAAGAATACGGTTAAACGGTGAAACGAATGAATATTGCATTATATTAATATGAATATGGAATTATGTGGATATGAATATGTGAATATTGTGGTGTGTGGATATGAATATGATGTTATTCACTTTATATTATTTGAATATAAATAATAACATATTCATATACCCATATTTAAATCATATTCATAATCACACAACATAATATTCATATTTATATATTCATACAACATAACATTCATATGAATATGACCCAATATTCATTCGTTTCACCGTTACACCGTATTATCCGTTTCATTAGAACATTTCCCTAAGACTATATAATATAAAAATCATAAGCTCCGAAAAGCTAATTGTTTTGCCAAACAGAGCCTAAGTATTGGGTTTAAAGTTGGCTAAGAGCATCCACACTCATCAGATTCATCCACCTTATACCCCTCTCTCATTTATTAATGGTGTCTGATGGATGTGAGATGCACCTGATTAAAGGTAAGGGGAAGGGGAACCCCCCCAAGAATGGGGTCAAATGGAGTTTGGGAGGAGATGAGGGAGATTTAATATAATTATTAATTATATGTTGGTGGGGTATATGAAAGAGATATGGTAAACTTATGGATGTGGGATAAAATTAAGAAATTTGTATAAGAAAAGGTAGAGTCAGTTAAAATCGATGTGAAAGAAAGAGAAAATGAGGTTTCGAAATTTTAGGAAGAGAGAGATGAAAAATTGGGGATTAGTTTAACTCATAAGTGTTGATGCCCTCAGCACGTGAGATTGCAATAAGAGGAATGATTTATTGACTTATAAAAAAACAATCTCTTTATATTTGAACGCAATCATAACCATAAAAATAGGGTGGTAAGTTGAACACCCGGAAACGTACACGGGGTGTGCGATACCCATGTGCGCATCCAGGGTGCGCCTAAGGGTGGCACGCTCGCGTCCGTTTCCGAGTATTTCCACACATGTGGACATAAATACTATATGCTTGTAAATAACTCAAAAATTACAGGAAATAATATATAGTCTAAAGTTTATATTTTAATTTTCACATAACTACTTGAAGCAATCTCATAAACCAATATAGTCTCAACAATATTCACGATGTAAATCTTTTTAAATTTTTATTGCATATAATATATATATATATATATATATATATATATATATATATATAGCAAAAAAAAAAAGTGTTAGGCCTCGTTTGGTTAGTCAGTTAAAAACACAGGAAGTTAAAAAACCCAGAAAGTAGGATATACTCATGTGTTTGATTGATAGAATGATACAGGAATTTAACTTCTCAGGAATTTCAATTCCTCCAAATCGTAGGAAGTTCACTTACCTAGGGGGACTAGATAAGTTCAACTTCCACCATTTTTAATGTGAATTTATTTATTTTCCTATTTATATTACTAAAAACTAAAATTCAATCAAACAACATTTTTCAATTCATGGGAAGTGGATTTCACGGGAATTCAATTCATAAGAAGTAAGTTCCCGAAAATTGTACTTCTCGTATTCAACCAAACGAGCCCTTATCAAAAAGTCCATATGATTATATGAAGATAGAGTAAGTGGACGATATTAAAAATCACTTGTGAATGTGATCCTAAAAACAATTTGGCCCATTTTTTTTGGTCAGAAAACAATTTGGCCCATAATTCAGGGTAGATGCAACGTTTTTTTATATTGCAGCGCTGCTGACGTAAACGCTTACGAACGAAGTGGGGCCCGCTTTCAAAAGGCTCTTTTTGTTTGGAGTTTGGACGGCACCTACTTCCAACACGGGAAGCATCAAGCCATCAACTATATATACTGTAGTAATCTTCCCATTACATATCCAGCAAAAAAAATTGCAGCACTTGAGTTGATTCATCCCCTGCTTCCTCAATCTCCAAATCCTCGAGTTTTCAAGCTCTGCTGAAATGTCGATTGATAATGGTTCTCCGGTGATCCCTTTACTCCGTCCTTACCAGATGGGCAATTTCAGCCTCTCTCACAGGTACCATTTCCGGGCTTCAGCTCCCCCTGATTAACTTCCATGGTTCAGTTACAATTTGGCTCACAAATCAGATAAATCAAGCAGATTGGTTTGATTATTTCAACTTTATGGTTTAGATTATTCGGAATTTTTTGTTTAAATTTCTGTAACAAGTGGTTTCGTGAATCCATGTGCTTATCTATAAAAGAACGAAATCTGAATTTTCCTCCCAGTAGGTGTAATGTGATCGATTTCTTCTTCTCCATGTGCTTTTGTTGGAGTTTTGCGTCTGTCTTGTAGTTGGCGTCGATTACTGAGGGTTTGTGGTTTGTTTTGCTTCAAGGTTTTCAAGTTCTGTTTAATGCCCACCAACTGTTTGTTGTTTTGCCTCTTCCAGAATCTATTTTGCCACTTTCATGATGTATGCTTTTTTAAACATGCATCATTCATCTATGAAAAAGATTAATGAAAGTGCATTTATCCAGATCCTACATTAATTGTAATCTAATCCATACATATATGATCTATCCAATTTTCGGTTTGTGTTGGATATTATCATTGTTTAGTTTCCTAACGAATGAAGTTGGAAAGGCCTAATGTTGAACTTGAGACTTGCAATTTTTCAAGGCTTCAATTTTAGCTTTTAGTATACCAGATTGTATGGAGGATATATTGACACTCGAAGCCGAAAAATCTTAAGAAATCTTGTCAGTTTATTGCAACGATGTCTAATGTTTGTCATTGGCTTGTCTTCTTAGGGTTGTTTTGGCGCCATTGACGAGACAAAGGTCTTACAACAACGTTCCTCAGCCACATGCCATTCTGTACCACTCTCAAAGAGCTTCCAAAGGAGGTCTTCTCATAAGCGAAGCCACTGGTATCTCTGATACTGCTCAAGGGTAATAATATTTAAGACTTACACACCTGAATTCAGTTACATTCTTATTGCTTCAAAATATAAATCGGTTTCTCGAAGCTTTTGATGATATACTCTATATCTTATTCTGAAGGTATCCAGACACGCCGGGTATATGGACAAAAGAACAAGTTGAAGCTTGGAAGCCTATTGTTGATGCTGTGCACGCCAAGGGTGGCGTCTTTTTCTGTCAGATTTGGCATGTTGGAAGGGTCTCAAATCGAGGTAACTGTCCTAATTTATTGCCTGAAACAACATGATTCCATACCGATTCCTGACTATTACATACAGTACATTTCATAATGCAATAGGAACCTGGGAAGGTCCTTCCAATGCCGGTTTAATCTTTGCATCATCCCTTTTCTTATGGGATGCTCTTTTTGTTGCCAGGTTTTCAGCCTAATGGACAGGATCCAATTTCTTCCACTGATAAGCCTTTGAAACCACAGCTCCGGTCCAATGGAGATGAAGCAGGGAGTTTCTCGTGCCCACGACGACTAAGAACAGAGGAAATACCCTTAATTGTTAATGACTTCAGACTTGCTGCTAGGAATGCCATAGAAGCTGGTAAGTTTCTTCCTTTAAGAATTTTGTTTCTTCATTTTTATTTTATTTGTTTTTAATTGTTAAGATACGAAAGATTGAAATTTGTCCGAAGCATAAATCCCAAGAACAAGTTCTTAATTTCCATATTATACCTTGATTTTTCATGTACATATGTTGGTGTAATGTAGGATTTGATGGTGTGGAGATCCATGGGGCTCATGGCTATTTGATTGACCAGTTCTTGAAGGATGAGGTGAATGACCGAACCGACCAATATGGTGGATCCTTAGAGAACCGTTGCAGGTTTGCTTTGGAAGTAGTCGAAGCAGTCATTGATGAGATAGGAGCCGACAGAGTTGGGATAAGGCTCTCCCCGTTTGCCAACTACAATGAGGCAGGAGACTCGAACCCGAAAGCCTTGGGGCTATACATGGCACAATCAATGAGCAAATACGGCATCCTCTACTGCCATGTGGTTGAGCCGAGGATGAAAACCATCGGAGAGAAATCTGCGTGCGCAGACAGCCTTGCACCGCTGAGAAAGGCTTTCAGCGGCACCTTCATCGCTGCAGGAGGATATACGAGGGAAGATGGAAACGACGCTGTGGAAAATGGCCGAGCTGATCTCGTTGCTTACGGAAGGCTGTTTCTCGCCAACCCGGATCTGCCTAGGAGGTTTGCTTTAAATGCTCCTCTGAACAAGTATCACAGGGACACATTTTACATATCTGATCCAGTTATCGGATACACCGATTATCCGTTCCTTGAAGAAACGAGCTAGGTTCATTAGTCTGGTTCCGATGGTTTTGCATTGGATGTTGCTTGGTGCAAGGAAACGACATGTTCCTAGATTCATCGATATTGATTCGAGCGGGCGAGCTTCTAAGAGTTGTTAAAAGGGTAGAATATTGGTGTATATTTTGTTGCCTTGATAATAAAATTGAGTCATTTAGAGTGTGTCTCTTTGAACTGATCCACTGATTTTCCATGAACATGCTTGATTTCCTAACCTGGTCCATAGACTTGAATGGACTCTGGTGAGGGTTCGGTTGTGCGTGAAACAGGCAAACTGAAAATCAGCAAAACATGGAAGAATTCCCAGATAGAAGTTCAATGTTGAACTCGAAGCCGGGTAGATCCGAACCTAGAAATCGATTGCGAGATGAGAGGAATCGATTCGAAGGTAACGGAGCTAGAGCAATTGAAATTGCAGTTGAGGTTTCAGAGACGGTTTGGGAAGAAGAAGTGGGTTCTGTAATTCGATAATCCTCATTGCAAAATGAAAGTCGGTTATAAGGGGATATTGCAAAATGAAAGTATTTGAAAGGATATGGATACGGGCTAGGCCCAAACTAACATAAAAGCCCTATTGGCCCAACAGAAAACGAACCCATTACATATTAAAATCAGATATTAAAAACTGGAAATAGAACCGGGAAACTTAATCCCTGTAACAATACTCCCCTGTTGAAAGCATCCTTGTCCCCAAGGATATTCAGTGGACGAAATCCGGGTGCTTAGCTACGAAATCCTGGTAATATTCCCATGTTGCTTGATTATCCGGGTAGCCCAACCATTTCACCAGGACTTTAGTTGCTGCGACGTTGCCTCTCCGAGTCATCTTCCGCTCAAGGATAGCTTCAGGGACCTTGGCCTGACCCAAATCCTGCAAATATTGAAGGAGAGCGTGCTGGGCTGAAGCAGCAGGGTTGGGACAACGTTTGAGTTGGCTTACATGGAATACGTTATGGATAGCCGCCGAAGAGGGCAATGTCAGTTTGTATGCAACTGCTCCAACCTTGTCTTCTATAGGGAACGGGCCATAATACCTCGGTGATAACTTGTGGGGAGCTCGAGATTTGAGAGAGTGCTGCCTGTATGGTTGAAGTTTGAGGAAAACCCAATCGCCGATCACAAATTCCCTGTGACTACGGCGCTGATTGGCGTATTGAACCATCCGGTTCTGTGCTCTCAATAAATGAAACTTGAGCATATTGATAACTTCCTCTCTTTTCAAGAGGCTCCTGTTGACAACCTCGGAGGTACTCTCGCCAGGAAGGTAAGGCAAATGCAATGGAGCTGCTTGGCCATACAGTACCTCATAAGGAGAGGCCTTGATTGCTGTGTGGTAAGTGGTATTGTACCACCACTCCGCCAAAGCTAACCATTTAGACCATGTATGGGGAGCTTCAGAGGACATACAGCGCAAGTACGTCTCCAAGGTCTTATTGGTGGCTTCGGTCTGGCCATCGGATTGTGGGTGATAGGCCGATGAGTAATTAAGATCAGCACCCTGTACCCTGAACAGCTCTCTCCAGATTTCACTAAGAAATATAGGATCTCGGTCGCTTACTACAGATTGAGGAAGCCCATGAAGCTTGAAGATGTTGTCCAGGTAGGCTTGAGCAACCTCTAGTGCTGTAAAAGGATGGGAAAGGGGCACGAAATGGGCGTATTTACTCAGCCTGTCAACCACCACCATGATGGTATGCTTTCATGCGGAGGGGGGAAGGCCCTCGATGAAATCTAAGCTGATCGATTGCCATATCCCATCGGGTATCGGCAATGGCTGCAACAAACCGGGCTTAGCAGACAAATCGTTCTTGTTCCTTTGGCACACCTCACAATTTCGCACATAATTTTGAACCTCCTTGCTCATTCCCTTCCAAAAGAAGAGAGATTTGATTCGTTGCAAAGTACTGTCCCTTCCAGAGTGGCCTCCCAAAGCTGAGTCATGAAGCCACTTAAAGATATGCAACTTCACAGCGTTGCTGTTGCCGATGACCAACTTCCCCCTTCTACGTAATTCACCATTAACGTAGGTGTACTGAGGATGGGTGGTGATGTCTCTTTGCAGATTTTCGATGATCTTTTTCAGAGTCTCATCTGTCAACCAGAGTTCCTTAATAGCCTCATAAAACCCCTGATGGGCATTGGAAAGGGTAATGTGCAACAGCTGAGACCCTTCCATCCTGGACAGAGCATCAGCGACGACATTGTCAACTCCCTTTTTATATTGGATTTCGTAATCGAAACCCATCAGCTTAGACACCCACATGTGTTGGAAGGGGGTCGACACCTTCTTTTCAAGCAAATATTTCAAGCTCTTCTGATCAGTTTTGATAATGAAATGCCTATGACTCAAATAGGAACCCCATGTCTGGACAGCGTGCACAACCGCCATGAGTTCCTTCTCGTATACAGATAAAGCCTGGTGCCGTGGTCCCAAGGCTCGGCTGATGAAGCTAATAGGATGATGCTCTTGCATAAGCACAGCTCCAATTCCCACATTAGATGCATCCGTTTCCACAACGAATTCCTTGTTGAAATCAGGTAAAGCGAGCACCGAGGCTGAGATGAGAGCTCCTTTAAGAGCCTGGAAAGCATCCGAGGCCTCTTGAGTCCACAAGAAACCATCCTTCTTAAGAAAATTGGACAACGGTCTCGCTATCACACTGTAGGCCCGAATGAACCTTCGATAGTAGTTAGATAACCCCAGAAAACTTCTGAGCTGTTTTTGATTCGAAGGAGTAGGCCAATCAGCTATGGCCTGCACTTTACTCGGATCCGTGCGCACTCCCTCGGCAGAGATAAAGTGGCCTAAGTACTCGATGATTGTGGCCCCGAAAGTGCATTTAGAGGGTTTGAGAAACAATTGCTGATCAGTGAGGACATCGAAGACATCCTGCAGATGCTTTAAGTGGTCATCCCATGTTTTACTGTAGACCAATATATCATCAAAGAAGACGAGCACAAATTTCCTGGCCATCCCACTGAATACGTGGTTCATAAGACCTTGAAAAGTGCACGGAGCATTCGTAAGCCCAAATGGCATCACCAAATACTCAAAGTGCCCCGAGTGTGTCTTGAAAGCAGTCTTAAACACATCTTCTGGCTCCATTCGGAGTTGATGAAACCCCGATCACAAATCCAGCTTAGAAAAGAATTGAGCACCCCCCAGCTCATCCAACAAATCTTCCAGGAGGGGTATAGGGTACTTATCTTTCACGGTTTGCTTGTTAAGACCCCTATAATCCACACAAAGACGCCAGGAGCCATCCTTCTTTTTAACGAGCACCACTGGTGAAGCATAAGGACTGCTACTGTACTGAATAATGCCCTGATCAAGCATATCTCGAACTAACCCCTCGATAGCATCTTTCTGAGTAACAGAGTATCTGTAAGGACGGTTGCTGACAGGGGAAGAATTTGGAAGAAGGGGAATTTTATGGTTGAAGCCTGGTCTAAATGGAGGCAAAGAATCGGGCTCATCAAACAATGTTGAGTACTGATTCAAAAGCTGTTGTAGATTCTCATCTGTGTGAACACTATCGCCCTTAACCTCTATATGATTCAGTGTCAAATCAATGCTTTCATCCATAGGAAGAAGAGCATCCCAAGCTCGAATCAAGCACAATTGAGGACCCTCCTTCATGATTCTATTCAAGGCTTTTCCCTTCACCACTTTGCACTTAGAATTGCTCACACCTCTCAAGACATGCTTCTGGTCATTCATGGTGAACTCCATTCGCATCTTAACGAAATCCCACAAGATCGGGCTTACGGTTGTTAATGTCCAATACCAATGGATGCCCAATACCATGTCACAGCACCCTATAGATAATGTCATCACATCAGCAGTGAGTTGATACCCCTGGAGATACAACATCAGCCCTTCACACTTATACTCGGCTCGCATTCTATGACCCCCAGCAACACTAACTGATTGAGGGGAGATCTTGGATAATTTGCACCCCAATTCCTTGGCTGTATTCAGATCAATAAAGTTGTGAGAGCTTCCGGGATAAATTAAGATTTGCAGCTTGCGATTCCCCACATAACCTACAACCCTCATACAATTGTAATTAGATGCCCCATCAAGAGCATTAAGTGAGATTTGTGGCGACTGCTCTGCTATTTCTTCCTCGATAGCTTCCTCAATCATAGCTTCTAACTCATCAACATCATCTTTCCCGACCTCATCATCGTTGTCGATAACATAAATCTGAGAGCGACGATGTTTAAGATGGTGCCCAGGAGTATATGGCTCATCGCAGAACATACAGAGCCCTTTACTACGCCTCTCCTGCATCTCTTCCTGAGTATACCTCTTAGCTTTATCAAAGGATAACTTGGGTGTGAATTTGTTTTGTGGATTGAAGGGAACTCGGGTGGAGTTATTCTTGGTGGGATCTGGCGTCGGCAGGATAGCAGGATGTTTTTGTGGTGCTATGGGTTTGGGATAGGAAGATTTGTGTGGTGCTAACTGTAACGACGATTCGTAGAGTTGAGCTAAGCTAGCAGCCTCGCCCAGGGAATCAGGTTTAAACTGGCGTATATGCATTTGGAGGTGAGGATAGAGATTGGCTAAAAATATGCTTAACTCATGCTCCTTGGACAGATCCAATCTAGTCAAAGCACACTCGAATTTATCCAGATATTCCAATACAGGCTCAGCTTGTTTCAAATTCACCAGATCAGCTAACGGATCATCATATAGCCTACCGAAACGAGCTGAAATATCAATAACATACTCAGGCCAAGATGGGTACCGATCATACCTATTCTTGATGTAATTATGATGCCATTGCAGGGCTTTCCCCTCCATGTGCAACGAAGCCAAGCGAACCTTCATCTCCGGCACCGTACTATCAAGGAGAAAGAATTGCTCGCAACGGGAAACCCATTCTCTGATCAGGGTTCCATCAAATTTGGGGAATTCGACCTTAGCAAGTCTAGTTGACAGGTTCGCTGGGAAGATCGGCTGGTTCTGCTGCGCCCCATCCCCTTGTCGACCGAAGGTCAGTTGCCCCGTGCTCTTCGGATCTGGAGGATCCGGGTTCGGCGAGGTTGATGAACCACCGATCTCGGAAGAGTTAGCCCCTGGGGTTTGAGTCGGAGAAACGGGATGAGTCTGAGCTTCCAAAAGCTTCGACAGCATAGCCGTCATCTCATCCATTCCCTTCTTGAACTCGATGTGCTCAGAAGCCATGGCTTCCACTTGCTTCGACAAATCCTGCTGGGTCTGATTTCGTGTCTCGATCACCATGGTCGGCGGATCTCAGTCGCTCTGATACCACTGAAACAGGCAAACTGAAAATCAGCAAAACATGGAAGAATTCCCAGATAGAAGTTCAATGTTGAACTCGAAGCCGGGTAGATCCGAACCTAGAAATCGATTGCGAGATGAGAGGAATCGATTCGAAGGTAACGGAGCTAGAGCAATTGAAATTGCAGTTGAGGTTTCAGAGACGGTTTGGGAAGAAGAAGTGGGTTCTGTAATTCGATAATCCTCATTGCAAAATGAAAGTCGGTTATAAGGGGATATTGCAAAATGAAAGTATTTGAAAGGATATGGATACGGGCTAGGCCCAAACTAACATAAAAGCCCTATTGGCCCAACAGAAAACGAACCCATTACATATTAAAATCAGATATTAAAAACTGGAAATAGAACCGGGAAACTTAATCCCTGTAACAGTGCGTCATCACTCCCGGGTGGCTTACTGGCCTCCGGCGATGTGCATGAATGACCCTTAACCTCCGCCACCCGCTGCACCTCGCTGGTGGCTTGCAATGGAAGGCATTTGTTTGGGCTTGCGATACAACACTTTTGGAAATGGAAAGAAAAAGAAAAGAAAAATAGGAAAAGAATAAATTAAAAAGGAAAAAAATCAGAAATTAATCTCTGATGAGAGGATTAAGGGTGTGTTTGGATTCCATTGTATTTTAGGCTCCGTTTGGCAAAAATATAAAATATTAATTTTATTAGCTTTTGGAAGGAGAGTATTTCAACGGCTACTTCCCAAAGTTTTTCGGAACTTATGATTTTTTATTCACAAGTTTCAATCAATTACTCCAACCACTAGGTTTATCAAACAACATACTATCTTATTAATAATGTACTATCTTATTAATATATATCTAACACAAATAATCAATTAGCTTCAACTACCCCATCAACTTCAACTAGTCCATCAACTAGTATTTTGCCAAACGAAGCTTTAATTATAATGCAATTATTTTGCCTCGTTTTATATAAGTGTTTGGTTGGACAAAAAAAATATCATAAAAACTGAAGTAAAACAGTAATTAAACTAAATAATGACAGTAATCGAGATAAAATAATTGCATTATAATAAATATATTGTGGAATCCAAACACATTTTTAATTTAAACACCTTAAAAATTGTGCTAACCAAACACCATCTTATATCTTACTCCCTCCATTCCTTAATGTTTGTCATTTTTAAAGTTGCACGTTTTTCTAGAAAGGTCGAAATTATATAAAATATTAATTTTTTATTCAATTTTTTTAAATAATATTATACTTATTACTAATAAGTATGAAATTATTAAAATAAATAAATATTTTATAGTGTTTTTAGTACCTTAAAAAACGTGATTAAATAGTGAAATGTCAAATATAAAAGAATGGAGGGAGTATATAGGTATGTGTATTATAATACAATTGGAATCAAACACACCGTAAGTCAATGGGAAAATTAACAATTAAAAAAGAGTAATTTGTGTCCTTGGACTCCAAGGCAACGGGAAAAAAAAAAGGAAAAAAGATGGAAAAATTTAAAAAAAAAATATTTTGTTGAAAAAATTAACGAGTACTGTTTTAGTACTCTTTTCTTTTCACCTTTCAAAACAACGAATACAAAAAAGGCCAACCCTTACTCGGGAGTTGGTAAAAACGAAAAGGATTTCAATTTAACATTCTCCACTAGAAAGTACGGAGTATTTACTTTGAAGTTTCAAAGTAGTTAAATTATTCGAATAGAATATGAAATTTACTGTAAATCAGACCTCGTTTAGCCTTGAGATATTTGTTATCTTGTTTATTTTTGGTTGAATATGTGATTTGTGTTTAGTATTAAAAAAGGTGTAGTCGTACGGTCTTGTTAATTAAAAAGATCGTGGTAATATTTGAGTTCTCCGAAGATTCCTCATTTATGTGAGAGAAACATCATGTACTCAAAGAGTCATCTATTTCCTCATAATGAATTTTTACTTTTTATTTTTTCGATGGTAAGACGTCGCGTCAGCTCCTGTTATATCCAAGAGTTAGGGGTCGGTTTTTCTCCAAAGTCTTAATTTTTTGTTGTATCAAGATCGTAAATCCGTATAGCGATCTTTCACCCTTTTATTTACCAAATACTGGAGTAATAATTTATCTGGTATTTCAATCCGACCCACAAAACTGCTACCTTGATCTAGTCCATAATTGAGGGCAGCGTTCTTACTAAAGAAGTGGACCTATCTTTTGATCGGTCGGGAACTAGTCAAGAAAAGGTCGCAGTTAGTAAATTTTAGACGTCAAATTACCCCATTATAATAATGACAATTTTAGTTCATTTTATATACTGCGTCAGAAAAATCAAAATTGTGAGGCATCATCAAGCTGTATATATAATCTTCAAAATGCAACACTGAATTCATCCCCTTCCTCATTAACCCACAACCCTAATTTTGAAGCTCTACTGAAATGTCGTCGGAGGATGGTTCTCCGGTGACTCCTTTACTAAGCCCTCATCGGATGGGCAATTTCAGCCTCTCTCACAGGTACATTTTCCAACCTACAAATCAAACAAAATATTTTTTTTTCCTATAAGAAGTTAAATTGAGAAATATTTTCCCTAAATATATCCGGTTTAGGCATAAAAAATATGATGAAATCTACACTCCTTTTATTGTCAATTGATCAAAAGATGAAACCACATGTGCATCTGTATACACAACTCTGAGTCATGAGTCCCATCAAACTATAATGTTAATTTGTTTGGGGGCATATCGTCTCATTGGTTCAAGGTTTTCAAGTTTTTTGGGTTACCACCAACTATATGTGTAGGATCAGGGCCGGCCTTAGGGTGGACCAGGTGGTCCGACCGCACAGGGCCCCTTTTGGGGTCCCATAATATATGGATCGGACCTAGTATATATATATATTTTTTAATTTTTTTTAAACCTAATTCTCTATCACAATTATAAAAAAAGATGGTTATTGGGTAGTTTTACAACACTCGAATTCTTTCCTAATAAAAAAGACGGTATTCTTCTATCAAGAGAGAGAAAGTAGGGCCCCTATGGAAGACTTTGTTTTTATTATAAGGATGAAAATTGTTTGTTGTTTTAATCAAGTCTTTGATATGTTATATGTAAAAATTAAGATTATTATAATTATAAACCAACTTTTATATTTTTGTGTTATATTTTTGTTATTAATAGGGCCTAATATTTATTATAGAATAGGGTCCCGGCAACCGTAGGACCGCCCCTGTATAGTATATTATAATATTGGTAGTCTAAGCCGAGTTATCTAGATTAAGAAATCTTGTCAAGTAATTGCAATGATGTCTAATGCTTATCATTTGGTTGATCTTTTTAGGGTTGTTTTGGCACCGTTGGGGAGACTAAGGTCTTACAACAATGTTCCTCAACCACATGCCATTCTGTACTACTCTCAGCGAGCTTCCAAAGGAGGTCTCCTCATAAGCGAAGCCACCGGCGTCTCTGATACTGCTCAAGGGTAACAATACTTACTTACTAACAAGCAGTTTCTCGAAGCTTTTGATAATATACTCTATATCTCATTCTAAAGGTATCCAAACACACCGGGCATTTGGACGAAACAACAAGTTGAGGCTTGGAAGCCTATTGTTGATGCTGTGCACACGAAGGGTGGCGTCTTTTTCTGTCAGATTGTGCACGTTGGAAGGGTCTCAAGTCGAGGTAAATGCCCTTACATATTGTCCGAAACAATGTGATTCGTTGCGCAAATTGTTTTGGTAACACGAACTTGCTTATTAGTTCAGTAGGCAATTGCTATTGTTAGCTTGTGATCAATGTGATGCTCTTTCTGTTGCAAGACTTTCAGCCTAATGGACAAGATCCAATTTCCTCCACCGATAAGCCTTTGAAGCCTCAGGTTCAGTCCAATGGAGCTCACACGACGAGTTTCTCGTCCTCGAGGCGACTAAGAACAGAGGAAATACCCTCGGTTGTTAATGACTTTAGACTTGCTGCTAGGAATGCCATAGAAGCTGGTAAGTTTCTTTGTTTAAGTATTTTTGTTTTGAATGAGTTCTTTATTTCACTTGTTAAATATTTGAACATGTATCTTCCTTATTATAGTGTAAGGTTATGATGAAATTGAAAATACAGTTTTTACACAATATCAACCCTTTATATTGCTTTCCACATTATACTTCATTTTTTTATTTTGAAAAAGAAAATCGATTCGATCAACTAGACAACTTGTCTAATAGATTGAGAGGCCAAAAAACAACAGATTGGCTAACTGCATGTCATGATACAACAATAACAATAACAAATATATACAAAACAAATCTAAAAAAAAAAGGAAAGACTCGGATACAATTGATCACGACAATCAGTCCAGTCGAGAGACTAACAGGGTGTCTTGAGACCGGGGAGACGAGAACAGAAACTCACCGAGGGAAAGAGACGTCCCGAAGTGTGGATCAACGACGTTCCCCTCACCTAAATGAGGGATTTTCGAAAACCACGAACACTATCACGATCAACTCGATCAACATAGTGCTCGAGACTGAACCTCATCCGGAACTAAACTCAGTCGCACCATAGAACGACAGTCGCATGATTAACAAGATCCCTAACACCTTATTTTTTGACTATTACGTTTCTATGTTTCGTTTAAACTTTATTTTTCACGTACATATGTTGGTGTAATGTAGGATTCGATGGTGTGGAGATCCATGGGGCTCATGGCTATTTGATCGATCAATTCCTAAAGGATGAGGTGAATGATCGAACCGACCAATATGGCGGATCCTTGGAGAACCGTTGCAGGTTTGCTCTAGAGGTAGTCGAAGCAGTCGTCGATGAGATAGGAGCCAACAGAGTTGGGATAAGGCTCTCCCCGTTCGCTAACTACAACGAGTCAGGGGACTCGAACCCGAAAGCCTTGGGGCTATACATGGCACATTCAATAGACAAATACGGCATCCTCTACTACCATGTGGTCGAGCCAAGAATGATCACCATGGCAGAGAAATCGGCCGAGTGTTCGGACAGCCTTGTACCGCTGAGAAAGGCGTTCAGCGGCACCTTCATTGTCGCCGGAGGGTATACGAGGGAAGACGGAAACGACGCTGTGGAGAATGACCGAGCTGATCTCATTGCTTATGGAAGGTTGTTTATCGCAAACCCAGATCTGCCTAGGAGGTTTGCTCTGAATGCTCCTCTGAATAAGTATCATAGGGAGACATTCTACACATCCGATCCGACTTTCGGATACACCGACTATCCGTTCCTCGAAGAGACGAGCTAGGTTCATTAATCTGGATCACCTTGATTCATCCATATTGACCTCTTGTTTCAATTAGGTTATTTTGAATTTTAATCATTATTGAGTTTGAGTTATTTCGAATTTTGTTAGAGTTGGATTGAGTTCTCACGATGGTTTGTTTATTTTGGATGTCATTTTTTGGATTATGTTCAATAAAAGCTTAATTTAAGTGATCATATCTCATGTTTCTAAGTACTTGTAAATGTTGTGTGGGGTTGCACTCCTTGTTACCGATGTCTTCTATATATGATCAAAGATGAAAGCAAGGTTCAGAGGATATATGAATGAACTAGTGTGTGTCCCGTCCCGTGCACAGGAATATGTTAAAACTCCATTTCTTAATTAAAATTTGTCATTTTAGAAATCTACACACTTATTAAAAAAACAAACAAAAATACACATATACTCATATATAATTGTTACTCTATTTTTTTAGTTTATCAAAAAATACAACTATATAACAACTATCTAATTATTACAATGACGGTTTGTGAAGTAGAT
Source organism: Persicaria maculosa (assembly GCA_963922045.1). Taxonomy (NCBI): domain Eukaryota; kingdom Viridiplantae; phylum Streptophyta; class Magnoliopsida; order Caryophyllales; family Polygonaceae; genus Persicaria; species Persicaria maculosa. Next base: position 69,799,389 of record OY998260.1, read on the forward strand.
GACAAAATACACAAAATGACAAGTTTTTTCTTAATAAGATTCGCTTCTTAAAATGACAAGTTTTAATTGACGGTGGGAGTACAATTTTTTAAAATTGCATCTATTATCCAATATTAAAAAACCTATTAAAAATATGATAAAACCATCAATTTTAATTACAATGTGAGAATTAACTAAAAATGACGATCAAACTTTGAGGGAAACAAAAAATTATAAATAATTTAGATATAAATAATTCATTCTATCAAAATATAATATAGGTATAAATGAAATAACAGCTATCAAATAATTAATTGTGATATAAATAATTCTTTCCACAAAAAATAGATATATATTTTTGGTAAGTATGATATGAAATAGTTTTGATTTATATTTTTATTAATTAACTAAAATATATATAGATAGATTGTCTCTTATGATAACTTTATATAAATTAGGATAATATATCATTTTAATAATTTTTTACATAAATTTTTTTTCTTATAATCAACCACAATACATCATGTAAGATGGTATGCATCGATTTTTAACATATCTATATATCTATATAGATAGAATAACATCCCTTTCAATCAATTCGACCTTATAGTCAAAAGTGGTACAAAATCATCTTTTGACATTTACTTGAATTCCTTGGTCAGAATTCAAACATACATGGAATATTTGTGTTTTATTCTTAACTCATAACTTCTTGTTCTAACGGTAAGAGTGAATAATTCAAATTTCATTAATGACCATAGGTGGAGCTAGGCGAGGGCAAGCGGAGCATTCACCTCACTTTCACTTATGTTATAACTAAGTAGAACTGTTTCAAGCTCGAAAAAAGTTCCGCTCAAACTCATTCATTTCCTAAACAAACTAAGTTTGATAAAATAAAATAAGCTTGTTTAAAAATTGGGCTCGGCTCGGTTCGAACTCGTTTAACAAACGAACCAACTTTTGAAGATGTCAAGCTCGGCTCGTTCAGCTCAAATAACACCCCTACATGTTAGCATCCATTATCCATACAAGGAAGACGCACAAATTACTAGTGATAGGTCTGTGCCAACATCAAATGTCAACCGAAATCCAAAATAACTTAAATCCAGATCAATTTACTCCCAAACTAACCAAAAATCTGAAATAAACTTAAACCCAAAACAACTCAAACCCGATTTGATTCGAGAATTCCACCCGACCCACAAAACTGCTACCTCGATCTACTCCATAATTGAGGGTAGGTGCAATGTTTTGTTTGCACAGCGTTGCTGATGTAAACGCTTACGAAAGAAGTTGGCCTTGCTTTTTGTTCTGTCGGCAACAAGTCAAGAAAAGCTCGCAATTAATACACTAATTTTAGAGGTCAAATTATCCCTTTATAATAATGACCATTTAGTTCATTTTATATATAATATAATAATCTGCATCAGAAAAATGGGAGGCCTCAAGCCATCAACTATATATATATAATCTTCAATGTGGCACCCCCAAAATGCAACACTGAATTCATCCCCTTCCTCAATAACTCACAACCCTAATTTTGAAGCTCTATTGAAATGTCGTCGGAGGATGGTTCTCCGGTGATTCCTTTACTAAGCCCTTACCGGATGGGCAATTTCAGCCTCTCTCACAGGTATCTTTTCCAACCTACAAATCAAACATTATATATATATATATATATATATATATATATATATATATATATATATATATATATATATATATAGTGGATGATTTCAGGTTTAGTTTGCTCCAATTTCCAAGTGAGCCTCAATTTGGGATTATTTTAAATTTTTGTGCAATTTATCTATAAAAGAATGAAATCTGAAGTTTATTCCATGTTTCACATTGAGTATTCAATCCAACTGAAAAAGGGGGCTTGACTTGCTTTTTGATTTGTTCTTTATTGTCTTTTAATTATTGAGGGTTTGTGACTTATGTTGTTGAGATTTAAATAATTGTCCCACATTCATGATTCCAAACATTCATGATTTGTATGTAGTAAGTCGGAGTCACTCTGTTTATTATTGAACTATCTCTACGGGATTGTAAAAGATAGTCTACACTCCTTTCAGGGGCGGAGCTGAAGGGGGGCCTAGGGGGCACGTGCCCCCTCTCTTATTTGACGAACTACCTATGTGTATTCTCCTCGTCGATAGCTTCGTTTTGATATATAATACGCCTTAATCCGACATCTGAGTAAAAAGTTATGACTGTTTTAAAATTAAAGGTATATTAATCACTTTAATTTTGTTTCAATAGACTATAATGCTTTTATATTTTACTTAAATTAAAATTCACATACTATAATTTATCTCGAGAGCTTTGAAATGAGAGGTTATACTAATCATTTCGACAAGTAGATAAGAAGTTACACAAGTTTAAAATTTTCATATATAGTTATACATTATTATATATTATGAGTGCAACAAATTATATATTAACTAGGTTGTTATTCGAGCCAAACAATTCTAGTATTGTTTGATTATATTTAGCTCATTTAGAAACAGGTCAAGCTCGAGTCGAACCTATATTTGAACTTGAGGGCTCATACTCGACTTGTTTAGTAAGTGAACGAGCTTGAGCTGAGTTTTTTTCCCAAGCATTATGCAACTTTACTTGCTCATGACATAGTAAGTTAAAAGAAAATTTATAAATTTCACAAAATTCGTGCTATTTGAGTTTTAATGGATCCGAGTTGAATCATGAATTGAGCATAAAAATGTGTTTGTAATCAACTCATTTTGCAAATGATGCTCAAGCCGAGCTTTTATTGAGCTAAACTCGAGCCAAACTTTAGCTCATATAATAACCATAACCTTAACTTAGGGTTTATTAGATCACATTTTTTATACTTATTTAGTTCATTTTTTTCGGATATTTCATTTATATATTTATATTTCTTTTTTTAGAAGCGAAAAAAATGATAGCGTTTTATCATAAACCGATAACATTTTATCTTAAAATAACATAATTTATTATCGTATTACATATAACTCTTTATGTCAATTTAATCCACAGCTATATCGTACATGTATAATTGTGCCCCCCTTCGGAATTTTTCTGGCTCCGCCACTGACTCCTTTTATTGTTTGTATATACAACTCCGAGTCATGAGACCCATCAGACTATAATGTATTTTAGGACGTATAATCTCATTGGTTCAAGGTTTTCAAGTTTTGTTGGTTACACCAACTATATATATGTAGGATATAAAAATATTGGCACTTGAAGTCGAGTTATCTAGCTTAAGAAACCTTGTCAAGTAATTGCAATGATGTCTAATGTTTATCATCATTTGGTTGATCTTTTTAGGGTTGTTTTGGCACCATTGACGAGACAAAGGTCTTACAACAACGTTCCTCAGCCACATGCCATTCTGTACTACTCTCAGAGAGCTTCTAAAGGAGGTCTCCTCATAAGTGAAGCCACCGGCGTCTCTGATACTGCACAAGGGTAACAATACTTGCCTACTAGAAAGCGGTTTTTCGAAGCTTTTGATAATATACTCTATATCTCATTTTAAAGGTATCCATACACACCGGGCATTTGGACGAAACAACAAGTTGAGGCTTGGAAGCCTATTGTTGATGGTGTGCACGCGAAGGGTGGCGTCTTTTTCTGTCAAATTGTGCATGTTGGAAGGGTCTCAAATCGAGGTAAATGCCCTTAACGTATTATTCGAAACAATGTGACTCGTTGAGCAAATTGTTTTGGTGACAAGAACTTGCTTATTAGTTCAATAGGTAATTTAGGTAATTGATATGTTTACTTCTTATCAATAGGATGTTCTTTCTGTTGTAAGATTTTCAGCCTAATGGACAAGATCCAATTTCTCCCACCGATAAGCCTTTGAAGCCTCAGGTCCGATCCAATGGAGTTGACACAGCGAGTTTCTCGTCCTCGAGGCGACTAGGAACAGAGGAAATACCCTTGGTTGTTAATGACTTTAGACTTGCTGCTAGGAATGCCATAGAAGCTGGTAAGTTTCTTTGTTTTTAAGTATTTTTGTTTTGATTATGGTTTGAGCTGTTTATTATAGTGCAAGATTCTGGTGAAATTGAAAATACGGTTTTTACACAATCTCAATACTTTATATTGCTTACCATATTATACTTCGTTTTTATTTTATTTTTTTGAAAAAGGAAAGCTTTGATAGATCAAGAGGCCGAAAAATGAAAACAGACTAACTATCATGATATAACAACAACAACGACAAAACCATACAAAACAAATCGAGAGAGAGAGAGAGAGAGACCTGGATACAATTGACCACAACAACAATCAGTCTAGTCGAGAGACTAAAATGGTGTCTTGACATTGGGGAAACTAGAACAAAAAACCCACCAAGGGAGAGATAGTCTCTTGAGGAAGTGTGGATCAACGATGTTCCCCTAAATGAGGGATTTTCGAAAACCACGATCAACTCGATCATACCAAAGAAAGAGGTCCCTTAGAGAGACGGATCGAAGCATGATCAAGATGGATAATTCAAACAAGATCACTAGTACCTTTTTTTTTACCATTAGGTTTCTATGTTTGGTTTATACTTCATTTTTCATGTACATATGTTGGTGTAATGTAGGATTCGATGGTGTGGAGATCCATGGGGCTCATGGCTTTTTGATCGATCAGTTTCTAAAGGATGAGGTGAATGACCGAACTGACCAATATGGTGGATCCTTGGAGAACCGTTGCAGGTTTGCTCTTGAAGTAGTCGAAGCAGTCATCGATGAGATAGGAGCCAACAGAGTTGGGATGAGGCTTTCCCCATTCGCTAACTATAACGAAGTAGGGGACTCGAACCCAAAAGCCTTGGGGCTACATATGGCACAGTCAATGGACAAATACGGCATCCTCTACTGCCATGTGGTCGAGCCAAGAATGATCACCGTCGGAGAGAAATCCGAGTCCTCGGACAGCCTTGTACCACTGAGAAAGGCGTTTAGCGGAACCTTCATTGTCGCGGGAGGGTATACGAGGGAAGACGGAAATGTCGTTGTGGAGAATGATCGAGCTGATCTCATTGCTTATGGAAGGTTGTTCCTCGCAAACCCGGATTTGCCTAGGAGGTTTGCTCTTAATGCTCCTCTGAATAAGTATAATAGGGAGACATTCTACACATCCGATCCGATTTTCGGATACACCGATTATCCGTTCCTCGAAGAGACGAGCTAGGTTCATCAATCTGGATCGCCTTGATTCATCCATATTGAACTCTTGTTTCAGTTAGGTTATTTTGGATTTTAATCATTATCGAGTTGAGTTATTTCGAATTTTGTTAGAGTTGGGATCGAGTTCGTCACGAGGGTTTGTTTATCTTGGATGTTATAATTCGGGTTATGTTCAATAAAAGCTTATTTCAGGTGTTATATATATCATGTTTCGAATACTTGTAAATGTTTTGTGGGGTTGCACTCCTAGGCCGGTGCCCTTCATGTTACCGATGTCTTCTATGATCAAGATGACAAAATCAAAAGTAATACAAAATCATCTTTTGGCAAAAGAGTAAAGGTTCACTTGAATTCCTTGATACTTGCTCTGACAAAAGTAAGAGTGAAGTGTTTTCTCGTATCTCACTGTTATAAGGTTAATGGTTTAAATTTCATTAATGGTATTGGTATTAGGGTGATACTGATACTCATAAATTGGCATGAGTTGAGCTTTTATAGGCTAATACTAATGTCCGTAAAGGATTAGTCGATATTCTAGTAACTGATTAAACATGTAACCTTTGTCCCTATTCATGGCTAATGTCGACATTGGTTGCACTTGCAGCCAATGAAGATGGTTCAAAGGCATGTGTATTTGGGCCTAGGCCGGGCCTCCGGATTGAGCCTTGTACAATGGGCCATCAATTTTGGGCTTGAGCATTCATTCTATGACTTGGGCTTTGGGCCTGTCATGCATAACCCATTCTTGGCCTTGCGTAGCTAGGCATGTGCACTTGGATTTTCAAAGACCATAAGACCTTTTTTTTTAATGACGAGAAACCTACCTTCGGTGGTAAACCATAAGCACGTGATCCAACCGACAAGAATTATGTACCAGGTAAACCGGCTTGCACCGACCGGCTCGACCCACTGGTAGAGACCAAGGCAACAAACCTTGGATTTTCACCCGAGCAAAGGGGTGGAGGCAGGATCGAATCCGGGACCTCTTTACCACCCTCATTGATCCACATCACCGGGTCACCCCGACTAGGGCAAACTTTTTTTTTTCCCATAGGTAGGTGGTATGCGTAGATTCATTACAATAATAAAAAGGAGACGGATTCAAACTCGTCTCTTATTGATCACTGTATATCATCATTATTAGCTAAACTTGCAAAGCTTGATAAGGTCTGCATGCATGTTAGCATCCATACATAAGCAAGACGCACAGATGAACAGTGATAGGTCTATGGCAACATCGTCGACAATAATAGGTGGTACTAAATTCCCCAATAATAAAGACAAATTATTTATCAAATTGAGTTTTTAAAAATTGAACTAAAATCCTTAATATACTACTCTCTTCATTCACTTTGAATTGACTTTTACTATTTACCTACGTTTTTTGTAATGATAAAAGCTATATAAAAAAATTAATACTTTATATCATTTTTTATCATCTTTACAAAATATACATGATTAGCAAAAGTCTTGAACCGATAAATATATAGATAGGTGATTAGGTGGCTAGAAGCTAGAAATACAAAGACATCAGAGCCAACCAAGGGTCCAATTACAAATGAACGGAGCCTCCATTCACTTTAAAAGATGAATAGTAAAATCATGCATCCGTCACTTAAGGAAAAAAGATGAATAGTAAAATCTAATTAAAAGTGACAAGATATATGCTTTTCCCATTCTCATATACAATGTAAGAAAAATTCATAGCCACCAATCACAAGTTGGTGTAGTGGTTGTGAGATTATTTTTCATGCCAAGAGGTACGAAATTCAAATTCTCTTGAAAACATAAAGTCGTTTGTGTGTGTGAGGGTTAACCCCTTAAATGGACTCACACAGTACCTAATCGTTAGATGTAGATCTACTCAAGAAATTCATAGCCAAACTTACTATGCCTTTTTTTTCCTTAGAGCCAATTGAGCTGCTTTCGTCAATATCGCAAGTGACCTTCTCTCCCTTTCTCTTCTTCTTCTTCTTCTTTTTTTTTTTTTGTCTATATTAGTGGTATAAATAGTCTACTCAAAACCTTTGGATTTTATAGTTAAAATCCTTCTCATTTCCCACTAACCCTCTTTTTTTCTTTCTTTCAATTTTTCTAACTCTACCTAATCCAAATAAAATTCTTCTTTCAAATTTTTGAACCTCACTGAGAGAAGAAATAACCTCTCATTAAGTGATAAAGCTTTTTTCATTTTCAAATTTTAAACTTATAAATCCTAATAATGAAACAGAAGAAGAAAAGTTTTAAAGGTTTTTTTTGTCTCTAACGGCTAGATGATTTTTTCTATTGGCAAGACGAAGTTTATATAATTACACTCGGGACTTTTTCATTTTTTATAAAATAATTACGAATCGACCTTAGAGACGACAAAAAATCAAAATACCGAAGTCTCAAAAATTTTGTCAATCTCGTTGAACATAATAAAAAACAGTATTTTGTATTTGTTTTGTGGTTTTGACATTGAGTTTGGTGGGTTTTGACTCTTTTTTTTGTCGGTGTGAGGACTATCTCAGCAAAGTTCTTTGAACCTTGGGTGTAACCTCAACAAAGTCCACTGAGCAAACAATATAAACTCGACCAATTTCTACGAGTGTATTACATAACCTTGGCCCAGTTAACCGAGTCTTAGTTTTGTCCTCGGATATATTTGTCGAGTTTCATGCTTCAGCTCAACCCACTGAAAGAACTTGTTTCAAACCACTCACAATTCGTCCAAATTTAACATTTTCATGCCAAATTCATCTCATTCATAAACCTATACATACCCTAACTACCATGAAACACAAATAAATATTATCAAATTTCACAATTTCAAAAGTGAATAGGCCAACACACTACCTACGCACATCTCGGCCTATTTGGCCGAGTGTATGCTATATGCTCGGCTATAATCGTTGAGTTCATATGCTTTCCTCGACCCAGGTTGCTGAGTATATCTCATCCTGTAATTCTCCCTAAATCAATTGTAAATAACCTACATTGCCACCCAATCTTGTAAATACAACCTCTTATCACGACAACAACAACAAAACACACACACAAAAAAAAAACTCACAAAACAACACAGGCAAATAAGCGAATGAGATATTTACATTATATGTTGTAACATACCTTTGTAGTGCTATATCAGTATAGATTTCAGCAAAAAAATGCTCTAAAAATAGAAAGATCTGAAGAGGGTAGATGAGTTTGAAGAAAGATGAAAGAGGTTGAAGATGAACGTGATACGGGGTTAGCCGCAGGATGGCCCGATCTTCGACAATCAAACAACAAACTAAAGAACGGAAGCAAAAGACTCAAAGCAACGCAACGATAATTGAAAGACACGACCGATAAGGACTGAGTCGATCTATATAGAACACGATAAAGACCCCAGGCCTCCTAAGAGGGTAGGAACCAATACCAATGACTATATAACCCGCCTCTACAACCCTACACAACCAAGCGGACAACTTGGAGGCACAAGGAGGGGGCTTGTGGATACTAGGATCACCAAGTCTTGCGAAGTTGACGAACACAAAGCAAACCAAGCAGGATCTATAACCAATTGCAATCGATGAGCAACGCTTCGAATCGATTGACTTCCTCACACTTGTGTTTCACACAAATGCTGAAATTTTTATCAAATTGAACGTCTTTTCTACAAAGGCTGAAATCAGCATTATATAACCCTAATAGGGGCTTATTGGGCCGGTTTTATCTAACTAAATAAGATAAAATAACAACTGAAAGGAATTAATAAAATTAACCCTAAAGTTTCCTAAAATAACTTAAGTAAAAATAATACTAAAAATAGGCTAAATTCGTCTAAACATGTGACAGCCTCAACGAAGTTGAATTTCGGCCAATCTCTAGGTCGAATCTGGAAACACCTTCAACAGAAAAGTTGTAGATCTCTTCGTCCTCGTTCCGACAAGGTATGGCGCGATCCAATCCGATTAATATTGAATCTGTACGACTCATTTTACTGAGACGTCGAAAAGCTGTCAAACTGCTGAACGAATCTAAAATTGAACGACCCATTAAACTTGCACCTTTGGACCTTCTCCCATGGTGGAGCCTTCTTCTTCCTCTTGAGGATGACAACATTCTCACGAGCTCGAACCATAGGTCCATCCCCAAGTATAGGTGTGTCCGAAGGTGTCTTGGATGGTGTCTTGGATGGTCCCGCATCATTCCCCCTTTCTTGAAAAGGATTCGTCCTCGAATCCAAGGTCGCATATGATTCTGCAATTGCATCCACACGAGCTCCTGGATCGAAAACCTCATGCCCATGGAAACTCGTCTCAAGACCGAATTTTGTAGTAGGGGTTGACCACGTCTGGATGGATTTGATCGTGGCTTTGTCAAGTTGTATACCACTAGAGCTCACTACAAAACCAAGAAAAGAAGATTGATTAGTGCACAACTCATATTTCATATCATCGTCATAAAGTTCTAACTCATTATGCACTCTAGCTTGTTCACGTATCAAACTATCCCTAATGTATCCCTTATCCAACAGTTCCTGGACTTGGGATTGAACCTCGTGGGTGTAAGTGAGATTCATTCTATAAGCAGGCCTATTAGGCAAAGAAGCCCCTGGAATGAGATCAATTTGATGCTCAATTCCTCTAATAGGGGGTAGACCTACTGGTATGTCCTCGGGGAAGACATCCTTATACTCTTCAATAAGAGATAGGATGCGAGGATGGAGGGTAGCTCTAAGCTCCTCACTCAACATGTTCAACCCTTTGCATAGGAGCATGAGGGTTGTTTCCCCATCCACAAACTCATCTATAAATGTACTCTTGGAAGCCAAAAGCACACCTTTAGGCCGAGATTGAGGATCCACTTGGCTCGATGGAGCCTCCCTAGCTAACTCACCTTTACTTACCTTGCGCTTCTCAATCTCTTCAGCCACTTGCGTCGGCGTCATAGGCTTGAGAACGACACTCTTTCCCTGAAAAGTAAAGGAATATCTATTAGTAGAGCCATCATGCAAGACCTTACGATCAAATTGCCAAGGACGGCCTAATAAAATATGACAGGCTTGCATAGGTACAATATCACATAACACATCATCTTCATAATGTCCTAGTTTGATATGCACTTTAACTTGCCTATGCACCTGTAAATTACCGCAGTCATTCATCCAATGCAATCGATAAGGCCTAGGATGCTGAATAGTAGGAAGTTGTAATTTATCAATCATTTCCTGACTAGCTAAGTTACAACAACTTCCCCCATCAATGATCACATTAACAACCTTACCCTTAACTAAGCATCTAGTATGAAACAGATTCTCACGTTGATTGTCATCACATGGTGTAGGAACAACACTTAGGACTCTCCTAACAATCAAGGATTCGCCATGTTCATAATCAATGCCATCATCATCCTCATCATAAGTAAGCAGGTTAAGGTTTTGATCATTATCATTAGCATGCTCTTCATTTTCATCACAAGAATTGTCAGACACATATTCACCCAAGTGATTAATCATGAGAGTTTTCTTATTGGGACAATCCTTCATAGTATGACCTCTACCCTGACATTTAAAGCACACAATGTCTCTAGATCTAGTAGTAGAGGGGTTAGGATTACTCCCTTTGGGGCCAGTAGATACCCCAGACGAATCTCGTCCAGTCCAAGGCGCCTTGCCCTTGTCGGAGGGCTGCTGGGCTGTTCGGCCTTCCCCTTCCCCTTGACCTTGGTTTGGCCGAGAGTTGTAGCCTCCTTCAAGCCGCCCTTGGGGCTGCTGTGGCCGGCTTTGGCGCCATGGTTGGGGCTGCCCACTCATCATCCTTCCGCCTTGGTTCCTGTATCTAGCTCCACGTTCAACTTTAATAGCCAAATGTAATAATTCAGTAGGAGTAGAGTAAGGAAAATAATCGATCTCATGAGCTAAGACGGGATGCAAAATCCTAAGAAATCTAGCATTGGTATCTTCATCGGGTTCAACGACATTAGCTCTAGCCATGATTTCTTGCATCGCATTAAAAGTTTCCTCAACAGTTTTATTACCTTGCTTAAGGTTCTCTAATCTTTGCCTAAGCTCTCTAGCATAATGTTGAGGCACAAATCTATTTCTCATAAGTGCTTTAAGTTGATCCCAAGAAGCAATAGGTGCATCAAGGGCTCTTATTCTTTCTTTAACTAGATTATCCCACCAAATTAAGGCAAAGCCAGTGAATTCTAGGGTAGCTAGTTGCACTTTCTTAGCATTAGAGAAATTATGACAACTCCAAATCTGATCCATCTTAGTTTCCCAATCAATATAGACATCCGGATCAGTTTTACCTTCAAAGGGAGGAATCGTTACCTTAACCTTACCTATTCCGTCCTCATCATGATTCCTAGGTGGCCGGTCTTGGTGCTGATTTCCCCTTTGATTCCGTCTCGGGCGTGGCTCCCAATACTCCTCTTCTTGGAAGTCATCGTCGCGCTCCGAGTAGTAGAAATCCTCTTGGAAGCCTCGTCCTCTTCCCCTTCCTCGTCCTTGACCTTGCACATTAATAAACCCATTATTCCTACCATTTCTCCCACCTCGTGGAGAGTTGTTTTCTTCAAAAATAGGGTTATGAATGTTAATATTTGGGTTAGGGTTAGAGTTAGGATTATTGACTTCCCTTTCATCGCGAGGCGGCTCGTCACGCCTATGATCTCCTCGACCACCCATGGTATTCGAACCACTAGGCCTAGACTCCAAAGCTGTCAACCGATCTAATATGGCTGTCAAGGTGTTAGTAAAGTTGTTGAATTGCTCAGGTGTCACGGTTGCACTCGAGCTACCCTCATGGTTGGGGTTGTCCTCCTTGTGCCTCCAAGTTGTCCGCTTGGTTGTGTAGGGTTGTAGAGGCGGGTTATATAGTCATTGGTATTGGTTCCTACCCTCTTAGGAGGCCTGGGGTCTTTATCGTGTTCTATATAGATCGACTCAGTCCTTATCGGTCGTGTCTTTCAATTATCGTTGCGTTGCTTTGAGTCTTTTGCTTCCGTTCTTTAGTTTGTTGTTTGATTGTCGAAGATCGGGCCACCCTGCGGCTAACCCCGTATCAGAACGTTTGCGTTGAAAGAGAAATCAGGGGCTTTAAAAATCTAGGGTTAAAAGTGTTTTTTTTTTCTCGGGTCAGTTCATAATTATTTTATAAAAAAATAAAAAGGATCCGAATGTAATTATATCAATTTCGTCTTGTCAATAGACAAAACTTATTTTACTGATAGACTTTATGAAAATAATTATTTAGCCCAAAGATGAAAATGATTCCAAACCTGAAAGGTTATATGCTAAGTTGCTAACTCACCTTTTAGATATTCCTAAGTTCTTGATCGATCAACTCGTTTTATTTCAAGTTATATCCTCGATCTCAATTTGCAAAAAGTTAGGGTAAGTTAGATTTTTCAGACGGATATATGACACATAAACAAATTCGATTCGACACGTGAAAAGGGCGGGGAAAGAAGCTTAAGCTCGACAATCACACTCCCTAACAACAAAGTAACGTACATAGATTGAATGCCTTCCTATTAGGGAGCACATGGGTGGCTGAATTATAGCTCGAATATGCACACTTTTAATTCATAGGTTGTAGGTTGAAAGTGCTATTCAACCACATGATCACACACGTCTCTTTGGATCGTCGATGTTGATACTTTTGTAAGCTACCTAAGATGGATTAGTTACAATATGTGGTTAATTTGACTAGTTTAGTTAAACTAGTTAGCTTGGTCAGTTAATTGTTCGTATATTGATGGTAATCGAGTGGGTCAGGTTGAGTTAATATTATTGGGTCAATTTCGGTTTAGATCAAAGATATATGTTAATTATAAAGCAAGTTAATTTGAGTTATTGTTGAGTTGAGTTAAAGTTATAATTAAGCCAAATTTGTGGAAAAAAAATTAATTTTGTTTAATTTCAATATATGTTTGTTTTGAGTTCGGGTTTTATTAGGTTGGATTTGGGACTTTGGATTATCACGATCGAGTTTGGGTCATTTCGAATTTTGATGAAATCTTTGTTAGCTTTAGTTACATTAATTATATACATTAATTATAGTAGTACAATGCTTGTCCCATGACGCGTATTTTTTTTATAAATAAAATCAAATTATAATAATATAACAATTTATTATCAAATAAAATAAAATATGTATGATTTGATGTTTTGATTTAAACCAATTTATTAGAACATGTATAATATGATAAGAAATAAATTATATAGTAATGTAATGTTTTAAATTGACCCAATTGATTAGAAAATTAAAAAAATCTATTTTAATTTGATTGGTTAAAAACCCTGTAATTATGGTTGTGATGACACCTCATAAAAAATGCTTCTCTTTTACCTTATAGATGTTTTGATTTAAACCAATTTATTAGAACATGTATAATATGATAAGAAATAAATTATATAGTAATGTAATGTTTTAAATTGACCCAATTGATTAGAAAATTAAAAAAAAATCTATTTTAATTTGATTGGTTAAAAACCCTATAATTATGATTGTGATGACACCTCATAAAAAATGCTTCTCTTTTAATATTTAGTTATAGATATTTAGTTATAGATTATAGATAGAAGTTATAGATTATAGATAGTTAGTTATAGATAGATGATTAGAAAAAAAATCTATTTTAATTTGGTTAGTTTTTTTTGGTAGACTTTTAATTTGATAAGTTGAAAACCTTATAATTATGATAGTGATGACACCTCATAAAAATACTTCTTTTTTAATAGTTAGTTATAGATTATAGATTAAAGGTAGAAGTTGTATATTATACTCCGTAGATAGTTAGTTATAGATAGATGATTTAAAAAAATATTTTAATTTGATTAGTTAAAACTCTATAATTATGATAGTGATGACACTTTATCAAAAATACTTATCTTTAATAGATAGTTATAGATTATAGATATATTATAGACTAGTGTAGGTCCCGTCCCGTGTACGGAGAATATATTAATACAATATTATAAATAATTTAGATAGATTATAATAAATAAAAAATAATAATCTAAATATAAATTATTTTTCCACCAAAAAATAATATAAATATAAGTAAAATTAGTTCGAAGAATTATAAAAAATCTAAATATTTTTTTATTTATATTCTCTCAAAATATAAATAAAATTCACATTTATAAAGTATTTTTTTTTCTAATCTACCATTAATTGAATCTCATATAATTTAATAGATAACTATTTTTTTTAATTTAAATATTTTTTTATAATATAGTATATATATATATAGATCGTCAGTTTACTAAAATATCTATCCATGGATGAATTATATAACTTTATATAAACTATGATAACATATAACTAATATATATATTGTGGCTTATATAACTTTCTATAAACTATGATAATATATTATTTTATTAATTTTTTCTAGAATCAACCACAATGCGCTACATAGGATTTTTCCCCCTAGAATTAACCACAACGCGTCACATAGGATGCTATGCATCGATTTTAGCATATGTATATTGATTGATGATTACAGATAAATAGATAGATAGATATTAAGACAGAAGAATATTCGATCGATTAAAATGTATCTTATTTAATCGAAATATGGTATGGTCTATTTCATGCACGAATTTGAGAACTTTTAATTAATGGGTAGACAAGAGTCTCTTAGCTACCCATTTCGTCGGGTAGCTAAATTAACCTTTTTTTTTTTTATTATTATTATTATTATTATTATTATTATTATTATTATTATTATTATTATTATTATTATTATTATTATTATTATTATTATTATTGATGGTGTGATTAATTTGATACTCATTTATTTCTATTTTTGTTATTATTTATACATGATTTTTTAAGAAGGATAAAATTTAATAAAAATATTTATATTTTTTTTTAAAAAAAATATATATATATAGTAAAAAAATGAATTAATAAAGAGAGTATTCAAAATTAAATACGTGCTATCTTAATAAATGCATAAAATTAATAAGCTTTAGGGCAAGTGGAAGGAAAGATGCAAAGTGATCTTAATTAATGAGTTTTTTTTTTTTTTTGGTCGAAAGGGGAGTGATCTTAATGAGTAAGATATAGCAAATGTGTAAATATGATGGATAGATGGTCTATATCAATCCACGACACCCACAAAGTACAAATGCCAAACGACAATAAATTGAATTTGCAATTACGCACTTGTCCTACTATGAGTTATACACCTTACGTATCATTGATGAAAAGTTGCAAGAGATGGTTATGTGTGGATCAATATTTCAACCTCGATCTATAAGCCGACAATTGAAATCATACATTTCATTATTTAGTCTTACTTTGTACAATTGTAAACCAAAGGGATATATTCCCATGTGTTAAATAATACATATATTGGTTTTATCTATAAATTAATTAATTAAAATTTGAAATTCGTTAGTCAAAAGTCAAAATGGAAGAAGTTTAAAGTATTTAATAGAGATTTTTTTCACTTAATTAACAATTATATCATTATGGAATAACTATAGTTAGTTATTGATTTTTTTTATTGCGCTAAAAATGAATTAAAATTAATTACCCAACCCTTAATTAAAGAAATCTTACTTTTATTGATAAAAATGTTTTTTTAAATAACTATTAGATTTTTATTGTTATACTAAACCTAGTTTTATGACTTGGGTTATGTTTTCAATTTAATCTACACAGACAAAAGCCTCCATATTGTTGAATTTATATACAAAATTTCCAATTTATTGAATGAAAAAATCTCATAGATTTTATTTTTTTTTTCTAAAATTAATTTTATAGGAATTTATTTTTGTCTTGTCTGTTGAGATCTTTGGTATTCGGGTTTTTCTTTTTGTATTTGCTTATTTCGGGATGTATCATGACGGTTAGTACATCTGCCGATTGCCTTCGACCTCTTGTTTTCCTAGATTTCTCTTGTCTTATAAGATTTCGAATTATTTCCTTTTAAAAAAAATAAAATAAAAAATATACTATTAATAAATGTGCACATTAATTTATTTCCGTGAAACTATATATTGATTTCGTGTAGAGATAAAAATATGGATCAAATAGTAAACCTAGCTAGTGATAGAAACATTAAATCCTACCAAAAAGAAAAGGTGAGAACACTAGTGATAGAAGATCATTTGTTAACACCTCTTATGTGTAATCTGCAAACTAATCTAAAATATTTGATTAAAACGATTAACGCTTGAGATTTATAGGAAATTTTAAATAGAAAAATTATTCATATGTAATTAACAACATGATTAGTCGTATATAACTCATATGAATAAGTGAGAATAATCTTGTTATAATAGATGAATAATTTTCATATGAAAAAACTATTAACACATATAAATAATTATATTACATTAAACAAATAATTATAGTGTTACCTATAAATAATCAATTTGCTCACAATTTATACCATAAGAGGTTTTCACATTGAATTAATTCATCCTCTTTCTACAAAACATTAACTCAAACTTAAATCATTAGTTAAGCATAATATCGTCATCTTTACATTAGGGAGAGTTTTAAACTCTAGAGTGCAAGCATATGAACTATATGGGGTTTCCTATATATGTTTAATGACCTAACATTAATGAAAATAACCTCATATTTAATCTTGTACTCAACTAATTTACTATTCATGTATATTTTATTAAATTGAAAAAAATTATATAAAATATTTATTTTATTTTATTATTATCTTAAAAATATATATAAATAATAAATACTCTATAATATGTTTTTATCGAACAGAGAATATCTAGCTCTATAAAATCTTTAATTAACCGAACTAAAAAATAGAGGGGTAGCCTGATAGATTTGAAGAAAGATAGCCATAACTCCCAAGGATCTACCAAATTCAATTATATTCAACTCCAAATACTTTCAATTGAAGCACGTTTGTTTATTGTTTGTGAATAGAGATTTCAGAAAAAACAAGAGAAGCAGGGTTTATATCTTTTTTTGGCACGTGTAAGATCATCTCCAACGGTTTTAAAATTTCTTCAAAATGAAAAAACAAAATACATATTTTTAAATTATTTTTACTTCAATTCCAACAGTTTCTCAATTTCTAAAATTTGGAGAATAATTTATTTTTGGAGAATGTTGTAGATTTAGGAAAGTCTCTCTATTTTTTCTTCTGCTTCTCTATTTTGGAGAATGAGCTAGGGAATTTGTTAAACAAAAAAATGCCTTAAAATTCTCCAAAAACTCAAAAATCTCCACAATGAGGAAACTGTTAGAAATGCTCTAACAACCTCGCTAGATATGCTATTTTTCTTACCGATACCATTTTTACTTTGCTAGCTAATGATTTTTATAAACTTCTAAATGGATCATATATTACTGATTTAGTTAGAAGGGGTTGAGGTTGATTGAACTCTGATTAAACTGAACTATAAGATGAAAGATAATGGTTTGTTTAACGATCATGTTGTATGTCATTCTTAAATATATTTGTTATGATAATTATTAATTAAAGACAAAATAAAAGGCTTATGACATATTACAACAATTAACCATAAGTGAATATTAAAAAGTCGAATTACCCTCGGAGATTCAGAAAATACTTGTGGGATAATGAGAAAATCATATCGAATTTCGATCGGATTGGAACTCCAATCTGATAAGATAAACTACATTGTATGCGTAAATTTCTCTAATTAATTTTCTTTTCAAGAAAAAGTAAAAAGAAGGTAGCAAATGATATGTTCGATCGGTTTAGTTTAGATTTTGTGTTTAGTACGTTCATGTTTGGATCAAATATTTGTAACTCAAAAGGTACTCAATCATAATAATAAATTTAAGTAAGAAGAGTTAGGTTTTGAGATCGAATCATGGTTAGAGTTAACCATATAACACTAGCTATATATGTGAATAGAAGCTACCCTTTCCCTGAGGAAAATTACAAGGTGGATTTGGCTTCAAAATCGATGCCCAACTCTTTGACAAGAAACCGATGACTCATCTTTATCAACTGAGCTAATATGTGATTAAAGTATTACAATAAGTTTGAGTCTAGTTGCGGTAAATATTTCTTCTAGATATTGGATGTATTAGTTATGGTGGATAATTTGAATCATTAGAAACAAAATAGTTTTCAACAATGATCGACAACCCTACAAATGAACAAAGGATATATGACGCAGTAATTGAGAATTTAAAACAGTCATTGTTGTTATTTTGAGAAGACAAGTAAAATAATGGAAAGAAAAAAAAGGAACAAATCCTATAAAATGAAAAAAAAATTAAGATGAAAACCACCGGTGGAAATTTAAAAATCAATTGTTAGGTGTTGCCAATGCCAGGTTTTAATGTTTGAAATTTGACTGTAATTTCATCTTTATTTGTTTGAAATTTACTAAGTGGATTGCTATATACATGCATAATATGAACACCAAATTGACAAAAAAATTTTAATTTTTAAAAATCTTGACAGGAATTAATTAGTGCACATGATATTTCATCCAAACACTTGGAAAATTCCAAAAATCAAACATGAATAGAGTCAAATCTTGTTTGTTCCTTTATCAAGCATTTTGGCTGAACACTCCACTGCCTTTGTCGTCTTGCCAAACATCTCAACCTAACCAGTTTGAAGTTGGGAGATTCCTCATTCATTACAACAAGTAAGTTTATCTAGAAAACATGACCCAACTCGTGAACCCCATTCCACTTTATAATCCTAATTTTTCCTAAATAATATTTGAAATTATTATGAATAAGTGTTGTTACTTTCATTGGAATTGTTATTATGAATAAGTGTTGTTACTTTCATTGGATTTAAACAATTCAACAACTTTTTTATAAAATTTCTTCAAAATGAGAAAATAAAATACTTACATATTCTTCAAATTATTTTTGTTTCAACTCCAACGGTTTCCCATTTCCAAGATTTAGAGAATGATTTACTTTTGGATAATTTTACAGATTTAGGAAAGTCTCTCTATTTTTTCTACTGTTTTTTTTTTTTCATTTTAGACAATGAAATGGGGAATATATTGAATAAAAAAACGCATTAAAATTATCCTAAAACTCTAAAATCTCTCAAATGGAGAATCTGTTAAAAATGCTCTTACAATCATAACTTTTAAAGTTAAGCAAAATAACTCTGTTAAATTGTATTTATTTTGCTTAACTTTAAATTTTGTAATAAATATTATGAACTTTTAATACGATTTTGATTTATGATGTACAAAAACTCACATATATGAGTAGGTAAATTATATGACATGTAACTCTATTATTCCTTAACAATCCCCATCCATTTACACAGATTATTTTTGGAGCAAATTAAGTTACTTTACTTTTTACCATTCTTTTTAAAAAGTTATTTTTTTTAATAATATATCAATTTCTTTGATTAATTTTTAAATATACTTTTATACTAATTTAAACTTATCAACTATTTACAAGTCAATAATATTTATCACCCTTTTTTCTCATATTATTTTCATTCTTCCACCCTAACAATCCCATCCATTTAAACTTAGATTATTTTTGGAGCAAATTAAGTCACTTTACTTTTTACCATGTATTTCAAAAAGTTTATTTTTTTTATAATATATCAATCTCTTTTATTAATTTTTTAAATATACTTTTATACTAATTTAAACTTGAGATCAACTACTATTTACAAGTCATCAACACTTCTCAATTTATAGCAAAGTTCCTTAATAAAAGGGAAAAATGTGAAAATTGTGTTAACAAAAACAAAAACAAAAATAATTGAAAATTTGATGCGTTTGTCTTTAGTGGAGGGGAGTTTAGGAGGATGGCCGGCAAGTGGGTGGCCTCTTGCGCTAACCTTTTTGGAATTTAGGAAGACAACAAAAGGGAAAAAGGAGGGTTGTTTTGGAATTACATATGGAAACCCCCCACAAAAAACTTTCAATTGTTCACCCAATCTGCAGACCTCACCGGCTACCAAACAACGCCAAAAGGTGTTTGATTTTGTCAGTTCTTGTTTGGTTTCGAGTTGTTGTGTGTGGGAAATTCAACATTTTACCGAAACCCCCCTCTTCCTCCTTATTCCCTTCCACTGCAAATCCAGACAAGTATAAAGCTTTGGCACTCTTTCTCACAAATTCCATATTCCTTTAAACGACAACAGATCGATCCAGACAAATTCGCCCCTCTTTAATTCCCTTTTAAACCAGCAACTGGGTTTCATCCAGTTTCACCTCCACCTCTCTCCCTCTCTCTCTCTCTCTCTCTCTCTCTCTCTCTCGAGGAAGAAAAAAAAAACCCTAATTTTGCTTTCCTCTTGATTGTTCTTGGTGGGTTTTGTTTGAATTGCAAAACCCAGTTGAGAAATTTGTGGAATTTGTTGGAGGGAACCACCTGATTTTATTTGGGGGTGTTTTGGTTTGGCCCTGGTAATCCTCTGCCCTGTTCTGATTTCTTCTGTACTGCTAATTTTTGTTGTTATTGTTGATGATGATGTTGCTCTTGTTTGGTTTTGAAACTTCTGTCGATTGGGTGTGTGAGATCTATTAGGTCTGCAAGTAATTAAGCTGTTTGGAGTGAGTTTTTTTTGCTTAGATTTTGATGCTTGATTTGCTTGAAGGAATTTACCAAGTGGTTGATAACTTGTTACTGCATTATCTGTAGCTTGTTTACCAAATGGAACTGAAACTCAGTGCATCTTAGAAGTTAGAGCAAGTTCAACTGTAATGTATAAGTTACCCTCTTATTGGACATATCTGTTGTGAAGTGGATCAACAATGTTTTAGACCCCCAAAAAATAACTCACTTGTGTAAGATTTCCATTTGGATTTGTTTGAATCCAAGTTCAATCTGTCAAGGATACAAATTCATCTCCTCTTGATAACAATATGCAAGGAAACTGGAACTGTTAACCATGAAATGTTGAAGTGTATGATTTTGAACAAGTGCATTTTATGACAGTTGTGTGTTTCATTGACAAATTCCTAGCAGGAATGGTTCAGGACGAGCGATCATCATCTGTAACATCTTCACATCTTCAACACTTTTCGCTGATGCCGCTCTCTCCAGGCATCGGACCGCCCTACTCATTGCTTCGGGCAATGAAGCCCGAAGAAAGAGGGCTGTGTTTAATACACCTCCTCCTGGCCTGCACCAAGAATGTAGCAGCTGGCAGCATTCAGAACTCGAATCTCGCCCTTGAATACATCTCTCACCTCGCGTCTCCTACAGGAGACGCGATGCAGAGGATTGCTGCTTACTTCACTGAAGCACTCGCCGATAGGACGCTTAAAGCCTTGCCCGGTTTGCACAAGGCTTTAAATGCAACCAAGACGCCCTCGTTTGCTGAAGAGCTCCTTGTCCGAAAGCTCTTCTTCGAGCATTGCCCGTTCTTGAAGATCTTGTATCTCGTCACGAATCAGGCCATCATTGAAGCCATGGAAGGCGAAAAGATGGTTCATATCATCGACCTCCACGCGTGTGAGCCCGCCCAATGGATCAACCTCCTCCAGGCCTTCAGCCGTCGGCCAGGTGGGCCGCCCCATTTGCGAATCACCGGCATTCACAACAGCAAGGAGGCCTTAGATGTGATGGCTCTTCAGCTGAACCAAGAAGCCGAAAATCTCGACATTCCATTTCAATTCATCCCTATCATTACCCAACTCGAGAGTCTCGATTTTGAGAGCTTGCGTGTTAAGACAGGCGAAGCCCTCGCAATAAGCTCGGTTTTCCAGCTGCACACTCTCCTCTCGCTCGACGACAGCAGCCACAACACAACTCGAGCCCCAAGTCCCGAGTCAGCCTCCTCGTCGTCCCAGCACACTCCATCGAAACTCGCAGGCTTCATCTCCGCTCTACGAGGACTATCTCCGAAACTCGTGGTGGTTTCGGAGCAGGAGGCGGACCATAACGGGTCATCCATGGTCGAGAGAACGATGGAGGCGATGCACTACTACGCAGCGCTCTTCGACTGCTTGGAGTCCAACACATCGAGGGAGTCGGTGGAGAGACGGATGATCGAGAAGATGCTTTTCGGGGCCCAAATCAAGGACATTGTCGCATGTGAAGGGTCCGAGAGGAAGGAAAGGCACGAGAGGCTCGAGAAGTGGGTTCGTAGGCTCGGAATGGCGGGATTCGGGAGGGCCATGTTGAGCCATGAGAGTGTGGTGTTGGGCATAAGGTTCTTGGAGAGTAGTAGCAGCTTGGATGGGTATAGGATAAAAGAAGAAGGTGGGTGTATATTTATTTGTTGGCAAGAAAGGCCTCTTTTTTCTGTGTCTTCGTGGAGGTCTAGGCTGTTATTGTAAAATTTACTTGATGATTGATCATTATTAGTAAACTATTATCAATATTAAACAAATAAATTTTCTATTATATGTAATTGGGCATACATTATAAAAATCTTTAAACAAATATAGATTTTTACAAGATGGTTTTGTTACAAGTTGTATATATATGTGGGTAGTCCTTCTTACACAAGAGTTTGGTGTAAATGTGTAATGCATTTTATAAATGGTTTGTCTAACCTAACCCAATGGCATAACTTATGCTATTGAAAAAGATTCTCTAAATATTACTTATTTTAACCATTTTTTTAAATAGATTTCTTAGGGTTTGTGGATTGAGATTTAGAAAATCTTTCTTTATACTTTTTTTTTTGTTCATAGGTAGGCACATAAGTCATTACAATATGGGGGAGGGGGGATTCGAACTCATGACCTAGGTCACTACATGTCATCCTTACCAGCTAAGCTAGTAAGGCTCGACAAATCTTTCTTTATACTAATATGGTTTATAGCACATAAGTTAAAAAATACCGTTATATAAATTAGAATAATAGGTTGTCAAAATTTCAATTGATGTTATTTTTGCACGAAGTTACCTAATGTCACTAGTACAAAAAACCCATAATATCACGGATATTTCATACATAATATCACGGATATAAATAAAAATACATCCGGGCTTCAGCTCAATATGATAATAGGTACGTAAGCCTAATATCACGGATCTCATTTTGGACACGCCCGGAATATTAGCCTAGGACCCTTCTAAGGCTACAGGTCTAATATCCCGGATGCTGAAAATAAAAGCCCGGGTTATTAGGTGATTTTTTAGTTAAAAAAACTAGACTTTATAGCCCGGTCACATTTGGACTGGGCTATAAAGTTCCGACCTGCTTTGGCATCATTAACCAATTATTTCACCTACATTCAAGTTGGAATTTTTTTTTTTTGAACTCTTAGGTGACAAACATTTACAAGAGCAATATACCAGAGAATCAAATAAAGGCAGTAGAGGATTGAGATTAAAAACTAAAAAAAAATCAATTCAAAGGCATTAGTTCCAAACGTCTTGTTTCACATCTGCAACTTTATAATGTTCTTCAACTAGTTGCTTATTGACTATAATACTATGATCCATCCAACAAAAAGCACCCCAGTGAGAGAATCAAATTTATTCATCTGCAAATACCAAAGCCCAATCAAATCTATTTGCTCAACTGAAATGAAGATGGTGAAGCATAACTCAACTTTGTTGTAGTCGCCAGTTTCTGAAGTAGATACGGGAACATGGCTTTTGTTAGGCAGTCTCTTAGGTGGCAAAAGAAATTATGTAAAGAGTTATTCACATTTACCGCAGTCTCCTCATCGAATTTCCCTCGTTCTTCAATCGAGAATTTATTCAGCAACTTTTCGCCCTTTTCAACCGTTGTCTCAACATCCACCTGGAGCCATTACAAGAACATGAAAAATGCTTCAATATGTATATATATAAAATCTCCAATGAAGGACTGAAATCCTTGCATTTCAAGTAATATATCTATATAATCTGAATTAGCTATCTTACATAATCTCCAATGGGAGTCATGCATGTTTCGTTCTGAGTTGCTTCATAGAAACTCCCTGCCCAGCCAATATTAGTGCATTTAAATTAGTGATCTAAATATGTTACGAGACTTCAGTAAAGAAGATTAATAGTCACAAAAACTAAACTCCTGAGAATTTTTAGTAATTAATATGCTTTCAAAACTAACTAGTTCATCTAATACTGCATGATTACCTTGGTTTTGCAATTCCTGAACCTATCTTTTAGCGCGAATGAATGTATCCTGCATCCAAATCTCCAAAAATTAATTTACAAGTACAAAGGATAGAGAGGAAAGTGGAAAAAAAAAACAATGCAATAACAGCAATGTTTTAGAAGAACCCAAAATTCTGATAACATTTTATAAACAAATAATGCTTTATGAATGAATCAGATTTTGATAAACAGATACAAAGCTCAATAAATTCCCCAAGATGCTGCACAAAATCAGAACATGTACTATGTCATACACGACAATGGGTACAACTGCTACGATAAAACATGGGAGCTAGGCTATGATACCGTTCTTGTCCAGTAATGTCTCAAATATCAAACTTCACAGTTTCTTCATTAATTGAAAGTATTTAAGAGAGAAAAGCTGCTCCAATGGTTGATTCCTACACATATAAGTCTAACATCAAGACCCAAATAGCAATCGAATTTCAATATCATCATTAAAACCTGTACGACAATCCAACGTTTAGATCTACCTCACATTTAAGACGAATCGATGTCGCAACAAATTTTTTTGAACTTTGTCTCAACCTAATTCAAATAGGTCGGGAAAGAACTAAACAATAACACCACACAAACCAATTCTAGTAAGAGACTGTCAGCATTCTTTCGGTTGTTAAAAGTATAAAATCTATTGATTATTTTAGAAGTGTAACTAAACAGTAAATGTAGCATATGAGCAAAAAATGGGTAAATAAGATGCATTTCTACCTAGTTCTGAGACTAATATGACAAAAGAGACTCGGTGTCCTCAAAATTGAAATATTACAAAACACATCCCTTTAATATACACACACACACACAAAAACAAACTCTTATTCGAATAATTATACTAAAACAAACGTTCTTTTTTATGTTAACGAGTTATATTTAACAGGTGTCTGCATAAACCGCATATAAACATTGGGTTGAGGGATGGTTTGAGAAAACTCGTATTTAAAGGTGATTTTGTACAAATAAGTCAAATTGATATGGTCTTAATACAATGTCTTATGAATTGTTTGTATTACTAAATAGGATAAGTGAAGTGCGAGGTATTATTACACATGAAATGGAGATTTAAGAGGGAACTCCAAAATGCACAGTTTTATGGCCCTGATAAGATGGAATGATGGATACAAAGCACCAGCAAACAAACAAAACATTCCAACCAATGAGAATACACTAGACATGTGCACTCATCTGCTCTTTGGTAATATTGAACATCTTAGTGAAATGGTTAAAAGATAAGAAACACTTCTTTTGATCAAACTACACAAATAGTCAAGCAAGATGATGTGTATTATTATTCATCTCTAGTCCTTCGTAGCAAGGCACATAAGAGGAAACATATGAAACATGGAACATTTAGAAGAAAAAAGTGGATGCAAAAACAAGCCAAAGCAAATTATTAAGAAAATGACCTGATACATGCACCAACTAAACCGGGAAATGATATTGCCTGCATTCAAGGATAAGAAGAAAAAGGCATGAGTTGCACAAACACAATAATAAATTATCAACGGAAATACCAGTGAATTATATTATCAGAAAGAGAAGACGGAACTGCCTTAGAAAATGAATTCCAACAATTACTACATTGTCGATTCCCGGCCTTATGAACTAAACAAATACCAGTAAATTATATTACCTAGAAGAGAAGACGGAACATGCCATCTAGTGATTTAAATTTTTTTGAACTGTGTCTCAACCTAATAAAGATCAGCACTGATACACAAATTGGAGGGTATAGAATCTTATAAAGAAACAATACCTGAAGGAAAATGTTTCTGATCAACCAAATAAGGGGTGTAAGTCCCCATATTGCAAAGGCTATCACACATATGGCAGGGGCGCATTTAAATATGGCTAAGCTCACAAATGCACTATAAATTTATGTTGGAAATAAACTGTAAAGTTGGGTGCAGATGGAGGGATTCAGCTGCAATCCAAGAAGAGCCAAAACAATCATGGAATAAGTTAGAATTATAAGTTTTCAATCTTAGAATAATTTAGAATAATATATTTGTTGGATAAATAATAAATTAATGTCAGAAAGTTAGCTGTATTTTACTTGTAAGTTGTGTTAGGCAGACATAGCATTTATTAGCATTCCTAGTCTACTTTTAGACATAATTATTATGTTCTAGGTAATAGGTATTAGATGCAATTACTCCTTCAACTTTCAGATTGTAACCCTAAGACTTCCATCATCTTTTGTATATTTATTCTGGGTTTTCTCCCATGGTAATGTATTGAGAAATATTCTCTCTCTCAGAATTACTCACATGGTATCAGAGCTTCCTGGTTTTCTTTGATCCCAGAGGCTCTCTGTCCTTTCCAGCAACCTCCATAGTTGCCTTTTCAAGCTGCAGCCTTCATTGCTACAGTTTTTCCCTCTTTTGTAGCCTTCATTGCTACATTTTTTCCTCTTTTGTAGCCTTCATTGCTACACTACCTTTGTCTTTTTCACCATGTCTGAAACTGGAATTAATTCTAGCTCAGCTCCTTCTCAAAAGGCAGATCTTATGAATGTTCAGCCAGCCTACAAATTCAATGGCAAGAATTATCTTGCCTGGTCTCAGGTTGTGAAAACCTATCTCAAGGGCAAAGGGAAGTTTAGACATCTCACCGACTCTCCTCCAGAAATGACGGATGCTCATTTTTCTACTTGGGAAGCAGCGGACTCCATGATAATGTCATGGCTATGGGAGTCGATGGATCCCTCCATCAGCCTCACATGCATGTTTCTTGACACATCAAAGGAGATTTGGGAGTTCATGCAGAGATCTTACTCCAAAGCAAAAGATGAGGCCCTTGTCTTTGACCTCACTGTCAAAGCATATTCCACCAAGCAAGGAGACAAGTCAATCACCGAATATGGTACTATTTTGCAGAACTTGTGGCAAAAACTTGATCAATACCAGATTTTGGAGATGAAGTGCACAGTTGATGCTGCCGCCTTTAAGAAGTCACTTGAAAAACATAGATCTTATGTTTTCTTGGCTGGGCTGCATTCCAAATTTGATCCCATTCGGGTTCAAGTATTGGGCAAGAGTGAAATCCCTTCTCTTGAGGGGATCATCTCCCTCATGAGGGCAGAAGAAAGTCGCAGGGGTGTTATGCTGGATTCAATGCCAACTGAGAGCATTGCCCTTGCTGCCAACTTTGAAAAAAGGGAGAGCAGACCTGAAGTGTGGTGCTCCCACTGCAAGAAACCAAGGCACACAAAAGAGAAATGTTGGAAGTTGCATGGCAAACCTTCCAACCGTGAGTGGGGAAACAAAGATCAACCTAAGCCTCAAGCACATCTTGTCGAGAATGACAGCACCGTTACTTCTGAATCGAAGGGCATGTTTCCAAAGTTCAGTACCGCTGATATTGCAAAGCTTAAACAACTGATCTAGAGCTTTGAGTCTGCTTCCACTTCTGCTGCTGGTAACATTTCCTCCCAAACCTTGAATCTTAAAGGTACTTCTACTTGTCTTCACTCAAGCAAGCATTGGATCATTGATTCAGGTGCTACAAACCACATGACCTCATCTTCTCATGCCTTTGACACATATGTCCCCTCCACATCTACTAAAAAATTGTTAACAGCCAATGGATCTTTAGCAAATATTGCAGGACAGGGAAATATGTCATTGACATCAAATATGAGACTCACCAATGTCCTTCATGTGCCTACATTATCTGTTGATCTTATTTCTGTCAAAAGGTTGATTCATGACCTAAATTGTTTTGTTCTTTTCTTGTCTTCTGGCTGTGTTCTCCTGGATCAGGAATCGTTGAGGATGATTGGACATGCTAAAGAAAGAGATGGACTTTACTTCCTAGCTGCACCAAGAAATGTCCCACCTTCTACCTTCTTAAGCACCACAAACAAAACCACCATCTGGCTGCACCATCATCGATTAGGACATCCATCGTTTTTTGTTCTCAAGCATTTGTATCCCTCTCTTTTTGAAGGCCTTGCTGTCACAGATTTTCACTGTGAGATATGTGAGAAGGCAAAGCATTCTCGTGTTTCATTTCCTTCTAGTAATACGAGGTGCAATTTTCCTTTCCAATGATTGCATTGTGACATTTGGGGGCCTTCTTCCATTGCAAATATCAATGGTTCACACTGGTTTTTGTCCATTATTGATGATTGCACTAGAGTGACCTGGCTTTTCCTTTTGAAGAATAAATCTGAAGTCAGTTCTATCATTCCCTTGTTTGTCTCGATGATTCAAACACAATTTGACACCTCCATAAAAGGATTCAGAACTGATAATGCTAAGGACTTTTTTAATCAGTCTTTAGGATCATAAGGCATTATCCATGAATCCTCATGTGTTTATACCCCTCAACAAAATGGTCTTGCTGAACGGAAAAATGGTCATCTCCTGAATATCACTCGTGCTTTACTTCACCATAACGTTCCTAAACACTTTTGGGGGGAAGCTGTCCTTGTTGCTACATATCTTGTCAATCGTCTACCTTCCAAAGTTCTAAACTTCTTAAGTCCAATTGCTTACCTTAACAGTTTTTTTCCTCACCTGAACCTCACCCGCAGTCCTGCTCCCAAGGTGTTTGGATGTACTGCTTTTGTTCATGTTCATAACCATTTGAGAGGAAAGCTTGATCCTAGGGCCCTTAAGTGCATCTTCATCGGCTACTCCACCACACAAAAAGGCTACAAATGTTACAATCCAGCCACCCGAAAGACCTACATCACTGCTGATGTTAACTTTCTTGAAAATACTCCTTATTTTCCAGAACACTGTAATCCCAACTTCACTGAGTCAGAGAACACCCATTTACCTGTGACAACACCTATTCCTCCTCTAGATCTCGCAACTCCTGAACCACATACCCCAATACAAACCAATGACATTCCACCCACTACTTCCGCACCTATATCTCAGCAGCTCTCTCGGGACTTTTCACAGGTGTATGCTAGAAGAAATGTCATCTCCAACATTCAGCAAGTTCAAGATTCTGATCCGAGGACTGTGATGGATGATACACCAACTCCCACCTCAGAACTTGACTTGTCAATTGCCTTAAGGAAAGGTAATAGAGAGTGCAGAAATCGGCCTCTTTATCCTCTTTCTAACTTTGTGTCCTTGCATCGATTCTCACCTACACACCAGCAGTTTGTAGCTACCCTTCAGCAGGTATCTATTCCCAAGAATGTTAAGGAGGCTCTAGCTCAACCAGAATGGCGCAAAGCAATGGAGGAAGAAATGTGTGCTCTTGAAAGAAATAAGACTTGGGTCCTTGTTGATCGTCCTCATGAGAGGAACATTGTTGATTGTAAATGGGTATTTACTCTCAAATACAAAGCTGATGGAAATCTTGAGAGGTATAAAGCTCGTTTGGTAGCAAAGGGTTTCACTCAAACCTATGGAATTGACTACCAAGAGACTTTTGCCCCAGTTGCAAAGATGAACACTGTCAGAATTGTGCTCTCCCTCGCTGCTCACTTTGGCTGGAATTTACTGCAATTTGATGTCAAGAATGCATTCCTCAATGGCTACCTTAACGAGGAAATCTATATGCACTTGCCTCCAGGTTTCTCTACTTCATATCCAAACAAAGTGTGCAAGTTGAAGAAAGCTCTTTATGGCCTGAAGCAATCCCCTAGAGCATGGTTTGGAAGATTGACTAGTGTTATGAAGAACGCTGGGTATTATCAGAGTCAAGGTGACCATACATTGTTTATCCGTCACTCTAATTCAGGGGGGGTGACCATGTTACTTGTTTATGTTGATGACATTATCGTTTCCGGTAATGACATCAAGGAACAGGGAAGGTTAAAGCAAAAACTAGCAAGTGAATTTGAAATCAAAGAGCTTGGAAGGTTAAAATACTTCTTGGGGATTGAGGTTGCACATTCCAAAGAAGGCATCTTTATATCTCAACAGAAGTATATCTCAGATTTGCTCAAGGAGACTGGAAAGAGTGGTTGTAAACCTGCCACCACCCCTATGGACCCTAATTGCAAGATAGATGAGGCAAGAGATGCTGCGCCAGTTGATAAGGCCATGTATCAACGCTTATGTGGAAGGCTAATATACCTTGCACACACTAGGCCGGACATTGCTTTCCCTGTAAGTGTCATTAGCCAGTTTATGCATGACCCTAGAGAACCACATATGCAAGCTGCACTCCACATATTGCACTATCTAAAAGGTTGTCCAGGGAAAGGCATCCTATTTAGAAGAGACAGAAATCTGACCTTAGAGGCCTACACTGATGCTGACTACGCAGGATGTATTGTTGATAGAAGGTCTACAACAGGATATTGCATTTTTCTTGTTGGAAATCTGATTGCCTGGAGAAGTAAGAAACAAGGGGTTGTAGCACGGTCTAGTGCTGAATCTGAATTCAGAGCTGCTGCCCATGGCATTTGTGAGTTATTATGGCTTCGAATTATTCTCAATGACTTGAAGATCAAGTGGGAGGATCCTATGAAGCTATATTGTGACAATAAATCTGCTATCAGCATTGCTCATGATCCTATTCAACATGACAGGACTAAGCATGTTGAGGTAGATAGACACTTCATTAAGGAAATAATTGAGGCTGGAATGATCAAGATCAGTTACATTCCAACACAACTACAACTTGCAGACTTGCTTACCAAAAGTCTTCATTGTAGCCGGTTTCAAGAGCTTACTTCCAAGCTGGGAATGGAAGATCTTTACAAACCCAGCTTGAGGGGGAGTGTTGGATAAATAATAAATTAATGTCAGAAAGTTAGCTGTATTTTACTTGTAAGTTGTGTTAGGCAGACATAGCATTTATTAGCATTCCTAGTCTACTTTTAGACATAATTATTATGTTCTAGGTAATAGGTATTAGATGCAATTACTCCTTCAACTTTCAGATTGTAACCCTAAGACTTCCATCATCTTTTGTATATTTATTCTGGGTTTTCTCCCATGGTAATGTATTGAGAAATATTCTCTCTCTCAGAATTACTCACAATATTAATATGTGTTTGCAAGAACAACAACTATGATACCAAAGGCATTTTCAACATCAGCATGAAACAAAAGTTAAATGACCTAACAAGTGATATTGGTAGCAAATTCTAAACAAACTCATCCAAAAGGCTTAAAAATTGGTGCAATGCAATCTCAAATTAAGAATATAAGAATTGAAATCGTTGGTTGAATTCCAAAGAGAGACCCACACAAGGAACTGAATATTTGTTCACGCATCTGAAAAATGAAACAAGCATAGGAGTTGTTCTGATAACCACAACAGACTCCATGAACTCTAAAATGCAGTTAAAACTGATCACAAGTCGTTCTTGGACAACACAATTCGGATCAAAAATTAAAGTAACTGCAACCTAGTCTCGGTTTCACATCTTGGGTAACACAATTCGTTCGTGGACAACACAATTCGGTTTCACATCTTAGGCTGCAAGCTAGTCTCGGTTTCACATCTTGGACAAACACAATTCGGTTTCACATATTGGACAGCAAAATGAACACTTTCTTTACACACCGGTAATGTTGCTTAAGAAAATCATTCCAGATTAGAAAATAATTCAAGGAGGAAAGCAATTGCTTAAGCCCTAATCGGCAAAACCCTAACTGGAGATTGAATCGAGATTTACTTAACCCCAAAACTGGAGATGTTGCAGGACCATAGGCGGAGGTGGTGGATAGGTTGCGGGATCTGGCGAATTGAGGGAGGTGGAGAGACGCCGGAAGCCTGTGGTGAGCGATATTGCAGGAGATTGCGCGAGGTGTGAAATCGCCAGGCGAAGGGAGAGAGACGCTGGCGGCCGGAGGTTCAACTCATCAAGGGCGAAATCGCCTCCGGCGAGACGAGAGAGAGACGAGGACGACGAGAGAGGCGAGAGAGAGAGATCGGTGTGGTGAGAGCACGAGAGAGAGAGAGACGAGACGACGAAGTGTGGACTGGTGTGGTACGGGGAGAGAGACGAGAGAGGGGTAGAAAATCAGAAATTACGAAACATCACCCTAATATTCCGATTTTACAACTCGGGATATTTTTCTGGGATATTACATCTAATATCCCGGGCGTATTTTACATTTTTTGACCCGGAATATTTGATTTTATCACATTTTAGAATCTACTCCTAATATTCCGGTTTTATTTATTAATATCCGTGATATTAGGTCTTTACCTATTAAAATTTTATTTTCCCGACTTTAAAAGGCCTAAAATCACGGATATAATAGGTCCGTGATATTAGGGTTATGTGATAAAATTGAAAATTTGTACTAGTGTGTGTGTATTTTTTTTAATTTAATCCAGTTCGATCGGACTCAACCGCTTTATATTTGGACCGAATACGATACTCCCTCTGTTAATTAAAACTTGTCGTTTACTATTCATGCACGCTTTTTTAAAATGATAAAAACTATATGAAATATTAACATTTTTTTAAATTTGTTTTTATAAATTCATAATTAATAGTAACAAGTATGAAATTATTTAAAAAATATGTTAAAAAAGTTAATATTTTATATAGTTTTTAACACCTCAAAAAGCGTGCATGAATAGTAAAACGTCAAGTTTTAATTAACGGAGGGAGTATGACACATTTAAGGGGTTGACCCTCTTACTCACACATTTTGTGTGTATTTCATTGTTAACAATAATGAGGGCTTTCGTATAGTTAAAGTTTACACTTTAGAGCAATTCTTTTAAAAGAAAAGAAGATCATTCATTCCGAATGTAGCATTTGGGTGGATTAGTTTCGATTAGGTTATTTTGAGTTGGGATTATGATCGGTTTGTATTATTATAGGGGATATAATTGTTTGAGTTAAGCTTGCTCTAGTTATTTTAGATTGGATACAAGCTTATTTTTGGTACGAAGTTTGAAATTGATACTCCTTTCTCTTGAATGAGGGACAAGTTTGCGGTAATACATTGATGAAAAGTGAAAAAGTTATGAATGCTTGAAATTTTGACATTTATTAATTCTTTAATATCTTTCAATAAATTAGGTTTATATTTTACTTAACTTGGTATCCTTGTACTACAAATTAGTGTGAGAGTTTTCAAATGGAAGGTTATATTATCATTTCAACAATTAGGCCATACTCCCTCCGTTCACAAATATAAGTCGTTTGACTTTCTAACATGTTTTTTAAAGAGCTAAAAACTATATAAAATATTAACTTTTTTTATTAAAATTTTAAGATAATATTATACTTAATATTAATAAGTATAATATTATTTTTAAAAATTAATAAAAAAAGTTAATATTTTATATAGTTTTTACCTCTTTAAAAAACGTGTCAGAAAGTCAAACGACTTATATTTGTGAACGGAGGGAATAATGTATACAAGCTTAAAGTTTTTATATTTAGTCACACATTTAACATATATAGTATACACGTACTAGGAGAATAACAAGTTACATACTACTGTAACTCATTAGTTTTCACACTTTTGGTGAATTGGACTTAGTCCGAAGTTAAGGCTACCCACTTGCCGGCCATGTATATATGCATGGTGTGCATATATACACACTCGACATATATTGACTACTACACCTTTTTAGCTCAAAATCCACATTGATCCGCTCTCTTCTTGCACGACCCATCGGATCACTCATAACCAGGGGTGGAGCCAGGAAAAAATTGATTATCGGAATTTTTTTTGAAGATATATATAAGATACAATTTTTGTTATAAAGAATATAGTATAAAATACATTAAATTTATTATTTAAATAGCTATTTTAAGTTTAAAAGGCTAAAAGGAGGGGAAAAATGTAAAGACTCGGGATTTTAAAATATTATCTTATATAAATTAAGAATTAATTTCGATTTAATTGGGATTTGGATTATAAGGTTTCGGAAAATTTTAAAAATTTTCGTCCTCGAGTTATTGGATTTATTCAAAATCTTTAGAAGTGAGTTCCGACAATATTTAATTGAAAGTTTTAAATAAATTTTATTCCGCTTTCATATTCCGAGATTCGAAAATATTAATTGGATTTCATTATTTTATTTCGAGTTCGAGATGTTGATTTAAAATTTGAATGAGTCGGGATTGGGTCGATAGAGCGGGTTTCGGGATTTATTTTCGGGCATTTTGAATCATGATTTTTGGGGACCACTTGTGGCTTTGTCTTTTTCCCTCCCTTCACCCAAATTGTAGACACAGGGAGCATCTCCCTCCTTGCTCTGATCGACAGTGGCAGCAGCTATACAACCCTTGTCATTTTCCTCTTCCTTCCTTTACAAGTGAGACAACATGCTTTCCTTGAAAGCTGCAACCCCTCTCCCCATTTCAGCAGTTACCACATCCCACTGCATCACTAAACACCTCCACCGCCTCTGTTCAGCCTCCAAATCGGAGCACCACTCGAGCCTTCCAAGCACCTCCCCCTTAGCACCATTGAGCGCCTTCCTGAGCGCCGAACTCCAAGAGCCGAGCGCTGTCCCGAGCACACAGAAGCCTCTTTACCGACGTCCCGAGGCCGAGCCATGAGCCACCAGGAGAGCCCCCGGAGAGCCGGAGTCGCCGAGCCATCCTCCTCTTGCTTTGTTTTCGGTGTTTGAGGACGGTGAGCTTTCCTCCCTTCTTCTTTCACACTAAAATATTGTAAAGGGGCCACCTTTATGACCCTTCTGTCGCCCCAGGCCAAGAACGACCCGATTCCATCACCAACGAAACCGAATCGATCCCGACGAGCATTTTCCGGCGAACCTTCGAACCCCCTCGGTGAGCTCCTCCCCTTGTCCCTCTTCCTTGGCTGCATTTTGTGTCCCTTTCGCGTCCTTGAGGTCGGGTTAGGGTGGTCGGAATGGGGTGTCACCGGCGAGCCTCCCCCTCCCCCTCGTCCTCTTCATCGTTTTCGAACACAGGGGAAAGTCTGAAGGGGAAGGTGAACAGTGACAAAGAGGGGGACTATGGGCTTTTTTTATGGGCCGGATTTTACAGAACAATGGGCTTATTTTTGGGCCAGACTTGGGTGTTTTAAAATCAAATGCTTGGGCCTGTTTTGCAAAATCTGATTGTGGTTTTTATGAGGGCTTCGGTTTTTGGGTAGAAGTAGAACAAGAGGGGTCGGTTGGGTTTTTGTGAAATAAGAGGGTGGGTTTTGGTAAATTAAAATAAAGTAAGGTTGGTTGGTAATTTGAAAAGAGATGATTTTTATAAAAAAAAATAAAAATGATTGGGATTTTAAGGGATTAGAAATTATTTTATGGTAGTGTTTTAATGAAAATGGTATTTGAAATAGTATATGATATTTTGAGATTTAAAAGATAAAGTATTATATAATATCATTGTTTAGATTTAAATTATAGTATTGGACTTGGATTTGAAAAAGGATTGGGAAAAAGGTTTTGAAGGTTGGAAATTGAGTTAATAAAATTAAAAAGAAGAATTTTGGAAATATCTTTATCTTGTCGGATTTATTTTAATAAAATCATAATACAAGTTAGTTAAAGCGCAATGGTTTAATAAAGGGATTTTTGGGTCAAGTGTGATTTGGAAAAGATGTTTTAAATAAAGATTGATCTAACTTGCGATTTAAGAACTTCGGGAATCTTGGGGAATTGACTTGTCTGATTTATATATATATTAATTAACATATGTGATATTGATGTGTTATGTGTTGATTATGAAGCATGCTATGAAGTGTTGTGTTATAATATGATATATGATTATGGCGATATCTTAATCCGATAAGCATGATGCGAAGTATGGGAATAAGATATGGTTATATGTGAATTGGAGCATGATTTGACCTGTTAAATGTTGTACGATATGATAATGAGTTAAGCATGATGAAACATTGAGATGAGATATTGAGATGATGAGTTGAAATGATCAGGTGTTTTGAGAGTATGAGATATTATATGTTGAGATGAGATGAACATGAAATGAGCATAATGAGATAAAATGGAATAATCTGAAATGAGATATGCAAGTTATGTATGATAGTTAGGGGCGCCTTGCGTGAATTAGATAGACTTATGCATGTTTGTATGTCTATTAGGTGAATTGTGATCTATGGGACATAGCTTATTATTGGTGTTGATTGCTTGGATTCTGCGCGCCTCCATGTAAGTTTCCTACGGGAGCTTACTCAGTAACTCGGACCTCCTGCCTGATGTGTCATATAGTATGTAGGTGTTGCATATGCATAAAAGCATGCCATGTAGTATCATGCTTAGGACTTGCACTTTCGAATGAGCATTTGAACACTTTATGTGATTGCGAAACAGAACGGCCGTTATCTGTGAGTCTTAGAGTCTTTGCTAGGGTCATGGGGGCATTCGGGTTTGATACCGTTTTGGTCCCCAATCGAGTCGATGAGTATGATCTATATATATCTCTGATATGGTTCGGCATAGACCGAGCGCCCTACCTCGGAGTGGGTACGGGAATATATCTGTTACAGTTAGGCATAGACCGAGCGCCCTACCTCGGAGTGGGTACGGGAATATATCTATTACGGTTCGGCTGAGGTCGAGCGCCCTACCTCGGAGTAGGTACGGGAAATACAGAGATATGGGGATATGCCACTTGACATTCTTTGGGCGCCT
This sequence comes from Persicaria maculosa, assembly GCA_963922045.1. Taxonomy (NCBI): domain Eukaryota; kingdom Viridiplantae; phylum Streptophyta; class Magnoliopsida; order Caryophyllales; family Polygonaceae; genus Persicaria; species Persicaria maculosa. The sequence continues at coordinate 69,836,089 of OY998260.1, forward strand.
TTACAGTTTTTCTGCACATTATTTCAACTAGGAGCATGCTAATGTGATTTAAATTATGTACCGCATTAGACCATCTTTTATTCTAGGAATAGGCATATTATATGGCCTCAGTGCGGTCTTTAGGGCCCGCAAGCGTCTCTGGGCCTGACTTCGTGGATAGTGTTAGGTACCCGCCCTTTTGCTGCTCTGTGCTTCTATGGCGAGGGATCCTCCTGGGCGAAAGCGAAGAATCGGACTGACCCGTACCTGAATTGCAAGATCCGAACGAAGGTATCCGACCTTCGAAACGTAACCCGGGTATTTATATCCGGGCCGTTACAGAAAATCCATAAAATGAAGCTATAAGGATTCAAAGTCAAGACCTTATCATTTTAGTTTCCAACTCATACCAAATTACCAACTAAGTTAAGCACACTCATTGATTTATTACTCTTTTTAACTTTTTTTAACAGTTAAATTATCAAAAATTACAAAAAAAAATACATTTTTTTTTACGTTTTCCTCTGACCCATGGGGGCTCGAGCCACCTCATGCCCCCTCCCTCCGCCCCTGCTCATAACTAGTTATGGATCTGGTTAAAACTGGATTAGTATGTTGAAATTAAAGCATTTTGGTTTAGAATAAGACTTAGCTTTAGGTTGAGGTTGGTTATCAATCGACATATATATCGTTTACGATTCAGGCACTACTAACACAATTGGTTGAATGCTTGTATTCCCGTCTTTGGTGTATGCATCAGTACATTGAGTGCCTATAAATAGAACAATATATTTCATTTGATATTAATTATCAACTTCTAAGATAAAACTTTTGCTACTTGTTACTAAGCTTTAGTTTCTACCAGTTTCTATCATATTAATGAAATGCAGCAATTCAATGATATCAACAAAACAACTAAAAAGTTGGTACCCACACAATATCATATCATCAATATGAGGCTCAAACGAGTCATCACCCGTGTTAGTGGGTGCTTCGCCATCAGCCTAACATCATCAAATAAGACCAGAATCTCATGGAGAAAATGCAAACACAACAAAAAGCAGGCAACAGCAACTTGACAGGATTAAAGAGAATTCATTCAGATGAATTTCACAAGCACAGACAGTTTTATCAAGCAAGGCTAGTATCTATTCCTTACCAGTTTCTTGTCTAAATAAACTCGCATGAGCTTGGCATACTCTGCAAACCTCTTATTAAACTATTTTACATTATGATAAATAGAAACAACCATTGAATTACAATTACAGTTACAAAGATATTTCATCAAGACACGGAGTTGCGACTTACAACATCACTTAAAGAATTCCACTCTGCCATGCCAGCTCTGTTAATCTGCATCAGGGTTAACAACAAACATTAGGGGAAAATGAAATTAAGAATGATCATATTAAGGGGTCGTTTGTTTATATAAGAGGGGAATTGAAACCTGAGCAAACATGGACCAACCCACCCGGAAAAATATGCGGGCTTGGACAGAGTAGTTGGCCCAAGTGGGCCGACGGGCCCGGCCCGATTTTATAATAATATTATATATAATTATAATTATATAAGTTATGTAGAGTATTGTAAAAATATATACATAATTTCTATAATTTATAACTATATTACCGATGTCATACTACTGTTAAGTGCTAACTATTCTCAATCATAAACGCTCTCATCTTCAAAATCAAATCCAATTGAGAAATAAAAACCCTAAATGCTCTCTCTCGCATAGCCCGAGTGTCGCTTGAAAGTATTGGTACACTATAACGTTGATTTGCATTTGTTAGTAAGCTAATATTGCCCATTCAAGTCGCCGCCGCCGCTTTTGAAATCGCTTCCTCCTGCAACCGTCGCCGCTCTTTTCGTTGCCGGGCCAATATCAGCCATCGGACATCACCAACCACAGAGCTGGCCATGTTCCTCGCCCTATCACCTCCGCTTCGCCTTCCTCGTTCCACACGATGAAGAAGCTGAGGGATTTAGGTTTTTATTTCCCAGATTTCACGCGCCTCACACTCTTAATTTTGAGTTTTAGATTGCCTTTTTAATTATTTTTAGAAAAAAATGGACATGTGTCATAATCTCATCCTTCCATTCAATTTAGATCAAGAGTTCACATTTGTGTACAATGTACACCTTAAGAGGTGGGTACAAAAGATCCATACTATATATATATATATAGACTCAAAAAATAAACCAGCCCTTTCTTCAAAACACACAGTATCATAGAGGACAATCAAGCCCAAAGTGAAGTATACATTCATGTTTAAGTCCGCTTAAAAACCCTAATAGACCCCACTCTCCCAATATTTTACATGGACATGTCACGTGTGTAGAACAAACTGGGTGGATGAATTGGGGGTTGCTTCAACTTCAACGTTGGTGATTGGTGTGATTATTATTTTTTAATTATGGAAATAAATTCGATTATCTAGACACGCTTAAAAAATTAAGAGACCGAACAAGTCAGTAGTTAGACTTACCATCATGTACAGCTAGAAGCAAATGACAGAAAGGAAAATGCAACAAGTAATTGACTGAAAACAAAATGCAAAAGAAAAGGTAAATGTTATCCTACACCGAAAACCACAGGCTAGCAGAATAAACAAATCGACCAGCCACAAAGAAGACGCATAGAGAACTCTGGAGATCATTAGTGGACACCTCAAATTATGGACTCCACGGAGCCATCAAGTGTCAATCACATTTCCACGACGTCTCTAAGCATGACAAATCAACCACCATGAAGTCTGCACAGCAATAAGAACAACAACGCACACCAAACCGTAAATCCAAACCCTATTCATATCATCACCCATTCAAAACCCAAGACCCCATCTCAAACCCTCAAGTACGATAACAAGATCGTGAGTAGGGTACCACAAGGGTAAGCCAAAATAGAGGCAGATATTGAGAATAGAAAATGAATAACAATAAACAAGCATAGAGGTAGAAGAGCGTTTGGACAAAGAACTCGTAAGGTCACGAGACAGAGGTTACATTTTAGAGGCAACACCAACACACAAACAGAGTTACACAAAGGCTCGCAGGCAAGTAAGGAAATTGCCTTCTTTTTTTTCAAGAAAACCAAAAAAAAGCGTTAAAAAACAGTATGCAATAAGGCCGAGGTAGAAGAAGCAGCGACAACCAAGAAGGTTGAAACGACGATAAATCGTGGAAAACTAGCATGGAGGAAAGAGCCTAGAAAGAGGAGCCAAGGGTAGAGTAGTAGTGAGGGATGAAACCAGAGGTGGAGTCTCCACTCGGTCCACCGACGGAAAAGCCGTGAGTGGACCAGGAGATGAGGTTGTGGGAGGCTATGGCATTGGCAGTGGTGTGAGCCGAATTTACAGCTAGACGAGGAGTAGAGGGTGATGACGGTCGGAGTCGGCAGGCCAAGATTGTTGGCGGCAGAAGCTTGCACCGGTGGGAGCTGAGGTTGAAGGTTGGCGAGTGGCTTTATGGGTTTTAGGAGCGGCGACGTCAAACGGTCAAATGGAGCGTTTTAGGGCACCCTCATTATTTAAATGTTTTCTTACATCTTTGAGAGATGCTATTGATAAGATAATTTTTTATTAAATTATAGACAAGTCCTTTTCCTATTTGAAGAATTGTTCAAACTGAAGAAGATTTTCAACCGGAGGAAGAAGAAGATGCTCCCAATCCATGGTATATGAACTAGCAATTAGCATTCTCTCATCTTATCATCGAGGTGGTTCCACCGATGGACCTACTTCGCTGCCAGCAACGTCCTAGATGGTGGTGACTCTGCCTTCAAGTGTGTCGGCGATACGGTGGTCTGAAGGGCGCCACCAAGCAACAACCTATAGATTTGTAGATGATAGCACTGCCACCAAGCCACAACCCATAGATCTCCATTAAGTCCAGGATACTGTTCTCAAATTCAACAAATTCGAATAACAAGCTATCCAATTTTAGATCTAAGTTCTATGAACCCTAACTCCGAATAAAAAAAAAGCCCCAATTTAAGAGGACGTAATAACTGCACTCATGGTGTTTTTGTAGAGGATGCAGTAATCTCCAATCCACAACGCATAAAAATCTCCACCAAGCCACGACATTTTTTTAGAGAATACAGTAATCACATCCATGTCATTGAATAACATCACCAGACTTCATGATTTGTTCTTGGCCACAATCTGGGTTACCAAATATATTTTTTTTCCCAAAAAAACTCAAAATTATGGATCAAAATCAAGATAGAAGAATATAAAGGGGATTGAGAAGAGCTGCGTGATAAGGAAAACTCAAAATCACATCCACAAATTGTAAAGGTTGTGGATCCATGCCCACAATTTGAGAGGGAAGAGCTCGCTTCAAGAGGGCATTAAAACATAATTATTTTTACTAAGTGACAAGGACCGGTGTATACTTTTTTTAAATTATCTTGTCAATAGTCATTTTATCATATTGTCAAAACTTGTTTTTTTTTTCAAAAAAAACATGAACGGGTATATGAATCGTTACTTATATTAAACGGATCATTTACCTTTTTAATGTCAGTCGCATTTAATACTGAACACGTACGGTATCAGACTAAGGTTGAAACGGATCTAGAATCTGTTTGTGTGAGTGCATATATCACCTATTCTTGGTGCATATACTCTGACCAAATTTGTGGTGCGAATAGTAATTTTTGTGGATGCATATAGCAACCAACCGTGTATCCTCACACATCCACATTGACCCTCACTTGAACTACCATGTAAGTATAATTATTAGAAATATGTTGATGTTTGAATTGACTATTACATCTTTTTAGTTCAAAATCCACATTGATCGGTTCTTCTTGCATGACCTATCGGATCACTCATAACTAGTTATAAATCTGGTTCAAATTTGATTAGTATGTTGAAAGCATTTGGGTTAGAATAAGGTTGAGGTTGGTTACGAATCGATATATATATATATATATATATATATATATAGAGAGAGAGAGTTTATGATTCAGGCACTGCTAATACAATTGGTTGAATGCTTGTATTCCCGTCTTTGGTGTGCATGAGTACACTAATACCCTGTTTGGATGATGGGATTTGATGAGATTTTTAGGAAGGGAAACGAGGGAAAAATAAAATTGGTGTTTGGGTGGACAATTAAGAGAAAGGGAAGGGATCACAAATGTAAGTAACTGTTCAATTTGATGGGATTTCACAACCCATTAAAACGGTGGAATTTGATGGGAAAGTAAAATCCTCCCCTTCCCTTCACTCTCTTTCCCTTTTTCAATTTCTTACCCCTTCCTTCCCTTAAAAAACTCAGTTGCCAAACACACTATAAGTGCCTATAAACTGAACAATTCCCTTTGATATTTTATCAACTTCTGAGATAAAATTTTTGCTACTTGTTACTCATGTGTTGCCAATATATCATTCAAATATCAATTAAGCTTCCGTTTCTATCATATTAATGAAATGCAGCAATTCAATGAGATCATGAAAAGCAGCTCTTAAAAGAACCTCATGCACTTACGACAAACACAATTATCAACAAATGAAAAGGACGGAAGATGACACAATTTAATTAGGAGACAAGGACAAGACTCCAAAAACTAAGATAACTGCACATTGAAAATACTTGATATTCATGATGTTTATGCATATCAATATAAAGTAGGGATGTCAACAAGGAACACTTACAGCATGTCTACGTAGTGCATACACGAGCATAAAAGGGTGAGCAATAAAATTGACAAGGTTGAGGCAACAAAAGAACTACCAAGTTCACACCCACACAATATCATCAATATCCTCCTTAAAAAGCAAGTCCTAAGCATCCAAGTCATCATCCGTGTCAGTGGGTGCTTCGTCGTCCGCCTAACATCTGTAAATAAGACCAGAATCTCAGGAGAAAATCCAAACACAATAAACTAGACAACGGTAACTTATCGAGATTAAAGTGAATTCATTTAAATGAATTTCACAAGCACAATTAGTTTATAAAGCAAGGCTAAAATCAATTCTTTGCCAGTTTCTTGGATTAGGCTTCATCTTCACCATCTTCTTTCCCAGACTGATCCATATCATATTGGAATTCTTCCTCAAAAGACGAGTAAGATGATTATAACTCGGGTTCATGAGCTTGCAATGACCCAAGCTCCTCAGCTGCTTGGGGATAATAGTACTCCAATAACCAACTCATATACCTATGTCTTGGCCTCATTTCAACAAGGAAGTCCAAAACCTCACCAGAAACATAGTCAAGAATGGGTCAAAAGATTCTTCTAACCTCAATAGACACATTAGTCATAGACATGAAAACTATTCCAATCTTGAAAATCAGAATCACAAAGCGAGCATACAAAACAACAACTCTTGGGACTTTCAAGAGACGTGGTTGGCGTAATGGTGGCGACATGTCTATCATCCTCAAAGTTAGGTTGTTTAATACGAAATATCATAAAGTTATAGTCTTGCAGTGTTGCCAGCCTACTAGGCAGACCTTCAAGAGTTCCACAATGGACATTTCAATTGCCCCAAGAGTGAGGATGTACGGAGTGATTTATAACTTAAAAATCACTACAAGAGTGAGGCAACAAAACAACTACCAAGTTCACACCCACACAATATCATCAATAGCCTCCTTAAAAAGCAAGTCCTAAGCATCCAAGTCATCATCCGTGACAGTGGGTGCTTCGCCGTCCGTCTAACATCTGCAAATAAGACCAGAATCTCAGGAGAAAATCCAAACACAATAAACTAGACAACGGTAACTTATCGAGATTAAAGAGAATTCATTCAAATGAATTTCACAAGCACAATTAGTTTATAAAGCAAGGCTAAAATCAATTCTTTGCCAGTTTCTTGGATCAGGCTTCATCTTCACCATCTTCTTTCCCAGACTGATCCATATCATATTGGAATTCTTCCTCAAAAGACGAGTAAGATGATTATAACTCGGGTTCATGAGCTTGCAATGACCCAAGCTCCTCAGCTGCTTGGGGATAATAGTACTCCAATAACCAACTCATATACCTATGTCTTGGCCTCATTTCAACAAGGAAGTCCAAAACCTCACCAGAAACAGAGTCAAGAATGGGTCAAAAGATTGTTCTAACCTCAATAGACACATTAGTCATAGACATGAAAACAATTCCAATTTTGAAAATCAGAATCACAAAGCGAGCATACACAACAACAACTCTTGGGACTTTGAAGAGACGTGGTTGGCGTAATGGTGGCGGCATGTCTATCATCCTCAAAGTTAGGTTGTTTAATACGAAATATCATAAAGTTATAGTCTTGCAGTATTGCCAGCCTACTAGGCATAGCTTCAAGAGTTCCACAATGGACATTTCAATTGCCCCAAAAGTGAGGAGGTACGGAGTGATTTATAACTTAAAAATCACTACAAGAGTGAGGCAATAAAACAACTACCAAGTTCACACGCACACAATATCATCAATAGCCTCCTTAAAAAGCAAGTCCTAAGCATCCAAGTCATCATCCGTGTTAGTGGGTGCTTCGCCATCCGCCTAACATCTGTAAATAAGACCAGAATCTCAGGAGAAAATCCAAACACAATAAACTAGACAACGTTAACTTATCGAGATTAAAGAGAATTCATTCAAATGAATTTCACAAGCACAATTAGTTTATAAAGCAAGGCTAAAATCAATTCTTTGCCAGTTTCTTGGATCAGGCTTCATCTTCACCATCTTCTTTCCCAGACTGATCCATATCATATTGGAATGCTTCCTCAAAAGACGAGTAAGATGATTATAACTCGGGTTCATGAGCTTGCAATGACCCAAGCTCCTCGGCTACTTGGGGATAATAGTACTCCAATAACCAACTCATATACCTATGTCTTGGCCTCATTTCAACAAGGAAGTCCAAAACCTCACCAGAAACATAGTCAAGAATGGGTCAAAAGATTCTTCTAACCTCAATAGACACATTAGTCATAGATATGAAAACAATTCCAATCTTGAAAATCAGAATCACAAAGCGAGCATACACAACAACAACTCTTGGGACTTTAAAGAGACGTGGTTGGCGTAATGGTGGCGGCATGTCTATCATCCTCAAAGTTAGGTTGTTTAATACGAAATATCATAAAGTTATAGTCTTGCAGTGTTGCCAGCCTACTAGGCATAGCTTCAAGAGTTCCACAATGGACATTTCAATTGCCCCAAAAGTGAGGATGTACGGAGTGATTTATAACTTAAAAATCACTACAAGAGTGAGGCAACAAAACAACTACCAAGTTCACACGCACACAATATCATCAATACCCTCCTTAAAAAGCAAGTCCTAAGCATCCAAGTCATCATCCGTCTCAGTGGGTGCTTCGTCGTCCGCCTAACATCTGTAAATAAGACCAGAATCTCAGGAGAAAATCCAAACACAATAAACTAGACAACGGTAACTTATCGAGATTAAAGAGAATTCATTCAAATGAATTTCACAAGCACAATTAGTTTATAAAGCAAGGCTAAAATCAATTCTTTGCCAGTTTCTTGGATCAGGCTTCATCTTCACCATCTTCTTTCCCAGACTGATCCATATCATATTGAAATTCTTCCTCAAAATACGAGTAAGATGATTATAACTCGGGTTCATGAGCTTGCAATGACCCAAGCTCCTCAGCTGCTTTGGGATAATAGTACTCCAATAACCAACTCATATACCTATGTCTTGGCCTCATTTCAACAAGGAAGTCCAAAACCTCACCAGAAACATAGTCAAGAATGGGTCAAAAGATTATTCTAACCTCAATAGACACATTAGTCATAGACATGAAAACAATTCCAATCTTGAAAATCAGAATCACAAAGCGAGCATACACAATAACAACTCTTGGGACTTTGAAGAGACGTGGTTGGCGTAATGGTGGCGGCATGTCTATCATCCTCAAAGTTAGGTTGTTTAATACGAAATATCATAAAGTTATAGTCTTGCAGTGTTGCCAGCCTACTAGGCATATCTTCAAGAGTTCCACAATGGACATTTCAATTGCCCCAAAAGTGAGGATGTACGGAGTGATTTATAACTTAAAAATCACTACAAGAGTGAGGCAACAAAACAAATACCAAGTTCACACCCACACAATATCATGAATAGCCTCCTTAAAAAGCAAGTCCTAAGCATCCAAGTCATCATCCGTGTCAGTGGGTGCTGCGTCGTCCGCCTAACATCTGTAAATAAGACCAGAATCTCAGGAGAAAATCCAAACACAATAAACTAGACAACGGTAACTTATCGAGATTAAAGTGAATTCATTTAAATGAATTTCACAAGCACAATTAGTTTATAAAGCAAGGCTAAAATCAATTCTTTGCCAATTTCTTGGATCAGGCTTCATCTTCACCATCTTCTTTCCCAAACTGATCCATATCATATTGGAATGCTTACTCAAAAGACGAGTAAGATGATTATAACTCGTGTTCATGAGCTTGCAATGACCCAAGCTCCTCAGCTACTTGGGGATAATAGTACTCCAATAACCAACTCATATACCTATGTCTTGGCCTCATTTCAACAAGGAAGTCCAAAACCTCACCAGAAACATAGTCAAGAATGGGTCAAAAGATTCTTCTAACCTCAATAGACACATTAGTCATAGACATGAAAACAATTCCAATCTTGAAAATCAGAATCACAAAGCGAGCATACACAATAACAACTCTTGGGACTTTGAAGAGACGTGGTTGGCGTAATGGTGGCGGCATGTCTATCATCCTCAAAGTTAGGTTGTTTAATACGAAATATCATAAAGTTATAGTCTTGCAGTGTTGCCAGCCTACTAGGCATAGCTTCAAGAGTTCCACAATGGACATTTCAATTGCCCCAAAAGTGAGGAGGTACGGAGTGATTTATAACTTAAAAATCACTACAAGAGTGAGGCAACAAAACAACTACCAAGTTCACACGCACACAATATCATCAATAGCCTCCTTAAAAAGCAAGTCCTAAGCATCCAAGTCATCATCCGTGTTAGTGGGTGCTTCGCCGTCCGCCTAACATCTGTAAATAAGACCAGAATCTCAGGAGAAAATCCAAACACAATAAACTAGACAACGTTAACTTATCGAGATTAAAGAGAATTCATTCAAATGAATTTCACAAGCACAATTAGTTTATAAAGCAAGGCTAAAATCAATTCTTTTCCAGTTTCTTGGATCAGGCTTCATCTTCACCATCTTCTTTCCCAGACTGATCCATATTATATTGGAATGCTTCCTCAAAAGACGAGTAAGATGATTATAACTCGGGTTCATGAGCTTGCAATGACCCAAGCTCCTCAGCTGCTTTGGGATAATAGTACTCCAATAACCAACTCATATACCTATGTCTTGGCCTCATTTCAACAAGGAAGTCCAAAACCTCACCAGAAACATAGTCAAGAATGGGTCAAAAGATTCTTCTAACCTCAATAGACACATTAGTCATAGACATGAAAACAATTCCAATCTTGAAAATCAGAATCACAAAGCGAGTATACACAACAACAACTCTTGGGACTTTGAAGAGACGTGGTTGGCGTAATGGTGGCGGCATGTCTATCATCCTCAAAGTTAGGTTGTTTAATACGAAATATCATAAAGTTATAGTCTTGCAGTGTTGCCAGCCTACTAGGCATAGCTTCAAGAGTTTCGTAATGGACATTTCAATTGCCCCAAGAGTGAGGATGTACGGAGTGATTTATAACTTAAAAATCATTACAAGAGTGAGGATTATTTGAGGATGATTGTAACTTATAAATCGCTTATAAATCACTCTGAACCCGAGTTCATTAGTATGTATGATATAATAAGAATAAGTTGCACTTAAATAACTCAAAGTTCATTTTATGATATGGATGAGTTACAGTCAAATAACACTATAACTTTAGGATATAATAAGTATGGTTGTAATTTATAAATCACTTAGAAATCACTCCGAATATTCTTATTATATTATAAAGTTGTAGGGTTGCTAGCCTGACAAGCACCTTGAAATGACTTGATATTCATGATGTTTATGCATATCAATATAAGATGGAGATATCAACAAGGAACACTTACGACATGTCTACGTAGTGCAGACACGGGCATAAAAGGGTCAGCAACCAAATTAACAAGGTTGACGCAGCAAAACAACTACCAAGTTCGCACCCTTGCACCCCTCTAGCTCAAGGTCTTGGAACCCTTCCTCTTCACACCGGTTTGAACTTTGAATTGAATAGCTGTATATGTTGCATGTAAATGGGAAATTCAAATGATATTTATAGTTTGACTTTAATTTAGTATCATACAACATCAAGTGCTTTTTTCCCCGCAACTCTGTAATTGATAGGTTTTCATAAGACCTTAATTTCAAAAGACTTCATTGACGCATATTCATTAGATTTCAAGCACAATATGCAAGTTATACAATATCCTTGGTAAAAAGACTGTTTTTGCAACCCAAAGTGTGGGAGGGATTTAATGTAGTTGTTACTTCTAATGCTTACAACTGCACATTGAAAGACTTGAATCAGGCTTCATCTTCATCAGACTCATCCATATCATAGCGAAATTCTTCATCGGAAGAAGACGAGGAAGATGAATGTACCTCGGGTTCAAGGTCCTCAGCTGCATCGGAATAGCGCTCCAATAACCAGCTGATGTACCTACGTCAAAAAAACAGCTCCAACCTTGAAAGGGATAGAAGATTCTTCTAGCCTCACCAGTCATAGACATGAAAACAGCTTCAACCTTGAAAATCAGAAAAACAAACTGGGCATACACCATGGCACCTCTAGGGACTCTGACGAGAGGTGGTAGGCATAGCGGTGGCGGAGCGTTTATCATCCTTATATAGCCATCAATCTTAAGCCGAAAAGTTCCATTGTCGAACTCTTGAAGCTCTTCCTGATAGGTTGGCAGTGCTGCAATTCTATGATATTCCGTCTTAAAACTGCCTAGCCGATGAGAAAGACGGCGAAAGGAAAGAGCGTCATAGGTTTGGTGGCTTTTCAGGGGTGTGAGAAGCAAGTTTACGGCTGCTTGGAACCATTCAAACGAAGAGAGTTTACCTAGTCATGTTTCGTTTGCACGATTCCAAGCAACCTCAAATTCGCTTCTCTCATACCTGACAAGCCACCAAACATATGAGGCATCAACCCTTGCCATCCTATCAGGTCCGTTGTCCTCATTTGGAGCACGGGCGCACATGCGCTAGTAGCCTAGCACACAAGCCGAGTGAGGTTCCATTCTAAAACCAATTGGCGATAGAAGAAGTAGCCCACCGACTTATAAGCTAAGGCGAGTTATGTTCAACTTTCGATATGAGACTCTATTTGGTCTCATTCACATCTCTTAACAGGTGTATACTTCACTTTAGGCTTGATTAGGCCTCTATGATACATAGTGGTTTGAAAAAATGGTTGGGTTATTTGTTGAGTCTATTTTGGACTTTTGATTTTTTTTTTACTTTACCTCCGAGTACTTGCGCTTTCAATAGAGCAATATAAAATCATTTGCAATCGATTTGTAAAGAGAGTTTTCTAACTTTGGACTAATATTACAATTCAAAAGTGTGAAAAATTATAATTAATTAGTATGTAACTTGTTGTTCTCTTAGCGTATACTATATATGTTAAATGTGTGACTAAATATAAAAACTTTAAACTTGTATACATTTTGATCTAGTTGTTAAAAATGAGTAATATAACCTCCCATTTGAAAACTCTTAGACTAATTTATATTACAAGGATACCAAGTTAAGTAAAATATATAGCTCGATCATAACTTTTTCACTCAGTTAGTCAGTTTTTCATATTGAGACGAATATATAGCTCATCATATCATAGGTCACTACCTTGGATGCCTTGTGTGCTTTAACCTAAAATCAGTGTATTACCCCAAACTTGTCCTCCAACATAGGGGAATATCAGTTTTAGACTTTGTACCAAAAATAAGCTTCTATCCAATCTAAAATAACTCGAGCAAGCTCAACTCAAACAATTATATATATCACCTATAATAATACAAACCGATCATAATCCCTACTCAAAATAACCTAATCGAAACTAATCCACCTAAAGGCTACATTCAGAATGAATGATCGATCTTTTTTTGTTAAAAGGATACAATTCTCGCTCTAAAGTTTAAACTCTAACTATATGAAAGCCCTCACTATTGTTAACCATGAAATACACACAAAATATGTGAGTGGGATGGTCAACTCCTTAAATGTATTAAGAGGTCGCTCTGAAGTTTAAACTCTAACTAGATCTCGCCGGACAACGGTGTCTCCCTTCGTCGTGCTCCCTCCGATTTGGATCTCGTCGGACGACAGTGTATCAAGAGGTCGAAGCAAATGGTTAACGGATTGATGATTATTTATTAGATTGTGCTCTTAATATAGAGTAATGTGTAATTATAAATAAAAACTTTAAATGGGTATCTACCTAATTGTTGAAATCAAATTTGTAACATCATGTTTTGAATCTCTTTAGGTATGAGAACATTCCATTTATTGGAAAACATTTTATTTTTTAATATTCATAATATTTTGTTTGAATACTCGATTAATGAGGCATTGGACCCAAATTTCACCCTACTTGGAGGCAGGCCCGTGCCACGGGCATGTGCAAGTGGGCCTACCGAACATGGCCCCAAAATTTTTAAGGGCCCATTATTGTAATGGTTATGTAGATATATATTTTGTTTTCACTAAATAACAAAGATGATCTTGTAGCCTAGTGGTTCTACTTCTAAGAAACGCTTGCTACTTGCTTTCCACCCGGGTTCAATTCCCCCCTTGGCTTCAATCCCTTTGTCTCTATCTACATTTCTTTTTCTATTTTTATAATCATTCCGCTTTTTTTTTAATATTCTACAACTTTTTTTTATTTTTTTTTAAGAAGCATAATCGACACTTTGATAAATATAGTATTCCGTAGTATTTAAATATTTTCAACATTTTGCAAGTATAAAAAAGTATTTTGGTCAATTTTTGGAAGAAAAAATATATTTATGTGTTGCTATTTTTTCTTCCAAAAATTAATTTGATTTCACTAGGATTAGCAAGTAATTTTGAATTTATTTAAATTAATTTAATTTCAATATTATCTGTACAAAAATTGTACAGGACCTCCAAAATACTCGGCACGGCCCTGCTTGGAGGTGAATATGTCTATTGCAATTGTAGACACGTTACACCTTACAAGTACCTTCTTATCAAATGTGTCATGTGTGTGATGGTCCACTTTGCACTCGTAAACCACAAGCAAACAATTATTTCACATAATTTAAAGATTTCTTTTAATTTATGGTTGAGATTCAAAATATCTAGTTACTCACATATTTCAAAGTTTTTTTTTAATTACTTATGGTTCAGATTCAAAATATCTAGTTACTTGTAGTTTGCAGTGGATTTATAAACTAGTTAAAGTTAAAATTTTAATATTTCATATTATATTCAAATTAATTAAGTCTTTTATGTATTTTTGAACCTATAATCCAAAGATATAGATTAAACATTCATTTTTTTAAGAAAGATTCTCTAAATATTAATTATTTTATTCATCTTTTAAATAAATTTTTTTTAACATTTATACATTTGGATTTGGAGAATTTTTTTTAATGTGGTTTTTTAATCCATGTTCTTATGATGTAGGTTAGAAAAAATCGTTTTTAGTTGTAAACATAACTAGTGCAGTACCCGCGTCATTGGCACGTAATATAATTTGAAAGTAGTGAATATTAAACAATTTAAAAAATATGTCGATAAAAATACACACCTTACCTGGAAAAAAAAAGATAAAGTGTTGTTTCCACATCATAATAAAAAAAGGTGTATAAGATGTAAATAATGCATAAGTAGAAACCCAGATCTGAAAACACTTAATCAAAACTAATGAACCTCAATTCGACACAAGATAGCAGTAAATACAACTGAATAACAATGTCAAATTATGAATTTTACATGATATATGAAAATAAAATGAATTTTAGATGATATATAAAAATATATATTTTATAAATATATAAAAATATATGTTTTATAAATATATAAAAATATATGTTAGTAATATAAATATAATTTTTTTAAAGATAAAATAAATGTTAAAATATTTTTGTGGTGTAGGTCGTAGGGAGGCGAGTATAGGGGGGAGTAGAACACTTGTGGCTCATTACCTGTTCATTACGTTGCTGGGTTTCACCCACATTTCTTACTGAATTTCGTTCTTTTATTCCTGACCAACTTAATAAATTTTGGGAAATTCATTTTTTAAATAAACATTATAAATAATACGGAGTAGAATTATTTTATGGGAATAAATAGTTTACTTTTGTGAATGAATGATTATTGGGTGGTTTTTTATAATTGTAAAATTTCAATGTTAAAGCATAAGTGCATAACACACTTTCAATGAATATTGGGTGGTTAAGGGCTATTTTGGTCTTTGTGCACAGGGTTAACAAAGTTAGAAAGTAGGTGATTCATTGAAAAGATTTGATGTAACCTAATTGAGGGAGAAAGATAAGGGAGATTAAGAGTAAATAAAAAATAAATTAAAATAATTATAAAAGTTTAATAGTAATTGGCTAGAAGTCTTAGAAATAAGGAGAGTGTGTCACCTCATCTATCACGCTTCTCTAATAATAGTTAGATATAGATAGACAATAATTAGATATAGATATATAGATAAATGAATTAAAAAGAAAATATGTATAGTTTTACCTTCAAAACACACACCAAGTGTAGTGGTCCTCACAATAGAGATTTCCTACTTCACTATATGCTTCCGATTCACTCCCTACAACACAAAAATATTTTGACATTTATTTAACTTTAAAAAATTTAAAAAATTATATTCAGATTACTAACATCTATTTTTATATATTCGCAAAATTTTATTTTGAAAAATCATGTTCTGAAATTTTTAATAATTATAAGTTGTTAAATATTGACTTTTTAATTTTTAAAAATTGTAAACCGTGATTTTTCACAATAAAATTTTATGAATATATAAAAATAGATGTTAATAATATAAATATAATTTTTTTAAGATTAAATAAATGCCAAAATGTTTTTGTGGTGTAGGAAGTGGAGCGTATTAGACCTGTCAAAACACAACCTGACCCGGTCGACCCAACCCAAACGTCCGGAAATTTTCCGACCCGAACCTGGAAATTTTGACCCAGGAATTTTTTCTGACTCGAACCCGAAAACCCGGAAATTTTTCGGGTAATCTGGGTTTCAACCCGGTGACCGATTGACCCGGTAATTTTGACACGATTTACCCGATTGACCCGGTGACCCGTTTGATTTATAATTATATATGATTAAATTTTATTATGGAGATTCCAATTTATTACATTTTATAATTATAATCACTTGATCTTTCATTTTCAAATCAACTTTTATATTTAGTTGTATTGTGTAATACTCCGTCTGATCAATAGTATTTGATTTTTTATTTTTCAACACTTTTTTTAAAAAGATAAAAGTTCTAAAAAATATTAAAATATTAAAACAAATCTATGCTTATTACTTATTGCATGAAATTATTTTTAAAAAATTATTTAAAATTTTGATATTTTATATATTGTTACATTTTATTAAAAATTACGAGAAATAATAAAAATCAAATATTTTGGATCATATATAGTACGGAGTATATAATTACAAACACTAAAATTTTTTAACCACGTCTTTAATTTTGGAATTTTAAAATTATCGCAAAATTAAATCATGATTTTTTTTAATTTAAGAAAGAAAAAAATTGAAAAATCCGAAATGACCCGAAATCCAGTCAAATCCGAGTTCGAGTCAACCCGGATATACCCAGAACCCGTTTTACCCGGAATCCGAAGTGACTCGACCTGAACCCGATCTGAATGACCCATTTAATAGGTCTAGAGCATATAGTGAAGTAAGAGATCTTAATAGTGGTAATGGCGGTTTGTTGACACGTACGGACAGTCAGTAATGAATTAGTGAGTATTTTCCCAAATTGAAGTCGTTAATGCATTTAATTACATTAAAGTGGTAGTTGTGTTGTTGCAACAACTTACGCACACCGATGCATATTCCAATTTAATGTCATCGGTCAATCAGTTTTTTAAATTTTTTTTAAAAAAATTTTTACTGGTAGATGATCGATTTGTCACATGTCGTGTGTCACTGAGTTGTAATTATTTTTATTGCACTTTTTTATTTTAAGTTTTATTTTTAACAGTTCGTTATATTATATATAAACTTTGTCGAATATTCGAGGTGACTCTCAAATTCTCACTTTATTAAAAAAAAAGGTGTGTCGCTGAGTAATTAAGAAATTTATTTAGTTGCAGTAATTACTCAATGTATACGGAGCATGTGGTCTACTAACTTATTCGGTAAGTTAATCCTAACATTAATGATTTTCCAAAGATTGGGTCAAATGATTTGATATGTATTTGTAACGCCTCAACTGCAAAGATTCACTATGATCGATGACCGCATTTTACAATTAAATCAATGAGTCAAATGAGGTATATCAATGAACTCCCATACTCACTCGATATAACATAAAATTATTTTAATCTATATTTTTATCTTACAAAGAATTATAAATATTATATTCATATTACAACCATCTACTCCCTCCGTCCCACAATATTTATCTTTAAACTATTCATTCACGCTTTTTAATGAGCTAAAAATTATATAAAATATCCATTTTTTAATTAATTTTTTTAAAATAATTATATACTTATTAGTAATATGTATGATATTATTTAAAAATATTTAATAAAATATTCATATTTTATATAGTTTTTAGCTTCTTAAGAAAATGTGCATGAATAGTAAAAGACATATATTTTGGGACGGAGGAAGTATTATGTATTAAAAAAAAGCGGATGGATTATAAAATTATTAAAAAAAACTAAAATTAATATTTTGTATATATTTTTTTCATCATAATAAAACATGCTTGAATAGTAAAAGACTTATAAAAAAACAGATGGAGTATAAAATATCAATCTTTTAGTATATACTCCATCCGTTCAGCAAAACATGTCGTATACTATTCACGCACACTTCTTTAAAATGATAAAAACTATATAAAATATTCATTTTTTTATAAATTTTTTTAACAAGTTTATACTTATTAATAATAACTACGAATTTGTTTAAAAAAATTATTAAAAAAACTAGATATTTTAGTTTTTATCTCCTAAAAAAACGTGCATAAATAGTAAAGTGACATATTTTGCCGAACGGATGGAGTAATTTTTTTTATACAACTGCGTACCTATAACTAATAATTATGACACTAGACTCTATAAAACAATTTAATAAAAAAAAATTAATATTTTATATAATTTTTATAGCTATTTAAAAAAAAATTGTATCAAATAGTAAGGTAAATTAAATTGCCACAACCAATTCAAGGTTGTATTTAAACCCTTTCACTCTCCTCCCAACCCCGTACACTCACTCTACCTCCACCACAAAAACAACTCTCTAGAGATAGATCAAAGAAGATCGACGATGGCAATGGCATCCTCCGATGGCGGTCGTCTAACGCTGATAGCGGTCGCGGTAGCGGTGGCGATACTGTGTTTGGGTCCGGAGGTTGGGCGGGCCCAAACCGAGTGCCGGGGGCTGAACATCGGGGGCCTGATAAACGAGTGCGGGAAGTACGTGCAGAAGACGGGGCCGAAGATCCCGCCGTCGGGGGCGTGCTGCGGCATGGTGAAGAACATAGACATACCGTGCGCCTGCAAGTACGTGAACAAAGACGTCGAGCAGATGGTCAACGTCGAGAAGGTCGTCTACGTCGCTCGCTACTGCGGCGTCGCTCTCAAGCACGGCTCCAAGTGTGGAAGTGAGTCTTAATGTCTCGGAAATAAACGATGTTTAATATTTTTTGCACGTAGTTTTAGAAACTAAAAATTATATAAAATTTTATTTATTTTAATTTAATTTAATAGTTTAATATTTATTAGTAATAAGTATTAAATTACGAAAAAAAATTACTTTTCTTGTCTTATTAATCCTTGCTGTATTAATTATTTGTGACATTGTTATGTTTTGCAGGTTACACCATTCCCTGAAGACTTGAAGAGTGGAGACTTGTTTTCTTTCCCTTAGCTTTATGAAGTGTAATACTGATAATAATAACTGCCCTGTTTTCTTATTTTCTTCAAAATAAAAAAAAATATCATGTCATCTTCTATGTACCTGTCCTCATTTAATATTATATTTTGAGATTTGATATATATATATATAATAACAACAATAAACTCAGTATATCCCGCTCAGAATAGAGTTTGGGGGTTTCGTTGTACGCTCTCTTTTCCCGACTAGGTCGAGAGGGCGTTTCCATATGACCCGAGTAAGAGAGAGTGCAAGAATCAGAAACAAAAAAGAAATATACCGGCAGGCAACCAATTAGCACACACAACAAAGACTAGGAAAGAGGGAAGGAAAACAAAACCAATAGTAAAGCGCATAAAGTAAAAGAATACGACTCCTCTGGCCCTCCCTTGCGCTGGCTACCCCTCGTTAAGTTGCTTAAGATGGCTATGAAAAGATATTATATGTTATAAAAATTATTATAATTAAATATAATTTCTAATTTAATAATTTTTATTTATCAATTGAATGATGAACTATTTAACCAAATTAATGAGATTAAAAAAAAAAGAATATCTCGATAAATAACTTTTGGGGCATTTTCGTAGATAGATGGTTCATATTTAGACCTGTCAAACAGGTCATTCGGGTCGGGTTCGAGTCGGGTCACTTCGGGTGCCGGGTAAAACGGGTCCCGGGTAATACGGGTTTCGGGTATATCCGGGTTGGCTCAAACTCGGATTTGACCGGGTTTCGGGTCATTTCGGATCGATTTCGGGTTTGTCCATTTTTTCATTTTTAAATAAAAAAATCAAGATTTGATAATTTTGCGATAATTTTAAAATTCTAAAATCAAATTTTAAAATTCTAAAATCAAAGATGTGGTTCATAAGTTCTAGTGCTTGTAATTATATTTTATATCTGATCCAAAATATTTGATTTTTATTATTTCTCGTAATTTTTAATAAAATGTAATAATATATAAAATATCAAAATTTTAAATAATTTTTTTAAAATAATTTCATGCAATTAGTAATAAGCATAGATTTTTTTTAATATTCTAATATTTTTTAGAATTTTTATCTTTTTAAAAAAATGTGTTGAAAAATAAAAAATCAAATACTATCGATTGGACGGAATATTACACAATACAAATAAATATAAAAGTTGATTTGAAAATGAAAGATCAAGTGATTGTAATTATAAAATGTAATAAAATTTTCATTTAAGTTACTTTGTATGAATAAAATTTTGGGAATTTCTCTTCTTCATACTATCATTAATATTTTGGGAAAAAAACATAATTAATTTATTTGGCTTTCAATTGTTTTGAAATATTTGATATAAATGATTTATTGTAATTCTTTTTTGGGGTGTTCCCTTCTTCTTCATATTATTCTTTTCTTCTTTTGAAAAAAATAATTAATTGATTTGACTTTAACTTGACAATAAATTGGCCAAAAAGCTTATTTTATAGTACTTCCTCCGTTAATTAAAAGTTGTTAGTTGTAGTTTTTGATAAAATAAAAAAAAGTAGAGTAATAATTAGGGATATAAATGTATTTTTGTTTGTTTTCTTAACAAGTCATGTGTAGCAAGTCATGTGTAGATTGTTAAAACGACAAATTTTAATTAACGGATGAAGTATTATATATATAGATTCCAATTTTCCACTAGATTTTACTTTGGAGACAATAACAATTTTTTTCAAAATGTCATCATGAACTTAATTAGTAAACCAATTCAAAACCATTATCTTCTACAAAAGAAAAAAGTAAATTAAATTGGCATAACCAATGTTGTATTTAAACCCAGCTTTCACCCATTCTACCTCCACCACAAAAATCCCTCTCCGGAGATATACTGAGCAAATTAAGAACACCGACAACGGCAATGGCATCCTCCGATCGCCTTCGTCTAACGCTGATAGCGGTCGTGGTAGCGGCGGCGATCCTGGGTTTTGGTCCGGAGGTTGGGCGGGCCCAAACCGAGTGCCGGGGGCTGAACATCGGGGGCCTGATAAGCCAGTGCGGGAAGTACGTGCGGAAGACGGGGCCGAAGATCCCGCCGTCGGCGGGGTGCTGCGGGATCGTGAAGAACATAGACATACGGTGCGCCTGCAAGTACGTGAACAAAGACGTCGAGAAGATGGTCAACGTCGAGAAGGTCGTGTACGTCGCCCGCCACTGCGGCGTCCCACTCAAGCACGGCTCCAAGTGTGGAAGTGAGTCTTATTGTATTATTAAATTACCCTTTTGCCCCTATCGTTTCCTTTTAATTACTTTACTTGCCTAATTAATTAATCTTATTAATTATTTGTGACATTATGTTTTTGCAGGTTACACCATTCCATGAAGACTTGAAGAGTAGAAGACTTGTTTTCTTTGCCTTAGCCTTTATAAAGTGTAATAATAATATCTGCCCTGTTTTCTTCTTTTCTTCAAAATAAAAATATAATGTGCTATGTATAATGTACCTGTTCTCATTTAATATTAAGATATTTTGAGATTTAAGTAATAGTTTATATACATATACAGAGACACTAGTGTAAGTCCCATCATTCTAAAATTACATTCTATGTAAAAATCTATTAAAAGTCCAAATTATAAACATAATAAATCAGAATTATAATATAAAAATTTTAAAAATAAAAATCAATAGATTTAACTATTGGCATATAATTAATGTTCACTTTTATTATTTACATTGATATTTTATTTGTGATATTGTCAATATATAATATCTTGATTTTTTAAATTGTTAGAATAATTATTTGTGATATTGTCAATATAATAAATTAGTTAAGGTATATATTTATTATTTAAAAATTATATTTATATTATAAATAACCATTATATATATTTGTATAATTTCATCATAAAAAACATATTTTAAAAATATTAAATTTGAAAAGATCATTATTTGATGATAATAATTTTAATATATATATTTTAAACAAATGTTTTTGCATAATAAAATTATTCAAATTTATATATAATAGTTTATATATAAAGTGTTCTAAAAATCGGATATATCGGGGATATTTAGAATCCGCTACGATATCGGCATATCGGGTGAAAAATATTGGTCAACGTCATATATCGACGATATATCGAGTCAACGCCGATATATCGGGTCAATATTGGTGATATATCGGGGATATTTAGAATTGCCAACTTTGATAAGACAACTTTAGTATTTATGACTAGATATATCGGGTTAATATCGGCGATATATCGGAAATATTTAGAATTGTCAACTTTGATAAGGTAACTTTAGCCTTTATGAATGAATTTGTTTTTATTTTGTCAAGTTTATTTGGTAATTTTGTAATTTCAATTTAATTTTTCATGTGTATTTTTACTTTTAAAGTATAAATATAATATTTATAGTTAAAAATTAACGAAATCGATAAATTCGATATATCTCCGATATATCTCCGATATATCATTTTTACTCCTAACCGATACGACTCCGATACACGATATTTAGAACCTTAATATAACACATATATATATATATATACTCTAATTAATTTAATGTTACGTTATTAGAATATCTTATCTCCTTCCTTGTGAATTTAATGTTTGGTTAGATGTCACTTCTAGAAATTTAGTTAGATTTTCCAACACATTAATTGGAATTTTCTAACACGAAATATGTAATCCTAATTATAACACACACGACAAACATAAGAAAAAAAGAAAGGAAAATAATATATGTGTTGTGGGCTGCTTAACTGTGGACTTTGACGACTAAATATGGGGCTCTTTTGTCATAGCTAGTTTGAACATGACATTTTCGTTTGGAATTTTCTTTGTCGTTGATCCAACACACTGTTTCTACTTTTGTTTGACATCGGTATGATTTTTCACGGGTGTACTGTATAGACCACACTCTGTCTCTCTAATTGAATCACGGATATATAACTCAAGAGGTATATGATCTATTTAAAAAAAATTAAAAAATGAAATATGTGGTGTATATAGTAAAAAAATATGAGTGTAAATATCACTCATGTTTTTCACCACTCACGTCCTAAGTTACTCTTCACCATGTACAGATGACCACAATGGAGACAAATAGCTTTAAAGTTGTTAGGTCCTATCACCTCCTTGTCGAAATGATGTGTGAACAAATGTTCACGAGGAACATGAACTTCACTCCCCGATTGATCCGCCATTACGATGAAATTAACAAATTGAGAAGTGTAACTTCAGATTTTGTATGATTTGATGAAAAAAATCAATTTGGGAGGAGAGGGTGTGAATTTATAGGCTCGACCCTAACTCCCAACGACTACTTTTTTCAAATAAAACCCGATGAACAGTGGGCCCCACTACAACGGCTACTCCCAACGTTAAATTTTTCTAAAAAATAGGTCGACCTGATGGGTCGGCGGATTGGGGGAGGCTCGACCCTAACCCTAATCCGCCAACCCGATGCACCCAGCCACCCACAGGTCCAGGTCAACCCTCAACCTGTAGCCACGCCCAGAAGAAGGGTCTTGTAGTCTAGTTCACATTGATATTCCATCATTATGTCTCCATTTGTTTTGATTGAATATTATATATGTTTATTACAGTATTTATCTAATTAAGTGCTAGTTTCTTTTTTATATACGGAGTATATTTTAATGATTTTTTCACAAATTACAATAAATAGAGCTAGTATAAAGTAGACTACAAAGACAAATTACAAGTTGACTATGGGGTGGGTTTTTTTTTTCCCAAGTAGTGAGTGGATGGGTGGGGCTGGGTTAAGAATTACAAGCCAACTATGTTTAGAGTCTTTAGACGATTACGAGTTTAAGAATTTTCAAACGAATGATCTCACTCCGTGGTGAAGATCTTTTTATAAATTAAAGTTTCAAAATATACCCCTTCTGTCCTAAAATACATGGACCTTTACACGCTAATTAAGAAAATCTATTTATACTTAAATCTCATTATTATTATAAAAATGAGAACTCTTTAATTTTACTTATTATTATACTTTTTTAGATGTAATAATTACCTTATAAACCTAAAAACCCATGTATTTTTTAAAAAATTTAAAGCCTAAAAGACCATAAATTTTAGGACTAGGGGAGTATAATATATCATTGTTTAATAAATTGAGACGTCGTACAAATATCAGTACCAAGTATAACAAAAGGAAAAGCACAATATGAGGCAGAGCCGACCTTGATGTTTTTAGGGCTATAGACGAAAAAAAACAAGGTACTTTACTACAAATTTAGTCACAAATTATATTTTTAAATAAATTATTTTAAAATATAAACTTTAAACTTAATTCAATATTAGTAAACTTGAGTTCTATTTTCATCACTAATTAATGATTCGTAGATCTAATGTTATAAATTGTCATTATACGATTCAAAGCAATGATTTTATGCCATTATACTTATTTACTTGAGGTTAATAGATTTCCCTATTAGTACGTGGTATAAAAAGAATGAGAGACTTTAATAGTGATAAATAAAGTTCGAAAAATATTTTTTTATAATGTCTTCTTTTTTCGATGGTAATTAAAGTTAAACTTAAGACGTAGCAATATGAAATTTGTCCACTTATAATCATTCAAATAAAGATCTTAAAATCAAATATATACTTAAATTTTTTAACTAAAAACATCACCTTGTATTATGGGTGAAAAGTGAAATTAAGATAAGGTTGTCTTGGACTATCCGTCATTTATTCCTTTGGATTGAAGATTAAACAAATTAACAAGTTATGTGACAAATATAAGTGTTTTGTTTATATCCTAACATTAATGAGTTTTTTACTTATACATATAAAAATAGTTGTATACATATCACCTTAATTATATACATTATAGTATTTTTTTAACGGGGCTCTTACTGGATTGGGGGCTCGAGGCGATGACCTCTTTGCCCTATGCTCAAGGCCGGCCCTGACCTTAGAGGTGAAAGAGAAAATGGGATACAATATAACTAAGGTAGATATGTATCATTAAGTTAATAATATGATTATAAACTATAGTTGCGTTTTTAATTGACACAATTATAAAATGTATTTTAGTTATAATTACATTATTTTAAATATAGCATAAAATGTGTTAGTTAAACATTATTATTTGAATGTTTATAATTATAATTATATTATAATTATACAATGAAATATATCCAAACACACCCTAAACAACTTAATTTGTCTTTCGATCTTATGGTTCCAGCTAGTAATTAAATTCTTTAGCTGGTTTTAACAAGTTGTAACTTATTATATTGTACGGTCAAACATAGTTGCTACCTCTTTCCACTCTAATTAAAGGCTAAACAAGTTGTGTTATTTTCCAAATTTGTAATTATTTTCCCTGAAGTGGATTGGATTGTCCGGCCAGTGGCGGAGCTGGGGTGTTCGAGTGCTCAAGCACTCTCTGGCAGGGGAAAAATATATATTTTTTAAATATATATTTAGTATTTTGTGTAATAAAGTAATATAAGATTTTTAAATAAAGTAAAGAACAAAAAAATTATTTAGCTTTGGTAAAGTAAGAGAATAGAGAACAAAATGCTTTATGTACAAATCCCGGGTAATTATGAATTAATACTAAATGACTCGATTCGGGTAGTTTTTTTTTTTTTTTTGTATAGTAGGCAATAATTAGGATGTCTTTACGCAGAAAGATTGTCCTTGATCATCTCGAATGATGATGAGAGAAAGCTCCCTATTCGAAGGGAGGGTATAAGAGTTACAATTAAGATCAAATCTAGCAATAAAATCAGTTGCGGTGTTTGCCTCTCTAAAGCAGTGGCAGAATATTGCTGATGAGAACGTTGCTCCTAGCCTTCCAATCTTCTCAATAACTCTGAGGATCTCCCATGGAACTCTAGAATTATCCTTAATTGTGTTGACCACCATTAAGCTATCTCCTTCGACTATGACACTCTTCCATCCTCTATTGAGGGCTAGCTCTAACCCGATTCGGGTAGTTATTTAGCCTTAGTATTAATTCATAAAATATTAGTTCTGTTAATCGGATCGGGTTTGGGTTCGGTTCTTTGGGGCCCCGGGTAGATTTGATTTCGGATCAATTGGGTTACCGACTTACCGGTCATTCTGGGTCTAGCCAAACTGGATTTGTCCCGAGTTCGGGTCGACCCAACGGGTCAAAAAACTCAAACTTTTTAAAGACTTCTTAAGAATATTAAAATTAAGAATTATCAGAATTAAATTATAAGGTAAATATATCAGATTAAATTAAATAATAATATTATAATTCGATTTATAAATATTATTATATAAATATTTTATGCATAAATAACCATATTTATAAAAATAAGTGTTCTAAAGATACTATAACTATAAAATATATACGTTATTTAACGTATGAATGACCTTAACAAACAAAATTGCATGACGAATGTGTGTGGGGTTTATTCGATGCCTGTGTGGCGTCTACATGGTGCTGACTCACCGGGTCAATTTTGACCTAATGGGTCATCGGGTCTTGACCCTAAAAGATCGAGCATGACAACACATGTGACGTGAGGGATCGCTAGCTTCTCAGTGGACTTGATGAAGCTGAATTTCTCAGTTTCTACCAAGTAAGCTTTGACACTTTCGTACTAGGCTGGAGTATCGGTGTTGTTGAGTGGAGGTACCCTTGATGAGATTGACTGCTAAGAGAGAGTCGGTCTCCACCAAAACCTTTTGAAAACCCTTGTCCTAAGCCATTTGAAGACCATCAATAATGCCCCACAACTCCGAAGTAAGCACTAAGAGAGAGTCGGTTTTGCTTAAAGATTGAGAGCATGATCTCAATCTTTAAGCAAAACCCCATGCTAGTGACCTAGCGAGTTCCGAAGGACCCCTCTTGGGGGCAAACGCAACCATCAAAGTTTATAGCTCCATCTGTGTTGATCTTCATCCATCCCTTCTCTGACTTCCTCCGAGGAGTCGTATTGGACTGTCCTTGACGTGTTCAATCTTTCTTATTGGTTCCAGCTAATGAATTTGTTTAGCGATCCAGAGGTTGTGACTTTAATTGTCAACATTGTCACCTCTTTCAACTCTTAAAGATTAAACAAGTTGTATTTTCCAAATGTGTAATTATTTGCCTTGAAGTGGGTTGTCTATGAATCTATGATCACTCCCTAGCTAGGTCTAGATCGATATGGTCAAGTTGCTTGATTTTAATTTTGCTTCACTCTAAATTGAATATTTGGTAAATACTTCATCCTTAATTAATTAAATATGTCATTTTAGAAATTTGAGCATTTTTTTAACAAAGCAAATAAAAATACACTCATATTTCTAATTATTATTCTATCTTTTCACTTAATTGAAAACTATTAACTAATATCTTCATAATCTGTCATGAAATGGGTCAAGCCCAATATCATCTGTACAAACTATATAAAGCAAGCTCAGTTGCTAAGCTTGACATCGATGTACATAAACCCAATTTTCCCTTACCATCTCCTTCCTCATCTATCTCTTTCTTCCTTTTAAATCCTCCATGAAAGCCTAAACTTTCGCCTATTCGACCTCCCGATCATGACATAATCATTATAAGAGCAATTTAGAAAACGAATACAAAAATATCTAAAATGATTATGCTAGATTAATTCAACGTAGAATTAGACATGGTTTGGTTACACTTATATATATATTATATATATATATATATATATATATATATATATATATATATATATATATATATATATATATATATAAATATATAAATAGTTAAAAGTGGGGTCCAGATTAATGAGAATTTACA
This sequence comes from Persicaria maculosa, assembly GCA_963922045.1. Lineage (NCBI taxonomy): Eukaryota > Viridiplantae > Streptophyta > Magnoliopsida > Caryophyllales > Polygonaceae > Persicaria > Persicaria maculosa. The sequence continues at coordinate 69,863,886 of OY998260.1, forward strand.
TAAAAAATTTACCATATAAGACCAAAATAAATGTACTCCTTCTTTAGGCAACCCCTTTTTAGACAATTTCTCGGCAAATTCATGTGATTTGTCGTTTTGATTGATTCGGTGAGTCGTTGGGGCGTCAACGGCTCTTTCGGTTAACTTGTCCATAAAAGACGGATTAGACCATTAAGGAACATTAAGTGATAAGTTTGGCCGATTAGTGGCGATTTAATTAACAAGTAACATGGGAGTGCTTTTTGGATCATAAGTGGCGATTGTGGTCAATAAGTGGCTATTGTCGGCCTCCTCCTAGTGTGTAATTTAGCATCACCACTTAAACCAATTAACAAGTGGTAAGTTTTGTAGCATGACCCCTCGAAAGGGTTAAGGTATCATACATAACATAAGTGGCGATTGTGGTCAAGACATGCCTCCAACTAGGTCAATGGTTCAACGCGACATTTGGACACATTTTTTTATTAAAAAAAATGATGGCTTTCTTTTTACATGAATTTCGTTTAGCGCAGAGTATTTTTTTTAGCATATGGTCGTAATGACCATGGTCACAACGACCCCATGTGGAGTTGGTCACAACAACCATGGGTTAAATGGGTCGCAACGATCAAGGAGTGTCGGAGCATGTGGTACTGTGGTCGCAACGACCATAATCTAGGATGGTCGCAACGTCGACCAAGGGTTTTTAGCTCGGATCTTTAAAGAACTGAGCTAAAAACCAAAACTTTTTTTTTGGAAAATAGCTTTTTAGCCGGATTTACTAGAACCGTGCTAAAAAGGTGAATTATAAATTAAAAAAAAATGTTATGTCCAACTTCTCTCCCGTATTTCGCTATCCCCATCGATTCGTCTCTCCCATGAGAAATCCAACACAGAGATTCTCCCCAAAGGCCAGAAATTGTTTTCCACTCCCACCTATACCACCATTTTTTTTAACGAGAACCATCCATCTTCCTAATCGATCATTCGATCGTGGCATCCATCAAATTCGAACCGATTTCCCGAATTCAGAGGTAATCGATCGCTGCCATGGATGCATATCTCATCTTGCCAGACGAATCGCGTGGAATGACTCTTGGAATGGAGCAGCAAGTCATCGGCATCGGGATCCTTCTTCAGATCATGATTGATGTGTGCTGCGTCGGCAACCATTTGTTAGATTTGGGGCTTGATGTTCTTCGGCTAGGGTTCTACGTGAGGGAAAGAGAGAAAGCCATGAATTGGATGGGGTGGGATAGGGGTGTAATTTAATTTAATTGTAGGGGTACTTTCGTCCCGTTCTGAAAAGGAATTTTACCCTGTTCTAAAAAGTAGACCCCTTTTCCGTCACTGGAGGAAGGGGCGTCCGTCCCCCTACGTCCCCACTGTGTCCGCCACTGGTTGTGGGATGTGAGTGCGAGAAAGGGACATCCAAGAGCACGAGGGAAGAACAAGTGTTGAGCTTTTTGGTTTGTGCCCAGTTGGGAATGAGAGGAGGAGCAAGAAAATAAGGTGTATGTCATGTATATGGATATTATGTGTAGGAATTAGGATCAGTGTATGGGTATTAGTATATATATACCCTATATCTTGTATGAGAGGGATCAATCAATAATGAAATCAAACAATTATCCCTTTTCTCCCTTAACCCTTACTTTCTCTCTCCCCCTTTACTCTTTTACATACATCATCTTCCGGAGGTACCAATTCAATCATCAACCGCAATTGTTGTTGTTCTTCGGGAAAAAAAAATTCAGGAAATTTCGAATTTGAGATCGGTATTGAGGAAGTGAGTATTGATTGGCTCCGGATACCAATTTGTTATATATGTTCCTATTAGGGATACATGAGATTGATAGAGAAAGGAAAAGATTAAAGAGAAGATCGAGATTAAAGGAAGAAGGATGAAGGAGTTCAGAGAACGAAGATGAATATCACGTATTATTCATACGTTTTATAGTATACTAGTTTTATTACTCTCCCGTTGCGCGATTTGTTAATAAATTTTATTATATAAACCGTCTTTAAATTAATATAAATTACTACTGTAAATATATCCAATTGAGAAATAATATCAAATTTTTTAAAAATAACTTGGGTTTACGATTTATTTATATGATTAAGAAGATGCTACCAATTTATACCTTACAATATAAATTTCTTAGAAAAATATTATATCAAAGTTGAAATTAAATTTATCAAAGAAGGCGGAAGGATTAAATATCAAGTATCTATCTAACTAAGATAGGAATATATATTTTTCTCAAAAAATAGATAGGAATGTATATAAATCTCACGTACTATTTATTTAAACTATTTAATATATAATATATTTAATATATATAGATTATTGATCAAAATATAACTAACGGGATTATTTTTGCCTACGTGTCATATTCTGAATTAAATTTATATTATATTTTTGGGCCACGTCAATTAATAAGCCAATATAGTTAGGTAAAAAATTTATCTTTTTAGATCAATAATCTATCTAATATTATTTTTATCTGTAAAATAATATTTGTGAAAAATTTATTCACCGGGTTTTTTTTATTAAAAAAAACCATATATGATATCTCCATCTTATTTGATGGGAACAAACAACAATCACGCATTCTACCGAGAGAACGCAAAGGAAACCGTTTCGATCTTTTTGCAGACACGCCATGTTAAATGAATTAAATTAAATTTCCCCATCTTTTATTTATTAATTAAATAACGTGAAACTTATCTTTTTATACTTCACATCTAAGAAATAATCTTTCCAATATGATAACCTAAATTTTTATTATTTTATCTACATCTTAATTTGAAAAAGGTTAGAGTAATTTATGTTAAAGTAAGTTAAGAAAGCATTTCTCTTTTTTTTTTTCCCTCCGAAGCTCGGAATTTCTTTGATGAATATTGGATAGATCAATGGAGTATTAGATTTCACGTAAATTGATCATTAAAAAAAAATTATTTGGTCTCACTCATTGTGATTTTAAAATTATCCAATATATATTATTATATTTGATTTGTTAAATTGGATATGTTTTCAACAATAAGTGTATTATGTATATAATATATATTAATTGATGTGGGTAAAAAATATAATACAATTTTATTCCAGAAAATGACACGTAAGTAAAAATAATCTCGCTTTAATCCAGAAAATTCTACGTAAGCGAGATCGCACCAGAGACCGTTTCAAGCCTCTGCTTTAGTATTTTATATAGATATTCGTGTCCAATGTTTTTTTCCATAATTAAGTTATAAGGAGTTACAATTAATATATTTCTTATATTTATCATTAATGTAATGTTGTATATTATTATTGTTTTATTAATTGTGAAATAAGCGCACATTTTTGCGTTATGTACAACTTTAAGGAAACTTTTATTGTACAATATTTAAGGAATGAAAAAAATATATTACTCCCTTCGTCCCATAATAATTGTCTTTGTACTATTTATGCACGCTTTTTAAGGAGCTAAAAACTATATAAAATATTCATTTTTTAATTAATTTTTTAAAATAATTTTGTACTTATTAGTAATATGTATGATATTATTTAAAAATATTTAATAAAATGTTGATATTTTATATAGTTTTTAGCTTCTTAAGAAAACGTGCATGAATAGTTAAAGACAATTATTGTGGGACGGAGGGAGTATTATCAATTACTACTGTATTACACAATTTTGTTAATTTTTTAAAACTTAGAACTAACAATTTGTTAAATTCCGGTGGGTGGGTCATACGTCGAAACACTAATCAAGCCGAGCACACAAAATCGATCGATAGAGTTCTATCCTAAAACCAATTAACATTAGTCGGAGTAGTTCACCAAGACAACAACAACTTGTATACCAGACTTGAATTTTTTATACGAGGGATTGTGTATCAATTCACTTATAATTAAAAAAAAAAAATCCACGTCCGAGGCTCTATTAATACCCTTTCACTATCTCCTCCAACTTACCCACACACAACCATTAGCTCCACCACAAAATCAAATTAAAGAAGAAGGTAATGGCAGCCTCCAACCGCAGTCGTCGTCTAACCGCGACCGTCGCCATGGTAGTGGTAGCGGTAGTAGCGATAGCGGGGTTGGGGCTAGGGCCGGTCCATGTCGGGGCTCAATCAGACTGCCCGCAGCTGAATGTGGGGGAGCTGATGAGCGACTGCATGAAGTACGTGAAGAAGCTGGGGCGACAGATCCCGCCATCGGCGGCGTGCTGCGACGTAGTGAAGAACATAGACGTTCCGTGCGCCTGCAAGCGCATTACCCCCGTCGTCGAGATGCTGCTCAGCGTCAAGAAGGTCATCTACGTCGCTCAGTACTGTGGCGTCGCTCTCGACCACGGCTCCAAGTGTGGACGTAAGTAATAATATAATCCTCCACTCTCTTGCCTAATCAAATCTATAAGATTAGTAGTGTCAATTAGAGTTGTTATTCGAGTCGAACAAATTGAGTATTAATGAAGTCATTCGGGACTTGTGTTGGGGATTGTGTGGAGTGGCATAAACTTGAATTATATATCAGAGTGGACAAAATATATTTGGGATTTTTTTATATCACATTCGCAACAATTTTTAAACATATTGTTTTAAAAAGTTAATATATATGGAGATTTGAACCTTGATTTGTAGATTAAAAATACTTTGGATTTACCAACTAAGTTAGAGAGTATTAAAATGCTCTTTTACTATACTAAATATAAGAGTTCATCACTGGTCGTGTACACGAGCGCTTGAGTTTAAAATTATGTTCATACTCGGCTTGTTTAGTAAATGAAAGAGCTCGAAACGAGTTTTTTCGAGTATTAAGCAATCCTACTTGCTTTTAATATAACACTTATACGAAATTTGTGATGGAATTCAACAAAATTCAAACTATTCGAGCTTGAATTGAGCCGAATTTAGCTTTGAATTGAGCTTTAAAATGTACTTATAATCGACTTGTTTAGTAAATGAAAGAGCTCGAGACGAGTTTTTTCGAGTATTAAGCAATCCTACTTGCTTTTAATATAGCACTTATACGAAATTTGTGATGAAATTCAACAAAATTCAAACTATTCGAGCTTGAATTGAGCCGAATTTAGCTTTGAATTGAGCTTTAAAATGTACTTATAATCGGCTTGTTAAGTAAATGAACGAGCTTGAGTTGAGCTTTTATCGAGTCAAGCTCGATCTACTTAGCTCATATAACACCCCTAACATTGATAATATGGGTTTATGCCCAATTGAATATAATGAATGTAAAACTTCTGATCCCTAATTTACTCAATTGAGATTTTCCATGATATAAATATGCGCCATATATATGCATGTGTGGCGAGTGGCGGATTCAGAATTATTTTTATGTGGGCTTTTGGAAATTTTTTTTGCTATATGAATTCTTTTTTTGTTTAAAAAAGTTAGAGAAAATCTTAAATTTGTGATTTAAATAGTCATTTTTAGTAAAAAAAAAATTAAAAATTATCAAAAAAATGTGAATATTTTTTATATGTATGTATTGAAAACAATGTATTTTTTAATATATTGGAGAATAACTTAAATATATTATTTAATTAGACATTTATAGTAGAAGGAAAGATATTTTTTAATATATTGGAGAATAACTTAAATATATTATTTAATTAGACATTTATAGTAGAAGGAAAGATAGAGAAACAAAAAGTACAAAAAAAATGAGACTAATGTGATTTGAACTTATGATCTTAAAGGTTTGTCTTCGTAATTATTTATTATTTTTGAACTTTTTTGTCCATCAAATAGTAAAAATTACCAAAAACTAATTAAAAAAAATCCTTGATTTTTATTCCAAACTAGTGGTTTCAGCCACCTTGAGCCTCTAGATCCGCCACTAATGTGGCTTTTGCTTGTGATTGATGGATAAAATTTTTTAATTAAACATTTTAAAAAATTACCCTTATAGACTTATAGTCAATCAATATAATGTAAAATAAATGTATAAAAAATGGTGTAGTATTGGAATTACTTTACCCATATTATATTTATATTTTTAAAGAATAGAAAGTGGTGAATATTATTATTAAACAGAAGGTGCTACTTTTGTGAAATTGTTTTGCAGGTTATACAATTCCCTGATGAAGTGCAGATGATGAAGTGGAGATCAATGCAGTTGTTTCAGCCTCAGCTTACCATTAATACATGTCCTGTTTCAAAAGAGGGAGAGAGTGTTATATTACTTATATATACTATACTATATTCACTTGTAACTCCAATCAATAAATAACTAAATGGGTTTGACAGGGCTAAATATCACTTATAGGGATTGCATTGTTTAAGAGGAAAAATAATGGAGATATATCGGATTTATCAAATTAGCTATTTTTTAGTCAAAATTATTATATTTATAAACTTATACACAAAAATTGTTAAAGTAGTGGAAATTTATACTTAAAATGTTTCAAATAAACTTGAGAAAATAATATTTACATTGCAAAATGTAATAAATACCACCTATATATATAGCCGATATATCGCGAAATATCAACAATATATCAATGATATATTGCTAACTATCGCCGTTAATCATTTTTTACGCGTTGACCGATAAATTTTAACTGATATATTTTTATCGTATCGAATTCCAAATATTGTCAATATATCAGTAAATATATCTGATATGGGAAAATTTGGTAAGTGTCCATATTTTGGGCAAAAATTAAGCCCTAAGACAAAAAGGGAATAAATTAGGAGGGTGTTCAAAAATTCCAATTTTTCCCTTCCTTCCTATTTTTCCCCTTCCTTCCCATTTTTCCCCTTCCCATTTTTTAATTTGACCATTGACCATTGACTGGTCAAAGACATTGACTTTTGGTGACACATGTGTGGTGACATGTAAATTTTGTGATTACACAGTTTCGTTTTTTTTTACGGGGTCACTGTCACCACTCTTTGACAGTGGTGACAGTGGTGACACGTGTGTGGTGACATGAAATTTTTTTGATTACAGTTTCATTTTTAGAGTTTTTTTTATACGGGGTCACTGTCACCACTCTTTAACAGTGGTGACATGAAATTTTTTTTATTACAGTTTCGTTTTTAGAGTTTTTTTTTACGGGGTCACCGTCACCACTCTTTGACAGTGGCGACACGTGTGTGGTGACATGAAATTTTTTTGATTACAGCTTCGTTTTTAGAGTTTTTTTTACGGGGTCACTGTCACCACTCTTTAACAGTGGTGACACGTGTGTGGTGACATGAAATTTTTTTTATTACAGTTTCGTTTTTAGAGTTTTTTATTTACGGGGTCACTGTCACCACTCTTTAACAGTGGTGACACGTGTGTGGTGACATGAAATTTTTTTGATTACAGTTTCGTTTTTAGAGTGAGACACTGAAATTGGGAACAAGTACATCATACACTACACATATGGGTGTGACTATGACTTGAAGGTATGAGAGAAAGAACTCCCTCTTCTTTCCTTTGTGTGTGTTTTCTGCATGATGCGGCAAAGATTTGTTTTATAATTATGATTTTGCAGAAAATTTACCATAAAGCTCTTGCTATATTCCCTAATTTTAAGTTTATTTTTGTGTTCTCATATAATTGAATTCCTTCGTATTACCCTTGCAGGGTAAATTAACCTATGGAAAGATAGGGGAATGGAGATTTGACAAGAGATCGTATTCTGTGTTTGATTCCTCCACTTTCAACAGTCCTCCTGCAGATTCGTTCGATTCCGCCGCAAATTCCTTCAGTACAGCAGTCATATGTATAATATAAACATCACGTTGATTCTTCAGCTAGTTCGATCATCTAAATAATTTGATTTTTAATTGAGAATTAATTAATTTCGTCCTTCAATTCAGTTTCGGTAGTGATAAGTTGCATCGGAACCATCGCTATAGTGATAGCGATCATTTACTGCTTGAAGAAGGTACGTAGCAAAATCAGCACCCAACTACGCTCAAGTAACCATCGGCCACAACATCAACAATGATAATTATAAGGTCGCCGGCGTTGACAACCCAAACTTCACGGTGGTGACAAACTCACAGCTGCTGGAAGCGGCGACAATGGAGAGGTTCCTAAGCGAGATGGCCAAGGAGAAGCCCCTCCGATTCTCCTCCCAACAGCTGACCGCCTTCACCCGCAACTTCTCCATCCGCCTCGGCTCGGGTGGCTTCGGCGTCGTCTACAAGGGGGACTTCCCCAACGGCGTCTCCATCGCCGTCAAAGTCCTCACCACAGCAACCTTGGCAAGTGCGTCGAGGAGCAGTTCATGGCCGAGGTCGCCACCATCGGTAGGACCTCGGCGCGGTGCGGCGACGACGGGAGCCAGCGAGCGCGACTGGGTGAGGGCGGTGACGGGTGTGAACTTTGGCGACTTCGGCGAGGGAGGGAGCGGGGCGGCGCGGCGCAGCGACGACGATGGAGGGAGTCGGGCGAGGGCAACGACGGGAGGGAACTGGGAAAGGGAAATAATGAAAGAATGAGAGATCTGATCTCAGATTAAAGGAAGAAGAAGGGGGTTTGGGATAAAATTAAAACAGGGGTAAAAGTGAGATTATGAAAAACTTTTGGACAAATGCTAGCAAAGGAAAAAGGGTGGGACGAATTGTATTTGACCCAAAGGCCGACCTTTGGCCAAATTTCTTCATCTGATATTTAATACTAATGTTTATGAGTTGTGACCTAGCTCGATGAATTTATATAATGTGTTCAGATGAAATTGGTCTCAGGAACCATTCATTTTGAATTCCCATCGATCTCCTCTCTAGCTCGTACTCTTCTTTTTTTTTTTCCTTTGATTTTTCCTTGCAATGTTGTTTTTTTTGTATATATAGTGCCTTGATACGAGCCAGAAAAGAAATCCATAATACAACTGTAAAACTAAAGGATTGAAAACATAAGATCGATTTTATGTGCAAAAGTGAAAGATAGAAAACAAAACATGCGAAAATTAAAAAATGAACACAAACGATTTTACAAGGTTCGGCAAAGCCTTAAAAAGTATTATTTTTTACATAGTCTTATATATATTACTAATAAGTATATAGTTATATAAAAAATTTAATAAAAAAATATTATTTTGTATATAGTTTTTAACTCTTTAAAAAGCGTGTCAAAAAGTCAATGGACTTATATTTCCGAACGGAAGAAGTATTTTTTATTTTTCGAAAGTTTGTATACTGTAAATTAGGGGGTAGTGGAAAAGAGCTTGTTGCTCTGTAAATTACTGCAGGAATTCAATACAATGGGAAGTTGTCATTACATCTATATTTGAAGGAGGTGGAGTTGCTAGAAGACAACGACATTCATTTGTGTGCTTCCTATACAAAATGCTCAATATAATTGGGCCTAGTGCACTTAATACTTTGGGCCTAGACCATACACTACTACGCCCCCTCGGTCCGAGCTCGGAAGAGGCACAGCTTGGGACGAATCTGCAGAAAACGTGGTGTAGCAAGAGGTTTGGTGAGAGGATCAGCCAGTTGGTCCTTGGAGGAAATGAACTCCACTTGGAGACTCTTTCGTTGCACGCGCTCCCAAACAAAGTGGTAATCAAGAGACACATGCTTAATACGATGATGCAACACGGGATTGACCGCCAAGTATGTAGCACCCAAATTATCACACCAGAGAATAGGAGGATGAAAAAGTCGAATGCCCAATTCAGAGAGTAAAAGCTGAAGCCAAAGAGATTCGCAGGTCGCAATGGCAAGACTCCGATACTCGGCCTCCGTAGAAGACCTAGCGACGGTATCCTGCTTCTTAGAGGACCATGAGACCAAGTTACTGCCCAAAAAGATACAATAGGCAGCTGCTGAGCGTCGATCAAGAGAGTCACCAGCCCAATCGGAGTCGGAGTATGCCTGGATACGTAAATCTGTGTGAGCAGAGATGTGAAAACGAAGGTTGGAAGTGGCATTGAGGTATCGAAGGATCCTCTTTACGGCTTGCCAATGGTGCTTCTGAGGGGAGTGCATAGCTTGACACACCTTGTTTATAGCAAAGGAGATATCCGGTCTGGTAAAGGCTAAGTACTGGAGGCTTCCAACGGTGCTTCGATATAGAAGTGGGTCTGAAAATGGGGCACTCTCACTGGGCATGGAGAGAGCCATTGGTGTTGAGACATGACTCGAGTTTTGCATATTTGTCCGAGCTAGGAGGTCGTTGATGTACCGAGATTGGCATAAGGAGAAACCTGCATTGGTCCGAGAAACCTCAATGCCAAGAAAAAAATGTAAGTCCCCAAGATCCTTAACTGGGAAGCACTTGGACAGAGCACCAATAAACATCTCAGACTGGCGAACATCAGAAGAGAAGACAAGAAGATCGTCCACATATACAAGGACATGAACCAGGTATCCATTGTGATGGTAGCTAAAGAGGGAAGAATCAGCGCGGGAAGGAGCAAAGCCAAGTTGAATTAGAACATCACTTAATTTCGCAAACCAAGCTCGGAGAGCTTGTTTCAGGCCATAAAGAGATTTGTGAAGTTTACAAACAAAATCAGGATAGAGAGGGTGTATAAAACCTTGTGGTTGACAGATGAAAACATCTTCATTCAACTCCCCATGAAGGAAAGCGTTTTGAATATCGAGCTGCCGAACCGACCATCCATTCATGGCGGCAAGGGAAAGAAATAAGCGTATGGTGGTGGGCTTAGCTACTGGACTAAAAGTCTCAGAGAAGTCGATGCCTTGAACTTGATTGAATCCTTAAGCGACAAGCCGAGCCTTACGCCGTTCGATTTGGCCATTGGAGAGGCGTTTTGTTTTAAAAACCCACTTGGTGACAAGGACATTGAAAGTAGGATTAGAGGGGACAAGGGTCCAGGTGTTGGTGGCAAGTAAGGCATTGAATTCAAGGGACATGGCGGATTGCCATTCTTGATGTTTAGAGGCTTCAGTACAGGACCGAGGCTCGTCAGGAATAGGGGAGGAGGTTTGGGTGAGGGAGCATTGAGGAGGAGGAGGAGGAGGAGGGGGCCAGGGAATGGTTACGTCAGTGCGGAGAAGGGATTTGGAAATAGAATCTTTTGATCTTGTGAGCATTGGATGATGATTGGGGTTTGGATTATCAGGAGGAATAGGCTCAAGTGAAGAGGAAGGCGAGGGAGAAGAGGTTGAAGATGTGTCTGTAGAAGGGGATGACGGGGGTGTTGTAAATGAGTTAGGAGAGAGTGGGCTTGGGTGTGAAGAATTAATAAGGTTGGGCTCAAGAAAAGAGGAGGACAGGGAGTTGGGAGGAGGCCCAATAATGGATGGCATTTGAAGGAGTGGTAAAGAATGGTCTTGATTTGGGGCTTCAGATGTAGGAGGTCCACTAGAATGTGAGAATGGAAATGAGTCCTCATGAAATATTACGTCCCGAGACACATAACTCCGAGAGTTGACCCAATCAAAACAAATGTAGCCTCGATGTTGGGAGCTATAACCGAGAAAAATGGTGGGGGTAGACCGAAAAGCTAATTTGTGAGTGTTATAAGGACGGAGATTTGGGAAGGCAAGACAACCAAAGACCCGAAGAAAAGTGTAATCCGGAAATGTGTGGAAGACAAGCTCAAAAGGGGACTTGTTTTGAAGGACTCTAGTGGGAAGGCGGTTCAAGAGATAAATCGCGGTTTCAAAGGCATAGTCCCAATATGAGAGAGGAAGAAAAGCATGCTTGAGAAGCGTTAAGCCCATGTCAACAATCGTCGATGACGAGACTCAACGGAACCATTTTGTGAATGAGCATAAGGACAAGTGAGGCGATGAGCAATATCATTTTCTTCAAAGAAGAGACGAAGTGGTTTAAATTCGGTTCCATTATCGGTTTGGACACTTTTGATAGTGGTGGAGAAAGCATTTGTGACCAACCTAGAAAATGTAATAAAAGTAGATGCAACAACGGATTTCGAGGTGATAGGAAAGAACCAAATAAACTTCGAGTAGTCATCTACAATAGATAAGTAATAACGATAACCATTCTCGGAAATGTGTTGAGCGGGACCCCACACGTCAACAAACAAAAGTTGTAAAATACTAGTGGACCTACTAGATGAAGCTGGATAGGGGAGTGCATGGGCCTTGGCCCAAGAGCAGCTCTGACATGGAAAATCAGTTATTGGGCCGTGGAGAACGGGCTTCTGAAGGGCTCTTAGGACAGACTGAATTAGGGTTTGAGAGGGGTGGCCCAACCTAGAGTGCCAACGATGGAGAGAGACAGTAGCTACGGTGGAATGGAGTTGAGGCGGCGACGACGGCGATGAACAGAGATCAATAGGCAGCCGATATAGCCCTCCTTCAGTAGTTCCTTGAAGAAGAGGACGAAGTGTCTGTGAATCCTTCACCACAAAAGCGTTACCATGAAACTCAAAGAAGACGTTGTTATCAATACAAAATTTATTGACAGACAAAAGATTTTTTGAGATAGAAGGTGTATGTAGGAGATCAGAGAGAAGGAAGTTACTGTTTTGAGAGGTGAATTGCGCTGATCCTTGATTATGGATTGGAATGGAGGAACCATCACCAAGAGATACCTGCTCAGTCCCGGCATACGGAAGCGAATCGAGTCTCAAGTTTCCAATGTCCGGGGTGAAGTGCCTGTTTGTCGCTGTGTCCGGGTACCAGGTCGAGGTATAGTTGGCTTGAATCGACGACGGAGGAGGCGACTGATATGCCTGATCAAATCGGTGCCAGCAAGACGGGGCAACATGCCCTCTCTTGTTGCATAATTGGCAGATGGGTCGGTTATCAGGTAAGCCATTGAAGGTGGTGTTGGAGCGGTTGGGATTGTGATTTGGAGTGAAGGGAGTGCTATTTGGGGTCTCTCGACCGTGACCTCGCCCCCTGCTTCCATCACGGCCACCACGATTGTAGCCACCACGGCCTCCCCTGCCACCGAATGTATAGTTTGCCTCTAGGTTTGAAATTGGAGGGGTGTTTCTTTGGATAGGAGGAGGAGTGGGTAAGATGCCATTTGAGTGGGTTGGTGTGGCAAGACGAGCTTCATGATTAAACATATGAGAGAGGATGGTTTTGGGGTCTGGTGGAACTGGTTGTGTGGATAAAGATGTGACTAAAGATTCATACTCTGCTCCTAGCCCAGCAAGCACATATGTGATAAACTCAATGTCAGACACAACCTGACCAGCAGCAGAGAGGGAGCTTACCAGTGCTTTGGCGTGATTGAAATGGTCGGTGACAGTCTTCGAACCTTTCCGAAGAGAAGCAAGCTGCAGCCGTGCATGAACAATTTATGTCGTCGATCGAGCCGAATACAGCTCATGCAAGAAGCTCCAAATTTCTGCAAATGTCTCGCAATCTATGACTTGAGCAAGGATGTTTTCGGACAGCGATGAAGTGAGGACGGCCATAACAAGTAGATCTCTAGTGACCCAGTCGTTGTATGCCGGGTTCGGAGCACCGTCAGTGGTCATCGGAGAGGGACGAGGGTGGCTCCCATCAACAAACGGAAGAAGGCCTTGAGAGCCGAGATAAGGCCGAACTTGGGCCTTCCATACAACAAAGTTGTTTTCTTTGAGCTTTATGGGAATAAAGCTAGAGAAAGCGGGTAAGGATGAAAACCCAGGTAGGAGTGTGGGAGTCTGTAATGCTGAGGAAGAGGGTGTAGGCAGGGGAGAAGATGAAGGAGAAAGGGGGTCAGCCATTGTTGTTGTTTCTTGTGTTTTGTGTCTTTCTGTTTGTGTGTTTTTTTGTGTGTTTCTGAACGTTTACTCCTTTAGAGGCTCTGATAGCATACTGTAAATTAGGGGATAGTGGAAAAGAGCTTGTTGCTCTGTAAATTACTGCAGGAATTCAATACAATGGGAAGTTGTCATTACATCTATATTTGAAGGAGGTGGAGTTGCTAGAAGACAACGACATTCATTTGTGTGCTTCCTATACAAAATGCTCAATATAATTGGGCCTAGTGCACTTAATACTTTGGGCCTAGACCATACACTACTATTGTGCCATAAGATGCAACTATCTTTAAAGTTTATGCTATTTTTTGCAATTTGTCCAAAATACACCATTGTCCTGTCATCCTGTGCTGTGCCACACAACCGGTGGCTTTGACCCAAAAAAAAAACACACAACCGGTTGACCCGTAACAACCTCGCCAAGCGACCGAGCCGTAACAACACCCGCGGGCACGGGCTCGGGCTTGGGCTTAACAACACCCGCCGAGTTGACCCGTAACAACCTCGCCGAGCGACCGAGCCTTATTCCAATTCATCTCCCTCCGCCTCTCTCTCTCTCTCACTCTCAAATCCTGCGAAATTCCCCCCATTTCTCCGTTGACGGAGACCGGGAAGCGAGCGACAGGGACGAGATTCCTTCGATTCGTTTACTCGCTCCTAATTAGGCTCTCAGGTCACTCTAAACTCTCTCATGGCGGACATTTGTCATATGTTATCATGCGTTTCTATTATCAATCTATTGTCCTTCAATTCGTGTTTTCCTTTGCGGTTCTTGTCTGGCTGGCTGCTGACATTCAATGTCTTCATGATGATTGGAATTTCTTGGTGTGCTGTGTAATCGTTGCCCTAATTTTGGTGCTTCGTTGCTCAAATTTGATATTGTGTGGTGCTGGCAACTGTGTTCATCGAGTATTATTGGATCAATGGATGGGAATCTACTGAGAACTGAGTAGTGAAGAAAGAGGGAGGGGTATGGTTGAGTCGCCACTTTGATTTAGGATTTGTAATGCCTGCAGATCAACCTTTTAAAATATTGTTTAATCACATAAATCATCTATGATAAACGACATTGCAACCGGTTATTCGTCTGTTATTGTCAATTTTTTTTCATAAATGAGTATTTAATAATTTAGTAGTATCAAATATTTTATCTTCATGCCAGCTTATGAGCTCAAGGTAAGTGTTATTTATTAAAGAGTCATTGAAACCCTTAAGAGTGGCAAGTTGGAATACACACAATTGTGTACTTTGGCTATAGCCTATAGTTGACTAGTTGTGTCCTTTCAAGAATTTTGCTTGTGGCATACTTGATTAGTTGTGGTGACTTTTCAAGAATTTTACTTGTGGTCAGGAAGTTGCTTGAGACTACTATTGTAAATAGCTAGGTCCACCTTGCCTTTTTCTATAATTCTTTTTTGAAAAGTTCATAAACCATCCAAAATGGGTTGCCCTCTTTAACTTATGATTGAAGATCCGTGCGTATATGCATTTTTAATAAAGTAATTCTACCCACTTGAGGAAAGGAGGTGCCAAAATTTCAGGCTTTTGATGGCTTGTTTTTTATTTGATTGTATTGGATACAGGTTCCAACTTATGAATTGAATTTGAGCTGGGGTTTCCCACAAGTAGGGACTGATCAACATTGGTACCTCTTTCCCTTTGAATTTTTATTGATATAGTCCCTTCTGTGTTTGATCAAACATCCTTTGTATCACAGCATGGATGAATGATAATAACATGTTCGCTTTTAAGTAGACTGCTTGTAATAGTAACTTAATTTTTGGCTCTAGGTTCTTTTAAGCCACTAGAATGCCTAGCAACTGTCTTACATGTGAGATGAACCCCCTTAAATAATAACCGTGGGTGGGTTTTTATCCTCCGTCTTTGTTAGAACAACTTATAGGCTATAGCTTTTATGTTCAACTTTGTTCTTGTCTTTACACATCTCTTGAACCTGCTACTGTTTCAGAAATTTTAAAAATGGTTGGGAAAACAAACCAAACAAGCTTGCACAGGATACAGTTCAGTTTCAGGAACTGTTTTGTTTCTGAAATGAAGTCAATGGTTGTTGCACACGACTATGGATTTCATTTCTGATACAGTGACATACCATTGTGCGTAAGAGAAGTAGGAGCTAGTTTCTATGGTTCATCTCCCATAATAATCCCACCACCAAAGTGGTAAAGATGTTTTCAGGGAAATAATGGTTCAGCATTCTGCTTACTTCTCTCTCCAATAATACAACTAAGTATCGAGACTTTGGGCTATCCGACCATAACCCTTGTTAATTGTTATTGTATGATATGTCTTTGGAGAAGCTGTTACCATAGGATTTAGTATTTTCCCATAGATCATTTCCCTTCCTAATATTTTCAAGCTGTTGTTTAGACTTTAGAGTTTAGAGTCGCATAGATGTCATGATTTTTTATGCTATTGATTGATATCCTCTAATTCTTTATCAGGAGGTTGTTTATGGGTATCCTCTAATTCTTTATCAGGAAGTTATTTTAAAAAATTATTGCCTCCCCGAACCATGTTTTGTGGCTTTTCCCCTAAGCCTAAGCTAATCATTATTCTATGAAACCAAGCTCTATGAAGATGCCATTCTAACCTCAGAGCCATTGCTACTGTAGATAAATGTATTTAGATGTGTTTTTTTTTTCGGTTGCAGTTTCAACTTCACAATGAAATCCGAGCAAAGACTCCTCAATCCTCATGATGATGGTGGCAGATACTTTGGTCACCGACGATTCGTTATGAATCAGTATGTTTTTTTTTTGCGCCTACTTTTATTGCCAGGCACTTATTAGCAAAGAAACAAGTAATCCGTTTTATCAGTTGATGAGCATCCTCCATAATATCTTCCTTCTGTTCTATAGGCCTTTATGACATGTATTCTGTACATGCATTATGCATATGCAAATCATGAAATTCCTTTATAAACTGTTGGTAATCATTGCAGGAATAATACAGGAATCGAACCGCTACCACTCATGTATCTTGAGTGATAGTGAATGGCATGATATTTGCTAAAAACATGTTCCAAGGGTATTAACTATAATACTTTTTGGACATATAGAATCATATGGTATAGGTTTAATGCTGCTACACCTTCCAAGTAGGAAAATGGGCCCATCTGCAAATATTATGGCACAATGTGTAACACAACGCCTTCTAGCCCTGCCCAGTTGATATTTCCTCCTCAGGTATGTATTTTCTATGGGTGGCATGATGATTTTTCAAGTTCGGATTTTACAAGGATATTCCTTCTGTGTTTTGAATTTTCTAAAGCAGAGGTTCTTATTTGTTCAACAGTCTCAGATTCAAGATTCCCATCATTCTGGCCTAATTTCAACTTGGATCCACGTTGAGGCCAAGTCTTGTGTGGCCTTTCTAATGAGGATCTCTAACCTTTTCTCAACTGTTGACATTATCCCTTCAATGGTTCTGACAATCAAATTCTCACCTTTGAAATTGTTCCTTTTCTTTTCTTTTTGTGAGAAATGTCAGGTGCTACAGTGTGGCATTGCCAAAGCAATCAACCACTGATATTTTTATGCAGTAAAAGGCAACTGATATTGAGAAAGTCAGCTGCTTGAACCATAAATAGTAAACTTTATGTGATTCCAAACCAAGCTACTCCTTCATAATTGGCAAGTAGCATCACCCCTTCCCCCTCCCACCCCCAAAAAGGGTCTACCTGTACCGAACAAGGATGTGACTTAAAGTCCCCTTTTTTTTCCAATTGAATTATAAGGTTACATGTATTGATGGCATTGGTAAGTAACCGTAAGTTAACGATTGTAGAAGTGGACAATGGGGCTAGAGGTGAATGTGGCTTTCTATTTTTTTTTTTATCTGTGAGAACAAATTGCTGGAGAAGAGATTGATGGTTTCTTCAATAAATTAAGTGCAAATTTAAAGGTTACCAACTTACCATATACAGTACAAAGTATTTCAAATTTTTGGTCCAAATTTAAAGGTTACCAACTTACCATATATAGTACCATTTCTGTTTTTCACAATTAAACAAGTATCCAAAATTCTACACCACTTCGCTCCTTACTGATACTGTTATGCTTTTTGCTTCAATTTTTTCCCCCTTATTGAGGAAAATTCAGATTTTAATACTTTTTTCGTCCCTTCCTGTTTCCATTTCTTTTGAAGAAAGGCTGACTGTTTTGCAGGAACTGTGTGTTATGAATACCAAAGCTGGCTGCTCCACTAACAGTTGTTTCTTTGGATGAATCTTTTTGGGTAAGTTGAATGATTAAGCATAAGCTTCCTCATTTTCTCTTTTTGTTAATCTCAGTTCTTAAACTCTATCCATCAAATTATTCGTTATTTGAAATCCTTGTTTACTTTGTTATCCAGTTGAATATGCAGAGATTAAGCTACACGAATCTTAATCATTACACTTGGTAAATATTTCACGGCTTATACATTACACTTGCAAATACCTTCCTGTAATAGTTAAAATTTTCGAGGAAACCATCACCACTTCACTTCGCCGTCTTGGCATCAATAATTTCTCTTTCGTGCAGTGAACCTTCCTCATTTCTGTCAAATCTTGACGGTGTTTGTCCACCCACAGTCAGGAGAAGTGCATTATTTCCTTTTGAAATATTCTCTGGCCCGGTGCAAGGATTGCTAGGGGATCATATGTTGCTTTCCTTTGTCTCAACACTTCCCACTGTGGCCCAAAGTGTTCTTTCCATTCTTCTTGTGTCGTGTAGTGTGGAAGATACTGCTTCGTTCCAATCCCGGCTGCTTCACAAAAATCTACAATCCTTTTGTTCCGCGTCAAGATGTAGTCTAACCCATCTGATCCCGTGGAAGCAGGAACGGCAGAAGTGAGGAATGCCACTAGGTAGAAGATATCCTCTGATGGAATCACAACAGAAGTTCTGTTATCCCACCTGCAAATATGAGCTTTTTAGTTATTGTGTAGTCTTTGAGAAGGTCAGAAGAGCAAAATAGGACTTTGATTGCACAAATGGTTACTTTGATTTCTTGACTGGGTAGATGAGGATAGGGCCATTACTGGTGTCTGTCACAATATTGCCGAAGACTTCTTTGGCGAATTTGTGTATTTTGCTCCTTGGGATAAATAGATTGAGCCACGGGTGTGGTACGTCCCACAGCCCCTTTGCGCGCAGCTTGATCTCAGACGTATGAACCCTGTCTAGGAAGTCAGTGTATGGAAGTTCTGATACGAACAGCGTGGAAGAGATGTAGCTTAATTGAGACAGTAAACCTTCAATTTCCTGCCATAAAAGAACATAAAAGTATAATATGAGAGCATTCCATTTAGCTTTTGAAACGTGTTGATCTTTAGTATGGTATAATGTATCACCTGGCTTGCAAGATCAGCCTCGTCTGTTACGAAATATTTGGCCACTTCTAGGCAGAACAATGTTTTCCCATCTGACTTGAAGTGGCTTGCCTGAACAGGATCTTGTGGATTGAAAGATGATCTCCAGCTGTTGAAGAGACCCTTCCGGTTTATTATAACGAAGCCTTCAATGTAGTCGAATGTGTTCTTTGCAGATATGAGATGTTCTTGGTCTTTCGTAAACGTGTTGAAATCTGAGTACAGCACTCTGATCCATTTCACCTGATTTTGACATCAAGGGATCTTGGCATTATATAAAGAAAAAAAAATCAGTTGACTTGATGAAAATTTGACATGTACCATATTTCGTGCTGGCTCAAGGGAGATCCTGGCTCGTGTTATGATCCCGAACTGCCCCAATCCTCCAAGAACACTGTGGAAAAGCTCTGGTGATTGTTCCTCTGAGCAGATCATCACCTCTCCTTTTCCTGCATCAAAGGTCTTAAGATTAGTTCATTGATCCAGGAAGGCCAAAGTAAGTTTTGTGTAACCAACCTGTGACAACCTCCAGTTGGAGGACATTACTGATCTGAGGTCCATGTCGAAATGCCTGGCCGCTGATCCCAGCATTCGACAAAGTGCCTCCGACTGACAGATGCAAGTAGTCTGTCCAAGATTTCGGAGTTAACCCATACTTCAAACATTCCTGCAGGATGTTAATCCACAACTCGCCAGCAGAAACGTCAACATACGGAAACTCAACGGTGGTGTGTACTTTCATCAGCTCATGACTTCGGAGGGACTCCATGTCAATCACAATCCCTTGATGAGCTTGCGCTTGGCCATGGAGCGAGTGACCACTGCCTCTAGCTGCAACAGTAAGCTCTGAACTCAGCCCCATTTGCCAAACATGCTTCACTGTTGTGGCAATGTCTGATACTGACCCTGGATGCAGGATTGCCTGGGGCAGGAGCTGGTATCGGTTGCCAAAGTCTCTCGCCACATGGTGAAGCTCATGGAACGCGAAATACCCATCTAAGGAAAGTCTTTCCAGCGAAGGAAGACCGACACTAGAGCAACAAAGATCTGGAAGATGGCTTATCAAGAAGATCCAAAGGATTCTTGCTAGGGTACCTCCAGCCTTCATGTCTTTGCCTACAGTGGGTTTTAGAAGGGAGAAAGCAGAGGTGAAAATTTCTCGTCTTGCTCTCGTGTTTCCTATGAAACTCGAAGAAGGGACTTTATGTATCTTCGGTAGTGAAGCAACTGTAGGAAGACTTGTCTACCTTTGAGAGGAACGAGGAAAGTGTTTTTCTTTTAGGATTTTGCCTTTTTTAGTCCCCTCTCCCTTTTTAGTGCTCTCTTCTGTTACAACTGCAAGCCTATGAAGATATCTGCCAACTTCAGCACCAGTGACGGGAAAGAAGAGGCTTCGCCGTGTCTTCTTGCACACAACTTGCTGCTTTCCTCATCGACATAACGAACACGAGGAGCACATTTGCTTGCTTGTGCCTAATCACATGCTTGATAAAGGCTAACCATAAGATCTTTTGTACTCCCAACAGATAGTGACTTGGACCCAAGTTTTTACCACGAATACGACCACCGATGGTGGCAGTGTTCTTGGTCCAGTTTCCATTACATGAAACATGGAAGGATATCTCAATGGGTCCATTTGGAGGATCTCAAAACTCTTTGATTGCATCTTTGTGTAGCTTGCACTTTTGCAGGTTATGTTTTGAAGGCAAAGGCAGCAAGGTATGGTACTTGTACACTTATTTTGATTCATGTCCATTCATTTATTCATTCAGTTGGCCATCAAGTCAAGTGTATGGAGTTGAAATCTACCAAAAATAGTCACACCGACAAGAATTCAACCTGTTTCCATTATTGGAATCAAGAACACAAAAGGGGTTGATTTTTCTATGTCATCAAGCACAGCCCTGCAACCTGTTCTTACCCACAAGTCTCGACGACGAGCAAGCGTAATTCGACGAATAATCTCGACGCCGTACACGGGGCTCGTAGCACCACCACGTCTGCACAGATTCTTAGCTTGTAAAATTTCAGTCATGTCCCTTTCAGTAGGCAAAGTAAAGGCTTTGTCATGGAGGATGACGATGATTAAATATATGCATATGACTATGTGAGTATGACTAAGCTATATGCAAAGGGGACCAACTAATGGTGTATAGTAATGTAGTTTCTTTTACTAGTTGGCTTTGGTTTGGTACTCGTTTGGTTGGTTATGTGAAATAGACGTTACATGTTCCTAATTAAGTGGATTCAATCAAATCTTTAAGATTTCATTTTTATTAAGATCTTATTATTATATTAAAATTTTGATCCACTTATTTAATTAGGTCACGATTTTTTTTATTATTATTATTTTTTAATCCCCATAGGTAACATAACTATCAAAGCTTTGATGAGGGCCCCTCCAAAAGAGATTATGGTTGAATGGAAATCCTCACATATAATGACTACTACTACTACCAGTTGGCTTGGTTTTTGGGGTTGGTTCTTTGTTTGTTTGGTTTGTGTGAAATAGACAGTACAACCTCATTAAGTGGATTCAATCAAATCTTTAAGATTTTATTTCGATTAGATCTTGTGGTCAGTCTTGAATTCATCATATTAAAAATGCAATCAGCATTTGGTTTCGGTCTCCATTGATAGGGACCAATGTTTTTCCTCCAAATTTGACTAGGTCGTATCATAACCGGGTTTTCGATTCGGATATCCGATTTCCAATCTAACTGATTTTCCCTTGATGGTATACAATTAACAATCTAGCCAAGTATCTTTGCAGTTAGACCTTTTTTTTATTTTAATGATGCAAGTGTTAACGAGTTTATCGAAAATCTCCCACGGGGTGAGCAATAGCCTGTGAAATACATGCCTTGAACTCTTGACCTCTTAGTATACGCCGAGGCACAAGTATATCTTTCTATTGCACTAGAGCAAGAGGTTATTAGTGTTTAAAATTAGACTCTTGTTTTGATGTAGTATTGCACTATTTTGGATGGAAAAGGTCACCTTTCTGTTTGGCATACCCACTATTTAATCTAGTTTAAGATTATAATCTAACTTAATATTATAATAATCTAGATGTTTTTTTTTTTGAAAATCTATATTAGATTAAATTTAATTGAAATGTTAGACGTTTTTTAAAACGCTATGAACCGCGCATCTACCAGACAACAGGGAATGGTTTTCATGTAATATAAAATGCTCGAAAAAGTTTGTGTCAAACAAGCCCTAGCGAAGACGTCGCTGTAAAATGACATAGTTTGAAATTCCTCACAAGTGGATGCAAGTCTCTTTGTAAAGTGAGGTAGGAAAGCACTTCATAACCCTGTGAATGGAAATTAAAAGGATGAGTAAACATCACAACTTTGTATATAATCTCAAGTATGATGAAAATTAACCCTAATCTTCACTCAAAAAATGATATTCAAAGAAAGAGACCGAACACCAAAAACAACTCTCAAGTAATCCAAAAACATAGATTAGTGATAAACCACACAATTATTTCAAGATGGGAAAGGTGTTTATAGCTGTAACCCACAATAGTTAACCCTAGAGTCCTAGATTGACATGCATTCATAGGCGCCATATATGCTCATCAATTTTAAAAGATCATGCAATTATTTCAATTTTACATAAGCCTAGAGCCTAGTGGGTCCGGCTTGTTCCACCTATACTTGTAAACGATCAATGAGAAATTTTGTACCATTATTAGAGGGATTCCAAAACTTGGTGGTAAATTTTATAAAGTGGTGGTGAGACTTGTTTGTGAAGGTGTGGAAATTAATAAAAACTTATGATAGTGAAGATATGATGGGGATGATCAAATGGATGTGTGGGTAACTAGACTCAACAAAATCGAAAACAAGGCCATTCATGATAAGATAAGATTTGATCAGCATCGTTGATAAGTTGTGAAAGTCGATGTTGCGATGATTTGGACATGTGCATATAGGAGAGATTAGAGTGCATCAATGCGTAAGTGCGATAATTAGCCTTTCTATCGAACGTGTTGAAAGTAACTTAAAGGGAGCCTAAGAAGAGTTGGAATGAAGTAGTTAGATAAGATCTAGCTGCTTTGGACCTAGGATTTGGTGTGAGATAAAATTCATTGAAGGATTGCTTTTCGAGTTTTCGCATTGAGGAGGGCACTATGATGTAGAAAAACTTGAGGGTGTATCATTTTTCATTGTATGTATTTTGTTTTTATTTCTTGATTTTCTGTACACCTCTTCGTCTCGACACTGTCAAGGTTATTCTTGCCCAGTGAGTACATGTGTTTGCTCTTGGTTGTGTATGTTTATGTGTGTATGTCGTTTCTTGATCAATCATAAACATGGTCTAGACTTAGGAAAATGATGCGTAAACCTCGACCTCCCAAACCTTCCTTTTTAAGAGAGACAAATTTATACTACGTATTGTTGTTGTTGTTGTTGCACCTATCACTGAAACCCGTGTATCTAGCTACTTTGATGGTTGTCAATATATATTTTCGATTAATAAGTTGGTAGATCGGTGAGCATCACTAGGGAATAAACAAAGGCGATAGCTAGGAAGACACTAATGTAAAAGAACGATGACAAATAACAAATCGGTGTGAGACAAACTTTTCTTTTAACAGTTGGTAGAGACGAGCGTCACTAAGAAACAAACAAGCCATTACACATGAGTGACTAATTTAGAGGAAATTAGGGTTTCACCCTTACATTGCTTTTACTATATAGCCTATAGGTACGTAGATGATGGAGGCACAGCTGGCATGGGTGTTGATAGCATTGGGACCCACTTACAGTTGGACTTGAATTTTTGGGAAACCTGCCCATACAACTGTCGAAACATGGCTCAATGGGCGGCCTTGGTGCTGCCTATGTGGAACCCTTTTTTTTTTTAATAGGGTGAAATGTGTCCCCAAAAGAGCATAAAATTCATGTGTATTAAATATGGGTATCATCACGAAGATCTTGTTTGGTGATTGTATCAATTGTAGGGTCAATCATTTGTTGGGTTTAGATTTGTTGTTCTATTCTTTGTCAGTGATGAATATGTGATGAGTTGGCCATGGATCGATCGATTAGAGGTAGTTACTATTTACAATCAATTAATTAGTTAAGATTTGCATAGTTAATCTATTCCAATTACCTAAATGATAATATTATATTGCTTTTATTTTTATTTTTGTTCTTTTTTAAAAAAGTTTTTGTGAGTTCGACTCTGATCACCACCGGAATGAAATCGTAGATCAGTCGTATTGTTTCTTACAAATCACCTATCAACATGATCATTACTTATGAGGATGGATCGAACAACCAAGGGCGAAACTAGCTATGTTGGGGTAGGGATGGGAATTGGTTCGGATAGTAGGTGGTTGAGACAGAGTGTTACGTAATATTTGATATAATAAAAGTCTTGTAAGTTATTTATAATTGATTTAAGAAATACTCTTGTCATAAGAGTTCTTTCTTTTTATACTCTAAATGAGTACAATGGTCTTGAAAAAGCTTTGGTAGTATGGATTTACGTCTATTAAAATTATGACCTCAAGTTTTATAGAGGCTAGACTCCTATTTTATCCAATCCACCATCCATGAACCATCTTACTCATATCCACTTTACCCACCATTCAATGGGTGAATTTTCACTCGTTTGATTTCGTTCAGTGATCCAAAAGAGAAAGTATCATAAAATATTGTGTTCATTCTTGTCTAATCTAAATGTATCAATTTGTCCAATACGTGATTCCTCTTCCAAACACCACACCAATCAAAGACATATACCCCTTATCAAAATTCTGAAAACATAGGATTCGGGTAATGGGTAATGTTAGAGATTTGGTCATTCAGGTTGGACAGGTACTTTCCATTGAATAAAGTTTATGCTCATTTTGGG
Source organism: Persicaria maculosa (assembly GCA_963922045.1). Taxonomy (NCBI): domain Eukaryota; kingdom Viridiplantae; phylum Streptophyta; class Magnoliopsida; order Caryophyllales; family Polygonaceae; genus Persicaria; species Persicaria maculosa. Next base: position 69,888,771 of record OY998260.1, read on the forward strand.
TTTCAGTTATTTCAAGTTTCAATTATCTCGGATTTGGTTATTTTCAGTTTCAATTATCTCGGGTTTTTGGTTATTTTAAGTTTTTGGTTATTTAATTCGGATCTTGATTATTTTAAGATTCATTTTTCAAAGTTTACTAAAAGGTTTTAAGGCTTATTTTGGGTTTCAATTATAGTGAGTTCATGTCTTATTGGGCTTTGGTTGATTCAGGTATGATTCTTTTGAGTTTGGATCAGTTTGGGTAATGGAGTTATTCGTATGCCAAGTCAAAATGGGTCGCGGGTCAAGTTTTCATATTGTACTTAATTTCTAAGGTATTTGGATCAATCAATTTTGGACAGATTGGAACAAGTATTCAATCGGGTTCTGGTCGAATTTTGTCTGCTCTATTTCTGCTCTATTTCTGAGTGATGTAATTAAGCCGGAAGGAAAGACTCGGGAATTGAAAGGTATAAGAGAGATGGGAGAAGACTCATATATATGAGACTATTTTTTTTTTAAAAAAAAAAAAAGACTAATTCAATCCGATTCAATCGTTTATTTATATTTGGATCAAGTATTGTATGGAGACTCGAGAGGTGATACTTGATAAGTTATTTATAATTATGTCTATTTCGTCCTTTGTTTCGAGTGAAATCAAAGACACGAAGCCCGAAAAACGCTTTCGTTTTTTGTCAATTGTGCTCGCTAAGAGATCTTCTGAATTTATGATGGAATGCACAATGTTGCGAGGGAAGATGTCCATCTTTATCGAACATGTATTCGAATCCCAACTTTAATTTTAATCATACTAAAATAGAGAGTGATAAATAAAATGTTTAATTATGTTAATCAAAATTAGTGCAATCATTATGCTGAAATACCCTTTTTCTTACTGTGCAATTTTATATTGAATTATATTGAATTTTTGTTTTTGTTGTAAATTTATTGAACTTTATGATTGACCGTTTAGGACCTTTTTGTTCGTATTTTACAGTACAGATATATTTTCTGGTGTCTCACCAGCTTTGTATATGCTGTCACTTTATATAAAAACAACTAAACGCAAAAGATCAATTGTAATGGTAACGTTATCAAATCCAAATTCATTAATGGGATAATCAAGCAATAAAATGTACTCCATCTGTTTCATAATACATGTCTGTGCTTTTAGTTATTAACACAAATTTTAATAAAACACTTTACTTTTTAAAAAACATCATCATTTCATTAAATTTTTTCATAAATTTTATAGTATTTCTTAATACACTATACATTTTAACCAATTAAAATCTCTTAAAAAGTCAACAACATACAAATCAATATAAAGCATTACAATTCGCTACCTGGAAAACATAAAAACCATCTATTTTGAAACAAAAATTATCTTCTAAAAACTCATCTATTATGAAGCGGGTGAAGTATGTGGCAAAGCTAAGGTTGCCGTTTTGTGCACATATATACCGCTTGACAAATTTTTCTTTTAAAAAAAAAATCATATGTCGTTCTACTTTTTTTTTTTCACATACAACAGTTTAAAAGTCTGAATCTGAGGCGTTCATGTTTTATTCAATTTATTTTTTCAGTAGACTCATGTTCTCATAATGTAGTTCTTGACTAATACTTTCCTCTATCACTTCTCTACATATGGCTTTGGCAATCTAGCTCATACATGGATTTATCTCTATTTTTACAATGTCTCAAATTATCATGTTTTTTTATATCACAAATTCCTTTCCATTTCCATTTCGATTATTTTCAATAGCATTGATTCAAATTTCAGTTCTTTCTTCATCTTGAGATGACTAGATATCATGAGTGTAATTAAGCATGTCAACATGACGTGGTGGGATAATCCTTCTGCAGGTTGGTCGTCTATATAAATATTTAAGCAGTGATGAAGCCAGAAATTTTTTAGAGCGGGTACAATTATATGTGTACAATGTCATTTTAGATTAAAGTAGCATAAAAAATTATATATAATACAACGACAAGTTATATTATTTTCAGATAAATGTCATCAATTATGATAAAATGTCGTTCTTTTTCCCGTTAAAAAAAATAAAAATATGAAATAGCCGAAGAAAAAATAACAAAATAAGGATAAAATAACAAAAAAGATAGGAAATGCAATACAATAAATATTGAGTCAATATGTAATTTGTTGTACTCTTAAGTCTTACCATGTAATAATGTATAACATCTCGTTTTAAAGCTCTCAAAATGAATTATAGTATTTGAATGTCAATCTAAATAAAATATAAAAATAATATAGTTTATGGAAATAAAATTAAAGATACTAATCTACCTCCAATTTTCAAACATTTGTAACTTTTTAATCAGATGTCGGATTAAGACATATTATATATCAAAACAAAACTACCAACGAGAAGAATACACATAGGTAGTTCGCTAGATGAGCAAAGGGCACACGTTCCCTCGTGCCCCTTGCTCCGCCATTGTATGCGTCACACACGACAGCTCTCTTCCAATGTCTTGATTCCACTAAGCCTATTCAACTTTGAAAGGGTTCCATCTAATCAAATTCAATTAATAATGAGAGAAATAGTCCACTTATATGTTGCTCAATATCTATTAATATTTTTTATATTTGACAATTTGCTATGTTGCTCAAGTTATATGTGCTCAATAGAGGAGAGATTCGAGTACACCATCACACGGGTGTGACAATCTTTCTATAGAGAATGTCCGATGGAGTAGAGATCGGCCTAGAAGAGTTGGAGGGGATAAGACTAGACTTGACCGTCTTGAACCTTTAAGAAGGAAGCTTTGGAGCCCGACACACTATCAAGATAGAGGAGGGTTAGTCAGAGACTCAGAGTGGGAGTGAGTAGCTCAGAGGCATATCCTTTTTAACTTTCATATTTTGTCTATATGTCTTTGTGAAGCTATATGTATAAAACCTTGATTTGTTTGGTTTTCAAGTCTTTATTTCCACCTTGTATGACACTTTTGGATCATTTCGAAAACATTCCCTCAACATAAATCACAAAAAATAGTGCATACAATCAATCCTTTAAACCCTGTCCAAAGCGAACTGGACTAAGAATAGTGTTCCTATAGCATCAAATGTAGGTTAACCAAACTTGATTTAAATCTTTTATCACACTCAGGACAAATCAATTGAATAAAAGTGGCTTTTTCAAATAAAACCGAGGTTTAATAAAAACTTTTAACCCCACGAATGCAAGAATAAGAGACAAGAGAGTAAAAGAAGAGATTGACGTGGTATAAATGACAGGGAACAAAGATAAGAACCCCCATGTTTTTATACACAATATTAATTCAAAGATCTTGAATTGGGGTCATTTTTATATGTACTTTACCAAACCCTATGTTTCCCCTATTCATTTTCCCTTGCTTTATTTCCATGTCCACCATTAACTTTTTATTTTCAATGGCATCATCATATATTTTCTCAAAATAAATATATATATATATATATATATATATATATATATATATATATATATATATATATTAAAAATTGGCATGATGATAGTTACCATTCCTCATTCCTTACGTGGCATTTCCCACCCACTTGACCTTTTAGCTTTCTTGTGGGTTGTGGCCCCTTCATCAAGGTTATTTTGACCTAACCTCATCATCAATAAATCTAATTTATCATAAATTTAAATTCAAATACTGATAATATATAGTCGTCTGTGAATGGACAACGGTTAGTAGCTTTTCGGAGTTTATAATTTTGATATTGTATAGTTTTAAATGAAATAAATATAAGATTTTAGTTTAATTAGCTTTTGAAATCATATTTTTTAACAGTTATCCCATCAGCTACCTTTTTGTCAATTATAGTCTAAATAAGTCATAACCCAAATCCAAATCTGGATATAAATGACTTTTTTATTCGTTGTTAAAGTCGGCTGATCCGATGGGGCTAAAGACAAGTTGGAGGGAGGTCGTGTGTGGGCGCACGTATAGGAGATACGAACAACATACAAATCTAACGGGGTTCCATCTCAAAACCAATTGAAAATGAGAGGAGTAGTACGTCCACCAAGTTTATATGTTATTCATGATATCTCGATATTTTCAATGTGGAATAATCACATATTCCAACATTCGTTGAGCCTGTTTTTGATAAGGTTTTTAACCGATCAATCTATTTCGAGACAGGCTATATATGCTTTAGGCTTTCTATTGCTTGCACATTTGAATCGATTGATCTATTTTAAGGTGGGTGAATCTTAATTTGAGCTAGACATGAATTGGACTTAAATATATACTCCTTCTGTTCAACAAAACATATCGCTTACTGTTCACATACGTTTTTTCATAATGATAAAAAACTATATAAAATATCCATTTTTAATAATTTTTAAACAATTTCGTACACACTATTAATAAGTACGAAATTGAAAAAAAAATATAAAAATATAAAAAAAATGAATATTTTATATAATTTTTATCTTTTTAAAAAACGTGTGTCAACCATTTTAAATAATTTTTTAAACAATTTCGTACCAATAGTACGAAATTGAAAAAAAAATTATAAAAAAATGAAAAGTTGCTTGTATGATCCATCCAAGCCATTTTATACTTCCAAGATAATTTATATTTTAATTTTAAAGCAAGGGATTTAATACTGTATACTGGTACTACCATAGTACCATGAACCATCCTTCTGAAGTTCTGAGTTTGAACACTTTCTACTTGAGAGTTGAGCATAAAGAAAAGAAGCTATTTCTATTTGGGCCTATATACCTTTTGGGCTGAAAATAACTTTTTACCAAAATCTCGATTACTTTCAGGCTTTCAGCCCATGCGATAATTAATTTTTTATCTCAATTTTTTAGGGCATATATTTACAAAAAATGTTTTAGTAAAACACTTTTTTACATTAAATCCATTACAGGAGGGATTCGAACTTGTGATCTACTGGTCACTGTCTATCATCCATATAAGTTAAGATCTACTGGTCACTGTCTATCATCCATATAAGTTAAGCTAGTAATGTTTGACATAACATACAGTTTATGATTACAAATATTTGAAGTGAATGAGTTTGAATATGAGCTGGTTTAGAAGTCATGTCATTAACGAGATGCAAAATCTATGGAAGAGAACCGATATTTTGTATGTAAAGAAATGATTCGAAGATCTAAAGTTTGTTAGAAAACGTGTCACTTGTTTGCTTGTCGATACATATAACACCTTGCCTTTGATACTCCTACTTCAAATCAGCCATCTTCGTGACCCCATTCAAGACATTGCTCAATTCTCCCCGAAGCTAAGCTTTCTTCCTTATTTCTGTCACGACTGCCAAACTATCATACTCGACACACACAAGGGACAAACCTTAGTTCATCCCCTCCTCGAATGCTCAATAAACAGCCTCCGCTTCCTCCAATTCGCGATGGAATCCCAAAGTTGAGCTATTATGATGTTATTTTTCACAACTTCCGAAAAAAATGTTCTATAATCTGCAATTATCCCCAAATTGAGGCTATCTTTTGCAATTTCCCCAAATTAAAATGGGGTAATTCTCCAAGAACGGTATATACAAACAAATTCAGAGCACCGCCACCGTCAATTCCCAATTCCAATTTCTTGATTTCGTCGTCTGGATTTTTTTGGTAACGTTCGGATTGTAGCGATGTCGCTAGTAGATTACGCCTCCTCCTCCGGCGACGAAGAAGAAGACGCCGATATTGGAGAGAAAAAGCACGAAGACGACGAGCCCTCAAACGGCGTCGTTCAGGCTCAGCCCCTTCCTCAACCTCCTCCCCCGTCTTCCGTTTCTCGAAGCCGGTAAGTTGTCATCTTCGTTTCATTTTCGCGCTTTTCCAGGTTCCATTGGAGTGCTCGATTGTTGCACCGTGTTTTCTAGGGTTTGCTCGGGGGATTGTTGCACCGTGTTTTCTTTGGCTTCTTGTGGGCTTCGTTTTGATGTGAATTTCTTCTTCTAGGGCATCAATTTTAGTGTCAGACATGGTAGAGGAGATAATTATGATAGATAGATTTCAGTGGTTTTGCGGATGGGTTGTGAGGACAATTTTCTAAGTAGAAATGTAGTTTTTTGGTTCAATTGTATTGTATGGTTGATTTGAGCTGGCTAGGTTTACAATGTACAGGCTTAAGGGCTTAAGGTAGTCTGGATACATTTTTGGTTGCCATTTACATATTGAGACTTGAGCTTCTCTTAAATGTACTTGTTTATGCTGGAGTTTTTCTTTCAGATAATTTGGGTAAACTCTTGGCTTGCTTTTGACATTCTCTTGTTTAGTCTATGTATTATGTTTCTTTCGCCTTCCTATTGCCCGAGTTGAACATTTTGCAGTAACCTGTAGAAGTTCAAGAGAAGAGCCAATGATCAAACTTGGTTTGGTAACTTTGGTTATATAGAAGTTTAATTTTTACAAATAGTGTTAATATGGACTTTAGAGATTAATGCTTCAGTGGGTAGTATCATAGTACCAGGCTTCTTCTTCCTGAGAAACCCCTTATCTATAAATCAAAATCCTAATCCACAACACTATATGGCACCAGCTCTTTCTCTTGCTTCTCCTTCATTGTGAATTGTAACTATTGTTGGATGATGGAAAAGGAAAAGGAGAGAATTTGGTGCTGACATTGGTCATATAGTAGAGAAAAAAAAAGGGCAGTGCAGTTGATGTGCTTCGCACAAAGACTCTCAGTTCTTTAGATAATGGCACCCTTTCCTCTCTTTACAGTCGGAGACAAGTAGATAAATAGATAATCATACGGACATGAGAGAAGGGCCATCCAAAACAGGCCTTATAACTCATCACAAGAAAATCTCCCCAGGCCCAGCCGGTTTAACCTAAATATACCCGAAGCCCTGAACCCAAAAACACAATTGAACTTTGAACAATTTAAAGAGCATATTTGATTTATTGCAGGCCATTTTAGCTGCTGAATATATCTTTTTCGGTCTACTATGAATTTTTAAAATAGTACTTTGGAAACTGCACCAGTTAGTTTCAAGTGGTCTCATCAATTTCAGATTCTGCTGTTGGATAAACTCTTTGGTTAATAGTTTTATCTACAAATGCACTGGAAGGCCATTCTACCTATTTTAGCTTATTAGAAGCTTTACTAAGCTAGTTTGGCACAATACAGGCTGTTTTTAATGGATAACAATAGGCAATAATGGATTAGGGATCTACACTTAGTATTTGCTTGTTCTTTTGGAAATTAGAGCACGTAAGAGTTGACTAAAATTGATGCTTTGTAACTTCAGTGGTGAGCATATTACTTTCACCCTGGAAATTTGTAATCTGATCCATTTTATTGCTAGTTGATAGCTTGATGAATTTTATATTCTCTGTTTTTGTGGAATAATTATATCATTCATGGCAACTATTCTAAGACTTCTTTTGAATGAGAAGGTCATCAATGGACGGAGAACCATCAACTGCCCCCGTGATACCATTGCCAGGTCCTACAATCGAGAAACTTCCTGATGCATCATTTCTCTTGAATTCACCAATATTACCTGACTCAACAAGTGGCAGTTCTGATCACTATTCTCGAGTTGCTGCTGCTCTAGCTACAAACGCGTCACGCAAGAGGGAAGCAAATGGATCAACGAGCACTTCCACACGAACCAAGGTTCCAAGAGGGAGCATACCTCACTCAAAGAATATTCCAGATACCAGTGGAGGTCATTTACTTCCTCCACAACTCCGTGGAAGGTGCATTACCGTGATCTCCTCTTTCTTTATTCTCTTTGCATAACCAGTTTCATATGGGCCTAGTTGCCATCTTTCTATCCTTTAGGCTTTATTTCACCTGATTGAAATTGATATTCTTCTCTTGCCCTTGTGTGTGTTTGTTTGTTTTCCCCCTTCATGACTAATCCTTGCGACATTTCTTGATTTGAGAACAACTCCACCAAGACAAGGAGTTAGAAAGGTCTCTGGTCTCGCCGAAGTAAACTGGTTTAGATGCTTACTAGCTTTCAACTAGCAAGTGTTAGTACTGACTTTCCTAGAACACTGTCACATTCATGCAAGCTGTGCTGCCTAAATATCAGTGTTTCACTCATCCCATGCATGTTTTGGTGTCTAAAAGCTGCTGTCCATTTCCAGTGTCACCAATCCCATTTCTCATATTCTCCTTTCCAATGAAGCTCTATGTTTTTTTACTCAATGTAGTATGATTCATACTGTTAGCTGCATTGTGCTTCCAGTTTCTGAAAATTCCAGCTTCATATAAGTTTATCAGGTTTAACCTATTTAAAATTTTAAATACAGAAACAGGTCGGTGTGCCTGTCCGACTTTTGGGTAGGTGTGTAGGTAGAAAGATGATCAGTAGGGCAAGTTTAGTGAACATTACTCAGGTATTTCTCAATTTTTTGCAGGAGCAATGTTGTTACAGAAGACATCGGCAAGCTTTTTACCAAAAAGCAGGGGCAGACTTAGAAGTGGAGGTGCTCAAAGAGTCACAATATGGCATAAAACAATCTTTAGGGCGATGACCTTTTCCCAAACAATGCTGTGGCATCAGATAGTGAAACACGTGTAGTTAAGGTCAAGACTGACGAAGGAAATTGAGGAAATTTTCAGACTTGTGTTCGTTGTTGTAGCGATGCACGCCTTGGGAAAGCACCAGATGGACCATATGCTTACTGGATGAGGTGATCGAAATCCAGAGTTATGGGACTTCAAATCTGAAAACTAGCTTCTCATAAGGTTGCCGGGTTTAGATACTATGTTTTTGTATTTGAAGTTGTCACATCTGTATCTGTACTTGTGTTACACACGGAGTCTAGTTATGTTCATGTTCGATTTGGCCAAACTAACGAATTAGTTAAAAATTACATAAGACTTGGAGAGGTGCGGTTTCGTAAGAATGGAATGATGCTTCGTAAACCATTCCGGAATGGCTCAATCGGAAAGGACCTGTGGGTAGTATCCATAGGTCTCTGGTTCGAACCCCGGATAGCCGCTCTTTATTTACCAAATTCAAGGAATGATGCTTCGTAAAGCTAATGTAACACGTACAAAAATTGAAAAATGATGAAGACATAGACATTCAACATTTGGTGTCATCCAATGTTCTTAAGAGCAAGAAAATGGATAATTTTGAGTGGTTGGTCGCAAAGCAATTTTTTTTTAAATCAAGGTAATGATTCGAGATACCTAACATCGCTAGTGTCGGGCAAGTCGAGAGGCCAAAACAATCACCAGATGGACAAGCAATCAAGTTACAAGTGATAAAAAATAAAAAGATTCGAGTCCTAATTGAACACAACAACGATAAGTCTGATATGAGGAAGTCGAGGAAGACTCTGGGATGAGATTGTGAATAGCAAGAACATGGGAAAGCCGAAAAACTTCCACGACATCTTGCTGCTGAAGAGATTGGAGCAGAAGCACGAGAAAGTGACGTCTCCTGGTCGCAAAGCTTTAGTAAGTAGTGGATAATTTTGTAATTTAAAAAATATGGATGGTTTTATGCAAAATAGGTAAGATAAAGGGTGTTTTGTGAAGATTCCGCTTTTCCTAGCTACAAGAGTCCAAGAAATTCAACCAGCAAATATAAAAACCCTAAACCCTAAATAGTTCTCCATCTCCAAACACTCGCAGCGTCACAGAGCTGCCTCCCTCCCGGCTTCCGATTTCAATTTCGGTCGACTCTGCCGTCAGACCGCTGGTCGTAGATTTCTCTGTGTTTGTCAAGGTAATAGGCTCAATTTCTTGCCCTTAATTTCTGATTTCTAGCTCTAATTCGTACTTGTGTTTGTCGAAAACGCGTCCTGCATTAGAGAGAACGAAACCCTAGTTTTGTGGCTTTTCCCGTGTTTCGAAACTTCAATTTTTTTTCTGGTTCAGAATTCCCAAAAGGTCGAAATTTGTTTTGCAGTTTGATCTGAGTGTTTGTTTCAGGTCAGCTATGTATATGTAGGAGTTGAATCATCCTCCATCTATGCCTCTTAAGTTCTAAACCTGGCCTCCTCGAATCAATCCTCTTAAAGGATTTTTAAATGGAAGAAAAACTTGTTTAATGATTCGTTTGATTCTGTAAAGCCTGCTTCTTCTAGTTGTTGTTTCTAATTCTTATTTCGTTAAGAACAACGTGACATATTTCTCTTGGCAGGGGAACTAAGGACTCGAGAGCAGTTTTTAACTTGTCAAACTAATGGCGGTAAGATGTCTTTTGGTTTTTCTGATTTATGTTTCATTAAGAACTGAAATAATTCCGTGTTGAATAGGTCTGTTTGATATCATTGTGAGTTTTCACATTGCTGTGTTAGAATTAAGCTGTGAGAAATAAGGGGTACTCCAATGCATTTAAAAATGGTTGTCTATTGATCAACTTGATTTTCAAAACCACATTTAGTTATGTGATTATTTATATTCATATCATAATTTTCTTTTGATGGTTGTTGTGAAACATAGTGCCCTGTATAAGGAGTAGGAATATAGAAGTTTTATATTACGATTTCAAAAGTCTTGTAACTTCGGAAATTCGATATTTCAAGTGCTTAGGGAATCAATAATGGTGAAATCTACCAAGGGGGAAAATAGGTTTACTTCTCCTTTTCCAAATTTATCCTAGCAAAATTGCATCTCTTAATCTCACCTTTTTCCTGTCAATTAGTTTTTTCTTTTGACGTGAAATAACATCATATGTGTAACTACTAGTTAAATCAGTGTATGCCTATTGCCTGACCTTCTTGACATTAGTGCTAGACTGCTAGTCTTGACTAGCTGCTGGCCAACCTTCTGGTTCCAAGATAGATGACTTGCCTAGCCTTATCCTCCCCATTGCATATGTTCCTTTATTGTGGAGCTGGTGATGTTTTCTTATAGGGGCTTATCATTTCCTCTTTTTCAATATTTACAAGTTCTCGCAAATTGCTTTAGTAAATGAAAGACATTTTTCACCCCTCTCCTTGCTGCTATGCTGAAGAAAATTGCTATGTACAAATGTTGCAATATCCACAATATCATACAGCTCCAATAGTTGATCCTGAAAGTAGGTGTTAGTTAAAAGGTCATAACCCATGTATTTATCCCCTCTCTACTTGCATACCCTCCTATTTCATTGTCTGTCAAAAACTGCCTTTAACCCTTTGATCTTTCAACTTCAGTACTGAGAAGTGGATTAATCTTCCTTAAACATTTGCTCCTTGTAAGTTACCCATAGATGCCCAGTTTGTTTTCGATGATATATCAATGAAATGTGTCAAAATGCGAGGCATGTTCCTTCATTTCCCCTGCATTTCATGATACAAGCCAAAAACATGCAATTTATTACCTAATGACTACTTTTAATATGTAAGATTACGTGATTTCCATTTCTTTGACATTCTGTGTTGTCTGATCTGTTATTGCAGACTGTACCAGTTAACCCAAAACCTTTCCTCAACAATCTCACTGGGAAACGAGTCATTGTTAAGTTGAAGTGGGGAATGGAGTATAAAGGTAGCTTCCTTGTAGAGTAATTTTTATTTTTTTTGTTTTGGTGAACTTCTAGTCTGAATATTTATACTGTATATAATTTAACAAATTTTCTGTGGGCTTTTCCCAGGTTTTCTTGTGTCCGTTGACTCATACATGAATCTGCAGTTGGCTAATGCAGAAGAGTACATTGAGGGTGAGCATACCGGAGATTTGGGAGAGATTCTTATCAGGTAATTGGGATGTAATTGTCATTCTCTTTCGAACTACTTTGGAATTTCTTTCTTCCCTTCAATTTTGCTGTCTAGAAATCTGATTATCTGGAACGTGTAATTTATAATTGGTGACCTTCTTAACAGGAGTTTTGAACTCTTTGGTGAAAGTAAACTAGTCTGTGTAGGGTTTCATGCTTTTACCTTGTGGAATCTCTTACATTGCCAATTTACTATGGTTATCTGGGTATGCAGGTGCAACAACGTATTGTATCTTCGTGGGGTTCCTGAGGATGAGGAAATAGAAGATGCTGAAAAAGACTGAAGAGGATTTGAATCTGAAGAGCTCTCTTTTTATCTCCATTGAAGATCAGTTTTCACATTACTGATCTGTCTTTATCAGCAGCTTATTTGTAGTAAACAATCCTTGTTTAAGAGTTTGTGAAACATGGTTAACTTGTGAAATGGCCATCTAAATGTTGTCGAAATGAATGGTCTTGCTTGTGGCATCCTGAAGCTAGGGATTTAGTGCTGCTAGCTAATTGTGTCGCGATCTTATTTGTTTTCTCGAATGTGCTGTGCTAACCTGATATTGAAGTGATTTCTCCCTACTTTGTAGAAGTGCTTGTTTGATAGTTTGTCGTTTCTCCTACCTTTTCCACCACTAAGCAATGCATTTAGACTCGTTACGTTTTAGCTATCAAAACCGTTCTAAAAAGCAATGACAAACGAGTTAAAAAGTGATGCTTTATTTAAAAAAAAATTAAATTAGTTGTGATTTTAGCTTTTCTGATTTTTCCTACTATATGTAACTGAGAAATCAAGATTCAAGGCATGCCTTGTATTTGAGATTTGAGAAACCACAATACATATAAAGGGTAGTCTAATCCTGGTAAAGATCATCCGGTCCATAATTGTGGTCCATTTAATAGTCCGCTTGTCCTCAATGGTGGAAAATCATGAAAATACCACATTTTTAATAGGTCATTCTTACGGATGAGACCTTTCAGAATGAGGTCAAAGTAGAAATCCAAGCAACAAAGCATCATAGTAAAGGAAATGGTTTCTTGTAAATCTCCATTGTCTTTCTTCCTTCACATATTTTGCTATCTTGCCTTCATCTTCTTCCACTATTTTCCCTTTTGGTACAAACCAAATTCATAAATAACACTACAAACATCAACAAGACAGCAACTACTACTACTTCTACTGATCTTACTTTATATGTATATAATATAATCTTATAAAGAGTACTAATGCACTTTTAACATTTGAAATGCATACTCTATATAAAAAAAAACATTTTCTTTCTTTGTGCTTAGCTGAAGTGAGAACTCCACCTGAGAACTGATGAGATGAGCTCTCCTTTACCCTCTTCTGTCATGGATCCTGCAAGTTGCTTCTTCTCTTGCTTCTTTCTTCTGTACAAAGGGTTCTACAATACTAAAGGTTTGCTTTTCATCTTTATCTCTATAAAACTGCTTCAAAAGAGGTTGGGACTTTTTTTTTTTTTTTTCTGCTAGTCATTTTACATTATTAGTGATTGATTCCCTCTCCTTTCTTTATACTGTTTGGGACCTCTGGTTAATAATATCTATGGGTCCAACCTTAACTGCACAATCAGAGGTGAAGGAAACATGTATAGTACAACAAAGAAGGGTGGGGCCATGGACATAAGTAAATCAATGGTTGGCAATCCACCTTTCCCTCTTGACCTAACTTTTTATGTATGCATTAACTTTGATTTATATAGGCGGTGATGGTGGTGAGATGTTGCTGGTTGTTGGGAGCTTTGGGCGATCAACCTGTGAAAATTCCGAAAGAAAGACACCAAAAGTATTGATTCGACCGACAACATCGAGGTGACGAGATGAGAGGGATAGAGTTTATAGGGAAACAAGTGATGTGTACCTGAAACTAAGGCAGCTACTTAGTGCCACTAAGTTAGCCGGCCAACTGAAGTGGCCGGCCACCAGCCCTACATTCCGATGGCACCGGGTCCAGTTGGGAACCTGAGATAAGAGTCGAGTTATTCGGGTCATTCGAGTCATTTGTTGTTCTTGTTAATCCAACGCACCTGGGCATTTGGAAGCAACGTGATTGGTAGGGAGAAAGGTCGAAGCTTGATGCAGCCGGAAGCACCGAAGAGGCAAGGAAACTACTGCTAGCCGGGGCAGGGATGCTGTGCTCAGCATTGGTGAAGGCGGTGAGGCGTTTCGCATTGCCTTTGGTGGGAGAAGCAAAAGGACTATCTGGGAGATAATGCTCCAGGCTGTGAATACCAAAATCCAGTCAGAGAATAATTTGCAAATGATCCAACAAGCGGAAAACAAAAAGCACGAAAACCGAATGTAGAATCTTTACAAACCCTCACTGTCATAAACTTGATACAATGTTGAATCCAGAGGATATAAATTGCAATACATAACACAAGCTATTCAGATAAGTAACCAGTAACACAAACTGTGTTTCTTCAAAAATAACACAACAATTTGGCATTAGAAAATTTCAACATTTTTCGGAAAAAAGTAGTGTCATGTGTTAAGCCATACATAATTATTGAAACAATTTGTCTATATCACTAGTTGGTGTGTTTGGATTCCAATGCATTAGGATTATAATGCAATTATAATTATAAACATTTCAAGTGTTTGGTTACATATTTTAAAAAATGTTTAAAAGAACGTAAATTTTAAATAAAATACCTTATAAATTGTCACTATTGCATAAAGTTTATAGTGACATTATAAACTTAATATATAATGTATAAGGTATTTTATTTAAAATTTACATTGTTTTAAATACACTCTAAAACGTATAACCAAACAATATTCAAGTGTTTATATTGCATTATAATCATAAGGCATTTTGGAATCCAAACACACCTTTTCCCTAAACTAAAAACAATAAAAAGAGAGTGAAAAAGTATTCACCTTTCTGGTAAGCTGCTATCTTCATTACTGAGAGGACTCTCCTTGCCATTACTATCTTCCTTACTAGACCCTTCTTTTTCTCCATCGGTTTCATTTACAGCCTGCTGAGGTGGATCGACGCGAGTAGCAGCAGCTTGGGAAGATCCATTTTCTGCAACAAAGCAATACGACTATGTTAAGAACCTTGATAGATCATAGAGCCCAAAGAAACAATGTTTTCGGGTGATCAAGAGAGGAGACCCCGAGGTTCATTTGGGTTCGCAGGTCCAGGGACAGCAAGGGGTTGTGTGTAGTTCGGCGTGTGAGTGGGGGACGGAAATGGAGCTGCCCCTGCAGAGAGTGCTCGGTGGTGATGGTGGCGGCTTCCCTTTAAATCAAGTTGAAGTCCCATAAGTCTCCTGCTCTGAAGCTCAAGAGCTTGCTGCAACTCACTCTCTTCCTCCAACTTTCTCCTCCACAACAGCTCCTGGGTGTTATTATACATCATTCTCGATCCTGAACAGAAGCGAGATTTGCACACATTGCTTCAGATTTTGTTATCACCAAACAAAGGCACAAAAAAAGAAGAGAGTTTTTATCATTTTGCGCACCGAGCTGGTTATCAAATGGGTCGATAGCAGTAGGAGAACCGCAAGTAGAGAATTCTCCTCTTTCCATTTGCTGCAGCTGCTGTTGCTGCTTCCTAAACCGACAATACCAAACACGTAAGTAATTGTGTCTTTACTGAAGAAAAAGGGAAAAACTTGGAGCTTGAGCTCTACCTAAACTTGTCAGGGACCTTGCCCTTCTCCTTGTAAGGCTTCACAAGGACCCGAGAATCGCAAACAAAATGAGGGTTTCCCTTGGCCAGTATAATCTTCACCGTCTCAGGGTAAACAAAGGTTACAAATCCAAACATCCTCTTTTGCTGATATGGTATCCTCACATCTTGAACCGGCCCAAAGTTGCTATGAACAAATCAGAAAATGTATAATTAAGCACTAAAGGTTATGATTGTCCAAAACGAAGAGAAGATGAATCTGAATTGTGAATAAAAACCTGAAATAATCGGAAACATCTTCTTCTCGGAAGGTGCTATCAGCTGGGAAGGTCAAATAGATCTGCCTTGAACTCGGGCTCCACTCGCCCAGACAACTGTTCACTATATGATCACTTCTGCTGAGCCTTGACCTGCTGAATTTGTTAATGTCTTCTCCCATCATTAGAGCAGCAGCAGCCCTGAAAGATCATCACCATAAAGAATTTTCTAACACAATTTTTGGAGGGATCTTAATGGAATCGGTGGTTTCGGTTCAACACCCAAACTCAACCCAACCCGAATTATTAATGCAATTTTGTCTACATATACTATAGTGAATGATTTTGTGCAAAATTGCGAGTGCCTTGGTGCAGCTTATCTCTTTTGATAACCTCATAACATAAAATTCATTCGAACAAGCTTTCGTTACCTCTGAGATTCATTCTTTTGCTGCTGAACAAGGAAGTTAAGAAACTTGTTCCCTGAATAAGGGGGGGAGTTAGGATTAGCAGTCATCATCCGCTGGTGCTGCAAGGACTTGGATCTGAGCAGCTCATGGCACTGCTCCATCATCTCAACCTTACTAGGAGAGCCCATACCCGAACCGAAACCGAATTCCGAGTCTCCCATCCCATCATGTGAAAAACTGCAGCTGCTTCCATTCTTGCAACACCCTCTTGCAAAGTAGAGGCAATTATTCCATCCAAGGCCTCCTCCAGCTGGGTCATCCTCCAAGCTGATGTCGCTCACCGAGCAGCTCCGCCGGTGTGGGCCCCATGGGGCATGGCTAGGGAGGGAGGATAAGCCCTGATGTGGGTCATTAAGGAAGCTTGCACCCATCAGATCAGCGGAAGAGATTGGACTGATGAGCTCATCTGGGTTCTGGAAATCAGGGAGAGAGTATTGAGATGATGGGCTAGCAAGGCTTGAGATGGAGAGGGAGGAAGGAATCTTGAGGCCATTAGGGAGGAAGAGCCTGGATGAGTTGGAATTGGAAGAAATTGAGCTTTGCCTTGAGACTGAAACTGGGTTTTGCTGGTGGTGGTTGGTGGTGAAAGGGGAAGGGGAAGATGGGGTTGAAGGTGTGGAGGGAGTGTTTGGGGAGATACCCAGTTCTTGTCTAGCCTTAAGAACTAGAGATTGAAGCAGGTTTTCAGGCCCAAAAGCAAGCCTGATCATTTCTTTCTCACCATGGTCTTGTATGAGCAAAAGACCCATGATTTTGGAGGCATTTTCAGGATCCAGATGCTGAATTCTTGAGAAAACTATCTTGGTTGCTTCATAGGGATCCATGATTTTGGTCAAGAAACCCCAAGCAAACACCTTTTTTTTTCCTACTGATGTTCCTTCCTGCAGACAGAAATTAGGAACTCAAAAATAAAGGAGAGAAGATGCAAAGGGGGAAAGCTTTAATCTTTAAGCTGTAAAAGGTGTATTCTCGTGGGGTATTGAATTCCCCCTTTCTTCAAAGGAAACCATTGAAAGGCAAAAAGCAAGAAAAGATGGTAAGGAAAAGCATGAAAGCCAAAAAGGAAAGTGGGTATTGCAGAACAGCACAAACCCACCTCCTCCTCCACCACAACCAGTCCACCACCACCACCACCACCACTACAATCAATCAGCACCTAAACCCTAATTTCACTCCCCCAACAAAAATTCAATTTTTACAGACAGAGAGAAAGGACTCACTAGAAAAAAGAAGCCAAAGGCACCGCCTTTCACCTCTTGAGCTGAGCTGCTTGCTGCAGAGTGAAGAAAGCCATGAAAAACTCAAAACTTGCTACTACTTCTGCGGTTCTGCCTATCTATCTCTGCAGTCGCTGAGCTCACCTCAAAATCCAAAAAGCTGAGGTGATGATCAAAGTGCTGTGTGAGGGAGGGGAGAGAGGGAGTGGTAGTGGGGATCCAGATTCCAGATCTGCCTGAAATAGTCCACGTTCCTCTCTGACACTCTTTCACTCTCTGCTGCTAATTTTGCACTGTTCCGTCTTTTAGTTTATTCATGTTTTGTTGTCTCCCCAACTTGCTGTTTTTGGCGCGTCTACCACACTGTTTGAGGCCCCATACACTAACAACAAAAACAAAATTTGGGTACCTCTCACTTGGAGAGATGGCAATCGGATTTGGGTCGGGTCGTTTCGATTAGTTCATACTTCCTCTTATTAAATATGTTTGATTTTTTACTTTTTTCGTACTTATTTTAATGTGTTAAAAAAATTATATAAAAATTATTTTTTATTAAATTTTTTTATAGTTTAATATTTATTAGTAAGAAGTATTAGATTATAAAAAAAATTAAAAAAATTAATATTTTATATAGTTTTTAACTCATTGAAATATGTGTCAAAAAGTAAAAAAATCTTACATTTTACATCGGATGGAGTACTTTAGATAATTTAGGTTTTGGATATTTTAAGGGACCTCATTTCATTCTCGTAACAAGAGTCAGATATTAATAAATTTATTTTTTTGAGTCCTTAATATTTTATTATTTTAGGTTTTGATCTTTTTTTTTAAAGCTAAAATATGTCAAATGCAAATATGGGCATTTTTATGCATGTTTAAAATTTTTTGAGTATATAATAAATATATTTATTATATTATGAATTTCTATTTAGAGATTTTGGTGAATATAAAACTAATGAGAGGTTTTGAGAGCGGATAAATGGGGTACATAGCAGTCCATATCTCCCATAACATCTCATACTCCACTCCCTACGACACTAAATTATTTTTATATGTATCTAATCTTAAAAAAAAAAATTTAAATTATATTTATATTACTAACATCTAATTTTATATTTTTATAAAATTTTATTTTGAAATATCATAATTTAGAATTTTTAAGAATTAAAAAGGCAATATTTTACAAAATATAATTATTAAAAATTTCAAAACATGATTTTTCAAAATAATTTTTTTTAAAAAATATCAAAATAGATGTTAGGAATATAAATATAATTTTCTTAAGATAAAATAAACATAAAAATAATTTAGGGCCTGTTTGGTATGGATTACTAGAAATCAAAATTTGTTAATCGGAATGAAGGATTCCTATTTTAATGTTTGGTAGGCCAAAAATCGATAATCGGAATAATTATTAGGAATCCAAGCTGCAATCGACCACCGCCTAGCCCTCCCTCCTTAAGATTTTGAAGGGTGATTTTCGGATCTGTGTGATTTTGAAATTGTGTTGGTGAAATTTGTAATTGCTCATTCCAATATAATATCAAACAACATACTTTGGTAATGACTGATTTCAATTTTTAATTCCGATTTCGATTTCGATTCTCATTCTTATACCAAATAGGGCTTTAGTGTTGTAGGGAGTGAGATAAGGAAATGTGGTAGGGTAGAGATCTTGTTTGGGTGTAGAGTGGTGTGCAAGCAGCGCGTGGAATTAGAGATGAAAATGGAGGAGGTGGGTCAATTTAGCTATGAGATTATAAAACAAAAACAGATTTAATCCAAATTTAGGAATAATTGAACAAATTCTAAATTTTGGTGTGTGGAATGATTAAAATATTGAAAGATGTTGTCTAATTATTATTGTGAGCGAGCGCATCGATGTTATATATTAGGGGGTGGACCAAATGTCTCCATCACATGTCTCCTTCTTTGCCCCCACATACCCTCTTATTTCTTTATAAATAGTTCAATCTTGAAAATCTTCCTAATGGCATTTAACCCCAAATTATTTTGGTTTTATTTTTATGATCTTAAAAAATATATTTACACTAATTTTTAGTAAAACTTAAAGATAAAATCTAATTTAATTTACTTTTTCAATTTCAACTAGATTATAAACTCAAACCAAATGAAGACAATGTAAAATTTACGGTTGTCTACTTGTCTTTGCCCCACATCACTGTTCCTATTTATTGAATTTGACTACAGATTTGAAACTTATGAATTTTTTAGAGATGAAAATAATGATTATGGAGTTATGAATAAACTTTAGATTTGCAAGCAATATCTCATTCCATCGATGATTTGCACAAGACTAAGAAAATACTCCGGAGTATCAAACATGGTAGCTATATTTCCTTCCACCAATGATTTGAGGCTGCTGGTGATGAGGTGCTTCTGGACGTTGTACCTGGGTTCAGTGGCGGCCGCAGAATCCTCCGAAAGGTGGGGCAGGCGCGAAATTTCTAGTGTGCACTGAGATATTAGCCTTGAATAAACTCCTTTACCTAAGCTACGACTTTCAACTTAGCAATGGATTGTAGAAAAGTACTTACATTTGCTTGATTGCTATGGTAGTGGTTTCTCGTCATTCATTGGATATTCAGGCATTTGTCATATTTAGGAGTGTAAACTTATCGAAATTCAATCATGCTAAATTCAAGGCTTTTGCATATTATCTAGGATTGTAAACTCATCAACTTTATAATATCTTTTGGTTCCCAAAGACATGTAGGGTACGAAAATATAAATATTGCATAAAGCTTCACAAATTCAATTAATAAATTTCATTCTCAAAATCACATATACACAATAATTAAAACACAAAATTTATTCTCAAAATCACAAACTCTACAATAATTAAAAACACAAAATTTATTCTCAAAATCACAAACTCTAATGAAAATTTCACAAAATTTATTCTCATAATCAAATCCTAATTTCACCAATTTTATGGGGTTTAATTAGTTTATAGCTAGATAATTTGTATATAATAGGGAGCTCGGGAAGTGGGAATATAATTAAATAAGGGGTAGAAACATAAAGAGCGGGTGCAAGTTGAACAAAGAATAAAAAAACTTTTTTGAGGGAGGTGAAATTTTTTTTTGAAAAAAAGAGGCTAATTTCACCAATTTTATGGGGCTTAATTAGTTATAGCTAGATAATTTGTATCTAATAGGGAGGTGGGGTGCAAGTTGAACATAGAGGGTGGGGTGCAAGTTGAACAAAGAATAAAAAAGCTTTTTTGGGGGAGGTGAAATTTTTTTTAAAAAAAAGAGGCTAGTAAGAATTGAACCCCAACCTTTGGTCTCATTTTACTTTCCTTCCTTCCCACCAACCAACTAAACAAAGTAAATTAGTTGATTCTATATTCATCCTAGTTTTACTTATTACAACACTGTCATGTATATAAATAATTTTTTATTTTTTTTCCAAAATCCGGGGACGCGTGGGTCGAAGGGTGGGGCGGCCGCCTACGCCCGCCCCACCCTAGGGCCGCCCCTGCCTGGGTTACTATCGTTGTCGTAGGGGGTGGGTTGGAGGCAATGTTCTAAAAAACACTAGACAAGCACTTGGCGATAGGGTACCGCTAAGCACCAAGACGGTTTGACGACCTTATTAGTGGACAAAATATTTTTTGATTATTTTCTTATATTTATCCCATGAACTATGTCTAAAACACATATAATATAATAAATTATGCATAAATTTCAAGTCTATAACATATCAAATAAAAAATCACCACGGTCATTTTAAAACTGTCTAAATTAAACATAAAATCACATAAACATGTTTAAATAAGTATCATAGCTTCATAATTGAGAAATTTAAAACCATAAAAAATAAATAATCTCAATTTAAAAACCCCCCCCAAACCGCTAATCCTCGATCTAGCGCTTGCCAAAACTCTTCCCCGCCAAGCCCAATTTGCACTCGCCAAAGCCGCTAAGTCTCCGTCTTGCACCCGCCAAGGTCGCCAAGGTGTCGTTCCATTCCTGCCAAGGTCTTACCCTGCCAAGCTACCCCCCCCCCCCCCCAAGTCAAATTCAGGACGGTGCGAGTCTGTTGAGCATCTTGGCGCTGTCTTGATGGCCGCCAAGGCCCCTTTTTAGAACATTGGAGGTGGCTAAAGACGGGTATTTGGAGGTAGAGATGGTGCAAGTGCTTGGAGTGAAACGAGTTACAGAGGCAGCAGAGGGGATGGTTTATGGTGGGACGAGGGTTTAAGAAATTAACAAGGGATTGGTGGCAGAATGAGTGTAAGAGGATCCTAGCTATTACTATGGGTGCGTTTGGCTTAACCAAGAGCTTTTTGGAGCTTATGTTTTTGATATTATATAGTCTAAAATGAAATAAATATAAGATTTTAGTTTAATTAGCTTTTGAAATCTAAGTTTTTCAACAGCCACTCACCCGAGCTTTTCGAAGCTTTTGGTTTTTTATTCACAAGTTTTCAATAGCTATCCTAACAGCTAGGTTTACCAAACACTAAACTAGCTTATTAACCTATATTTAACACAAATAATCCAACAGCTTCAGCTACCCAACAACTTCAGCTACTCCAACAACTACCAATTTGTCAAACACACCCTATGTTTATATTAATCCCCTTCTTTAACCTTCTCGATGTACAAGTTCTCCATTTGCTTAAATTTGATCAAAACACCCAATCAAGATTGGGCTTTGATTGACTTTTAGTCCATTTACTCAAAATCATCATTCTCCATACCCAATTCAAACCATACCAACTTGAATTTCAGATCTAGGGGTTCAATTTCTGAATTTTAGCCCCTTTCAGATTTAGGCGAGAGGGACGACGAGGAAGAAGGAAGTGAATGTGAGTGACAGGACTGACAGCGGACAAGGTGGTTTGGGGACAGTGTAGGGATCATTGACGATGAATGTGGCATTTCATCAACGACGAAGGTGGGACTTGGGAGGCGATTAACTGGAATGTTCATCTTCTTCAACCTTCATTTTTTTCCCAAAAATGTTAAAACTTTAAGTCTTTGCCGGTTTGCCTAAAAAAATTTTAAATTAACAAATTTACCCCAAAATCATATAATAGATATTGTGAAATAAATTATAAAGTACATGATTACGTTGCAAAATATTTCAAACTCTTTTTTACCACATGTTTTTTTTAATATAAGAAAAGAAATTCGATTATCTAGACAAGCCTAGAGAAACCAAGAGACAGGACAAGTCGGTAGATTGACTAACCATCATGAACACCCTGAATCAAATAACATAAGCAAATGACTGAATGGAAATAATAAAAAGCAAATGACGGAAAAGAAAATGCAGAAATAAAGTACATGCCATCGTACACTGTAAACTACAAGCTAGCAGAACCAACGAACCAACCAACCAAACGGAAGACACTCACATAGAACTCTGGGATCACTAGTGGACACCTCAACTTGGACTCCAAACAAAATCAACAGATATCGATCGCATTTCCACAACGTCTACAAGCTTGACAAATCAGCCACCGTTCACCTGAAACCTGTACCACAACCAAAACACCAACCAACAAACCCAATCCCTAACCATACCATTATCCAATTGGACCCTTAAAAACCATCTCACCCTTAAGGACGATAACAAGATCGTAATAGGCTACCATAAGGGTAAGCCAAAATAGAGGCATATAAAACGGGACAGAGAATAAGAAAACAACAACAATAAATAAGCATAAAGGTAGAAAAGCGATTAGAAACGAACCCATAAGGCTCTCAGATAACTTTTGTTTTTGGCCTTCTTCTACGAAAACACAAGGTTGTTACAACGCTAAAAAAAAGTAGAGATCCGAAAGCCTTGATTGGAGCCGATGGAGCCGTCGAGAAGCTGGCGGGCCCAAGGTCGGAACCAAGGATAGAGACAAGGGTGTCCTCGAAGAGGGCAGAACCGAGGGAAGAGTCGAAGGCGGAGCCGCGGTAGTCCTGTCGTCGATAGCGGTTGGTTGCTTGGGGTTGAAGAGGAAGGGGGATGGGGGACGCCAGGCGCTCTTGACGGTGAGGACGATGCCTTGTTGCTGTTGGGCACAGTGATGAGGGAGAGGGGCGGAGGCGTTGGAGCCTTAGAGCGACGACATGGCCACCTTGAAGAGGAGGTCGACCGAAGCTGATGGCAGTGGCGCCGACTGAGGCAGATGTGTGACGATGGAGGACGGTGAGTCGAGGGCAACTCGCAAGATACGGGAAGTGACGGGCTCATGGCCGATAGAACCATGGAAGGTGGTGACTAAGGAGGGCGATAGCAAGGTGTGAAGATGGGGAGGCGGCGACGACAGATACGCTCAAAAGGGAGTGTATTCTAGGTCGCCCTTTTTCTTATTGAAAGAAAAAATTACCACATAAAATTAGAATATTTTTTTTCGGATTAGCCAAAAATCTGAAGAAATTAGCAAAATGGTCAAGATCTAAAAGTATTTAGCGATTTAGCTAAAGTGGGGTAAAATTGCTGGTGGCGATAACCTATAAGTGTGACGAACATCCCAATTTCATTTTAATTTTAACTTATTTTTAATTGTTCAATTTACATTAAATTGTAATAAAAACGAGGGGCAAAATCGTACTTTGACACAATTAACTGAAATTTGGACGGAAAATTAACAAGGGTGGTCAATTGCTAACAAACTTGATATAAAGGGTGATTTTCGGTAATAGGTATATAAGAGCATCCGCACCAGGGAACAAAACCACCCTATTTGATTAAGCATTTGATGGGCCCCTACGCATATTTGCTCAAGCAAAACCATTTTGGAGCTCACACCGGTCTTAAATTGCTTGAGTAGTCAACCATTTGGATTTGCTCCATATGTCACTTGAGCAAAATTTGCTCAACTGATTGATTGCTTGAGCAATTAGTGGGGGATTCATCCCTTTTTCCTTTTTCTTCACTTACATAAAATAATTTTAAAGTATATAAATTTGTTTTGGCCCATCATTTGCTTGAGCAATGGGTGTGTGCAAAAAATGTTTTACTTGGGCAAATTTTAGTTGAAGCAAAATTTGCTTTCGGACCCACCATTTGCTTGAACAAATTCAATTTATGGGTGTGGATACTCTAAGGGGTGGTTTCAGGTAATATGGTATATTGTAGGGTTGGTTTCAGGCAATATGGTAAAGTCATAGTTTTAAATAGCACGACTTACATATTATATGTATCTTTTTTTTAAATCTGGGGCAAAGTCGCTCCATACTTCAACTAAATCGCTAAATACTTGACAATTTTGTTAATTTCTTTCGGATTTTTGGCTAATCCGAAAAAAAATTCCATAAAATTATGATAAAGTGCATGTTACTTCTAGAAATTTTCGTTGTAATCATAAATAAATTGTTAAATTGTTCCCCACCCCCTCCGCCCTCTTCGTGTCCTAGGCCTATCCAAAGACCTTGTCACTTTCCCAGGTTTCTCACTCCGCCGGTATCTGTTTGTTTTGATTTCAAATTGCAAAATGTTAGCCCTAACTCTAGATTTTGCATTCGTTTCAGCTTATTGAGACGGGAATTCCGCTCTCCGACGCCATTGAAATCGTTGAAACGATTTATATGTAACCAAAGATAAATCTCAGCCTAGAAACTCAATTGATGAGTTCGAAGGTGAGTGAACTAGGTCTAGAGATTGAGGAAGAAGAATCAATCCGAAGAACACTAGAACGGAGATTTGATTTGAGAGAGTTTGAGATTGGGAAAATTGGTTTTGTATTTGATTGATTACTGATTACAGAAGCAACAGCTTGTATACGAAGAAGCTGGAGACGATGACTACCAAACTGGGCCTAAAGCCAAATACGAACTATAAGCCCAACTTATGCTAAAGGCCTAAGGCCCATTATAGAGATTAAAGTGAACTAACAGAAGAGAAAGACTGAAATATAAACTCCAAATATGAAAACCCCGTTACAGTTCAGTGGCTGGAATTTAGCCTTGATTTCGTTCGAATTGGGTGTGTTTTCGTCTTCTTTAGACTGATTTGCTTTGATTGAAGTTTTTTAGGGTTTGGGTGCAATTCATAAGATTTGGAAGGTTTGCTGTGAATCTGTGTGAAAAAAATTAGGGGAAATCATCTCTAAATTGAAAAATTTTCGAAAATTTGGAGGAGCAGTTGCTGGAGATGATCCTCCAAAATCGATGATGCACTGATTATTCACATGGCAGATCGGCCTTCCATGTCTAAGAGGATAAGGAATGAGGCGGAGGTTGAAGACGTCTCCATGAAACTGTACTGTCACCAACGTGTGCTTGAATGCCCCATCTCCTTAGATTCCTTGTCCATTCCCATCTTTCAGGTTTCCCCTTTAACACACATTAGTTCTTTCTCTATCAGGATTGAATCGGATGAGCTAATTTCATTTCTATGAGTCTTAAGCTCGCTTGCCCCTTTAGGATTTATGGCTGTGCAGAGAAAATCAGCTACTGTGATAAGCGTTTGCACAAAGCGACTTGTTTCTATGCTCCGTATGAGTGTCCGTTCACAGGCTGCCTCTTTTCCGGTCCTCCATGTTATAACGAGAATGATAAAAGAGAAGAAAGACACAGAGATTTACGTGGTTCAGCAACGGTGTGTTGCCTACATCCACGGGCAGAGAACCAGTTTTCTTATTAGAGGAAGCAAAACAGATTAGGGTTACAAGGTTGGATGCCTCTAGGGTAGGCCTGTAGGAGATTATATAGCCTTACCTAATTCTAATCCTATTAGGATAAGTATATCAATAAGGCCTAAAGGGATAAATCTAAATCTACATAAATATATCTTTATCTATATCTTATTATAGATAAATCTACCTATAATAAATATATCCCTAAAGATAAACTCTATTAGATAGATTCAAGTTATTCCAACAAATCTCCACCTTGACTTGAATCCTCTCAGATGTACCAACCGCATTGTAGCGCCAGACGTACTAGATGCAATGACATGCCGATGTACCAGATGCGCTTCAATGCCGGATGTACCAGAATCTCCTCTCAGAAACAGATGCACCATGACAAGTGCCAGACGTTCTTCTGCCTCAGATTTGTCCTCGTAGGAGGACCCAGATTGCTCCGCAGAGCAACTCAACAGCTGGTGATGTTATGCAAGTCCAAACAATGTTGGAACTTGCTCTTCGGAACTGGCTTGGTGAACATACCAGCGGGATTATCAGCTGTCCCCACCTTCTTCACCCTGATTCTCTTCTCAGCCTGCCAGTGTACTGACTCACCTCCAGAAACAGCAGCCTTGTAGTTGGATGGAACACCATCCTTCCCCTCCTCGGCCACATGCAAAGCATATCCCACCAGATCGTTAGACTTGGATCTCGCAGGCCCCCTGATGTCAACCCTTCGTGGTCGATCTAGAGCAATACTCTGATGTACAGCTCCACCTGTTCCTGTGTCTAGTGGTATATTCTTTGTCACACCAGTATCTGACTCAGTAGTACCTGTCTGTGATGATTGGTCAGTGACCAACTCAGGTGTCTGAGTCTCTGTTGGAGTGAAGTTCAACTCCACCTCCTCAGCAACAGTCTCCCTAACCTTGACTGAAGCAGCATCTGCAGCACCTGTGACTGCTGAACCTTGTAAGGCATACAAAGTTCCCTTTCCCTGCTTGACTCCATGCAGAACCACATCACAACCTCTGAACACACGCAGCTTTCCACCATGACCCGTGTAACTGAACCCCTTGTCGTCTAACACCGTTAGGGATATCAGATTCTTCGTCATGGATGGCACGTGCCTGACATCCTCCAATGTGCGAAATTTCCCATCATCTGTCCGAAGCCTGACTGAGCCGATCCCAACAACCTTGCAGATGACATTGTTTCCCATAGAAACATTGCCCTTGTCTACACATCTATATGTTGTAAACAACTCTCTTCTAGGACATACGTGACAGGACGCACCTGAGTCAAGAAACCACACATCATGATCTATGCGATTACCTGCTAGTAAAACAATATCTTCCTCAGAAGTATTTCCACCATGAACTACTGCTGCAGATCCAGATTTCTGCTCTTGTTCCCTCTTCTTAGGACAGTCATTCTTCCAATGACCTTTCTCCTTACAGTAGTTACAAACGTCGTCTGGTTTAGGGCCTGATTTACGACCTTGCTTCTTGCCCCTTCTACCATCAGAATTTCCTCCGTTGGCCACAAGCCCGGAAGCCTGATTGTCTGTAACTGACGTGGTTGCCTTCAGACGCAACTCTCTGCTGTGAAGCGACGATCTAACCTCTTCCAACGTGATGGTGTCCTTCCCAACGACGAACGACTGAACGAAGTTCTCGTATGTGGGGGGTAGGGATACCAGCAGAATTAGGGCAGCATCTTCGTCCTCCACCTTAACATCAATATTACGCAATTCAAGCAATAGAGTGTTAAGTTGATCAAGATGATCTCTGAGTTGTGTACCTTCCTGCATACGCAGCCCGAACAACCGTTGTTTCAGAAGCAACTTGTTCGTCAGAGACTTTGTCATGTAAAAAGACTCCAACTTTAGCCACAAGCCGCCTGCGGTTTCCTGATCAGCAACTTCTATTATGACATCGTCTGCGAGACACAACATAATCGTCGAATGAGCCTTCTCCTCCAAAAGGCCGTACTCAGCGGTGGTTGTATCTGCCCCCTTCTTGTCGGTGGCCAACGGTGTCCATAAACCTTGCTGTTTCAGCAAAGCCCGCATCTTGATCTGCCACAGACTGAAAGAGTTTCTTCCAGTAAACTTGTCAATCTTCACTACAGATCCAGACATCATTCTCAACAGAAATCACAACCAAGGCTCTGATACCAGTTTGTTATAACGAGAATGATAAAAGCGAAGAAAGACACAGAGATTTACGTGGTTCAGCAACGGTGTGTTGCCTACATCCACGGGCAGAGAACCAGTTTTCTTATTAGAGGAAACAAAACAGATTAGGGTTACAAGGTTGGATGCCTCTAGGGTAGGCCTGTAGGAGATTATATAGCCTTACCTAATTCTAATCCTATTAGGATAAGTATATCAATAAGGCCTAAAGGGATAAATCTAAATCTACATAAATATATCTTTATCTATATCTTATTATAGATAAATCTACCTATAATAAATATATCCCTAAAGATAAACTCTATTAGATAGATTCAAGTTATTCCAACACTCCAAGGGATTTGTATATCCACCTAAAGGAACAACACCCGAGCGCAGTGGTCACTGCAAGTTTATTGCCGAGTTCCTGTGAGTAGGGCTGATGACTTTGTGGTGTTCCTCGAAAACAAGGAGGCCGAGGATGGGGGCTATCTTTACTCTCCACCTGAAAGGGTCATGTATTTGGGTATTCACTTCATATGAATCTAGACAGCGGTTCTTTCAAAAGTTCTTTGAGCATATCATCGGATACATTTCCCTTCCGTGATGATCATTCGACTAAGGAGAAGACATATGGGAACAACTATCATTTCCCTTTGCTCTGAAGAGTGTAATCTCTGGCTTAACCTGTCGAGTAAAGATGAATCGTCTGGTGATTCCACTTGAGGCGCTTCTTGATTGATGCAACAAGTTTCTGTGGCGTTGTGCGTTTTTTTGGCTAAGGGGAATCATGCCTATTTCGCTTCACCAAGTCTTGCAGGTGAGTTTGATCTCTTTGAAATGTCCCATTTTTGTTGACTGCACTTAGAACTTGATCACTAATATGCCCTCTAGTTGCTTCTTTTGACATTTTTTATATGGCTTTATAGTCTAAGTTGGAAGCTTGTACATAGTTGATAAAGACATGCTTGATCTTGTGTCGTCGCTATCCATTATGCTAGGTTCTTGCATTTGCACATGTAATGGTGTACGAATTACCGTATGATCGATTGTATGGATGTAGCTAGCTCTTTCAAGAACACTATAAGATGCTCCATCTCCTTTTATTTTTTTTGGTAGGATGCAGAGTTTTTGGACCGAACCGGACCTAAACCGAACCTAGGAGATTAAGTTCGGTTTTTGGTTTACAATTTCTAAAAATTCGGTTTTAGGTTGCAATAACAGATTTTCAATTTGAGCAAATTTGTTCTTTCTCTTCTTCTTCTACCTTCCGTAATCAAACAAAAACTAAATCTAACACGTTGAGGACATAGACTACAGACGAAATCAAGCACTGTCCTAGAACAACACCGCTGAATTGAGGGGCAGATATAACACTAATTCTTGCCTAAAAATGTATGTTGGAGTATCAATTAGCTCAACATGTGATTGCAAAGCTATATATAATTATGAACATATCCATACATAAATCTATTTGAAAATACTCGATTGATCCAAAGGGTGATTGATCTTACATATTCGTTTTCTTAGACACATATATTCGTTGAGTGGAACAATTTGATCAATGATCTTCATTCCATCTTAGGCGATCTCTGAAGGTTCACTAGTGAGTAATACGCCCCTAACGGACCCTTCGCAATCAAACTCGAATGAGTCCCTTTCTCGACCACCTTGCCCTTATCCAACACCGCGATTGTGTCGCAATTTTGAATGGTGCTTAGACGATGAGCCACCACCACGCTCGTCCTCCCGACCATCACCCTCTCTAGCGCGTCTTGCACCACCTTCTCCGACTGGCTATCCAATGCACTTGTTGCCTCATCCAATAGTAGTATTGTCGGGTTCTTTAGGATTGCCCTAGCTATCGCGATCCTTTGCTTCTGCCCTCCCGATAATTGCAGCCCTCGGTCCCCACACCACGTGTCGTACCCGTCCTTTAGCGCGGATATGAAGTCGTGTGCATTGGCTGCTTTCGCAGCCTCTACTACCTCCGCCTCATCGACGTCTTCCCCAACCCCATATACGATGTTTTGCTTCACGGTACCCGCAAAGAGCGTCGGCTCTTGGCTCACCAATGCTATATGCTTCCTTAGGGACCTAAGATTGTATGATCTTATGTCCCGACCATCTATTTGCACTGATCCTCGGATCGGATCGTAGAATCTCTCTATTAGCCCGATGATGGTGGACTTACCCGAGCCACTATGCCCGACTAGGGCAGTGGACTTCCCGGGCTGGATGTTTAATGTAAAGCCTTTGAAGATCACAACATCGGGTCGGGCCGGGTACGAAAAGTCCACATCTTGCAAGCTAAGATTACCCGTTATCTTTTCAGGCTTGGACCCCTCGGGGTCATCGGGCTCGATCTGAGTGACCCGATCCAAGATGGCAAAAACCGACCCCACCGCATCCGCGCCCTTGGCAAGATCCGTCGTCATGCTACCCGCATCCGCAATGACCCGACCCGTGCTAACCAAGATCATAAAGGTCTCAAACAATTGTTGGGCGTTGATGTCTCCATTGGCGATGAGCTTACCTCCATACCAGAAGTCAAGGGCCCAAGTGAAGGTCATGAGGCTCTGGGAGGTGCCGAGGCCGACGCCAGCGTACCACGACTGGCGGACGCACTCGCGCCGGGGGCCTTGCTGGGCCGCCTCGAGCATGGAGAGGATCCGGGATTGGGAGGAGAAGGAGGTAACGATTCGGACGTTGGAGACCGCATCCGCGGCTAGCTTGCTGCTCTCGCCTTGGGACTTGATGGCCATCTTGGACATGCTCTTGAGGAGGACTCGGCGGGTGTAGTAGCAGGCTATGATCACCGGCTGCACCGCGAGCATCACGATGGCTAGCTTCCATGCGATCACTAGCCCCATTATGGTTGCAATTGTCACCGCCGATATGGTTTGGACTATCAGTGCCGTTCTATCTCCCACCAATGATCTCACCTGCAAAATATACAATTACATATATGTCTTAGAAAGGGAGAATGAACTTCAATTAGCTATCAATTTTGCACTATTGAGATGTGATGCCAATCCACATCAATTATACAATGAAATCAAAATTTATTATGTTAATTAAAATATTTCGTTTTTTTAGAATGATAAAAAAATATATAAAATACTAATTTTTTTCACATTTATTTTTATAAATTCATACTTAATAGTAATAAATATGAAATTATTTAAAAAGTTAATATTTTATAGTTTTTAACACCTAAAAAGCATACATGAATAGTAAAACGTCAAGTTTTAATTAACGGAGGGAGTATATATGTCCAATGAGGTATATTTTTTCCTATTTCCACTTGATTTTATGATAAAACTTCCTTAGTCACGAGTCTCATTAGACTTTATGTTATTTGGAGTTTTGGTCAAAACTAGACTCATAAAGACATATCTACCACCTCATCTAAATTATTGAATTTTTTTTATTTGGAGAGATTTTGGGTGTTTTGCTCCAACAAATTTCCTAAAATTTTCTATAAAATGGAGAATGAATTTAATTTGATATATATAAAAAATTCAAATTCTCCAAATTTACAACATTATCCATTATTTTATTGAAGGATTTGAGAAATCATATTGAAATTTCTAAATTATAGTATCCGTTGGAGTTAGAGAAATTTTTTTTATACTTTGTAACATTGAATTTTACCTCTCTATAATAGAAAGTTAGGAACGTATATAGTGTGAGATGCCCTAATTAAGCAAGTAATTAAAATATTTCGGGCTATTTCATGTTAAGTTGTGCTAAAGCTTTAAAATGAGGTGTAGTTATAAGCAAGATTAGATCGATGAGATGGAATGCATACCACATTGGCATCTTTGGCAAGCCTTGAGCAAAGAGAGCCGGTAGAGTTGTCATCCTGATCGAACCATCCGACCTCGAACGTCAGCATCTTCGACAACATCTTGAGCCTCACCCTCCTCGTCAAGTACTCGCCCATGTACGCGAAGCTATAATGCTGCACCACGTTCACCCCCAACGAGAACACGAACAATCCGAGGAAGAACAACGAGTAAAACCTCGTCTTCCTCGTGATCTCCTCGCTCGACTCGAAGTACACCGATATCAACGCGCCCATCATGAAAGAGTACACCGGCTGGACCGCCCCGAATAGGGCCGCGGCTATGCACCCCGCGGTGGCTTGCTTCCACTCGGGCGAGTTGAGCTGCAGCAGCCTCTTGAACGATGGCGCCTTGTGCTTGTAGGAGGCGTCGGGACTGGTTGAGCCGGACTCGTTTTCGGCCTCCTCTATTGAGCGTGCGGAGCTCGAGCGGCTCGCCGTGGAGAGCCTGCGGCGGCTCGAGCTGTTGTTGCGGTCGTGGTGGAGGATGGAGGGGGTTTGGTAGGGCTCGGCGGATTCGGTTTGCTGGAGGCGGATGAGGGAGGCGTAGAGGCCGTGGGCGAGCCGGATGAGGTCGTCGTGGGAGCCGGACTCGGAAACCTGGCCTTCGTTGACGACGGCGATGAGGTCGGCGTGGCGGATGGTGGAGAGGCGGTGGGCGATGATGATGGAGGTGCGGCCTTGGGCGGCGGCGTCGAGGGCGGCCTGGACGACGCGCTCGGACTCCGAGTCGAGCGCGCTGGTGGCCTCGTCGAGGAGGAGGATGCGGGGCTTGCGGATGATGGCGCGGGCGATTGCGATCCGCTGCTTTTGGCCGCCGGACATTTGTACTCCGCGCTCTCCCACCTGCGCATTACCACACAATTAGTTCTAATTTAGTAGCTCGTTCAAATTCGTATTTATTTTTACTAAACGAGTCGAGTACAATCACATTACAATTTTAAGTTCGGTTCAAATTGAATTCTAGTTCGAGCACTTTTCATTTCTAGCTTAAATAAGTCGAATTTTGAGGAATTTATAAAATTTCTCCGAAGTTAATAAGTAAAAGCTACTCTATGAGCGAAGTAGCTCAAGCCCGGCTTGAGCTCTACTCAAGAAAGGTTTCGAGCTCATTTACATTACTAAACAAGCTCAGTATCAGTACAACTTTAAACCCGAGTCCAAGTTCACGTTTAGCTCAAGCTCTACTTATTTCTAATAAATGAGTTGTGTATATGAGTAACCAATGCTCGACTTGTTTGGCTCAGATAACAATTCTATTGATGAGCTACTTCTCTCATTGTTAGTTGACTGTAAGATTGTCACGGCCTCCGGTTATTGTCATCGAAAGGGGTTTGTTTTAGGCTTTGTTTGGCATCGATCATCAACTAGTTGTTCGAAGCTTTTGATTTTGATATTATATAACTTTAAATGAAATAAATATAATATTTTAGTTTAATTAGTTTTTGGAATTAGAGTTTTTCAGTAGCTACTCACCCAAGTTTTTCAGAGCTTTTGGTCTAAAACTCTAAATAGTTTGCTAAAGTATTCCAATAAGAAGCTCACATACCTTAGTGTCATATCCTAGAGGCAACTGAGTAATGAAACTATGAGCATTTGAAGCCTTAGCAGCCTCTATCACTTCCTCCATGGTTGCATCCTCTTTGCCAAACAATATGTTCTCCTTGATACTCGTGGCGAACAAGGCTGGCTCTTGGCTCACCAGCCCCATTTGCGAACGCAACCATTTGAGTTGAAGCTTGTCAATGGCCACCCCGTCTACGAGGATCACCCCCTTGAGCGGGTCATAGAACCGCTGCAACAACGATATCACCGTCGACTTCCCTGACCCACTACCGCCCACCAAAGCCACCGCCTTCCCTGCCGGAACCTTGAGGCAGAAGTCGCGGAAGATTAGGGTTTCTGGCCTAGACGGATAAGCGAACTCCACGTTCTTGAATTCGACATTGCCCTCGACGCCTTCTAGGATTTCGCCGTTCATGTTCTCCGAGTCGATCGTCGGGACGCGGTTTATTACTTCCGCTATACGTTCCCCTGCCGAAACCGCCTCCGAGAAGTACTTGACGTTTGAGAGGCCCGAACCCAGAGCCCTGCATATATTTGTTGGTTACCTTATGTTATTAGTACATGAATTATGAATAGGTAACAAATTATAGTTTGCATAAATAGTACTTTTTGGTCCATTGTAAATGCTAAAAGTGGGCCTAGGCGCCTAGCTAGTTAGTTGGTAAGCAATGGCGGATTGAGGAAATTTTTGTTGCTTGTTTGTAAGAAAAATAATTTGTTGTTTAAATATAAGGTGTGGCTATATACACCCCAAATCATGCACGTCTTTAAGGACGTGTATGGTTAAAAGGGGTTAATTAATTTTTTTTAAATGTTAATTAGTCAAAAGGCTTGCACGTCCTTAAGGACGTGTAAATCCTTAATCCGGATTTGCGGTGTATATAGCAACACCCTAAATATATTAGGAAAAATATTAAATTTTTTTATTTAAATAATCATTGTTAGTAGAAAAAAAGAAATTTTCTTATATGTATTTATAAAAAAAAATTTGTTTAAATATAATGGGAGAAAACCTAACTTTGTTATTTAATTAGGGATTTTAATAGAAAAAAACTAAGGAAATAAAAATTATAAAAAAAAAGTGATGTTTAACTTACTTTTTGTATGTGTGATGATGAATTGATGACCCATTTTCTACAGCTTTGGTTCATACTTTTGAGTTTACAAAATTTTAGGACTTTGTATGATTTTTTCAAGTACATTGAATGAAATCCACAAATCTTTCTATATAGAAAAATAAGCTTTTTTGTCATAAATGAGGTTGAATAAATGAGAAATGTCAGATGTTGAAGATTTTTTTATAAAAAAAATAATCATCACTTGAGTAAAAATAATCTTTATAAAAAGTTAAAAAGTGTAGTCTAACATTATCTAATCACCTGGTAAAAAAAACATTATCTAATCAATTATTTGTGTAATATTTTGAAAGTAGAAAACCAATTACCATTTTTAAATTCAACACTAATATATTTTAAAACATCTAATGCTATAAAATTTTCATTTATGGGTAAATAAGTACTCCATATAATAGTAAGATGCATGCTCTACCATAATTTCAGTTTCAGACAAGAAAAAAAGTGTATAGAAAAATAAAACTAAAGTAGTTTTAGTATAATCTAGATGGAAAATTAAAACCTTACATAATTAATTTAAGAAATAACTAAAATATGAAATGAAAAAGTCTAAAAAAATCAAATAGATTAGACCCAATTTCTATTTAATTAATTTTTAATTTTGATTTATTTTTATTTAAATTAATATATGAATGTATAAATGAATTAATTGATACAAAAATCGAAAATCCCGTGTGTAGCACATGGTAGTCCACTAGTGTCAAAGTGAAGAAGACTCCAAAAATGTGGAGTAAATTCAATAGATCAATTAATGTCATCAATTGTAGCCTTGTAGGTTTACTATCACTGTGAGTGGACACCACCATTAGTGATCAAGAAACCATAAAGCCACGGAGAAAAGGATTTTTCACAAGAGCTCCAGTTTAGTGTGTGTTGAGTTTGATTTTTTCTTAATTTGAATGATTTTTCATAGATAGCTATAAAAAAACCCAAAAATAAAATAATTAATTTGAATTCAAAAGTTATTAACATATATTGAAAGGACAATTATAAATTTATAATCCATATTTTCTATTTTCAATAATTATAAATAATGCCAAATAAGAGCACACTAAATTGCTAATTGACACTACTATACCTCCCATTTGAGAAAACCACCACTCAGCAAAAAAGGATAAGCCATGTCAATATGCACTTCATCATAAAAGCCAATATATTTCTCCACTTTTCCTAAAATTGATCCTAAAGATCATTTATGTTTATACACATAGGGAAAAACATATATATGATAGGGAAAATGGTGCATAATTACATATGAACTTTAGAGGTGATAACATTCAATGATGCCAACTTTGTAATATTATGCGACTAAGAGATGACAACTTTTTGTTCGGAGAAAATTAAATTCAGAATTTTAATATAAATTTTTTTACCAATTGATTTTAGAATAGATCACAATCAAATATAATCGATGGAGATAAGGAAAGGAACTTACAATCCACCAACGGATAGCGCAGCCCCAACAGCAAAGACAGTGCCTCCTTGTGCATTGTTATGTATAACAAGCTTGCCTCCATACCAACAATTGAAGGCCCAAACCGCGAATGTTATACCATTGCTTCCAATGGCCAAACCCTTAGCCAAACCTTGTTTAAGACCGAGCTTAACGGAGCCCTCAAGGGCCGAAGAGAAGGTTGAGATTGTTTTGCCTTCTCCGACAAAGGCATAGACGGTCCTGATAGAAGACAGGGCTTGCTCAATTATGGTCCCAGCCTTGTTGTACTCGATGGTTAGCTTCCTCGCAAGGCTCATAAGTATTCGCCCGTACATGATGCCCGGGATCACAAGGAGGATCACAAAAGGAAACCCTACTATTGCTAGTCTCCATAGCATTAAGAAGGCCACTAGGTAACTTCCAAGGAAGGATGATGTATTCATCAAAAAATTTGGCACCTAAGAAAAGTTATGTCAAATTAAAGTTAATTTACTATTAAGGCCTCATTTAGAATGATTGTTGAATCGAAATAAAAATAATAATCAAAATAAAAATAAAAATCGGAATGATTCATTTCTGAAGCATTTTATTTGTCATGTTGACAGAATAAACCATTTAAGAAGCAATATCCGCTACACTATTAAAGCAATAGCATGTTTTTTTTAAAAGAATTTGCCACGTGTCTAATCTAGATAAATTTTTAGGATTTTATTTTTATTTTTTCTACTATTTTCTCTCTTTATTCCTTCTCTTCCTGAAGAAGTCGCAAACTCAAGACTAAAAAACTGCTTCTCCCTTCTCTTTTACTAAAGACTTCATGATTTTCGGGAATGAATACCAAACATAGGGGTAA
This sequence comes from Persicaria maculosa, assembly GCA_963922045.1. NCBI lineage: Eukaryota > Viridiplantae > Streptophyta > Magnoliopsida > Caryophyllales > Polygonaceae > Persicaria > Persicaria maculosa. The sequence continues at coordinate 69,925,626 of OY998260.1, forward strand.
CTAAATTAAATTTAAGATTTAGTTTGGGAAAGCGTTACCTTTTCACTAATGCAGTCTTGGATGACAAGGCTATCACTCGACACGCTCGTAATGACTTCCGACGTGCTCGAAACGTGTAAGTCAAAGTATGTAACGTCTTGTCGAAGCACCGCCTTTAGGTACCTCACCCTCATCCTCGACGCTTGTCTCTCTGCTGTTCTTGTCCAGCAAAACCCCTCTATAATTTTTTCCAACAAAAAAATTAAATAGCTAAATCGTTAGCTAATTGAACATTTGAACCAAAAAAGTATAAACCCTTTTGTTACTTTCCTTAAAGACTTGATGGAGTGTGACACTTACCTAAGAAGCAAAGACACCATGCTGAAACGGCGACGAAACAAAGAAGCTTTCCGTTCTGTCGCATAAGCCACAATTCACATCACTTTAGATATTTGTGCCCACAATGTTTATTAGGAATTTAGGAATGGATTTAATGAGAGGGGTTTTCCGATTAGAAATAACGTGACACTAGTGCACATTTTTAACAAAAGTGATGACCATAATATATGATTATACTTGGTGGAAAAAAAGATGTAATTTATTATTTACACGTTTAAAATGATAAAAAAAAATTATATAAAATATCAAACTTTATATAACTTTTTTAACAATTTCATATTTATTAATAGTCTGTAATAATTATGAAACTGTTAAAAAAAATTATAAAAAATAGATATTTTATCATTTTAAAAAAGTAAGTGTGTGAATAATAATTGTATTTTTATAATATTTTAATTTTTTACTCATCATTTTGAGTCAAAATGATTCACATAATGCGTGTCGTTTTAAGTTTTAACCTAAAATGTGCATTATTTTTTGGTCATATATACATAACTTTTGTCTAAAATATAGATTGTCTTCATTTATTCAGGGAAGGATATTGAGTATATTATATGTTATAGATAGTGCGTCTAACAAGTAACAAGCATCTCCAAAGTGGCAAACATGAGTGTTAGAATTTTTTTTTCCTTTTTAGCACAAATTGTTTATGAATAAAAGTATATTCGGAAGTTTACAATTAATTACCCATATTATATTTTTGGGTGATTTTCAGCCAAAAAATATTTATAACATCTTTACACTCAAAATAAGTGAAGAAATAATATTTATAAAAAGGACTGTGAAATATTCGACGGGTCGTTAACGAGAGGCAAACACATGTCGGGTTATATAAGGTCGGGATCCACCAACTTAACACAAAAGCTTAATCTATTATGTAGAGTTTCACCTTTCGTTATAACCCATAATTTTTCCTCTTTTATAATCAATGTGTCCTACTAAACCTCTCAACAAGAACCCACAAGAGGATATGTTTAATATTATTGAGTTTGTAAATTTATTATGAATGTTTTGTAAGATTTTATCTTCAAACAACCACATTAGTTACAATTCATAATGAATATTTATTTTTTATAATTGAAATAAATCCTAAAAATTTCTTCATTTTTCAAAAATCCCACTCTAAATGAGTATATATAATTTATAAAGAGCCAACTCTCTAATTGCTGCAACCAAATTTAGTATTGCTTTGAAAGCTAATTTTAATGTAAGATTAGAGCAATAAAGACCAGAGTGAGGCCAGTCGTTTAAGATAAGAACAAGTGTCCTTCGGCCCCAAATCCCCATTAATATTTAATATCTCATCTTACCTAGCTTTACCTTCAAACATAATTTAAGATATATATATATATAAAAAAATTATAAGACATGAGATCGATCTATTACTTAATTTAAAAGTTTCAACTCATCACGCTTACCTCATTTAAATATCGATCGCGAAATTTTAAAAGAATCGTTTGTCACTTAAGCGGCGCATTAATTAAGAATCTTCTTTTAGTATATAAAAATAAAAATATAGATTTTCCATACTAGTAAATTCTCTTAAATATCATTATCTCGTGATTGAAGAATACATTGTTAGTAAAATAAAAATATTCTTTCTATCAATTAAGTAGTTTTAAAAGTTATAAATATATATATATATATATATATTATATACACAATATAATTAACGCACTTTATGTAGATAAATTAAAAGAACAAAAAAAAAAATGGTCACTGTGGACGGTGGATGCACAACATTTCAGAAGTAAACTTTTGATGCAACTTTTTGAGTTGGAGATATTGAATTCATTTGGTGCTATATTATTATATATATATATATATATAAACTATAATTAAAAGTATAAATAAGTAATTTATTTTTAACACATTGCATCTATTGACCATTTTGACCCCCCAAAAAAAACCCAATATGGTATCCGAAAACAATGCCTTTGTTGAGCGTCTTTTGATTACGAGATCATATTTACCTTCTAATTAAAAGTTTGAAATAACATAATTTAATTTTAAATCTGGGTTTTTAATTATTAATTATTCGACGTGGGAGGAGCATGTATATATAGAAATAAAAATGACAAAAAAAAAGAGAGGAAGAATAATTATTATTTTTTTTAAAAAAAACCTGGTTGATAGCCTGAGTGAGGAAATGAGGATCATTGAACTTGATGGTGTTCCCAATATGGTTCATGATGGAGCTCAGTATGTAGAGCGTCACCGGCAGCGTCAAGCCGTCGCCGACGCTTCCGAAGAGGCCCAGCCCCATCAGCGCCGCGTCCACCCGGTCCCCGTGCGCGAACACCGCCCTCATCGACGACGACTTCTTCTTCCCTGCCGCTTTCTTTTCGTCCCCCTCCATGGATCGATATGATTGAGGAGCAGATTAGCACAGAAATTATAGCTATGCCCGGAAAGGAGGGCTTTTAGGAAAGAGATGCGTATGGGAATTGAAAAAACTAACTGCAAATTTGTTGATTTACATGACAACCTGGAGATAGCAAATACTTGAATTAAATTGTTTCAAGATTTGATTTGAGAAATTTGATGGAGCAATGCAAGCTAGTGTATATGCATTTGACCTATTTATATAGAGATATACACACCCCTAAATGGTAACCCAGATACAACCTACCTTCTTTTCTTACTTTCATTTTGGAAACAAATCTTCCATTAATAACACTAAATCTGTTAGCATTTAGCTAATGTGACACGCTTACAATTAAAATTGAATTTTTTAACCATCTACATCTTTTCTGATTGGTCGGTTTTATTGTCGGAATTTTTGAATATATATTTCCTATTTTAAATTTATTGCAGTCGTCTCCGAAAAGGTCTACTTACATTGAACTTAATTTCTTATTAGTCTTGGAAAAATTAAATATATGTTTTCAATCTTAAATTTATCACAATCGTCTCTAAAATATCAATATACATTGAACCTAATAGATACAAATTTACCGTGATTTTATATAATAGATATGATTGATTTTTTTATATAAAAATGCTTATATAGAAATAATTATTATGATTATGAATAGATTATAAAAAATCAATATTAATAATCCTATTGAAGTCATGTAATCTGTATGGCTTCAGTACATATATAGTTGAACAATACTTTTAAAAAATAACAGGCATGACACGGATATAAAATTCCATGCCTTCAAGGTGCGGGTATTACACTAGTATGAATCTATAAATAATAACTTCCTTAAGGAACGATATATTTTAAGATTAAATTAATTGAATATTATATTATATTATGATAAAAGTAATAATAAATTAGTTTTAAGATTATATTTTGTCTATTTGATCAAATATCTTAAATGTAAAAATATCATATATATTAAATCTTTGGGAAAGTGAGCATGTAAAACAATGACCGAGCTACAATATATTAAAACTAATAGAAATAAATAATACACTTGATTTTAATAAAAATGTCAAGATGATTACGATTTGCTTATATTATAACTCTTTCATTTACATATCAACTCTCACCTTTTAAAAAAAATAATGGGATAAATAGATTATGGGATAAATAAAATTATGGGATAAATAGATTAATTTAAATATTCATATGAAAGTCATAATTGTATCAAAGTAAAGAAAATGAATATGATTAGCCTTTTATATTTTAAACTAGTTTTATTACTCTATCGTCCATTGCGTGATTTGTTAATAAATTTTATTATATAAACCATCTTTGAATTAATATAAATTACTACTCCGTATAAAGTAAATATATAATCTTCAATTATGATAAAAAGCTTACGTAATAAATCCAAAATAAAGGAATATAACATAAATTCTATATGTAAATTCAATCCATTTTTATTTTTATTTATACAAAAATAAATATAAATATTGATAATATTTATAAAAATAAATTATCAAAATATAACTAAGTTAGATATGATAATAACTTATTAATTCATGTAATATTGGATAGATTATTTGATCTAAAAAGATAATTTTTCTAACTAATTAAGATATAAGGTTGAATATAAGAATAAGTGGGACCATTAATTGAGATGACAAAATTATATTGGTTTATTAATTGATGTGGCTAAAACTCTTCAATCTGGATGAAGACAATGCAGACTCCAAAGAATAGGAATCGAGCCTCCATGGATGAGCTGATGCTCTTCCTACTTTCTCTCCTTACTCTCAATCTGGATTAGGGTTTGTGCCATTGGAGCGTCTCTCTCTAGTGAACAGGAGAGCATATATAGGGGAGTAGGAACGGAAGTCATGGACTGAAGAGAAGGAGGGTGTGACCTTAGGGTTTCCAACGTCCTGAAGGGTTCAAGTAGAGAGAGCAAGCCTTGGGCTGGATCTTATTCTCACAAGAGAATGTTATCCAAGCATTGGGCCAGCCCATCATACAAGAGCTCTCAGATCTGTAATAACCACACTTAACACACACATTATAGGTTGGTCTTCAAGGGAACTTGTTGCACCTAGGGTCCGAACCAAGGTGTCCTTGGGTTCCCTTAGGTGTGTCCAAAGTCCCAAGACCATTCCCATGAAACTAGCTAGGTGTTTAGGTGTTTCTTCAAGTCCTTACATCCAAACTTATCATCCTAAATCTATATATACAAAACCAAAACTTAGGATTACATTTTATTATAACAGCGTCATCGAGCAGGCGCCTCACCACTCTATCCGACGCAGAGTTCAACGTACGGAAATGAAAGTGCAAAACAAGCAAAGAAAGTCCGCAAGATAGTTTCCTTGGTGGTAAATGTGACAGAGCTAAACATATATAGTTTCCTACACATCGATCATTTCACATATGTGAATAATCAAGGTCGATCGAGATGTTTAGCCCAAAACTGCATGATGCATGAAATTAAAAAATATATATATTTTTTCAATAAAAAAAATTCAAAACTGTTAATCATATATATATATACACCAAATTCTCCTTATAAATAAGGTTTTACTGGTATTTGGGCATGTGTTTTCTCATCTAATTTATTGTTATTTTAAATGTTGATTAGGTATATAACATTGATATCTAGGTTACAAATAGAATATAATATATTTGTTATTGTATATTTTATATAATACAATAGGCTAAGACAACCAGTGACGGAGTTACAGTGAAAATGTGAAGGATTAATTAATTAATTAATTAAACAGAGGGATCACCGTTGACATGGCTAGTTAAATGCGTCATCACTGACGACCAGATTGGGTCCCAAGACCCCATCTTACCATTTAAAAAAATAAAAATAAAAAAATATACTCCACTATTAATCTCTTCAACCTTTGAGGTTTTACGAACCGGTAGTCTATATCAATCAAATGAGGTAATTCAAAATATGGAGTAATTCCACATGGAATACATAACGTACTATATATTGTACATGATATGGATTCTAAGGATCTCGTCAACTACATTGGGAGGTTTTGTTTTAATATTTCTTTATTTTAAGTTTTGTCTGGTTTTATAAACTGGTCAATTGTTTCAGATTCTTCTATTTGGTCTTGTAGTCGGATTTCTCGAACGCATTTCTCATGGTATAGTCAATTGTCCTTCCAAAATCTAATCGTATTCCCGGCCATACCAGCCCTTGTCAAAATTCGTCTTTTAATTCCATCAATTAATTCGATCCAATTAAAGGCTTGTATGTTGAATCCTTATTCTAGAAAAAAACATCTATTAATTCGATCAAGCTTTGAATGTATGTTTGCAGGGAGCATGAAATTTTGCATCAAGTAATTCGGTTTGGCAGCTAAATTCGCTTTGACTAGAATTGCTCTTCCTTGTTGGGAAAGCTCATTTTCTCTCCATTTTGTTAATTGGTTCTTTGTTCTCCCTAGAATCTCACCAAATGTCTCCTTAGTTACTCTGCCATTTATGATGGGGCAGCCAAGGTATTTTTCCAAGGATGTTTGGTTTGAAATTTGCAGGTAAAGTTGTTGTCTTCGCTCATTAGTTATTCCTCTAGTAACATGGAAAGCTGATTTTTGGAAATTTATTTTTGGGCTAGAAATCTCACAATACTCATCCAGGTTCTTTTTTACTGTTGAGCGTGCTTCTGGTGTTGCTTTGGCAAATATCATTATATAATGTGGCTCCAAAGAAAAGACTATTGAAACATTGTTGTCCGGGCATGGCAGATGCCTTTTTTTGGGTCTCTTATGTTTCAAGTGGTTAAGAAAACGCAAATCCTCAAAAGATTAACCAAAGAATAGAATAAAACTACTTTTGGAAACATTTTTCTCCAATTGAAAGACATTGAAGATAAATTGATAGAACTACAATCGAATCCAAGTCAAAGTCAGCAATCTGGAAACAACAACAAACAACTACGTACAGTGGCGGAGCCAGAATTTATTTTCGAGGGGTGCTAAAAAAAATTTCATGAAATATTTTTTTTGGTGTATACTTATTAAGAAGATTTTTTGTAAGAAAATATTGAAAAAACACTAAAATTGTGATTTTTTTAATTTAAATATATATATATATATGACATTTTTTTCAATGAAATAGTTGATAGAAACAAAAAAAATACAGAAAGAAATCAAGAAGAATATTTAATGATACACTAAAACATAAATATGACTTTTTTTAATGAAAAAACACTAAAATTCTGATTTTTTGAATTTAAATATAAATATGATATTTTTTTAATGAAATAGTCGATAGAAACAAAAAAAAATATATAGAGAAATAAAAAAGAATTAATGATATAGTAAAACATAAATATGACATTTTTTTAATGAAATAGTTGATAGAAACAAAAAAAAATAGATAGAAATGAAGAAGAATTAATGAAATAGTAAAAGAAATAAAAAGTGAAGCATTTGGGATTTGAACCTAAAACCTTTTGGTTCTCTTTCCTTCCTTTACCACTTGAGCTAGACAACACTCTTGTTTCAAATATCCTTTAAAGATGTTATATTACCTTAAAAATACTAAATATATGAAAAAAATATTTTTTTTGTATTTGTTTCGACCCGGGGGGTGCTCGAGCACCCCCAAGCTCCGCCCCTGACTACGTACGACTTATAAATAAAAAGAACAAGCTATTACATTACCACAAAATGTATTGGAGTCAAAGAGTGAAGACAAAACATCTGAAATTATCGGATACAAACTCATGATATCACCACAAAATAGCAACAGGTCGCCGAACAGAAAATTATTAGAGAAATACGAACCCAAAGCAGAACTACGATCATTGGCGACGAAAACATTAAAGAAGAATTTCGGGTGGATTTTGAAAAGAGATTTAAAAAAGAACAAATCAACAGACGACTATTTGATGAATACCTCTCCTTGATAAACCCGGAGATCACTGACGGGGACAATGGCCTTATCACAAGACCAATCACAAATCAAGAAATCAAAAACGTTGTTTTCTTCATTGGAAAAAAAAATCCCCGGGTCTGGACGGTATGGTAGCTGAATTTTACTGGCATTACTGGGATATGGTGGGATCATCTATTATAAAAGCTATCAAGGGCTTCTTCCATTCTGGACGGATGCTTAAGCAAATAAACCATACATTTATCACCCTAATTCCAAAATGTGATGACCCGAAAATGACAAATAACTACAGACCAATCAGCCTCTGCACGACCATTTATAAGACCATTGCAAAAATACTGGCAGATAGAATAAAACCCTCTGCACGACCATTTATAAGACAATGTGTTAATCGCTCATGAGATTTTTCATACCTTTCGAAGCAGAAAAGGTCGAGAAGGATGGATTGCAATTAAATTAGACATGGAGAAAGCCTATGACAGAGTGGACTGGGAGTTTCTCCTTGCTACCATGGAAAGGTTTGGATTTTGTAGGCAATTCTGTGACTTGATTAAGGAATGCATCCAAATCGTATCTTTCTCTGTTCTCGTTAATGAAGAACCGACTAAAACGTTCCGACCACTTAGAGGCTTGAGACAGGATGACCCAATTTCCCCATACCTATTCATCATAGGTGCAGAAATACTTGCTAGGAGACTCCAATATCAATGTGACCAAACGAGAAACTCTATTGGATTCACAAACCCTATCAATATCATGTTAATTAATCCGATCTATTTAAAAAAACATATCAGAGCAACGGGCCCTAATTTAAAAAAAAAAAACTCACGATGGAATATTTCAAGATCAATTTTGATAGGTCAAAACTATCTTCAGGAGAAGTTGTGGCGGGTTTTGTTATTCTAGACCACCTTGGTAGTGTCCGGGCTTGCAAATGCCTCGTTGTGTGGTTTTGTTTTAGCGTTGATGGTCGAAGTTTTGGCTCTTAGACTAGGCCTTGTTGCTGCCTTAGAGATGGAGATTTCGAAGATCGAAGTGGAGGGGGACAGTTTTACGATTATTAACTCAATCAAAGGGAGTTGAAAGTGCCCTTGAGAGATTGAGTTGGTGATCGCCGATGCTCTTATTTTGCTCCACGCCTTCGAGTCCTTTTCTGTCACCCATGTTGTTCGAGAGGTCAACTAAGCGGCGAACAAATTAAGCAGCTCATCTCATACTGAGTTAGGTTCAGGGGTCGATTGCTTCTCACCCAGAGCTGGACGCTATTGGGTGTTGAATCAGCAGGGTCTGACACCATCTAAATTCTTATCTTGTATAAAAAAAAATACACTTCCATCCCTTGATTTATTAGATTGCCCATTCTAATATTGTATAATATATTAGATTAGTGTACGTTGAAATTGTGTACTCTGGCTTGGATAGAGCACGTGTGCTGAGAGATGTAATGAGATCAATTACAAAGAGTCTCACATTGAAAAAAAAATCGATAGACTACTCCTATAATCAATTGGTTTTAAAATGAAACCTCACATGCTACGTACTAGCACATTAAGAAAACCTATATATCTTCTTCCTTTAATAAAAAAAATATATTATACCCTTTTTGTTTTCATTTTATATATAATCATATTATGTTCTGTGGATATAATATCGATCGAATATATGAATTTATGGTCTACAAATATGAAATTGACGATACTCATTTAATAATAATAATAATAATAATAATAATAATAATAATATATAAAAAGATATTTTAGATGGGTCCTCACTCGACACACTAGAAAATATTTTGCATGCATGCCATCATTTATATTTGTATATAATATAGATAAAAGAGATCAGTTTAAGAAAGCGAAGAAATATGACCACATACTCTTTTTTTAATAGATATTGTTTTTTTTTTTTGGTCAGAAAACGTGAGAGGCAGGCTCTCATTGGATTGCCAAACGAAAAGCGTCCAGGGCTACACAGTTAACAGACGGGGAGTAGCCCTTCCCCTAGTATCCTCGTCAACAATTAACTCAACCTCTAAAGGAGGAGCTGAAATTACATGAAATCCAAACGGAAAAGTAAGTGCACAAGACGCAAGGGAGTCGGCGACGAAATTCGCTTCCCTAAAGACATGACGTAACTGGATCTCCCAATCACGTGCTAGCAAGCTCTGGCATTGGTGCACCAGGCTCGAAAGGGGGTGAGAACCATCCACCCCTTTCGTGACAAGTGTAGTAACTAGTTGTGAATCGACCTCAACCATAACCTTCTTATAGCCTCTCTCCCAAGTTAACCGGAGGCCATCAAGTAAGCCCCATAGTTCCGCGATCGGGAGAGTGCAGCAGCCAATACGACGCACATACCCCACGACCCACTGCCCTACCTCATCGCGCAACACCCCTCCTGAACCAGCAGCGCCATCCCCGGAGACCGACCCATCCGAGTTCAACTTCACCCAGCCAACAGGGGGTTTCTCCCAAGCAATGGGCAATCGACGCTTCTCCTTAGCCAGGTTCTCACCACTGGCATTGCTCCAAGCCGTCCTATATTCTTTTGCTTTCGGCTTGATGAACGAAGCTCGGTTAATGTTACACTCCTTTTTTTTTCCTCCACCTCCATAACCACCACAAGGCCATTGCGAACACACTAGGCCAATCCCCCCCTTCTGCGTGGTCAGCTGCTACTGTCAAATTGGATCGGATCCAAATGGCAAAGGGTGCCCCAAAGAAGTCGACACACGCCCCTGGAACCCGGACATCGTGCCAAAGGCCACTGATCTTGCCACAATCCCGAAACAGATGGAGAAGAGATTCTGAGCATCCCGGACAATCCCCACAGCAAGGATCCGTCACAAGGTGACGCCGTACCCTCTCCTCATTAGTAAGAATCGCCCCTCGGACCACCAACCATATGAAACACCGCACCCTTTCCGGCGCCTTAAGACCCCAGACTTTCATAAACACCACGGAGTCCTTAAAGCTTACCTCGCTGCTACCCCGCAACAGCTCATATGCGGATTTGATGGAATATCCCCCATCCTGAGTAGCCCGCCAGCTCAGTCTATCCTCCTGGGCATCCGTCTCATCAATCCCGACGGAGGCAAGCCGCATTAGAGTTTCCGCCGGCAGCAAATTGTGGAAAGCTCCCCAATCCCATCCACTTTGCTCTATCCAGTAGGACCTCACAGTTCTTGTCATGGTGTTTTCATCCAAGTTACCACTGGCCACCTCCCACAAGGGACGTTCGCCTATCCATAAATCCGACCAAAACTGGACCATCTCGCCATTACCAATGATCCAACGAGCTCCCGCCGCAACAACCGTCGATGAGCTATGGAGCATACTAGACCACACCTGAGAGGTCCCGACCCCCCCCCCCCCCGGTTAACGTTCGCATGTATTTAGCCCGGAGAATATCACTCCAGATCTCCCCTTCCTTACTAGTAAGAAACCGCCACATCAGTTTCCCAGTTGTAGCCACATTTAGATCCTTCATGGCACGAACCCCCAGGCCACCGAGCTCCTTGGGGCTGCAAACAGTATCCCAGTTCACCAGATGCATGCGACGACCCTCCTCAGAGCCACCCCAAATAAAGTTCCTACAGAGTTTATCAATTTTTGCACACATATCAGTTGGCAATATAACCGAAGCCATGGAGTAAACAGGGATTGAAGATAGGACAGATTTAGTCAGTGTAATCCTCCCTGGCAGGCTTAGGTATTTGCCTTTCCAGCTTGCTAATCTCGAGCTGACTTTATCAATCAAAGGCGCAAAGGTGTGCTTATTGATCCGTCTGTGAAGTACCGGCATCCCAAGGTAACTGCCAAGGTCCTCTGTGACCTCAAAACCACACTCTCTCTTCAACTCCTCTACCACCTCTCGGCCCACATTTGGGGAGACAAACAATTTAGATTTGGCTATGTTGACTCGTTGTCCGGAAGAGTCACAAAACCTCTCCAACAAGCTTTGAATCACCCGGAGTTGGGCAGTGGATGCCTCCGCAACTAGTACAATATCATCTGCAAAGAGGACATGAGAAATATTAGGTCCATTCCTAGTAAGCCGAGCTGGGATCCACTCCCCAACCTCGACCGCTCGGAAAATAGCTTGACTAAGCCTTTCTAGACACAAGATAAACAGATAAGGATTAGTTTTCAACAAAACATGACAAAGGAGCTATAGGAAACGAAGCACCGTTACTTCATCAAGTTAATTTATAACGTACAGTACACGGAATATAAAATTTGAGAACTGCAAAATGTATTTTTGCATAATGAATCTCACGGAACTGATTTTTAATTTAATGGACTGAAAGTGTTTGGGATTTGGAGAATTAACTTCTTGCACTTCTCATTTTTCATCGGGATTGCTAAGTACACAGTCAAGTTTTCGCCCATTACACGGTGTAGGGTTCTCCAATCACAGAATGCGAGTTCGCGAGGACAGTGGGGCCCACCGACAACGTCTGCACAGCACGCGAATGCGAACGTCTTCGTCCTCATCCCAAATCGCTTGTACTTCTCCTCTACACAGCAACGATGTGGCCGACCGGACCTCCTCTTTGGCGCCACCTCCGCCCCAACTCCCCATCACTGGGTTCTCCCTCCGCCCTTCCAAGTTCTCCCACCGAGAGGCTCGATGACAGCAAAGGAGATGATGTTCTTGGAGGCGATGAGCTTGATCTCGCGGCATTGTCGACGCTTCTTCTTCTTGATCAGGTCTTGGATCTCCGGGTTGACTTGGACCAGCGAGCTGTTCCCCAATCGAAGACGGAATCCATGGTCGACGAAGAAGAAGGGTTCTTCGTTTGAAGCACAGATCCAAAAACTTGAGTCCAAATAAACCCAGATCCAAAAAACTCGAGTCCAATTCGGCCATCAATTGAAAGCAGATCCCGAGTCCAAATGAAATAGACCGAATACCCGTCCCAAATCTACCGTCTTCCTCGCCTCTAGCCGACTACCATTGGAGGTTCTGCATTTGAAGCACCGATTCTGCGGAAACGAAGAGAATGAAGACAACGAAAGGTCTGACTAGATGAAGATTGAATACAAAAAAAAAACCGCAACTGCGCATTACGGATGTGCAGTTGCTTTTCCTTGTATTTTTTTTATTAAAAATGAAAGCGCAACCACGCATTGCGAGTGCGCGGATGCTTCTTCTTGTATTTTTTATTAAAAATAAAAGCGCAACCGCACATTGCGAGTGCGCGGTTGCGAACCGTATAAACGACGAAAAATTCACCATGTAAATAGTAAGGGTCTTTTTCATTTATTTATGTATTTATAGGATAATTATAAAAGTTTGAACTTAAGCTAATAGTAGTATCTTTATAAGATAAGTAGGAATAATAATAATAATCATCATCATCATCTCTCCTCTTTTATAAAATTAACCATTTTTCCAACGTTTGTGAAAATATAGCTCATGTTTGTAAGGCTTGCAAATTAATAAATAAGGGTGATAAATTTTTTAATAAAATTCATTTTTTTAAATGTGTGTGTTTTTGAAGACGTAGATCTCTTACTCTTGAGAAACAAACCTATGACTTCTGAGAAGTAGACAATTAAAAATGATAGAAATACATCAGAAAGTTTTAAATGAAAACTAAACACATACGCCTCAAGAGTCACGGGTCTCTGTATGCCTCTAAAGGCGTATATATATAAAGCAAAAAAATAAATTTGGGTATATACAGTAAAAAATTATGGTGTAAATAACATTTTTGATTGGTTATTCGATCTATATCAATGCAACTATTTGTATATCCGTCTTTCTTATCCTATGTAATTGAGAAAGATGCCCTTGGGGTATATATATGTATATACACTACAAGAAAAGCGCAACATTTCCTAACATTTTGTCTTGATACTTTCCTTTTGATCGAGTCGCCAATATCCGACAGGTTTTGGCATAAAAAATTTGTAATGTAATGTAATTATTCGTATGATATATAAAAATTAACAATATCTATGATATGAGTATGCTAAATTTGTCAAATTATTACTTTTATCTCCAAGAGCATATGATAGAAAAACGGTTCTATATATAATATTTTGTATTTGGCAAAGATAAAAACTCGATTCCAAGTTTTGTGTTTAAGAAAGACAAAAGCTGGAATCCTCCTCTCTCTCTCTCATTTTCTTTCAAAAAAAATTGTGTTAGATGGGAAATGTCTTATTTGTACTAGTGGATGATGGATTCGGTGTGAACACCTTTTACGTTGTAAACTGTGAACAAATTAATTATTCATGTGTAACACCGTAATTATTAATTTTTTATATGAAAATTATTCGTCTGTTATAAAATAATTATTCGTATGAGTTATGTATAAATAATCATATTTTTTCAGACAAATAATTTTGGTCTTCAAATTTTGTTCACAAATTACAATTAAGTTATCTATTGTCCATACATTATACTACGTATATATCTATAATGGAATAAGCGTGATTATTAATACTACCACGATGATTATTTATGAATAATATAATGTTTTAAATTTAATATTCATGTCAACCATTTTTTGGACGAAATTAATCTTATATCATATGATCGGTAATTCTAGAATTGTCGAGGCTGGAAATCGAAGCTTCTCAAATTAAATGTAAAATTAAATATCTAGTTATTATTAATTCATTAATATGATTTTTGCGGCGAGGGGTAGTACGATGCAGTTGTTACGTGGGCACGTTTACAATGGATATATATATATATATATATATATATATATATATATATATATATATATATATATATATATTTATATTTACGTATTTGCATACGTATGCACTCACGTATTTGTGTAAATTAATTAAATATAACTAATAATATAGCTCAGGCTCTTAATGTATTGATTTATAAAATTTTAATATATACTAAAAATGTGTTTATAATTTAGGTTCTTAATGTATTGATTTATAAGAAGCCGATAAAAAGCGTAAGATAAATAATGTATGTGGATAAAATGTTAATAATGAATAATGTGTGTTGGGAAGAAAGAATATACTTTTTTTAGAAAAGAAATAATTTATATTTACTAAACAAAAACTTTTGAATGATTGTTTTTTTTTTTTGAAATAGTGAGTGGTTTGTACTTTTATGCAAAGTTTGGAAAATAAAGGATATTTTTAGTAACTTTAGAAATAATAAGTGATCTTGTGATTTTTTTAAAAAAATAATGGTTAGTTTTATTAAATTTTAAAAGTAATGAAGATTTTGGGATGAATTTTGACAAATAATGTGTGATTTTGTGCACTTTTAATATGTGGCTTTGTGCATTTTTTTTATATTGTAAACATGCATGATTTGTGCAAAATAGGGTAAATAAACGGTTATTTTATTTTTTAGAAAATGAAAAGTATGGGTTTTGGGACGTTAGACAATTACCTATACCAAAAACTATGGAAACAATCCAACAACAACAATTACTACAACTATTACGGTTCTCGCGCCATAGAGCGATTTTTAAAATATAAAATCTTGATAATAAAATAAAATAATATTATACAACTAAATAAAATATCAGTTTAATATTTTGAATTAAACTTATAAGAACAAACTCATAAGAGAAGGGTGTGATAAGTTTATTCAAGATGGACTCCATTATGAAAGTATATAAAGATTTACAAATAGATAGTGTATAGGTTATATATTAATTATATTTAATATTTTAAATTAAGCACATTGGTTATGTGAAAGGTGAATATCAATTTTAAAAAGAGGAAAAAAGGTGATTTGTTGAAAATGAGAGAATTAAATTGGATGTGACAGATGGGCCAAAACTCTTACATTTTAACAGTTTATATAGATATAGATAAGAACAAATTCATAAGAAGAGGGTATGATAAGCTTATTCAATATGGACTCCATTATGACACATAGTAATATATAAAGATTTACACATAGATATAGATTATATATTAGTTTAATATTTTAAATTAAACTCATTGATTATGTATACGAAAGATGAAAATCAATTATAAAAAAGACAAAAAAAAGGTGATTTGTTGTAAAGGAGAGAATTAAGATAGATGTGACACATAGGCGAATAAGCTTATTCAAGGGTGTGATAAGCTTCATCAACAAGATATTAGAAATTAAGATCCCCCACAGGCGGGCTTCAGATAAGTTGATATGGAAGCCTGACCCAAAAGGAAATTCACCACAAAATCGGTGAAGAAAATCTTAGATTCTTCTCATCAAGAGGTTGACTCACAAAGCTTGATTTGGAAATTGAAGCTCCCTCCCCGAATCAAGTATCTTTTATGGAAAATCAATATCGATGGTCTCCCGATAGCTGTCCGCCTAAATAGGTACTTTAACAGGGTACCTAGCCAATGCTCTCTCTGTGGCCAAGTTGATGAAGACACTGCTCACCTATTCACAAGATGCACGATCACTAGGGAAATAATTGCACAATATGAACAATACACAAGTATGTATTTTCAGGAACTTAATAGACAAGGTCCTCTCCACGCAAACATTAATCACATTAGAAATGCCAATAACAGATTTGAAGATTTATCTTTTATATGGCAAGCCATATGGAAGATTAGAAATGATCAAATTTTCAGGTTCAGAAAACCGACAGGAGTTTCTCTCATTATCCAGAAAGTTAAACAAAGCATGCTTGATTGGAAGCATGGAGGAGGTAAGACTTCAGAAGTTAAGAATGGAGGAAACAAAAGGGCCACCGCCAAATGGAGTACACCACCCAGAACTATCTACAAAATTAATGTAGATGGTTCTATTGCCCACTCTGGCAAGTGCCAGATTGGGGGAATCATTCATGATTCTGAAGGCCAGATCATTGATATTTTTCATCAGGAAGTTGATTATGGCTCTATCATTCAAAATGAGGCCTCAGCTGTTCTTTTGGGCCTCCAACGTGCAAGACAGAAGGGATTAAGGAACATTATCTTAGAAAGTGATAATCAGATTTTGGTAAAGTCCATTAATGGAGACCACCCGCCTAGATGGGAAGTCATGCGACAGGTTGAAGACATCAGCAATCTCAAGTCTGAGTTTACTTCAGCACAGATCCGTCATATATAGAGAGAAGCAAACAAATCAACGGATTATATAGCTAGGAAAGGTGTAATCTGTAATTTACAATCCATCCTCTACCATAGGGATCTTTGTAACATCATCCTTCAGGATGATCCAGGAGTTAGGTTACTGTATAGGTAGCAGCTCCTTCTATTTGCCTACTGTAAAAAAAACTACCGAAAGAACCAATTCCAAGATTTGTTATTTTTTGAATCAACAATCCCAAATGCAAGCGGATATATATTTGTGTCATCATCTTGTGGAACTGCTCCTAGCAATGTGCCTCCATACTTGCCAGTGAGGAATGTCTCATCAACAAAAATAACCTATATAAATGGAACATTGAATTATGTTTATTGTACTCACAAAAGGGGATAAAATGATGCTAACATCACCTAAAAGGTACGAGAATGATGTTGACATCACATATAAAGGTATTTAAAATGATGTTGAAATTATACACACACACATATACATACATACATACACACACACATATATAGCTGACAAATGATATAGAAAAAGTTTTTATTGTATATGTAATTAAACACTTTATACGAACCTTCTTCAAAATAGGGAATGCTCGTGCATGTTGCCCGAATGATAGAAATAAGTATTTGAATCTATTAACTTCATCGGTAGAAAACAAAGCAATTGTCCTGGGATTCTTCTCCGCAGTCATGTGGCAGTATGCTGGTAAAGCAACAAAATTTGACTCTGGTGTTCCTTTTTCTCTTACACATGCTAATTGAGATGCTCTCAATGCTTTCCGGGATATGATTGGGATCCTGTGATCTTTTTGCATTTTATCCATAATCTGTGGTGGATTGTATGCGTTGTCAACATAATCAAATATTCATGCAATAACCTCATTTGTAAGAAGAAGCTGACAAATATTATTGGGGTTATGATGTGGCATACCTTGATTTTATGAAATTAGCAACAATAGAGTAAGAAACTTTTATGCAATGTCTAGATCTAATCTCTCAGTTGCATGCAATGTGTGTGTTTCATCATATAATATTACCTCATGACAATCTGAATATAGTTTTTTTTAGTGCACCCTCCATCCACAACTGACATTTATACACTTAGCTCTGAAATATCGGGGAGTAGATTTCTTAACCTCAAACCCAAATATATCAGTCATTGACATGATATATATAGAGAATCCTTCACTACTTGCTTAGATTCAAATATCTTCCAGATATACATCATTCTGTTAGCTTGTGATTTATAGGTTTCAAAACTCTCAATGTCAGCACTGTGAGAAATATCAGCATTGTATTCTTCTATTGTATTCTCTTTCCTCTTCATTGAAGTATATCTTTGACTCCGTATTTGCATGTCCTCTGCATTGTTGTTTGATTCATCATAATCAAATTCAGTGTCTCCTTCATCTGCCATTGTAATCCCAATTTCATGACTGTCTTTTTCAGCTACACCATCATCAACACTGATGTCAACATCATCTCCATAGTAACACCAATAATCATGTGATATATATGTGTGTGTGCTTTCAGCTGCCTTCTCTTCAACAACACAAACGTCTTTGAAGTACTCATCAGATTCAAGTGTCTTTCGACTTTCTTGGTATTCAGTTTCTAGCATGGGGATGTCAGCTGTTGTCTATAGTATAGACAATATGGCTGTAACGGCCCGGATATAAAAATCCGGGATACGTTTCGAAGGTCGGATACCTTCGTTCGGATGTTGCAATTCAGGTACGGGTCGAGGTTTCAAATCTCTAATCAGTCGAAGTGTCAGAAATACAATTTAACGAAAATAAAGCGGAAGTAAGATTTAGATACAAAAGTCACGGCAGAGCCGGGTCAAAACCAAACCAAAGTGGGTGATTTGCCATTTGTCAAGTTAGAATATATTAGCCGGTTTCCTCGATTCGCCAAAAGATTTCCCCGTCACAGAAGCATAGAGCAATAGGAGCGGTACCTAACACTATCCACGAAGTCAGGCCTGGTGATCGCCTGCGGGTCCTCTGACCGCGCTGAGGCCACATAACATGCCTTTGCCTAAATAAAAGATGACTAATGCGGTACAAGATTTAAATCACACTATCATGCACCTAGTATATATAATATGCGGAAAATAACTGTAAAGGGCCCAATACAATGCCAAGTGGCATATCCCTCTCCTACCTCTGCACCCCTTCCCGTTAGTGCAGAGACTGGCCAGTTCGTTGCTATAGCATAGCATATCCTCGTGGTGGTGCACTCATCCACGGTATCATCATCATAACATAATTAAATATAAATTAAACATGCCCGATGGTGCTGGGCTATCATCATGCTCATATCGACTCGATAGACTCAGGGCACCCGATGGGGCTGGGCTACCCTATGACCCTAGCAAAGACTCGAGGACTATCACAGATAACGGTCGTTTTGTTTCAAACACACAAAGTAAACACATGCTCAGTTCAATGCAATCCTAGCATGGTACTACATGGCATGCTTTAATATGCAACAAAACTACACATTACATGACACATCAGGCAGGAGGTCCAGGTTACTGAGTAAGTCCCGTAAGATACTTACCTGTTGATGCAGAACAGCAAGATAATACAAGCAAGGGCCCAATGCAAATCCAAAGCAATCCAAAAGCAATACACACCTATCATCAAGCCATTTCCATAAGCTACCAGATCAACATTCATACTCACGAATCCAAGTTCTCAACATCCTCAAAATCGACCGATAGTAAAACCGTTTTCCAAAATCTTTCCGATACGATCAAATCGACCAAAATCATTCTTTCAATCAAACCCATTGATAAAATCATACCAACCATATTTTTGAACTCGTAAATCCCAAATTAAGTCAACTCATATTCAAAATGATTTCTCAACTCATACTTGGCCAAATTCCGACATTAACACTTAAGCCTTAAAACCAATTTCCAAAAATCATATTATAAAACAATTCCGGCATGTTTCTTATTTCAAAACATTATATAAATAATTCTCATCACTAAATCATCAAAATAATTCTAAGCTCACAAATATTACTTATAAATCAAAATCAACAATTTTCTTTAAAATCCTAGCTCACATAGTTAAATCCTCTTAAAATGCATCAATTAAATAAGCCAATCAATATAATCTTAAAACAATAAACAATATATAATAATTAATTTTTTTCAGAATTTATAATTTATAACCAAACCCAAAATAATACTAATTTTCACAACATTTAACAATTACTATCCATATATTCTTAAAACAAACCAAAAATATATTTATAACTCCACATCACTTAATATCACTTTTAAAACCTTTTTAAATATAAATATTAATAATTTCAGAACATATAAATATATATATATATATCCTAAAATCAGAATAATACTCAATACAACATATAAGTATATATGTATATATATATATAAACATAACATTTAACATATAAATAATACCGAAATTAAATAAAGAAATATAACCACAAGCCAGCCCAACCCTTAACCCAATCAAAAGCCCAAGACCCGGATTTCCCAGCCCAAACCCGCATACATGCCCAGTTGGCTAAACAAACAAAAAAAAAGGGATCCGAAGGGGATCCGGACCCGACTGGAAATTAGGCCCAAGCCCACAAGGAATGTAAGGGGAACACCGTCCCCTTCCCCAAGCTCAGACAGAGCTATGTACGCCCACGCCGGAAATGGAGGAAGAAGGAGAGAGGGAGGAGCTCCTTGCCGGCGACTCCTCACCCGAGCACCCTCACGGACCTAGCCCGACCTCAGACAACCCAAACGGCTCGAAATGAACCAAAACAAAGGAAGAAGAAACTCACCGAAATCCTTGGTTCGAAACACTCGAAATCGCCCGATTCGCCTCGCCGGAGGAACGATTTGGCCTCATCGGCGTCGGAAATCAAACAAGCTTAGCCTAGGACGATGAAATATCGTTAAAGCTGGATTTTTGTGGTTGTTAAGAGTGAAAAGGAGGGCAAGAGCATTCTTACCAACCTTCGAGTGCGAAAACAGGGGAGAAGAAGATGGGGTTAGCGCCGGCGACTCTGGGCGTCGGAGGAGAGATGGTGATGCAGGTCTTGAACCGGAATAGAAGGAGGAGGCCGTGGGTTCTTCTGGGTGTCTCCCCTCGGCAAAACAGAGCTCCAAGCTCGGGAATGCGGTTCAATGGTGTCGGCGACGGCGGCGCCTCCTGGTGGCTGTGAGAATAGGAGAGGGAGGAGATGTGGTGGTGGTGGTGTTGAATGGAAGAGAGGAGAAAGCTTGGGCTATGAGGAGCTCACGGCATCCAAAGGGAAAAAGAGAGATAAAGGATGGAGAGAGGAGAAGATAAGAAGAGAATGTGAGGGTTATGGCGTGTGTGCAGACTGCAGTAGGAGGACAAGGTGTGTGTGTGGGGGTGTGTTATGGGGGAAGAAGACAAAGGAGGGAGGGGACCAATATGCATAACTTCAACAGAAAACCGAGGGAGGGAGAGAGGGAGAGAGAAAGAGAGAGAGAGAAAAGAGAATAAAGAAAAGGAAAATGATTAAAAAAATAGAATTGGTCCCCACAAGATATTTTGAATACCCGACAAATATCTCGAAACCCGCTCGCCCGATCGAATCCCGACTAATCGAATTTAAATAAAATTTAATTTACTAATTTCAAGATAGCGGAATTAAATCCGTTATAATCTAATTTCTCAAAACGATGCCGGAATGACTTTAAAGTCAAAACTTACGCTCGAGGACGGGTTTTCTCACATTTCTACCGATTGAATAAAATAATCATTTATTTACCCAAATATAATAATATAATAATATAGAATAAATTCAGTCTTTACAATGGCCTTCTTCCTTTTGATGACACATAATTCCACAGCAAAATTCACTTCCTCCAGCCTACTCAATGACATGAATTCCTGTAAATCGTCTTAACAACTACAATAAAAGGTGTTTTTAAAATCTTGAATGGGTACAAGTGGCTGAGTTCTAATTAAAGATTGATTGATCAATGTCGAATATGTTGAACACTCTCATAGTAATCATTTTAGTGTAAGTGAATCATCCACTAGGAAAGATTTTGATGTTATATCACCAATGAATGATAGTTTGTTATCAACCGTCATCCATTCTTCCCCATACACAATTGTAATAACATGGATTGTCATTACTGCATGAGCTGCAAATGATTCTTCCTGTAATAACATGGAATGATAGTTTGTCACCAAATATGTGCTGGCAAACGATTCTTCCTGTGAAATCCATTGTCATCATGTATTAAATATGTGCTGATATATATATATAAACACATGCTGACAATCGATTTCAAATTAATATAAGAAAAACGAATAAGTGAGAGAGAAAGTGGAGAGCGAAGTTGTTATGTGTGTTTGTTGTACAATAAAGATATGGGATACGCAGACAAACAGCTTAGGGTGTTCGTGGATATTTAATTAATAAATCTTGAATGATGGACATTTAATTAATTAATTAATTCTTATTATATAGACAGTTACGTACATCACTATTAACATCTAAAAAAAGTGGTATTTAGTCTTTGAAATGGTGAGGATTGCTCAAAGGACGAAATGATTAATTGTATAGCTTCGGTTGCATATACATGAACTTCCATAGGGAACAGTGGAAGCAACATACAATTTGTTTCTCCATTTTTTTTTGAATAAGTAAGAATTCGAGTTCAGACAAACCTGAAACTCGAGAGGCCAACAAGTCGGCAAAGGAGTGAACCGTCAAACATATAATAAACCTAAAATACAAAAAGAAGGGCGCAGTCACCAAGTAACATGCCCTCGGAAACAAATGAACCTAAGCAGAACTAAAACCGTAGAGTTGAAGACGCCGATGAAGAACGAAGCCAAGCACCACCAAAGGGAAGTACCGCAGGTCAGCAGTATAGCAGGACTCTAACTCATGTGGGCAGTGAAGATGAAACTCCAAGGACCAAACTCCCGGATAAGGAGTCATCCATAAACCACTACCACGACCCCAACCTATCCCGACTCTGGACGCAGCAAACCCAACTAAGTTGTAGAACTCTTAGAAACATCAAAGACCGAGCCACACACTACCCGAAGAAAACACCCGAAAATCGGTCAAAAAGACACGGATTTCAACCCTAAATAGGATGGATATTAACCTTGCAAGCAAGGGGTTATTAAATACAAAACTACACCAATATAAAGTTATATGATTTTATAATGTTTTATTTAAATATTTATTACACGATAAAAGTATTCGGGTGCCTTGGGCCTAAAGCACCAAACTCAGGCCCAATTTCGGGCCACAAGGCCTAGATTGAAGAAGCAGCAATTGACGCCTCATCAACAAGAGGTCGTTACACAGGCCGCCGACGACCCACCACAGAAAGGGGGGGAGGAAGAGGGGGAGCGGGGAAGATAGCGGAGCCCAGCAAGGACCAGCCCAATGGCAGCAGTGGCGAGCAGAAGGCTGGCAAGGGCTGAGAAATCTATAAGCCCGAGAACCGAAGTAGGAGAGTCCAATGGCGACCGACGGTGTAAGCATCGACTGACAAACATGCATCAAAGATGGTCGACCAAAACAACCAGGTACAAGGAAACGAAAGCAATGATTGAGAGCCCGAGAAGGGTGGTCCGAAAAATCCAAAACCTAGATCTCAGATTGAGGGTAAGGAAATTCGAGATGGCAAGAGCAAGACACAAATTTGCGACCACCACCCCACCACAGAGAATGTCCCGAAGACAAAAGGGAAAACCGGGGAAGTGGGTGCCGGAGACGACCACGACGACGTTGATTCCGAAAGAAAGGTGATTCAGAGATGGGTGCGGAGAGGGGTCCGAGTACAGGACGATGTAAGTAAGAGGGTGCAAGACTCGGACTAGGGCGGCCGACGAGTCGGATTTTGACCTTCGAAGAGGGATTTTAATCCTCCAAAGAGGTGGTTATATATCCTTCGAAGAGGGGTTTCTGCATCGGGAAGCGAGTCAAGCAGAGGTCGGACCGGTCAGAGCTGGAGTAGAGCTCCCGAAGGAGATGTTAATTTGTTTCTCCATTTGGTTATCCTACAACTTATGAGGCAATGATTACGCAACAATTTGATGTAAGATATGGTTCTACAGAGGACGAAAAAGTTATAGCCATTGTCAATTTTTTTTCCTTCACTACAAACTAAATTACAAGGTAAATACTTAAAACGATTTTTTTATTCTATACCCTTGAACACATTATAAGAAACTTGATTGAAAATAATTTTGTAAAATTAAATTATTTTAGCTTTTTTAAAAATTATTTTTTTAAGGTCGATGCTATGTTTGGTAGAGAATTTTTCCCGATATTTAAAACCGACTTAATTAATTTTCAGTAAATGCTTGTCGTAAAAGCCTTGCGCTGAAAAAATAAAAAAAATAGCGTCGTAATATAAATTATTGTCTTATAGTAAGAGCATCTTTAACATATTTTCCATTTTGAAAATTTTTAAGCGGTTTTTTTGTCCGACAGATTCACTATCTCATTCTTCAAAATAGGGGAAAATGGGAAAATAATACAAAAAATAAAGAAACTTCTCAAAATTTACAACATTCTCCAAATCTTCGAAATGGGAAAGTTGTTGAAATTAAAGTCAAAATAATTTTTAAAAATATGTATTTTATTTCTCTATTTTGGAGAAATTTTGAGGAAGGTATCAAAGATGATCTAATAGACTAGCTTGCCAATTGGATACAGGGGATAGAAAGAGTTAAGAACAAGTGAACTATAGAAAAACCCTTTTGGGGACTAAAAGAACGCCTGGGCTTATTGCCCACGCGCCCCCAATTTGAGGTTTCAAATCAACCTCCCAAAAATCAATTTGTTAGATCTCATCCCTAAAATATCTCCCAACATTAATTTACATGCCGTTTCTTTCAATTTGTGCTTTCGATTGCTTGTCCCTCCGTCCCCTTCCTCCGTCGTTGCCCGATCTTTTCGTTTGAGTCTTGTTGCTCCGTGGGTGGGTGTTGCCGACTTCGGGCGTGGGCGGTGTGCCGCTTGTTCATCTCCCGTGGTGTTCGGCTTGGCGTGGTGTTGGATTTGTACTCCGTCTCGCACTGGTGGTTCTTGGTTCTTTTCCGTTCGCCTCCAACTCGGCCGCCCTCTGCCTGCGCTGGTTGACCGGACTTTCTTTCATTTGTATTCAGTGTGCCATGTGCACTGTTAACACTCATTTTGGAAAAATAAAAGAAAACAAAGTAAAATCATTTCATCTCCTTCTTGTGCAAGGGATGAATTAATAATGGGAAATAAGAAAACGCTCTTTTTAGAGAGCTTGGAAAAACCGTGGGTACATCACCACCAAACACCACCGCCACCAGCTCTAATTTGGGAGCTCCGAACCCTCCTCCGGGAGACCCAAACCCCTCCTTCGGGAGTCCTAAATCTCCTCCGGGAGTTCTACATCTCCTCCGGGAGCCACCGGCTTGCTTGGCTTGTCCTGTTTTGGTCCCCCCGGCTTCGGCCGGCCTACTTCGGCTTCGGCCGCCTCACCCCGCTCCGGCCGCCTCCGGTGCTGCCGTACCTGAGCTCCGCCGCGATTCTTGTTGTGGCAGCGCTTCCGTGTTGTTGTAGATGATGTACGGAATACCCTATATTCGGAAATTCGTTTTCGGGTCCCGACCAAATTAAAATCCTTTTTGGGTTGGGGGTTTTGTTGATTCATGCGTCTTCACCCCTATCCTTCAATCTCCTGGCCTAATTTGTGCTTCTTCTTCCCCAATTTGAGATTCCTCTTTTGGGCGAGTCGAGCAATCCATCGTCAAACACCATCGGGTTGTGGTTTTCGTTCGTCGACCGTGTGCCACTGCTCTCTTCTTTGTTGGGTCAATGTGCACAATCACCCTCTTTCCGAGTTGGTTAATCGGCCTCCGCCGACGGAGATGCAGCCTCCGGGTCTCCGTCGGTTCCTGGCTCTCGATTCTGCCGGGTGCTTGTCATTTCGGCGCCCTCGTTTAATCCCGGTGCATTTTGGTGGCCGGTTGGGCAGATCTTCTGCCGCCTCTGCCTTGCTCCCGTGTTTCGTCCCTGGCGCTGGTGGTTCTCCTGGCCGCTGGCTGCTGGTGCCGTTTGGGGGTTGTGCTTGGCAGTTAGTGTTAGCCTTGCTGATGGATGGGGATGTGGTCTCATCCTTTGGGCCCTTTCTCCATCTTTTGGGCCCAAGGCAAAAGCCTTGGGCCCAAAGCAGCCCTATAACCAAAAAACAATATTTTGGCTTCATATCTATTTATATGAAATTAAATAATATTAAATAACTGCATTTTGGTATCTATATATATGTTTATATATATAAATAATCCCCGTTTTGGGTTAGTTTACCCCCTTTTGGGTTTCTAGTGTGTTTTCGATTCAGGCGGTGTTGCTCTGCGGTTTGGGGGGATTGGCTTTTCTTCTTCGGTTGATGGGGTTCTGGCTGTTCGGAGTCGGGTCAGGCTGGGGTCGTGGCAGTGTGTATCGAGGCGTCTCCTTTTCCCGGAATGCTGCTTCCTTGGAGGTTCGTCTTCACTACCCACAGATGTTTCCTGATGTACCGCTGGCCTGCGGTGTTGCCATGGGTGACGCTTGGCTTTGTTCGTTCGTCTACGTCCGCATCTCGTCCGGTTTAGTGGGGCTTGTTTCTCTTTGTAGAGCTCTGTGCTTGTTTCTTGCACCTTCGTTGTATTTTGTCTCTTTTTGACGGTTTCCGTCTGTCTTGTCGGCCATCGAGGTCTAGGTTTGTCTGCCCTCGAATTATTTCCTAATAAAAAAAAAGGATACAGGGGATAGAGTATTCCCCCCACCCCCCCACCCCACCCCACCCCACCCCACCCCAAAAAAATCAAAGGATTTTAGAATTTCAAGAGAAATTTAACCATTTTTTATTTCAACGAATTATTCATCTATTTTTCAAAATAGAGAAACATTATAAAAAAAATTAAAAAATTTTCATAAATCAACAAACATTCCCCAAATCTTCGAAATGGAAAAGTTATTGGAGTATAAAACAAAATAATTTTGAGAATATATATTTTATTTTCCTATTTTAGATAAATTAAAAATTAATTGTTGGAGATGGTCGATCAAAGTTTTCTATTACACAATCCCATATTCATTTAGTGAGAAAATGTTTTAATCTAAAGTTATTTGATTTAGTCACAACCTGGTTACGTCCTGGTTGCGTTTGTTGATCGATTAATCACTTTATCGGCAAGAGAAAAGCTCTCAAGACATATGCTTGGTGACCAATGATTAATTAGGCAAAAGTTTATATTACTTTTTAGTTTATAAGTTAATATATAGTTTGCATTTTTTTGTCACTAAAACTTATACTTTATTTGTTGTATATATTGAAATGTATAGTTTGCCTGTTAATTTTTTTTTAAGTTCGTAATTATATATATATCATAGTTGGTATTATTTAAAATTATTTTTCTTATATATTAGCATAATTGATAAGATATAAGAAAAAGTTTATATAATATAACTCCCAATTTTTATTTTTATTTTTGATAAGTAAAAAGCAAAAGGGAATAATTTGGGGGAAATTAATGATAAATTATGTCATAATGCAACTTTATTTAGATGCTCCTATATCGGTCCACTTTATTTGACCAAAAACAAAATCTATTCCACTTAATTGTCTCTCTTAAAATGAAAATAAAATCAACCATGGAAGAATCAAATCAAGAGAAAAAAACAGTTTCAAATAATAGTAAAGTGAGGCAAAATCATACTTTCTTATTAATTATAACGGATTTTCTATCCTATACTCTTGGGTACATCTTAAATTTTTAGGATCTATGTTTTATTTAGTAGAAAATCTTTCCGAATTAGTTTTTTAACTTATGTCCAATTGCTGCTTCTTTTATTTAGGTTTTTTAACTTATACATGTCAATCAAGCTTTTTTAGATTCCGATTATAGCTAGAATCTATAGCTTGCACACATTAGAAAGGAGCGAATGGTCGTTTTTCAATATGCAAAACACATTTTCCATCAAAGATCGAAATTGTCTACCACTCATAAAAGCAAGGGGGTGGTAAGCATTCGCTCCCTATTAGTAAGTCGAGTCGATCGGCGCGAGGGTGTTAAGGAGGTCTCGGGTCCAATCTCGGCCTCCGTCCCTTTCCTTCGGTGAAAATCCAAGGTTTGTTTTGCTTTCTACCAAAGGGTCGAGCAGGTAAACACAAGCCGGTTCTCGTCATAAAAAAAATGAAAAAAAAAATATGGGAATTCAAGTAAACTGCATAATGCAAAAAATTCCTCCACTTTTGTGTGTTGGGGGAAAGGAAATGGGTCATTAAAATGGGAAATTAATGCCTACGGATTGTTGATGTTGGTAACTTTTTTCAATTGATTTTGTATGGAGCTTTCTTTTACAATTGGGGTCCAATCATGCATGTTATGTAGATGTATATGATGAATACAAGCAATACAACTCATAACCACCATGGTCAAACCAAACTTTAAAATTTGCCTAAATTGGTACATGATGACTAAATTAATGGGATCCAATTCTAATACTATTGTTTTCAAGGCATAAAACTTCAATTAAAAAAATAAGCATATAATTCAATCACCAATGGTGAATGTTGCTAATCGTCATAAAAAAAATAAAAATAAAATCAAATAAAAGCTCATGTATGAGTAATGGTGGATTTTGAGGGTTTGACGATGTGAAATTGTGAATCATCTATTATCTATAATGTAACCCTTCTTATTATAGTGTATAAGAGTAACCCCAACAGCTTCTCCATATTGATTTTTTGGAGAATATTAAGATGGATTTTAGTCCAACAGATTCTCCATTACATTCTCCAAAATAGAGAATGAGGATAAAAAATGGAGACTATTCCCTAAATTTGGAAAAAAACTCTATATATTTTGGGGGTAAACTCTATAATGGAGAATCTGTTGGAATTCAACCCAAAAAAATTCAGAATAAGTGGTTTATAATTCTCCATTTTGGAGAATTTTTTAGAGAAGTTGTTGGGCATACTCTAACACCGCCACTTCTTTTCCGTCAGAGAATTTATTCATGGGTGTCCTTGTATTCGAGAATTTCCCCAAAAAAAAATATTTTATGTATTTTTTTTGTAATTTTTATTACTTTTAGAGATAAAAGAGTTTAAAAAATAAAGAATTATAAAGATAATTTAGCTAAGTTGATAAGAAGAGGGAATAATTATATCGATTTTTCTATCCTATGCCCAAAGGGCATAGGATAAGATGCTCATTTTAGAAAAAATACATCCTTAATTAAATTCTATTAGCCAAATTTTAAATTAGATTTTTAGGGTCGCTTATTTTTGATAGGGTATCTTTCCCCATTTAGAATCTTATAGAAAAACCGTAATTATATATCTTGAGGTCTTCAGTTGAAACCCTTTAGTTTCATTTTTTTCAAACAATTTTTGTTTCTCTTAATTGTTTCTACTAAAAATGACTATTTAAATCACAAATTTAAGGTTTTCTCTAATATATTTTAAAAAAAATATTCTTTTTCATATATATATACATATAAAAAAATCTCATTTCTTTTAATAATTTTTGTTTCTCTTAATTTTTTTCACCAAATATGAATACTTATATTACAAATTTAAGGATTTTTCAATATTTTTGTCTCTCTTAATTTTTTACAAGAGAATTCGAAGTTTAAAACTCTATCAGGATTTCTTAATCATCAATTACTTCACCCTTTTCTACCAATCTACACTTACTCTATATAAAAATTAGTTTTCACATAAGCGTAACTATATATTAGTACTAAATGTTCAAACTACTAAATAAACAAATAAACTCAAACTCTTAAAATATGCAAGAATTCTAGCTTTAGAGTTTAGAGAATTGAATACAGGTAAAAATTACCTATCGTAATAAAAAAAATCGATTGATTTTTACCAAGGAATGCTAGGGATACTAGAAATACTAATTGTTTATTCTTCTATTTACGTCACATCATCTAGCATCTCATTCTTACTTTTTCAACTTTATCAATAGCATCTCAAAACTCATCTTTTCCCACCAATTCAATTTACAAATTAAATATATCTCTCTCTAATAATTATTTCTGTTCTAAATTATATTATTATATTTAATTTTTATTATTAAAATGCTATTATTAAATTAATATTATTTATAAATTAAATAAGGCTAATTATATATAACTCAATATTTAAATTTAAAAAAAAACTGAACTTCATTGATTAATTAAAAACATCACCTCAAATACAACAAGTAAACTTAAATTCCAACTTAACAAACATAATACGAAATGAAAGAACAACCCATAAAATACGATGCAAAATGAAAAATACTCTAAACATAATAATCAAACAAGACAAGATACTCCAAACATCTTCATAACTAGGTCGAAATTGATATTAGTCCCTACTCTTGCCAATGATTTTCGCTATCTTCACTAGCAACTTATGATTCTCCTCCTCTAGCTCCGAGATTTTAGTCTTGAGCTCGTCAATGATCTCATCTATGCAGGTCATGTTATACCTGTGTTCTCGATTATCCTTTCGCATTTAGTGTTTTTCATCACACAAAAAGTTGAGATCGATCATGCTTCGAATAGTGTTCCCGTCGTTAGGCTTCTTGATAATGCATATTTTAGATAAGTATTATAGGTAGATTTAAGTTCATATATGGGTAAATATTGCATGTTTAGTTATTAGTTTGCATACCTTTTCATTTGGTATTCGAGTTCGAAATCTACGCACTTTTTGGATTATTTTGCAGGATTGGATTAGAGTTTCGAATTGAGTAATGGTTGACTATAAAGTTTTAGGCCAAGTGGATTAGAGTTTCGAATTAACACCGATCGATCGACACGTGATCAAAGCCATAATAGCCCATTTGACCTAACTTCAAGGGAAAACGGTCCGGATAAATACACCACAAATCTTGCACGTCCTTTTCGACGTGCAAGGTTGAGATGAGTTAATTAATTAGAAAAGAGTGCTAATTAATTAAAAAAGCTTGCACGTTGAATTGGACGTACAATTAAAGAAGAGGATTTGCGGTGTATCTAACAACACCCAGGGAAAATAAGAAAGCTAGCATAGACCAAAATTGCAGAAAACCATCATTCAATATATAGCCCAAATGTGCTCAAAATCACCTCTTAAATATATAATTGCAGTAAACCACCCACTAAAATTCATAAATTTGTATAGAACCATTCAGCCCTCGAATCTATTAGGTTTTGTTAAACAGTTTCAAAAATATCAAAACACCCCTAGTTGTTCATAGTAATTTAGGGGAAACAAATTAACTTAAAAGAAAGGAAAAGTTTTTCATCTCCTTCCTTATGTTTGCCCGTCATTGTCAACCTACGGCCTCTACCACCCCCACCCTTTTCTTCCAGTTAGACACCAATATAAGGACGTTCCATCGCCACTCGTCGGGGATGAATCCAAAGTCATCGGGTGAAGAAACGTAGCTTGGTTAACCTAAACAACATAAGGGGAAGGTGCACAAATCAGCAGCTATCATAGGGTTAACAAACTAGTCCAAACCCCCTATCAACCCCCTATCAAGCTAATGAATTACAAAGAAGAATGAGTTAGGTATTATTGAATGGCATAAAAAAAAATCAATGTTGTAATAAGAGTATTGCTGTCATTTATTGCATTTTCAATTGAAATTCTACTAGATTTGAAGGATGGGTAGTACACAAACTTTTTAGTTTTAACGGGTGATTTACTGCAATTATGTGTTTAATTATGTGTTTAAGGGATGATTTTGGACAAATTTGGGCTATTTAAGGGATGATTTTCTGCAATTTGGCCTTTTTTTTTATCAGGTAATAATTCGATGGCCAGACAGACCTGACTCATCGAGAGGCCGACAGAGTCGACAGACGGCGAACCGTCAAACATACAATCATAATAATAAAAAGGTGCAACACAAAGATGGCAAATAAACAGTCACTAGAAGAACAGACGAGCCTAATCCAAAGAAGCTGAGGACAGCGAAGACAGAACGGAGCCAAGCGCCATCAAGAGATAACACCGCTGGCCAGCGGTACATCAGGAGTCCCCCTGTGGGCGATGAAGACGAACCTCCAAGGAAATTTCCGGAAAATGGAGTCGCCATGATGCACACCGCCACGACCCCAGCCAAACCCAACACCGGACGCACGAGCCCCAACTCAGATCAAAACCGTCAAGAACAACCAGAACAACTGCCGAGAACCACCCTCGTAGAGAGCGCACCTGCAAGCCCTTTCGGGAATTTGTCAAGACCCTTTCGGGATTTTATCAAACCCTTTCGGGATTTAGACTACCCTTTCGGGTGGGTTTACACGTTACATATCAGACTAAATCGGTAAAATATGCATTATAGGGGAAAAATATATTTCAAAATTAAATTTATCCTCACCCTTGAGCCCCAAGGAAAGAACTTAGGCCCGAAAGACCAAGTGCTTGGGCCCGAGTTTCCTTAAACCATCTCCAACAGTTTCCTAAGTTTTTTCTAAAATGGATAAATAAAATACATATTCTTCATAATATTTTTGTTTTAACTCCAACAACTTCCCCATTTCGAAGATTTGGAGAATTATTTAGTTTGGAGAATGTTGCAGATTTAGAAATCCTCTCTATTTTTCCTACTGCTTCTCCATTTTGAAAAATGTGATGGAGAATCTATTGCACCAAAAAATATCTTAAAATTATTCAAAAACTCCAAAATCCCTAAAATACGAAAATGGTTGGGTCTTGTTAGATACACCGCAAATGATGATTAAGGATTTGCACGTCCTTATTAACGTGCATGCACGTCCTTATTAACGTGCAAGTGTGGAACTGTGCACGTCGTTGACAAACTAGGGTTTGCACGTCCTTAACAACGTGCAAATATTGCACGTCCTTATTAACGTGCATGCACATCATTAACAATGTGCATGCACATCATTAACAATGTGCAATAGTGCACATCATTAACAATGTGCAATAGTGCACATCATTAACAAAGTGCATGCACTTTGTTAACGATGTGCATGCACGTCAAATACGACGTGCATACACGTTTTTTTTTAAAAAAAAAAATTACGTGCGTGCACATAGGCACGCTTTGGGGTCTATCCACCTTGCACGTTAATTACTACGTGTATGCACGTCGTTTTAAACGTGCATGCACGTCATAATTAACGTGCGGATTTGCGGTGTATATATCCGATCCGAAGCGAAATGGTTGGAGATGCTAGCATATGCCTAATCCACTAAGCTGCATTATGTGAGTGGACCATTGCACTTGTAATCCCTATTTCCTTGTACTCATTAGTGTGCGTTTGACGTATGTCACAAATTGACTCTATGGATCTTGTATGGGCATTGTTTGTTCGTGATTTTGAGGGCATTCTTCTTCGTGTAGCTTCTCGCAGATCGAGTGAGTCGTGGGATGCGTGGAAATGCCAAGTCTCTAGTGATCATCTTTGGCTTGAAGTGGCTTCTTATTTACAAAGCTAACACTAAGCAGTCTAAGCTATACATCACATGGCATTAGGGTTGTTATTCGAGTCGAACGAGCCGAGTATTGCTTGTTCATATTCTGTTCGTTTAGGATATGAACGAGCTCGAGTCGGGCCTAAATTTTGTCTCGAGCTTAAAAATGTGCTCATACTCGGCTCGTATAGGAAATGAACGAGCTCGAGCCGAGCTTTTTTTCTAGTTTTAAGCCGTCCTACTTGCTCATTATAAGGAAAGTTTAGAAATTCTATAAAATTTGAGCTATTTGAGCTTAATTCAAACGAGCCGAACTTTGGACCGAGCTTAAAAATGTGCTCATACTCGGCTCGTTTAGAAAATGAACGAGCTCG
Source organism: Persicaria maculosa (assembly GCA_963922045.1). Lineage (NCBI taxonomy): Eukaryota > Viridiplantae > Streptophyta > Magnoliopsida > Caryophyllales > Polygonaceae > Persicaria > Persicaria maculosa. Next base: position 69,959,133 of record OY998260.1, read on the forward strand.
AGCCGAGTTTATATCGAGCGAGTACGAGTCAAATTCGAGCTACTCGAGTTCACGTAACACCCCTACATGGTATGTTCGTAGGGCTAGTAATATTGTACTACTTTGTGTACATACTGATCGATTTCGAAGGCATTTATGATCTTAAGGACTTGCTCTTAAAAGCTTTACCAGCCGGTTATTTTTAGTTACTAGTATTGATCTGCACTGAGCTTAATTAACCCTTTTTTATGTTATAGGTGTTCCCATTCTTTAAGGGCTCGAATTGAGTACAAGTGAAGAGTTTCTAGACGACTTATCTCACGCACCCTCTATATATTATTTATATGTGCAGTTTAGTGCAAGCCTTAACTGCAACAAAATTGATCCATCAGATTCATGCCAGTTCCTGAAACATTGGAGATATAGGATGTGATACATGAACCAAGTTAAACCAGTATATTGGTCTCTAGGGAACTCACACAACTTCACAAATGAAAAATCAAATAGTTAATGAAGTAAATCTGGAGCCTTCCTTCCTCGTCTTGATGGCCTCGAAGAATTCACGAATTTCCTGAATTTTCTCTCAAGGTCAGTTGTTACATTTCGGGTAATCAACAGCTTACAGCTCTGTGAATGTAGGTCGAATGCTCTATGAGTGCCCATTTGCAGACAACGAGACAAGCTGCATGAAGTAAGAACATCAGATGAGGGATCTCTAGTTGCAGCGTTACCCAGATGATTTCACATAAGGTTGATACAAAACACGAATAGAAAAATCAAGACGAGGATGAATGTATATTATAGATCAAAGAACAACACCGGAAAACTAACTAGTACATAGTTGAAACTGAAAAAAGAAAATGGTGTAAGAATTAAACTATTGGGGTTAACCCTTCCGTTCAATTTCCTATGATCTTTTTTTTTTGTCCGTTGAACACATGTAAGCAGATTGAGATCGCCTAGTCCGTCATTATAGTCCATTATATAGTCCGTATCGCTTGATTGGATGCACTGAATTATTTTATTATTTTTCTTAATAAATGGGGTAGTTTTATAGTAATTGTTTTAAGCCAATAAAATAAGGCGGACTATAAAAGGAACCATAATAGCGGACTAGAGGATCCTCACCGCATCGAAGCATGCATGGTTATGATTCCTTTTTCACTAAACAATAATGAAAGTATATGGAAGTTGTGCTTGACAACTTAGGTTAGATAGCTACATATATCAGCCTATCTAGTGCCTTTCTTGCACCAAAAGATCAATTGCTACTGAATGGAAATAGAACATACCTGATGGGCTACATGTAGAAGTTGTCTACTGTCCTTTGCATTTTCAGCATTTACTATCGATTTCTGCAGCTTTGCAGCACGACTTTGCTCCAACTGGGCCTTGCTAACTTCGGGAGTGACATTGTTGTGAAGTTTTGTCAACGCTTCCTTCTTGCGCTTTCTTTGGAATGTGAATTTCAGAACCTTTTCACTGTCAGCTCGATTAGAAATCCCCTCAGATTCCTCAGATACCTGTACATCATGCAAACTAGAAACCGCCAAGGATCGATTAACCTTGAGAAGATCTTTATCAGAACTCAAATCTGATTCCTTTTCAGTCGCATCTCCTTCCTTTTCCGTAAATCTTGATTCGTCTCTGAACTCACTGGATCTTTGTTGTGTATTGTCATGATTATGATTTATCTCATCGCTGGAAGCAGCACAATAAGATCCTGGAGGACATATTCCATTCGTGTCAGGGACCTCAGTAGAGGTCTCATCCTGTTGGCCCGAATAAGTCCTGCACTGAGGAACGGAAGGTGGTTGACAAGATCTTGCACGGCGGCCACGCGAAGTACATAGAGTAGCAATTGCCTCCTGGTATTTCACATTCTTTCGGGTCCTGAAACCATCCTGCAAACCTTGATCATAAAGACTTTCATACTCCAGTGATTTGGCTTCCACACCATGAAATGTAGTCTTTGCATCTTTTTCATCAGACTCAGAGGAGCATGAAGAACACTGTTCTCTACCAGATTTAACACCATCATATGTATCCAAAGAAGCATCACCGTGTGAGACCATAGAAAGCTGGAAAGGTGTTGAAGGCTGTTCTTGATCAGATCTAACAGGCTCATCTCTAAATGTGCACTGCAGTTCAATGCCAGCTGGGTTTTTTGTGCTACATTCGTTTCCAGTTGATGGACATCGAACTAAATGATAACTTCTATCTTCTGTTTGTGCAATCAATTCATTCTTTGATGTCAGTTGCTGATCCTCATAATCTTCAGAAGTGTGCAGTCTCAAAGGTTGCTTTTGACTACACAGTAATTTCTCTAATTTGTCCTGTGTCAGCCTTAATTCTTCCCTAAGGTCCACTATTATTCCCTCAGCCTCAGAGAGCTGTGCCTCAAGCTCTTCAATCTTACTTTGCTGATTTAGTGATTTAACTTCTGCCTCAGCAGTCTGCAAGAGATGAAGCTGGGTCATTTCCTCTCACAATCAATTACTCGTCCAATAAAAGCAACATTCCATAGAACAAATTTTAGAAAGCAGAATGAAGTCCAAATCAGGAAAACTGCAGTATACTGCCTGTGCTAAATCCAGAATCAACAAATACTAGAAGATGAAACAAAATTTATATGCAGCAAAAAGATAGAGAAAAAACAGATTGACAGCATATAACAATCAATTAATCATCCAATAAAAGCGGCATCCCATATAACAAATTTTAGAAAGCATAATGAAGTCCAAATCCAGAAGACTGCAGTATACTGCCTGTGCTAAATCCAGAATCAACAAATACTGGAAGATGAAACAAAATTTATAAGCAGCAAAAAGATAGAGAAAAAACAGATTGACAACATATAACAATCAATTAATCATCCAATAAAAGCAACATCCCATATAACAAATTTTAGAAAGCAGAGTGAAGTCCAAATCAGGAAAATTGCAGTATACTGCCTGTGCTAAATCCAGAATCAACAAATACTAGAAGATACAACAACAACAAAATCCCCAGTTAGTCCCGTCTGGGGGCCAATGGCCAAATACTAGAAGATGAAACAAAATTTATATTCAGCAAAAAGGATAGAGAAAAAAACAGATTGACAGCATATAAGTTATTTTTATTGTTCTATTTGTGAACAATTGGGAAAAAAAAAATCCTCGGCGATCGTCCTGAAAGCAGCAGAAAAACTGTCCTGGAAAAGTTAAGTCTAGTTTGAATTAATCTAATAATAACCATCAAGAAAGCAATCAACAGATTTTCTACACTACTACACTCATCAAACAAGGGCAACACCAGGATTCTCTTGGTTGAAATCAAGCCCAATAAAGTAATAAACTACCAGATTCAGTCTCATGGCACGCCTTTGAAATTATGAGTGTCCCCTTAGGATCTTGAAGGATCAACTTTTGAAAACCATCAATCTAGAGGAGATGAGGAGGAAGAATACCCTAGTCTTGTTGTATTAACATTGGTAGATGTGTTCGATAGCTTTACATGGCATCCTTATCATTCAGTAAACTAACAATAAATAAATAAACCTTCTACATATCTCAGGATTCTCAATAAAAACAATATGAAAGAATAGAAAATAAAAGAGAACTGTGTCTCTTGGTATGAAAGTGACTCAAAACTGTGATGGAAGTTACGGAACAAAAAATAAAGAGCAACTACAAAATTCTTGCTTCAGTAAAAGAAAATATGTAGATCATAATGATCACCATCCACTCTGTAAATAAGAAAGTGCACAATCCTGATAAGAATGAAAGGAGTGATTATGAAATTCAATCTCTTAAATACTGAACATATAGATTAAATTCAGGCACATGATTTTGCTTCATATTAATCAAATTCATGGAAACATGATAACTTTATTCCTTGCACTTCGTACCAGTTCGGAAGAAAGTATAGCAAAAAATGTGAGGTTTTAACCAAGGGACTCTTCTCACCATAGGTAAGTCCATAAAATATGCAAACCTTCACAAGAGTAAAGTTCGGAGGAAGCAGAAATGCCATCCATTGATATGATTTAGAATATACACACTCATTTTGTGTTTGGCTAGCTAACTCAATTCACAAACATTTTCTCCTGCAATCTTTAGGTAATGAATTAGACCAAATCAAGAGAGCTAAAAACTGATGTCAAATCAAATGTTCTAGAACAACCTGTAGCAATAAAGAAAGCCTCATACAAGTTACAAATTAACCAAAAAACCTTGTCCATTTTAGAATTCATAAAGCACAGATTTTGAATCATAGACCGTTTCAACACAGAGAACCAATCAAATTTCACTACCAGTAGTTTTAAGCATTGTGAATGACCCATCACCATGGCCGTTCATTGTCAATCGCAAGATGCAAAATTGCACAGCCACAAAGTTTAAGGGGCTCATTTAGCGTGGGCAGTTCAATTAGCCACAATCAAAGCATCGCCACAGCCACAAAATCAAAAATAAATGCAAGTATATGTAGCCTGTGAGCTTTGTTTTTAACCAGGCTCATTCATAGGGCCCATGACAAGCCAAGGGTGTGTTTGGATTCCCACTGTACTATGATTATAAAACTAAACACTTGTAAAGTGTTTGGATAAAACAATTTACAATGTATTTAAAATAACACAATTTTAAAATAAAATACCTTATAAATTGTGTAAATAAATTATATTAAGTTTATAAGGTAATTTTAAACTTAACGCAATAGTGAGTATTTGATTGAGAAAATTTACATAATATTTTACTTTAAAATCACAATATTTGAAACACATAATATATTAAGCTAAACAAACACTTGGAATCCAAGCACACCCCAAGTCCTTGACCATCTAATTATTCAGACCTCCCAAATGAAAGACGAAGTTATATGGAGTCAAAGCGCAAAAGCCAACTTAAGTACTTAACCATTCCTAATCATATGGAGTCATTTTATCCATCTTTCAACAGCAAAAAATGGAGGAAAGATACACTAAGAATATACAAAAGAAATCACTTCAGCTCAAAAGGAAAGAAGGGAGCTTGTGGACATTTGCTTTGTGGATTCTATGATTTAAACAGCCTCACAACAATAGTCGCTTTGCTTTAAACCCAAAATTCTCTTATTTTCTTCAATTTGTCCAACATGGGAAGGATTTTATCCTCCGCCTTAATTTACATTCCCTCCTCCCAAATCTTTCTTCCTTTGACTCCCTAAACAAATCCAAACACATTAGCATCATCCTTACATGAGATTTTCTAATCAATCATTTTGAAGTTGCTACTAATATCAGTCCTTCAAGTTCAGTTGATTAGAGTTCATTAGTGGAAAATCTTTAGTGTCTCCAATGATGGTGGTGATTATGATAATTTATTCTCCCATTGTCACTTCCCACAATGCAGGATGAGCTCAAATACTACTTACAACTTGTCATTTATTGTAAACTCATAATTTCTAATTCAAGCCATGAAACATCCACGGTATGCCCACATTCCAATACTTAAAAGCAAATAGAATGTTCCTGTAGTTGCAACCAGCTCTTAACTCGAGATCAACAGCTGTATAACTCATCCACGTACACATCTAGAAATGCAAGGCAGTGATACAATTCATCAAATGAGACAAGGTCATTGGCTCATTGCATTAACTAACAAATACGGTGTACTTCATTTAAAGCAAGCACAAGAAGAACAAATGGAATCAGTCAATGAAAAGCAATAGGAAAACAACCAGGTGCAGTAACCATTATTATTAAAACGACAGGAGCAATAAACTACAAGAATTTCAAAACCCAAACCCTACAAAGAGAACAAAAAACACAATTCACAAACAAGAACACGTTCACAAGAAAACAATAGTACCTTAGAATCGAGCGTTTGTTTGAGGTGAACAAGCATACGAAGTGCGTCCTGTTTCACACTCAAAAGATCTTTCTCGAAGGACAAAGCCTTTCGATCGGCCATCATTATCCTCGCAGCTGCCTCCTTGGATGTGTTAAGAATTATCTCCGCGTACGCCTTCTTCAGCGTCGCCATTTTCTAGAGAATCGGAATCAAAATTCAAAGCCAGCAACCAAAACGAATAGGTTAGCAAAACAACCACAAAAGAACGAACAAATCGAACCGCGAAAATAGGGCAAGGCTGGGAGGAAAAAAAAAATCGAAATCAACGCGAACAAACATCCTCCATTTGTCGAAATTGGAAAGTAATGAGAGGTGCAGGAGGCATAAGTGATCGGCGGTGATAGCAATCTGTGGCGGTTGAAGAACGACAGAGAGTGAGTTCAATTGTAACCCCTAACCCTCCCCCGACACAAAACCCCCCTTTTCGCTTGTATTCAAATCAAACGAGTAGTACTCCTACCGAAGAAAGCTTACCAAGGACTCGACATCCGCCATTGGAGACCAAAATGGAGGGGAATTACGGAGTTCGAACGGAGCAGGTGGAGAGAGAGAGAGTACGCGTGAAGCTGAGGGAGGAGAAGGTTTGGAAGCGAAGGCGGCGAAGCTCCTCTTTTCTCTCTCTGTCTGAAGCTGGAGTCAGTTACGAACAGGAGTTAATGGTAAATGACGAGAATGCCCATGGTCTTATTAGACATTTACAAATTTCACCCACCAACTAACCATTCGGTGCTCGATCGGCGTGCCTCGTTTCAGGAGAGACGAGCTCTGTACGACGTCGTATGGAGCAAATCTCTTTTGAACGCGTTTCCGGTTGCTAGTTTTCCAGCATTTGGAGACTTTTAGGCGCTAAAACTTGGAATTGGAGGGAAGTGGGGCCCGCATCCAAATTATTACTCCGGTATTCGTATGTGTATTTTTACAAATAATCTCTTCCCAAATTGGATAATCAAAATATTTTATTTTTATCATTTATTTGGTTTTTTATTTATTTTACATTGGTATTTTGACAATAAATAAGTACATTGTTTTTTTTAACAGTATGCAAAGAGTTGGATGTGCTACAGACATTCATGATCATATGAAAAGATGATGTTTTGGAACTTGTAACAGTAGGAATCTATGATGATATTACAATTTAAAGGAGATTTTGCAAGGAAATCGGTTGCGCGATTCGTCTCTTTGTAGCAGTGTTGAAAGTTGATCGATTCGAAGTCTTCTTTTAGAGACTTGATTTCTTCGATTAATTGTGCTATCTCCCATGGGATTTTGATTATGTGATTGATGGCATTGATGATGGTTGCGTTGTCGCTTTCAATAATGATTCTTCTGATCCCCAAGTCGTTTGTCTATCTTATACCTGCATATATAGTCATAGCTTCTGCTAAAATAATAGAGCATTTTCTAATGTTGTTTTTATATATATAAATAAGTACATTGTTTTGTCTTACTTGTTTCACTGATAAAAATGACATAGAATGATTAATATATTGCGAATTTTTTTTTCGATAATAGATTATTAATTTGAATTTTTCCTCCCTCGTTATAATGGCCTAATTATCTAACTAGGAAGAAAAATAAAGATAAAAGGAAACACTTTAGTCTTTAGTAGTTTAATAAATGAATGTTCGATTAATAAATGAATGTTCGATCAAACCCGTTTTGATTCAAGCTAGTCTTGTTTGAACCGAGTTACACACTTACACCAAATCACCAACTTGCTATTTGACAAAACATTATGGCTAGAAAAACAGTTTTATTGGGGGCGTATATGTTCATGATTTTTAGCATAACCTTTTGAGGATTCAAAGGGAAAAAATGGTATTTCAGTCACGAATTTTATCTCTTATTTTGTCTTGTAAGTTTGTAGCTGAATGAGCTAGGTCAGGTAGGAATAATATCTATTGGGATTCGGTCAATATCGGTTATATGTGTCCGGATTGGGTTGAATCGGGTCAAAATGAATTTCATGGTTGTGTGGATTTTCAGGTTCGATCAATGTTGGACATTTGGCTTCTTTACCGTTGGCGTTGCGTTCTCTTTCTACGTCCCGCCAGCTCCTTACACATGTTTAAGGATCCTTTAGTGGGTAGAGTTATTTGTAGGTTGTGTAGGCTTTGTCTGTGTTTGGGTGATCAGATTGAGTAGGTTGATGTGCTGGTGGGTTAGTATCTAGAGTTTGATTTGTGTGGTAGGCAATTTGTGGGTTGTTCCACCTTTTATGTAAGCCAATGTTATTTACACCACAAAATTTACTATTTATACCACATATCTCACTTTTTATATTTTTTTTAAAATACACCCTGCTCCTTTTGAGTCACACACCTGCCCCTCAAGAGGCGCAGGGTATTTTACATTAAATACCATGCGCCTCTTGAGGGGCAGGTGTGTGACTCAAGAGGAGCAGGAGTGTGATTCAAGAGGCGTAGATGTGGTGCATATAGTAAAATTTATGGGTGTAAATATTATCACCCTTTATGTAAGATCCTTGTATGTTCTTACCCTTTCTACTCCTGACTTTTAGTCACCCATCTATATATTTACTAGTTCAAGTCAAGTAAGATCATATTTAATTTTATTCGACAATCATTATATTTTTATTATCTTAATTATTAATATTGACTATTAAGGTTTCTCTATTTATTCATAATAAGTTTCATTATATGTACCTAGCTAAAAGAGTCTAAAACGATATTTCCTCCATTTAACAAAACATGTAGTTTATTATTCACACGTGTTTTTTGAGGAGGATCAAAATTATATAAACTAAAAATTTGTAATTAAAATTTTGAATCATTTCATACTTATTATTAATTAAAAACTTTATATTTTTGATCATCCTAAAAAACATATGTGAATAGTAAATAATAATGTTTTATCAAATGGAGGGAGTAGAGGTGGTAATCGAGTTGCGTTCAAATACGGTCGTTAACTTAAGGGCCCATGGAAATTAATCAGGTGCTAGTAGCCCCGAACATCCATGTAGATTTTAAAAAATTGAGGGAGTAGAGATGGTAATTTTGTTCGATCAATGACATGTCATATCATATGTTGGATACATATATTGTGTGTACTGTATTCGGGTCAAGTCATGTAAGTTTGGTTTAAAATGGATTTCAAGTCGGGTCAGGTCCGGTTCAAGTCATAGTTATTTTTATTATAAAATGATGACTATTTTTTTTTTATCTATCGTAACTGTTGGCTATTAAACTTGATTTATTTAGGTATATTGCTTTTCATTATGGGTAATTTACATTATTATTGTGTTTAAAAATGAGAAAATTAAGGTAATTACAATGATGAGTCTGGGCTTATTCAGGTCGGGTATGAGACGGATCGAATTTGTCGTCTATATCGTGTCCATTAATGCATCGGATTGAAATGGGTCATGCTCTGATTCAGAGTACACATTGCTCTAGATTTTTTAGTTTAATCGAATCTGGATTTGGATGGGTCGAATCGAGTTATTAGGTTGGGTTGGATTTTACCAGATCTATGAGGGAGTATGAATTTTGAGACAAATATATAGTATGTTTTTAGTAGATGATTCCAAGTCTACACTTGCTTTGAATTCATTCAAGGTAAAGCTTGGTCCCAATTGTTGGATTCATTCTAGCCGAAAAAATTGCAATACAAATTAACCAAACGTGTAGTAAAAAAACACAAATTGTTAAATACTAGGAGCAACGTCAGAGTTACGAGAGTATCGTGGATAAGTTGCGGGAGACCAGGTTGTGTAACTCAGGGCCGGACCTGAGGCGAGGCCCAACTGGCGCTCGCCTCAGGCCCAATGATAAATGGGGGCCCAGTTTTTATACATCTTTATGTATATATTACATGGACTTAATTTTTACGATTGAAAATTGACTCACATCACACGGTGGCAATTTTGAAATTTTCGATAACTTAAAGGTCAAATTCTGACCTGCTTTTCCCCTTCCTCATGGCTTTCTTAAATAATAGAAACGGAAGTGCGTTTCTTCAATAATGGAAACGGAAGAGTTTGGGGGCGATTTCCCGACCAATCCTTCCTTCTCGGTGGCGGTTGCCCTGGGTGGTCGCCGGCATTGTTAGACTCGGCTCCTCTTCATGACCTCACATCACAACCGGCAAGGGTGCCCTAACGGCAAAGGTGAGGCTCACGGTGAGTAACGTGAAGAGGGATCTGGCTTTCTATGAAGTGGCCAAGAAGAAATTTCAGGAGAGGAAACGCCCTTAGAGCTTTCTTGAATGGTAATGAGTTATACTCTTGTTAATTGCTACTAATTAACTTGGCTACTGTCTAGAAAATTGTTTTTTCATTTATGCTACTTATTTTTAATTGTTGATTCATCCCTCTCAGTTTCATCGATCATCTTAGATTGGTCGTTGAGAACATGTGTTTAATTGAATTTCAATTTCCATTGAGTTTTATGTGTTATGTTTCTACTTTGAAATTTGGGGATTTTATCCCTTTTGGTTTTGGGCATAGGGTTTGAGGCTTTTAGGCAAGTAATTTGTGGTTGAATTTGTGATGAAGATGTCAAAGAAGAGGGCCCATTTTCGTTTCTCGTCTCGGACCATTCAAATCTCAGGTCCGGCCTTGGTGTAACTTGCGTTGGTTTGGGCACGTTCGGAGGAGACAACCTTAGGATCCGGTTTGTATGAGCAAGAGTTTGGTTTTGGAAGCTATCCTTAGGGGAGAGGTAGACCGAAAAAGAGTTGGATGAATATCATAAGACAAGACCTCAATCTTCTAAACCTTTCGGAAGAGATGACTCTAGATAAAGACCACTGGCAGAGGTGCACCCGGACGTTAAAAGTTTAGTGTCATGTTTTCTTATGTGGGGGTCTATTGTTGCCATGCTTCTATGGTGCTTTCTATCTATTTATTTCTTTATTGCTCTACTTATTACTTTTTTGCCCATTTATTCTGTTATTTTATTAATTTTGGGTTTTTCGAAAACACTCTCACGACTAGGCCGGGAAAAGAGTGCGTACATCTTGACCCCCATACCCCACTTAATGAGAATAGTAGTTATACACAATTGGAAATAAATTATTTCCTGACTTAATTAGGTTGAGCCGTTGAGGTGTGTTTTGGTGCAAATCACACTTAACATTTCATGTAACATTGTTTTGATTTGGTGCAAATCACCCTTAACACAAGTGTGTTATATTTTGTGTAACACAAGTGTGATTCGGTGCAAATTACTCTTTTCGGGCATATTTCATTCGTCTCGATTCAGAATTGTCCTTGTGGTAACCTTCTTGCAGTCTTTGTTACTGCGCCCGGAGGGTTTGAGGTGGGTTTTGAATAATTGATTGACTAATTGGGTGATTGGGATGGGTTGAACGAGTTGTGATGGTGTTTTTTTTTATATATTGTATTATCGAGAGGAAGCAATCGTGTTCTTTTTAGTTATATATATATATTTCGTTATTACGTTGCTTCCTTGAGTAGATAATCTTTCCTGAAAAGAGTGGCGGATGTGGTTGTATACTAGCTTCAGTCGTGGGTTTGTAATCGACATCTGAAGGCTCTTAGGGAGTCCACAATCTAAGGTGTTCGCGACTTCTTCCCCAAGTCATGTTGCATCAGTGGGCAGTTTGTCAACTTGTTTCTCTTTTCTTTTTTAGCTTGGTTGTTTGCCATGCGTGGTTGTTATCTTATTTTCTTTTTCATTTCAATTCTGTTAATTATTCTGTTGTACATGATGGTTAGTTCATCTACCAACTTTTCCGGTCTCTCATTTTCTCTAGGTGTGTCTAAAGAAGCGAATTTCTTTTTTGAAATCCAAAAAAAGATTGAATTTTATACCCCATATGTTAATTAAAGTTGTCATTTTAGAAATTAAATATAATCTTGCTAAGAAAAACATGTCATTTTAGGTATTTTATCATCCACTTTACAAAATTGCTCTTGTAATGATTAATAGATGTTAGTTGTAGTTTTCGAGAAAATAAAAGAGTAGAGTAATGTCCCCGATTGAGATCAGGGGTTGTCCCTCTCCACCCCCAGAATAAAAAAAATTATTACAATTTAAAAAAAAAATAGTAAAGAGTGTGATTTTTGTGAGAAAGGGATAGGGAGACAGAGGGTTTTGTGACAGGGGATCCGCAATATAATGTCCCTAACGGGGTGGCTTCGTGGTGTGGAGAAAGGGGGATCTTAGGAGGTCCCGGGTTCGATCCCTGTCTCTGCCCCTTTAATTGGTTGAAAATCTAAGATTTGTTTGGTCCCTGCTAGTGGGTTGAGCTGATCGACGCAAGTTGGTTTACTTGTTGCGTGACTCTTGCTAACTGAGTCACGTGCTTGGGGTTTGCCACCAAATGGTGGGTTTCTTCGTCATAAAAAAGTAGATCGAGTAATAATTAGGGGTATAAGTGTATTTTTATTTATTTTTAAAAAAAATGTGCGGAACTCTAAAATGACATATTTTAATTAATGAATGGAGTATCATTTATTTATAAAAAAAATTATTTTTTTATTTACTAAAAATCTATCGGTTATTCATAAAAGAGTGTTAGAATGTAAGTGATGTGTTACTTCCTCCGTCTCAAAATATAGGACGTTTGACTTTTTTACACGTTTTTTAATAAACTAAAAACTATATAAAATATTAAAAGAAATTAAAATAATATTATACATATTGAAACTAAAATGGAGATAGTACTAATTATCTTTAATTTTGACGTCTCCATGCATGAATAAGTTAACGGGTCAAACACTGTAATTAGTCAACTTCTAGTTTTTTCTTTAATCTCAACGATGGGATAATAGTCCAACAAAGAAACTCATACGTAGTAGTAAGAAAATTCGTTGTTTTGTTTTTTTAATGAAATTTTATGCATTTATTTGGATCAGAAAAAAGATTAGTTGAAATGTTAGTTATGCACTTATTTGGATCACAAAAAGATTGATTGAAATGTTATTGTCACATTACAAAGTAGAACTTTTAAGGGCCGAGCTCTTGAAGAGGCCGGTTAAGATAAGGGTCAGTTTGGTAACACGGAGCTGATGGGGCAGCTGAAGCTGATAGGGTAGTTGAAGCTGATAGATTAAGTGTGTTAAATATATGTTAAATTGGAGTTTTCATAAGCCAGTAAGGTGTTTGGTAACCCAGCTGATAGAGTAGCTGATACAAACTAGCTGATCAGATAGGAGAAAATGAATAGAATTATGAAAAGCCTGCGGTTAGTAGCTGTTGAAAATCCAATTTCAAAAGCTAATTAAATTAAAATCTTATATTTAACTTATTTAAAACTATAATTTATTAAAACCAAAAGCTCCGAAAAGCTACATGCATTACCAAACGGACCCTTACTATAAATTTAGTAACCGATTGATTTGTAAATCTATGTACATCTATCCATTAATTAATTTATTTGGTTATGGATGAGATTGATGAATTAGATAAAAAATATGAAATAGTTAGAAGAAAATGATCTTAAAAATTATGAAATATAGTAGTTTATTATAAAACGAGGATCTTGATCGATTTCATATATACTGTTATAACGAGAGCAATAAACAAAAAATAAATATACAAAGATTTACGTTATTCGATAGTGGTGTACGTGTTACATAAGACAAAGAAATTGAATTATTCATTATGGATACTATATAAAAACATAACTATTTACAACAATATGACTTTTCATGAGTATAATTATTCAGACCGTGACTTACAATTAGCCAAAATAGATCACAATAAAATCACTGTCAACCCAACTGAGACCCCTGATATTTAGCGATCAACAGTAGATTCAAAACATATTAACATACTGCTCTATTAATTTCTTAAGCTATATAATTAAGTAACTTCTAAAAAGCTATTTATGTTAATAATGCTATATATGGCAATCACCATGAGTTTGTAGCTCTCTCACTTGAAAAAAAAAAAATTAGAAGTCAAATTCATATATCATATAAATATTTCATTACTAGGTTATTTGTTCAAAAGCGACCTTTTGGATGCAACCTGTTTTTTGTAACAAATAAATATGAATATCTTAAGCACATGCCCAAATATTTTATTGCTAGATTGTAATCACTTTAATTTTGTTGGGACAAGATGAAAATTAAGAACTCGAGCAATTTACATAAATTTATCCTTAAATTATCTTTATAAAATTACATTTAAATCATAAAATTATACAAAAAAAAAAAACGATCCATAACATCATCTTTCGTTTTATTGTGGATCTAAGATTATGATTTGGAGGGTACATCACAAATTTGGGATAATCTATAACCCACAAATCCATAAGTATGTCTATTTGTTCTTGAAAATAATATTAATTAAATTATTCATTTGTTAATTAAATTAAAACTTCTTATAACTACATTAACTAAAATATTTACAAATAACTTGATATTCTAATATTTTCAAAATACTTCGTTCATTCGATAAAATATGTCGTTTTAGAATGTCATTGTAATGAGGGTTAATAATATATTTTTTTGATTTTTTTTAAATCTGTAAAAGAAACTAAGATGGCATGTTTTTTTTAGAACAAATGGAGTATTTTATAGGGTGTGTATGAGACAAAACCGGTTAAAATTTGTGTAAATCAACTAGGTGTTTTTTTTTGGTCTAAACAACTAGGTGATTTTAAAACCTTGTACGAGGCCAAATAATCTTGATCAAGATCTTGATTTAAATTAAAGTTATAATGAGAAGCTTGAATAATTTTGAGATATATTGGAAGTCATCTCTAATTAAAAAGACCAATGTACCCTTATTTATTAGCAAAAAGACCACAATATGTGCATCCATGTGACTCCATTTCCTTTTCATTTTTTTTTAAATATATCACTTGATGTGTCACATTAAAATTATCTTATTTTACAATCTTTTAAACCTTATTTCATAAAATTTATCAACTTTAATCAGTTGATAAACTCTATTTTACATAAAAAGAAACTGTTCAAAATACAGAATATTTTAATTTCAACGCAATTTTTAAACATCATAAAAAATACTCCGTATACAGTATAAAAATATCAATTATTATTACTCCCTTCGATTGTAAATATAAAATAATTGACTTTTGTGCCCCTAATTTAAGGAGTTAAAACCTTTATAAATTATTGATTTTTTAATTATTATTTTTACAATATATTACTTATAAATAATACGATACGGAGTATTGAGTAAGTATGATAATGTAAAAAAAATTTAATATTATATAATGTATAGACTTTAACTCCTTAAACTACGTACATTAAAGTCAAATAACTTATACTCCTTATTTATAATCGAAAGGAGTATTTTTTTTATTTAAGTGATTTCTTCTGTAAATTACCAGAGTTGCGGTAAGTCCTCGACTTTACAAGCAGAGACTCTGGGTCTACTTTATGGGTTACAAGAAGCTCATCGACTAGGGATCACACCTCATCTTGAGGTGAAGGGCGACTGCCTGACGACTATTAACGCTTTCAAGGGGGTGTGGAGCTGCCCTTGGGAGATTGAGATGACGGTGTCGGACACGCTTGCCATCGGTCACTCCTTTGTCAGTGTGTCGTACTCCCATACACTTAGAGAGGGCAACCGGGTTGCCGATCGGCTCGCTCTCCTTGGCCTGCTGTCGTCTCCTTCCAATTGGGGATCTGATGCTATTGTCGACGAGCTCGTCCGTAAGGACACACTTGGTTGAATCCGTTGGTGGCTCAACCGCAGTTGACCACTCCCAAATTTTCGACTTATAAAAAAAAAAAAAATTCTAACAAAATAAAAGAAAAAGAAAGTCACAGTACGTAATTGGGTTCTCCTTTACAGCATTTACTTTTTTTTCAAAGCAGTTACTATTCTGACCGGTCAAAGGCCCAGAATAAACGATTCCTAGTCAAACCTTTCAGCTTCACCCTCCAATCAAAATACGCCACGTCACAAATTCATTTAAAAGGAAAAAAGAAAATCCAAGCAAATTCCTCTATTTCGTCTTCTTCCACCGCACACACTCATGTTTATTCCAACCTGTTTTCAAACCCCACCACTCTCTCTCTCCTCTATCATCAAATGTTGAGTCCATCAAACCCCCATTCCTGAAGGGGTAAAAAAAGCTTCAGAGCTTCAACAATGGCTGCTCCAGATCTGAGCGGCCTCCGCCTCGTCCTCCTCCTGCTCCTCTTCCTCCTCAGATCCGCCTCCGCCGACGACGTCAAGTGCCTGCAAGGCATAAAGAAAGCCCTAAATGATCCACAAGGCCATCTCAGTACTTGGGACTTCTCCAACACTACCGCCGGATTCATCTGCAACTTCCTCGGCGTCGACTGCTGGAACGACCACGAGAACCGCCTCCTCAAGCTCGAGCTCCGGGGCTTCGAGCTCTCCGGTCAGATCCCTGACGCTCTCCGCTTCTGCTCCTCCAACCTTCAACACCTTGATATTTCCGGTAACGCTTTCTCCGGACCTATCCCTCCGTCGATCTGCAGTTGGTTGCCGTATCTTGTTTCGATGGATTTTTCGAGTAATCAGCTCACTGGCGAGATTCCGGTGGGGATTGGGACTTGTCAGTACTTGAACAAGCTCGATTTGTCGAGTAATCACTTGTCCGGGAGTATACCGTTTCAATTGGCGAGTCTGAATCGTTTGAGCGATTTCTCCGTTGCGAATAACGACCTCAAAGGTCCGATTCCGAGTGGATTAGGTCATTTTGATAAGTCCGATTTCGACGGGAATAATTTGTGTGGGAAGCCGGTGGGGAAGTGCGGCGGCCTCAGTAAGAAGAATCTGGCGATTATTGTCGCCGCTGGGGTTTTTGGCGCGGCGGCTTCGCTGTTGCTTGGGTTTGGGTTGTGGTGGTGGTACTTCTCTAGGGCTAGCCACAGGAGGAAGAAGGGGTATGGGCTGGGGAGGGCTGATGATGCTAGCTGGGCTGATAGGTTGAGGGCTCACCGGCTTGTTCAGGTTACTTTGTTTAAGAAGCCGCTTGTGAAGGTTAAGCTTGCTGATTTGATGGCTGCTACCCAAAATTTCAGCCAGGAAACTGTCATGTACTCAACCAGGATGGGGACTACGTACAAGGCAGTGTTGCCGGATGGTTCGGCTCTGGCGGTGAAGCGGTTGAATGCTTGTAAGCTGGGGGAGAAACAGTTTCGGATGGAGATGAACCGGTTGGGGAAGCTGAGGCATCCGAATTTGGTGCCCCTTTTGGGGTTTTGTGTTGTGGAGGATGAAAAGCTTTTGGTCTATAAGCATATGTCGAATGGAACTTTATATGATATGTTACATGGTGGGGTTATGGTTTTGGATTGGCCTACTAGGTTTCGGATTTGTCTGGGTGTCGTTAGGGGTCTTGCTTGGCTTCACCATGGCAACCAGCCTCCTCTCTTGCACCAAAACATTAGTTCGAATGTGATTCTGTTGGATGAGGATCTTGATGCTAGAATAATAGATTTTGGGTTGGCAAAGCTAATGAATGCAACCGATGATCATGAGAGCAGCTATGTGAATGGGGAGCTGGGTGAGTTTGGTTATGTAGCGCCTGAGTACTCGAGCACCATGGTTGCTTCACTAAAAGGAGATGTTTACGCTTTTGGGACGGTTCTTTTGGAAGTAGTGACAAAGCAAAAGCCTCTGGAAGTGATTGCTGCTGAGGAAGGTTTCAAAGGTAACTTGGTGGATTGGGTCAATCAGCTCTCTGCATCCGGACGAATCAGGGAAGCTATTGATAGGGATTTGTTAGGCAAGGGTCATGATGATGAGATCCTTAGGGTCATCCAAGTTGCCTGTAATTGCGTGGCTTCTCGACCAAAGGACAGGTTTTCCATGTACCAGGCGTATGAATCATTGAATAGCATGGCTGGAGATGATGGCTTTTCGGAGCAATACGATGAATTTCCTTTGATCTCTGTTGGACATGACAATGGCGGTCCAGCTTAGAGTTGGCTGTAAGATAGCGGGAAATGGCTCTTTGTTCTGTCCCTACTCCTGCATATCGTGGTAAGCTCCTTGAAACACATGTGTTGACAATGCAACTAATATCGGCTTAAAACTTCCTGATATGCTGCTGC
Organism: Persicaria maculosa; assembly: GCA_963922045.1. Taxonomy (NCBI): domain Eukaryota; kingdom Viridiplantae; phylum Streptophyta; class Magnoliopsida; order Caryophyllales; family Polygonaceae; genus Persicaria; species Persicaria maculosa. The sequence goes on from OY998260.1 coordinate 69,976,980, forward strand.
ATTGTTAGATGTGCCTGTGAAATATAATAAGCTAATTACGGTATAGCTTCTTGTTGGTGCAAAGTTATCTTATTTTGATGTGTATCGATTCAAATATTATGTAGAAACCCCGTATTGCAAGCTTGAAAATAGGAAAGAACTGTTTGGAAGATGAGAACGTGTATGCTACCATGTTGTAAATCTAAAACGATCCAGTTAGAGCATCAGTTGCCTAATTTCCATGCCACTGCTAAAGAGTAGAATTACTCATGGCTTCCCTCAGGTTCTGCTTGGCAAGTGCTACAGAATCATTTGTGCTGAAAGACATGAAATGTAAGCTTGTCTCTCGAATGGAGTTGGTTATTGGGCATGGGCATGGAAGGCATCTTGTGTTTTTTTTTGTTGTTGTTACATTTCAGTCTTGGGTGTTTCCAATTTGGTTATTTCAAATGATGTTGGATTTGGGCTCAACTTCGGTTGGGTTAGGTAATGCTTTATCTAAATAATGTTTTTGGGTTACCTTAGGATTTGGAATCTCGTCTAGTCTGTTGGTTCAAAGACTGACTTGTATTGGTAATTTAAATTGGTTTATAACATTAATTTTATTAGAATTTATGTATAATCATATTTGAATATTGTAGCTTTAAAATTCACAATTCACTATTAGTCTTTATAACATGTTAAATTTTTTGGGAGTCAATTTGAATTAGTCAATTTTTTGCTGTTCAACTATATTTTAGCCAGGTCAATATGTGCTTTGAGTAAGAAAAGGGTCACTCTGTTACATTGATGTAGATATGAATGTCGCATTCGGGTCAAATTCAGCCTTAATTATCTTTGGAAGTTGTTGATAAGGATATTTTCATGTCATATGCTTGGATAAAGCCCTCTTTATAGAAGTCACCTCTTTGTCTACAGTTGAAGTCGAGTGCAGGTCTATGAGAGAAGGAGTATTGCTGAATTAGAATGGTTATCTCAGTTGCTCTTTGGATGTTCCTTTTGTTCCCATTCACGAGCACTGCGGTAATCCAGCTGCAGTTTATGTTGTTGCCCAAAATCCTGTCTTTCATGAGAAAATTATGTAGACGAGTGTGACTGCCATTTTCAAGAACTCCTTAACTGATTCCCGAACAATCGTTTTTTTGGACTGTCATTCACTCATTCTTGTTGCTCTGCTAGCTTGTTGGGTTTTTTTCTGTGTGTAATTTTTCTGGCAGTCTCCAGCATCTTGATCTGTTCAGCTTGCTCTTCTTCTCTGTCAAGCACGGTTTCTCCATTCAAGATCTTGTACTCGGATGAACACCTTCACGGGAACGAGGTTTGTCATTCTTGATTTCGCCTCTAGTAACACTCATTCACTCATAGGATCCAAGCATTCGAATGATAATTTCCATGGTTTCGGCCACCATCTCTTGCTTGATGTTTCCTGTTAGGAACTACATCTTCCATCCTTTTTTTTTCCTGCATTGATTTAGCTTTTGCCTAAATGATCTACACCACTACACACTTGAGCATATCTGATTTCTGCAAAGCTGTTTGTCTTTAACTTTTCTGCACCCAAAATGTTGTCTAAAGTATTGCTTTATGGGCAATTTTCCATGCTCCCATTTTGGTAATTTTTTCCAACAGCTAGTGTGTGTCAACAAGCAGGTAAATCCAACCTAAAAACCTGACCATCTTGACCAACTTAGTGATTCAATCTGTTATTCTGTAGTGCAATCCGACCCATCGGATTGACGGGCATTCATCTAAAGGGGGTAGCAAGCAACAGCACACTTGGTGTGGCAAAGGTATGCAAACAAAACACACCCAAAAAAAAACCCCAGCAAATCTGGAAGAGATGTGTTCTTGTCACTTGCCTTTGCTACAAAAGGCATTGCTTTCCCCTCTCCAAAAAAGAAAAAAAAAACCCCAAAAAAATAATGAATCTTTGCTTTTTGGACCCAGTCTTGAACTCTTGATTGAGTCTTCAACTTCTCGAAACTATCAAAATCAAAGCTTGTTTGCATTTATATGTAAAGCAAAAGCAGCAAACACATAAAAGCAAAACACCCGGAGTGACTCAGTTTGTGTGTGTTTTTTCCTTTTCTTTTTCTTTCATCTGCTTTCTGGTTTGTTACTGTTTTTTTATTTGTCGCATTTCTCATTTTGGCATCTCACACCAACCCCCCTTTGCCTGGATTGAGAGGCACTGAGGCAGATGAGCTTCTGAATTAGTAAAACTATGAAAGCAATCCTCTTTCCATTGATGATGATCATATGCTACCAAGTGCTAATTTGGAAGACTTTTGACACTTCATCCTTGTTCGATTTACTCGACATGAAATGGGTCTTCACCGATTTCGAAAAAAATGATAATAATGTTAGAGTTGTATACTTGTATCATCGTATGTACTTACAATGTTGCTATTTTGCTTGGGGTTTGGACAGTTAAAACTCATTCATCATGTTTCAATCCGATTTCTTTCCAACCTGATTCTTTATTCCATAATAAAAGAGGGAACATAACTTTTTTTTTTTTGATTAAGTAAAAATTCGAGTTCAGACAAGATTGAAGCTCAAAAAGTCGACATAAGTACAAAAAAAAGTAGAGGAAACAGGACTTAATTCTTCCATAGTATATGTTATTTAAGCTTCATTAATGCTAGAGTTTAGGGGGGTTGATTGAATTCTCTGCCTTAACCATCATTATTCCTCTAATCTGACTTGAGCGTCGAAGGCAGTCTCTGGGATTGTACCTCGGACTCTTATCTTGCATTCCTTGCAAGAAAGGTGATCGGAGACCGAAGTTTTTACCATCATCATAACGCGTTGCAATGGATTAGCTTAAACATCATTTTAATTGCCTTGAATCCATACATCAAAGTTGGAAGTTGGTAGAGGCTAAACATGATTGAAACACAAAAGCACAAGAACGTTTCAAAATTGGGGCATCATCATTTGACACAACAGCACCCCTTCACTTTCTCAACAACAAGAGCCATCCATAGTGTGTGAGAGAGAGAGAGAGCAGTAATAAACAGTAAAAAGGTAAAAAAAAAGGAGCCCTTTTGTTAGGGCAAAAGAGGGAGCAAAGAACAAACAATATGCAAGCTTAGTCATTTATCATATGCATGGAAGCACAGTCAAAAAAGAAGGATCCTCTATTATGCAGTGGTCACTGCCTTTGATTTCATGCAATCTTTCAAAAACCACCCTTACAAATATCATGACCCGTAAACTCGACCCTGACTCGAAAGCTTTACACAGCCTCATCTTATCGCGCGAATTCATATATGAACAAAACAAACCAACAAGAATTATGAGATGAAAACATATTCGCAAAGCGCTAATGTGCTACAACGACGACAATTATCAAACATATTTGGCCATTTAGTTCGGCTCCTTTCAATGCACGCTCCCCTTGACGTTCCTCGATACCAGCTTAGGCTCTTCCTGGTGGTCGTCTAGACTCCCCTACTCGCCTGAAAACACACACCAAAAGTTGAGAGACCAAAATCTTGGAGGCTTTATCAAAAGCATGAGGGCTTGAGGGCCCTCCTCAACTCATTTGAACATCAAAATTAGGGATGAGGGTGGGAAACGTCTATAGTTTAAAACTCCATATATATATATATATATACATATATATATATATATAAAAAAAGCAGTCCAACTTAACTTTATTTACCAGTTATAAAAATAAGAGAAAGGCTGAATTTTTAAAGGGCCTTTTTTTAAAAGAGCTCAAAGTAACATCACCAGTAAGAATTTCATTTCTTATCCTAAAACTCTCACTCTTAACTGAAAAGATTAGGGAGGAAATCAGATTTACAGACAGTTTGAAACTTGTATAATGATCTTATTATCGACACTCGAAAGAGTTTTTCAAGGAAATTCTCAATCTAACAATGAGGCAATTTGATGGTAGAATTGAATTGGTATCAAGTAAGTACCTGTTGTGAATCGGATCAGGGCCGTTGGGGACTCGTCTCTTGCTAACGATGACGAGGTGATGCCCAAGATCAACGCGTCGATTGCTAACTAACATCTTCCCATGCTTGAAATGAGGACGGGGAGGGATCGATCCAGCATCGGATACGTTTATTATGCCATTTCCTATGGACAAAACTGATAGAAAACAAACCAGAATCAATGCTCCTAGCATGATTTTCAGGACCCTCCTAGCATGACAGCAAACACAGCCACCAGCACCATCTCCGGCCATGTTATAACTTCTTTGTAAGCTCCACGAAACAACCTTGTTGGACTCCTACCGCGAACCACCCCCCCTCCTCCCCGCCGCCCCCTTTTCTCCCTTCCTAAGAGGGATGAGTGGCTCTTAAGAGAAAGGGAGAAGGTGAAGAGAAAATGATCATATCAGAGAAGGTGATGTATTTTAGGACAAGAAGGGAATGAAAGAGAGATCTTAGAGAGAGAGAGGGAGAGAGATAGAGAGAGAGTGAAGGGATAGTATGTTAGGAAGGTTTAACATGAAGAGCACTGATCCATGTTCTTTATAGATGGAAGGATCAGTGATCCTGATAAGCCAATAGGAGGGAAAACAAAAGGTGATGACCAGGAGACCAGAGTAAAATAAAAGCCGGAAGTGTTGGACGCACCAGACTGAATCTTCACGTCTATTGTGATGTGACACTTTTATCTGAAATAAAATGCAGACATGTTAAACAATTTCTTTTTTTGACAATATTTAAATTCAATTTGTTCTGCATTTTGTTTGCTGATAAAAATGTCACATCATGATGCGAGTAGAGATTCCAGCGTTACTCAGATATCTAAAAAAAAAGGGTATTCCTCCCTCATTGCTTTTATCAACAAGTGGGCCTAGATCAAACCATGACAGTATCTTTGGTTGGCTTTGTACATTTTGATGCAGCTAAAAATTTGGGACCTTGCTACCTAGCCCCCCAACCTAACCTAGACTAATCAAAGGCAGATATTTGGGCCCCAACTTCATAAATCTTGGCTCATTTGGTTGCCTCCATGATCAGGAGATGTCAGTGAAGTTTGTGTGAAACAAGTTTCAACACATCTTCTTGATTCAAGTCTGATTTTCATACATTTGTCCACTGATCACATAAAGATCACACAATCATCAAGTCTAACTACCTGCTCTGAACGGAATACACTCGGTTTGTTGTTGTTTGCTGTTCATTCCTCTTCTAATCCCGAAGAGGTTTATCTATGAGGGTATGCATCGATTAAGGCCGAAATTATAGGATATAAGATAAGACCCTGTATGATCACTATATATATGGAGAGAGCTCAAAGACCCTCTACTTTAAAAGGAGGAAAGTAAAATCCAAAGGTGTTAAAGAGAGGAAAAAGGCATGTTAGGGAAAAATGGCATAACAGGAGAGTCGCCGACGATAAAGACACCATATAGAATTGATCCACTGATGAGAGGCCTATCTCCCTACCTACTAGTGAGGAATAGCCAGATACCATCCTTTACAAACCTACCATATATCTTGTGATCTCAAGCTCTCATCTTTAATCTTGAATATTCTCCAAAAGGCCCTTGTTCATTTCACTTCATGCTTTGGGGCATTTCCTTATCTGTGGGGTATGCAAGGTCACCAAAAGGCGCAATGTGGGCGATTTAGCAATGCATATAGTAGCACTTAATAAGCCAAATGTGATGGACACTTTCACAAGATCTCATCACTCATCACCAACATATATACTTAGTGGTCCCAAATGAGTTTCGGACGTTATCTAAAGTGTTTACGCAGCCACAAAAAAAGACCGAATCCTCTTGCTTCCTTACAAAGGAAAGCATCCAGCCACTACTAATTGAATTCGAACATAAATTGGCATGTTTTCCTTGAGATTCAAAACCAAACTAGCATGTTTTTCGTTGAGTGTTAAATGTTGTCTTCGCAATTATGCCTTGTACAGATCATAAGTATTGGATTCTATACCAACAAGATGGCCCCATGTATCGCCGCTTTCTTGTCCTTTGCAATCTCCTTCAAAGGATCTGCAACTTTTGTTGTACTTCCTTTAGCTACAATGCCAATATTATAAAGTACCAAATTTGATTCTTCAGGATCTAGTAAACTTAACCACAAAGCATAATCCATTCACTTTTAAGTTACTCAGCCAGTGGTACTATACCACTTTATATGGGCATCTTGTGAGACTTATGTCGGATTAGATTTTTCGAAGGCAGTGTGTTTTTGGCATTGCCTTTTCGGGTGCTGATCAACCGGTTCGTGTGATAGATCAGACTTCAAATTTGACTACAAAGCCACAAAAATTGCTGCATTCACAATATATATTGTGATCTGAAAAAGGGCTAATTTCTTTACTGGTATGAAACTCTGATAGGTAAAACAGCAAATCAAGAAGTCCAATTCCTTTGATCAGATTAGTTTGCATTTGCACTAACAAACAAACTATGAGCGCCCTTTTACCACAGTACTGGATCTACCTGCAAGAAATCTTCGTCGCGCGGTTTAAGCTTACTATCTTTCTTCAATAGAACAGTACAATCATGCTTGACTTCTTCATATATATGCGGAACAAGAACAAATTGTTATCTATGCATCAAACTCACTTGCAAAATTTTGCATTTTCGGATATTTACATGATATTTGAGGACACAAGTATGAGATTTTTCTAAACATCTTAATAAAATGTCTTGAGATTTGGACAAAACTTGTTTAGATGTTGTGAAAGCCCCGAAAACCAAAAGCCCTGAAAAGCTAATGAAAACTTATTGATGAAAATTTGTGAATAGAAAATCAAAAACCCCAGAAAATTCCCGATTCCAAAAAATAATTAAATTAAAATCTTATATTTGTTTAATTTAAAATTATATAATACCAAAACTAAAAGCTCCGAGATGCTTGTTGATATCCCAAACATAGCCTAAGAAAAGAAAAACATATGTTTCTAAACATAGCTTAAAATAAATCTTGATCAAAGACGGGAACTAAACGACGTCGTGCGCACCTTCACGGCGTGAGAGTAACAATGGTTGGGCTTCGTGACTAGAGTTTCTGACGCCTTGTGGCGACGTTGCATTATCTTTGGCGGCGTCGGCATTGGGAAGAGATGGTTGCGAATACGTACCACAAAGAAACACAATGGCGACGGACAACACGCAGACGAACACCTTATAGAGAGCATGCTCCCCGTGGGGGGTGACCCCTTTGTACGAGCTCCACGCGACTCCGGTGAGGAAGCAAACGAGGAACCCGTAGTAACTCTCCGACGTCTCCTTTGTCAAGCCGATCAACAAGTATCCGACGATATTCAAGGTCGTCATGTAATAGGGCGTTAGCACGGTGTGCTTCCCCACGAGTAGCGACCCCACGTTCACAAAGAGAGGGACGTGAAGCGCCAGGAACGCCAGCCCCTTCAGGAAGGCGACGTAGCACGCTGGCATTGGCGGTAGCGGTGGCGGTGGCGGATCCACCGCAGCATAGTGTTTGGGAGACGTCGCGATAGCCACTGCAACTACAAAGGGGAAAACTTGAGATGAGAGCAATGCGACGTAGAACAAAGGCGTTGCTAAAACTTCGTCGGGGCCGAAAAACTGAGCGAAGTAGACCACCCAACATAGCCCCCAACAAGCCATGGCCCATATTTCGAGTCTGCGCGACTCCATATTATGAAACACAACAACAGTAACAAACCAGTATATCTCTACAATCTAAATAATGAGTTCAGACGATGAGCTAATAATACTGAATCAAGACATGAGTTATATATATACACACACCAATCTACCATATACACATCTATCTATTTTTAAAAAATTTATCGAAAAGATATTATTATAAGAAATTCTAAAATAAATAATGTTTTTTTTTATGCATTATGAGAATCACAATTGACTATATGTATTACTAAGTATTAATAGATTTTTAAAAAAATAGCATATCGTTTTTTTGATGGAAAAAATAGCATATCTTATATGAAGCTATATAATTGTAGATTGTAGATTGTGAAAAAATAGATAGATGTATTTATTACTAGTGTTAGGATTTATAATTGTAGATTGTCTTATACAGTAGATAGAAATTAGTGATTCGGCTTGGGCTTTGCAACATTATGAAAAAGGCCGTAAAGCCCAAATTCACAATACGCTTGCTTGTTCCTTGAATCTGGCCCAATACACTGATAAGCCCAAACTTGCTGCAAAGCTCCTTTGAAGCACTGCGTTTTGATTACCATTGACACTACGAAGTTTTGTTTGTACATCAAAAAAACTAAAAGAGAGAATCCTAATCTGATTCTGAAGGGTTCAATGTAGAATGTAGAGTCGGGCGCCATGAGGGCGGAGTTAGGGTTCGACTTTCGAGAATGTTAAAAAAATGTTTAGATGTGAAGAGAAAATAAGTTTCATATCGAAAGTTTGAATAATATAATTTTAGTATATAAAGTTGGTGAACGACTTTTTTATTATTATTATTACTGTTAGTTGGTTTTAAAATGTGATGGGTTCTCATGTGTCCCTGTGCACACACCCTCAATTATATATTCGGATTTGCATTAAAGGTTCTTTCACATATGACCTCGAGCCTTAACAATATGTTGTGTTGTGTAGCTACAAGATCGAATATATTACTTGGTTACACCTTGATGTACCTCCAACCGATTTCCCCAAAGTGATTTCGAATATGCTTAAGTTTGAATGATTTCGTGAACATTCGACATATTATTGATTTTGAGCTTGTTTTGGTTTTAGGTTGATGTCGGGTTGGTCCATCAACCCTAAGTGGGTTAGTATGTTGTTGTTGTAGTTGTTATTTTATTTATTTATTTATTTTTAGGTTCGGCGTTTGTTTGCTAAATTTTATTATAAAATTTTCAAACCCTTCACTTATGTAATTAATTTGGTAGCCATCTAAATAAAAAAATATTGTGTATCAAAGAAAATGTCACAGAAACATCGACATTATGATTAATCAGTGGAGGGAGGAGCTATCAAAAAAATCTAAGCAGGCTGTATCCAACTCACAAATACTAAAAAATTGTTATAAAATTACACAATCGAAAGATTTGGTTCCAACAAACCCATTTCCCCATTTTTCTTAATTTATTGTTATACGATCATTTGATTCTTCATAAGACATAATTACTTGTATTTTATTATTATTATTTTTTTGTCCAAAGGTAGGGACAAAAATTGTCAAAAATAAAATAGTAAATCACTTGTTATTTTTTTTTATCTTAGTACAGTTCGTTCCTCAATACGTCAAAAAGTAAAATTGCAACATTAAATAATTATTCAGCATTTTTTAAACATATATAGAGTATGTCTTAAGAAAATAGATTAATAACCCAAATCAGGGAAAAAATCATAAGATCCATTCTATGAATCTTAGTAAAAATACTTTGGAAAAATGGCTATATGAAATATCAATGACATATGACGTGAACGATCCATACATCCGAGTACATTATACGCTAATCCAACCGATCACACAAGACTCAGTAGAGTTCACATATTCAACATGATGATTAAAAATTAGAAAAAACATTTACTCATTTAGCCCAACAAACGATTGATGGAACAAAACAGTAATTGATGTATTTAATACTCCGTATTAACTTTGACAGCTCCAAGATGTCAACCAGAGAGGTAGTGACACTCCACTCCAGCTTGATGGTGGCCACTGACTTGGGTTATCGGCGAATCGTGTTTGAAGGCAACATCCTTACAATGATTAACTCGGTTTTCGGTGTGTGACGCTGTCTATGGGAGAGCGAGATAATTGTTACAGACAATATGTAGTGTTATGAGGATGCTACCTGCAACTATATGGTCCATATCTTTCGTGAAGTGGACTGTGATGCAGACAAGGTGACTTTGTTCAGGCACGTGATAGACTTTAAACCTCTGACTTCGCATCTGTTTTTCTTTTCCGTTATTTGTAAGGACGTAGTTGGGTGGTGGATCACGCTACTTAAATTCGTATAAAAAAATAATTTTTTTTTTCAAAAAAAAATGATAATTGAATAACTTGCATAATTTCCCGAAATATTAAAGCAAATTTAATAAGAAAAGAAAAGATAATGATGAAAGTGGATACGCATACAAATGGAGGAGTTGGTGCAACTCGGAAACAGTGTGGATTCGCACGTGCCATCGACACGTTCCAACGCTCTCAATTCATTTGTATTCTATTTCTGGGCGTCTGTCGTGCCTCCCTTTATTCGGACCTTCTCTCTACTCTACTCTTGACTCTTTCTGCTTCCCCACTTCACGCGCTCTTCTCCCGCGTGCTACCCACGCTTCATACCCAACACATCCTGCATAACTCAAAACATTAAAACTTATCTTCTTAGTTGTTACAATTAAATCATTCGATTTCAGTGAGTAGTTATAACTTAATTATAAGATTACATACATCGAGTAATTATTGGATTATATTAAATTACAAAATATATATATATATATATATATATATATATATATATATATATATATATATATATATATATATATATATATATATATATATATATATATATATATATATATACCAATTGTGATTTTGATTTTCAAACTAATATATGAGTGATGAAATTAATGAAACTATCAAAATCTATAAAGTTGACAAGTCTATGGAGCATTTGACTTGGCTTCAACATGGAGTGCCCTTAAAACCATTTTTCTGCTTTCTTTTAATGTCTGTTTGAAAAAGGAGTGCTGACATTTTCTCAAACACTTTTGTTATCTTCCTGCACATCGATCCAAATAGCAAACACAGGAGTTGTTCAATCAGCAACAAAAATCAAACCCAATTTGTGTGCTCAAAAGATTTTAATTCCAACTGTTGTTTTTTTTAGCTTCAATGGGAGCTTGTGCATCAAAACCAGAAGGATGCGTAGGGAGGAGGTCGAGGCGGAGGAGGAAGAAGACTCTCACGAAGACCTTCTCCGAGAAGCTTCTCCGCGGCATTCATCACCATCCCCGCCCTCCTTCCTCCTCCTCCTTCAATGACATCTCCTTCACTAACCCCGCGTTTTCCCGAGGTTCTGTATTCTAACACAAAAGCTTAAGCCAATGTCAGATACAGATACATATAAAGAATTAACTATTTTTTTTGTATGGGTTGACTTTGCAGCTAGCTTGGATGAGGCATGGTTCGATTCTCACCCGGTGCTCGAATCCGAATGGGACGACGATTTCTACAGCATTCAAGAAGATACCTTCTCCAATGGGTCAGAAAGCACACCCTCATCCTCCATTTCATCGCCTAGAAGCCATGGTCTAAGCAATGGCTATGGCGGCACCTCACACCCAAGGACCCGTACTAAGGAGCTGATCGAGTTCCTCATCAACAACGAAAGTCCTCGTCGCCGGCAGCCATCAGGCATCGGCGGCCAGCAAGACGATGAGCCCGAGAAGCTCTCATTGGAGTACATGGAATGCAATGAGAGCGCGAACCAGCAGGTGGATTCGGATCCTCCATCGAGACCGGAGAACCCTGTCCTTGCAAGGAAGACGTCGGTCTTGGTGGTCAAGCTCTGCTCGCACGAGGGGACGAGCATGAGAGCCGATGATTCGGGTTTGCTTACGACGAGAGGCCCTCATTGCCTGCCTTGCTTGTACACCGCGATGCCTGCAGCCGATAGGAGGCGGTCTCTTAGTCCTAGCCCACCCGGGACAAGGAAGAAGGCTGCTCTAAAGATGCTTTCCTTCAAGTTTCGCGATGATCATTCCACTCCGCCTTTGCGTAAGCTTTCTATTTTTTTTTTTCCGCTTGGACACTGGCCTTTTTGGTATTGTTATCTAGATATCAAATATTGATAACATCGATGATATATCAATATATCGATACCAAATGAGGGCATGAATTGATAATGATATATATGCATTATATGTAGTAATGTAGTTTCTTTCTTGCCTTTTCAGTTTCACCAAGAGCTCCTCTTCGGAGACCTTTAGCAGGATCACTGGTTCCTTATTGTCCTATAGAGAAGAAAATGTCGGATTGCTGGACTCGGATTGAGCCTAGTACGTTTAAAGTACGAGGGCCAACTTTTCTTAGGTAAGAGAACGAGTAGCATAAACATGGTTTTTTTTTTGTTCATTCTTATGGTTAAGTCATTGAATCTTGCACCAATCTTTGTGGTATTCGAAATTCGGTAGGGATAAACGGAAGGATTTTGCTCCGAACCATGCTGCATTTTACCCTTTCGGAGTGGATGTCTTTCAATCCGAGAGAAAGATCAATCACATTGCTCGCTTCTTAGAGCTCCCGTCTTATACCTCATCAAACGAAGTGCCTCCCATTCTCGTCGTAAATGTCCAGGTACCTTAACTTCCTTCCAATTCTGAGCTTATATGGCCAATTTCTAACATTTGTTTCCTTGGTTGATCGTCCTAGTTACCGCTCTATCCTGCCTCAATCTTCCAAAACGAGTTCGATGGTGAAGGCGTAAATCTTGTTTTATACTTTAAGCTATCAGACAGCTTCTCAAAGGATCTTCCTCATGTTTTCCAAGAGAATATCAAGGTACATTCATGTTTATATATGATTTTAATGTCAATATCTTTTAGCTATAAGATGGTTTAACACTTTGATGTACTCTTTACAGCGGATGATTGAAGATGAAGTCGAGAGAGTGAAGAGCTTTCATGGAGAGACAGTCGCGCCCTTAAGGGAACGACTCAAGATCTTGGGTCGTGTAGCAAATTTAGAGGATCTTAATCTAGGAAAGGCGGAGAGGAAACTACTCAACGCGTACAATGAGAAGCCTGTCCTCTCGCGCCCTCAGCATGAATTTTTCTTGGTCAGTAGCAATGGCCACTCTTTTGTTACATTCCAAACATACATATATGTAGAAAAAACTTTGTGTAATTGCATTCTTTGCAGGGTGAAAACTACCTTGAGATCGACTTGGATGTGCACAGATTCAGCTACATTCCTCGGAAAGGCCTTGACGCAATCCAAGATAGGATGAAGCATTGTGTCTTGGATCTAGGCCTTACAATTCAGGTACAAAATCTACACATATATTGAACCTTTTTGCCTATGAGAAAATGAAGAGGTCTAAGATAGTTTTTTTTTTTCGCGTTGTTGTGGATTTTCGACAGGGAAACAAACCCGAAGACTTGCCTGAGCACTTGCTGTGCTGCATTCGGTTAAGTGAGATCGATTACACAAACTATCGCCAATTAGCGATATGACTTTCGTCTTCTGATTCCGCCCCTTTCTGGAGGTGTCAAGAGTCTCTGGTGTTTGCTATCGGTTGTCTTCAAAGTGTATCGATCATATCATATTGGTTTTGAACTTATGATGTATAGTTTCTCTTAAAACTGAGGAAACTGTGTCTAATCTCCAACCATGTGGTTCTATTATATGGTCACATCCCCTTCATTTTGTATATGCTTCGTATCGTATCTCGCATCTATTTCGCACATACTTTATGGATCTTAAAACAACTATAAGCTTTAAAATGAAGCATGTTGTACGTTGATGAATGACTTTTAATAGTTCAGTAAGGTTACAACTTGTTGGAATGTAGAGATGTGAAAATGTTATCACCAGTGGCGGCCGCATGAATTTCTAGAAGGGGGGTGAAATATTTAGTCGGGAAATTTTTTTCTTCTCGGTATATATAATAAAGAAATTTTTTAAAAATATATTGAAAGAAAACCATAAATTGTGTTATAAATATGATATTTTATTACAAAAATTTATACAATAATTTGATAATTTATATATACGTGTGTAGCATGATTAAGATTTTTTTTAAATATTGAAATAAAATTATAATTTTTTTTAAAGAATTTGTCATTGGTAAATGAAAAAAATGATAGGATTGAAAAGTATGACAAAAAAACTCATAAATTGTGGTTTAAATATGACATTGATGGTAAAAAAAATTCACATAAGTAAAAATTAGAAGAATTTTTTAAAATATATGTGTAACAATGAATAATCTTATGAAAATATTAAAAGAAAAATATAACCAAAAAACTCATAAATTGTGGTTTACATATGACATTGATAGTAAAATTTTTTCATAGAAGTAAAAATTAGAAGAATTTTTTAATATATGTGTAACATAATGAATAATCTTATGAAAATATTAAAAGAAAAATATTACATTTTTGGTAAAAATAAAAAGTAGTGCATAAAAATTGATTTAAATATGACATTTATAATAGGGAAATTTTGGTAAAAATAAAAAGTAGTGCATAAAAATAAAGAATGAGATTTGAACCTATGACCTCTTACTTCCTTTATACTTCCTTCCCTCCTTTTTACCAATGACACTAGACAACTTTTGTATTCTTTTTTCACATTTTTTTTTATTTTTTGACGTTATTTTTTTAAACTTTTAATTTTTTTTAAAAAAATACTACGAAACTCCGTCGCCGAAGGGAGGGGCGGCCGCCCACTGTGCCCCCCTTGTGGCCGCCCCTGGTTATCACCATACAAGGTACATTTTTTAGATGATCTATTCCAGTACTCGTTACCAATTGGTTTTGAGATGTAATCTCATCAGACTTATATGTTGGGCAAGCTTGTTGCGCGTGTTGATGAATGAATTTAAGAGGTCAACAAGGTTACAACTTGTTGGAATGTAGAGATGTGAAAATGTTATCCCACCATACAAGGTTGTCGCGCGATATGGCCTATCTCAGTACTAGTTACCAACTGGTTTTGAGATGTAACCTCATCAGACTTGTATGTTGGGCTTGTTGCACTTGTGCATGTGCGTCTCCACATCTAATTAAACCAAGTCACTTTTTCCAAGTGATTGTCGCGACGTTGACGGTCATCAAAGATCATTTCATGCTCAAGAACACAAATATATATAGAAGGGCAGGTACACAATGTTAAAGATGTTTGTCAAAGAGATCAACTGCTTAGCAAGACACGTGTTCTCCTAACTATGTAACTAGATGTTGTTGTTACATATACACCTACATTCAAACTCTTCAATCTCCGAAATTCGGGATATGAAAACTCAACAACAAGATAAAGGGAGTCTCTTTGATCAGCAGACCTTGCAACTCTGCCTGCAATATCCTTTCACCTCATTGTTGCCCACCATATATAGCACGTTACGCTTGCACTCCCCTGCGAGAGCCCACCGGGAGCAGTGTGGGCTCTCGTCAAAGCACCCTCCATCCGCAATCCTGGCTGATCTGGTTTCAAGAGACCTAACGTGGATCCACTTGGTTGCGGACCACTTCTCTCCCTCTATGACCGGGCAGCTCCCATGTAAGCTGCTCGTGTCGGTTGTAGCATCCGGGTGGAGGCTAAAGAACAATAATGCGTCGCCCTTCTCAGGTTTCACTGTAAAAAATTGGCATGAGTTAAGACGCTTATGGGCCTATTTGGCGCGCCCATGATTAATCTAGCTTAAGATTAAAATCTAGATAAATTTTTGATCAAATTCTATAGAGGTATATCAAAATTTTAGCATGACAAATTATATAGGGTTTTGTAAAACTATTTTTTCAAAAATCGCGAAAAGATTTGTCACACCGCGTAATAAGCTTGTGCCAAACAGGCCCTAAAATAGCAAACTTTAGCAATGTGCAATCCATTTACCTGCGTAAGCATTTTTTGCACAATCAGACCAAGTTTCATCCTTAGGCTGTTCTACTACCTTTGCATTCGGGAAGACGGTTTCACCGCCCTTGCCAACATTCGACAAGTACATAAGAACAGTGGCAACACGATGACCGCCTCGTTGCTGGTTCACCTTGTCGTGAAAGAAATCAAAATGTGGCTCGTACTTTTGGCCTAGTTCGTAGCGAAGTATTTGGAGAGGCTCGCCGTTTTCTGGTCATGAAACCATATTTGAGCCGTGTACAACGAATCACACATATTCGTATAAACGCTACAAACAGTTTACACTATAAGGAGTGTCTTAAGAATTTACCTACAGGTAGAAACGTCCAAGCGGCAATCTTGGCCTCAATTCTCGCTACAATCTCATCCTATAAGATGCAAAAACGACGACATGAGAAAGCTTAGCACGACGAGTTTCACACATTATCCATAAGATTCAATGCATATGGAAGATGAAAACCAAACATGTAGAGGATCGGAGAGACGTACCTGAGATGTATAAAGAAACATGCCAGAACTGGTTCGGACATCACTCGCTACACCCTCGCCGGATTTATCATCAGCCACCATTGATATCTCCAACTTGTCCTTGGCCTGATCCACCGACGAAATTCGAAATCCAATCAACCCACACACAAACATGAAACGCCACAATTGAGGAGCTTTCACAGAAGCTTGAGAAAGACAAGTTGTAAAAAAAAATAAATCAATAAAAGCAAAAATGCTTACCAGCTTGATCAAATGATCACATTCTTCTTCGCTCAGAAAATCCTTGTACAGGAAAGCCCTGCACATCAATTTCCACCAAAGGCAAAGTCAAAACCCCAAAACATATATGTTAAAGCCTTTATACACTAACCCTAGAAATAAATCGGGTCAATCTTTAAGTTAAGATTTATTGATAAAAATTCGAATAATGGCCTAATATGCTCATTTTTCATATGAAATTCTCTAATTTTAAGTTGAGTATATATATATATATATATATATATATATATATATATATATATATATATATATATATATATATATATATATATATATATATATATATATATATATATAAGACTAGTGAGGTTCATTCTAAAACCAATATACAATATAAAGAATAGTCTACTGGTTTATATACCGATCCACTAGTTGTTGTACAGATCGTCATGAAACAAGAACAATCAATTGCACAAACTAAGGGAAGAAAAATCTGACCGGGTGCAACATAAAGGACGTGACCACCTCTATCTGATCACATCCTTTATGTTGTCATCTTTAGTCCGTTAATCTTATATGTTGTTCAATTTATTGGAATTCCGAAAATGATACATGGAAAGAAAGAGAGAGAGAACCTGGGAGTCCAAGAGAGCTGGATGACACCAGTAGGATCAAACCCAACAATGGAGGAAGAGACGGTCTTCGTTCTCACCACTGAATTTCTTCTAACAACCAACTCGATCACATATATTTCAGTTTTTATCAATAAAAAGATAAGAGAGAGAGAGAGAGTAAAAGGGGTTAATTTAATTTACTTGTTAAGATGGTTGAACCAAATGCCATGGGCATGGGAGGGGCAGATGAAGAGGAGAATGGAAAAGAGACAAAGTGGGAGGAGAGCCCCAAACTCCATTGGAGGACCTCAGGATTGCCTGTAGGAGATACAAATTGAGATTATACACAGTGAGGGAGAGAGGTGGGGAAGAAGATAATATGTTAAATTGCACCGATTTGAAAGAGGTGAGATAATATCATATTAATTTAAAGGCAACGACTCCCACATTTTGGCACGTCTTCACAAACTCTTTTGTCATGGAAAATCATTCCTATCAAGCAAGTTTCATCTTACCAAAAAAAAAATAAAAATGAAGCAAGTTTCAACGACCCTTTATAAACCCACCCTTTGTCCCTTTGTATAACCACTTATTCACAAAACCACCCTTTATTTTAAAACTTGTACAAAACTATCCACTATTTTTGAAATGTTAACAAACCACCGCCCACACAACGTACACAATCAATCCAAATCACTGGCTGTCGGGATAGAGCTGTTATATGAGCCGAGTAGCTAGCTTGAGACCGAGCTACTTGATAAAAGCTCAGTTCGAGCTCGTTCATTTTCTAAACAAATTAAACCGAGCATGAACACATTTTTAAGCTCGGTTCAAAGTTTGACCTGCTCGATTTAGACTCGACTTGTTTCTAAACAAGATGAATATAAACAATCTGTACTCGACTCGTTCAGCTCGAATAACCGTCCAAGTAGAGAGTGTAATTGATAGATTTTTGACTTTTTGTTCTTAACTTTATTTTTAAATGGACCAATCACAACCCCTCCTACACAAAAGACCTATAAGTAATTTGTATTGATTTATAAGGGTGATAATATTTACACCACCAAATTTTACTATATGCACCACAAATTAAATTTGTTGTTTTATTTTTAAATCTGTGCGCCTTTAGAGGCATAGAGCTATGACTTATGATGAGCAGCTCTTTGACTTATGAGGAGTAAGTCTATGACTCATGAGGAGCAGATACTTTACAATAGATAAGTTACTTTTACCCTTTAATAATGAAACCGAAATAATATTTCCCCTTTTAAAATAATAATAACGATGTTTTTTATATTATATAATTTTTTTATATTTTTTCAATAATTATTTAGAATGGAGATTTGGATAAAATTATATAAAAATATCTAATAACTTTTCATAATATCCTATCTTAAACATTTCATAATAACATTAGATGGTATCTTATCTTAAACATTTCATAATATATTAATTAGCTAAGTTAAATCACAACTCATAATTTATTATTCTAGCACGAGTGTTAATACACCAAATTTATTCAAAACAAAAATATGAAAGAATATATATATTTGATAAGATTAGTTATTTTCATTAATTTTTCATATTTATATTTGTCCACGTGCTTCACGGTTTCTTAATTAATTATATATTATTTTATTATATATTTTATTATAATTATTACATAGTATTAATAAGTACAAAATTATCAAAAAATTAAACAAATTTTTTACATAGTACTTATTTTAACTCCTTAATTAAAAAATGTGTTAAAAATCAAAGTCACATATGTTTACTAAAGGAGGGGAAATCAGACCGTTCGAAACTTTTATCCCATAATATTATATTTTAAGTTATGCTTATTATTGTTATAGATTTGAGTTTGTGAAACTGATATGATGAGATTTTATTGTTCAATAGATAGTTAGTTCATAATAAAATATTATCATTACATATAATAAACTAACATGTCTAATCTTAATAACTAAAGATAAAATAATTTCTTGTAAAATATTTATAAAAATAAATAACATGAATTCATATATGTTTGAATAAATTAATTTATAAATTGAAATTATCCCTTTTATATCAAATTTAACATAGATTCATATATTTTTTAATAAATTAATTTATAAATTAGGTGTTAGCACCAAAATTATTTCAATTATATTACAAATTAAAAGATTTTGTATATACATTAATATATTAGTTTTATTACTCGCGCTTTTTGCGGTTTGTTGATAGTTTTTATATATCAATTATTTTCAAATTAATGTGAAGTATTATGACTATTGGAATTCTATTTTTTTGTGGGAATATAAATCTATTTTTTTAATCATTAAGGTATTATGACTATTGAAATAATGTATATGACTATTATTTATAGATGTAAGAACCTCATTATACAAAGAAAAATATAAATTAAAATAGTGTTTCTTAAAAGATTTATGTAACTATTAAAATGTAAATGGTTTATATTTAACTTCTTCTAATCATGAAATAGTTTTACATGTATGTAAAACATACAATTATAATGATTAGAATTTTTATACTTAATGTATACTTTTTTGACTTATTTAAAAAAAATAGCGTTAAAAACAACACTTTAGAGTATTGTGTTTCTTTTCAAACTGTTTTGAATTATTATTTCTTTAGTTTAAATGGTAAACTAATAAATATTTGTAAAATAATAAATTTGCTTTAAAAAATGGTCAAATTATATGAAAAATCCATTTATAACTTCTTAAAATGTGTGTTATATAATTAGAAAATAATATTCTGTATACAATAAAATATTATACATACACACGCACATTCTAAAAATATTAATTATAACTCTAAAATAATACATGTAATATAATAAAAGATTATATATACACACACACACACATTCTAAAAACATTAATTATAACTTTAAAATAATAAATGTAATAATTTATATGTAGTAATTTTTTTATAATAAAACTATAAAGGGTAGTGTTTTTTTATATTGAATGCATAACAAATTAAGAAACTCACTAACATGTAATAAATAAAAATAATAAACAAAAATTAAATATTGGCTTTTTGTACATAAAACAAGTCTTTTACTTAGGATGACCTAAAAATTAATTTAAAAATTACCTACTACAGAAGATATACAAATAGAAATATTTTCAAAATGATGAATAAATTAATAGATAAATACGTGAAAAACAGCGATCTTGAAAAAAATTAACCATATAATTAATTATTCTAAAAAACAATGGAATATAAGTTCAAATTCTACACATATTCATTATCTAAATATTTCATAATGTATCTTAAACATTTCATACTATATCTTAAACATTTCATAATATATTCATTAGCTAAGTTGAAATTCTCCATATAAGCCGTGGAATTTAACATAGATTCGTGTATGTTTGAATAAATTAATTTGTAAATTGGGTGTTAGTGCCAAATTTATTTCAATTATAACAAATTACGGAGTAAAAGATTTTGTATATACATTAATATATTCTTCTTTGACTGTCATCTTCGAGTTAGTTAGCCTAAACAAAATACTAAGAAGTTACACTGAAAAGATATTACAAGAATTAATTTTAATTTTTTTTTAACGTACATAAGTATGTTAGAAAAACACAAACTTATTTTATAAAAAACGGTATATGGAAAGAATGTATGAAAGTATTGAATTTTCTTATCTAATATGGAAAGAAGGTATGAAACTAATATAATTTCAAAAAATTATAAAAGTAGTGTACCTAAAGAGAATCGAAAATACATTTTTTTCATAAAAAAAATACATTTTTAGCAAACCATTATAATTCTAAGTTTTTAGTTAAATACAAAGTTTTTAGCTAAGGGATTTCTTTAACAAAAATACATTTTTCATCATAAAATTATTTCAAGTAATGATATTGCCTTAGCAAACCATTATAATTCTAGCTATTTTATAACAACCCATTGGAATTGTTCTAAGGAAAAAAAATATTATATATTTTTGTAACTCATAAATTGTGAGGATGAAAGTAATTTCTTTTTAAATAAACCATAAATATGTATTGATAAATTTCTTAATCACTAAAATTTCTTCTTTAAAATATTCACCATAACTAACACTTACTAGTACATACATTGTAGATTTATGTATTTTAGTTTAAAATAAACATATTATATAACAAGTAAGATTTCTTTATGCACAACAGTTTAATGAATATTGGTAAGGATATGATATGCTTTAAACTGGCTTTGTTTAGTTATGCATCGATTGAATGGTTCAAAATGAATAACACCCACCAAGAGATTGAATAAATATGTGAATTATAAATTCAATTGGTTACTAAATCTATGATTAAGGAGTATTTGTCTCATTTTGACTTATTTAAATTTTTTAAGCGTTAAAAACAACACCTTAGAGTTTTGTCTTTCTTTTCAAACTATTTTTGAATTATTATTTCTTTAGTTTAACCAGTAAACTGATAAATATTTGTAAAATAATAAATTTGTTTTAAAAAATGAAGGATAAGGCTTTGTTTTTAAATTTAGAAAATATTATAAAAACAATAAATAGGTGGATAAATATGTTATATGTGGCAATATATTAATTGACATGGCAAATTCTAATTGGTTAAAGTTTTGCACCTACATTATTATTTTTTTATAATTTTTTTTAATAGTTGCTCAATTAATATCACTATATTAATAATCTACATTAATCTAATTAAATATATTCATGCATTTAAATAAAATTAAAATGTTATCATCTATGATTCTTTTTAAATATATTGGACAAAACTTTAAATGTTTACATAAATGATTCTTTTTAATACACATTACATTTCTTTTTATCTTAATTTATTGAGTATATGATAAAATAAAAAAATTTAAAATAATTATACATTATATAAAATTATACTCCATCCATTCGGCAAAACTTGTCATTTTAGCTTTCACAAGTTTTAAGGCAATTAACAAATGTACTAATTTACCCTCAATTATTATCATCTTTTTTTACTTTATCGAAAACTACAACTAACAAACCATCAATCATATCAAGGGTATTTTTGTAAAGTGAAGGGCAAAATACCTACAATGACAAGTCTTTTTGAACAAAAATAACACCCTAAAATGATAAGTTTTGCCGAACGGAGGGAGTACATTTTTAAAAAATACTTACAAATCACATTTTTAAAATACTTGCAATTCTGCCCTTCTTGTGTCATAAGTCTGTGACTCAAGAGGAGCAGGGTTGAAAAAAATAAAAAAAATTTGCGCCTCTTGATCCATAGATCTGTGACTCAAGAGGGGCAGGGTTTCAAAAAAAAAAAAACTACGTCATAAGAGGCGCAGACCTACGGCTTAAGATGCGTACGAATTATAACTAAAATCAGACCAACGGAATTTGTGGTGTAGATAGTAATTTTCTGCAGTGTAAACAACAAACGCCATTTATAATAGGACTAAATGGTTCATATAAACCAAAAGAAATGTACCAAGTATAAATAAAACGTTCTAAATCACACAAATTAATTACACACATTTTAGCCTTCAAATCACGCATCGTGGTCAAATAAATTGCCTACCACTCCATTTTGACAACCAAACACTAGTACACTACCCATTGGCCATTGACACTGTTCAATTTTATCCTAAAGTACCAAAAATATGAAACTCTATAAATAATATTAAACAATCAAACAAAATGTATGAACTAAAGTTGGTAGGTTTAAGCTATACTCAAATCTATAAATCTATAAAGTACTAAAATATGTATAAAATTTGATCGAATTCAAACATTAGAACATCTAATGACTTCTTTAAAATTTCTAGATAGGAGAATTTTTTTTTACATTTTCTAAATTATTTTTGCTACAATTCAAATAATTTTTCGAATATGTATTTAAAGTCAAATAAAAAATACTAAAAATACTGCAGATATGGAAAAACATCTTTTTTCTTTGTATCCGGGTGCTATGCTTGGTTGGTTGGAGAGTTCGGTAGTCGAAGCTCGGTTAGTAGTGAAATCGACAGTCGAAGGTTAGAGAAGGTGGTGAGAAACTTCAGAAAAAGGAAAAAATTGGCTCGCCGGAAGGGGGGGCGGTGCGCCGTCAAGCTGGTGTGTGAGATGTGGGAGCGTGTCAGCGGTGGGTCTTCGATTTGTGTTGGCGGGGGGATTAGAAAGATGATGCACTTCGGGGCAATGGTGGCTATGGGGCTGTTATTCAGTTCGGTTGGTGATGAGTGGGGCGCGGTGGTCGTTCTCTCCCGGTCTTGTGGTTGCGGTTGGGTGGCGGGTCCCTTTCCCGACTTCTCCGGTGTTGTTCTGGGTGAGATCTTCACTCCTATCTCCACACTTGTGGAGCTACAACATAAATACAGGTCGATCTACATTATCTTTCTCCCGTTTTTAGTTAACTGCATTCGAATGTTTATGAAACGCACCACCTATTGGTGGTTGAAAATCTTGGTGCTAGAGGCTTACGCCTTTACACCCCCTACCCCCCGATTTTCGGGCCTCGAGAAAACTTTGGTACTTGGGGTTGTTATGGTCCATTTACCTAGTTGGAATGAAGATATGATGCTCATAAAATGTGGTTTTATTTGTTTGTTCTTATATTGTATTACAGATATTTGGCAAATTTGCTATGATATGTGCATTAATTTCCCAATTAGAACCCACCCTGTCTGGAAATATTTCCATTATGATGTTTCTCAGGGGCTTATGAGCTTTCATTTACTGATGAGTAGGTGTTGTAATCCTGGGTTGGATGGAAAATGGGGTGAACATGATGGTGGACAAGTGACCTTTGGGTCTGTTTTACTGCTTTGGGAAAATTCCTATGGAGTTTTGCTTGAGTTTGTTAATAGTTGTCTTGCTGATTCGCCTGTTTCGCCTTTTGTTGCTCCTCTTGGCTCCTTTGTTTGGATTCTTGGGTTTGAGCAGCTAGGAATTCAGGCCCTATGTCTTTCCACTCCTGATCATTGCATTACCTCTCGCTGTGCTTGGTTTGCTTTTCCCCTGCTGAAGGGATCATGCCTAATTCTCTATTATTTCGACAATATGCTCTATCGCTTCTTGGCAAGTAGGTCTCTTCTAAAAGCTTCTTCTCATCAATGTAACACCTGTTACCTGGTTTGTCTTGGCGGCATCTATTGCCTTCACTGTCTATCTCGGATGTTAATTGCATTTAAACCTACAAGGTTTCATGTTCATAATAAACAAATTGCAAAAGAAATTACATACAAGTCTAACCGGATTAGACATGCATCCTTGTTGGTGTTTCATGTTAGCTTTTTTGATGTTCTAAAACATGTTTGTTTTTTTCATCTGCCCTCCACCCTCTCGTTTGTTGAATGGGATTCCTCCCGTGTTGTGTGTCCACTGCTGGTTCTAGTGGCTTTGAGATTCATGTCTGGCTTCTAGCACTTGGTGTGTGTGGATGTGGTGTTACTGCCGCTCCATCCGACAGCCTTTGGCTCTGGTGGTTCAGCCGTCGATTGCTCTTACAAACGATTCCTCAAGATAGCCTTTCAAATGTGTATCTCAACTGTTAACCTTGTAGTCAATGGTATGATGTTCATTGTTCAGGTTTTTGGGTTGTATGCATGTTTAAAGCACGTCGGATATTCGCAAGTAGTTTATTTCACTATCTTTTTCCACGAAACCTTTTGCGAAAAAATTGTGTTGACTAAACTCACTAAGAAAATCTCAGTTTGGTACCAAATGGTTGGGGTCAATAAATCTCTGCCCCAATCCCCCCATATACTTAGTTATAAATGAAAATCTGTTACTGGAACTGCAGAGGTATAGGTAAAAAAACCTTCCGGATAGAAATTAATGCATTATGTAAGAATGAGCATATTCAAATTCTGTCGTTAGTTGAAACAAAAGCGGAATCCATCCCGGAAAACAAACTATGGATGCATATTGGTTTCGACGAGGCTATCTGGTCACCTAGCGTTAGTCGATCGAGGGGGATTGGTGTATTGTGGAAATCACACCAACTGAGCAACGCTCTCATTTCCGTAGAAATTCACTTACCTCGTATTATTGGGCTGAGATATGAAAATTGCAATGATCGTAAAGTTATCCTCATGCTTTTTGCTTATGCGCCCCCCGATCCTCGGGAAAAGGATGAGTTCTGGGAAACTTTTACCAATATAATACACACCTCGTCCGTTCCTTGCATTATTATGGGTGATTTAAATAAAATTGTGTGTAGTGAGGACAAGCTGGCAGGGACAACTGCCCATCCTTCTCGCTTCACACACTTGCTACAATTTAAGAACAACTGCTCCCTGGTGGAACTTCTCTCGTTCGGAAACCCCTTCACTTGGAGAAAAGGTGCCAATGGGAAGTACAACATCTTTGAAAAACTTGACAGAGTGCTTGTCCACCACCAGATCCTACACGAATTCCCAAACCTTATCACAAAGAACGGGGCTTTTTCCACATCGGATCACTGTCCTATCTTTATTTCACTTGAGAATGGTGTCCCATTTAAAGCTCCCCCGTTTAAATTTGAGAACGCCTGGCTGCAGCGGAGAGATTTTCGTAACATTGTTAAACAATCCTGGCGAGCTACTTGCCCCGGTTCTGCTATGTTCCAATTAATGTTTAAATAACGAATTCTGAAACAAAAAGCAAAAACTTGGAATAAGTCTTCTTTTGGAAATATCTTTCGACAACTTCTTGAAGTTGACGATGAATTACTCAAGATCCAATCCGCTAACCCTAGGGGGGTCTCGGATCCTTCGGTTAACAAAGAACAACGCCTTATCAAAAAAAAAGGAAAAGCTCCTCCTATTCCAAAAGACGTTCTGGAACCAAAGGGCCAAAACAAAGCATATCAAACTATCAGATTCAAACACCTCGTACTTTCATCGTGTAGCTTCGGGCCGGAGACACCGCAAACAAATTCGCAACATGCTTTCTAGTACCGGTAGCCTAATCATTGGCGAAGAAAATGTTAGAAATGAAATTAAGATGGACTTCGAAAAACGTTTCACAAAGGAATCAACTGATGACAGATTATTAGAAGAATTACTTAATCATATACAACCGGCTATCTCAGAGGAGGAAAATGATTTCCTTATTCGGCACCCGTCAAATAAAGAAATAAAATCTACAGTATTTAACCTTGGTAAAAACAAATCCCCAGGCCCTGATGGCTTTACTGCTAAGTTCTACAAAGAATACTGGGATATCGTGGGCATTTCCATTATTAGAGCGGTTAAAGGTTTTTTCTTATTTGGGAAAATCCTAAAGCAAATTAACCATACTTTCATCTCTCTCCTACCAAAAAAAGATAATCCGACAGCCACAACTCATTATCGCCCGATCAGCTTATGTTCCACAATCTATAAGATCATATCAAAAATACTCACTGAAAGGATCAAAGCTATCATTGGAAAATTAATCCACCCGCTTCAAGGTGCTTTTGTATCGGATAGAGCTATACAAGATAACGTCCTCATAGCCCACGAAATTTTCCATTCTTTCAGATCTCGAAAGGGTCGCGTGGGCTGGCTTGCGATAAAACTTGACATGGAAAAAGCATATGACAGAGTTGACTGGAATTTCACCAAAAGAGTTCTCCAAAAATTTGGGTTTCACCCAACTTTCATCTCCTGGGTTATGGAGTGTGTCTCAAGTGTCTCGTTCTCGATACTGGTAAACAATGGCCCAACGAAAATGTTCTTCCCCACGCGAGGCATCCGTAAGGGTGACCCCCTTTCCCCCTTCCTTTTTATTCTCGGAGCGGAGATTCTTGCGCGAAGTCTAACAACAGAAGCTAATGTTGAAAGAAGCCAGATAGGTTTCTTATTTGGACGAGGTGGTCCTCGAATCCCGTTCATCTCCTTTGCGGACGATATTATCATCTTCTCAAAAGGTAGTACCGAGGCAGGCCACAAGGTTAGAAAAATAATTGAGTCATACTGTAAAGTTTCTGGTCAAAAAGTTAATTACCATAATTCTAGTTTCCAAGCAACCAAAGGTATTACAGACTCAAAGATTTCTGATCTTAGTAACTGCCTAAATATCTCAAATGTGTCCTCCTTGGAGAAATATCTAGGTTGCCCCATCATCAACGGGAGGGTAAGCAAAGCCACTTTTGAGGACATCATATGGAGACCCTAAGAACAATTAAGTAAATGGCGTGCCAATGCGCTATCACAACATGGGCGAGCCATCCTAATAAACACAAATTTAGCATCCAAACCCCTGTACAGTATGCAAAACTTCCTGTTACCAGGCTCGATACACAAAGAATTAGATCAAGTGAACAGAACGTTCTTCTGGAATAAGGATCTTCAACACCAACACTTATTAACTGGGATAGGATCTGTAGACCAAAACGGGCCGGTGGTTTGGGAATCCGAAAATCAAAAGATATGAATGAAGCCCTCCAAATGAAACTTTTATGGAAAATTCTAAACGTTTGGGTCTCCATTATTAGACACAAGTATCTCCGATCTTCTAATTTGCTCGAATATAGGAAAAAAGGAGATTCATCTTGGCAATGGGCCAAACTGACAACCCTCATAGATTCCTTCAAAACTGGGCTGATTTGGTCGATAGGAAACGAAAAATCAGTTAAATTTTGGTCAGACAACTGGGTCTCATGCCTCTCACTGAATGCTATGGGTGAATGCCCTCCATCTGCTAATCTTGAGGAGACCATTAGTGAGTATATTATGGCCGGTAGATGGTGGTCGGAGAAGCTCTGTCAGGTGCTTCCGTCAAACATCGTCAACGAAATCCTAGATTTTCCTTTACCAACTGCTCCCTTTGAGGACCGACTATATTGGTGGCCGGATAAGGAGGGTTGGTTCTCCACTTCGAGTGCATATAAACTGATTTCACGCCAGTCTTCGCAATGTCCTGATCCTAACTTCTAGATTTGGAAACTGGACATCCCACCCAAGGTAAAAAATTTTTTATGGAAAATAAGTCAAGATGATCTACCCACGGCCGTTAGATTAGCACAGCAAAGCGTGTCGATGCCCCCTACTTGCTGCTTGTATAGTTGTTCAGTAGAAGATGATGCCCACCATCTACTTGAATGCCAATACACGACCTCGCTCTTCAATTTACCAACCGACACCAATACAACTATAGAGGCGATGCTTCAACAATCGAGAGACGTTAAACCAGTTATGACCTACATTGGGAACAACATCAACTTTAAATTCAAAGCTAAACTGGCTTTTTGTTGGTGGACCGTTTGGTTTTACAGAAACCAGCATATCTTCAGGTCAACTCCTATTCCCAGGAGAGATATCACGCTTTACATCATTAAAACACACGAGTTACATTGGAACAAATCTTCTAAAAAATATATAAATTTTCAAATAATATTATACTTATTATTAATAAATATAATAGTATTATCAATTTAATTAAAAATTAATATTTTATAGCATAATTTTGAGCTCCTTAAAAAACTGGTTAAAAAATCAAATCCTATATTTTGAGACGGAAGTATTGTTGGGGTAAAAAAAAATAGTGCAAATTGCATAAAAGCTTAAATATACATGAAATAGATTTTTTATTTTTTAATTTATAGAAGCTCTTAAAAAACATTAAATTATCAACTTATAATAGTTTTACTGTTTTAGGGTTCTCCCTAATCCCTTTAACAGGCTCTCCCCAAAAGCCCCAATTAGCTAAAACGAAATTGAGAAAAAAAGAGAGAATATAAGGAAGATGATTGTTGCCGATCCAACAGAGTTAGATGAACCTCAACTGCCCACCTTCCCTGAGATTAATTTAGCAGGCAACACTTTCGGCGTTGTGAATGCAGCTTTTGACCGCTCATCACACGCCGATACACACTATGCCTGCTTTGATCCACCCCCAATTCGACATTAGCTTTAATTCAATTTCAGAAGATGAGAAAGATGAAAATCGCAAGATTCAGATACAGCAGCGGCGAGAAGATGGAGGTTGATGCGGAAGGGATTGGGAAATCAGGTTAATCAACAAGCAAAAAAAACAGCAGAGATTGGGAAATTAGGTTAATTTTCATCAACTTCGTTCAGTTTCACTTCCAATTTCAATACGGAAAACAAAGCAAAGAAACCAAAAATGAAATTTTTATGCCGGAGAAGTTAAAAATGAAGTGCAATGGCTCTCAGAAAACATAAAAAATTCAGCTCATGATGTGAAATATCAGAATAGCGTATATCGCCATTGAAGGCAATAAATCATTGAGCCAGAGATCGAAGAAATTGAAAACGGAAAACAGGAGAGGAACCATCAAAATATAAAATTGAAAGTCGAAACTGGAAGAAGAAGATCAGAGATTGGTTAAAAGTAGTCGGTCACGGTAAATTCAGAAACACGGACCAAATAAAGCTCATCATCTCAATTCTCCACAGATTCGGAAGAAATCCAGAACCAATTCGAAATCAAAACAGCGAAACAGGAAAGCTAAAAAAAAGAGGCAGATGCGAAATCATCAGAGACTTAAATACATACGAATCATGGATTGGATTTTGCCTCCATCATATTGTTGCAGTTTAGTACTCATCACATGACCTAAAATCATCGTTGAACAACACAACACAAACGAATCAAAATTTTAAAAAAAGGTTCAAAGGTAAAATCGGGATTAAGCGTACGTAACAACACAGAGAGCGATCCAGGTCGACAGTGATGAAGGTCATCGGGTAGTTTATAAAGTGGAGATGGGAGGAAGATGGGGCTGACAAGCCCTAGATCGGACGGCTGTGATGTAATCTGGAACTGTTGAGATTTTACATGGCGGCGCCCGAAGTTTAATTCTGTTGATCAGCCTTGATGGGCCGATCAACATTTTTGCAAGGCCCAACCTGTTTAAGAATGGGCCATGTTGCAATAGTTCAGGGGCCACTAGATTGAGATAATAATAAAAAGCAAGTATGCAATGTCATTCCACTTGGTTGTTGCGACCAAGTGGTTATGCGTTATATGGAAATTTCACCCTGCGCTAAATAGAAATCGTGAATAAGAAAGGTTCATCATGCCTCCTTCGTAAGTACCTCTCATTGAGAACAAAAAATACATCACGTGAAATCATCACTAAATGCAAAATAGTTGAACCATTGAGAACAAGATAATGTCTGAACCAGATAATGTTAATTCACTGAATCACTATTCATAACATCTTTGAACCACTATTTGTTATAGCTTTGAGTCAATTCATTTGAACATCAAAAGGTCTAAACCATATTGTTAAATACTGGGTTCTAGAGGGCGGAGCTCCCGACAGGGGTTTGTAGGACAGCGCCCCACTTCTTGTAACATTATGACCACGTATTGTGCATGTCTGAACAACATGTGAGTAAAAACTTGAACCACCTCATATGAGTACCTTGAACCAATTCTTATTAACACCCTAACATGTTGTACATGTTTGAACAACATCTGAGTAAAAAGCCTAAATCACCTTTTGTTAATACTCTGAATCAATTCTTATTAATATCCTGAACGACTTCTCGTAACATCATGAATCATGTGTTGTACATTTTTGAATTACATGTGAGTAAAAGTTTGAACCACCTCTCGTTCATAACCTAAACCAATTCTTATTAATATCCTGAACCACTTCCATTCCAGTTGAACCAATTCATCGTAAAGCATATGCGTTGTTTGTAGCCGAAATATATGTCAGGTTAGCGACCTTCGTTTTGCTGTCGTCGGGGAGTCTATGTTGTTTCGTGATCGAAGGAGTGGAGTGTAGATCCAACTGATGTGGATCTAAAAGATTGGAGGCGGAACTGCGGACAACCAGATCAGAGGCGTAGAGGCAGTGGTTATAATAGTAAAGAAGATGTTGATGTCGACGAAGGTGGGAGGGTGGATGGAAGAGAGAGGAAGAAGACACAAATACGGTGTTAAGTTTGAGAGTCAAACCGGAGGCGCGGTTGCGGGGGCGATGGTGTAGAAGGTGTTGGCGTTGGCAACAGTGGCGTAGGTGGACAAAAGAGACAGAAGGGACAGAAGGAAGACGAAGAAGATGTGGGGTGCATGTACGTGGGCGGTACGTGTGGGGAGCGCATGGTATGAGGATATGGGGAGCGGGAGTTGGGCATTGCTAGCGGGATTGCTTTTTAAATGACCCTAAAAATAGAGCTTGAACTCTTGAGTGTGTTTCAGTAAACTTTGTGCCCAAAGTTTACTTTATTAACCTTTGCGGATGTCTTCATGGACCTTGAACTCTGCACATACCATTGCAACAAAGTTTACTTCAACGGTTGAGATTTGAAGAAAAATTTGAAGAGTAAAATTATTCGTCTAAAACAACATGATTATTTGGACATAACTCATATGAATAATTATGTTACATTCAACAGACGAATAATTTTCATATGAAAAAACTAAACTATTCAAACCTATGAATAATTATTTTACGCCAAACGAATAATTATGGTGATACCTATGAATAATCAGTTTGTTCACAATTCACACCGTAAGAAGTGATCACACCAGATTCCACCTCTTTTATTAAAAAAACCGATTTGCATCTTTTCAGTTGTTTTTACATATAAAAAATTACCTTTCAGGTCTTAAATTTTATTTGAGTGCCCAAAATAATTTTTGTTAGTGCCCATAACAACCCGAAACTTTTCACATATATAATTCATTTCGGGTGTGTTGATTTTATATAAGAAAAATAAAATACTACCTCCGTTCGGCAAAACTTGACGTTTTACTATTCACGCACGCTTTTTTAGGAGATAAAAACTATATAAAATATCTAGTTTTTTTAATAATTTTTTTAACAATTTCGTAGTTATTATTAATA
Organism: Persicaria maculosa; assembly: GCA_963922045.1. Classification (NCBI taxonomy): domain Eukaryota; kingdom Viridiplantae; phylum Streptophyta; class Magnoliopsida; order Caryophyllales; family Polygonaceae; genus Persicaria; species Persicaria maculosa. The sequence continues at coordinate 70,008,597 of OY998260.1, forward strand.
AGTACAAACTTGTTAAAAAATTTTTTATAAAAATAAATATTTTATATAGTTTTTATCATTCTAAAAAAGCGTGCGTGAATAGTAAATGACAAGTTTTGCCGAACGGAGGTAGTAATATTTACATAGTACTACCCATCTAGGAAAATTATAATGTAGAATGCACTTTTATTATTGTTACGGAACACACTGATTCGTTGTCTATAATATAATGGATTGTTATTATTGTAATATATCAACTTGTCTTATGACTCTTATCTCAATTTATTTGAATATTTTGTTTTCAATTGGCAGCTTGGGTAGCATGGTTCGGGAGATCCAACGGGTATCGAGAGGGTCCCTCGATTTTTTTTATATATATTTTTTACCAAAGCAAGATTTTGAAAAGTGTCAAAATTAGGCTGACCCGGATGAGAAACGAGAGTCCTATTCTATCTTAGTGACAAAGTTGTATCACCTTTTCCGCAACCTAGTTGATTTTGCGAAAAACGTGAGTACAAGTTGCCAGTTGAAAAAACGGGAGTACAAGCCAGCACATGAAGACATCGTAGCATGCGCAACAACGATTTCAAAAGCAGTAATCAGAGTGGAATAAGGATGAAGACAAATGCCAAAGAGAGCACACGAAGAGGAGAGTCGACGAAGGCCACGAGGGAGTACGGGAAGAAAGTGGGAAAGGCGGTGTAAAGAGGATCAATACTGGCCATAGTTAAAAAAGACATATATATCATCAACGGTCAGAATTGCAAACACTCTCCCTCATATGTATAGTAGTATAGATTTTATCTAGTTATTACTCTTCTCTTCTTTTCTAGAGTTTTGAACTCTAATATGTTGAATAATTTATTTAAATGCATTATCTTGGTTCCACTTTAAGAAAAATAATGTTTGATTTCATTACACAAATCCAAACACACTCCTAATCTTATCCGACTAGGATTGATATTCGAGCCGAACATCCGAGCTGAGTAGTGGCATGTTCATATTTAATTCATTTAAAAACAAGTCGAGTACAAGCGGCGATTAAAGTTGAGCTTAAACTTTAAAATATATTCATACTCGACTTGTTTAGTAAATAAATGAGCTCAAGTCGAGCATTATTTAAGGGTAGAGCAGCTCTACTCACTCATAACAATGTACCTAAGGAGAAATTTTATAAATTTCACAATATTTAAACTATTCGAATTTGAGTCGAACTGAGCTTACAAATGTATTCATACTTAATTCGTTTAACCAATAAACAAAGCTCGAACTGACCTAAAACTACTCGACTCATCTAACATTCTATCCAACCCCTTTGCAAATTGCAATAAAATACAACTTCCATTTGACATTCTCTAGGATCTTTCACCAATTTTGGACCCATTTATCTTTTCAATTAGGATTCAAAGATGCATCTTTGAATAAAGAGACCATTAAAGACAAGTTATATATGATCCCTACCCTATAGTCTATAGACGTCCCCATTGTTCATTAAAAGGGACAAAACCCCTATTTGTCACCCACCTTTCAAAATACCCATTTTCAACTTCATTAGCTGGCATAAGCCACACCAAATAGGCGCTTGTCAATTCCCCTTTATTTTGTGTTTAGAAAATTCATCAACTTGTTCAAGAAAAAATCCTCCTTACATATATATAAGTACATACAAAGGGGCCATAACCACAAGCAACTTAACACCACCAATTTGAGACGCAGAAGAGCCAGGCTATAGTAGAAGAGCTATCCATATATGCCGCGATGCGGTCTCCCTTCGCAGGAGCGATGGCACCAGGAGCACACGCGTGCATCTACCTGCGGTATCCTGTGCTCCTGGTGTCCTCGTCCTGTGAAGGGTGATCCTACAAATCGTTCTGATTTGGTAGCTATGTTTTCGACTCGATCTTCGAATCTTGTAAGTTGTGTATGATATCTATTTTTTTTTATGGGTGTGGGCATCTTTCTATGGTTCTTCTTCCATCTTCAATGGCGTACAAGAGCTAGCTAGATATGAGAGTTGACTTGTCAATTTTGGTCGTCTCTTGTTTTTTTTAATTGTTTCGATCGAGCATTGACTTGGAAGATTAAGTGAATTCAAATTTGATTTGAAGATAATCGTGTGCAAGTTTTTTTTTAAAAAAATTTAAAAGTGTAGTAATTAATGTATTTAATTAAAAAAATATCAACATCAAGTTGGATCATCGTTCAAATTTTCATGACGAACAACATGGTCGTCATCAATGACGAACAACATTGTGATTTATTTCATCCGTTTGGAAATATAAGTCTATTAAATTTTTTACACGTTGTTTCAATCGACTTATATTTCAGAACGGAGGGAGTATATAGTAAATTTTTGTGGTGTATATAACATCGATGTATATACTAGAAAAAACTTTAAAAAATCAATAGACTTATATTTCGGAACAAATGAGGTATTTATTAAATTTTTGTGGTGTATATAACATCGAGTATATACTAGGAAAATTTTGCACGGCACCTTATCGAAACCGATCAATCAATCAACATCCATGATCGGCATGTGGCTCATTTCGTTTGTCCCGATTCGACCAAATTTGTTTTTTCGGCTTCCGACACTACATTTACCTTCGTTACAACCAAAGGATAAGACGTGACATTATGATAGCTAGTGTACGTTTTTCTTTTTAACACAAGGGAAAAAAAAATTAGGACAAGACGACAACAACATGGCTATCCATAATATAGAGCGTCTTTGTGGACGAGAACTTAAAATTCTGAGTTGTGCTTAAGATCATCGTCGGCAGGAATACAGTAGGTCAGATGCGCAATCTTATTTGTAACTGTATTTGTTTCCCTGAAAATATGACGAATAGAAACATAATTAAGGAAAGTGCATAAATATTTAATGTCGGTTACCAGAATGTCGATGATCCAAGGACAACGTCAGTCACCAAGAAGAGTCTTAATAAACGTGAGATTGTCACCTTCAATAAGAATATTATAAATGCCCAACTGTTTAGTTCTAAGAATCCCATTACGAAAACCCAGAGCCTCAGTGTAGACGATTTTGGCATATCGTTACAAGGATCACACCCCATACAAATTACATGGGCAAACGAGTCACGAATAACGAATCCAAAAGAGGGGTTACTATTAAGCAGTTTAGAATCATCAAAATTCAGTTTGCGCGAATTTGGTGTTGTATTGGCAAACACCAAATCTTCTTGATAGTGTACATTTTAATTTACCCATTTGACAACATTATATTCCCCACAAGTGTGGATGAATTAGTTAATTCATCCATTCAGCGATACTTCCTTCAATGGGAAAGGTAAGATGCATGGCGGCCCTAAGCGCCCGCCTCACCCTTCGATCCATGGGTTCCCTTTGTAAAAAAAAAACAAAAAAATAAAAATAAAAACGAAATTGTTAAATTCTCTTCGATTTTGATATATTTATTTGTTTATAATTGAAATGTTGAAATTTGAATTGATTTGGAGAAATTTTGTTAGGTTTAGGGTTTGAGATTAGAAATGTGAAAAATAGGAACACACTTTTCTAATTAAACCGTGTTCATTTTAAGTTTGTTTAAGCACGATTTAGTCTAAAACCAGATGAAATATTTTTTTAAAAATAAAAGAGAACGGTTTCAAAGAAAATCGTGCTCTCAGTAGTTAAATTTGGTTTTAGGAACACACTTTTCTAATAAATCCGTAGTCATTTTAATTTTTTTTAAACACACTTTTATCGTAAACCGGGTTAAATATTTTTTAAAAAACAAGCGAGAATGATTTTAAGAAAAGCGTGTTACTTTTAGTTAAATTTGGTTTTGGAAACACACTTTGCAAATTAAACCGTTATCATTTTAATTTTTTTTCTCGTAAACTGGATTAAATATTTTTTAAAAAATAAACGGGAACGATTTTAAAGAAAAGCGTGTTGCTTTTAGTTAAATTTGGTTTTGGGAACACGTACACTTTGCAAATTAAACCGTGTTCATTTTAATTTTTTAATCATGCTTTTCTCGTAAATAGGGTTAAATATTTTTTAAAAAAATAAACGAGAACGGTTTTAAAGAAAAGTGGGTTACTTTTAATTAAATTTGCTTTTGAGAACACACTTTGCAAATTAAAATGTGTTCATTTTAAAATTTTAAGCATGTTTTTCTCGGAAATCGAGTTAAATATTTAAAAAAAAATAAACTAGAATGGTTTTAAATAAAAGCGTGTTGCTTTTAGTTAAATTTGGTTTTGGGAACACACTTAATTTTATAGCTTATTTTAAGGAATTAAAAATCATATAAAATTTTATTTTTAAGTTAAATACTTATTAGTACTCTCTCCATTTGAAAACATAAGTTATTTTATTTTTTGACACGCATTTTAATGTATTAAAAACTCTATAAAATATCAATCGTTTTTAAATTTTAAAATAATTTCAAATTTATTACTAATAAGTTTGAAATTATTTTAATTTTTTTTTAAAAATTGATATTTTATAAAGTTTTTAATACATTAAAAACGTGTTCAAAAAGTAAAATGACTCAATGCTCGTTTTGATAAAAGGGGTACATACAATTCCCAAGAATTTAATATATGGGAAGTCCAATTCCCTGGAATTGGAAATACTTGGATTTTGAAAAATATGTTTGGTTAACTTTTAATTCTGATGAATTAAATTACCACATTTCATTTGGTTGCACAAGAGAGTTTCATGGAAATTTATATGCAATTACTATTATATCCTTTTATCTATGAATATATCTGAAGGGTGTAATTTTTTGGTTGGATAAAATAGGGATTTTATTAAAATAAAAAGAGTGGAAGAAATCTTACCTACTCCCCTAGGTGATTCTATTTCCTATATTTTGGATGAAGTAGAAATCTCAGGAAGATAACTTTCGGGGTTTTTTAATTTTTATTATCTTATCCAAACACATATATTAAAACTCACTTCTTGGGATATTGCAATTCTTGGGATTTTTAACCTCATCCAAACATGTAAGACCCGTCGGCCCATACCACCTAGCCCTCTTAGGTCACTTGGAGCCTGAAAAGGTCTGTTGTCCTCACTTGGAGCCACCATCTGTAAGACCCGGGGTCTTAAGAGGCACCAACTCATGTCACCTAGCCCTCTCAGGTCTGTTGTCCTCACTTGGAGTCTGAAAAAGAAGAGCTATGTGACATGGGTAAGGCTTGAATCACTTATAAATCACTCCCAACATTCTTATGATATCCGATGTGGGATGGGGTTGTTACAAAACAAGCACTTATATTTTGAGACGAATGTAATAATAAATAATAAATTTATTTTAAAAAATTATTATTTTACATATAGTATTTTTTAGTTCATTAAAATATGCAAGATCGTGTCAATCTTTTTCAAGACCCTACCCTAAAAAAGAGTTAAGTCTTATAGTATTGATGAATTTAGATTTTTATAGCCAATTGATAAATTATCTTCCCATCGTAACAATGCATCAACTATTTTTTAATTTAAAATTTTGAGCATAAATCTATTTATACTTAGATTTTTTTTAAATTATAAAAAATTTGTTGTATTAAAATTTAAAAATGCTATATTTTTACCAAATTCACTTTTGTTTTAAATTAAATCAATTTAAATATTTTAGTTATAGGACAATGATTTTATATTTTTAATCAACTTTTAGCATAAAAAAGTTGGTGCATTAAAATATTATGTATTTAACAAATTCACCTTTTAAAATTTAATCAATTAAAAAATTTAGTGATGAGGAGATAATTTTATATTTTTAATCAGTTTTTTAACACAAAAAAAAAATTGTAAATGAAAATGTTGCTTTTCAAACACTAGCAAAAGTGAAGGGCCTGTATTTAAGTGTTTCCTTCCTTACTAGTAGGCTAGATTATTAATTATGGAATACATTTATTATATAATCAACTTAAATGATATTTGACCCCGAAACTTTTGGAGGTCGTGTTCAAATGACCCACCTGAATAAGCCATGCACAAGCCTGAAAATACGTATTGGATGTTAGTAAAAAGTCTTATATTTTAAATAAGAGAGAGTACGTTTATTCAATGCTAAATGACACTAAGATAAAACATCAAATAATCCTAGCTATATCGATTCACCCACTAACGAATGATTGATGACTCGAAGGTCAGATAGAAGGAAATTATGCTTCCATGGTGATTTGTTTTTTTTTATTAGGTAAAAATTCGACGCACCGGACAGGCCCGGTTGGTCGAGAGGCCGAATAAATTGGCGACGGATAAACCGTAAAATATGCGGAAGACATAAAACAACAAAAAGACAGAACCATCAAATTACAAGGGTGCAGTTATAGGCGAAGACTAGCATAAATGAAGAAAGAACTGGAGCAGTGTGCAACAACTCATCCGTCAGTTGGTAGAGGCAACGCAGGACATTCCTGGGGAACAAAGTGGAAACCTCAGATTTGGACTCTGTCCTCGAGCCTTCAGGTTTCAATCACGTTCACGACCTCTCGCGCATCGACACATAAGAAGAAACACCACTCAAAAGACCGCTAGCCTCGAAAGCCACACAACCCCACCACCAAGCAACTCGACAACCCGCCACAAACAAACGGATACAATCCGGATTTTCTCCTTTTTTTTCCATTCCCCTTGCTTCGGGCCCAAGCACAAAACCTTGGGCCCAAAGGACTTGAGACCGGGCCAAGCTTGGGCCCAAAGAATGAACACGGGCCCAAGCAAGGAATTTGGATGACGACGTATGGCCACACCAGCCAAGGACGACGACGGCAACACCGAACGCCATCAGCCAGGAACGACGACGACCATACCTCCAGCACGCTCACCACCCACGCCGATAGCGCCGGACAAAGGCCGAAACATCGCAATTGGGAAGAGCGAACATGAAGGCGATTGAACATAAAAAGGGGTTAAGAGTAGAAGTATCAGCAGACCAAGGGCGACAAGGAGCACCATCACCGTCGGCAAGGGCCCGAAATAAGACGCAGTGAACAACGACGGACCCCACAGCGGACACCGACGAGAAAGAAGGTGGAGCACGACCTGGCGGGGTGAAGACACAATTTGGGAAGGAAGAACACCGGGCTCCCTCACGAGGACGAAGACCCACAACCCCAAAGCATGAGAGCACCAGCTAGGATAGGGAAAGGAAGGATTGGCAATTCCAATTAGAAGAATTAGAGGGTTGAATAGATCAGATTTTCATTGAAATTTTGGGGCAAATTAATAGGTTAGATTTGAGGATTTTTAGGCAAAAATTATAGAGAGAAGGCAGAGCCCATCTCTCTAGAATTTGGATTTTTTTTCCATGGTGATTTGTGAATGAGGTTTGAGAAAGAGGTAAGGTCTTTAATTCATTCACCATACCATGTACACTACAATTGTGGGTATTCATAACCCGATATCCACTTATCTATTAATTACCATTCTAATCCCTAATAATATTCCAATACCTAATATATATGCGTAGTGTAACAAGGTATGCCTATTTACTACTCCCTCCATCCGGTAAAATGTTAAAATATATGGTTTATTATTCATGTATGTTTTTTAATATGATAAAAAATTATTATACATGTATTTTTAATTTTTTTTACTTCAATGTATTTTTAATTTTTAAAAATAATTTTATACTTCTTGTTAATACGTATGAAATTAATAATAAAAACCTTGTGATAAATAATACAGTAAATAACATATTTTATCATAAATGCCCTTAAATTAAGGTCAAATGCCAATTCAATTGAATTTTTTTTGATACAAGTAAGGATTTGGATAAGGCTAGTCCCTACTAGACCACCATCCAAGAGCATCATTGCAGATGAGAATACAGAGATGCGTATCTAGCTGAGTATCTGGTGTGACGTCAGACAGGAAAAGACGAGAGATGTGGTCGGCGCATCTATTAATCTCCCGGAAGCAATGCAAGAACCTAACATGCTGAAAGGACCTGAGCAGGAGGAGGATGTCTGTCATGAGCATCTCAATTTCCCACGGGTAGGACCAACATCCCTTGATTGCGTTGATCACTGTAAGGTTGTCACCTTCGATGTGGATACTGGACAAAGCCAACTCCTTTGCCATCTGGATGCCCAATAGAAGTCCCATTGCTTCCGTCATCAGCGGCGACTTGAGTGTAAGTTGCTTACCTCCGCAGCCAATCAGTGACCCCGTGTGGTCACGAATGATGAAACTTGCACCAGAAGTACCAGAGTAGTTGTTACTACCGTCGAAATTTATTTTGAAGGTTCCTTCAGGTGGTTTATTCCATCGCATGTGTTGTTTCTTTCGGGTTCCTATTATTTTTGTGGTAGCATTAATGCTTGTTTTATCTAAATGTTTTGTTTTTTCCCAATTCATGATTGTTTGTCTTGTCATGTTTACCATGTTTTGGGTTGTCACAGTATTTTCATTGTCAAAGATTTTCTTATTTGTGGATGTCCAGAGACACCACCATGCAGTTGCATAATTGGCATTTTCCCAAAATAATACGGAGTAAAAGAGAGGGTTGTGCATTGTATAGGATCGTTCAAAGTCGGTTTGAACCGCATTTTTCAGTCGAATCGAACCGAAATAATCGAAACCAAACCGAACTGAGGGGTTTCGGTTTAGGTTTCTAGTTCACGAAATTTTAATTTTTTGGTTTTAGGTTCGGTTTGTACTCGGGGTAAGTTAAACCGGCAAAATCGATTTTTTTAATATTTTAATTTAGCCAGCCTTACGTTACAACGTACTTACAACCCTAGCGTCTTCACCTCCCACTCCTAGTTCGCCGTCAGAGTTCCAGCCCTAGCGTCTTCGCCTCTGTCCACCACTCCAGGTTAGATCCGTGTTCCAGCCGATGGTGAGGTGGCCGACCACCAGCCCACCGGCTCCAGAGTCCGTTACGTTCGTCCTCTCTCACTCTCGTCTCTCCTTCTCGCTCGACTTCTCTTTCTCGCATTCTCTTGACCCTGACGTCTCTTCTGCTTCAACAGTTCAACCTTTATTTTTTTGCTTGCCTTCTTCTCAATTCGAGTCTGACGACCAATGTCAATTCTCCGTCTGTCAACTTTATCGGCATCTCGAGATGCCAGATATGTGTGACCCTCGAATGTTTTCCTAATAAAAAAACATCTAATAAATAAATTTTTTAAGTGTTAATTTGTCCAAATTCAATTCGTAAACCAATTTAAAATTCACACCTTGAAATTGCGTATTAGCCGCCGTAGTGAACGTCTCCAACACCAACGCTGTGCTTACAGCTTGAGAGACGATGAGCGGCAGCTGCTTCAACCGATCTTCCTTGCTTCTCAAAAATGGCGGTTTTGGGGGGAATTCATATTTCAAACCCACCAGCACTAGCAGCCATTGGCCACCCCGGAAGCGAAGGCCGTTCTCTGCGATTGCTCTCTCCTCCACCGAAAAGGTTAAACTCTCTCTCTCTCTCTCTCTCCCTCCCTTGATTTTGCGTGGATTTCAGTCATTATCTTCTCTGATTGCGGCTTCATCTGAACCTCAGCGGGATAAAGAGCTCTTAGTTGTGGTAGGCGGGGGAGCCGCCGGCATTTTCGGCGCAATTAGGGCGAAGACGTTGGCGCCCCATCTCAATGTCATCGTTGTCGAAAAAGGGAAACCGCTTTCAAAGGTGTGTGCTTTTGTTTAGGAAACGAGGATGAACGTGGTGTTAGCTGTTCAAATTGCTAGATTGTGCAGTCTAGAAAATTATGATAATGTGAAGTGGGGAAAGAAGCAGTTTGGTATAGCGTTTGTTCTAATTAGGATTTTGTTATTGCCCCTTTGTTTGTTTAGGAATTGAGATGTTGGTAGTTGAGGAATTGGATTCTCTAAGGTGTTTGCTGAAAACAAGAAGAGAGTTAATATGAAGGGAGGGTTTGGGAGATAGAGTTTGGGGGAAACATAATATGCAAGTAATCAGAATTTGTAGCAGGATGGATGATTCTATTTCATTTCCTCGCTCCCCAAACCTGTCAACTAACGGTGGTTTCTTCTTCTAACTTGTTTGTAATATTATGTGCGAAAATGAACTTCTTCCTAAATCTGTCATGTCAGGTGAAAGTTTCTGGTGGTGGAAGATGCAATGTGACTAATGGGCATTGCTTTGACAGCATGGTAAGCTCTACCTAGACAAATGCAGCAAAACTAATAGCTATATACACTTATTTTTTTTTAATAAACAGAACATGGAAGAGAAGTTGAAATTTTGTTTCTAAATCAGTTATGTTGTAAACACCTTCTCAGCTATTGTATCTATGGTGGATTAGTTAATAAAATTGCAATGCTTGCTAAGTTACTGTCAACTTTAATAGTTGAATGAAATGTTCTACCTAGTAACTTGTTTGGTGTTATGAATTGTATGCGAACTCAGCACGTTTAGAAGTAAGAATGAGACACCTTATATGTCTATGTTCAATTCTTTTGTTTCTATTTACACAGCTTTGTGATAACAGGTCATTTATAATTTTGCAGGTTTTAGCAGAACATTATCCTAGGGGAAACAAAGAATTGAAAGGATCCTTCTTTCTTGTTCATGGTCCATCTGATACTATTTCCTGGTTTTCTGATCATGGAGTGGAGTTGAAGGTTAATAAAAGGCTTATATGAGACTAGGAGAAATATTTTTGGCAATTTCTCTCATCACAGAACTCATTTATTTCTAACTAGCTTTCACCTTACCTGTTGAATCCTCTCTAGACTGAAGATGATGGTCGAGTGTTTCCTGTCAGCAATAGTTCATCATCGATAATTGATTGCCTAATAGATGAGGCTCAACAACGAGGAGGTATGCATTTCTCTCCAGAACTATGAGATTTATTTATTTAGCTCTTTATATAGCCTTTGGTGACTACAGTACAGTGAGAATTGAAAGAAAGTAGGGCCACATAGAGGAAACCGGAATCTAGATAAAGCTACTTGCTCGGACAGTATCTTGGCGTTTGTACTCGGCTGGCATGTTTGCTAAATATTCTGGAGCAGCTTATTCTGTACCCTAGATTTTGTTTTTCTTCTTTTGAACATCATAGCATGATTAACTGAATGTTTAAATTTTATCGTGTAAATCCTTAAGGGGGTATTTGGTTGGGGAATTGGGTATTCGGTATGAGTTTCTGGAGTCAAAAGTTCAAAATCCCATTCCCATACTTGTTTGCTCTGGAACTTATTTGAATTTTGAATTTGATTCCTGGAACCGCCTATTGGGTTTCCAGTAATCAACCTTTTGATGGGATATGGTAGTTGAAATCAAAGCTTGTCATTGGTGGCCTTCCAACAAATCTGACCTAATACTCCAAATCATCAACTCAGTTCCAATTCAATTCCTTACCTCTCCAACTCAATTCCTCATTCCAACAATATAATCAAATTTTAACCAAAGGACACACTCTAAGCAATATGCTTGACATTATAAATTACATTCTGCTTGCATTGTCCTATAACTGTGTATGATCTATCAGCGCGTATCACTGTATTTTCTGAATTCATTTTCTCACCATGGAGATTAGGGTACTTTCACTTTGATTCATGCTATTTTACTTGTAACTGCATTTTTGTAGACAGAAAACAATATAATATGATTTCTGAAGCTTGTACTTTCTCTTGATAAATTGGAAATTATGTTCTACAAATAACACTCACGTAACTCACTGATCCTAACAGTTCACTTGCAGACGGGGAAGGCTGTTACAACTGCTTCTTCAACTCCTACTGGAAGGTTTCTTCTCAAGATTGAGAAACGTACAACTAATTATGTTGACCTTGTTGAAGCAGACTATGTTCTAATTTCTACTGGAAGTAGCAAGCAGGTTCTGCAGAAAGGATGGACATATTTTTCTTGGTGTGACTTCACTTAATACTCTCAAGTCTCAGACTGATATCGCATTTGTTCTGCTGCAGGGTTACACTCTAGCTAGTCAGCTTGGCCATTCCATTATCGATCCTTTACCCAGTCTCTTCACTTTCAAGATTGAAGACTCAAAGTTGACAGAACTATCTGGGGTTTGTATAATTGCTATCTCAGTTTTGCTCTCAGCTAGTCGTCATTGTCGCATTTACCATCCGAGCCATTTTTATTATGCCCTCGAATCTCAAATGCTTTCGCCATGCCCCTCTCACATCTTTGCTCAATTGAGCTTGTTATTGCCTCAACTTGAGGCAATGACAAGCTCAAGGAGTAAGGACTGTTTTATTGGATGCTAACTCCTAATCAAAACTATGGCCTATCTCTAGATTCATTTGAAAATTTAAAACCTGCACAATATAGTCAACTTTCTTCAGAGATTACAACATTAAGATATTTTACCCATCGATTTTAAAAGCCTCGCCTATCCGCACACCTTGCACTTAGGTAATAGGTGCCTCTTGGATTATTCACTATTTCTTATGATGTTCTACCTCATGATTTCAGTTGGGTTTGGAAATTTCTTGCTTCAATCTGAGTATCTGATAATATATGATTATGAGTAAAATACTTTTATACTTCAATGTAACATTGATGAATGGTTCTTAGACACAACGACATAAATGCTCTGTTCTTAACATGTCAGGTCTTTTGATATTATTTTGATCTGCTATTTATTGAGAACCCTTTCTCCCTTCATTCCATAGATTACATTCTCTAAGGTCAAGGCAAACTTAAAATTAGTAGAGGGCAGGAAGAACATGCCACAACTCACACAGGTATGTCACCTTGTGTCATCAATCTTGTAATGCCTGATAAGACAAGTCATTGGTGACTTTTTAGTTGTTCTCTTTTTTGTTAGGTTGGACCAATGCTTGTCACACACTGGGGACTTAGTGGTCCAGCAGTACTCCGGTTGTCTGCTTGGGGAGCCCGTGAATTGTTCCATTCAGGTTACAAAGGTAAGTGAGTTTTAGTGGATGTTAGAGAAGTGCTAGCATGGTTTCTACCATTTTGCCATCATTGACTTGATAGTTTTATTCAGGGATGCTTCTTGTTGACTTTGTACCTGATATTCATCTTGAGAAAGTGAAAACTACCCTTCTGAAACACAAGGATCTGTGTGCGGTAATCATCTTCCCTGGCAGTTTAAGGATTTTGATGACGTGTTTATTGCTTTCCTGTTTTGGACCTTTTTTTGTGTCACTTTGTAGTTTATCTGAAGCATTTACTTCAGTTGGCTTTTGAATTTGATTACCTGATTTCCAGTTCTAGCTACAATTAAAAGACATTCACTTCAGATCTCTATTTGTTATTCCTGATAAAGCTTTTAATTGTGAAATCTTGCTTTAAAATTCCTGCCTCTATCACTACTGCAACCCTCACACCCACTAATAAGTAATATCTACCAACCTGACCCTTGTCCTAGCAGGACTGCTGTGTCATCCTACAATTGAATGAATCAAAAGACATATCAGTCTATCAGATGACATAATATCACAAATGGAACTCTTTAACACCCATGGTGCGTCTGTTGCTACGACTATTATTGTGTAAAGATCAATGTAACTATTAGCATCAATCACCATTACCAATTTACCATTGCAACTACCATGCTACAACTCTAACCACTTCTGCCTCTTCAACCATGTCATGATTACTTCTAATGCATTAGATGGTCATGTGATGTAAAATGTTTTCTTGGAAAATCAAAAACATTCAAAACAGAAGTTTTTGTTGTTACTCCCCACTCAACTCAATCAACTTAAGGATATACGTATGTCTTATGCAGAAGCAAAAAGTGGTCAATTCAAGTCCTTCTGAGTTTGGGCTTGTCAAACGATTCTGGAAGTATTTATTGGAGCGCAAGGTTATATTTATTCTTATTGTATTGAATAATTGTTTTGGACAACTTATGTGTGGAATTTTTCATGTCCTAAGGTTATTACATTCAGGGTTTACAAGATGATCTCTTGTGGGCATCCATTTCCAATGACTTGTTGTTTTCAATTGCATCTTTGTTGAAGGAGTGTTCGTTTAAAGTGACCGGAAAGGTACCTTCTATTTTCTTTATTCTGCATGTTTTATTTGCTTATAGTCAATCTTGTATTCAATGTTGGCTTATTTTTCTTGCACTAGGGGCAATTCAAAGATGAGTTTGTAACTGCTGGAGGTGTGCCTTTGACTGAGGTGCCTTTCTCTTTCTACTTGAACCCTTTTTAGTTTTCTCCTCCCCTCCATATAAACATGCTCACCTGTCGCCTAACTGCAAACGTGTCTTACCCTTTCTTTTCTGAAGATTTCAGTGAACACTATGGAGAGCAGGATATTACCTCGCTTGTTCTTTGCTGGGGAGGTGACTTAGTTTAAGAATCTTGCTTCATTTACAATATATTTTGTTGGGAATTGTATAAATCGTAGAAACACTTGAGACTCGTATCATTTATGGTGCCCAAAAAACTCAATGATGCAGGTTTTGAATGTTGATGGGGTAACTGGAGGATTCAATTTTCAGGTAAATAATCTCTGTTTGCTTAGGACAAAGGGATGTTAGAACACCCTTGGATACGATTCCTTTGATCGCCAAATAGGTCTCAATTACAAGGTGTAACTCAACCATTTAACCTTTTTTCATTTGATTTTTTTGTTTCCCGCAGAATGCCTGGTCAGGCGGGTACATTGCAGGAACAACGATTGGGAACTTGGCATTGAGTAGTGAGACCACCCTAGTTGAGGAAGTGTCGTAGCTCGTAAGCTGCTACTTGTATATACATAAAGTGACTGTATATTTACGCCATGAACTATATACCTACTTTATATTTCTAGGAAAGGAAATGTGAGCCTATCTTGACAACATCATCCTTGAAAGTGTAGATGGTTATCAGCTACACTGGTTTTGGTGGGAGACTGGGAGTGCCACTTATAGGAGGAGATCTGTGAAGAGGGATGAAGGGGACTCGACGCCGCCACCTGGGATGCCTCACTAAGAAATATTGTGGCCCAACCCTAAAGATATACAGCCGAGTGACAGTAGCGAAAGGAAAAGAGCTGAAAGACGAGTCAATCCACCAAGCAGCTAGCAGTGCAGTAAAACGGCGTTACAGACCCATCTGTTGTTAAATTTTCGGGGATTTTCTTATAGCGATTGTACCTAGTAAAGCTGCAACGTACACGCATTGTCAATTCTAACATATGCCCTCGAGCAAGCTGTTCCGAGCATGAGCTGTTGCAGATCTGATCTGTTCGTTCTTCCGTTATCAGCTGCAACAGATCCGATTTACTGCAGCTTAGAACATTCCTACATGTGGAAAGCATCCTTGAGATTGGATAGGTTAGGTACATCAATTGTAAAACTGGTACTAGGTGGCCAACATTGATAAGTTCGTCGCCTGAATGCTATAGGGACGGTGATGACGCTACGAGATTCGTCACCATTTCTGACGTAGTGGGAATGGTATGAAAAGTAAGTACATCGAAATAAGTAGTTTTGGTTACTTGACAATATAAATATATGTACGCATGAAATTTAAAAAAAAAAAACTTGTCTTAATCCCCCTGATTAGTTTTGGGATTCGATCTGTTAAAATTTGCAATTTTAACAAAAATAATGCAGTAAAAATGCTTCATATTAATATATGTATATGTTAATATCATAATAAATGTACTAAATAATCAAATCACTACTATTAGGTAGAGTATCTTATCTCATAACTAAATTTATTAATCCATCTCTATCTATCCAGTAAAGATCACAAAATTATTTGTGATTTTGTGCTATAACTTTATTTCTAAAAAAATTTAAAAAATTATATTTAGGTTTCATACCCTTATATCTACATATCTATAAAAAAAATTTATGAAAAAATATATTTTAAAAATATATATAATTAAAAGATTGATTTTATTGGTTTATAATTTTTATATTTTTCTAAAACATAATTTTTCATGATAAAAATTTATAAACATATAAATATAAGTATGTGAAATACAAATATATTTTTTTTAATTTTTTTTAAAGTAAAATTATACCCTAACTAATTTTGTGATGCACCGAGTGGTACACTGTGCGATGCAGAAGATCCGCACTAATCTCTATTGGCCAAACAGATCCTCTCCTCCCTTCCACGCTCCCTCCAATACACCACAAAAATTTTCAGATATAGATGAACATTCGGTGGAAAGTGCTTTCCACACGGTCAAAATATCGTCAAATACACAGTGGCTGCTACGGTTTTGAAAACCGTGAGAATATCCGCTACTACGGTTTTGAAAACCGTGAGAAACTAACCCGGCTACGGTTTTCCAAACTGTTTTGGAAGCTTTAGGCCCCGTTTGGTATCATTATGGTAATCGGAATGGGAATGGAAATCGGAATCGGAATCAAAAATCAGAATCAAGTCATTTCTTAAGCATGTTGTTTGGTAGAAAGTCGGAATGAGAAATTCCCCAACATCAAAACCTAAAAGAATGCACAAATTCAATTACCCAAATTCAAAATTGCAAAATTTCATCTCAAATTAAGGTTAACAGCAAGTTAATTTCAGAAATTAATGAGGGAGGAAGGTGATGTGCAGCAGGACAAGAACGACGAAGGAGGACTGGACGGCGGTCGCGGCGATGCCACCACGAGGAGGGAGGACTGGGAATCAAAGGTTGACTGGAATGAGGACTGGGCGGCGGCGATGATACCAACCATCTGGTCGGAGAGAGAGAGAGAGAGAGAGAGAGAGGAGGAGGAGGACGATGATGGAGGCAGATCTACGACGGGTCGGCGAGGGAGGACGGTGGTGGACTGTGGTGATATCGGGAGGACGGCGAACGCAAAGGGGATCTCAGATCTGGAACGGGGGAGAGAGAAAACGACGACGACGTTAGAGGGAGCCAGAGGGTGGAAGACGGTGGACGGTGGTGGCGCCGGTGCCGAGACGAAGAAGATGGAAGGTGGTGGTGCTGGTGCCGATGACGAAGAAGATGGACGGTGGTGCTACTGGTGCCCAGAGATGAAAGAGCGTGATGGTGAGGGTTGTTTGTAGGAATGGTTGATTACCACCTCTTTTTGGAGGGATGAAATTAGCCCTCAAATTGGGAATGACCCATTACTGGTAATCATTTCGATTACCGATTTTCAGCCTATCAAACACTAAAATTGGAATCGTCCATTCCGATTACCGATTTCTGATTCCCAGTAATCCATACCAAACAGGCCCTTAGTAGTGACAATTCTTCTTTTTCTTTTCTTATTTTTTTAACCCATTTTATTAGTTGTAGTAGTGGGATCGTTTTGGGTTCCAAGATGAAATATTTACGTCAAACCTCACATTTTACAGGTCGAGTCATCGAATCGGATCAATTTTGACATGTCTGTATTAAAGACCACCATAAATTAGCAAAGTATCACTAGTTATATATATGCAGTGAGGACATACAGTATATATATGGGTTTAAACATTAAAATGCAAATGCAAAACACACGTACAAGCTAACTTACATATCCAGCTCATCTTCACAAGTTATATATGTGTTTAAAGCGTGTATATGCCATGGCGAATAATGTTAGCCATCGCGACGAAATTCATGACCATTTCCAGATAACAATCGGACTCCTTACATTGTGGCTGCCGTCGTCCCACACCAAGTAGCTAGAGAGAGACGAGCGATCAGGCATAGTTCCCCAAACCGTCACTGTGAACGACTTCTTTTCGTTTAACCGGGTGAATTGCAGGGTGTCTGGATCCACTTTGACGCTTAGGTATTGCGAAGCTGTAGGGACAGTGACCTTATAGGTTGAGTTTGGTGAACCGACGTTCGTGACCGTCCTTGTAAACATGTTTTGGTAAGGATTCTTGTTAAAGTAAGTCATCATGGATGGATAGTTGAGATCAAAAGTGGTGGTTAGGTCCGGTGCACAAGTGCTGGTATCACTGGAAATCAGTTGCACTAGCGTGGTGTTGTAGCCTAAACCGCACAAGAATTTGACATAGTCCGCTTCTGATGCTTCGTAGACCAGGCCTGGGTCCACGGCCTGGAGAGGATTGAGATGGCCTGCGCCGTATGCAAATGCCCTACCCGCACTCCTCATTGGGTCCATTGGCATAGCTACAAGAGGACGTATATATATATAAGTTGAGATGAGGTTCCATCCCAAAATCAATTTATCATTTTACCTGTGGTTATGAGTGCAGATTGAATCGCAGAAGGGGACCAATTAGGGCGAAATGCTTTGATGTAGGCAGCAACTCCGGTAGCATGGGGACAAGCCATTGAAGTCCCGGAGATGATCTTGAAGGCGGTCCTTCGTGTATCACCTGGGATTGCTGGGCTAAGTTCCGTCCATGCTGCTAGGATATTGACTCCGGGGGCACTCAAATCAGGCTTCAATAACAAGTTCCAATTCGGTTAAGATACAAACTAGGGTTTAAACTAGCTAGCTAATTCTCGTCGTCTCACCTTTAGGATCCCGGGTGAGACCAAGCTAGGGCCTCTAGAGGAGAACGAAGCTACGACAGGTGCAGTCTTGTCTTGGCTTTCTGTACTCCTTAGTATCCCTCCGGTTAGGCTAAAATGAAACACAAACATACAATTAAACATATTGTTACCTACATATATGTGTATGTATGTATGTATGTATTGTACCTTGTGCGACTACGTATCAAGTTTAGAATCGTCATGCCACTTTCCTTGTCAATGTAAGAAGTCGGCAAGGGGAAAATACGAGGAACGTCCTTTGGGTCATCGTCACTCATTATAACTCCAGAAGCACCAGCCAAGAACGGTCCTGCTCCGTTGCTTAGGCTCATACATAGCACAATCTTGTTTTGTACCAATCTTGGATCAAGTGATCCTACTTCACAGATGCTGCTTATGCATAATTAAAGTTGTCGATTATATCGAAAAAAAAGGCTCTATTAGACTTAGTAAACGATCATGTGATCGAGTTCGATACCTTGAATCAGCTGATGATGACAAATTTTGAGCATCTCCTCCGTATATTAGCTGTTGGTTCTTTAGGGTGTCTGGGTTTATTGAAATCCCCTGCAAAACACATACGAGATGTTACTTATTATATTCGACGTGGGATGAAGTCATATTGTTAATACACCAACCTCGAAGGTCAGGTCGGGAATAAGCTCAACATCAGTTAAAAACGTCCGATCAATGGTGCTGGCTGCGACGGAGAGAAACCAAGGCGCGGTGTTTTCGACACTCCCGGGTCCGGGGCCCGAATTCCCAGCGGCGACGGAAGTAAAAACGCCCTTCTTCATCGCATGAAACGACCCGATCGCGATCGAGTCCCTAAAATACGGGCGTGCCGGTTTTCCGATTCCTAGGGAGACAGACAACACGTCGACCCCATCTCCGATTGCGAGGTCGAAGGCTGCCAGGATGTCTTCGTCGAAGCAGCTATCGGACCAGCACACTTTGTAGACGGCAATGCGGGCGGACGGGACTCCCCCGCGGGCGGTCCCCTTGCCGAAGCCTAAGAAGTTGGCCGCGGGGACCACCGCCCCCGCGGCCGTGGACGCGGTGTGCGTGCCGTGGCCATCTACGTCTCTCGGAGATGCGACGTCGTCGGCAGGAATGTTCCCTCTTATCCTACTATATCGAGCGCCAACGAGTTTCCTGTTGCAAGTGAAGTTCAAGGAAGGATCGCAAATGCCCTTCCATTTGGAAGGAATCGGGCCCAAACCGTTGTCTCGGAAACTCTCGGACTCCGGCCAAACACCGCTGTCAATGACTCCGACGATGACGTCGCCCTCGTTGTTGCTCCGGCGAACTCCCAACGGAACTCCCAGGAAGTCCCACGATCTCGTCGTATGAAGACGGTGTTTTTGGCTCCGAAACACCGACACTACTCCCTCTAACTCTGTTCAAAAGTATTAATATTAAGTATAATATTATTTTAAAAAATTAATAATTTTTTTAATATTTTATATAGTTTTTATCTCTTTATTTTAGAACGGTTGGAGTATTGTTGTCGTTGTTGATTATGAGGTCTTGGATCCACATAGGTGAGTCTGTACACGATCCTCCTCCATCAGGTTGACTCTAGTGAGAGATCTAGATAAAAATTTAGGGGTCTAAATATTTTTTTTGAGATTTTTTTTGCATGATTATATCAAAATTATTATTTTTTGCTTAAATAAGTATAAAAATCTTAAATTTGTAATTTAAATAGTCAAGAAAAAAATTATTAAAAAAATGAGATTTTTTTTTGTATATGTATATATTAAAAAGCATGTTTTTATTTAAATATATTGAAGAAAATATTAACTTTTTTATTTAATTAAGCATTTTTGTAGAAGAAAACTAAGAAGGATCTAGAAAAAAAACTGGGGGGGGGGGGGTCTAAATTTCTTTTGGAGATTTTTTTTTGCATTTATATATGATTTTTTTTATTTGATTAAATATGTTAGAAAAATCCTTAAATTTGTGATACAAATAGTCATTTTTAGTTGAAAAATAAGGAAAAAAATATTTAAAAAATGAGTAATTTTTTACATATGTATATATTAAAAAGATTTTTTTAAATATAGTAAAAAAAATCTTAATTTTTTTATTTAATTAAGCGTAGAAGGAAACTAAGAGAAACAAAAATTATAAAAAAAAAAGTGAGGTTAACAAAGGTTTTAACTTATGACCTCAAGGTAAGAAAGACCCTCAACTAAACTAAACTATCTTTGTGATTTTTTATTAGTTTGAAATTCTTTTATCAAAATTACGTAGTAAAAATTACCAAAAATAAAACTAAACTATCTTTTGTGATTTTTTATTAGTTTGAAATTCTTTTATCAAAATTAGTAAAAATTACCAAAAATAAAACACGAAAATAAAAATCTCAATTTTTCTTTCAGACTAAGGTGGACTAACGCCACCTAGGGCTGTTATATGAGCCGAACAGCCCGAACTCGGCTTGGGATCGGCTCGAAAAAAGCTCGACTCGAGCTCGTTCACTTACCTAAACAAGCCGAGCTTGAACATGTCAAGCCCGGCTTGTTCGGCTCGAATAACACCCCCGATCTGCCATTGACCCCATCAGGCCAGTTGACTTTGACACTTTCTTGGAAAGCAATATACATCATTTTTTAAGTGTTTGTGTACGTGGGAGGGAAATTGGTTAATCGAGGAGTTTAAACTCACCACCCATGGCATTGGCTTCCTTGGAGGTCAGCTTAACAGCAAATCCATGGAAGCTGATCTCGTAAGTGTGCAGTAGGTATTCTTCTAATTCGGTTTCATTCCTGCAAGGTTTGGATTCATCTTTTTTACAAAAACACCAATTCGGATTTATATATTATTTCATAACGGAAATTAATGACTTATGTGTTGAACTGCTATCACGACCCTAACTAGTCCATATATCGAAATTTATCAATTACTATAAGTACGTCGAAGAATTTTACCTCCCGGTGACATGAGACAACATTTTTTGGTATAGGGATTTTGGAGAAACGTTGCCTTTTATCCCACTTCCCATGTACACGATATACACCTACATTCATATATAAGTTTATATATAAATTAAATATATAGAGAAAGGTTGGTTTCTGTTACTGTATGCAAAAATTATTCGTTTGTTTTCTCATAATTATTCATTTATAACAATGTAAGTGTTCATAATTCATCTGTAAAAAATGTATAAAAAAATATAAATTTCATTCTAATGAAAAATCATTCAGTATTATCGAATAACTTCATTTCAACAAATAATTACTCAGTACCATTGATTAATCAAAATGTACTTTTAATCTCATCTGTTGATCTTTTTAATTTAATGATCAAGATTTGTTAACCTGATATACAAATATGTATATATGGTCTTATATCTTACTCCCTCCATTTCTTTTTAAGTGACTTTTTCAAGTCAAGCACGTAGTTTTAGAACTGTAAAAACTATATTAAATATTAATAATTTAATAAAAAAATTTAATAATATTATACTTATCACTAATAAGTATGAGACTGTTGAAAAAAATTATTTAAAAATTTATTATTTTATATAGTTTTTTACACCTTAAAAAACGTGTCTGAATAGTAAAAAATCAATTAAAAGGAAACGGAGGGAGAGTATGATAAGAGTTAAGAGATCAATATATTATGTAATCTTTTTGTATTTAGTATTGACAAATTACACGGTTTATTTTCATCCCAAGTCAAATCTAATGGTCGAAGAAGTTAAAAACTTGTGTGACTATTTACGAATTACGACGAACTAGAAGGTGTTACCTCTCTATGATCGTGTTCAAGATATTCATCGGGCCTATAGAACGGAAGATTTGGAACCGCCATGGGCGTTATCTTAGCCGTTGCAGGAGGAGCTAATCCGCGAGCTTCAGTAAGGACGTTCGTGCAGCGTTGGATGCTTATAGCGACGAAAATCCATGAAAGGGAAGAAAACAACATGGACGCGGCCATTTGTGCTCTCTTTAACTTGTTGTTTGTTGAAGGCTTGAAGCTAGCTATATATAATGGATGGACATGACGACACACAAATGCGACGTCGTATTAAATTAATGGTAATTTTACAACATTAATTGTCAACTCGATCCTTAACTTGTATGAATTTTTCATCACACTTAGTTTTCGTATATTCATGCCTCTTTAGCTATGACGGTTTAACTACTTGATTTCATGGACTTGTTCCCTTCAAGCAATTAGTGTTATTATATACTTGTAGGAATGATTTTTTTTATGTACCAAGTTTACAAAATATTTTTAAAAGCTTGAAAAAAAATCATGTTTAAATAGTAATTTTATATTACCATATATCATAAAAAAAATACATAATATCACCAGAGGCGGTCATAGTTTTTAAAAAAATTTGAAATTTATAGTTATAAAAATAGGAAAAAGAACATAGAAAGTGCATAGTTTAAATGATAAAAGATGGAAAGGAAAAAGTAATTTGTGCAAGAGGTTATGATTTCAAATTTATCTCTTTACCTTTTTTGTAATAGTTTCATTCCCACAAAATTTTTATTTTTAAATAATATTTTGCGTTTTATTTCAATATTTTTCAAAAAAGTATTCATTATGCTACACATAAATATAAAAAATCTATTATAATTTTTACTCCTATAAATTTTTTTACTATAAATGTCATATTTAAATCACAATTTATGGTTTTTTTAAATAATTTTCATTCATATCATTTTTTTATATTTTAAAAATATATATATAGCTTTCTTTCAATATTTTTAAAAAATCATTCATCAGACTACTCACAAAAAAATATTCAATTAATTTTTATTGTATGAATTTTTTTACTAAAATTTCATATTTAAATCAAAATTTATAATTTTTGTTCCTTTTATTTATATGGAGGGTCGCATCCCCTTCTGCCGCCACTAGTTATTCACATCTTGTGGGGATACATCTCATGCCAAGAGATTCGAAGTTCGAATCCCCTTGGAAACATGGAATCGCTTGTAAGTGGGAGGATCGACCCTTTAAATGTGTCACACCGTACCCAATCCAGATGTAGAGCGACTGAGTCGATCGAACTGAACTAAGATTTAAAAAAAACTAGTTATTCATATCTAATGACTAATGAGATGGAGCTTTAAATCAAGGAATTAGTTTTTCTTAATTTATTAAAAATGTTTAGTTGTTAGTAATTAAGTTGCTTGATGCATATGAGATTTTGAACGGTTCAATTCTTAATTTTTTTATTTATTAAGATCAGTTCAATTCTTACATAGGTATCATGGACAATTTTATCCGTTCATTTTTTTATTTTATTTGTACGTCATGTACGGATTACATATAAATAACTATGTACCAACTTATATTATGCAAATTGCAATGGAGCTTGCGATAGCAAGAAAGAACGGATTCAATTCCACCATTTATACTGTGAAATGTTCGATATGTCATTAACAGAAAGCAAATGAGTTTTGGATTATATCAATTTATTATTATTATTATTATTATTATTATTATTATTATTATTATTATTATTATTATTATTATTATTATTATTATTATTATGTCCAGTCCAGAACCACCAACTTAATACAATACCAATCCTCTGAATACGCAACGGCGAATTCTTGTCGGATCTAGCCGCATGACTTAACTTACAGTGCATTACAAAGAAAATGAAAATGATCTTTTGGGGTTTGAACGATTGGTGGTCTACGAGATAGACTACCAAACTGAGAGGTCTTTCACATGAAAGTCCAGCATCACTTGCAAATTACGTGATGCACAAATGCCTTGGCCCAATTCACAGCAATTAATGGTAGTCACATTTTTACATTACATTGATGAACAAGTAAACATCTGATCAGGAATGACTCGAATGATGCAAATCGTAGAACTAGTACCGTATCAATCAAGGCCTTGAGTTTGCAACAGGGTCAAATGTGATGTCATTTGCGGTATCAGAAACTCAGCAAGTGCGTGCAACTGAATACTATTGGAACCCATATGGACACATTGGCGAATGAGTAAACATCTGATCATGAAGAATGCAGAAAATGCAAATTACTCGATGAAACACTATCAATCTGCATTAACTAAGACCTCCCCAATTGCTTGAAACAGTTTGCATCATAGCATTGACATACCAATAATCAAAGATCAGCAAAAGCTAACACAAACACATACGAAAATGTCACAACTCATGAGGGTCTGCTTAGTCCAGAAAGAGATCAGACCAGAGCATAAAGTAAACATGTCTTTATGTAAAAATAAGAACACCAACACCAACTTATCTGAGATGCTAAGCTGAACTATAAACCATCCATCAAGTGGTTTGCCAAAGTCAGCTGAAACTTCTATAAGTTGACTGAAAAACAGCAAGCTAGAAACTAGTCGAATTTGACCATAGTTAAACAGAAGTAAATTCCGAAAACCAGAGCATAACACACGGACCCTCACAATGAAGAATCTATACAATTCAATAAAATAGATCCCAAGAGAAGACAGTGAATTACGGTACTATACACTCAAAGCTGATTACAAGTCTTAAGGATCATAAGCCATGCCAGAATGACGATAAATGTGGGAAGAAAGAAAACCATCATATGTGTCATGTGTGCACTGCTGAGAAGAAATGAAAATTAACATTATCAATTCCGGGTTCAAATGACCATTCTTTTCAATCCAGTGCAGTTAACTGCAAATCTTCTTTCTATTAAAAGAAAGCAATGCACACCACATAACATTGATGCACATGTTTATAGCTCCTAGCAATGCACACCACATAACATCGAGTCATTGATGCACATGTTTATAGCTCCTAGCAATGCACACCACATAACATTGATGCACATGTTTATAGCTCCTTTATATACAATTCCCAGTCCCTTGAAGCAATGACACTGCTATTATTTTACCGAGGGTAGGAACAGCTAAACATAATACAGTAGAAAGCTACATGAGTTCAACAATAAGGCACCTACAAAGAAACTAAATACCATGAAAGCATCATAAACTTAACTAGGAAACAGTTCGAGGAATTAGAAGCATGATCTTTGATTAGAGGAAAAGAAAATTCAGAGAGAAAAATAATCAACGACAGTGTCTGCAGATTTATTCATTGATTTTTGGTTCAAAAGTGTCCGCAATAAGCATTTAATTGCATCAAAATCAGCTTATAGAAGTTCATTAAATCATGAAAATGGACACCAACTAACTTTGAGAGAAACATTTGCAGTTGAAGGTGTGATATATGGACATGCCACATATCACATATATGCTACTCAAGCACATCATGATTATAAACCAGGATCGAGGATCAAAGTGGAAAAAAGTAAGTTGTGAACAGACAAACCTTGCAACCTGGTCTCAGCTATTGTTTCTGAAAATGGAGAAAATTTTCTGCAGTATAAGCGTTAACAAAACCTACCAACGGTTTGTATGTGTCCACTGGACCATTCAGAACTACATCATTCAGTACCACCAATGTTACATACCACTCTTGAAGATTCAAAACTGCTTTCTTTTGTTTCTGAAGAATTTGTCCCTTTTTGTGTAGACGTAACAAACAGCAAAGAAAGTGAGAACAGACATTGAAAAGGAGGCCCAAGGAAATGGAGGATCCGTGAAGCAAACAAGTGATGCCTCGATTTCTTGGGATGCAGTATAAACGAGAGAGTTAATGGCAAACAAGTCATGATCTGAAGATCGTAGGAAATAGGTAGCTAACTCAAAATCCGAGTGTGACAACGCAGACATCACTTTGTCCAGCTTATACTGGAATAGAAGCCACCTTTGCATGAACTTGGATCGTGTATTCCCTGTCAAAAACTTCATGTCTCCCCCATGCGCCTTCACTGATTCCAAAACATCAGCAGCACTGGTAATGGTATAATTCAACCATGTCAAGATAACATTTCTTCGAGCTGCATCCTTTTGCACAAAGGACAAGGATGAAATCTCAGAGAATGGCCCAAAGGGAGTTTGTCCAACACTCCAGGTGTAATCAACCAAAGTGCTATTATGCCTAGGGCTCCACACCATATGGGTTGGTGACACTCCCCACATACTCTGTAGAATCGAACCAATAAGGGGTCGTTCAAGCTCCCTCGTTTGGGTGAACACATGGCGCCCGTTACAACTGTAATCGCTCACAGTTTGTGAATTCTTGGTCCTGACTGCAATAACCATATCCTTGAACGCAACAGACTGATGATACCGATCAAGCAACAGCAACATATTGTAATCGAGATCAAATACATAAACAGGAAGAACCCTACCATGCTCTTCCTCCTCAGTAAGACTAATCCCAGCTAGCTTCTTGAACTCATCAGCAGAGTCGGACAAAATCTGGTGCAACTTCTTGGAGTCTACATACTCACTGACTATCAAAGTATAGTTATCAAACAGGAACCTTGATGTGTAAGAACTAATCGATCTTGAAATCGCAAATGAGCACATAGAACAGTCCTTGTACTTGACATCATACTTCTTAAACTTCAAAGACTGTCCCCTCAACAACAATCCACCAACATGAGCCTCATCAGCAAAAGTTTTCTCAATCATTTTCCAATCCAATCCAAAATCCTTATCCCCATCCTCAGATTCATACACATGAATGAACTGCACAGTAAGCTTACTCTCAAAAGGAACAGGAATCCTCAGAGAAGGAGTGAGCAATACCTGGTAAGCGTTATAAACAAGCGAAGCCAGATCCGCCATAACCGCCTTATCGGACTTCGGCCGGCCGTGGAGAGTCGCGAGGGGGTGAAATTCGCCACGTGGGAGGACTCCGTCGCCGGAAAGCGCCGGCCCGTAGTCAACCGGGCCAGCGGCGAGATCGATCCACAGGTAGCGCTCCTTCCCCGTCCAGATCGTGCCGAGGCATTTGGTGAAAGCGGAAGAATCAGCAGCGCCGCCGTAGCTGTAAGCGTAGGGCTTGGATTGGGGACCTAGGTTAAGGAGGTAGATGTAGAAGCTCTGGAGGGGATTCTCCTTGGAGAAATCGTCGGCGATGATGCGATCGACGACGGAGAAGTCGAGGGAGATGAGGGAGGAGCGGAGGGAGGAGGCGGATCGGGCGATGGAGGAGGAGAGGGCGGCGGAGAGGGAAGAGGAGAGAGAAGAGGAGGAGAGGGAGGCGTCGAGGTTGAGGGAGTGGGAAACGGAGAGAAGGTGGGAGAGGTGAGGATCGAAGGGAGAGACGGCGGTGAAGGGGGAGGAGGAGTGGGAAGAGGAGAGAAAGGAGGAGATGAGGTCGACGTCGGCCGGGGTGAAGGAGGGGCCGACGAGCTTGATGTGGAGGGAGATAGGGACGGAGAGGGCGGTGAGAGGGGAGATGCGGTGGTGGCCTTGGTGGATTTGGTGGAGGAGGGCGGAATGGAGGCGAGAGGGGAGGGCGGGGAAGGAGTCGTTGTTGGCGAGGGGATCGCGGCGGGATTGATCGGAGAAGAAGGCGTCGAGGCCGGGGATGTTGAGGGAGGAGGAGGGAGTGGGGAGGAGGACGGCGGCGAGGAGGAGGAGGAAGAGAGGGGCGGATCTGACGGCGGCGGTTGGCATTTTGGGAGGTGCGCGGCGGAGTGGGGGTGGGGGTTTGAGGAGAGACTGGTAAAGTAGAGAACTAGCCATCAACTAGGAGTGTTTCTTCAGGTTCATCGCAACTCGCTCCGGTTTGACTCGGATTGAGATCTTCGACTCGCTAATTTATTTTCCGGAAATTTGTGATTTTTCTTGTTCATCCAGATCTATTTAATCGACTTTAATACTCCCTCCGATTTGTAAATACGGAGTATTGATTTTTCTGGTTCATTCGACTCGTTTGGTGCACGTAGTTTAATGAGTTAAAAATTATATAAAATATTAATTTTTTAATAATAAGTATTACTTCCTCTATTAATTAAAACTTGTCGTTTACTATTCATACCCGCTTTTTTAAAATGATAAAAAATATATGAAATATTAACTTTTTTTAAAATTTGTTTTTATAAATTCATACTTAATAGTAAAAAGTATGAAATTATTAAAAAAATATATTAAAAAAGTTAATATTTTATATAGTTTTTAATACCTCAAAAAGCGTGTGTGAATAGTAAAACGTCAGTTTTAATTAACGGATGGAGTATAATGTAAAAAAAATAATTTAAAAAATCAATATTTTATATAATTTTTAATAAGTATTATAATGTGAAAAAATTAATTAAAAAATCAATATTTTATACTCCCTCCGTTTGAAAATATTTGTCGTTTGACTTTTGTGCATGTTGTTTAAGGAGTTCAAAACTCTATAAAATATTATTTTTTTAATCAATTTTTTTTATAAATTGATACTTATTACTAATACGTATCAATTTATAAAAAAATTGATTAAACAAGGGGGGGTTTTAATCAAATTTTTTTATAAATTGATACTTATTACTAATACGTATCAATTTATAAAAAAATTGATTAAACAAGGGAGCTCAAAACTCTATAAGAGCCTAAGTATTAATCCAGTTATCTTCCTAGAATTTGACTGTTCTTCCATTGACAATGGCCCATATGAGTCCAGTTTTGAACTTTTCTATCAGAGGGTATAATTTGGTCCATTGCCACGAAGATCGATCTGTCGATCTTGGTGTATTCCAAGGGGGGGTGTTTTTAAGTACTTGTGTTTGATTATTCTGACCTATATGTTGTTTGGTTCTGCAATAATTTTCCAAAGCAGCTTCATTTGCAACGCTTTATTCATTTCCCGAGATTTCCTCAAACTCAGGCTTCTATTCGCCTTAGGGCGGCAAATTTTATTCCAACCAATCAGAGGTTTGTATTGTAGATCTTTATTTCAGAAGAAAGTTCTGTTGACTTTATCAAGTTGCTTATGGATTTAGACTGGTAGCATAAAGCTCTACATGGTGTATAATATATGGTTTTGTGGGCAAGTTTGATCCGATAAAGACTGCTCTTCCCTGTTGTGAAATAGAGTTAGCACGCCATTTAGTTAGTTGTTCCTGTGATTTATAAATTAGGGAAATTCCGTTTGTACCCTTGTGTTTTTGCTAATTTCGGTTGGTGTCCCACACTTTTTTTTTTGTCCGGATGGTACCCCTGAGTTTTGTCAAAAGTTCGGTCTATGCCCGATACTCGTATTTTCTTTTCTTTTTTTTAATGAATAAAACCACCCTTTATTTTTTTTCTTTTTTCATAATAAAGCCCATTTACTTTTAACATTGAACAAAACTACCAATTATTTAACGAAATTAAACACAAAATTGACAAAACCACGTTTATTTTTTTTAAAATGAACAAAATCACATATTATTGCCAAAACTTTAGCAAAAAATCACTCAATGTTTCCAATTTTTTTGAAGAAAGTCAACCATGATTTTTAACATTATACAAAAGAATTTTTATATATTTTTCATAGTTTGTGAAAAACAAATCTCATTATTTGTCAAACAATGCATGTACATAATCACTCATTATTTACGAAACTTTGCAAAAATCCACCGTCTTATTATGTGAACAAAAATAGTTAACCTATAAATTATAAAAAAAATACTTCATAAAACCATACTTTGCGTAAACCACCCTTTATGCTTTAAAAAATGAACAAAACCACTTCTTATGTACTAAAAGAAGGTGTTATTCATTTATTTTGTTTGCATAAAACCTAATAAGATAATAATAATTAATATTTTATTATATTTTTCTTTTACAAGAGAATAAAATGAAATAATAAATTTTGCTTTTCTTTTTCAATAAAATTCTAATCGAGTATTTGGTTAAATTGATCAATCACATTTACAAATGTTTAAAGTTAGTGACCTATAGGTTAAATATTATTTTAGAAAATAATAGGTGTTAAATATTGTTTTGGCAAATAATGAATGTTTTTTTTTTTGTATTTGGAAAGTATGGAAACATAATAGATCTTTTGTACGATTTTAAAAACCATTGTGATTTTGTTCTTTTTTTAAAAAAAACAAGGGTGATTTTGCGATAAAAGTTTTGGAAATAATATGTGATTTGGTAAAATTTGTAAAATAAAGGTTGTTTTGTCACTTTTGTGTTGAATTTAATCAAATAATCGGTAGTTTTGTTCAATATCAAAATTAAGGGTCTTTTTTGTGAAGAAAGGAATAATAAAGGGTGGTTTTATTGATCAAAAAGAAGAAAATATGAGTTTTAGGCATGAGCCGAACTTTTGACAAAACTCAGGGGTACCATCCGGACAAAAAATAAGTGTGGGACACCAATCGGAATTGTCAAAAACTCAGGGGCACCAAACGGAATTTCCCTATAAATTATGTCCTAGAAGGTTTCTCTGTTGACCCGCCCATTTATGATTGGGCAGCCCAGATATTTTTCCAGCGATCGTTCATGGGATATACCTATACAATTGATTTCCACAATTCTGGTTCTGTTTATGCTTGCGGTGGCTTGGAATGCAGATTTATGGTAGTTCACTTTTTTACCATAAATTTGGCAGTACTCATCTAAGATTGTTTTGACAGTGTACGTTGCAAGCTGTTCTACTCCTCTTTTGTGAAAATTATAATATCGTCTGCAAAAGCTAAAAATGGGATGAACAACCCATCCCTACCAAATGTAAATCCTATGGGTTGGCCATGACTGGCTGACGCTGCTACTAGCTTATTACGAGCTAGAATTTTCGCCTCGAGTATGAAGAGAAACGGTGATAGAGGGTGCCCTTGTATGAGACCTCTAAATGGTTGGAAAGGCTCCGTTGACCTGTTATTGACGAGCACTAAGAAGGATACAATGGATATACACTCTATAATCTATTGGATGAATCGATGATGGAAGCCAAATTTTTTAATAAAGATTTGAATATAGATTAATGTTATATACTGTATTAGATTTAATTTAATGTTTTAAATTAAAATTATTTGTTAATTAAAAATTGGGTTGATAATAAAAAGAAAAATTATGATATATTGGTTGAAAAATCTACTATTAATACAGTGCCAACACATTAACTTTTGAATTAAGATAATATATACTCCATCCGTTTTTAAATAAATGACTTTTTCAAGTTAAACACGTATTTTTAGGAGGGTAAAAACTCCATAAAATATTAAAATTTTAATTAATTTTTTAAATAATATTATATTTATTACTAATAAGTATAAGTTTATCGAAAAAAATTATTAAAAAAATTAATATTTTATATTATTTTTATCACCTTAAAATATGTGTCTGAATAGTAAAAAGTCACTTATTTACGGACGGAGGGAGTAGTTAGATAGATTCTTGATAACCCACTAGTTGAGTGATTCATGTGATCAGACTAATTTAAATTTCAGTTTATAAGATGCTTATGGTTGTATCAATTCAAAGTACATAGTATAGTTTTTTTTTTAAAAAAAAATCATAGAAATACCATGGGCGTTCATGCTTGGCGTAATAGAGTAATTGGCTAGTTGATGGGGATTGGCCATTGAGGATCGATACCCATACTGTACTGGTCGAGCACGGACTAGTCTTGTTTGGGATGGAAGCCCACTACTTTATTATATACCCTATAATCCCTATATATCCATTAAATAAATTATATTATACAAAATATTAAAATTTTCATACGTATAAAATTGTTTCTTTTTTAAACATACTCAATTCGTTAAGTAAAATATGTTATTTTAACAATTTATACAATTTTTAAGAAGAATGACAAATATACCATTTTATTTTCATTTATTTGGGCTCATGCTTTGGTGAGATTGCGTTTGCTTTGTGTTGGGTTGCGGTATAGGAAGTTCTGTTTGATCGACGACGGATCGTGGTTGTGTTCGTGGTTTTCGATGATCCTTCATCTAGGTGGGAGCAACGTCAACAATCCACACATCCTCAGGTGTCGCCCTTTCCGACTGGGGTACTGTTGTTATTAGTCTTTGCACTCTTCCTCATTCTTGGCACTCGTGGTGCGTCATGGATCTCCATTGACTTTTCTGCGGGCGGACGTCTTGTATTTGTTATTTGGGTTTTTTTTCTTTCTCTTCTAATGATTTGTGATATTATGTTTTATTTGTATTGACGGTTCTCCGTCTACCGACAAGTTTCAGGAATGCCTGAACTCAAATTTTTACCTAATTAAAAAAAAAATTCATTTATTACTCTATTTTTTTCATTTTCTCAAAAAATATAATTATAATTACAAAGTATCTAAAATGATTATTTTTTAGTTAAAACAAGAATCATATATCTTATTTAACGAGAGATATAAATAATAAAGTGATATGTACAACCCGATTTTAACTTGTGCATTGGCTTCCCAAACATAGGGGAAAAAAGGCACGATAATGGATGATCATTACTAAGTTCAAATTACGGAGTAATAGGGATTATAGGATATGATGATTACTCGTGACGGTTCAAAGGGATTGATGGAGATATTTAGTTTTCTTTCTCTTTCGAGAAACAAAATCGACTTTACTAGGCGTGCATATCCATATCCTCATCCAAAATAGTAAATAAAATCATTTCAAAAAGACATAAGGTAATAACTATAACTAGTTAAAGTAAAATTAGACTAAATGAACCCAGTCGAGGCGGTCTAGTGGTATTGAGCAAGTCGGTAAGAGGAGGGGTAAAAGAGGGTCGGGTTTGATCCCGCATCTGCCTCTTTCCTTAGATAAAAATCCAAGGTTTACCTTACTCCCTACCGGTGAGTCGAGTCTGTCAGCGCAAGCCAGTTTATCTGTTGAGTCACGTACTCGGGGTTAACCACCGAAGGTGGGTTCCTCGTTGTCAAAAAAAAAAAAAAGACTACCTATGGTAACGGAAAAAAGGTTTGCTGTGCCTTTATTTTTGTATGTTTTTTCTTTTTGACTTATACTATATATATCATGACAATTGACTTATTTAATCTCTCTTATGTATAAAGATAATAGATAAAGATGATAAAATGCGTCGTCAATTGACCCTTTTGACAAAAAAAATGTCACTCATATTCGAAAAGATGTCGATGACTTCAATGTTGGAGATTGTTGAGACCAATGTTATACAATACAACGGACTCAACATTCGCTTGCAGGGCTGGTCCAAGGCCCGTGC
The DNA here is from genome assembly GCA_963922045.1 of Persicaria maculosa. Taxonomy (NCBI): domain Eukaryota; kingdom Viridiplantae; phylum Streptophyta; class Magnoliopsida; order Caryophyllales; family Polygonaceae; genus Persicaria; species Persicaria maculosa. The sequence goes on from OY998260.1 coordinate 70,041,925, forward strand.
GAAAAGTGCAATCGCATAGGGCCTCAACCAAATGAGTCGATACCTACTGAACAGCCATGTGCTAGCTTGCTCAACAGTCAACACCATACTTGATACAACACTACATTGCAATGGTATCCGATCAATATTCGCGGTTGATCACCTCTTCACACCCCAAGCAACAGATAAATTAAAATTAGTGAAATTTTATTTTAAAATCGATCAGTAATAGTAAGAGTCGTCCACCGGCTTATTTATAAGCTAATGTTCTCATTTTTTTTCGAGGGAAGACAAACATATTTCCCAACAAATCTATATACACTTGAGGCTTAAGCAAATGGCCGGTTGATTTGATCGCAAATTAGGTCAGGTAAGACACTAAATTTCTGCACATGCTCTTTGAGTTTTTATTGTTTTCAGGCTTCAATTATAAGTTTCGCTTCAACCCTAAACTTTTCGAACAAGTTTTGAATTTAGTCTTGTTTAATCAAATCCTTAAATATGAAGGATAAAAAATATTTTTTTTGAAAACTAAGGGTAAAAAATAATTTAATAATGAGTTGATGATTGATACACTCTCTACTCACTTTAATTGTCTTTTAACTATTTATATACGTTTTTTAAGGTGATAAAAACTATATAAAATATTTATTTTTTAATAATTTTTTTTAATAATATCATACTTATTATTAAAAAAAATTAATATTTTATACTGTATAGTTTTTATTATCCTAAGAAAACGTGCATAAATAGTAAATGATAAATAAAAGTGAATGGAGGGAGTAATTTTTTTTCTTAATAGGGATACAATTAGGTTCGTTACAATAAGAAAAAAATGACATTTCCTATGAGCAGAGTCACTATTGATTCGTTATCGAAACAATTGGTTACGGCGTCCGGGATCACCACAGTCATGTCAAAGCTTTTGGAACCTCCATTTGTGGATCCGTTTCGACCTTGATGGCTGAAACACTTGCTCTCCACTCTGACCTGTTAGTAGCTAGCTAGAGACTTGGGCTACCGACGAATTGAGGTTGAAGGTGATTGCCTCATGATTATCAACTCAATTTCTGGTGTGTGATGCTAGCTTCCTTTGGGAAATTGAGATGATCGTCTCTCGCGCTCAACACCTTCTGCGGTGTTTTGAGAAAGCTACATGCAAGCATGTTTTCCGTGAAGTGAATCAGGTTGCGGATAAGGTGCCCAAGCTCAAGCACATGAGGGACCATGGACCTCTCACATCGCATCCGAAGTTCCTTGTCCTCGTCGCAAGGACACAATTGGATGATGGAGCAGCAGGGCCCGACACCACCCAAACCCTTGTCTTGTATAAAAAAACAATAAAAAAAATCAGTGAAACTACTTGGGTCGCTATTGTTTTAGAACAAAATTAAAAGTTAGAGGCCCCAGCTGGGGTGGCCTAGTGGTGTGGAGTAAGGGGAAAGCGGTAAGGAGGTCGATCTCGAGTTCGATCCCTGTTTTTGCCCCTTTCATTGGATGAAAATCCAAGGTTTGTCTTACTCCCTACTAGTGGGTTGAGCAGGTCGACGCAAACCGATTTACATGGTACGTGGCTCTTGTCGGCTAGGTCACGTGCTCGGAGTTTACCACCGAAGGTGAGTTCATCGTCATTAGAAAAAAGTTTGAGGCCAAAATAGAGTACATTAGGTCATCTCTCACTATAGGGTAAAAAATGAGTTTTGACCTAATTTTGCTCTCACCATATGTCAGAACCCAATTTGACATTTTTATTTCTGGCCTATTTCCAAATAAAAGGTCAAATTTGACTCTCTCTTTTGGAAGACCAAATTTAATTATTTTTAATTGTCTAATATTTATACTCCGTATAAATCTATAAACAATACATACAATTATAAATCTATATATTATATAATTATGATTTTTAATTTAAAATAAAAGTTATAGTATTGTAAAGATATTCAAGAGTTTTTCGATATGACTATAATATTTGACATATTTGAATTATCATTGCACAAATAATATTTTTTTGAAAATGACATTCATTTTTTTATTATTAATTCATCAAAATTATATATCGAAAATAAATATTGAGTTACTTAAAGTATTAATGAAGAAAAAACAAGTACAAAATGAAACTAACATTATTGAAGATAGAACTAGAAATCTCAATGGCTTCGTATGAAGAGTGAGATGATGAGGATATTTTTTTATATAAAAAATAACATTATTAATACCAATATACCATGTGATGTTTTTGAACCCCCAAAAAAGGAATGATTTTTCCTTTCAAAATAGAAAACATGGGATTTACCAAATATATAAATATAGTCCGCAATTATGTTATTTCATTGGACGTGTCAAATTATTTTATTATTTTTCTTAATAATCACATTAGCCCACTTATTGATAAAAAATATATGTATATTACTCAGTGTATAGTAACAAATCACGTTTTGTTATACTCTACGATCAATAAATTGTAATCATACGTCCATACCTAATTTATTTCTTTTATAAAAAATATAAATTTTATTTTTTTAAAAGTAAGTGAGTCAATGTATAAATACTTGGATGATGTCACAATCTGTTAGGATTAAAAAAAACATAGATATGGTTTGTATCGTGAGAAAAAAAGAGACATTATTATTTTGCATAATCTATTTAATAAATGCATTTATTAATATCCTTAATTTTTTCTCATGAATTAAACCTCCTTTATTAATAAAGAGAATTCTAAACAAAATGAATAAATCCTACAAAAATAATTTAAAACTAAACTTTGACGGTTCCCTTTCCTCTTGTGGGAATCTCCTCCGATTGGCACGTACAAACTAAACTTTGACGGTTCCCTTTCCTCTTGTGGGATGGGCTCGTTTGGATTTATTATACGAGACTTCCAAGGGGCCCCTATTTTCGGTGGTTCGGGAGCCTCACCCATTAACTCCGTTTGTGGTTGTGAAAGCCTGGGGCTTTGGAAGGGTCTTTTGGCCGTAAAGGATCTAAACATCAGAAAACTGGTCATTGAAGGGGATAACTTAACAATTATCAAAAGCCTTAAAGGTTTGGGGAAGCCTACTGGAGACTCTGAAATGATTGTCTCGGACAGTCTAGTCTCGTTGGGCTTCTTTGGTTCTGTCGAGATTCGTCATGTATTCCGGGAAGCAAATTTAGTGGCTGATCGCTTGTCACGTATTAGATATGGTTCACACGGACCTTTGATACCTGATGACTCTCTGTTACGTAGTCTCATCCGCAAGGATGCTCTTGGCTGATAGGGCTTAGCTCTATGGTCAAATTTTTTCTGTTTCAAAAAAAAAAATAAAAAATAAAACTGACTAAATCAATTAACTAATTGAAAAAGTTGGAGCATAAATGAGAAGTCAAGCAATATTAACTTAGCTGGTAAATATAAAATATAGTGATCAATAAGTCATAAATTCGATTTTCATCATCCCATATTATTTTAGATACAAACACTTACAAAGAAAAGTTGCAATAAAACAAAAGAAATTTACCAAAAAAAAACACATCTCAAATATGAGGATTTTCATTTACTATCCTTTAAATTCAAAATTATAGAAAACCCTTGTTAAATGGTCTCCATTAATAAATCACAATCCTTGCACTCGTTTGGTGTAAATTTTGCAAAGTTAAAGAGAAATGACATGAATGTAGGTCATTTATAGTTTAAGATACATTGTTAAAAATTTTAATCATTACTCGTTCCTTCTAACTTTTTTATATAAAATTGGTTATGTTCCTTGTTATTTCAATCACTCATTTGAACAAGAGGTAATCATATATCATATACTCCTCTAATCATTACTCATTCTATCTTATTTTTTTATATAAAAAATAACATTTTTCTCTTATCTAGTTATATTTCCTATAGAAAATTTGTTTTCATTCCGTTTACCTTACATACTTATACCAAACGAGCCCTTAATCTTTTTTCGTTAAGCTACCAATAAATATGTTATATTTTACTACGTAATATTTTTAAACTCAAAACTTGAATTTAAAGGGTGGATTCAATTTTAGGGATTTTTAATTTTTTTTATATAAAACACAAATAAATAAAGCCTACAAGTATTATCCCAATTTGTTTCTAAAAATGTTTATAAATTTTTTTTACCAGTGAAGAGGTGAAAATTATTTTGTATGTAAAACCCAATCTTCTTTTTAAAATATGTAGTGTCATAATATGTAAAATATTCTTTTGATTATAACAGGATTAGAAATCATACTTTTTAATTATAAAGTTAAAATTATCTTAAAATTATTATTTATTTGCAATTTAAATATTGAATTTCTTTAATAAAAATTTCAAAAAGATCTATAATTTTATTTTAGCTACACAATTAATCGATAAAGTGAATTTTTTAATTACAAACATTTCGAGGCAAAAGTCATGAGAAATAATCTTCAAATTATTATTTATTTGTAATTTAAATGTTGGCTTTCAATAATGTAACCAACGAAAAAAAAATTTAGTTACACAATTAATCGATAAACTAATGTTTAAAAATTTATGAATCAAACTCACATTTTAATTTGAAAAATTAGAAAATGTAATATATTCAGTGCCATTTTAAGGAAAATAGGTTAAAGGTGGTGATTTGGTAATGAAAATCATTTAAGAGGTGATTTTATCTAATTTAAAATTTAAAGAGTGATTAAGTGAAAACTCCAATATTATGGGGTGGTTTTATGTAAATTTTCCATAAAATTGTAATTACTCCGTATTTTTTCTAAAAAAAAAAGTTAAATAAAAAATAAAAAACGATCAGCACACAAAATGCGAATTTCAGACAGAAAGTGTAAATTTAAGGAGGCCAGTAAACAAATATCCGAAACAGCCCACAGGAAAACCCCCCCAAACCCCAATGGCCCCTGGTTTTGTATTCTCTCTCCTCCCCTGTTTCCTCCTCCCCTTTATATACGTCTCTCCGTCCATGAAACCAACTGTTTCACTCTCAAATCTCAATCTTCCTCACCAAACACCAGGCAATCGATTCCCACATCCCTATTTCCCTTTATTCTCCCTTCGCACGAATCTCTTTCCTTTTTTCGGATTTGATCCAATCGCACATTTCAAACGTTTTTTTTTCTTCCCCTGTTCTCTGTTTTTGCTGGTCGGCGGCGAGGTTGTGTAATCTGCGATGTTTGGTGAGATAAGCGATTAAATGGGGATCAAGACGAGCTCAGCTGGGAAAAAGGGGAAGGAGGCGGTGAGCGAATTGCAGAAAGGAACGACAACGACGACGAATAGCAGTGGTAGGCAGAGGAGGAGCCGGCGCCGGCAGGGGAAGATGCCACCGGTTCAAACCCTCTTTAATACCTGCAAGGAGTTGTTCGCCAATGGCGGCTTCGGGTTTGTTCCATCCCCCGCAGATGTCCGCCGCGTTTGCTCGCTTCTCGGTATGCTTTGCTTGTTTCAATCAGTGATCATTGCCTTCTATGCCTACAAGGTGTTCGATGTTTTGCCTCAAAGAATCAAACCTTTTTTTTTTTTTAGTTGTAATTTGATCATGTTTAATTCAATCTTGCTTTCCTGATTGACTAATGAAAATGCAAAACGCATCCTAAGTGGGGCCCTTAAAAGCTATCCGGTTTCTCCTGTTACTAGTGTAGTGTGTTAGTGAAATCCTCTCAGGGCACATCCCCATGTGGCAAAGGGCAAATCTTTTAGATAGATAAGTCATTCATGGGGCTCAATTATTTGCTGAGTTGCATATTATGTCACGCTTTACCTCCTCCATTAGGTCACGGCATGGTCATAGTGCGCTATCGTCATCCGAAAATTCGCTGTGGATAACGGATGTAACAGCAATGCATATGCTTCAAATGGTACATTCTTATAGAATTAGGGTTCGTTTGGTACATGTTCTTGTTTGATTTCATTTTACATGAAACTACTGACACTGTTTGCTTCTTAGCACTTGTTATTTCATTGACCATGATTTATCATGTTGTGGATTGAAAGATAACCATTAATGGACAATCCTATGGTAATGTGGTGGTGAGTTGCCATGGCCATTTATGGAAACTACAAACAGTATCAATTTGTCTTTTTCTTGGAGCTGTTCATATGATGTCTCTGTAACAAATCCTATGAACTGCTCTGTGGATCATCAAATATGATTAAATTTCCTTTTTTGATTGAGTCGGGTTTACGAATTTCATTGGATTGAATTTGCTGATGTTTTGTTATTTATGCTTATATCATGGCTTGTGTATTTCAACAGATGACTTGAAGCCAACAGACGTCGGCCTTGCACCTGAGTTGCCTTATTTTCGGACAATAAGGATGGGAGGATCGCCTATAATTACATACCTCCACCTCCATGAATGCGAAAAGTTCTCTGTATGTCTTATGCTTTATATCTTTGATTGCATTGGATTGAACGAAATTTGAAGAGGGTTATGCTTTTCAGGATGAATAAAATTGTTAATTTTGTAGATTGGAATCTTCTGCTTGCCGCCGTCAGGAGTGCTTCCGCTTCACAACCATCCCGGGATGACTGTCTTCAGTAAGCTTCTGTTCGGGACAATGCATATAAAATCGTATGATTGGGTGACTGATGTCCCTCCAAACATGAAGTTGAAGGCTGGTGATTCACAAGGTAAGAGCTTTTTGCTTCCAGCGAAAAATGGGGGTTTTCTATTTTAAATCTCTGTACTGATTTGGATTCAATGGGATCAGGCTTTCATATAAATATACCTTGTGAGTTATTCGCCTTTCAAATAATTCGATAGGGTTTTCAATTCACTTGGGTACAATTTAATTTACCGGATTATGATTGAAGAAAATGACAGTTTTGCTATAAATCTCTATACTGATTTGGATTCTAGGATGGTTAGATAATTATTCATGAAACGGTCTCTTCGTAAGATCACTAGTTTACAGTTCTTCATGAGCAATTGTCGGAAGTCAAAAAAAGAATCATTTTGTTGGGACAATTCCAAAGAAACTAGTGATGAAAATAACTCGCATTGCTTGAGAATGTTCAGATACATGTTTTGTGCAAAGAACTAACCCGTGAGACATCACAGAAGTCGACAGTGGATGTTTTTATGTCTGAAGCATCATCTTGTGAACCATGAAGAAGCATCTCATTATATCTTCTTGAATAACTTGGTCTTTCTCTTGCAGACGCGTTTGATCCGACGACAACCCGGCTGGCAAAGCTGAAAGTCAATAGCGAGTTTACTGCTCCCTGCAACACCTCTATGCTGTATCCCAACGACGGGGGCAACATGCATTGCTTCACAGCTGTGACCCCGTGTGCAGTACTTGATGTTCTAACCCCGCCATATTCTGATCCCGATGGGCGACACTGTACATACTACCATCCATACCCTTTTGAACACTTCTCAGGTGCACCATGAAAATCTAATCTTTTTCGTCGTTCCATTTCTTCATACAAGTGATCCTCGCTGCAGTCAAAGATCTAAAACTAAGACTGCATTTGCCACTATTATTATTTAGCTTACAAGTTCCGAAGGGCAAGAATTTAGCCCTGTTTCGTTCTATAACGTCGCCCTTTCCTTTCTCGGCCCAAGACTGAATGTTCTGATCAATTGTCTAACCGTACGTGCAGTGGAGGGGGTGATGGTCCCTGAGAGCGAAAAGGGCAGCTACGCGTGGCTTAAAGAGAGGGACCGACCTGAGGACCTGATGGTGGTTGGAGGACAATACATGGGGCCAAAGATAATCAAGACTTGACATTTCATCAAGGGGCCTTGACGGCTAACCTAATTCCTGCACAGCGCGAGGCATCATCCTTGGGCGCGCTGCCATATCCATGCTCGGAAACACAACCAAGAAAGGAAAGAAAGACGGAGAGACGGAGAAGATGGAAGGAGCTAAAAAAGGGTAGTTGGTTTCAATTTGCACAGGAAAAGGGGTTTACAAAACTGTTTGGACTTATTTGATTAGTTTTAGAAAATGAGACATTGGTCCTCATTGATACAATCATTTTCCAGTAATGTGAATATGGTTGGGTTTCTTAAGAATGAAAGTTCTTGCAGGTTGGTACTTGTTTGGTGGTGAGAGAGGGCCAATTTCTTGCATGTTTTTAGTTTTAGAAAATGAGACATGCTTGGTCCGGATTTGAAAGTTATGTGATTGATTAATCTAACTTACAAGATTAAAGATTATGATTTATATGAATTTTTTTAATGTAAATATATGGATGGATTAAGATTTTAATCTTTATGGATGAATTAAATGAGTAAAAAAACTGCTGGCATTTTTGAGTTGTGAAAAACTAGTTTTCTCACACAACTTTGAAACTAGTTTTTTTCACTTGAAATTAGTATTAGTTTTGGTGGCCATATGATTGAAGCGCTTTAGTGAAAATGTCAGCAATTTGGAGGGTTGAAGGAACAATTAGAACACGAATCTCAACTTGAGATTCGTGTTCCATTTGCGGACAAAGTGAATATTCATCTTGACATGTTTGGTTTAATACAGTGTTGAATCAGACTGCTCGATAAGTGGAATGATGGAATGGACATCGAAGCTCAAGCATACGGTTTGGCGACGGTTGGTTGTGCGACGATTTGGGTCGAATTCCTTTAGGACGTTTGGGAACTTCAGTCCAAGTGACAAATCTCTTAATCAATGTTGTCCCCTCACACGGCTCAAGTGGCAGGTCACTTAGACATCTTCATCAATACTACAGTTTTTACTCTTTTTTTTCTTAACACGTTTTTTAAAAAGTTAATAAATATATAAAATACTAATTTTTAATTACATTTTTAGACAATTTCATACTTATTCTTATAGAACGTGCTAAGAAAGAGATCATCTATATATTGCCGAATGTGTTAAGATGTGAAAGGACAAAAATTGTGCACATTGAAAGTTTGAACAAATTAGGTCTAGTATGTAAATCGGTGTGCTACTCCCCCTATTGTCAATTAGTTTTAGAATGGAACCTCATCATGCTTATGTGTTGGACTTAGAGTGCACATGCGCACATGCACACGACTCCGATCCCCTTAATGAGCTTAACAAGTCTTGTATATAAGTCGGTGCACTACTCATCTTATTGCCGATTGATTTTAGGATGAAACTTCATTCAACTTGTGAGCTTGGTAAATAGTGCATGTGCGCCTGTGCACACGACCCCAAATCAATGAATCGTCGATCTAATTCGGAGTTTAATACTAACATATATCTTTTGAGCTTTCATATCAATCAAGATCTTCCTTCCTTTATGTGCAAGTTATAAGATTCAAATATTTAGGTTTAATTTCTTTGATTTGAGCATGCAATCAAATTTTAGTTGGACAGTAGGCTTTCAATTAGTACCTTTCCTTAAAGTGAAATACTTTATGGATTCAAAGCATCAAGCACAAGAAATTAGTTTAAAATAGTTGAAATAGTTGAAAGCAACATGTTCATATGAAAATGCATGAATCCTAATGCATGCTTGCAATTCAATTTGTTGAGACTCGTTTCATCTCAAAATCCATATCAAATAGTTGAATGTGTTTCATGTGGAGAAAGGAAAAGACGTACAATAGGTGTACCAAGTGGGAGAAAGAAACAAAAAGAAAGAAATTGTATGAGTTTGGTTGATTGTAATTTTTTTTATTGATTCTAATTAATACTCCCTCCGCAAAACTTGTCATTTTAGGGTGTTATTTTTGTTAAAAAAAACTTATCATTGTAGGTATTTTGCCCTTCACTTTACAAAAATGCATTTGATAAGATTGATGGTTTGTTAGTTGTAGTTTTCGATAAAGTAAAAAAAGAGGGTAATAATTGAGAGTAAATTAGTACATTTGTTAATTGTCTTAAAACTTGTAAAATAAGTTAAAATGACAAGTTTTGTCGAACGGATGGAGTACTCCGTATATCCCATGAATTTTGATAGTTCAAGTACTTTATTGCACAATATTTGTGGTTTTAATAACGTTCACACCTAAAATAAATGTACATAAATAAATACTCCGTATACTACTCCGTAGTCCGTACTATAATGATTAGGTATAACTATAAATTTTCACTTCATTGGAATTTATAACAATCGGATAATAATTGAAGGGAGCAAAGACACATGATACATATCTTGAAACAAAAGACACAAAGACAAATACTACCTATAGAAGAAAAACCGAATAATTAACGATTTTTCTTTTCTACGGTGTATTGATTTGGAAGTATTTTTTAAATTTTAATCAGTTCAGTTTAGTTTTAAATAGAATCCTAGGAATGATTATTTTTTTTTAGTAGAGAATCTTTCCCAATTTAGAACCTTATCTTGTACTCATAAGACATAATATAGAAAAACCGAATAGTTAAACTATAGGGTAAACAATAGAAAACCACATTTAAAATTGCCCATATTGCTCATAATCACCTCTTATATACACATTTATAGTAAACCACCTTTTAAAATAATTTTTCTTGTCAAACACCACCCCTACTTCAGTCCAGTCACAGAACTGTCAAGCATGGGTCATATTCCTCTTTTTTATTATTTTCTTTGCATATTTAAACATGAAAAAAAATTACAGAGTTAAAAAAATTAAATAAAATGAAGAAAACCAATGAACTCTAAAAAGAGAGAGCGGTTGGATGAGAGGGGAAACACTAAGCCCTACCATGAACTCCACCGCCACCAACCCAACCACCCAGACCTTGGCCACCATCAACCGAACCACCTAGCTATTGGCCACCATAACTAGCTACAAGGAAAAAAATCAAACCCGAAGGCAAATTTGTCGATGAGGGAGAAGATATCCTTACTGGAAAACCGAAAATCTTTGCCGCCATCGGACCTCATACAAAAACCCAAAAAATCCAGATCTAAATTCAAGATCGAAACACCAAAACCAAATCAATACCCAAAACTAGACGTGGCCACGGGTTCGACCCGTTGGGTCGACGAGTCGGACCCGCCGGGTGGAGAACCCGGGGGACATGACCCGAACCCTAACCTGAGATTCCAACGGGTCCACGGGTTCGGGTCACCCGGCGGGTCGACGGTTCAACGGGTCGACCCGTTGGGTCGAGAACCCGGGGGACATGACCCGAACCCTAACCTGAGATTCCCACGGGTCCACGGGTTCGGGTCACCCGGCGGGTCGACGGGTCAACGGGGCCACGTGGTAGGAGAGAAGAAACCGGGTCGACCCGCCGGGTCAGGTCCGGGTTGAGCGGGTTTCGACCTTCCGTTGAACGATTTTGTGATGTTTTTTTTGTCGTTTTGTGTAATACCGGCTACATTTTCAAAGGTCAACCCGTTCGACCCGCCGGGTCGACCCGTCGGATCACGGGTTATCAAGGGACCGAAACATCGGTAGCCGGAAGAAACGGAGAGAACAACACACAAACAACAACAAACCAACCACACAAAATAGAAACAAACAAAAGTGGACAATGGACGGTTCTGAGATTAGAGGTAGAGTGTGGAAGCAAAGTTCGTAGGAGCTCAGTCGTGGAAATCACTAAGGGGAGAGGTGACATAGACAAAGTCTTGTAGAAAAACAGTGGAGACCTCAGATTTAGACTCGATTAGCAACGAGCCATCAGGCCTCGATCACATATCCACGACCTAACCGCAACAGAAGAAGACGAACCACGAGCGCATAAAAAAGATCACAATCTGGACGCTGATAAAAAAAACCATCGCAATGAAGACACTAATCATTAGTTTCTAAGTCGATATGAAGAGTTCGAAGAGATCTTTGAATGCATGATAGATTCAAATAATGTTAAAAACAAAATTACATTATTTGGGGTGGGTGGCGGGTTGCGCCGATGAGTTAGCTCTCTCGGGAATAATGGTCAAACCCTAACGGGACTTAAAAAAAGGCCCTAGCGGGTGGTTTTATAATAATAATCATAATAAATTAAAAGTAATAAAATAATAATTATAAAAGTAATTATTATTATTATTATTATCATCATCATCATCTTAAAATTGCTATGAAAACACACTGATTTATATATATATTTTTGGTTTTTTGTTTATTATTATTTATTTTATTGTTGTTTTTTGTTTTTGTTTTTTTTTTTAATTTTTTTTGTGGATCTGGCAAGTACGGTGGATGAAAGTTGAAAACCTAGCACTCCACAGTGAAGGCCAAACATCAGGACAACAAGCACGAGAGAGGCACAGGAAACTGGTGCACAAAACCGGCCGTCATCGAAGGCCCACCAGGGAGAAGCCGGACATATTTGGGTTAGGGTAAGCCTAAGATGCTGCAACGCCGGCGACGGAGAAAGAGCGCGGCCAAAACCAAACCAACAACGAATCCAGTGATGACGGTCGAACGGAACAACGTTGGTGGCTAGGGAATCAAGAAATCTAGTGGGGAAGATCTGAGCGAGAAATACAGTGATGAGCACGGTGGGGTGGATGGGCTGAGCGAGTAACATGGAGATGAGCACAGTGGTTGGGGGGCTGAATAAACCCAAGTTATTGTATGGACTATTTATTTTAATTTTATTTTCTATTAGATCTGAGCGGAGGATGTAGATCGACACAGATAAAGTGCCCAAGACGCCCAGATCCAACTATGGTCAGGCTATGGATGGGACCACACCGGAAGGGGACCACGCCAGCGAAGATGGTGATGGTGATGAGCAACCAAGGTCAGGCGGTGGAAGGGATTGGGGATTTGACGGGCTTGGGATTGAAGAAGAACAAGGGTTGCAGCGAGGCTTGGAAGATGGATCGAAAACCAATAGGAAGTTATTGTAATTGAAAAACCCTTTCAAAAACAACAGGTGTGATTAAGATTTGGGGTGGAGGGGGTTGCCCATAATTTTAATTTTATTTTTCGTTTTGAAATTAGGGGTCGAGAGATAACTCTCTCCGTTGTTCTCCGGAGTTGTAATTGAGGGTTGCCTATAATTTTAATTTTGTTTTTCGTTTTGAAATTGGGGTCGAGAGATAACTCTCTCCATTGTTCCCCAGAGTTGTAATTGTTGTTGTTAACCACTCAGATCAACAAAACAGGGTGTTTTAAGGCCATTGATGGGTGCTCAGTGGTGTCATGAGGGTGGGGGTTTCAATTGCTTTTGTTGGATGTTAGACAAAAGAATCAATCTTGAAGAAAGTAGAAATCTGGTTTTTATAGGAAGGAGCAATTTAATGGGTGGTGTTGGAAGGGGCAATTGCTTTTGTTGGACTTTGAGGGTAGCTGTGGCTGGTGAAGGAGTTGGTGGTGAAGGGTGGAGTCTGATTTTGGTGGTGGTGTTTTGGGTTTCTAGAGAGAGCTTCTCTCTCTAGAGCTACATTGGTTTTGTCTATGTGACCTGTGTATGAAGAAGGAAGATGAAATGGGTAAATGTAAATCTCTATCCATGCCTTCCTTTTTACTTTTTTTTATCCTTTATTTGTATTAAAATTAATGTTCTAAAAAGCGCTAGGCGGATCCTAAGCGGTGAGGGGCCGCCTAGCGCCTAGGCGGCACCGAGGCGGTCAAGACGGACGCCTAGGCGCGTTTAGGCGACCATTTAGCTTTAGGCGGAGGGGGGGTCACCTAGCGCCTAGGCGGTGCCTAGACGCGATTTTTAAAATAGTGATTAAAATAATTAAAACATTTGGGCAATTTTATAATTTCACATATTTAACTAATATTCTAATGGAAACCAACAAGGGGTGATATTTCGCTAACGGAAGCCTTTTAAAGGGCAGTTTTCATTAATTATGTATATAAGAGGTGGTTTTGGGCAATATGCCCTATTTAAAGGGTGATTTTATGTAGTTTACCCTAAAATATATATTACCATGATATACCGAATTGTCTATGGGCGTGTGTGAGATTAATGCAGGTCCCAAAGCAATTATCTATATATATATGTATTAAAATCATAGTATCCTACAAAACGTGTTGTGGTTGATTCTATTAAAAAAATATTAAAATAATATATTGTTATAATTAATAAAAAGTCACACTCTATCTACATATATTTTAGTTAATTGATAATCATATTTAAAAAAATATTAATAGATAAATATTTGATGTGAGTTAGTTTATTTATATATAAATTATTTTTTATGAAAAGAATTATTTATATTAAAATTAATTATTTGATAGATGTTATTTTATTTATATCTATATTATTTTTTGGTAGAAGGGGTTATTTATATCTAGATTAATTTTAATTTTATATTTCTTGTACATCATCTTGATTGTTATTAGTTTGATTCTCACATTGTAATCTAGATATATTTTTTTTTTCATATTTTTAATATGTTCTTCTTATAAATAATAGATGTAATTTTAAAACATTGTATTAACATATTACCGTACACAGGACGAGACATGCACTAGTAATAATCTATATACATATACTAAAACCGATGCATAGCGTCTTATGTGGCGCATTGTGGTTGATTCTAGGGGAAAAATTCTATGTGGCGCGTTGTGGTTGAATCTAGGAAAAAAAATTAAAAAATTAATATGGTATCATAGTTTATAGAAAGTTATATAAGCCACAATCTATCTATCTATCTATCTATTTATATATATATTATTTAATTAGCAAAAACATAAACAAAAAATATTTCAGAGTCATACTTACCAAAAATATTAATAGATAAATTTTTAGTATTTGATAAGTACTATTTTATTTATATCTAGATTATTTTTTGGTGGAAAAAATTATTAATATCAAAATTAATTATTTAATAATTGTTATTTTTATTTATATCTATATTATTTTTTTAGACCAAAATAATTTTTCAAAATATTATGTAGCCACAATCCATCCGTAGATAGATATTTTTGTAAACTAACGTAATAAATATATACTATATATTCAATAAAAAAACAATATTAAAATATTTTTAAAAAATGATTATTTATTAAATTACATGATAATCAATTAAATGTAGATTAGAAAAAAAATTACCTTATAAATGTGAATTTTATTTATATTTTGAGAGAATCTAAATAAAAGATATTTAGATTTTTTGTAATCCGTCGAACTAATTTTATTTATATCTACATTAATTTTTGGTGGAAAAATAATTTATATTTATATTATTATTATTTTTATTTATTGGAATCTATCTAAATTATTTATAATATAATATTAATGTATTCTGCGTACACGGGACGGCACCTACACTAGTATATATATATATATATATATATATATATATATATATATATATATATATATATATATATATATATATTGAAAACTTGTAAGATAATTTATGGGCCAAGGAAAATATCATACGTGAGTGAGAGTTCCATTCTTTTCTTATTTGCTAAACAATTTTTTTGTGGACTAATTAAAAGACACGGCCCAACAATGGAAATTGGGCTGGTTTTGGCCCACTGAGGGTCTGTTAATACCTTATTGAAGTCTTATAAGTTGGAGCAAAATAGCAAATTATATCCAAATATCAATTTTTATTTTTTAATTTTTTGGTTAACCTAAACAAACTGAAATATATAATTTTCCTTACCACTTGTCGGATTAGAAAACGAGCTAACAAGTTCGGATTCAGATTTGGTGCGTCTAGATATTCTTCTTCGCTGGGGTTCTAGCAGTCGGAGTCGGGACTGACTAGGGTCGAGGTGGTGTGTACGGAACGACTTCGTGATTAGGAATGACCTTTCTAAAGGTTCGTCTTTACTGTCCATAGAGATTCTTGTTGTATAGTTGACCAGCGTTATTTTTTTATACTGTTTGGCTTTGTCCGTAGTCTACATCCCCAACGTGCTAGAATTAGTTTGGCCTAAATTCGTCTTTTATTGGGCGCATTGCTGCCTATTGTATGCACCTTTTCTAATTTCGTTTGTATATTATGACACTTGTTTGTCTGTCGACTTGTCGGCTATCGAGAGTCAGGTATATCTGATCTCGAATTCTTATTTAATAAAAAAAAGTTCGGATTGAGATTTTATTAATTTGAGAAAATAACTAAAATAAAATTTTAATCACTCAATTCTTGCTTTAGATTTAAATTAATTTTTCAATTTTTTTAAATAAAATTTTCATGTTCACTTGTGCCTTAGTATCTTGAGGTCTATGATTCAAATTTCACTAGGGACATTGTGTATTCAAATGCACGAAAAATTAGTTGATATCCTCATGTTGGAATGTGGTTGTCCCACATCGGTTATATAGAGAATGTTTGAACAATATATAAGGTTAAAGGGCTACTCCTCTCATTGCCAATTGGTTTTGAGATGGAACCCCGTTGGGTTTATGTGTTGTTCGGGTCTCCCGTATGTGGGCCCGCACACACGACCTCCCTCCAGCTTGTCTTAGCCCCACCGGACCCAGCCGACTTTAACACCTCATAACATAATTCAACGTCATCAAAAAAATTTTGGGCTAATTATTAATTTATTTTTTTAGAATTGATAATTAGGATAATCTTTCTACGGTTATGCTATTCGCACGGCAAAATCTCGCCAATCGCACGGTACCGGTGTCGGATTTCTGGGTCGGCATGCAGAGTGTAGATGCCTACTTCCTAGGTCAACATGCAGGGTGCAGATGCCTACTTCTTAGATCGACATGCAAGGTGATAGGACTTTAAGGCAATCAGTGGCTCTGCTCGAGGCTGTTGGATTTTCTGCATGCAAGCCGTTGGGAATTGCCGACCTAGGGACTTGGTAGCGGCTCAGTCGACGGGACAACATCTTTTCAGCCTCGTGAAAATCTTGCAGCTTTTCAGACTTGCCGACCTAGGGACTCGACATCGGCTCGATCGACTTTGACTTTTTTTTTTTGCCGACTAAGGAGGTCGGTTCCGGTACCATACCGATGACGAGAAATTCGTCGTCTATATATAACAACCCCTCATTCTAACTCTATAAAGTTAATGGGATTCTAATCCAACAAATTCCCTTTACTTTAAGAAACTGACGCTTTATTTGATTTTTTGTTTCTTTTTTTAGCACGAAACTGATGCTATTGGTCGGAATTCAATCACAGATTCACAGATATAAATCCAAAACCTCAAAACATTCGACACTATTGAGTCTCTGAGGCCCAAGGGAAATTTCGGTTACAAACAACTAATTAGCCTCCAAGTTATAATTCGATGCCAAATAGCCTCGAAATTATGATTCGGATAATAGCCTCAAGCTTTGTTTGCAGGGCAACCTCAAACAGTTTGGAGACAAACGAAATATGAGCTTTCGAGGCTAAATAATGTCGAATGTTGACCTGCAATTGGTTCGACGATAAACTTCAAGGGTAAATGACTCTTTAATTTAACCTCTAAAAGTGCTAGGTGACAACCATGCATGGAAAATTGATTACAAATAAACTCAGTTTTCAACTCACGTTGTCACGTTCACATCTGAGCTCAGATTTAACTGAGATAGCCACATATCTAGGGTTAGTTTGGTAACATATATAGCTGATAGAATATTCGAAGCCGACAGAATAGTTGAAGCTGATGAATTATGTGTGTTAAATATATGTTAAATTTAACTATTTATAAGTTAGTATTGTGTTTGATAACCCTATTTGATATGTTATCTGATACAAATTACCTGACGAGAGAAAAAAATGAATAGATTTGTGAATAGAAAAAGAAATTTTTTAAAAACTTGAGTTGAGTAGCTGTTGAAAATCTAATTTAAAAAGATTTTAAACACATTTTAAATTTTTTAAAAACTTTTATTTGCATCCCAATATTCATCAAAAATTTAAAAATTGACTACGAAAGTCTTTCGTTATTATATGTCTTTTAGGCTGGCAACAACACATGGCCATTCACTGCACCAATCACTCACCAAACAAAATACCACAATTGACATTCACTACACTCAAATCACTGGCAGGGGCAGATCCTTGAGAAGCTAAAAGGGGCTATGCCCTTGGACAGATACGATTTATGGGTTTTCTATCCTCTGTCTCAAGGGTATAAGATAACAACCTCAATTAATAAAGATTTCCCAAATTTAAATTATTTTAGTATTTTTTTAATATTGTATTTCTAGGGTCGCTTCTTTATTTGATAGAGAATATCTTTCCCGATTAAGGTTCTTATCCTATGCCATGGGAGCATAGGATAGAAAGATTGTAATATTTATTAGAATATATGTTACTCTTGTCAAGACTTTCGATTTGAAATGAAATAAGTTGTATTTTGATATTAGAATAAAGAATTATGAACATTTAAAGATCAAGCAAGTGCAAATCATTTCACATGTGTATTGTTTACTATTTTTTTTTGGTTGACCAACTGAGAGCTAGGCTCTATATATATAACAGAAATCAAAACGAAACACACATGGGCTACACAGGAATGAGGCGGGGAGTTGCCCTTCCCCTAATGTCTTCCTCTAAACAAGATAAAGAAATCGTAGGCGGCTCCTGAAGAAAATGGCAGCCTAACGGAAAAGAAAAAGCGTGCGTAGCGAGGGAGTCGGCGACAAAATTTGTTTCCCTATAGACATGCCTAACTTTGGTTTCCCAAGGTTATCAAGATGTTTCTATCTTTTGCTAACTTCGTATCTTCATGCTATAATTAACTTGAGAGCTTTAAATTTGTAGATTATATTAAAATATATGACAATAGTGTAATAAATTAGATATGATTTTTGCAAAAATTATAGTTATGTATTTATAATATATTTACGAGAGTTTATACAAAATTTTTGTGTTTTTTTTCTTTAATTTTTAAAAACAAAATGGCTTTAGAAAGTTTCAGAATCCGCTAGGTGATAAAGCGACGAACATGGAGTACCGGGGAGACAAGTCCAATATATAAACTCAACGAGGATTCATATCAAAATCAATTGACAAGGAGACCACTGAGCTTTTATATATATGTATGTATGTATGTATGTATGTTATTCCAGAACTCTCATTATTTCTGGACACCACATATTCCAACACGAACGGATATCCGAAACTAGCTATAAGCCAAATAAAACTCTTGTGACAAACACTTCAATTCGCTCATCCTCGATCAAGACTCTCATCGAGAACGATTCGTCTAGGGTAGTACTTTTCAACATGGCAGTGAATGCATCTAAAGACGATACACAACAATAAGTACTACTTGAGGCTAGGGCCGTTATATAAACGGAACAGCTCGAGCTTGGCTCGAAAAAAGCTCGACTCGAGCTCGTTCACTTACCTAAACAAGTCAAGCTTGAACAAGATTTTAAGCTCGGTTAAAAGCTCGGTTCGTTCGATTTAAGCTCAAGCTCAATAGCTCGAATTTTATGGGATTTCTAAAATTTTCTTTAAATTAATATGTTAAGACCAAGTAGAATTGTTTAAAGCTCGATAAAGCTCGACTCGAGCTCGTTCATTTCCTAAACAAGTCAAGCTTGAACAAAAAAATAAGCTCGTATGAAAATTGGGCTCGGCTCGACTCGAACTCGTTTAACAAATGAACCAAGATTAAACACGCTAGGCTCGGCTCGTTCGGCTCGAATAACACCCACTTGAGCCGTCGAAAAGTCTCAAGTATATATGCAATTATGTTCGGAGAGACGAATAAAAGCAAGTGTGCACTAGTTTAGTACTCCAACTAACTCAAAAGATGCCCTTTGGCTAATTCTTAATGCAAGTTCCTTCTCCATCTTAGCAAGAACAACGACGAAAAACCCAAAACAACATAAACAAAGAGCAATTAGCCTGCGACGATTATCATGTGCACTCGTAGCCAAATGATCTACGAAACGTCGCTTTAATGGGAAAAAAAAATGTGCTTTGCCAAAGTTGACAAAAACAATAAAACATCAACCTCATAAACAGCCAGTGATCAAGGTTTCAACATATCAATCCAATGGTTATAAGCCTGAATGAATCAGCATAAACTCGTAGATAATCACGAAATCAACGTCAAGTTGTGTTCATACCCGAAGGATTGTTAGTAGTCGGCGGCCTCGAATTACATCAGAGATCATTGATCAAGCAATAAACATTGTAATTTGAGGTCAATACCCTGTAACCATCGCTTGATAAATCTTATTTGAATGTTAAAAAATTGGGGAAAAAAAAAACAGCAAGTAGGATCTATCTACCAAAAATGCTGAGGTAGTGTATAAAAAAACAAGAACAGAGAATAAAAATAAATTAAATGGTTAATCATTGACTAATCTGTCAATTAAATGACTAATCCTATAAACTATGATCAACTAGGCCATGAAGTCCACAGGATCATAGATTTAAATAAGTTTGGGAGGCTATTAGATAAAGCCCTTTGGATCACAACTTCCCACAACAAGAAAGACGACTATAATATACAATTATACATACATACATATATGTATATATACTATATAGAACGTCGGATTAAGAAGATCAGACGGCTGAGATTAAAAGTAACTTGTAAACACGTAAACCCAACGAGGTTCCATCTTAAAACCAATTACGTACCTTATATATGTTGAGCAATCTCAATATTTTCGATGTGGACAACCACATATTCCAACATACCCCTCAACACACCCCCTCAATTGCAACAACTTTAGCCAACAAGTTGCACTTGTCACATGCGCTTAAATGGGAACCAATGCACGCGATATGTCACACAATCTCAATATTTCCGATGTGGGACAACCACATTTTCCAACACATATGAATAATCCTTTGTTAAATACAAATAATTTATTATGCCCGAATAATCATTTGGTACCTATGAATAATTTCACTGCTTACAAATTACACCGTAAAAACTACTTACAAGTTACACGGATCCAACCTCTCTCTCAAGAAATTTAAATAGGTTTAGAGGTGTGCAAAGACATGTTGACCCAAATTTTCAATTTTGTTTCCTTATGTGCTGATCCTTCCTACCTTCATTAGATTAATCCTAAGCACGTTTTGCTGACAGAAACACCTATATGAGATGCACCAAACCCGTTCTTCGGCCAACTGTAAGCATTTGTTCAACAATAGTTAAATAAACCTCCTAAGTCTACCATGAGAGTTACTCTAGGATATTAATCAGATTAAACATATATAACCTCGAAATTTGCTAACCTAAGCATGACAGTTAATCAAAAATGACATTGCAATTTTGTTGATTGGAAATTAGCCAATTCAAAGAGCTGTTTTTTGGACGTGATCGAAATCTGGTGGTTCGTTGACGTTCGAGTCCAAATACGAGGTTTCCACAATAGTTCTCCATATTACCATGTGTTGCCTCTACCGACGGTAAAAGATATATAAGTCGCACACTAATCTTGGTCTACCATATTGTTCATCTACTTCGATGTTGTCTTGTACGTCGCCCATAGTTTTACTCGGTGTTTCTTCTTTACCCATGTATTTGATTTCCTTATGCGTTATATGTTTGTTTTTTTATGATGGTGTTTCCGTTGCTGATTTATTGACCTCTCAACTCACTGAGCATGTCCGGTGTGTCGAATTTCTTTCCGTTCTAAAAACAAGAGTTGTTTTTTTTTTATGATGTGGAACCACCTTTGGTGGTAAACCTCGAGCACGTGACCCAGTCAGTAAGAGTCATGTACTAGGTAAACCGACTTGCACCAACCGACTCGACCCCTTGGTAGGGAGCAATGCAAACCTTGGTTTTTCACCCAAGGAAAAAGAGCTGTTTTTTTTGGTAGATAAGCAGTTTTTCGACTAGCTCAAGTACCTAAAGTTCGCGTTTATTAAGGGCTTGTTTGGTAAGAGTTATACTGGAGGAATGATAACTTATAAGCTGTCTATAAATGATGAAGAAAACTGAAGTAAGATGGGAATCATGGGATGATATATATTGATATGCAGCACATTTGGCACAGCTTTCTGAATGTAATGTGAAAGAGGATATGAAAGGACATCCAAATAGTGTGGAGATGTTGACTATAATAATGAGGAATCCTGATCTTACAAGCCTAAGAATTTAACATAAAAAATCACTCAAAATTGGGGTAAAATTTATCTAAGATATCCGAACTTTGGAAATGTTACAAACGGTCCGTAAACTTTATTTTTAGTTCATTAAAATCCATGAATTTTCGAGAATGTTACAAACGAATTCCTAAACTCTTTTTTTGTCAATAAAAAAACCCTAAACAGGAGGACTATATTGACACTAGATTTCATAGTTGAAGGGCTTAAATATATACAATCGACCAAAAAATAAAGTTTAGGGATCCGTTTGTAACTTTATTGAAAGTTAATGGATCAAACAAAAGGACCATATATATATATAGATGAAATTTACCTCGATCTCATAATATGTCTTGGAGAACAAAATGAAAACATAAGGCCTTTTCAGGCATACCAATTTCGCTTTCAACATAAGGTCTTTTTCTTTGTCTTTGAATCTTGCAAAAGAAGTTCAATTTGAAATGGTACATAGATTTTAATTTTCTTTTTATTTTTTTAAATAAAGAAAGTCAATGGTAATGAAGGGGCAGGTAGATAAGTATGAACCCAAAACAAGTTGAATTTTTTTACAGTCAGAAACAGCAAGAGAGAGATGACTCAATTTCCTCAAGTATCATTTGAAAGGTTTTAATCATAGATATGGGTATTGAGAGTACTAATTCCAGGTCTGTTGGTTTGATACCATTGCCAACTGTATAAACCCTAGGTCAACTGAGATTGTTTGACTGGTATTATCATGTACATAAAAGTTACTCACAAACCCTAATAATTGTTAATTGCATTGCCCTATAACTCGAGAGGTCAATGGATCAGCCATCAATTAGTCTCATTTGTATCAATTTCTCTTCTTTTTTCTTGCCCATTTTTGGGGTCATATACACTTCTGTATAGCAATATTGAATTTAGGTTCCAATTTGACAATTTATTCAATGGCGGGTTCGTTATTATAAGGCCAGTATACACCTTCTAACATAAAAAGTTAAGCCAATTTGTAGAGACAACATCTCAATCTTCTATAGCTTACACAAATTAAGCTTAAGAAAACGGAATCAGACCTATTGTGATACCATGTTAAAGATTACGACAGGCATTCCTCAAAACACCTAGTTCATACCCATACCAGTAATTCCCCACCAAACCTTGTTTTTGGAGTTTATATCCCAACACTATCTAATTCCATACCAAACCCAATTTTGAACACAAACGAAATAGTAGATATCGATGAAAGGTACTTATAGGAATGGGAAGCAGTAAGAATCTCCAACAGATTTCCCATTTTAGAGATTTTGGAGTTTTTTGAGAATTTTAAGACGCCTTTTGGTCTAACAGATTTTCCATCTCATTCTCCAAAACGAGTTATAAGCAGCAGAAAAAACAGAGATGCTTCACTAAATCAGCAGTATTCTCATTTTGGAGGAATTATTGGAGATGGTTTGTATTGTATTAACACGTCTGTTTCATAGATGTTGAAGTTGAATTTTCTCTGATAATTAATCTTTTTACTCAAATTAATTGTTAAAACACTAAATAAACAAATACAACAGTCCAATTGGAATACTATTTAGTTCACTAGTTGACGTTTTTATTTGCATTTGGATCATTTCGTACAGCAGATAAGTCCTTGAGGAGTTTGTATTTGTATTTTTTTTAAAAGCTAAGTCAATGTTTGGTGGTTTCTATAAGAAATAAAAGAACAAAACTATGGAAGTCAATGCTCATATGGTTGTATTTAGAGCAAACAAAAATCAATGGATGTGAAGGCAATAACAATTCAACCTGGCTTAACCTGCGCAACCAACGACGAAAAGCTTGTCGAAAACATGGCACATGAAGAGAGCTGCGCAGAGACCGCGACAGTAAGTCATCGATATGGATCGAGTTTTATGTGTTTGTACATGATGTTGCAAAAATTTGACATGATGTTGCAAAATTTTCAGTTTGAGGTAAAGAATGAAGGGGAAAGGTGGAAGACTTCTTGTTCACCAAGAGATGGAAATCGCCGAATCAACAAAGAGGTAAGCCGAGTTCTAGTTAGTTCTTGTGATGATCGATTCCATCTAGGATTTGAATTTTCGACGTTTGAAAGCTAACATTGTTTTGCATCTTTTAGGATGAACAACTTGAATCTACCAAGGCAGAGATGGGCGAGGCGAAAGAAGAAAATAAAAGACTTAAAAAGATGCTAGACAAGATTGAGAATGACTACCAATCTCTACAAATGCATTTCTTCGACATTCTTCAACGAGACCCTCCTCTAAAACCGAAGGATACTCGTGAAACCAACGAGCTCGAGCAGCCTGAGATCTCGCTTTGCCTCGGAAAGAGTACTCAGGTGGAATCCAAGATTATCAGCAATGAAAATACAAACAGATCTTCGAAACCAAGCGAAGATGGCCTTGCCCTTGGATTGGATTTAAGATGTCTGTCTGAAACTAGCAAGTCGGAGATGGAAGCCGAAGATTCAAGCCCTGAGATACAAGAGTTGAAGGAAGATGAGCTAGGAGAGTCTTGGCCGCCGAGTAAGGCTCTAAAGACACCGAGGAGTGAAAGCAAAGAGGCTTTCGAAACGAATGTTGCTAAGAGAGCAAGGGTTTCCATAAGAGCAAGATGCGAAACACCTACCGTAAGTGCTCCTCAATCAACTATCAACTAGCTAGAAAAGTTGTTTTTATATGTTTCAATGATACGAAACCGATACTTATCGTTGTCGAAACCTGCAGATGCTTGATGGTTGCCAATGGAGGAAATACGGGCAAAAGACCGCTAAGGGAAATCCATGTCCACGAGCATACTATCGTTGCACCATAGCTCCGTCATGCCCTGTAAGAAAACAGGTACAACACCACACCATGTTCAATTCAGGTTCATAGTCTCAAGTCGAATTGAATCGAATCACTTGCCTTATTACGAAGTGGTGTAATTTTCAGGTACAAAGGTGTCCGGAGGACATGTCGATCCTTATAACGACGTATGAAGGAACTCACAACCATCCACTGCCCGTTGCAGCGACATCCATGGCTTCAACAACCGCCGCAGCAGCATCCATGTTGATGTCAAGATCATCAACGTCGCAAGGTCTCGGATCATCCACCGCCCCTTCAAGCACCACCACCACTGCCAACATCAACGGCCTCAACTTCACCTTCTTCGACACGTCGAGAACAAGGCCCTTCAACTTCCCCAATGCATCCTCCCTCACACCACCTACCATCACACTAGACCTGACCACAAACCCTTACTCTCATCCGACTAACCGGTTCTCCCAGGCCCCGAAATTCTCCTCGACAAGCCTCGATTTCTCCTCCTCCTCCGAACCCATCAAGCTCGCCACGCCCTGGGGAGGAGGAGGTGGCAGTAACTACCTAAACTACCTCCCATCACTTCAATACAACAAAACACCAACTGGGACACTAGATTTCGGTTTCGCCAAGCAACCGAATGGGTCGTCGACGGGGCTCGTACCGAGCCCCCAATCTTCATCCTCCAGCCAGCAATTCTTGACAGAGACGATAGCCAAAGTGATAACCGCGGCGCCAAGCTTCCAACACGCAGTGGCTGCCGCCATCTCCAACATGGTCGGAAGCGGCAATTTCACAAACAGTTGGCGTGCAACGGGAAACGGCGATCAAAATCAAAACCCGCCGGGGTTTCCTTCATTGAACAACACTCCCCAACAAACGGGGAAAGCGTGTTTCACAAGCTACCTCACCAATCCTCCGCAGTCGACATCGACGCCGATGCCGATGAGTTCTTCGGCGTCAGCTGGGAGCTTTGCGTTTCATCAGTTGGGTCTCTCGAAGGGCAGTTCTTCTTCCATAGCTCCCAGCATTGATGCAAACAATAACCAATGACTGTAACCAGTTTAGATGTGATACATGATTTTGTTTAATCCTTAAAAAGATTTTCTTGTTTAGTTCAGAAATGTATCTGTCACGAATGAACGTCCCATATGACTATATAAGGTTACATATTCGATTCGTGTAGCAGTGATCTCAATTGTTGGTATTGCAGTGTTGTTTCGAAGCATGTTAATATGATTTGAATTATTGTTGATCGGCGACGCATCATAGATCTGGCAGGCAAAGCCCTCGACAGTGGTCTCGCTTACTAGTCAGCGAGTCAGAGCTCAGGGGATGACACGCCCATGGCAGGGTTTAGGGGTTACATCGTCACCCCGCCTTTATGGTATGCAATGTTTATTGCAAATGGGTCTATCGTCTATCTGTTTTGAGCTTATGATCCATTGACTGTTTAGGGTTCATGAGTCTATATATATACTCCTGAAACGTCGATCTGTTATGTCTCCTCTAATACAAAACTGGTTCTCTGTCCTTGAATGTAGGTAAAGTAGTTTTGCCGAACCGTGTTAAATCTTTGTGTCATTTTTTATCTGTTTATCATTCTCGTTACAACAAAATGTCTAGAGATTATATCCAAATAGTTCATGCATACTGATTACCGATAATCTTCTCATTATTAACATGCTTGAAGTCCGTTGTGACTCATGATCATGAGTCGTGTGCACGGGCATTTATGCGCTAATAGCTCAACACATGCATAAGTCAAATGAAGTTCCATTCTAAAACCAATTAACAATATAAGGAGTAACCGACTAGCTTATATACTAAGACTTGTTTGTTTATATTTTTAATGTGAGACTCTTTGTCTCTTCACCTATCTCAATAATAATACTCCCTCCGTTTGTTTTTAAATGACTTTTTCAAGTGATACACATTTTTTTAGAAAGGTAAAAACTACATAACATATCAATGTTTTATTAATTCAATCTTTTTTAATAATATTATACTTATTACTAATAAGTAGAGGTTATTAAAAAAATTAAAAAAATGAAGTATTGTGTATGTTTTTACAACACAAAAACAGGTTATATGTGTATTTTTTTTTATTTCCGCAGCAAGTCAAATTCATTATTTGTACGTTTGCTTTTATTCAAATTTTCACAAATAATTTATACGATTTTTTTATATAAGGAAAGAAATTCGATTATCTGGACAAACCTAGAGAAACCGAGAGTCCGGACAAGCCGGGAGATGGACTCACCATCATGTACAACCAGAACAAAAAAAAGAAGCAAATAACTGAATGTAATAATTAACAAGAATGAAGCAAATGACTGAAAGTAAAATGCAAAAATAAAGTACATGTCATCCTACACTTTAAACTACAAGCTAGTTGAACCAACGAACCGACCAGCCAAACGACACAGAAGATATATTGTCACTATTAGGGACAAAAGATTGACCAACGTTTCATGCCACTATTAGGGGCAGATCGAAGAATGTAGAGAATTTTTTTTAATACAAGGAAATAAATTAGGATAGCCGACCACATATGGTCTAGCCTAATCCTAGTGCGCGCGTCCTTCCGGATGAGAACCCTAAGTTCTATATCTTCCTCCAAAAATTCTCGTCGGCATGGATACAGTAAACCAGATGAGCGATCCTATCTGCAACCGTATTCGCTTCCCTGAAAATATTACGAATAGAAACCGAATTAAAGAAACTAAATAAATGCTTGATGTCTGTCACCAAAATCTCAATATTCCAGGGGCAACTCCAATCACCCAGGACTGCGTTAATAACAGAAAGATTATCTCCTTCAATGAGAATATTACGAAGACCCAAATCCTTAGCTCGCAAAAGGCCATTACGAAGACCTAAAGTTTCAGCGAAAATCGTAGGCATACCAGAGCATAGGCCCTTACTAACAAAAACTATCTTAGCATCCGGGTCACGGATGATAAAACCAAACAAGGCCTTACCACATGACAATTTAGAACCATCAAAATTCAGTTTTACCGAATTCCAAGGAGGTTTCTCCCATCTAGAAAACCTTGAGCGTCGGTTGTTGCAATTGGAATGGTTGTTCTTATGACTTATATTCGTATTGCTAATTTGGTATTTCCAATCATCCGTTAGAAGGTTAAATTTAGACGCTTGAATCCAAGAATGTTTAACTGTTAATAATAAGACTTTAATTGAAGCGAGATTTGGTTTGTTTGTGTTGGTAAACACTAACTGATTCCTTTGAACCCAAATGGCCCACCAACCAAATGCGATGTCACGCATAGCGTGGATACCAACCAAGGAACAGATGCTATTGAGAGCTGAGTCATTGCGATTAGAATCGAACCTACACAACGACGAACCAGGGATAGATATCCGCAATGAAGCTAAGACCTGCCTAGTCCTAGGGCAATCAAGTAGAATGTGATTTATTGATTCATGAGTGCTATTACAGAACATACATTTCATAGGCACCGCAATATGAGACCGTTGAAGCCTATCTTTAGACGGTAAGAAATTTTCTGTTTGAACACATGTATGGGATATATATTTTTTTTAAAAATATATTAAAAAATATTAAATGTGCGATTTAATTAGGTATCTATTATCTACCCATTATATATATATATATATATATATATATATATATATATATATAATAAATAAGAAATCGTTTGTGATGCATAACACTTTCTCTTTAATCTTAATAATTAAATGTTGGGAATAAAAAGTCCATCCCACATTGGTTTTGGGAGCAAATCAAATACCAAACTATAATGAATGGTGAAACTCCTACATGATGACTTAAGCTTTTGTGTTAGAAGTTAGATATTGATGTTATAACCAACAATCGGGGTTTCTTGGAATTTCACAACAATTTTAAGATAATAGTTTTACCAATTTTTTGGATATACATAAATTTTGGAAAGACTTTACCCTATTTAATTTATAAGATTTGGATAATAATTATATAAAAAGATTTTATCTCATGCGCTTAATTAATCAATGCGTAGTATATAGGAGATCGAAAAATAACATTTTTTTAATAAAATTTTTCTATCTTCAATTCAATTCTATCCATAATCTATAACTTTTTTTTTAAAAAAAATATCTATTACATGAGATATAAAAACTTGATAAAGTTCAAATAATATAATAAAGTATCAAATCGTTTATGCTTACAAATATTAAATAATCAATTATAATTACGTATTCTCATGACATAATTTTTTCCCCAAAGAAGTTATTCATGTTTAATATATTAAATAGTTAATTATATTTACTAATTGAGATGCTCTGATCATACTCTATCGATAACACCTACGGACCAAACCACACACTCTAATTTGTGATCAAGATGCCCTCGTACTCAATCGATCACATACTAAGACACATACTCACACTCACTGACATAGTTTTTTTTTTTTTTGATAAAGTAAAAATTTGAATGAAGTTAGGCTCTGCTAGTTCACTATCTAAGTGCGTCCTTCCTGATTCGAATTTGCAGCTCTTGATCGATCCTCAAACGCCTCCTGATCGGTCAAGGAGAAAATGAGGTGAGCCATCCTATCCGCCATACCATTGATCTCCCTAAAAGCATGCGAGACGCGTACCACCTCACACTCATTGGTATGTGATTGAGACACCCTCGTACTCTATTTGATCACATACTAACATAGTAACATACATACCACCTCACACTCTCCTTTGGAAGAGCTCACTCACTTACAACTTAGCCCGCTCCTAATGCCTATTTGTGTTGGATCTCCACCTTTGGGCTTCAAGCCTCCAATTCAAGAGCCCATTTATCTTCTCCATAAAAGACCCATTAACCCATAAACTTGAAAATGATATATCGGAGATACAACGAGGATAGATCGGATTTATCGATTTCGCTAATTTTTAAATATAAATATTATATGTATACTTCAAAATGTAAAAATACAAATAAAAAATTAATATGTAAATTATAAAATTACCAAATAAACTTGACAAAATAAAAAAAAACTTCATTCATTAAGGCTAAAAAATATTCCATATTCCACATGGTTAACTATAAATATTATATGTATACTTTAATGTTGTAGACGAAACTCGTCCATGTCATGTAGGATGGCTTAGGTTGATCAGTTTGGTTTCTTAAACATGCAGATAGATTGATTGACCAAAAAAACATACTCTAAAAATGCACCTATTCCACATGGTTACACTTTGATTACACAACTAAATATTATCCATATATATTATATTGTTCATGTGGTTGTCAAAAAATCTGCCAGCAAGTTCTCCAGATTTAATTTCCTTAAGAAAAACAATCCTGATCGATCTACTACAATCCCAGATGAAAAACCAGTTCAATTCAACTACCCGGCCCCCAATTTACGAGCTAGGGCTTCAGAGGATCGAAATCAAAACCCTAAAGTTGTTAAATTTTCAAATCGAGTCAATCTAACAAATCCGATAAACACTAAATACCATCCTGAACCATGAATTTGAGAAGAAGAAAATGAAAGACTGAAACTTTTACTATCCCAGATCGGCAGATCGTAATGGATACTCAAAACTAATATAAAACGTGGAAGAAAGGGGGTGTATTAATTCAACTATTCATTGAGCAACGTGGGGATAGGATGGGGCGCCATTTTTCCTGATAATCATTTATATTCGTTTATGTTTGTCCCCCTTTCAACAAAACTTCAATTTGGTAGGTTAGGTAGGTGCAATTTCACCATTGAAGATAATATTTTAGGGATGAAATCAGAGGGATTAATTGAGATATTTTTTGTTCTATCATGCCAGCTGAGATGAAGAAGATGGATCGGGATGGGTCTGGAACAGGGCCGTCCAATCAATTTTGGAGGCCCGGGTCATAATTTTATAAATTATAAATTTTATATGTAATTTTTCAATTTTTTTTATATCTTAGGGATGAGTATGTTAAAAAAATTTAGATTATTTTTTGTTGATATTTAAGGAAAATTATAGAAAACTCTTTAAAATTTAGCTTGTGTACAGATTACGTACGCAAGCTATATTTATCAATCTTTTGCTCTATAAAATTTATATTATACAATATTAAAATAATTTATATACGGCACGTTTAAATTTGTGTCATTTGTTTTTAAACTCAAAACTCTAATTTTTTTCTATATATATATATTATAATATTCTAAAACTCCTTGAAACATGTTATTTCATTCAGTTCAATTAATATAAATATAGCTATGATCATGTGAATCTTTTTTTCTTGAATGTCCATGTTAATAAAACTAAAATTGTTCATGAATGACATAATTATAAAATGAAACTAAAAGATTAGTTGTATTTAAATTTGGATTGATGAAATTTATTGAGGTCTCGGAATTATTAGTTACATAAATGAAGAGAAATAGGTGGGGGCGGCCTAACCAATAGAAAAAAAAGTTTAAAATGTTTAGAAGTGTGCTAAATCTGGGATTCGAACCCGTGATTGTAAGAAAACATGCATGTCCCATATCAATTCAACAACCACCACGCCAACAGACAATTGTGTTAATTTTAAAAATGTTTTATTATATATACTAAAATTAGTAAAAAATGAGGCCCCGTAAAATCGGAGGCCCGGGACAGTCGCCCACCTTGCCCTCCCACAGGGTCGGGCCTGGTCTGGAAGATGAGGATCAGAGTCAAGGTACGTGTGGGCTTCGTTACCTTCAATTGGCAGTAGAGGCGGATTCTTTTGAGGACCAGAGGTGGCAGTCGCCCCCCCAATCAAAAATAAAATTTAATATACATATTGCTCTCGTCGATAGCTTCGATTTGATATATTATAAGCTCAAATCCGATACCTGAGTAAAAAGTTATAAACGTTTCAAAACTGAAGCGATATAAATGATTTTTCACATCATTTACCAATTAATATATACTTCCATCGTACTTATCATTTGTTAAACTCCACAACTTAATACTATAATTTTTTCGCCCCCTCAACTAACTGTTTCAGGATCCGCCACTGATTGACAACTAATGTCATTTTACATTAGGCTACTAAATTGCAGGCTAATTTGCCCAAAATCGCCCGCTTAAATTGAAATCATCAAAAACTATCCACTCAAGTACTTAACCCTAGATGTTGGCCAAAAAAAAAAAGATTGATATTTGAATTGGGACCATGAATTTCTTATCGTTCCCACTATAAATTGGCCCAAATCAAGTTAAATCAATTCAAATCACCTTTCACATCCACGGTTTGTGAAACCGTTGGAATCAAAATTGGGTGAAATCCACGTGTGGTTAGGGATTGGGCTAGTTTTGCATTTTTTTCAATCAAAATTCAAATTGGGTGAAATCATTTTTTTAATTTTTTTTTAAAAAAATGGGATAGGCGGGTGTGATATATAATGATATTCATAGTCCAGTCCCTAAAATTGGAGAAAATGTTTATTACGGGAGTTAGTCAGAGACGAAACTTAAAATTAAAGAAACAAATAATTTTTATTAACAAAATTCTTAATATTAAATAAATGAATCATTTTCATTTATGGAACCATTTACAATTAGGTGGTACGAGTGTCTTCGGTTGAATTGTTGATATGTGATTCTGCATGGTTACATTGACGAGTTTTCTTCCCTCCGTTTTCAGTCGACAACGAATCTCTAGAATGTTGGCTTTTTTTTTGTTCGTATGTCTTCAATTGTAACGACGTTAGCGCCTGCCGATTTACCAACCTCTCGAGAATTAATTCTATTTGATCTCGAATTATTTTCTTAAAAAAAATTTCCAATGAGGTGGTTCTGTGGGCTTGCTTTCAACCATTGCAACAAAAACTATACGCCAATAGAGAAAGCAAGCTCATGAAATTACGCTTCATCCATTAAATTATTACCAACATTTTTCGCAATGCACATATTTATATATTTATTAGGAAAAATATACTGCTTCAACTATAAGATTTGAATAAAAAAAATAAAATAAGAAAACAGCTGTAAAATAATACAAACTATGAACCCATAAAAAAAGGCAAAATTACAGAAAACCACCCTTTAAATATGGGTGTTTTCACTTAATCACCCCTTAAATTCAAAATTACATAAAACCACCCTTTAAATGGTATTTGTTTACAACTCACCACCCATTCAACTATTTTCTTTAATTTATCATTAAATATATTATATTTTAATATTTTTAAACTCAAATTTGATTATAAATATATTCATATTTTGAATTTAAAGGCTCGATCATATTTTAGGAATTATTTTATTTATTTTAAAAAAATAATAATAAATATAGCCTAGAATTATTATCTTAATTTATGGTTGAAAATGTTTATAAAATTTTAAAATATTATGGAAATTACTCTTATTTATTTATATTTATATAAGATTAATTTACATAATGTTTTAAAAATTTATAAACATTTTCAAACATAAATTAAGATAATAATTCTAGGCTTTATTGATTATTATTTTTAAAAATAAATACAATGATCCCTAAAATATAATTAGGCCCTTAAATTCAAAATTTGAATATATTTACAATCAGATTTGAGTTTAAAATTATTAATATATAATATATGTAATGATAAAGTAACGAAAATAGTTGAATGGGTGGTGAGTTGTAAACAAATACCATTTAAAGGGCGGTTTTCTGTAATTTTGAATTTAAGGGGTGGTTAAGTGAAAACATTTATATTTAAAGGGTGGTTTTCTGTAATTTTCCCTAAAAAAAATAATATAAACTTTAAAATCAACCAAAAATAATATAAATAATGAAGTTCCGCCATCACCCAGACCATATATATAGTTGGTTTGAGAGATCGATGGGTCGACAGATTCGGAGTTGATCGATCATGGAAAGCGCGATGGTCGTCATGAAGGCAATCGTGTGTGGCGTGGTTGTGTGGACAGTCCTCCAGTGGGTGGTCCGGGAGAAGCTGTTGAGGCGCCGGCGAAGGCTGCCACCAGGGCCGACGCCAATGCCCATCATCGGAAACCTCCACAACCTCAGCAAGAAGCCACACAAATGCTTGGCCCAACTCGCAAAGATCCATGGCCCCTTGATGCTCCTCCGCTTCGGGTTCCAGAACGTGGTTGTCGTCTCCTCGCCGGAGGTTGCTCGGGAAGTCCTCCAGAAGAAGGAAGCGCACTTCTCCGACAGAGTGGTTCCCGACTGCGTTCGCATTCCGAACATTATCGATCACTCCATCGCGATGATGCCTCCCGGCCACCGTTGGCGCATTGCTCGCAGAATTGCTAACACTATGGTAATGTAAATATTAAGTAATTTAAATTAGAGGGTGCAAAAGTTCATAAAATGACACATACAATCCTTTAAACTAGAATATTAAGTGACCTAGTCGGGATGGACTGGTGGTGTAGATTAAGTGGTGGTAAGGAGGTATTGGGCTCCATCCCTGCCTCCGCCCCTTTTTTAGGGGTAAAAATCAAATGTTTGTCTTGTTCCCTACCAATTGATCGATCCGGTAGGATAAATTTCTGTGTTTGAATAACAATTTCTTACAGAAAAACACATGAATTCAACTTTTCAAGAATTTAAATCCCTGAAAATTGAAAGAAGTTCACTTAGGTAAGTTCAACTTTCCCCTCTTTTTCATGTAAAATATTTTATAAGCCTATTTATATTTCTATATAAACAACAAAATTCAACCAAACAACTTTTTTCAATTCTCAAGAATTACATTTCACGGGAATTCAACCAAACAAGCCCTTAAACATAGGGGGTCTTTTTCCTAAAAAGCTAAAACATTACCCTAAATATCATATTTTAATGCTTTTACTACTTATAGAGTTTATATATTTAAACTTATGACATATTTATAATTTAAACATTCACCATTGAATCTTTCTTATATTTTCGTTTGGATTGTGTACAAAGAAATTAAGTTGAATGTAAATGGGATGATCTCTGCCAACATCCAACTTATTACTTATTTTTTAAAAAAATATATGTTGAATGTAAATGGAAAATAACTAAAAGTCGTGTTGTATGTTATTAATAAATAAAGAAATTGAAGCTCCCCCCTAATGGTCGATGAGGTGGCTCAATGGTAAGGAGGAAGAGGGTTCACCTTACTTCTAACTATTGAGTCTAGTCGATGGACGCAAACCGGTTTACCTGATATGCATGTGCCTCTTACTGACTGGATTTACCACCAAAAAATGGATTACCCTAGAGAAATTGAAAAGAATATGTATAACATTATGAGCTCCTTTCATTGTCAATGTATTAATGGATAATTTATGTATCCATCATACGTAGTTGCTTTCGAACAAAGCACTAGATGGCAATCAGGACATAAGAATGAAGAAGATCAAGGATCTCATCTCCTACGTGAGCACTTGTAGTGAGGCAGGCATCACAGTCGACTTGGGCAAGCTAGCCTTTAAGACGAGCCTCAACCTCCTCTCCAACACCTTCTTCTCCATGGATTTGGCTGATCCCAACTCGGAGCTCTCTCGCGAGTTCACGCAGTTGGCTTGGAGCATCATCAGCGACTTCGGCAAACCAAACCTTCCAGATTTTTTCCCACTCTTGAGACGTCTTGATCCCCAGGGGCTCAGGCGACGGATGACAACTAATTATCGAAAGTTGTTCAAGATCTTTGACACTATCATCCACAACAGGTTGGCTGCCCGAAATGACGGAGAACCTGAATCTAACGACGTTTTAGATGCTCTTTTGAGAATTTGCCATGATAAGAGCGTCGATTTCGAACTTTCTCATATCCATCCAATGCTTACGGTACGTACAGTATATTTACTTTTTCCCCGACAATCTTAATTTGATGACACGAGTAGTTATTTAGTTACAGTGAATAGTATTTCATTACATTAAATTATTCTCAATTCAA
Organism: Persicaria maculosa; assembly: GCA_963922045.1. Lineage (NCBI taxonomy): Eukaryota > Viridiplantae > Streptophyta > Magnoliopsida > Caryophyllales > Polygonaceae > Persicaria > Persicaria maculosa. The sequence continues at coordinate 70,077,348 of OY998260.1, forward strand.
TTGCAGTGATCAGTTATTATTTAGCTACACCTTCAAAACTTCATAATATATAGTCAAATAATAATTAGTCACTACAACTGAATAACTATCTACTGCAACTTATTAACTCGATCTCTGAAAATATGGGCAAGTTTCATATATGATTTAAGTGTGTTTGTAGTTACCCTAATACTTGTGCGCATGTAAATTTTGCCTTTTTGAAACAAGAATCCAAACCATTTAAACAAGCCCTAAAATGTACATATAAATAATGAATCCATGCATAGTTTTGTGATTGAATGTCACGATTTTCATGTGTATATATATGTCAAATGTCAATAGGAACTTTTTATTGCGGGAACTGAAACCTCTTCAAACATGATAGAGTGGGCGATGGCAGAACTTCTTTGCAAACCAACGAAGCTCGCAACAACTCAGAACGAGTTGAGGCGGGTTGTAGGGAGAGGAAACTTCGTCAAGGAAGCGGATTATACTCAGCTTGTGTACTTGAAAGCGGTAGTAAAGGAGACCTTCAGACTACATCCGCCAGGGCCACTACTGATCCCGAGAAAAGCAAACTCTGATATCGAGGTTCTAGGGTTCCAGGTCCCTAAGGATTCCCAAGTTATTGTGAATGCATGGGCTATTGGGAGGGATTCAAATGTGTGGAGTAACCCTAATGGGTTTGAACCGGAGAGGTTCTTGAATTCGGAAATTGATGTCAAGGGCAACCACTTCGAGCTCATTCCGTTTGGAAGTGGTCGTCGGATATGTGTCGGGATGCCATTGGCGACTAGGACGTTGCCGTTGATGCTTGGAAACTTGCTAAATTTCTTTGATTGGAAGCTTATGGATGGGATGAAACCTCAAGACATGGACAATGATGATGAGTTTGGGATGGTTTTGAAGAAGGCAACTCCCTTGCTTGTGATTCCAACCAATGTTAGCCCTAAATAAAGGGCTCAATCTCACATAATCTCTATGTAATTATAATATAGATTTGGATGAATAATGGGAAGTTCAATTCCTGCAAATTGCAAAGATAATTCATAGGAAAATGTAAATCTCATGAATTTGTAATTTGGGTTTCGTAAATTAACAGAAAAAATGTGTATTTAAAAAGCTACGTAGTATCTTATTGCTCGTTGGGATTTAAAAAAAGGGTAAATATAATTCTTGGAAATTTAATACTACCTCCGTCTCAAAATACTTGTCATTTTACTTTTTGCCACGTTGTTTAAAAAGATAAAAACTCTATAAAATATTAATTTTTTTAATAATTTTTTTCATAATTTTATAGACAATTGTATTAAGTATGAAATTATTTTTTTAAATTAATAAAATCATTGATATTTTATATAGTTTTTACCGTTCTTAAAAAACGTGTCAAAAGTAAAATGACAAGTATTTTGAGACGGAGGGAGTATATGGGAAGTCCAATTCCCTGAAATTGGAATTACTAGGATTTTGAAAATATATATTTGGCTGACTTTTAATTCTCACGAATTAAATTACCACATTTCGTTTAGTTGCACAAGAGAATTTCGTAGAAATTTATATGCAATTACTATTATATCCTTGAAGGATGGGATATATATGGAGGATTAGAGGGTGTGATTTTTTAGTTGGATAAAATAGAGATTTTATTAAAATAAAAATGGTGGATAAAATCTGACCTACTCTCCTCTACTCCACATGATTCAATTTGGGTCTCCTCTACTCCACATGATTCAATTTCCTTTATCCAAACGCATATATTAAAACTCACTTTCTGGATATTACAATTCCTGAGATTTTTAACCTCATCCAAACAAGCACCTTAGCCAAGACAAACTCAATTTCCTCTCTAGATTTCAAAATCAACATAAACAATCCAATTTCGTGTTCTAATGTCCTAAAGATCATACTTTTGTTTTGTGATGTACACTTGTTTTTATTCGCAGAGGTTCTTTACAGGTTCTAGCGTGTTTATGTACATACATATATCATTGTCCTTCTTTGTGCTTTTCTAAGCAATTTCCTCTCTACATTGCAAGATTGATCTCATCCTTTTCAGCCAAAAGCAAAGTCAGAGAAATTTTCCTCATGAACGTACTCGATCTATGCGAGAATGAGCGACGGAAAGAGCTTTCTTCACAAGTATTATACTGACTTAAGCATCGGAGACAAGGCCCCGGGTTTCCACGGGGCATTGTGCTGGTTGCAAGTTGAACGTTCCGAAGTCTCCAGTAGTGTTGAGATGTGAATGTGATTAAAAAGTGTCCCACATCGGAAAGTTGAACATATCAAGCCCTAGTATATGAGTCGGTGGGCTACTCCTTTTATTGTCAATTGGTTTTAGAATGGAACCTCATTTGGCTTGTGTGCTAGGCTACTAGCGCATGTGCGCCCATACACACGACCCCCAGTCATCGGTCCTGTAATGGAACCTCACTCGGCTTATGTGCTTCCCTAGTCATCGGTCTGAGTCGGACTTTGATAGGTAGCGATCCCACCTGAGATGGAGCGAGAATAGACAGTGTCTTTTGTCTTGGTGCACCTATATCAATCTTTGGTTTAGATGTGCTTTTCCCAAACAAGTACTTTAGCACTAGCTTGCTTAGTTTCACAAAGATGTTCATTTAGCTTTATATGAAAGCTTTTTTTTTTTTTAATGGTTTCTACATTACTATTAGGGTAAGAAAATGGAATCAGAGATTACATCTCTCAATTAATTCAACATGAGCAGCAAGGAAACAAAGTGTTGTTGTCGAAAAACATGAGAATTCAAGCCTTATATATTAGTCAACGGGCTATTCTTCCCGTTGCCAATTGAGTTTAGGATGGAACTCTACGGGTCTTGTGTACTAGGTCTTGTGTACTCGGCTTGGATTAGTGCTTAATTGGTTGGAATCACAAGCAAGGGAGTTGCCTTCTTCAAAACCATCCCAAACTTGTCATCCATGTCCATGGCTTCCGGTTTCATCCCATCCGGAAGCTTCCATTGAAAGAGATTGATTAAATTCCCCAACATTAAAGGCAACATCCTAGTTGCCAATGGTATCCCGGCACAGATCCTACGACCACTTCCGAAAGGGATGAGCTCGAAGTGGTTGCCCTTGACATCAACTTCCGAATTCAAGAACCTCTCCGGTTTGAATTCGTTAGGGTTACTCCATAGGTTAGAATCACTCCCTATGGCCCATATGTTCACAAGCACCTTTGAATCCTTGGGGACCTTGAAACCATGGATGTCGGTGTCAGAGTCTGCTTTCCTCGGGATTAAAAATGGACCTGGTGGATGTAGCCTGAAGGTCTCCTTTACTACCGCTTGCAAGTATGGAAGTTGTGCAAAATCCGCTTCCTTGACAAAGTTTCCTCTCCCTACTACCCGATGGAGCTCGTTCTGAGTTGCTCGGAGCTTCATTGGTTCATGAAGAAGTTCCGCCATTGCCCACTCTATTGTGTTTGATGTTGTCTCAGTTCCTGCTAAAAAAAGATCCTTTGCACATAAACATATACATTGTTAACATTCATGTCATTCGAACAATCCATCCTAAGTTAAAATTAATAGTTCAATTTCAAATTTGAGTACAAGAAGATCATTATACTAAACTTTTGCAGTGCCCTAGTGCATGATCAATAGACTATTTTACTACTGTATATGTTATATAGAAAAGGATATATATATATGCATGATTGATTAAATTCTGAATTTTATTTACGGAATTTTCGTCAAATGCCCCTGAGGTTAGGGCTAATTCGCGTGGTATACAAAAGTTTGACATATTTCGCCAGGTGCCCCTGAGGTTTTTATTTTTTTCGCCAAATACCCCTGAGGTTTTCATTTTTTTCGCCAAATGCCCTTTTGTCGAATGTGTTAACATTTTGGTGGAAAACTAGTACAATTCTCTTGCCATAGTGAGTACTTTTCTTTTTAGACAATAAAAATAAAATTTTATAAGTATAAAAAATTACTATGATAAATTTAAATGAAATATTATCAAATGTTAACATAAAATAGAAGAAAATAGATTTAATAATTAAGTAAATAATAATTAAAACATTTATGAAAAATGTGTAAAAATTACATTAGTTTAAGATTTAAGTAGAATATGTTGATTGAGTTAAAATTCTAAAATAAATGTGGTTATAACGCCTAATAAAAATATATGCTTATGATGTAATAGTTTGATATAGCTAGATTGATTAAAAAACATGTACAAATTTCATCAGTTTGCTATTTTTTTCTATATTTAGTTGATTGAGAGGAAATTGTAAAATTAAAATGATTATGTCATCTAAGCAAAAATATTTCTCATTTAATAGTTACAATAGGTAAATCTCATTGGTTAAAAAAATATTTAAAAATTTTATTATTTGAAATTTTATGTAGATTAGGTTAATTGGGTGAAAATCCAAAAATGAAGATTATTATATATAAAAAAAATAGTTTTCATTATACACACATAGCTAGAGAGAGAGAGAGATTGGTTGCCTTGGAAAAAAAAAAGAATTCGTATATTTGGAACTATGTTTTTTTTAAAAAAAAATTGAATTAATCTCATGGTTTTAAAAAAATAGCATGAAATGATATCATGTAATAATGCATAATGAAATAATATTGTATAGTTAATATTAACTTTATTACATACAAGTTTTGAATTAATCCCATTGGTTAAAAAATGTAGTATAAAATGATATTGTGTGAATAAAATTAGATAATTTAGTTAATATAATTAAATGATATTGTGCAAATAATACCTTACAAAAATAATAATGAAATAATATTTTCTTTTCTTTTTATTTTCATCCAAAATGTTAACAAATTCGACAAAAGGGCATTTGGCGAAAAAAATGAAAACCTCAGGGGTATTCGGCGAAAAAAATAAAAACCTCAGGGGCACTTGGCGAAATATGTTAAACTTTTGTACACCACGCGAATTAGCCCTAACCTCAGGGGCATTTGGCGAAAATTCCGTTTTATTTATCATAAGATCTCATTCAAGCACCGGTTTTCATTACAAATTAATGCTTATTTTTAAAAAAAAATCAAGATTTAATGACAGTATAAATGTTCAACACAATCAAAGACTATATATTTGATATCGAATTAATCGATATCTAGCTAGCTAATTGATAATCAATATCATGTACGTACTCCTTAAGCATTAACGAGATGAATGGATTGAAGAAATTGAGAATAAGAGAAATGTACCATAAGCAAAAAGTGGATTTGACTAACTTCGAAATCGTCGCTTTTGTCGTGGCAAATCTTGAGGAGAGAATCCAAGACGTCGTCTCTTTCAGCTTCTCGATCATTTTGCGAAGCCATCCTATTGTCGATGATAGTTTCGAATATCTTGTACAACTTATGAAAGTTACTTGTCATTCGTCGTCTTAGCCCTTGGGGATCAATACTATTGAGCACCGGGAAAAAATCTGCAAGGTTTGGTTTAATGAAGTCGCTAATAATACACCAAGTCAAATGCTTGAACTCGCGACAGAGCTCCGAGTTGGGATCAGCCAAATCCATGGAGAAGAAGGTGTTGGAGAGGAGGTTGAGGCTCGTCTCGAAGGCCAACTGGCCAATGTCGACGACAACGCCAGCATCACTGCAACTGCTCACATAGGAGACAAGATCTTTGATCTTCTTCATTCTTATGTCTTGATTGGCATCCATTGTCTTGCTTGAAAGCAACTGCATATAAATATAAATTTATATACAAACTATGCTCATATTAATGAAATCAGGTCAAAACGGTGACTTAACATGGTCTCACATGCAGATTTTGTAAGAGTTCATTTCCAGGACTCGAACTCAAAGCATAACCAAAAGCATGCACCTACGTACAAACATACCAAGGAATTAGTGATTCGGCGGGTGGTGCGCCATCGATGGGAGACCGGCATCATGGCAATGGAGTAGTCAACAATCCGCGGAGTACGTATGCATTCAGGCACCGAGCGATCGGAGAAGTGCACTTCCTTCTTCTGCAGGACTTCCCGAGCCACCTCCGGCGAGGAGACGACAACCACATTGAGGAACCCGAAGCGAAGGAGCATCAAGGGGCCATGGATCTTCGCGAGCTCAGCCAAGGACTTGTGTGGCTTCTTGCTCAAGTTGTAAAGGTTTCCGATGATGGGCAACGACGTCGGCCCTGGGGGCAGCCTTCTCCTTGGCCTCAGCAGCTTCTCCTGCACCAACCATTGGATGGCTATCCACGCAAACACGCCCAACAAAACCGTCGTCAAGTATATCATCATCGTCATAGGTACGATTTCGATTATTATAGATAGATAGATAGATAGATAGATAGATACGCGAATAAGGGGGATAAATGCATGTAGGGTAAATTGGAATCAGTGGAGACTGTAGGAGTGCAGTCTTTTTTGTTGGCGGGTATTGATAATTGAGGGCACATTTGATGGTGCGTTGTTTGATTACCAACTGACATTTTTTCTTTTTAATTTCGGCATTCGGGCGCGTCAATATCAATAGGTTTGTTTCACATTTTATCAAAAGACGACATATGTTTGCTTCACGTGAATGTCAACAGTTGCAAAATAGACTTGCAAAATACACATTCATTCGGGTCGGGTTTGGGTTCCGGTTCGGGTTAATTAGATTTCGGGTAAATTGGGTTTCAAATCAGTTGGGTTACCAGTCGTTTCTAATCGAGTCCAATTGGGCTAAAAACTTTGAACTTTTTAAAGACTTTTTCAAAATATTAAAAAATAAAAATTAAATTATAATATAAATATATGTTAAATTAAACTAAATAATAATATTATATTTAAAATTTATAAATATAATAATAATAATAATAATAATATATTAATATTTTAAGCATAAAAAATTATATTTATACAAATAAGTGTTCTAAAACATATTATAATTATAAAATATATATATACCTTATTTAACTTATGAGTGACTTTAACGAACAAAATTGCATGACGAATCTTTGTGGGGTCAATCTGGTGCATGTGTGGCGTCTACATGGTGTTGACTTACCGGATCGATTTTGACTCGACGGGTCATCGGGTCTCGACCCTAAAAGTCCCGAGTCATTCAGGTTCGGGTCGATTTCGGATCCGGGTCTAAAACGCCGTGTTCAAACCCGTAAAATTATCGGGTGTACGGGTTGGGTTTTTCGAATCGGGTCAAGTTTTTTACAAGTCTAGTTGCAAACCAGTTTGGATCCCCTATAACAATAAACTCCGACAAATGTGTTTTTTCCAGGGGCGGATCCAAGGGTGGGCGACACCGGGCCGTCGCCCACCCTGATCCGAAAAATAATACAAGAATATATGTGTTATGTAAAAAAATTAAAAGGTAAAATATAAGTATCTTTAGTGGCTTAGTGGTTAAGCTCACCCCATTTTAAATAGAATTAATAGACACATATTTTCATTTATTTTCTCCTCAATTCATTTTCCATTATTTTAAAATTCTTATAATTTATTTGGTATTTTACAATAAAATAATAATAATTTTTTTTATAAATTTAAGATATTCTCTTCATATTTTTTTTAAAAAATTCTTTTTAATAAAAATAATATAAAAATTATCCATAAAAAATTATGTCCACCCAACCCTTGTTCAAATTGGGTTAAATCTTGTTTGGTTTTGATGGTTTTGCTTCGTTTATGTAGAGCTCTCTTGCTTGTGTTGTGCTCCGCTTTGTATTTTCTTTATTTTGACGGTTTATCGTATGCCGACTTTTTCGACCATCGAGGTTCAGGCCTGTCTGACCTCGAATTATTATCTAATCAAAAAAAAATTCTAGATCTGCCCCTGGTTTTTTCCTTAATCCACCTTGATTAACCCGCTTTCCTTTATATAATATCTTTCGCTCAATCTTTTTTAGATAAATTGATGAGATCATATCTTTCTATTAGCTTATCCCATACAGTGTAATTAATTATTATCTCTAAAATATCATCTAAATTACGAAGCATCAAATAATAAATTGAAAAGTGGATTTTGGGTGAGTTCTTGTATCTCACGTTTGAACTTTGGGAAATCCTAAAAGTTGTTTTAAAGAGTCTCTTCTTCTACCAAGGTTAAGTGGCCCTCCGTTCTCATTTATTTGACGTTGGAAAGAATTAACAATGTTGCAAATTATTTGACGTTGTGCAATACTCTAGAAAAGACTCAGAGCTTAGTGCTTCTTTCAAAGTAAAAAAAGTACATACATTAAATATTCATTGTCATATGTTACAAGATAAAGTCCAAAAAGCCCTTTGAATTTTTAAAAACATGTCACCTCCACAAGTACATCCCACGTGTTTTATAAGGGACATTTTTGGAAATTTCACAAAGTGTAGGAGATACCCAGCCGTAAGAGAATTATTTATTTATTCATTCTTCACATCTTTTTAAGAGAATTAAACTTACCTTGTTTTATGAGTTTTTTGTCCTAACGACAATTAAAAGAGAATGGAGGGAGTAGAAAAGAATGACCATTGTCTGATTAATGTCATTTTACTGTTATGTAGAATACCCACAAGTGCATCTGTCATCACTTTTCGTCTCGGTTGTGCTTTAAGATTGGAGTTGGAGTTAATTTTTTGTGTAAAATTTATTTATTTGAGGCCATAGATATTATCATAATTGATTTGGATAGGCCACAATCTTATAAAGATAGCGAAGATCTATGAGGAGAACAGTTGAGATCCCCTACAACACATACATACTCCCCTCCCTACTCCACAAAGATATTTTAACATTTATTTTATCTTAAAAATAATTATAAAAATTATATTGATATTACTAACATCTATTTTAATATATTTATAAAATGTGAAAAAAAATGTGAAAATATTTTTGCGATCCAATTATATCACTATATAAAATTATTTAAAAAATTAATATTTTATTAAAAAAATTAGCTTCTTAAAAAATATATCAAAAACCAAATATCAAAGTTTTTTTTTATAGGGAGGGAGGATATCAAAAATATATTTCATAACATTGATAAGATGAATATAAAAGATGTGAAAAAAGACAAGTTAATTAGTAGGGCTCAATTTTATTTCTAGTACATAATCTCTAAAATGAGACTTCAAGCCCAATTTGAAAGCCCAATGGTCTAATCCTTAAATGAGAAAAGAAAATAAACGGCCCAAAAGGCTAAAATATAAGGCTTTTTAGTCTCACCCTATTTGATGAACGGGGCCCCGGGTCTACCCATTACAACTTGTTGTAATATATGTGGCTACCCACATTGAAAAGAATCAACGAGATTGAACACCATTTCATTTTTGTTTTTATTTTTATTTCTAACGTGAGGTTCTAAAGTTATTGATTAATCTCCTACAAATCTGAACGCTATCTTGTAAAGCACTCGATTCAGATAAACCAAATGACAAGTAGGAAGACATAATTGATTTTGAGATTAAACATCATTTGACAAATTAGATTGTCATAACCATGTAAGCTCACCGCCTTTGTATTACACCTTTTTTTTATGATTGTATGTTTGACGGTTCGCTGTCTGTCGACTCATCGGCCACTTAAGAATCAGACTAGTCTGAACTCAAATCTTTGCTTATTATAAAAAATAATCATCTGGCTACTTGGATTTCATGTTATGCTATATATTTGTGCATTTAGTTAGCATATAAGATTATCACAAAGTTTGCACAAATGTGATTTTACCCGGTTTAAAGAATATCTAGAAAAAAAAAATTGGGCAGAGTTTAGAATTAGTACGTAAAGTACATAGTAATGTAATGTCGTACGTATAAAGTGCAATTTTTTTTTTAATATTTACATTTTTCACATAAAGTAAGGCTTTTTACGTAACCAACTCAATATATCTATAAAGTGCATATAGAATCACCGGATAATGTGCAAAATGATGCTTTATAAAGGAGGAGGATGAAGCCTTATGCATTAGGTCAAACTCTTATGTTCAGTGGCGGAGCCAGGAAAATGGGAGAGCACATGCACCTCCTCTCATTTGACGAACTGACTATTTGTATTCTACTTGTTGATAGTTTCATTTTGAGATATAATATTCCCTAGTCTGATATCTGAGTGAAAAATTATGAATATTTGAAAATTGAAAGTATATATATTAATCGCTTTAATGCTATTTCAATAAAAATATAATGTTTTTATATTTTTAATTAGATTGTCATTAACATATACTATAATTCATCTTGAATGTTTCGAAATGAGAGATTATATTACTCATTTCGACAATATGATAAGAAGTTATGTAAGTTTAAATTTTTTTTATATTTGGTTATATATTGTTATATGTTAAGAGAATAACAAGTTAAAATATGATAAAAAGTTATACCAGTTTAATCCAAAACAATACCGCACATATATAATTGTGCTACCCTTTTGAAAACTTTATACTTTCGCCACTGCTAATGTTAGAGGTAGATGTCATATTTATAATTAATATATATTTTCCTTACACTTACTAATTAAGTTTCAATAAAATTTGCTCCATACCCAAATTTCACAAACCTCATTTTTATATTTTATTGTTAAATTACACATAATATAAAAACCCTAAGAGCTTAAATGTGGTTTTATATACTCCCTCCGATCCAAAATAAGTGTCGTTTTAGTTCTTTACACAATTTTTAAGTAAGTATTACTTATCATTACTTTTATACATTTTTTCTAAATCTTATCATTTATTAAATACTTATCACCCTTTTCAACCAATAAATGAAGAATTTGAAATAAAAAATAGTCAACAAATACAATTTTCAATAACAATTTCCATTAATCAATCTATTATATTGCCTAGAAAATATAATGTTAATACTAATGAACTCTACATAGATTTATCTAGGTTGTCAAAACCTTGTGCCTATATATCTAGCTTGTAAAATTTGGCAATGCAAACTTAGTATATAGGTTGAAATGCAAATTAATTAATTAAAAATAAAATTTGTGATTACTAGGCAATTCTATTTTATTTTATTTTAATTGGAGTATGGGAATTAAATATAGATGGGTTGGTATATATTGGTAATTAGGGATGGAGTTGAAGACAAGCTGTTCATCTCGGGACGATGCTCACTGAAAAAAGATAAAAGCTCAGTTGTAGTGAAATAGTCAGCCACAGCCCACCTCTCACATGCCTGGTTTCTAGTCTTCCCCACCCCTCTTTTTTCTTTGTTTAAAATAAAATTAAAAATAAAAATAAAAATAAAAATAAACCTCTTTCTTTATTAATTTCCAATTTGATTACAATATTCTTTTCTTTTTTATTTGATAATAACAACATGCATCAACCATGTATATTCGGCTACACCTATTTTTCGAACAAGTTAAAGAGGGCATTTTTGAAAGGCTTAGTCCTAGATTAGAGCTAGATAAAAAGGACATATGGATAATAGTATGAAAACGGGAATGGGGTCGAGTTTATATTTTATTTTTTGTTACAAGATTGAGACTCACCCTTCTAATACAAAAGTTGGTTTAAGTCATTGTCTATGAGTTTTTCCCGATTATTATATTTTGTGTTACTTTGTCTTTTATCACTCACAACCAATGTGGGATTGTTGTATTTTTTCTTATCCCTGCAACATATATTAACATAATCCTATAGGAACTATTAAAGTCTATTGATATTGATGTCTGCGGATCCATGTGTTAGTATATCAGTCCATTAAGCTTATTGAGATTTCATGTTAGAACCAATTTAAAATGAAAAAAGGAGTAATCTATCATTCTTATATACTATGTTTTTTAGTTTCGCTATTTTTCAATATGGGGCATGAGACACATATGAAGCATAACCATACACCTAAAAGATGAATTACACATACAAACACTCAAGCAATATCCCTAGACCTAAAAAAAATGAGACCCTAAATCCTATACACTCTACCAACCTAAGCTTTAAGCTAAAAAAAAATTAATTGTAGAATATAAAGCCATATTGATTACACAAAAGTCTAGAGTAGCTAGGTTGTATGAGAATATATTCAATATCAGTTAATATATGCAATTTTCGTTGTCGTTGAACAACTCCAAATGTACATTATTAACAAGTGTGGATAGTGGCATAACCATATTGATCATTAATAAAATAATATACTCGTATATGAAAAAGATCAAATGATTTGAAATATCGATATGAAGCATTAACGTCAAAGTACCATCTTGGTTTTTATCTCATTGGATTTTTCCAATGAGATGTTTTTAACAAGGCAGCTTATACATCATATCCTCAAATCAAATGATAAAGAGCACACTGGGTTCAAAGTAATTTATATTTGTGTATCAAAAGCAACTCAAAACCAAGACAAGGAAGTCAAGTGCACCGAAGTTAAATATGATATATGAAGACGTACAATTCAACTTGTATACATTAGTGAAAATGTTGAAACTCAACTATTCAACTTACAAAGTCAGCACCTCTCAAGAATTTCAAAGAACATACGTGATTGGAATGTTGTGACTGAAGAAGAATGTTGTATTTAAGGAGAGATTGATACATATTGCACTATTTTTCCTTCAATGGGGTTTTATTCCATTAAGTTTTTCTAGAGAAAGTTTCTAATTAATGAGGCGCTATCATCAAAAGCATACATAGTTTTTTATTCCATTGGGTTTCTAAGCGAGGTTAATTTTTAATGAGGCAATTTGCCTTGGATTCGATGTGTGGAGGCCCTTGTTCTCGACCAATATATCTACATAGTATAATATGGTTAATGTTCTTTCAATGGATCATTGGGGAGAAAAATACAAATGAGCTAGCAAGTTCGTGACTATTTTGTGGAGGATTTTGGTGAGGCTGAAATGATCGTGCTTTTATTATCATCTCTTTATCACCAACTAGGTTGTTGGCGACTTCTCCATGACAATAAAGGAGACCGACATCTTGCTCCCACCCCCACGATCTCATTTCTTAGAGTAGACTGTCTACTAGTTGGGTTAAAATGAACACAGATAACTCTGTTAGGGGTCTTTCAAATAATGCTAGTACTACTAGAGTCATTAGGACGGGAAGTGGTCATGCGATTTCCTTCATCATTGAGTGTTGCTCAATCTTGTTGGCCAAACTATCTAGGGCATTATTGATGGTCTCTAACATGCCTGGATCATGGGCACAAGATTTTCATTTTAGAGATTTTGGAGATGAATTCAGAGATTGTCTATAACCTTATTATAAAGGGTGTTGGAAGAATATCCGACTTGTTGTCTCCCAAGTATACTGTCAAAGTGTTGAGGCTACGTAAGAACTGTCTTATTTAGTTCTGCCATATTTTTCAGGAAGCTAATCAAATAGGGTATTTTTTATGTTCTATTGCTTTTCACATTCTATTAGGCTTATATGTATTAGATAACCCTCTAAAAGGGATTTTTTATTTTTTTCAATGAGATGTAAGAAATCTGACGATACCGTGAGAGCTCTATCTCTCTTTCAAAAAAAAACAAAATTCTCATCCTAGAGATCAATTAATATTATCTCCACATATATATATATATGTATAGTAATATATTAGGTAAATTAAACAAGTTAAATCCTTATATTAATTGCATAATACTTTTTTCCTTGCTAGATCTATCCCTCATAAAAAAGTAGAATATAATAAGATTTAAAAAAAGAGAGAGAAGAAGATCATAACATATATATGTAATAAAATAACAAAGGCACACTTAATTAAAATGTATGAAACCTCTGCATATGATAAAAAACACCTCACACACATCATCTCCAACCCTCAACTTGCAACCTCTTTCTCTCATTACTGATCATATATATGATATCTATATATCTTTCTTTCTTTCCCTCTCCTCTGTGCTTTCACAAAATCTATCACATGGGAAAGATGTCAGAAGCTCATCACCTTTATCCCACCAAACAATATTAGCTCATACATCTCATGCACTCACACTGTACAGAGAGGAGATAGAGAGAGAAAGCTAGAGAGAGAGACTTTCTCTTTCTTTCTTTCTTTTTCTTTCTCTCTTTTGATCCTCTCTTTGTTTTTGTCATGGTAATTTGCCATGAAATTATGGCCTTCCTCCCTCCTACCCCTTCCTCCTCTGATCAGCACCACCACCATGGCCACCACCACCAAAACCACCAGTATTTCTTCCAGAACCACCACCAACACCTTGATCATGAAGACCCTCCCACCACCTCCCTCTCCATCCTCTCCTCCTTCCCTCCCCAACCCGATTTCCATGGTAAATCGATCTCGATCTTGATCTCGATCTCGATCCCTCTATCTCTATATATCTCCCAGTATCATATGTATTATGAACTTAACCCTAGCTAGCTATGTATATATTTAATTTCACATAAATCGAGAAGATTTAAATTAGGGTGTTGTTTAATTTTCATTATATATATTTTATTTCAGGTGGGCACCTCCCATCACTCACCATGATGAACCACCACCACCACCACCACAGCCAGGGGCAGATCAGATCGCCGGTGATGTCAGGGTGCGGAGGGGGCGGTGGGGGCGACGACCACGATGACCTGTCGGACGACGGGTCACAGCTGGTGGGGCTAGGGGAGAAGAAGAAGAGGCTGAGCCTGGAGCAGGTGAAGACTCTGGAGAAGAACTTCGAGCTCGGGAACAAGCTCGAGCCGGAGAGGAAGGTGCAGCTGGCCAAGGCGCTGGGGCTGCAGCCGAGACAGGTTGCGATATGGTTCCAGAATCGACGGGCCAGGTGGAAGACCAAGCAGCTTGAGAAAGACTATAATGTTCTCAAGAGGCAGTTTGATGCCCTCAAATCTGACAATGATTCCCTTCTTTCCCACAACAAGAAGCTCCATGCCCAGGTACTTAAGAATTTTTTTAAACCGTAGTCGGGAAAAGAGTGCGTACAATTCGACTCCAGACTCTGCTCTAAGACGGATTCGTAGATTTCAGTACTGGGTTTTTGTTGTTGTTGCACTCAATATGTTGTCGGAATCTGGCACCTGTATCCCACATCGAATATAAACAATGATGACACATTGGATACCCTCTCCTAACCCTAATGATGATCAATTGTGTTTATAGTTTGTTGACAATTGAAGTTTCAATTTGATAATTTTTGTGTTAGCTACTTGCTCTAAAGAGTGGTGCAACGAACACCGCGACAACGAATGCTCAAGAAGGCGGGGCTGAATTCGGGACAATCAACCTAAACACCACGACGACGACGAAGAGCTATTGCTGGAGCAACAATGGGAGTGAGATCAGCTCTGATATCAACTTGGGGATCTCCACAGGGCAGCCTGATCAGGAGAGCCCATCAACCACTAAGCTGCAGTTTCCTTCATCCTTCCTACCAACAAGCTTGACTGATCTCCTCACAAGTTCATGTTCAGCACCAAAGCCATCATCATCATCTGATCATCATCATCAGCAGCAGCAGCAAATTCAGGACCATGACACCTTTTGTAGCTTGTTCGGTGGCGGCGGAGCTGGTGGTGCTGCTGGTGGCGGTGGCGGGGTTGCAGAGCAGCCGCCCTTTTGGGCGTGGGCGGCGCCAGATCAGCACCATCTTCATTGAATCATGGAGTGCTGCAGATTGTGTGTTTGATTGATTTGCCTATATACTTTTAATTATCAAGAATATGTTCACCAGGTTGAGTCAGTTGATTATTAATATTCCTTGCTATTTTTTCTGTCTTCCTTTTTTTTCCCCTTACATATATGTTTTCTATGTTGTGAGTTATTTTGTAGACCGGTGTATAGTGAAAAGTACACTAATAGTATTGTTTTGATTACTTCTTGTTTTTACTACATGTTTATATATATCTATATACCATGTTGTTAGTTCATTTTACATTAAAAACTTCAAATCACTTATATATACTAGATCTGTTAAAACATGACCCGTCCATATATATTGAAATCAAGAACCTATAGTGTTGTCGACTTGTGTCTAGCTAACGAGCAGTGGCGGATCCTGAAGCAGTTAGTTGAGGGGGCGGAAAATTGACCTCTATTTTTTTTTTTTCTAAAAAATCATCAATACTTGAAGTTTTCGAGTTTATTTATAGTATTAAGTTGTGAAGTTTAACAAATGATAAGTATGATAGAAGTATATTAATTGGTAAATGATGTGAAAAAATCATTTATATCGCTTCAATTTTGAAACGTTTATAACTTTTTACTCAGGTATCGGATTTGAGCTTATAATATATATCAAATCGAAGCTATCGACGAGAGGAATATGTATATTAAATTTTATTTTTGATTGGGGGGCGACTGCCACCTCTGGCCCTCAAAAGGATCCGCCCCTGCTAACGAGATTTAAACCTAAAATAACCATTTAAGCTTATACCAAGCTTTTTAAAATTTTATTTTATTTTCTCTTATATTTATTTCAAAACAGTTTTTCAATTTCAATTATTTTTGCCCACCTCTATTCGTCACTGTGTCTAGGGTAATTTTACACAAATATTATTTTACACACGAGGAGTCGAACATGGATTAACCAATAGATCAAATTAAACAATATTATTGGACTGGAGTTTGGTCAATTTAAATTCTACTCTTGTAGCATGAAACTATATATATATCTGATTCCTATATAAAATAATTGAAATCTCAATAATTAAATAACCCTAACCACAAATATTGATCCAAAGATTTAGAATTGCAGTACTTGTCTTTTGCTCATAATCAACGCAATCAACAATGCAGAACTATTAACAAATAATTGAAACTGTTCAATTTAATTTGCACACGAAAATTAACTATATCCAACATATATCAATTCAAGGAACAATAGATTCAATAATTAAACAACTTGAATTGAATCAAAAAGCCACCCAAACTGCATGTCAGTGATACACAAAGTAACACAATGTATGATCAATTAGGCCATCTCCAACCCTCAAATTAGTAAACAAATTAACTCCATGTTTATTACAAAATGTAAAATAAAATAATAAAAAAGGGTTGAGATTTTGCAGTAGAAAATGACGGTTAGCCATCAATCGAAATCCTCTACAACACTCCCTCTCTCGATCACTAAATTATTTTCACATTTATTTAATCTTAAAAAAAAATTATAAAAATTATATATATTCTAAACCTCCATTTTTTATATAATATGTTTATAAAACTTGGTCGGTTAAAATCTCGTAATACTCCCTCTATGTCTTATTGTTTTACCAATATTTTTGGATCAAGGTTATTAAGTTTAATTATGTGTAAGATGGGGTAATAATAATTTTTATTGTACTAATATTCAATCATTACATTGCATTTTAATGCTCTTTCTCTAGTCTCTACAAACTATTTTAAATTAGTAAGGTTAAGAATTTAGTACTCTGGGTACTAATTAAAAAGATAAATATTGAGATACAAAGATTTATAAACTTGTTCTTCCAAGTACAAAGCGAACTGACCCTACATATGGCCCTAGATTAGTTGGGTCGATCTTCAATCGACTTGATTGAATATGGATTTCATATCAGGTCGGATTCATATGGAAGGGTGGGTGGCCCTACTCCTAGTTGGAGATGCTCTTAAAATGCCAGATTGATATCTAAACGATGAATTTATCGTCAAATGCACGGTATAGTTTTTATGGTTTTTAAAACCGTGAGAAATATCGCTGTCACGATTTTGAAAACTATGAGAACTGATGGGCTTACTGATTTTGATGCGGTGGGCTTGCAGACCTCTAGTCCAATTATGCAGGCCGATGTGATAGACTTACTGAATTTGAGCTTACAGTTTTCAAAAACCGTGACTGTCTGCCCTTTGTCTAATTTCGACATGATGTGCTTTACGAGTCGATATTTCCTGAAAATTGATTTTAGACCTACGATTTTCAAAATTCAAAATTTTAACCGTTAAATATTATATGGGCAACTAAACTTCTTACCATTTTCTAAAACTATAATCACTACCGTACAAATAGTGAGATTTTCAAAATGCAAATGGTGAGATTTTCACCGTTCCCTTTCACATAGAAAGGGTAAATAAACAAAGATGCATGTCAGCAATTCAAGTCTAGGTAAATCAATCATATATATATGGTTGCTTTATTCCACTTTTTACAGCCATTATTTATGTAAGTGTAATTGTTCATCCCAAGGAAAAACAATCATCACCCCATAATTGGACATGAAATGTCCACATGTAAGGATCAATTGGTGCAGTGCAGATCCATGGATCCAATTTCTTGAGATTTAACAAAGGAGGAAAGAGGAACCTTTGAAGGGGGGTATGCAGGGAGGGAGAGGATGCAGCAAAAGCAGATCTGTCAGCAGGTGGTGGGACCCACCTCTGGCATGTGGCATGAGGGTTGTGAGGAACACCCCAACATTTTAAAAAAAATAAATAAATTATTACTTATATAGAAAATAAAAATAAAAAAGATTCTCTTCTTATTTGTTGCTTTGTTACATTATTATGACTTTTGATGATGGTGCCCTTTGGCCTTGGAAGGAAGCATCTCCATTTCTCTTATTCTAGTTTTTACACTTATCAAGATTTGATCCTATCCAAGAAGTCCAATCCAAAAAATCCAAATCCAAACTATTCTAAAGCTTATCCTTGCCTAAAATATAGTTACGTACGTGACGCTTTGTATTTTAGGGACTCTGTAATCAAATATTTACTAGTTGATCGATACTCAAGATAAAGATAGGAGAGCTTCAATTGAGTTGTGTGGGGAGCTAACTAAGGTGATGGCCCTTTGGATGTTTAGACAAACTGATCAAATTGTGTTTGGAGATCGAGCTTGTCACTATTCTTGTACTTATTATTGGATTTTGCAATGATGAAGAGCGAACTGATCATCACAAATTTAACTGGTTGGATGTTAGAGTTGTTCTCTTGATGAGCTTAAAACAAGACAGTGCCAGTTGTTGTTTCAATGATCAGTCTAACCTCACGAGGTCAGGGACGTCGCATGAACATCGTGTGTCTCGACTCTTAAGACTCCTATATTAGTCGAGTAGTTCAATTAGCTCATCCTATCTTTATCTTATACTCGGCTTGTACCAATAGAATAATCTTACTTGCTAATGGCATAGAATCTAGGAGAAATTTTATAAATTCAACAAAATTTGAGCTATTCGAGATACTTGACTTATTTACTAAATTCGATCTATTCGAGATACCTCGAACTAGCGTCGAGCTCATTTATTTACTAAAAACAAACCGAGTATAAGAGCAATTCAAAACTCGAATTGACTAGTTTCTAAGTAAGCGGAATATAAGCAACCAATACTCGGTTCAATTCACTCGAGTAGTAAGCATTGGGGACGTTGACGGTTGACCAAACATCATTCGGATCTAATAAGGGGCCAATTCAAGATAACCAAGAATTCATTGTTAATAAGTAGTAGCCCAATGTGACTACCTACTTCATAAGGCCCAAAACTTCTTTGGACTTTCGTTGTTGCAACGTAGTTCTCATTTCATGCCCAGCCCATATATTATTCTTTTATTCACAACACCATAATCAGAACCCTAAACATTAGCTTAATTATCCCGTTTGACCATTAGTTGGTTTGGTTTATTATTATTATTATTATTATTATTATTATTATTATTATTATTATTATTATTATTATTATTATTATTATTATTATTATATATAATACTACCTCCGTTCGGGAAAACTTGACGTTTTACTATTCATGCACGCTTTTTTAGGAGATAAAAACTATATAAAATATCTAGTTTTTTTAATAATTTTTTTTAACAATTTCGTAGTTATTATTGATAAGTACAAACTTGTTAATTTTTTTTTAAAAAAAATGAATATTTTATATAGTTTTTATCATTCTAAAAAAGCGTGTGTGAATAGTAAACGACAAGTTTTACCGAACGGAGGTAGTATATGTTATATAGTTCACTTGGTGAAGGTTAGAACTTAGAAGAGGATGAAATTAACAATTTTGTCAAATCCAACCAGACGCTAATGATTGTTAGGTTTGACACAAGATTACTAGAGGGTGAAATATCGGTGGGCCTTATGACTTAGGGACTTAGGGTTTACACATCTGAACACACCACACGCTAATCAAGTCAAATATACAAAATCAGTAAGGTTTTATTCTTTTTTTTTGGTACGAAGTAAGATTGTATTCTAAAATCAATTGGTAATAAGAAGAGTTCATCGGCTTATATAAAAAGGTTTGGATTCTATATATTACTCCTTCCGTTCAATAATATAATTCCTTTTAGATTTTGCACATTTTTTAAAAAGTTAAAAACCGCATTTATTAATTTTTTTAATAATTTGATACTTAATACTAATAAGTATTAAATTATTAAACAAAATTGATAAAAAAAAATTAATATTTTACTATATTTTTTAACTTCTTAAAATACGTGTAAAATCTAAAAGGACTTATTTTGTTGAACGGAGGGAGTATCATTTATATTCTTTGACATCTTCAACAATTTTAAAAAGTTTTTAAAAAAAACTCATCAAAAAGGTTTTGGATATGTATGCATGTATGTGGAGGATTTTGAAGGTTTGTTGGGGGGTTTGAAGGCAAAATTATGAAAATTTTCTCAACTAAGGGTTTTTATAAGAGTTTGTGAAATTTCACACTAGATAATATTCAAATGTCCAACACTCACCACCTTTCTCAACTAAACTTTCGGATTTCAAACTAATTTTAAAACCACCATCCAAAAAATGTAGCTTTTGCTAAAAACACAATATTTGTTCCTTTAGGAGTTCTTATGGGAGAAAAACAAAAAGAGATTCTCAATTTCTCATGTATATTGTTAGGTAGATCGACTAGCTTGATAAAAGCCAAAATCAAGGTCGAACGTGTTTGCGTGACATCGAACATATAGATGACTAGATCCACCGACACTTCGTCGACAAACAACCCTATGTTGCCTAGAATTTTGTGATGATCTTATCGATCTTCATTCACACACGAACCACATACATCGATCCTACTCTACCAACATCAAAAAAAAAAACTCAAAGTCAAAGGCGAATTCAACATTAAAGGTTATTTTTGTTCATCTATAATCAATATCTTACCTCGATGGGGAAAGCAATTTATATTCTGACAATTCATGTGATTGGTTGTTATTGTTGTAAAATAATTATATTTATTTAAAATTATTAGATTTTGATTTTCAAAACTTTAATTCTAATTTGACCCTAAGTTACAAACGACAAACTTTAATGCTTTTTTTATAAAGGATAAAAAGAAGAAGAAAAGAACATCTTTTAAAGTAAACACTTTTTTAGAAAAAAATAAATAAAATTCATACCAAACAATCCATTGACCAATTACTTGGTTCCAACCCGATTATTGCGTAAAGACACAATAATAATTAAATCAATTTTACAAGTCAAAACCATGCTTAATTGGAATTATTGTTTTTTCCGTTAATATATGGTAGTTAAGCTTTGCTCCATGCGTGAAACTCAACGAGAAAGTCCAATATTGATAATTTTAATGAGTGGGTTTTATCTAAATGGTTATTTGTGTGGAGTAAAATATCATTTTGTACTTTTAGTAGCTTCATCTCTCTTAATTAATCTTCCAAGTACATAGGTATGGGTGAAATCAAAGGATTTTACTAAGAGCATGTTTAACTGTGAGCCCCGTTTCGACCTCTTAACTTATTTTTCATCTGTCACATCAGTTTAAGAGCTTTAACCCAGAACCTTTTCACCTGATTATTGGTGAACTCGCTTCAAGGCTCTTAACTTAATTTTTAATCTATTCTAGTTTTTTCCTACAAATTTAAAAAAGCGAATTATTATTATTATTATTATTACGTAATATTTTAGTAATAATAATATTATAAAATAAAAAGAATTAATCCAATGTGTTTGACCAAAAGAAACTACGATATTACATTGAAACACTTGTTATATGGGACGACAATACGAAGAGGTATGGGCTTATTTATAAGGAAAAAAGTGGGATAAACAAGGAATTTTTTAATGGGTAAGAAGTGAAATATGAGTATTGATATCTTTGATTTTTTTTCCAGAAAAACATATGCAAAATGAGTGTCTAAGTTAAATAAAAATAACTTACATTCAAAAATATATGTTTTACATTAAAATGTCGCAAATTGGATATTTTAGAAAAATTACACAACGATGCCATGTGGTGCGTTCGAGTTAGGCCGCATGGTTGCAGCGCGCTACAACGCTTGGTTGGGAGGAATCCAAACGATGTGTTTCGTCCTCCAAAGTACTAAAACGACGTCGTTTTTGCAATAGCTTTCCGGCAAAAAAAGGGAAGTGGGACATGGCCCACAAAACCCCTTGATGAGCCCGAGCTCTTGTAAGTACTCTTGCTCGGACTCATCTCACTTTTCCTTCTTTTTTTTTTTTTTTTTGCTAATGTGGATTATTTGGACTCACCAATAATCCTACTCTAATGTCCACATCAATTGATTTTTTTTTAAAAGGTAAGGTCCAAGAAATAAGGTCCAAAGAAAAAGCTAAGGCCCAAAAAAGCGTTTAAAATCTCCTATCTTCAATATTACGTATGCCCCCTCCTATCCCTCAATCCCCTCCCCTCACAAACTTCAATTTTAAAAAAAAATTGATTAATAAAATTTTAAAAAATGGGAAGTATGTGAGAGGAGATAGAAGGAGGGACAAGAGATTTGAAGCCCTAAAAAAAGAGGGTTTAAAGCGCTAAAAACGATGCAGTACTATTATAATAATTGTTTAAAATTCAATTGCTTGTATTTTTCCTTTAAAAAAAAATAAAAAATGTCTTTAAATGTAATTTTATTTTATATCTACAAATAGACACCCATTTTACATAGGTTTTATAGTTTTTAACAAAAAAAAAACATATGTAATTATGAAGTTACAAAATCATTTGAATACTACCCATGTTTCCTTTGTTAAACATCGAATAATTCATTAAAGGATAATAATAATAATAATAATAATAATAATAATAATAATAATAATAATAATAATAATTCAATAAACAATGGTAATACACTAATATTATTGGAAGAATTCATTAAATAAAACAAGAAAAATAAAATAAAAAGTAAGTTAAAGGTCCAAGATTTGGACTCGTGAGGTGAAAATTTTAATCGTTGAATTGAGGTCATTAAGCTGATGTGGTAAAGAAAAAGTAAACTAAGAGTTCGATCGAGCCTTGATCTCATGAATAAACATGCTCTAAGGGCCGGGTTTTTTTTTATAAATTGAAATCATTTGATGCACTATAGGTAGCATTACTTCATAATTGATCGATTAATTTACGAGTTAAATAAAAAATTCTATTCTATTTATACGTAAATTAATTTAAAAAAAAAAACTAATTTCAACCAATCAAAACAATACTACAAAAGTTATAATCTTACTCTAGGGAATTCGGACTTCCTTTTTTTTAACTCTCATTAATCTCTTAAGCATGTGTTAAACAAAATCTCGAAGTTGAAAGTTGTGGGTCGAAAAAGAATTATTTGTTTTGTTTTGTTTTGAAAGGTAGCTAGAATTCTCACTAATGAAGTAATGAGTGGGCTCATATATTGTCAATTTGTCATCTCAATATATATTACATCTATCATTTATGGTTTGTAGTTTGTAGAACGTATGTTTTTCAAGATGGTTCGTTTGTTTAGGAGGTTTGGAAGTTGTTTGTTGATCTCGACTAATCACCCTAATTGCCTCTACTTTCTTTGTCTTGTATCCTGGTTGGTCGTGTTTTAACATCTATCATGCTAATTGTTGGGAATAAAGTTTGTTCTTGTTGGGAACAAAGTTTGTTCGGACACATCGGTGGTTATAACAAAAAATATATATATCAGGGAGGTGAAACCCCTATATAATGACTTAAATTTTTGTGTCAGAAGGATGGATCCTGACTCAGGATTCATGAGTCGTCCTGACCTTATAATAAAAAATAAAAATAAATCTACCAGGATTTCTTAGAATCAAACAACATGGAATGTAATTAAATTGTTTATCCATCAATGTTAATTAAGTGGTTAAAGTCTAACTTAATTGTCAAAGAGAATTCTTTATTTTCATGACTAAAATGAGGACAAGAGATCTAAAAGGGATCGGACGGGCTTTTTCAAGAAAGGTGAGATTGAATGGAACATAGCGAGTGTTCACTACTATGTAATATGTATGATTAGCTTCTCCAAAATGGAAAATAAAATACATATTCTTCAAATTATTTTTACTTAATTCAACTCCACCAACTTTCCCGTTTTACCGTTTGTAGAATAATTTAGTTTTGAAAATTGCTGTAAATTTAGAAAAAGATTTCTATTTTTTATGTTGTTTCTTTATTTTAGAGAATGAGATGGAGAATATGTTAGATAAAAAATGTCTTAGACCATCTCTAACAACTTCATTAAAATTTTCTCAAAATGGGGAAACAAAATACATATTCTTTAAATTATTTTTGCTTTAATTCCAACCGCTTCCCCATTTCGAAGATTTGGAGAATCATTAGTCTGCTAAAGATTTAGGAAATTCTCTTTATTTTTTATGTTGATTCTCCATTTTGGAGAATGTAATGGAGAATTTGTTGAACAAAAAAAATCTCAAAATTCTCCAAAAAAACTCTAAAATTCCCAAAATGGAGAAACTGTTGGAGATACTCTTAGAGCATGTCTAACAGCTTCTCTAAAAATTCTTCAAAATGGAGAATTATAAATCACATATTCTGAAATTAATTTTTTTAGGCTAAATTCCAACAGCTTCTCCATTATGGAGCTTATCCCAAAATATAGAGTTTTTTTTCCAAATTTAGATAATGATCTCTATTTTTTCTCCCGATTCTCTATTTTGGATTACGTAATGGGAAGTTGTTGGACCAAAACCAATTTCAATATTCTCCAAAAACTCACTATGGAGAATCTGTTGAAATTGGAATAAAAATAATTTGGAGAAAACAGGTTCTAATTTCCATTTTGGAGAAAATTTTGAAGAAACTGTCAGAGACCGGTCTAATACAGGAAAAAGGAAAAAACATTGATGAATCCTTTGACAGGCCGGTACTTGAGAGCCTTGTATGCTTTTGTAAAACATAACCAAAGAAAAGATAAACGTAGTTAACCAGAGGATAGGAAGTCCTAATTTATCGCACTGATTAGTTCTAAACAAAGAGAGAACTGCGGCCAAAAAGGACGTACGTATATAACGATGATGACAATTATAAGCAAAACATGCTAACTACTACTGTACTTATTTAATTCTTCCTGCAACCATGCTTAATTACAATAATATCCTTAATTACTTATCATTACCCTAGTTAATTAATTAAATAATTAATTATATATATTGTTGCCATTCCGACAAATGCTTGTGCAATACTCGTGCTACAACAACAATGGTCTAGTGTATCTCGCAATGAAGCAGGATTTGAACAGTGAGAATGTATAAACAATAAGAACTAGAAACCGCAAAAACACAAGCTGATATGATTCATTATCACGTCTTAGACAAAAATCTTGAACAATAGATATATTTCATTTAAGTTAAACCGCGAAGTTTAAAGTTGATCCAGCGAATTAACTTAACAGGATAAGATCTCAATTTAATAAGAGTGAGCAGTTGTTCAAGCTCTCATTAATATTTTTGGATTGTTTTCCCTGTGTTTAAGATCGACTGAAGCGTACACCTTCCCTATCACTTAAAATTTATATAAATATTATACATTATATATGATATATAAGCACATATATATATATATATATATTGTAAGCAATTAACATATGGAGGAAGACAATGGGAATTAATTAAGGGATTAATTAAAAAGAGGTGTTTTAAATTGTTTAGAAAAATGAATTAAGCAAGCAAACTCCTAATAATGGAGGCTTCCTCAGTGTTAGGATCAAGTGTAGACAAGAGGTGGGCCAAACGATCACTCAAATCCTCCACTTCTCTTTGAAGGTTCCTTATGTAATTGCATGTCTCCTGCAGCACCTTCGTTGCTGCTACCTGCATTATATATCATCCAACATGTCCCACTCTTAATTAATTATTTAATTAATCTATTCTTTCAAACTAAACTTACAAAAAAATGATGTTTTAAAAAGTAAATTTGTTTTTATTTGCACCCACCAAAAAATCTCAATGTGGGTCCATTTTAATTTTGTTTTACTCAATATTGCATATATTTATCATTTTTTCAATCTAATTTTACTTAGGTGTATACATTTATAAGATTCGAAAAAAGGTATTTATCAATAATAATCCTCATTAAATTTAAATCTAATTAATACTCAATAATTAAGATGAAAATGCATTTTAATTTAGATCCAATTGTTAAGGTAAAAGCCATTGATCATCTCTTACTTACAAGTAAAAAATTTACCTACGATATTTTACCATCTTAAGGTACAATGCACATCAAGTTTGATATTGGACAATGACATTTTGTTCTACACTTATATCTTGAGGTGACACTACAAGTAACATATATTTATTATGTCTAACAAACATGAGTAAATGGCCGATATCTGATTACATAAAATTAATGTATTAAGCAGCCACCCATATTTCACATAATAGGATAAGATTTTAAACTAGGTAAATGCAGAAGATGTCCCTTTATTTTAAGTCTTTCATTATAAAATAAACCATTTCTTATATTTTTATCTTGTTGCAATTATCCCTTAAACCTCCTTCATTAACAAAAGTCAAGCTCATATATTTTAATACTATCTAGCTAAAAATACATTATAAGTGGTGCATCAAATTACATATGGTTAATTTTTTTTCAAATACACAGTTATTCACCGACTTTCAATATCGACAAACATTTTTACCTGAAAAAAATTTATTAGTACCAATTTTCCGAAAATAGAAATCTGAAAAATGCTGTCATCAATCATCTAAAAATGTAAACATTATATCTTTAAGGTTTGCCATGAATTCAAACATAATATTAGCAATTCAAGAAGCAAATGATCACAAGTATGTGTCAACTTGTCAAGTCCCTATCTATGCACTCAGTAACAATATTATATATATATTGTAATTAAGGTATTTAAAATATTTCCCATAAACATGTGAAGGTCCACCCCTTATTTCTTGCTGTAATTAATGAAATCTAACCACCAACAACAACAATGCATGGGCCTTACAAAATTAAATTAAAAATCAAAGTGTTGTTTGACTCACATTTTCTAACTTTAAGTTTTTGTGTTTTCTTCATATATAACTAACAACTGTTTTTTTTCTTGGGAAAGCCATCTAGTTCAGTTCTTAAATTTGAAACAATTTTAGCTAATTTCTATATTTATAAAAGAATTACTTCAAAACATATCATATTTATGCATATATCAATTATCTTAATTTATAAAAATCGTCGAGTTTTAGGCGAAAAAAAAACTTAAAACTGAAAATTTGGCTTGAAATTTTGAAAATCAAAAGCTGATTACAGAATAAAGTTACATTTAAGGTGATTGTTTTGTTATTATATATATTTTTTTAAAAAAAAATATGCTTCAAAACCAAAAATTTAAAACACATCAATAATCCTTTGTTAAATTTTGGTGTATATTTCCACATTAATGATCAGTTAAATACTCCATGCGTATATCTTTAATCAGTGATTAGCACTAATGATATATTGGCATGGTTGCTCCTTTGATTCACTTGGCTTCTAAAGTACTACACCTCATCTTTTCAAAGATTTTACATTTTGCTTTTGCTTGATTTTCGCCTCAAAAAATTCGCAGCAAATGGGACTCGAACTCTCAACCACTTCCTCAATCATAAATTTAACACCTAACAAGTCAATTCGAACCCAAAACCAATTGGAATTGCGCAGTGATATAAAGTACACTAAAATGTGAAAGCTAGGTATATAGTTTTCACACCATGAAACAAAGTACACATTTTTTTTTATGTCAATCCAATTTGCAACGAATATTCGAGTAGTCAACTCCCTTCGACGATCTTTAATCGTTGCAAACTAAACTTGGTCCGACCAGGATTCACATAATTTAACATTATGTATAGAAAAAAAAATTAAAGGAAAAGAACTAGAAATTATACAAGTGTAGAACTTGGGAGCTTGTAGGGGAAAAGGTGAAAAGAGTACATACTTTGTCGGTGCGTCGGTTTCGAAGCTCAGGGACCTGCTGCTGCAGCTTGGAGACAAGCCGAATGATCTGATCATCGGAGATTCTCGAACCACCCCCTTGCTGCTGCCTCGACCTTCTGCTCGACATTGTTGCTTGCAGCCGAAGATCCCCCCAAACTACGACGAAAAATGAAGTAGGAAGGGGAGGAAGAAGAAGAAGACGACGACGACAAGAAGAAGGTATAAGCTGCTAGCTAGTTAGATATATAGAGAGAGAGTAGATAGCATGAGATAATGTGGTAAGAGATCTTATAGGAAGTAGGGAGAGAGAGAGAGAGAGAGAGAGAGAGAGAGAGAGAGAGAGAGAGAGAGAGAGAGAGAGAGAGAGAGAGAGATAGATTTGTGAAGGTGTTGATAAAGGAGGACCACACCAACTAAATACACAAGTAACTATATGGGGCGGTAAAAGTAACATATATCGATCAAGAGTCATGTTGGATACAATGAGGACAATACAAAAAAAAAATCGGAATTTTCGCCAAATGCCCCTGAGGTTAAGGCTAATTCGCGTGGTGTACAAAAGTTTGACATATTTCGCCAGGCGCCCCTGAGGTTTTTATTTTTTTCGCCAAATACCCCTGAGGTTTTCATTTTTTTCGCCAAATGCCCTTTTGTCGAATTTGTTAACATTTTGGTGGAAAACTAGTACAATCCTCACACCATAGTGCATAGTTTTCTTTTTAGACAATAAAAATAAAATTTTATAAGTATAAAAAATTACTATGATAAATTTAAATAAAATATTATCAAATATTAACATAAAATAGAAAAAATAGATAATTAAGTAAAAAATAATTAAATATTTATGAAAAATGTGTAAAAATTACACGAGTTTAAGATTTAAGTAGAATAGGTTGATTGGGTTAAAATTCTAAAATAAATGTGGTTATAACACCTAATAAAAATATATACTTATGATGTAATAGTTTGATATAGCTAGATTGATTAAAAAAACGTGTACAAATTTCATTAGTTTGATATTTTTTTCTAGATTTAGTTGATTGAGAGAAAATTGTAAAATTAAAATGATTATGTCATCTAAGCAAAAATATTTCTCATTTAATAGTTACAATAGGTAAATCTCATTGGTTAAAAATATTTAAAAATTTTATTATTTGAAAATTTATGTAGATTAGGTTGATTGGGTGAAAATCCAAAAATTAAGATTATTATATATAAAAAAATAGTTTTCATTATATATACACACATAGCTAGAGAGAGAGAGAGAGAGATTGGTTGCTTCGGAAAAAAAAAAGAATTCGTATATTTGGAACTATTTTTTTTAAAAAAAAGTTTTGAATTAATCTCATGGTTTTAAAAAAAATAGCATGAAATGATATCATGTAATAATGCATAATGAAATAATATTGTATAGTTATTATTAACTTTATTACATAAAAGTTTTGAATTAATCTCATTGGTTAAAAAATGTAGTATAAAATGATATTGTGCAAATAAAATTAGATAATTTAGTTACTATAATTAAATGATATTGTGCAAATAATGCCTTACAAAAATAATAATGAAATAATATTTTCTTTTCCTTTTATTTTCATCCAAAATGTTAACAATTCGACATAGGGGTATCTGGCGAAAAAAATGAAAACCTCAGGGGCATTTGGCGAAAATAATAAAAACCTCAGGGGCACCTGGCGAAATATGTCAAACTTTTGTACACCACACGAATTAGCCTTAACCTTAGGGGTATTTGGCGAAAATTCCGAAAAAAAAATTGTCAAATTGAATAGCTTATGTTGTGTGTGAAATTTGACTCAAAATAGATTTTCTTTTTGTTTTTATTTTTCTATTCTATATATAATTAAATTCAATTAGATACTAAACCAAAGCATACAATAATCGTTTTATACATGTACAAATATATATAATGACATGATCTTAATTAGACTATAGTACATCCACCCTATAAGGGGAAAGTTGACAGGGGATTCTAACTAAGTGGTCTCAAATTTGAGCCTGGCAATGGAAATTTTTTTAAATATATGGAGGGCGATATATCTTCTTATTAGATATTTTAAAATCAACTGGACCCGGTGGGGTAAAAATAAGATTTATTTTGTTATTAATTAGATGATGCAGGGATGCAGGGTCGGATCTGATATTTGAAATGCCCAAGGCGAGATATAAAAAAGGGGCCTTCTACTATTTTGTTTGGAAAATTTTATTTATCATTTAATTCCTTTATTTTATTTTATTTAACTATTTTTATATAAAAAAGTTCAATATGGGTGGTTTTTTTATTTGTGATTTTGGGTAATTATTCTTTTACGAAAGGTTTGTGAAAATCTAAATTTTATGTTTAAAATGCGAAGTTGCAACAGATAAAGGGAAATAAAATATTAAGAAAATTTTGTTTATTTTTCATAACCATATATAATGGATAATTTCTATTTTATTGTATTGGTAGTTTTTAGTGATTATTCAATGAAATTATGGAGCAAAAAATGCAACAAAATTAATGGGTGACAATAAGAATTGCACCTTGAACTAGAAGAATGAGGTTTTTTTTTAACAAATACACTATAATGACTTTAGTTAAACTTGCTAATAAAAAAATCCATACACCTCAAAAAAATTGGACCCGAGACGGAGGCCTATTTTGCCTCTCCTCAGGTCCGATCCTGATTAGATGTTAAAATCGGTGGGATCTGGTGTAGCCAAAAACAAGTTGGAGGGAGTTAGGTTGTGTGCGGCCCTTATACAAAAGACACGAACAACACAAAAATCCAATAAGGTTTCATCTCAAAACTAATTAGAAATGAGATGAGTATTCCGTTAAACTTATATGTACGTTATTCAAGACATCTCAATATTTTCAAAGTGGGACAACTCATATTCCACATTAGACATACTCAGTGCCTACAATATTGGTAATTACAAAAAGAAGAAAAAAAGCGATAGATTGGTCTTGAGAGTAGTACATAAGTTTGTAATGCACTAATATTGCCTCATACATATTCATTTGAACCCGTGGATATACAATAATGGGTCTATTTCGATCACCGGGTATTATGAATTATGATTTATAATATATGTATAATATTGTATCATAAACTATGAAATGTGTAATGTGTGACAATCCAAACAAACCCTAATCTAAGATTGTTAAGATAGTGCATAATATAATTTGTAAGGATGGTATATATGCACCATTGCTATGCACTTCTAAAGATGAATCTAAGATTCGTTCAATCTTTATATTGGTACGTATTCTGTAATTATAATGAATTATTGAAAAAAGACATTGGTGGATCCATGATCCATTTACTATATAATTCAAACACTTTAAAGTCTTAAAAAAAGAGATGTATAAATCCGCCTCATTCATTGTTTTTTAATTAAGAATTTAAAGTGTTTGAATCTATATATGATTCAAACAGATCTTGGATCCGTTTGACGGATCTTAAGATCCGTCCGTATTTGTTTTCAACAATTCGTCATGATTCGCCCCTTGGAGTGTATATAACTGTTGAGAGGTTTGGTATAACAGTGTCCCTCCCACATTGATTATAAAAGACTAAAAATGATAGATTATAAAGAAGTGTGAAACTCTGCACAATAGCTTAAACTTTCGTGTTAAGTTAACGGATCCCGATCTTATAACCGTAAAATAATAATAAATAAATAATAAATTGATATAACCCGACACATGTTTGTCCCCATTAACGGCCGCCGTTATAAGGAAGGGTGAGAAACTCTATACAAACAGTTTAAACTTTTTGTGTTAAGTTGGTGGATCCCGACCTTATAATTGTAAAAATAAATAAATAATAAATTGATATAACCCGACACATGTTTGTCCCTATTAACGATCCATCGGATATTTCACATGGTATCAGACCCGTTAAAAACAATGGATTATAAGGAAGGGTGAGAAACTCTATACAAATAGTTTAAGTTTTTTTTTTTGTGTTTAGTTGGTGGATTCCGATCTTATAACCGTAAAAATAATAATAATAAATCAATATAACCCGATACATATTTGCCCTCCATTAACGGCCCGTCGTTTCGATTCTTAAAGATAATTCTATATTCATGCATTCAAATTGGTGTCGACATACCTTCATGTAGCAATTAACTCTCCAAAATTGAGATGTTAGGTAACAAGCTGTATAACATGTGGCTTAAGTGAATGATACAGACTTCCTATAGTTCCTATGCAATTTACAACACTGAAACAGCTAGTGTAAGAAAATTGAAAGTCGATCACTTTGTTTTTCAAAACATGTTAATCATGTGGTGAATACTACTTACTCCGTATTTAATACTCCCTCCGATCCAAAATACATGTCGTTTGATTTTTTTACACATATTTTAAGAAACTAAAAACTATATAAAATATCAACTTTTTTCAAATTATTTTTTTACAACTTAATATTTGTTGGTAATAAGTATTAAATTGTAAAAAATAATAATAAAAAAATTAATATATTATATAGTTTTAGCTCCTTAAAATATGTATTGTAAAGTTAAACGACATGTATTTTGAATCGGAGGTAATAGTGTATAGTATTTGATAAAGTAGTCAATGATCATCAAATCAAAATTAATCCATCTCAGTTTAGGCTGAAATATGCTATAGGGAAAATAAATTGCAAAAATTTGTTCGGAACTTACAAAATACAAAGGTAGCCAATCCACAAATGAGTTTTTACAGTTTTACCCAACATGTGAAAATTAAGAGCAAATGGGAAATATCACAAAAAATAACACCTTGATAAGAGATGTCAGAATGAATAGTATATATATTAGCCCCAAAGGTGATTTGTATAGTCCGAAAATTAAAGTTTGCAAGTTATTTTTTTTTATACATGCGAGAATTTGGGGTGTCAATCACAGTTGTATTACCAATCAAGAGCGTTCTTACGGACGAGAGTTTGAAACTCTAAATCAGAATTCCAAGACAACGATCGATCCGAACTCTAAAGCTATATGAGTGAGTCGATCAGCCGCTCTGTTCGCCTCCCTGAAAATGTGGAACACGGAGGTCGTCTCGAAAAATGAAGCAGACGGAGAGCATTCGAAATAAGAATCTCGATCTGACAGGGAGTCGACCAAACACCATTGATCGCATTCACGATCGCGAGGCAATCTCCTTCCACAACAACTCTTTAGATCACCGGTCTCCGAGCTTCCAGCAACCCGAGCTGTATTCCAACTGCTTTGGCCTGGACCGCTGACATCCTCTCACACCTACTGGCATCGCAAGCAATCATTCTTACATCGTCATTTCTCATTACAGACCTTGCAAAAGCAAACCCAGACAGTAATAATTAAAGTTTGTAAGTGAATCTTAATATATCAGAGCTAATTATTTCAATTTCTCATAGACATTTCAATTTAAATACCTCTGTTTAAATTAATGATAATTAAGTTGTCACCTTTATTTTAAAAAAACTCAAGGCTAAGCTCCATTGTAACAAAATTAGTGCTTGTTTTTAAAGAAATCACTTCAGCTTTTAGGATAAATAATTTACCACATTTATTTTGTTCCAATGCACCTTGTGCTCCCTAGATTATTCTTCATCTTAGGATGTGTATCAATCTTCCAATACGAGTGTACCGATCTATTTGTGACATTTTCCAAAGTAGTAGTCGACTAGTCGTATAAAATCATTTGTTTCTACCAAGCCACCAATACAAATACATTTTGTCACATACTCCATATATGTCATTGTTAGAGATTTGTGTTTCTATGAAGGTGTGTTAGTGATCCAATTACCTAATTATTCATGTGGTCATTTTGCTGTTTTTTTTTTTCAATTTTCTAGCCTGAATTTATGCACCTATAATGAAATAATACTCCGTATTCTATTAGTTCTCCATTTCCATGGCCACCAAATAATTATGGCAAAGAGGAGATTCCACACAGCCTCGATCATATTCGAGTTGTCGAGCACAACTTAGGTTCATCGACAGCCAAAGCTCCCACTCCATCGTAAAGAATCGACACCGACACCATAGCAATTCAAATCGGGACCGCATTTTCGCAATCCCTTAGTAGTTGCAGGAGCATTTCAACAGGCCCCCCCATTACAACTCTCACAAGAGTTGTTCATCGTTAAATGTTGCATGGCCCGTTCAACGTTCGTTAGAAGCCTTTCATGGAAGTTAGCCAAGCAAAAAAAGCGGACCCTCTCTGGGACTTCTCCAGGTGTGAAATAATGCTTAAAATATCTTTCTAAATAGACTACATGAGCCATTGTCCTCTTATGAAATTCATTAAACTGCTCTATCATAAACAAATGCACCTGTATTGAACGAACAAGTGCGAGTAATTATTCATATTTAACAAAGGATTATTATTCATATGCATGTTAATGCGAATAATGACTTAGTACCTAGTACCTACGGATAATGTCACTGTTCACAAGTTACTTTTAATCTCAGCTGTCTGATCTTCTTAATCCGACGCTTCAGATTTGCTCACAAATTATACAGTAAGGGCTACTTACACATGATCTATCCTATATATATACACATTACATGTATCTTATATGTACAACTGTTATGAGTAAATCTTTTAACCACACAAAAAAAAATATCTTAAAACCCTTAATTACCATTGGAGGACACTTGAATAGCAGTGAGGATCCACTATTCCGAAACCCCATGTCTCCCCCTATAAGCCTATATTCTCTCCCAATAAATTCAATTTTTAATATTTTTTTAATTTTAGGGTGAGAGAGGACATACATAGGACTTTCCCTATGGGAACAAGATCTCGTCCGCTCGAATAGTTGAATTTAATGTTAAAATAGACGGCAACAAAAACCATGTTTCAATGTCGAAGTATGGAATCGAGCGGTGTAAGTCATTAAATTAAATTTACCTTAGTTTTGATGTTCCCAAATTGGTGTCTGATTTGAAATGGGCTTAAAGACAAGTGCTTGCATTTCAGTTTACAAATATACACTACCATGTGATCTTCAACGGTCGAGATTGTTCATATTGTCTAATCTTTGCCCACCCTTCCATGGTCCGTATAGATGCTAACAAATTTACACTATTTGTGCTCCTGCTGATTCGATCCGACCTCGTACCAAACCCGTAACGGTTCCACGTCCCCCTCTTTTTTCCCCTATTAGGTAAAAGTTCGGGTGATAGTATTCGAGACTCCTAGCTGAGTGGTAAAATTGTATAATCTTATCAG
This sequence comes from Persicaria maculosa, assembly GCA_963922045.1. Classification (NCBI taxonomy): domain Eukaryota; kingdom Viridiplantae; phylum Streptophyta; class Magnoliopsida; order Caryophyllales; family Polygonaceae; genus Persicaria; species Persicaria maculosa. The sequence goes on from OY998260.1 coordinate 70,112,505, forward strand.
CCACTTTGTTATCACCATGGATTATGTGAGAGAATGACACATCTCTCACTCTTGGTAGAAAAGTTTTAATGTCTGACATATTCATTTCGATTTTCCAAAAACATTTGGTTTAAAATATCCCGAATTCAATCTGATCAGTCTGAATGAGCAACTATAGATGTGTTTAACATATGGTAAACCCATTAAACTCTTTTTATTTATTATTTATTTTTCTTCCAAAGAAGAAATAACCCACAACATTTTTTTATAAAAAAAATGCATATTTCAATTTAACTAATTATAAACTAATAAAAAAACACGCCCTACATACTTGACACAACTAGTGGTCAAACCAAACTGATTTTTCCATCATCTCTTATCTATTTGCATTCATTAGGTCATAAGCAATTTTATTAAAATATCATTTATTTTTCGAAGTAGGATCTCATAGAGTTTGGGTGAAATATTGATTTTCTTACTCGTTTTAATACCCACCAAATAATTTCTCAATTTTAAATACTCCGTATTGATTTTCTTTTTATTTGCCACGTGAAATTGAAGCTCTACATCATAGAGTGTTTAAAAAGATCGGTTGGCGAGTGGCATTAAACGGTGGGATGTGATTTGATTAAGGACTGGACTAGTTAGAGCAACTCCAACAGGTATTGTAAAAAATCTTTAAGAGTAAATTACACATAACCATCTATAAAATATGGTACTTTTTACATAACTACCCATAAAAATTTAAATTACAATAAACCACCCATAAATTAGTTATCTTTTCATAAGACCACCCACCCATTAAACCTCTATTTGTTTTGTTTAAAAATATTAAAATACCCTTAATTCAAGCTTATTTGTATTTAATGCAATGATTTATTTTCATAAGACTTCCCATTTGTTAAATAATCCTATTTTACTTTTATTTTAAAAAAGGATAAATTATAATAAAATTATTCATGTTCGGCTAATTTGTCAAATGATATGTAGAAGCTTAGCTTATTTTTTCAATGATATGGCTTGTAATTTAAGATATGAGCTAATTTACCCTTCTAAGCAATAATCTTGTTTTATTTTAGAGTTTATCCCTATCTTATTCAACATTTGAAGCAGGGGAGACTGTTAGGAGTTATTGCAAGCATCGACTCTACACATTGCAAATTCAGTTTAGATATATATTGGTTGGAGTATTTAGGGTGGGTTTGAATTCCATTTCATTTTAATTATAATTCAATTATTTACCTCGGTTTATGTGAGTCGTTGGTTGTATAGCTAAAAATCTCATAAAAACTGAGGTAAAATAGTAATTTAACCAAATAATCACATACATTGGGATAAAACTATTACATTATATATAATTAATAAATTGTGGAATCCATACCCACCCTTAATTTACCTTAAATTTTTTGTCTACCAAAGACGACTTTGTCTATTTTGCATTATAAACATAATACAATCGGAATCCAAACACTTACGGTCTGTTTGGATTCCCAAGTGATTATGCTTATAAGCATAATCACTTTAAAAGTGTTTGGCTAAAAAAATTATAAGGTATTTAAAATAATAGAATTTTAAAATAAAATACCTTATAAATTATGTCAATTAATTATATTGGGTGTGTTTGGATTCCCAATGCATTATGCTAATTATAAGCATAATCACTTTTAAAGTGTTTGGTTAAAAAAATTATAAGATATTTAAAATAACGTAATTTTAAAATAAAATGTTACATAGATTGTATAAATAAAATACTAAATATTGTGTTAAGTTTGTAATTACCTTATAAACTTAATATAATTAATTGACACAATTTATAAGTTATTTTATTTTAAAATTCCATTATTTTAAATACCTTGTAATTTTTTTAGCCAAACACTTTTAAAGTGATTATGCTTATAAGCATAATCACTTGGGAATCCAAACAGGCCCTTATATACATGCAACATCTTTCCTTTACAAAATACAAACAAATAAGTTTGAATTAGGGGTATTTTAGTCATTTTAAACAAAACAAATAGAGGTTTAATGTGTGGGTGGTCTTATGAAAACAAGTCAAATTTATGGGTGGTTTACTGTAATTTAAGTTTTTATGGGTGGTTATGTGAAAAGTACCATAATTTACGGGTGGTTATGTGTAATTTACTCAATCTTTAAAATAGGGATTAAAATGTCAAAATTTTTTTAAAAAATCTACTCTAACTCTAACAGCTTCTCTATTTTACAGCTTTTTGCATTTATTATGCACTATAATAAATACAGAAATTTATAATATATAGATAATTGATGGTTAAAAAATAATAGAAGGGATGATTCATGTAGAATATGGGTGTCAAGGTGAAGGGTAAGCATTAAATTTCTATATAGAGAGTAGTGAAACATTAAATTATAGAGATTACTTCTCTTTCTCTAAATTTAGAGATTTTTTCCTCCCTCCTCCCATTTCTCTATTTTACAAATTAGTTTGCAAAAGTTGTTGGGGTGAAAAAATGCATTTTTTCTCTAAAACTTTCACTTTTTTTCTATTTTAGAGATGCTCTTGGGCTTGCTCTTAAGGTCTAGGCGAGTATTTTGGCGATTCTTGATGAGTTTTGATGATTTTAACAGACTTGGTGACAGGGTTAAGTCAAGGGTTTAAACGAATTCAAAATGATTTTAGCCGGAGTCTAAAGTTCTAAACGATTCTGAACAGAGATTTTTAAATCACTTAGAAATCCCCTTCAAGTTTACCTATTCAAACCACATTTTTTGCATGAGTAATTTCTTTGTTGGTCTCCAACATTTTAAACTCATATCAAATAGACCCCTAACATGTTAAATGTCTTGTTAACGTCTCTAACGTTTCTATACTCGAGTTTATTAACGTCTCTAATGTTTCTATTCGAGTTCATGGACAGTTTTTCCATTAAATATTAAACAGTGTGTCATTTGGAACAATCAATATATCAATCCTAGCTACTTTACCTCATATTTGAATGCATCTTAAAATAAAATTCATTTTGAACTATAACATTGTCATTTTTTTTCCTAATATGATAAATATGAGACAAAGTATGGTTGATACGAGTCATTGAAAACGACAAACTATCTTATATTTAACGGAAGGATTGTCGATAAATATAAGTAGAATGTTAGATATATATATATAAATAAATCATTTAATAAGTTAAGAGCATCATCAACAGTCCCTCTAAAAAATCTCTAAAATAGAAAATAAAATAGCAAAACCTCTAAAAAATTTACACCACAACTCCAACAGCTTCTTTATCATACAAATTTCTACATTTATTATACACTATAATAAATGCATAAATTCATAATTTAATAAATAAAATTCCAATAACTTAATTAAATCAATAGACATCAACCAATGAACAAATGGGTAGACATTGCAAGGGGTGAATGCATTTAATTTTACAGATTTAACCCTTTTTCTAAATTTAGAGATTTTTTTTCTCTTTCCTCCCATTTCTCTATTTTGCAGATGGTTTTATAAAAGTTGTTAGGGCTAAAAACCTATATTTCTTCTAAAATTGCCTATTTTCTCTATTTTACATGAGCTGTTTGGGATGCTCTAACAACCAAAAAAATTACTCTTTTTAAATGATATTTCCACGTCAAATTTCCAAATCTAAAGGGGACTTTTTTACATGGGTTCTTCCTAAAAATCAGGGTAAAAGCCCGAAAAATAAAAGGTAAAAACAAAAATAGTTGTGAAGACTATGAGACAGAAATGGTAGGCTCTAAAAAGTTTATTTATAGACAAAAAAAAAAGAAAAAAAATGGTATTTGACTAAACCGTCGGTTGAACGACAAACACATTCAGATTTTGATTATGAGGTTTTCTTCCAAATTAACAATCACTTCCTAGATTTTAGGACGAAATTAATTATCCCTCTCCCATAGGCTTTTGGCAATTCAGGTCAACAAAATCTCCATGCTCAACCCTATAAAAGTTGAAGCACCTTTTTGTTTTGTTTTGTTTTTGGTTACAAAATTCAAGCACCTTCGTTAATAAGATTCAACTTATTTGATTCTTATCATATGCTTTTATGTTTAAAAAAACAATATCAAAGCTTTTTTTGTTGTTGTTGAAACTTCAAACATGGCTTTGAAATTTTCTACTTTCTTGAACTAGATTATCTCGATTTTCGTAAAACAATGCCAAATATAACTCGTAAATTTGTACAAAGTGTGAACTCTATTTAACCACCAGGGTGTTGCAGTTCATGAGATAATCTAAATAGATTAAAATTATCAAATCCTGACTAAAAAGTCTTTACAAAGTTTGAATTGGAACACTTTTATTTTATTTGACTTATTGATGTTATAATTTTATTTTTAATAATATTTCAATATTTCTAAAAAGTTTATTATATTTACTATGGTGTTATAATCTCATCTTGTGGTCCACCAAGAAGCAGCCCCATGATATCTCATTTAAATCCACCGAAGCCGAGTATCTAGCCCCCTGCCAGTGCCACTTGTGAAGCCATATGGACCCGGGTCCTATTCGCAGACTTAATCATCTTTCTCCCATAATCCCCTATTCTAGGGTGCGACAACATCGGGGCCACCTATTTGGCCATGAATTCGGTGCTACATGTATAAGATCAAACACTTATCTCTCAACTGTCATTTTGTTAGAAAGTGGGGTTGCAAGCAAAGCTCTTCAGGTTGCCTTTGTCTTTTTGAAGGATTAGCAAACCCCTTGACATCCACTTCCTTTGTCAAGAACCAATTGCTTCTCTACCTCAAGCAACTCGAATCACGAGGGTTAGTGAGGCACAACCACAGACAAAGCCCAACCATAGCACACATTCAAGGCCTATACAACCCATCAACCTAATTGCAGAACACTCACTCATCGATGTAATTAACTGCCCTTTAGCTTTAGCACAACTCATGGTAGTTCTTCATAGCATGCTTATCTCAAATGTTGGAGACGGCTTTTTACTAATGAATCGATATTCAAAATTATTCCATTCACCACGCCCGCTGAATAGAAACATTAAACTAAAAGCCCATACAAAATGACCAGCTTTTGACAAAAAATCGATTGCATATTTTTTTGCAGAAAAGTACTTCTCCAAGAAAGTTTTCTACATCTAAGCCCACGTATTTATGCTCCATGGAGTGAGGTAATAGAGTCAGTCACTCGACGAATCCCTCAATGAAAAAGGAAAAGCTCTCAGCTTGATCTAATCATCCGCTATATTCTTTGGCTTCATGCTTGTTCAGAATTCATAAAACTTGACAAGATGTTTGTTGGGATCTTCTCCACTGAGTCCATGAAACTTTAGCAACAAGTGTATCAATCAAGATTTTTGCTCAAAGCTCACGCCATTAACAAGATTAGCCATCTTAACTATTTTGGACTGATTCTGATGTCCACGAGATTATTTACGAAGCTTCAAAAGCGTTCTCTCAATTTCTGAATAGTAGCAGGGTTGTGAACCATAACATATGTTCACAACGCAATTAACACACAAAAACAAGCACACAAATCTATCTAAATGACATCACGCACAAACCTCGTAGATTCCGACTCTCTATATATAATTTAACCAAAACACAAAAAAAACTACTTAAATTCCACCACAACATGTTAACACTACGTATATGCGTCTTATCATGGATTGACAATTTGACTATACATCTGAAGAAAAACATTACAAGTACGTATTAGAGAAAAAAATATTTTAACCAATTAAATCTGATTAATTTTGTAAAGGTGCATTTGTTATTGAGCTATTCCATAGACAACTAGACAGATGCGCAAAGAGGTTAGGTGAAGTATGATCAAGACCTAACGATTCGTTGATGGAATCTAAATTTGAGGTTTCCACAATTATTCCAAACAAGTCTTTCCTCTATCCGCTCTCTTAGCTACTTGCATAGTTTCTTAACAATTACACTCTAGTTCCATCATCTTCTCCAAAACATGATCTCATCATCGTCATGTATTTCTATTTTGATGGATTCTTACACTCCAAATCCGTTATCGATTTCTCCTTCAGAGCCTAATCTCATCACCGTCGTATATTTCTATTCGGTTATGTTATTTGCACGACAAATCTCGCCAATCGCACGATACCGGTGCCGGATTCCCGGATCGGCATGCAAAGTGCAGATGCCTACTTCCTAGGTCAGCATACATAGTGCAGATACCTACTTCCTAGGTCGGCATGCAGTTCAAGATATACAATATAATACAACAACTCAGGAATCTTGTAGCACTCGCGGGAATCTTGTAGCTTTTCAAGCTGCCGACCTAGGAAGTCATCACCATCTCAGTTTGACAGGATAGGTCGCAAAAATTGCAGGTTGACCAGTCCCAACACTGCCGTCTCAGGGAGTCGGCTTCCACACTTTTCTCGGCGACTTAAGAAGTCGGCTCTGACACCGTGCCGATGGCGAGAAATTCGTCGTCCATATAACATCCCCTTTCTATTTTGATTACCTTCTTTTCTCTGGTTGGTTTTTCTCCACTCTGTACTTATCAAAGTTTTATACATCTCTTCCTATCTCAAATGGAAGATGACTTGACAAAGCCCTTGAGTTGGGGGGCATTTTGTTGATTGTGGGCCTTTTAATGGGTGGTTTATTGTAATTTTATAAAATGGATTTGAAGCCCAATCCGGCCCATCGCCACACTCATCTTCCTCGCTAGGGTTTATCAGAGTTTCCCTCCCAAATCCTCAGACCTCAGCTCACCTGACACCATTAGAGGGAGAGAAATCAAATCATCAATCAACCGTTTCTCTCCCTCAATTTCTGTATTCGATTCGCATCAAGCAACCGTTGCAATCCAACAATGTCGGCCAAATGGCGAGCTCTGCAGCACCGCCATCGCTACACCTACAGCGCCGTCGTCTTCCCGCAGCACTACACCGATTCCTTGTCTCAACTCCCTCCGAATCTCTCCAGTCTGCAGTTCTTCTCAGATTTGAACAAGTTATCTTCTCTCACCTCCACCTACACGCAGCTCACCCACGCCAAGGCCGTCGCTGGTTCATTCAGCGCCCTCTTGGCCACCTCCGACGATGAATCCCTAATTTCCATGGCGGCCAGGTACTATTTGGAACTCCTCTTCCTCGATAACTCCCTTCCTTTGCACAGAACTTTCGCTTCCGCTCTTGCGAAATCGCGCAGCTTCGGCGGTTTGATTGGCCGCTGCTTTCGGCATCTATGCGAGGAGTACGGCGGGGTAAATGGGGGAGATAAAGGGAGAGGGAGGCGGTTTTGTGTGTCGAGGGCGGCGCTGTCGATCATGAGCACGCCGAAGTTGGGGTATTTGGTTGATGTGGTGGATGAATGTTGCGTTCTGGTGGCGATGGATGTTGTTTCGGGGTTGAATTCTGTGGTTTCCGAGACTAATGGATGGGCTCGGCCTTCGCCTTTGGTGATGGAGCAGTGCCAAGAGGCCCTGTCTTGTTTGTATTACCTGCTCCAGAGGTTTCCTTCGAGGTTTTTGGGTGACTATTCGAGTGTTCTTGAATCAAGCTTGATGGTAATTTTGTGTGTCTTGAAGTCGTCTGGCTTCTCCAGGGATTGTTTTGTAGCGGCTGGAGTGAGTTTGTGCGCCGCTCTTCAGACTTGCCTTAGTCCTGAAGAGCTCGGTTTTTTGATAATTGGATGTGTTTTTTGTGATTCAACCTGTAATTTGGTTGGTGATAGCAAAGATACATTCAACATGGCATTAGCTAAGGTTCCGGTTGAGGGGGATTTGTGTGCTGAACTCCGAAGTTTTCCTTTGCTCAGTAGGCTTTGCCTCATTCGAGGTATCCTTACGGCAGTTTCAAGAACAACTCTGAATACCGAGTTTGTTGTGGAAATGGATGGCCAGGGAGTTAGCCACATCGATGGTGTTAAGGAAAGCTCATCGCAAACTATATTATATGATTGCATATTGCCTGATCTTTGTAATTACTGCGAGAACCCCACTGATAGTCATTTTAACTTCCATGCGTTGACCGTGATGCAAATATGCTTGCAGCAGATTAAGACTTCTTTAATGACTGATCTTATTGACAAGTCTGTGACTTCTGAAGTGTTGCCTGAGGACCTGAGGGCGCGCATAATAAGGATTGTGTGGAACAACTTAGAAGATTCACTAAGTCAGACAGTGAAACAGGTTCATCTTGTTCTTGATCTTTTGCTCGATATTCAATCCGCTCTCTGTCGTGGTGATCAAGGTCAAAGCATAAAAACATACCTATGTAAAATTGCAGGTGATCTTCTTTCCTTGGGGCCAAGGTGCAAAGGAAGGTATATCCCCTTAGCATCTCTTACTAGGAGGTTGGGAGCGAACGCTATTCTGGCAATGAGCCCTAAACTTCTATTTGAGACAATACAGGCTTATATAGATGATGATGTATGTTGTGCTGCAACATCATATTTGAAGTGTTTCCTTGAGCATTTGCGCGATGAATGTTGGAGTACTCATGGAGTTGAGCGTGGGTATGAGATATATCGAGGTCATTGTCTGCCACCTGTCCTATGCGGACTTGCTTCTGGAGTTGCAAAGTTGCGCTCCAATTTGAATACTTATGCTCTTCCATGCTTGCTTGAAGTTGATGATGACAGCATATTCCCCATGCTTGCCTTCATTTCTGTAGCAGTTGGTGGTGAGACAGGTTTGGTGTATTCAGAACTAAGTTGTTTGAATATGGATCTTAAGATTGAGCAGAAGGTGGCAGTATTTGTCTCATTGCTCAAGGTAGCCCGTTTTCTTGCATTCTTTGAAGGGGATATTGAATTGTGCCAGACATTGCCTGAAGAAGGGAAAAGATATGGGCTTGAAAAGGAATTTGCCCTTCTATTCATAAAGAGTATACAAGTGAAAGTGCCTGTCGAATGGCTTGTTTTGGCGTTGACTCATGTTGATGAGTCACTCCGTGTGGATGCAGCTGAGTCCCTTTTCTTGAATCCTAAGACAGCTAGTCTACCGTCGCAGTTAGAGATTGCTTTGATGAGGCGAGCAGTGCCTTTAAATATGAGGTGCTCTTCAACTGCTTTCCAGATGAAGTGGTCCAGCTTATTTAAGAAATTTTTCTCTAGGGTCAGAACTACTTTGGAGAGACAAATGAAGCAAGGCGTCTGGCAACCGGGTTCTTCCTGCAACAGTAACCAAAATGCTCTGTCCAATGGACATGCTGAGGACTCATTTACCCAAGCACAAGATCTTTTTGGTTTCATGAAGTGGTTGAGCAGCTTCCTATTTTTGTCATGCTATCCATCTGCGCCATATGAGAGGAAAATCATGGCCATGGAGCTCATTTTGATTATGATTAAAATTTGGTCTATTGTACCTCCACCTTCGGGGAAGTTGGTGTCTCCATCTTCGGACGAGCAGCTTTATCCTTTCAATAGAAGTCTGACTTTACCTGATTCCACACTGTTACTTGTGGGATCCATGGTTGATAGTTGGGATAGGTTGAGAGAGAGTTCGTTCCATATACTGCTAAGTTTCCCAACACCACTGCCTGGCATATCATGTGGCAACATGGTAAGCCAAGTTATTTCTTGGGCTAAAAACTTGGTTTGCAGTCCTCGTGTCAGAGAAAGTGATGCTGGGGCTTTGGTCATGAGACTCATATTTCGGAAATATGTGATGGAGCTTGGTTGGACGGTAAGAGCTTCAGCTAGCATCGCTTGCCTTAAATCAGAGTCTGAAGTTTCAAACATGAGACAACACATTTCAGTATCGAGTTTCCCTGTGATTGAATATATAAAATCACTCTTAGATTGGTTACGTGATGCTGTAGAGGATGGAGAGAAAGATCTTCTTCAGGCATGCCGAAACAGCTTTGTTCATGGTGTTTTGCTTGCTTTAAGGTATACGTTTGAAGAATTGGATTGGAACTCTGATGTGGCTTTGGCCTGTGTTCCCGAGATGAGAAATGAACTAGGAAAGCTGTTGGATCTTGTTACACGGATAACTTCATTGGCACTTTGGGTCATTTCAGCTGATGCATTGTGCTTACCCGAGGATATGGATGATGTCCCTGATGATAGCTTAATGATGGACCTACCAGATGACACAGATAGGGATGCTTCTACAAATGTTGATGGAGTAGCAGATTCAAACACTTTGCAAGGGGTGGGACCAACAGATCAAATTGTTATGGTTGGCTGCTGGCTTGCGATGAAAGAGGTACCTTCATTCATTTTCTAGATGTTACTAATCTGCATGAAGCTAAAGCCAATACTATCTGAGGAAAATAATTAATGGTAGTGTCCTTCCACTAACACAAATTTGCGGTTCATTGCATAAAAGTCTTGCAGCATCAAATGTTTGTGCTTTATGTAGATAACTTTACCACCAAACAGCAGGGCATAATTTTTTTTTTTTTTTTTTTTTTTTTTTTTAACTTTCTAGGTCTTTTTTTTAAAGCCTTTGTGACGTCAATTAATTTTGCGGAGGTGGTAGAGAATCCGTAAACGTTTTAAATCCATATTTCGCTGGGAAGAACCTACTAAACTTGTTTCCTTTGGGGCATGCGTGTCACGACCAAGAACAGGAAACTTTAGCTTTTCCATCATGTAACTAGAAAATTCTTGAATATAAGTGAAAATGGAACTTTTGTAATGGACCTAGTTCTGCTAACTTCTGAGTTCTGTTTACTCTTTTTATCTTCATTTTCTCTGATTACATGACTGTGTTAGGGTTCGTTTGGTTTGAGAAGCTTATACATAATAAGCTCCTTGGCACCGCAAATAAGTACTTTATCAGTGTCATATAAGCTCCTCATAAACAATCAACTCATCATGCCAAAATCAACCTTTAAACATCATACTTATTTGAGATAATTTCCTGGTTCAGTGGTCCTGGTGTGGTGAGTGGTTGTTTGACCAAAAGCATAATTAAATTGCCCATTTCCTTTTGAGGGAACTGTTGATATCTTGGAAGTTATTTGGAACTGTAGGAATTTGATGAAGTTACTGATCCCGTTTTCTTTTATTTTGGATACTTTCAAATAGTTAAGTTTCATCAGATATATTTGCTTATGAATTGATTTGTTGTTAAGTGCTAAGTGCTAAGATGCCTTGCCAAATATGTACCATTGCATGCTACTTATCACTCTTATCATTTTCTCTTGCTGATCTCTGTCTGTGCTTATTATGATAAACAAACAATTAAGTAACGAGCAATTTTCTTTGGGTCAGCCTTGCCAAATATATACTCCCTCCGTTTGAAAATATTTGTCGTTTAACTTTTGTGCACGTTGTTTAAGGAGCTAAAAACTCTATAAACTATTATTTTTTTAATCAATTTTTTTTATAAATTGATACTTATTAGTAATAAATATCAATTTATAAAAAAAATTTGATTAAAAAATAATATTTTATAGAGTTTTTAGTTCCTTAAACAACATGCATAAAAGTCAAACGACAAATATTTTCAAACGGAGGGAGTATCATATTATCATTGCATGCTTCTTATTGCTTTTACCATTTTCTCTTGCTGATCCCTGCTTGTTCTAATCATAAGCAAATAATGAAGTTATGAACATTTTCCTTTGCAGGTCAGCCTTCTTCTTGGGACCATTATTAGGAAAATTCCCTTACCAAGTACCACCGTTCCAGATTCGGACATTTTATCTAATGTTACAGATACATCCACTGATATTGTGCTTGATTTCAAGCAATTGGAGGAGATTGGTGACCATTTCTTGAAGGTTCTTCTAAAAATGAAACATAATGGCGCCATTGATAAGACAAGAGCAGGATTTACTGCTCTTTGCAACCGTTTGTTGTGTTCCAATGATCCAAGGTAAGCGACTTTTTGTTTTAGTTATTTTTCAAAAATCCTGATTGAAGTATGGAACAAAATTTAAGGCTTGGGGATTCGACCCAAGGTTAGCACTCACCTTTTTTTATATACCCTATCATAGTTGTTTGCCAATCATGAGCTTATGTATCTTTAATAAGTGTTTGCTAAGTGAAGTTCTCATGACCATTCTTCTAAACATGACCTACTGAGCTCTAGCACCTATTGGTGTATCCTGAAAATATGACAGACACCTTTTATCATTGTAAAGTTTCTCTGATATTTCTGCACACATGGAGTTTCAAAAGTTCCATCCTATGTATTGGAGTAGTGTTTAGGTACTGTAGTTCGTTCGCTCAGGTACATAATTCTGCTGGTGAAAAGTTTGATTTGTATAAACTTCTCCATCCTCTTTTAATTTCTAAAACACATGCAGACCTTTTTTTCTTTTTTTTTTTTTCTCTCTTCCTCATCTGAACCCACTGCAGTTTTCAACACATTAGAAGGGTGATATATTTTTTTGAGTAAATTGTACACTAGTTTTGGAGTATTTTTTTTTAAAATTGTTATTTCAGCTGTAAGAGATGACAATTATATGAGAATTATTCTAATGATTTTCTTGGCGCTAATATTGTGTGGCCTTGATCATGATGTCTTTAGGCAAGAAAGACGAAAGTATCATCTACCCTACTTTGATTTCATAAACAACATTGTAGTGTTCTGTTCTTTCTTTTCTATATGTATGTGTAATATGTAAATGTATGTATGTGGCTAGTTCTATTGCAAAGACATTGCTTTTTCTTTAATATATAAAGATGTTTGTGTTTTCCCATTACAAATCAGTTTCTGAGGCCATATATTTTCTGTAGCCTTTGTAGGTTGACAGAATCTTGGATGGAGCACCTAATGGAGAGAACTATAGCCAAGGGACAAACAGTAGATGATCTACTGAGGAGAAGTGCTGGTATACCTGCTGCATTCTCTGCCTTCTTTCTATCGGAGCCTGATGGTGCACCGAAGAAACTGCTTCCTAGGGCACTGAGATGGCTGATTGATGTAGCTAGTGGATCGTTGTTGCCGCAAACTGAATCAAATTGTGTTGATGAAGAAATTCACAAGACCCCACTTGAAATCTCAAACCAAGAGAATGTGTTGGAATCATCAGTTGGGAATGACGTAAGCACCATGCCCTCAAAGATGCGGGTTGAAGGTGTCATACCGATGGTGCATGCTTTTAATGTCCTTAGAGCTGCTTTTAATGATACAAACTTAGCTACTGATACTTCTGGTTTTTCTGCTGAGGCCATGATAGTAGCGATACGTTCTTTTTCCTCACCCCACTGGGAGGTTCGTAACAGTGCATGTCTTGCATACACTGCCTTGGTGCGCCGAATGATTGGATTTCTTAATGTACAGAAGCGGGAATCCTCACGGCGTTTTCTAACTGGTCTTGAATTTTTCCACAGGTATATGTTTATCTAACCAGTTCTTTTCCTGTTGATCTTTAATCAGTCCTCTTGTCCTTTTACCTTCATTTCGTTCTGTTTGAATATTGGACAATGAGTTTTACAAGATCCAGCTTGTTCATGTCATTAAGTGTAATAACGGCTCTTTGTTCAATTTCTTCCCCTTCTTAAGGTACCCAGCACTGCACCCTTTTATAATCAATGAGTTGAAAGTCGCAACCGAGTTGCTTGGAGATGGGAGGTCACAATCAAACCTGGCTAATGCTGTGCATCCAAGCTTATGTCCAATTCTGATCCTTCTGTCTAGGCTTAAGCCTTCACCCATCTCAGGTGAATCCGGAGATGATGTGGACCCCTTCCTCTTGATGCCTTTTATCCAGAGGTGCTCAAAGCAAAGCAATCTGCGTATTCGCGTTCTTGCTTCAAGAGCCCTAACAGGCTTGGTGTCTAACGAGAAACTGCACAGTGTAATGTTGGATGTTGCCTCTGAATTACCTTTTTTAGGAAACCAGACGAAATCAAATCCTTCTGTGACCAACTTGTTGAAGTTAACTGATCGAGCTGGGGGTATTTCTTTGAATTCCATTCATGGGGTGCTGTTGCAGTTAGGTGCTCTTCTGGATACTAATTGTAGGAGTCTAGCTGATGCTTCTATGAGGGATTCAATTCTTGAAAACTTGGTCAATCTTCTTGTCAAGTGTTCATGGGTTGGAAACCCGATGACCTGCCCTTGCCCCAAGCTGAACAGTTCTTTCCTCTGGGTTCTTGATCACATGCTTAGTATCACAGGAACTTACCCGACAAGCAAGTATTATGACGTGGTCTGCAGCCTTCTGTCCGAGTTGTCGTCACTGTGCTTGTCCGTGGAGGTGGCTGACAGGTCTTCTTTCTATGATCCTACAATGGAAGAACTTCGTAAACAAGCGGCCATTTCATATTTCAGTTGCATATTCCAAAGATGTGATGAAAATGCTGAAGGTATCCATTTATGGTCGTGTGAAGCATCATCCACTAACAGTATGGTTGGGAGAAAACCTGAAGCAAAGAATGGATCCATTGTTGTTGAGGAAAAGCTTATGCTCTCAATGTCAGACGCATCTTACGAGGTTCGACTAGCAACTCTCAAGTGGCTTTTCCATTTCTTAAAGGCAATGAAAAGCAATGACCTCGACAAAGTTCAAGAAAAAAATGAGGTCGGGGCTGTATACCTTTGGGCCAAGCCTAATCTGCATACAACGCTAATGAAGCTGTTATCTCGGGAGACACATCACAAGTGTGTATATTATATCCTCAGGATCGTGTTCTTGTGGAATATGTTACAGATTCAGAAAATGAGTGACAATGGAGATGTAGATGGCAGATACATTGGAGACATGGATTTCACATCGGTTCTAGAGCTGTGGAATAAGCTGATTTCCATGTACGAAACTGCATCGCACTCTAAAACCGAGGAAGCACTCATCTGCTGCCTGGGATTGTGTGTGAAGCAGTTCACAATCTTGTTCAGAAATATCGTTCTTCCTGATGGCAAAACGTGGGCATTCGAGAATAGCAAGCCAGATGAGCTATCTAGAGCTACTCTCTTGTACGGATGCATTAGTCATTTCATTAGCTTAATCAAACAGCACAGCGATGCATCTGAGTCTGTGACGATGCGCAAGGCTGCAGCAGAAGCAATGGTCTCATCTGGATTGCTAGAGCAAGCTGAGTTAATTGGTTCCTCCATCATCCCTGGTCGGATTCCTTTGCAGAATCTTTCTTCCTCCCATTTCGAAGCCAAGGAAGCCATTGAACTGTTTGCTTATCAGATTCTGGACATTTGGTTTACGTGCATCAAGTTACTGGAAGACGAGGACGTTGACTTGAGACGGAATCTTGCGCAGGACGTTCAAAAGTGCTTCCAGAGCGGATTCAGATCCACTTCTCAGTCGGGATATGTCCCAGCTCAGGTGGAGAAAGTGATGGAGCTGAGCCTCGAGTTCCTCTCATCAACCTTCGGCAACTGGATCGTTTATTTTGATTATCTTCTCACATGGGCATTCGATACCGCAAGCTGCTGCGTTGTCTCTGGAGACGACCTTGTCAGGAGAGTCTTTGACAAGGAAATCGACAACTACCACGAGGAGAAGCTCTTGATCTGTCAATTATGTTTTTCCCACCTGGAAAACCTCCCTGTACTGAACCACTACAAGAGCAACAGTCCCGACAAGATTGAATTTGTCGCGTTTCTGAAAGCGTGGAGAGGTAGGTTCCGTGACCAGTTGACATCATTTACGCACGAGCACATGCAGAAGCTCGGGGATGCCCATTGGATTGGTGGTGCCGGGAATCACAAGGATGCCTTCCTGCCGGTGTATGCAAATCTCCTCGGCGTATTTGCCCTTTCGAAATGCGTTTTTGCCATTGAAGGCAATACGGGTAACGATCTACTTCTTGAGGTTGTGGATCTAGGGAAGGCCATTAAACCATTCCTTAGAAACCCATTGATACTTAGCCTTTATGTCTTGGTGGTCAAGCTACACGAGGAGTCGACTGGGGCCTCAGCCGGCGATTCGATGGCTCAACTGCAAAGCGATGATGGCTTGTGGGATTGTTTTGATCAGTATTTTCTTCTTAGATAACTCTATCACAGGGCAAATTCAGAATTAGGGTTTTTTATTTTCCCTTTCTTGATCGCCATTTGTAATCTTTTGGCTATAATCTAAGAATGTATTCTTACGGGGAGATTATCTACCCTTGAAAAATGTTTGATTTATAGTAGTCAAGTTCATTTCCAGGCCGGATTCGAACTCGAATATCGTTGCAGACGCCATAGCAAATTGGGGTTTTTTGTTTTAGGACCTATGATAAGAATCTAAATTTCTCACATATGTGTTAGCAAGCGAATATCGTTGCAGACGCCATAGCAAATTGGGCGATTTCGCTTGATGGCGATCTAATTTCTCACATGTGTACCAGATTGCATATCTGAACTCATATCCCTCTTGATTCCGAGGGGGTGATGTTTTTAAACATGAATTATGCCAGCCTTTTGAAACAAAAAAAAAAAGAATCGAAATTGAAAAAGATTTTCTAATAAAATATAATAAATCCTAAGAATCTAATTAAAAGAAAAGATAATCTAATTAAAATTTGAAATATAATTCTTAATTAGAACTCTTATCCTATGTTCTTGCCTTTTGGGGACTATATAAAACTCGAATCTAATTAAAAAAAATTAAATTAATTAAAATTTTTAATATAATTTTAAATTAGGATTCTTATCCTATGTCTTATAAAATCTATATCTTATGCGGACATGCGATAAGAACCTAAAAATTCATTGGCCCTAGGATTGATATTTTTTCTTTTTCGGTATTTTTTATTCTCCATTAATTTTATGTTTGATTATCAGGTTTGTTCATTTACAGACTTTTTAGTTTTTTTCATGTTTCTCACAAATACATGATATATATATATATAATGAATAAATTTATATATATATAATGAATAAATTTATGTAAATAATATACATTTTTTAAAAATATAAATCAGTGGTGTAGTTACTTCGTATTGAAAGATTTAACAAGAATAAAAAAAATATCGTCTCTTAAGTTTTAAAGTTTTTCATTCACAAAATTTAATTAAATTCAGGTATCAAATTGAGAAAAATATAATTCCAAGTGATCACCTTGACAATATTGAATAATAAGTAAACATTGATAGTAAGAGTTACTAGGAGCCAGCCTGTTAGTGTTAAGTCCTACGTAGTATAAATTTTCTTTTGCCACTTTTATGTGCATTAAAGTTACATTAATTTCACTTTAGAGTTGGTTGTTGACAGAACTATTTCTTCCTATTGCTAATAAATTTTAACATAAAACATTACTGTGTTCTTATATGCTGATCGAACTTCTAATATATACACACAATACACTCGTACGTACACACTATTCTAGTCAGACCATCATATCATAATTTGATACTCTCTCTATTCAGAAATAAATGTCTTTTGACTTTTTGATATGTTTTTAAGGAGTTAAAAATCATATAAAATATTAAATTTTTTTATTATTTATTTAAAATAATTTTAAAAATAAGTACTCTATCCGTTTCCAAATAAGTGACTTTTTACTATTTATGCACGTATTTTAAGGTGATAAAAACAATATAAAATACTCCATCCGTTAATTAAAACTTGACGTTTTACTATTCACGCACGCTTTTTGAGGTGTTAAAAACTATATAAAATATTAACTTTTTTAACATATTTTTTAAATAATTTCATACTTGTTACTATTAATTATGAATTTATAAAAACAAATTTAAAAAATTGTTAATATTTCATGTAGTTTTTATCATTCTAAAAAAGCGTACATGAATAGTAAACGACAAGTTTTAATTAACAGAGGGAGTATTATTTTTTAATAACTTTTTGATAAACTCATACTTATTAATAATAAGTATAATATTATTAAAAAATTAATTAAAATTTTAATATTTTATTTAGTTTTTATCCTTCTAGAAATACATGTTTGACTTGAAAAAGTCACTTATTTGAAAACATGGAAACAGAGGGAGTATAAAATTATATAAAAAATTTGATATTTTATATAATTTTTAGCTTTTTAAAAAACGTGTTAAAAAGTTAAATGACACTTATTTTTAAACGGATAGAGTATATTTTAATTCCGAGTAAGGGTTCGTTTGGTTCAATGTGGGAATTGAAATTCCCGAGAAGTTACTTCATGGGAATTGAATTCCCGGGAAGTCCAATTGATGGGAATTGCGAAAATGTGTTTGGTTGATTTTTTTATTTTAAAGGATTAAAAGGGGGAATTGGAAATTTCCAAATACAAAATGAAGAAAGTTGAACTTACCTAGGGGGACTAGGTAAGTGAACTTCCTCCATTTTGGGGGAATTCAACTTCCTGTAAAGTTGAATTCCTGCGTTTTTTAATTTCAAAAATATCAACCAAACACATGAATTTATCCTACTTCATGAGAAGTTCTACTTCCTGGGTTTTTGGGTTTCCGACCAAACGAGCTCTAATATATTGGGAATCAAAGTGGGCCATTCTCATTCTTAATCCCTTAGGAATGGTACCAAATTAAATTTGCGGTAAACCTTCTATAATCGGTAACGTTAACATAAACCACAAAATCTTCATTTTCAATAATATATTTGTTGTGACGAAAGAACAAAAATTCAAACAAATAAAATCGACGCACATAATTTATTATGATTCATCAAATTGACTAAATTCACACTAAATTAGAGATTTTATTAATAAGTTTCAGGATTATAAGACGGGGTCACTAATATTGCACACTGATCGATAAACGATAAACTTAAGCCAATGTTATTTACACCACAAAATTTACTATTTACACCACATATCTCACTTTTTATATTTTTTTAAAATACACCCTGCTCCTCTTGAGTCACACATCTGCCCCTCAAGAGGCGCATGATATTTTACATTAAAATACCCTGCGCCTCTTGAGGGGCAGGTGTGCGCCTCTTGAGGGGCAGGTGTGTGACTCAAGAGGAGCAGGGGTGTGATTCAAGAGGCGTAGATGTGGTGCATATAGTAAAATTTATGGGTGTAAATATTATCACCCTAAACTTATGAACTTGAAAATTAATACCATTTCAGCTAAACCACCGCTAGCCCCTTGGACCCAACCGAACTTGCTAGTTGGGGCTTCACCCCCAAACTCCTTGGACCTTTGCTGGCCCCGACCCCCTGCCCCCTGGTGGTTACCATTGAGTCATGATTCAAATGAATTGTGTTGAATAACACGTACTCTAGGTTTGCCTACATGAGATTTTATAACCTTACATAAATCTATCAATAAGGCCTAAAAGGATAAATCTAATTCTAATTAAAATACTATATCTTATCTAGATTCTATTATATAGATAAATCTATCAATAATAAATTCTTTAAAATAAACCATATTCGATTCAAATCATCCCATCAATATTGGTACAAGTTTTTAGTAGCAATTTTCTTTACTTCCTTTTATTGAGATTGAATTGGCTTTCTTTCACACAATTGTCTCTCTCTCTTTTTTTGGGAAATTCCGTTTGATGCCTCTGAGTTTTTGACAATACCGGTAATTGGTGTACGTCTCACACTAGACGTTGATTATCCTTAGCTTGGTTAAAGTTATTCTTTGCAGGATGTGGGTCAAGCCACACTTGAAAGCGCGCTACTTTTTTTTTGTCCGGATGGTACTTCTGAGTTTTATCAAAAGTTCGGCTCATACCCAAAACTCGTATTTTCTTCTTTTTAATGAATAAAATCACCCTTTATTATTTATTTCTTCACGAAAAACCCCATTTACTTTTAACATTGCACAAAACTACATATTATCCAACTAAATTCAACATACAAGTATACAAACCACCTTTATTTTTAAAATTTTACAAAATCACATATTTTTAATTAGTCTTACATGCATGTTACTTTGGTAGTTTAGTCTTCACATGCATGTTACTTTGGTACATATTTTTAGTTAATAGTGTTAATTAGGTAAAAAAGTATGAGTTGTTTATTTATGGTAATTTTCCTTTAGGAAATGAAAAATAACCATTTGTATTTTTGGAATGCTATATATGAAGTGAGAAGAGGCATGAGATCAAAGTTTGTTCATCCATTGTGGCATGTCCTTTGGACCTTAATTTGGTACTTTGGTAAGTCCTTTATAATTTGGCAGCTAGTTTTTTGGTACTTGTATATATCACATCTGTTTTTGGCTCCTCTATGTTCTTTTTATATCCTTTTGTTCACACATTGATTGTTATTCTTCATCCATATATATATGTGAGATGCCTACCAAAAAACCCTAAAGCACACTCCATACCTAACATTCGAATCCAACCAAGAAAAAAAATCTCTCAACTTGTAAAATTGGTATTTTTGTGAATTTTCAAATAGCCCCAGCCTCATTGCAGCATTTCTAATTAAGCACAACATTAATTTTTCAATTTGTTTTGAAAAATTAGTTTATTTTTGACATTACACCATACCATGAATATAATGTACCATTGTTTCACCATATACTAGTGAAATTGACAGTGTGGCGGTGAGATTGACCTTTTCGCATTATACAACCACTATAATCGACCTTGCCACATATTTAGAACTACATAATCTCATCTGAAATGATGCTCTAATATAGATTACTGATCGTGTATATACAACTTGATCATGTACATTGCTGTACATTTTCAATTTAATTATAACCTAGCTAGACATAACTATATGTCCTACATCCAATTCTCATAAATGCCTACACGATAGCGCAAGAATAGCTTCCAATCGATAGTCCTATCTTAGTAGGAAGTTTCTTTTTGATCCAAATGAACCATATTTTATAACCATATATAGGAATCTCGACGACTAATGCTCCAAACAACTCTTTCTCCATCGTCGTGGCCAACGACAGAAACAGGAGCCCTAGGTTAACTTGCAAGTTTTTAACAATATACGTACGAATGAAGGCCTTCGTTTTCCGAGTTTTTGGAGATATATGTATTATATGTAGCATATCCATTGTCCATGTGCTAGTGTTGGATGTACATGTGAAGATTTTGACATCCACCCAAATTTTTGAGAGAAAAAAATGGAATGATCATATACCTAATGTTTTGTTCCCCATCCCTTAAAACTTCCATGTCCATGTAATACCTAACTTGCAGAATATACTATTTGCTACATTCATTTATGTATACAATGTAACATGTAAATAGCTGTAATATGTAACAAACATGACCATTCATTGATTATTTATGGTTGCAGATTCTCTAATGTACTATATATGCAACAACCATGATTTATGATACTATCATATGAGTTTAAGAACCTTTTGCTATATATGATGATCGATCTAAAGCTCAACTACATCTATGAATTCGGTTAGAGATATGGAACGACGATAAGGGCGCCTATGATGATCTAAACGACCCAAAAGATCGATCTAGACGACAAGCAAGTGATTGTAAACGAAGCGCGATTATGAAAAAAAGATAGCCTATTAGAAAGCTTTTGCCAATTTGTTCAGTGCTTTGATACCTAAAAATCTCTATGTTATTATATGTATAACACTTTCTTTTGAACACATAAAGCTCACAATTTCCAAAAGAAAAGAATTAATATTATAGTACAAAGTAAAGAACACAAGTTGTTTATTCATCTAACTTTGAATTCCATCCATATATAGCACCATAAAAAAAAGCAATAAAAATTCCAAGTGATCTAACTTAGTTGGGAATCATCAAAATTCAATCCAATTTTTGAGTGCTTGATTAATTAATTAAGGAGTTTAATATTTTGCTTTATCATAACAACCAACATGATTAGATGCAAGTAGACCCACCACTCCTAATTGATCACACAAGCACAAACCAAGAAGAGAAATTAAACCACTCAAAAATAATTAAACACACAACACAAAGTTTAGTTGATATCAAATCAATCATCTCAAAGGATAGATGAGCAAGATCCACCAAACCACACCACAAAATCAAATAAAAACCTACCCCCAAATCTGCAATTAATAATTTTATATCTTCCAATCCAAATCAACACATGTATATATTCATGTGTGTATTGTGCTCATAAATACCACACAATCAATCAAAAAGCAAATTCAAAGCACCAAAAAAAAAAAAATCTCAAACCTAATTTTACTTATAATTATTAATTAGCAGTAAGAGGAGGAATTAGGGGGAGAGGTGCACTCGGCGACGACGTCGGCGGCGGCGTTGGCCTCCACCTGGCGGCGGTGGAAGCTGCGGTGGCAGCCGCAGGCGGCGCAGAGGAGGGCTCCCTGGGAGCCCTCCTCCGCGCTGCTGGCCATGAACTCCCGGCACCCGTCGACGGCGTAGCCTCCGATGGCGGCGGCGTGGTTCCTCTGGCACTCCAGGTACCACACGCTCCTCGCCGGCAAGGATGAGGGCGCCGTGCTGTTTCTTCTAGAAGCTTCCTCTGATCTCCTCACCACCCTCTTCATGGTAACAAAAAAAAAATTAAGCTCTTAATTTCTATTCTCCTCTTCTATGGCATCAAAATGTGCGGAGAGTGAGAATATGAGAGAGAAAAAGAGGGTTTTATAAGTTAACCCTAAACCCTCTATTTATATATAGTTGGATTGTTTACCACTAAGATGTATTTTATTTTATTTTTAATTTTTTAATATATATATGTATATATATATATATATAGGGTTAGTGAAAAATGAGCTAATAATTAACTCATGGTATAGAGATGGTTGAAGATGATCATCTTAGTTACATTGTGATTTGTGAGGAAAAATATTTTAAGTATATTTTTTCCATGTCGAAAATTCTCTATAATGCGCGTTATGGGTAGACCTTTTACCTTATTGACGAATAAATGTCATTATATGGACCTGGTGTTTTTGTCGGATTCATTTGAGGAGCGATTCTATTATCTTGGAATCGACAACCATCTTTTTCTTTTTATATTTAATTATTAATTATAAATGTTAATAATTAACTATTACTTGACATTGAATATTTTTTAAAAATTAATTAATCAAAAGGAGTATTGACAATATTGGAGATAAAGAGTAACATACACACCATTGCAAAAAGGATTAATTGGTTACTTTTGTATGTAACCCAAACTTAATTATTTAGTCTGAATACACATAGCAACTTTAATTGAATGGATTGAATTAATAAGGATGCCCAACTAGTTCCGGCCTGATCACAAATTTAGGATTTGGTTTCTATAATAATATCTCCAATAATTTTTTTTTAAAATCTCTAAATGGAAAAGAAAATACTAAAATCTTTTTAAAAAATTATAATTTTTGAGTTTCTCTATTTTGCATAATTTTACATTTAATAGATGTTTTAAATATTTTATCTATTTAAAACAAATATATAAAATTTTATTTTCACTCCAATCTCTGTGTTTTAAATATTACTACTTACTTTCATCGTTTTAATTTTTTTTATTGTCATCTCTTTATTTTAAAGAATAAAATAGAGGAGTTGTTCTGATAGAAAAAACCTTATTTTCTTCAATTTCTCTACTTTTCTCTAAAAGAGAGGATCTCTAACAATGTAACATTTAGAATAACATTGATAATTATTAGCTTAATTTGATATGAAATTTACTAATCTCGCGATTAATCAAAGCCCTAGATTGATCCTTAAGGACTCAATTTTTGAATTGATGTTTCAACCTCCAAGAATAATACAACAAAAGGGATAATTGCTTCTTTGTAAAACAAATTCAACCACAAAAGCATATAAAAGGTTGTCTATACCATTTTTGGACGAAATGTAAATTTGATTGTAAAATGAAAGTTACAAAATTAACCCCGGCCTGTGTCTTGAGATCAAGCAACAAATAATTAATTAAACTAATTAATCAAACCAGATCCCACGTACATACAAATTAAATGTCAAGTACCTCTCTTTAATCTTTAATTTTGTCTGCACATAGCTAGTCATCTTGATTGAAATCTAACCATAAATTGATAGCAAAACTTTTTGTTTTGGCACCCAAAAGTGATTGTTTTTATATAGAACAAACCAGCTAGCATTGCACATATAATTGTGTTGTTTATATATATACTTGATGCTAAATATATCTACCTGTAAAATGGACCTAATCACATGGGATCAGATTAGGAATTGAATTGGATGCCAAACCCTTTTGAGTGCAATCAATTTAGGGAAAATTACACTAAATAATCCCAACTTTGGGAGTAGTTTTGAGAAATAGCATAAACTTTCAAAGTTGCATAAATAGCCCAAATATTATATATTTAAAGCAAGGATTTTGTTTATTACAACTCACATATATAGTATCTCTTGCGCGCCAATATTTGATCTTTTCAAAATACCAATATATAGCATGATATATACAAAGGCGGAGCTAGAGGGGGTTCTGGGGGGTCACGTGACCCTCCCCTCATCCGACAAATTACTTAGGTGTATTCTCCTTGTCGATAGTTTTGCTTTGATATATAATACGCCCTAATCCGACATATGAGTAAAAAGGTATGAATGTTTGAAAATTATAGGTGTATTAATCACTTTAATTTTATTCAATATACTATAATACCTTTACATTCACATATTATAATTCATCTCGAGAGCTTCGAAACCACAGGTTACATTACTTATTTTGAGAATTTGGTAAGAGTTTATGCAAGTTTAAATTTTTTTTATATCTATTTATACATTATTACATGTTCAGAATACAATATTTATTTATTGCGTTTTATATCCTTATTTTCGTTTTATATCCTTATTTTTGTTTTATATTTTTGTAGTGGTTTATAACATCGTTTGACACTAGTTTGTATTATCGTTTGACGCTAGTTTATACTATCGAACATAGTGTGTTTTACGACTTTTTTCTCGATTTTATTGTCTACTATTATGGTGAACCCCCGCTCAAAACTTTCTGGCTCCGTCCCTTATATATATGAGTTATAATGAGCAAAAATCTCAATGAAAGTGATGTTTCGGCTATTTTTCGTAACTATCCGAAAGTTTGGGGGATTTAGTGCAATTCACCCTTCTTATTTTATGCGTGTGTGAGATATGAGTTCGTGCAGACACATGCCCACAGATTGACATGTGGGAGTCAACAAAAGTCAAGGCCATGCCAGTTCTGGTGTATATGCTTTTGCTTGAATTAATATTTGTTATTTTAATTTCCTAGTGTGAATTAACACTGAGTTGTTTATGTGTATGAGTATCTCAATGATCGATATGGGCATGCACTGACAGCCCTGAAATTAAGTGATAAAGGCTGCATCTTTAAATTTGGATAATCTAACTTAACAAGTATTCACATCAAGATTCAAGGGTGTTGAGTGTTGACTGCCGAGTGCTGTGCACTAACCAGTAACCAGCTAGCTAAGAAAAGGGTAAATCTCACATAGAATAATGTGTGTGTATATATATATATATATATATATATATATATATATATATATATATATATATATATATATATATATATATATATATATATATATATAGGGTCGGGTTCAGGTGAGAAGGGGTGAAAGGGTAAGAAGGAAAGAAGTAATTTGATTGGTCCACGTGTCCAAAAGTGAATTAAAATTAGAAGACACACGTATTCCCCCAATTAATTAGTAACACTCATCCAAATTAATTAGTAACAACTCACTCTCACAGGTAACGTTACGCGCCAATCAACAAAACTTACTAATTAATTAGACAATTTACGTACATATGAAAAGTGTTTACATGGACTTTTAAAAATTATTTTTTGGCATTTTCACTTGTTAAAAAAATATAAAAAAAATATTTTTGGGTGTAATTTAATTTTATCTACACATAGACACCCACTTTGTATATGTTTTGTTCAAAAAAAAAAAATTTAGTCACTGAACCACTCTCTATTAAGTCACTGAACCACTCTCTATTTAGTCACTGAACCACTCTCTATTAAGTCACTGAATCACTCTCTATTAAGTCACTGAACCACTCTCTATTAAGTCACTGAACCACTCTCTATTTAGTCACTGAACCACTCTCTATTTAGTCACTGAACCACTCTCTATTTAGTCACTGAACCACTCTCTATTAAGTCACTGAACCACCCTCTATTTAGTCACTGAACCACTCTCTATTTAGTCACTGAACCACTCTCTATTAAGTCACTGAACCACTCTCTATTTAGTCACTGAACCACTCTCTATTAAGTCACTGAACCACTCTCTATTAAGTCACTGAACCACTCTCTATTTAGTCACTGAACCACTCTCTATTTAGTCACTGAACCACTCTCTATTAAGTCACTGAACCACTCTCTATTTAGTCACTGAACCACTCTCTATTAAGTCACTGAACCAATCTCTATTTAGTCACTGAACCCCTCTCTATTTAGTCACTGAACCACTCTCTATTAAGTCACTGAACCACTCTCTATTAAGTCACTGAACCACTCTCTATTAAGTCACTGAACCACTCTCTATTAAGTCACTGAACCACTCTCTATTTAGTCACTGAACCACTCTCTATTTAGTCACTGAACCACTCTCTATTAAGTCACTGAACCACTCTCTATTAAGTCACTGAACCACTCTCTATTAAGTCACTGAACCACTCTCTATTTAGTCACTGAACCACTCTCTATTAAGTCACTGAACCACTCTCTATTAAGTCACTGAACCACTCTCAATTTAGTCACTAAACCACTCTCTATTTAGTCACTGAACCACTCTCTATTAAGTCACTGAACCACTCTCTATTTAGTCACTGAACCACTCTCTATTTAGTCACTGAACCACTCTCTATTAAGTCACTGAACCACTCTCTATTTAGTCACTGAACCACTCTCTATTTAGTCACTGAACCACTCTCTATTAAGTCACTGAACCACTCTCTATTTAGTCACTGAACCACTCTCTATTTAGTCACTGAACCACTCTCTATTAAGTCACTGAACCACTCTCTATTTAGTCACTGAACCACTCTCTATTAAGTCACTGAACCACTCTCTATTAAGTCACTGAACCACTCTCTATTTAGTCACTGAACCACTCTCTATTTAGTCACTGAACCACTCTCTATTAAGTCACTGAACCAATCTCTATTTAGTCACTGAACCCCTCTCTATTTAGTCACCGAACCACTTGGTATTAAAACACCGAACCACTTGGTATAAACCTCTGAACCACTTGGTATAAACCTCTGAACCAATTAATATAAAACCCCTTAACCAATTAATATCAAATCCCCTTAACCAATTAATATCAAATCCACAATGGCCACCAAACTCAAACTCCCGCTAGCATTGTGCCTCCTGGTGCTCGTTTCCTCTGCCCAGCAGTGGCCGTGGCAGAGCCGTGAAGGTGCCCACCAGCAGCGCGGCCACCTGCAACAGCAGTTACAACAGCAGTGCGACATCCAGAGGCTGACCGCCTCCGAGCCCAGCCGTCGTGTCAAGTCTGAATCTGAATCGCAGTGCCCAGCCGCCTCTGAGCCCATCCGCCTCCGAGCCGCCGTGCGACATCCAGAGTCTGAATCTGAATAGACGATCGACGAGATGATGTAATGTTTGCAGGGAGGGTTTTGAACGAATTCCCGGCCATCGGCGGCGGCGCCAGTGGCCTCGTGCTCTCCTCCGTGAGCGGGGCGACCAAGGCGAGATGAGAAGAAGAGAAGAGGGATCTGATGAGGGAGAGAAAGAGTCGGTGCGCGTGAGTGTTTTTTTTAATAAAAGAAAATAGATCCGTTTCCACCAATCAGAGGGCTTCTTTTCTTCTCACCGGATGGAGCGCTTCTCACCTGATCTCGATCCTATATATATATATATATATATATATATATATATATATATATAGAGGTTGGATCCCGTGTAAGCAACCCTTACGGTGTAATTTGTGAGCAGAGAAATTATTCGCAGGTACCAAGCGATTATTCGTGTATAATAATGTAATTATTCGTATGTATGAACAAATGTAATTATTTGTAAGTAACAAAAGATTATTCATATGTATGTACATACGAATAATCACTTCGTACCTACGAATAATGTTACTGTTCACAAGTTACTTTTAATCTCATCCGTTTGATCTTCTTAATCCGACGCTCTAGATTTGCTCACAAATTACACAGTAACACTTGCTTACACAAGATCTATCCTATATATATAGGCTGGATCTCGTGTAAGCAACCCTTACGGTGTACTTTGTGAGCAAAGAAATTATTTGTAGGTACCAAGATGTACTTTGTGAGCAGAGAAATTATTTGTAGGTACCAAGCGATTAAGTATACAAATGTAATTATTCATATATATAACAAAAGATTATTCATATGTATTTACATACGAATAATCACTTGGTACCTACGAATAATGTCACTGTTCACAAGTTACTTTTAATCTCAACCGTTTGATCTTCTTAATCCTACGCTCTAGATTTGCTCATAAATTACACAGTAAGGTTTGCTTACACAAGATCTATCCTCTCTCTATATATAAGGCTGTGTTTGACGCTAGATGTTGTTTTGGAGATTATTGAAGATGTTGGGAGATGTTATGAGATGGAGATTATTTTAGTAGATTAACGAGATGTTGGAGATGGAGATTTTTTTTTTGTAAATAATCTCGAAAAGGTGTTTGGTGGATAGGAGATGGTGGTGTATTAAAAAGAATGAAAATGACAAAAATGCCCCTACCGACTAGACCTGGGCAAATGCGGGCGCGGGCCGGGCTTGGGACGGGCTTTACCCAAAATATTGTCCCGGTGTCGCGGGCGCGGGCCGGGCTAAGCCCGCTTAACGGGTTGGATGTCGTGTCCAAGCCCGTCCGACATTGCGGGCGCGGGCTACCCGCGGGTACCCGCAAACCTAACTTTTCTTGTGTATATTCGACCCAAAAAAATAAATTTATATACTATCTGAACTATGGGTGGGCACAAATACCGCAAATTACGGGTCCGTCATAGTCCCGTTCCGATCCCAATTGGATTTGGAAAAAAATAGTGAATCTCGTCCCGGACATTATATATATAATATATTATATATACATAAATACAGTACATATATGTATATATCATACATAAATATAATGGCATATATACTGTGTGTATATATATACTATGATACCCCGAAACTCCATTTCATAGCGGTTTCACGTTTCTGGATATGAAGAAACTCCGAAACTCCGGGGAAACACCTCATAAACGTTTTTGACAGGTCAGAAACTTTGACCGTTTCGTTGACCAGAAAAGTCAGAAACCTTGACTGTTTCCGCTTGGTCAGAAACGTTTGTGCCTTGCCAGGTGGCGTTTCCACTAATTTTATAATTGAAAAGAAATAAAAAATCTAAATCTAAATCATACTTCCATTCCTCTCATCTGAAATTCTTGTTTCCCTCTAGCCTTGCCGCCTTCTTCTCCTCCATTTTTGGTCTTCCCTCCTCTCCTTCCTTCCGGTGACCCCCTTCTCTCTGCTCGTGTGTGCTCTCCTGGTAAACTCTCACTTGCTCAGTGCTCTCTCCCTCTCGGCTCTCACTATGTCATCCTTAAATGCGAGTAGCGGTCCTAGCGGAAATCATAGTGTTGAACAAAGCTAGTAAACCAACTCTACAACTAATGGAGTCGAAGATCAGGAGTAGGGACATTTAAAATGTGACATATATGTATTGATTTATGTTGAGGAGTAAGGATACTGTTTGTTACGGTACTAAACATTTTAATTTGTAGCCTAATGTTGCATTCTATGTGTTTGACTTGGTGATATGTTTATTGCATTCATTTAGACCTTTAAATGAACGTATAATTCATGTTGTCGTTTCCTCGGAATTTCCGTTTCCTACAAAATTTGGATTGCCGTTTCCCCGTTTCCGTTTCCGTTTCTGTTTCCGTGTAACATAGTATATATATGCATGCACAATGTATGTATATACTATGTATATATGCATACTTTACACACACTGTGTATATATATACAATGTATGTATATACTTTATTTATTTTTTATAAAAATTAATAATTAATATTATTTATTATATATGTATTCTAATAAATAAAAAAAGTAGCGGGTACCCGTTACGGGTCTAGCGGCCCGCAACGGGTATATTTGTCTTCCCAATCCCATACCCGCTGCGGGCGCGGGCCGGGCTTAGCAGCCCGCTTGGGCTTCACCCTCTACCCAAACCTGTCCAACAAGGCGGGCGGGCGGGGCGAGCCGGGCAGGCCAGCCCGCGTTTGCCCAGGTCTACTACCGACACTACCCCTGTCAAAGATTGAATTAAATCCGTTTGTGCAGCATCGACGATGCTATTCTTGTTTCTTTCGAAAGGATGTCGACACATATTACATACTTTGTACAAGGTGATGGTGAAGGTTAAACAAGTGGAATTGGAAACAAGGGCGTTGAAGTAATGGCCTCCCAGTCGAATGTTCAACAATGGCGTCCTAATGGCGTCCCATTCTATGCTTCAACCAGGGCGTCCGACTCAATCCTTTGGTGAACTCTATCTCCCATTCTCAAGCACCGTCACCAGTGGCTTTCCATTGCCGGAACCCTAGAGAGCCGACTGCTCCGAAGCAAAGCTCCAACAGTGGCGTCCCCTTCCAATCTTCGACATTGGCGTCCGATTCGAACCGTTCCCGGCGATACAACGACGACGGGAGAGGAGAACAGAGGAGAGCAGACGAGAGGATAGTAGGGGCGAGGAGATTACCTTGGTGAATGGCTTCGATGAGGATGGTTCTTCGATTCCTCTCCACGACCCCCGCCTCCAGATCTGAAATGTTGTAATTGAAGGAACCCTAAGGGCAAATCGGTGACCTTTATGAAGGAATCCCCAAATAATCTCCATAATTTTGCATCTCCAAGATTATTTTTTGCCTTTGATTTCATCTGCTTCCATCCCCTTCATCTCCATCTCCCATCTCCGCCCATCTGCTACCGAACACGAACACCAGGAGATGAATTTTTTTTTAATCCCCTTAATCTACTACCATCTCCCATAATTTGCTACCGAACACACACCAACACCAAGAGATGAAAAACTCTAGCACATAAGTATAGAGTTTTTATAATGTGTTGACTATTGCTGGATGCTACAACCTTGATTTTCTATATGTACTCGATCTCATATTTGACGGGTTTTTTGTCTGTCATTTTATATGATCTCTTATAGTTCGAAAATTTGCATTTTTCTAATAATAATAAGAAGAAGAAAGTACAAAGGAAAGAAAAAACCTAGAATTATGTGTATAAATCTTTGGGGCTAATGCAATTTAAAAAGTTAAAAGCATTTTTTTATATAAAAAAATTCAAATTTGAAAGTCTTATGGTGTGATATAAAGTGAGACATGGTGAAATAGTTATATAATATTTTAAGTTTCCGAGATTAGAAAAAAGTGAACTATTATATAAATTTCAACATGCTTTCACATATTCAATTGATTTAGCTAACATATCAAGAGACTCTAAAAATAGACTCGAATCAAACATGCTCTGATACTATAGTAAGATAAAGCCTATAAATGAGTTCAGAGTGACCGTAATCTATAAATCCAATACATATATAAACTTAGAAAATAAAAATAAAATAGCGTACCAACCTTTTATATTGATCAAATTTTTTTCTTTATATTCAATATAACATATATGAACTAATATCTCGGATATTGAATCTTATATCATAAATCCATATATCTCGAATCCCTAGCCATATTTGTTCATTTGTGGGTGGGGTATACCGGTATAGTATGCCTGAACAACAGGAGGGAAACAAGCAAACATGTTTAGCTGCAAAACAAAAATGTTAGATGCACTCGGAATTCTTTCAAGGCATGGAACAGGGTCAAAGTTGATGGGCCTGGTAGACTTTAATTTGTTGCTTTTAATTTGTTTTTGTTATGTGATAATATTAAAATTATTGGGAATGTTTGGGAACACTAATGTTTTGTTTTTTTTTTTAAAAAAAAGAAAGAATTTTGATAAATCAAGAGATCGAATAGGTTGGTGACGGACAAACTGGCATAACAACAAGCCAAACAAAAGAGAAAACAACATTGTAAAATGTAAAATTTCTCTTGGCTGTTAGTAGAAACAACGCAGAGAATTTTTGACAAATAAATGTGAAAACTTCTAATTTAGATTCGGTTTACAACAAGTCGTTAGATTTCGATCACATTTACAACTTCTATTAACAACTATCAAAACCCAAGAATTAAATGTGGAAATCCTTCACTAAGGAACAAAGACAAAAATTACATAGTTATAGCCTTATAGGTGTAGGTTGTTTATGTAATCAAATAAATTCCTTGTCATTAGTCTTTAAGAAGACAGATTATAAGGGAAAAGACAAGCCCATAAACAAGGATTGTCACAACATGGCCCAACAGATAAAAGTTTGTAGAAATTAATTGGTTGAAATTTATTTTCCCTACAACTACAAGGATTAAAAAAATAATAATAATAAAAAAATAAAAAATTCTGCCCATGGGTACTCATTAGTAAGGAGTGAGGGGGTTAATGAGAGGTAATGTATTCGATCTCAGCCTCCACCCTTTCTCCTGGGTGAAAAAAAATCAAGGTTTACCTTGTTACTATTTGGGTCTAGTCAGTCGGTGCAAGTTAGTTTACTCGGTGCATGCCTCTTGTTAGTTGGGTCATGTACTCGGGATTTGCCACAAAGGTGGGTTACCCTCGTTATAAAAAAAAAATCTAGAGTAGGAAGGAACTAGGCAAAAGTGGGGCTTGAACAAAGTGTTGTATTGATTTTGTTAAAGTAAAATGAAGCCCAACTACCGGCCCAAAAGGCCAGCCAGCAAAAGGGCCTAAATGCAGTGTCTGCATTTGTAGCCACATTGCTCGTCAAACAAGCATAGTTTTTAGTAGATGTCAACTTGTTATAAGCAAACCTTGGGATCAAAGATACTCTAACGATGTGCTAATATGATCTAACTTTAAAGAAATTGAGGTTGAGGATGATTGATAAGTGATTCAATTCCTACCCTGTTATATGAACTCTTCTTTTCCATGTTCTAAGTGAGTACAATGTATAGGTTGTATGCGATGTCGCCTCATGGGGTGTAATATCATCCATGCCTCTAAAGTTTTGCTTTCAAGCAAACATTCAAAAAGTTACGGGAGAGGAAACAAGAGAGATTGATTTCTATAATAGAATCCGTTACAAAGTTTCTCTTATTTACAAAACTAGCCCTATGTTTCTCTAAATTACAAACATGTACCATATATTACATATTATATATACTCTATTACCCCCTTCAATTTGGATCGGGTGTATCAAACACCATGCCTAAATTGAGTTATAAAAGTATGTGGTGTTGCTCGCTCAATGCCTTGGTCATGAGATCAGCTAGCTGCAAGTTAGATGGCACATGTCTGGTCTGTAAGAAGCCCTTATGTTGTCTTTCCCTTACAAAATGTCAGTCAATCCTTAGATGTTTTGTCCTCTCATGGAAGATACGGAATTTACAACTAAGTGTTGAGCAACTTTATCGTCACAGCGCATGGGAATCGGAAGAGGGATTGAGACCTATAAGTGATTGAACAAGTCTTGGAGCCAAACCATGTCACTTATTGTGTATGACACAAACATGTACTTAGATTCATCTGATGAATTTGAAATTGTTAGTTGTTTATGTCTTCCAACTAATAAGAGATTTGTCTAGCATTATGCAATTACCTGATTAAAAAAAGAGCAGGGAGGGATTCTTATTCCTTTGAGACTAGACCTGAACAAACATAGGTCAACTTGCCCGGTCCGTCCAACCCGTCCGGAAAAATATGCGGACTTGGACAGAGTAGTAGGCCCAAGCGGGCCGACGGACCCGACCCAGTAGGCCCAGAGGGTCGGGCTTGGGCAGAGGGTGAAGCCCAAGCGGGCCGACATGCCCGACCTGGTTTTATATTAATATTATATATAATTATAATTATATAAGTTATATATAGTATTATATACTAGTATATTATTAACATAATAAAAATATATACTTAATTTCTATAATTTATAACTATATTACGAGTGTCATACTACTGCTAAGTGCTAACTATTCTCAATCCTAAACACTCTCATCTTTAAAATACTCTCTCTCGCATAGTCCGAGTATCGCCTGAAAGTATTGGTACAATATAACGTTGATTTGCATTTGTTAGTAAGCTAATATTGTCCAGATTTGTCTCACATTTGAAAGTATTCGTATAATGTTGTGATTTGCCTCTTTTTTTTTTTTTATAAAAAATTAGTTTTATTTCGGAAAGAAAACGAATTTGAGACACTAGGTACGCTGGGTGGCCCGGTCCGACAATGATGGCGGACTTAGATAAGACACTAGGCCCAAAAACCGGGTCTGACCCAAACCCGGCCCGATTTAATGGGCTGAAAATTTAGTCAAGACCTGGCCAAGTCCGCCCGGCCTGGCCCATGCTCAGGAGACTTGCATGTCAATCGCTGGCTGGATATTAGCCCACCAAGGCGAATGGCCCAAAAGTAGGAAAAGAAAGAAAAAAGGTCCAAATGTTAGTCCATTTATTTCAACTCCATTGGAAATCAAAGTCTTAATATCTCAGTGTTTCCTAGACGATCAAAATATCATGATACTAAATTACTACCTACTCCTCTGAAGTCCATTAGGACTACTGACCGGGAGTCGTGTGTGCCAGTAGCCTAACACATAAGTCAAGTAATGTTTCATCCTAAAATCAATAAATAATAGAAGTAATAGTCCACTAGATTATTTACTAAGACTTGTTCATTCATAATTTAAATATAAAACTCTCTTTAATCTCTTCGCATATCTCAACACTCACCTGGGGGTGTTGGAATTTAGTTGGTTTCAACTTTGTCTCAGTTGAGATGTAACCGTTCATTCCTTTTTAAAGATTTTGAAATGCTTATGGTCGATGTTAGATATGTTTCCAAGTGTTGGATCAAGTTGTATGTTTGGCATTAGTTTTTGTCAAGTTGTTCCCCTGCTTTCGACGATAGGTTGTGCTTTAACAATATCTATATATCTATATAAACTCTTAATTTAGAAGAGTTTAGGATGATGTGTCAATCTTAGAGGCATTTTAGGAGTTTTAACCAATCATATTTTTTGCCATTTTTCTTTGATTTTCTTTAATTCTCTTTTTTATTCTTCTTTATTCCTTTAATTCTCTTTTTTCTTTAATTTTAATAACTATTGGGCTTAATTCAAAACATTGAATTCAAATTTATTTACTAACTGTTGAGTTTAATTCAAAACATTGAATATAACTATTGATTATGACACATCACATTTAAACAATGTTATAATAATATTGAGGTTATTATTCCTGAGTAATTTAAAATATCTATATTTATGTATTATACTTTACATAAGATTTTAAAAAAATAATTTTCTGAGATAATTGTAAGATACATTTGTTGTAAAGTTTTTTTTTTATGATTTTTATCTTAACATTTTTTAATATTTTTATATAATATTTTAGTTTCAAAAAACGCGCCATGGCGCGGGAATCATACTAGTTGTACTAATTTTGGAAAGAGGGAGGGACACAATTATATTATACATGTAAGAATCGTTTTGAATTAATACGATATAAAGAATTTTATATAATAGAGTACAACAATAAATGGCCGGTGTTATTTTTAATATAAAATGTCATCGGTTTATGATAAAACACTATCATTTTTTCCCGTTAAAAAATAAATGAAATACCTGGAAAAAAAATCTATATAAACTCTTAATTTAGAAGAGTTTAGGATGAAAATCGGAAGAGGGATTGAGACCTATAAGTGATTGAACAAGTCTTGGAGCCAAACCATGTCACTTATTGTGTATGACACAAACATGTACTTAGATTCATCTGATGAATTTGAAATTGTTAGTTGTTTCTGTCTTCCAACTAATGAGAGATTTGTCTAGCATTATGCAATTACCTAATTAAAAAAAAGAGTAGGGAGGGATTCTTATTCCTTGGAGACTTGCATTGGAAATCAAAGTCTTAATATCTCAGTGTTTCCTAGACGATCAAAATACCAAGATACTACATTACTTAGGGCTGTTATTCGAGACGAACGAGCCGAGTATTATTTGTTCATATTTAGTTCATTTAGAATATGAACGAGCTCGACCCGAGTCTACATTTTGACTCGAGCTAAAAAATGTGCTCATACTCGACTCGTTTAGGAAATGAACGAGCTCGAGTAGAGCTTTTTTCGAGCTTTAGGCAGTTCTACTTGCTCAGTATACAGTAACTTCGAGGAAATTTTAGAAATTCCATAAAATTTGAGTTATTCGAGTTTAATTCGAATGAGCTGAGCTTTGGACCGAACTTAAAAATGTGCTCATACTCGGCTCGTTTAGAAAATGAACGAGCTCGAGTCGAGTTTTTATCGAACGAGTACGAGTCAAAATCGAGCTAGTCGTGTTCACATAACACCCCTACATTACTACATACTTATATGAAGTCCATTAGGACTAGTGACCGGGGGTCGTGTGTGTTAGTAGCCTAGCACATAAGTCAAGTAGGGTTCCATCCCAAAACCAATTGAGGATAGGAGTAATAGTTCACTAGATTATTTACTCAGACTTGTTCATTCATCATATTTTCAATTACAAACTCTCTTTAGTCTCTTCGCATATCTCAACACTCACCCTAGGGTGTTGGCATTCAGTTGCTTTCAACTTTGTCTCAGTTGAGATGTAACCGTTCATTCCTTTTTAAAGATTTTGAAATGCTTATGGTCGATGTTAGATGTGTTTCCAAGTGTTGGATCAAGTTGTATGTTTGGCATTAGTTTTTGGCAAGTTGTTCCCCTGTACATTTTTGTTAG
This sequence comes from Persicaria maculosa, assembly GCA_963922045.1. Lineage (NCBI taxonomy): Eukaryota > Viridiplantae > Streptophyta > Magnoliopsida > Caryophyllales > Polygonaceae > Persicaria > Persicaria maculosa. Next base: position 70,149,041 of record OY998260.1, read on the forward strand.
GTGAGCGTGTATTGCTTACCTGCTTTCGAAGATAGGTTGTGCTTTAACAATATTGTACTAATTTTGGGAAGAGGGAAGGACACAATTATATTATACATATATGTACGATATCATTTTGAATTAATACGACATAAATAATTTTATATAATACAACAATAAATGGTGTTATTTTTAATATAAAATATCATCGGTTTATGATAAAACACTATCAATTTTTCCCGTTAAAAAAATAAATGATATATCTGAAAAAAAAAATTAAATAAATAATTATAGAAAACGCAATATAATAAACATTAAATCAATATTCGGATTGTTGTATGAGTCGGTTAGCTTGAGCTTGACTCGGATTTTGCTCAATAAAAGCTCGGTTTGAGCTTCATTTATTAAATGAGTTAAGCATGCATGGGCACAATTTCAAGCTTGATTCAAAAATCGACTCAGGTCGAGTGAAGCTCAAATTTTGTGAAATTTATAATTTTTTCTTTAAGTTACTATGTCAAAAGCAACTAAGGTTGCATAATACTTGAAAAAAACTTAGCTCGAGCTCGTTCATTTACTAAACAAGCTCAGTATGAACTTGAGTCCAAATTTAGACTTGACTCAAGCTCAACTCGTTTTTAAACGAGCTAAATATAGTCAAGCAATACTAAATTTTGTTTGGCTCAAATAACAAATTTAGTCAATATATAAGTTGTTGTACTTTTAACATATAATAATGTATAACCAGACATAAAATGTTAAACTTGCGTAACTTATTATCTAATTGTCGAAATGATTAGTATAACCTCTCATTTCAAAGCTTTCGAGATGAATTATAGTATGTGAAGATTAATATAAGTAAAATATTTTTTTTTTGTTTTTTTGGAAGCAGGATAAAGATTAGGATAGCCGCCTACGACCGGGCTTCTTTCCTAGCGCGTCCGAGAACACAAAGTTCTGGATCAGTCACCATGTTATCATCGGCAGGGATGTTGTGGGCCAGACGTGCAATCCTGTCAGCCACCGCATTCGAGTCCCTGAAAATATGACGAATAGCAACATGAGACAAAGAGTTAAGATGAATAATCGTGTCAGCCATTAACAGCTCAATGTTCCAAGTGCACGACCAGTCCCCCAGTAGAGCCTTTATAATGACCAGACAATCCCCTTCACTCAGAAGGAACTGAACCCCCAGTTGTTTTGCCTTTGCAGCACCCATGTGTAGGCCCATAGCCTCTGCGTAAACAGCCGAACTATTATTACAACGCCTGACCCTAACGAGCAAATATTACCATTATGATCACGGATGACAAAGCCGTAAAATATAAAAGCATTATAGTCTATTGAAATAAAATTAAAGTGATTAATATACCTTTAATTTTTAAACATTCATAACTTTTTACTCAAATGTTGGATTATGACGTATTATATATCAAAACGAAACTATCGATGAGGAGAATACACCTAGACAATTGCTCTATAGGCTTACATAAAACCTAACGCTTGCTTGGCGCGCAGTTGCCCTAACTAATTCGGTTTATATATAATTACAACACCACATGATTTTGTCACCACATTATTAATTTCATAGTTGGTTTAATAATATACATACATATATATATATATCATTATTAAAAAGCGTAAATAGTAAGGATATCAAATAAATATATAAAAAACAGACGTTTGGTTTTATTCAATTTTGTAATTCAAGATGACATTGACACTAGACTCACTGAATATATTGAAGAATCGATTTTTCTATCCTATGCCCTTGGGCATAGGATAAGAGTTCTAATTTAGAATTATATTTTAAATTTTAATTATTTTAGCTTTTCTTTTAATTAAATTCCCAAGGTTGATAATTTTTTTTAATTAAAAACCGTTAAGAATTAAGGTGTGTGATAAGTTTTGTTTGTAGAGTAGGGAATGAACAAAGAAAGAAACTAAATCTTATATATAAAATATATATGATTTTTTTGTTTGGAAGGCGAGTTGAAATAATTACAACACAATAGATTAGATGATATGATTACTATATATATATATCTTAAAATTAAGAAATGAAAGGAGGGTAAGGGAAACAAATTTTGTATGAAAATTAAAATAAGAGAAGCAGAATAACAATTTGAATTTTGATAATTGAATCTGTAATACATCAAATCTGCATCTCGTGTTCATCGATCCTCCTGCATAGTCTAGAAGAGGAAGAGGCGGGGCTCGCTCCCCCGGAGGAGCCTCCGACGCTCAAGTCAGAATGTGTCGGCTGTATGAGAAGCCCTCCTTAACCCTAGTAGACCGATCATATATATAATGAGAGTTAGGGTTTGCGATTAGGGTTTACCGTGTAAATGAAGATTATGCCCCTGGATCTTTTATCGAATTACTTTTGCTATATCAATTGCCCCTCGGGTTTCCTTATCACGATCTAGTGATGAGGGAAGACGAATAACTTGATACTTTTCACCTGTTACGATCAAAGATCACTAGTGATGCTTGCCCCTTGTCTTCATTGTATCCTACAAGCTTTAGCATTCTCAACTGAATAGCACAATATAATGCAGTTGGTGCGCTATTAACTGATCAACTGAAAGTTACTGTTCAAAATGATTAGATGAATTCTTTGCCATAAATGAGAGATAGTGTTAGTTGATGACATTCTCGTTTGAATTTTATTTATGATCGACAATTTGATGGTTTTCATTGAGGTTGAGCATTTCGCCTTAAATGACATTCTTATTGCTTGATTTTGACTTTTCCTGGCCCTTAACGGGTTTATTATGGCTTAAAATTGGCTTTAAGTGGTCGTAAGTGACGATTCTTTGCCCATAAGTGGCGATCTATTGGCCTTGATTGGCGATCTATTAGCCTTAAGTGGCGAATCTTTGGCCTGAAATCGGCGTACTTTGGCCTTAAGTGGCGAACTATTGGCCTTGATTGGCGATCTATTAGCCTTAAGTGGCGAACCTTTGGCTTGAAATCGGCGTACTTTGGCCTTAAGTGGCGAACCGTTGGCCTGAAATCGGCGTTCTTTTGGCCTTAAGTGGCGAACCTTTGGCCTGAATCGGCGTTCTTTTGGCCTTAAGTGGCGAACCTTTGGCCCGAATCGGCGTTCTTTTGGCCTTAAGTGGCGAACCTTTGGCCTGAAATCGGCGTACTTTTGGCCTTAAGTGGCGAACCTTTGGCCTGGAATCGGCGTACTTTGGCCTTAAGTGGCGTTCCATTGGCCATGAGTGGCAATTCTGTTGGCCATGAGTGGCGATGATTTGGCCATGAGTGGCGATTTTGTAATTGTTTTTTTTTTGCTTTGATATAATGTTGTTCGATATATAGATGCACATATAAGCATTTTGGAGAATTTATATGTCACCGATGCAATTAACTATGTAATAAGATTAACTAAAGAGTAAACTTTTCATGAAAATAGGACATAGACAACTTAGCTTTTGGGTCTCGTATGCCGGACCGGCCGGGCGCGGTGCGTTGCACTTCCAAGTGAGATATCTTGCCTTATGAAAGTTGGACCTTTTTTCCACAAATAGCCTAAATGTGTGGGCTGAACTGCAATTTCCAAGAACTCTGGGCTGATCTTGTAATTAGTCTCAATTTGCAAAGTAACGTCTCGGATTAATTATTGGTAATTAATCCACATTTGCAATGTAACGTCTTCTCCGTAGGGTTGGCAACGATTAGTAGCAAAGGAGGATCGTGGCGTGAGCGGCTCGCCGTTCCATCTCCCGCACTCGGCAGCCAGCGATCGACCCGCCTCGATTGGCTTCGACCCCAACAGCAACGCGGGATTCCCAAAGGCGCACTAAGGCGACGACAGAGATGAGGATACCGGAGATTTAGGAGAGGAGATTAGGGTACACGACGAGACGGAGGTCTATGTAGACCGGCGAGGATATGCCGGACTCGAGCTTGAAGTTGCCGGATTTGACGGGCGAGATCTCGTGGAGTTGCAGGATCAGCGACTCCATCGACGGCGGAACAGACGATGACATCGGAGTGCGGTGGCGGTGCGGCGAGGCTCGATCAACCAGCGTAGTGCGGCGGTTCAATGACCAAAAGGGCTACGGTTTCATCGTGCCCCAGTCCTCGATCGGATCTGGCGGGTTTCGAACCCTAAGGGAGGGCGATCCCGTCAACTACAGCGTCTCGGTCGGCGATGACGGCAAAACCAGGGAGATCGGTGTCACCTCCACTGACGGCGGCGCTAATTTCGATAACCGCAGAGGCGGAAATCTTTCCGGAGGAGGAAGAGGACACCACGGTGGATTCGGATTCAGCTATGGAAGCGGAGGCGGCGATGTCGGTCACGGTGGCGGTGGCAAGTGCTACTCCTGCGGATCAACCGCTTCATCCACCCTCACAAACAATCGATCTTTGTTGTTTTTTCATTGAGAGATCCGATCTTATGTCTTTTTTATCGAATCCCCACGGACGGCGCCAAATGTAATACATCAAATCTGCATCTCGTGTTCATCGATCCTCCTGCATAGTCTAGAAGAGGAAGAGGCGGGGCTCGCTCCCCCGTAGGAGCCTCCGACGCTCAAGTCAGAATGTGTCGGCTGTATGAGAAGCCCTCCTTAACCCTAGTAGACCGATCATATATATAATGAGAGTTAGGGTTTGCGATTAGGGTTTACCGTGTAAATGACGATTATGCCCCCGGATCTTTTATCGAATTACTTTTGCTATATCAGAATCTCAACTTAGATTATATTTATAAGGTTAATCATTATCTTGCTTTAAACAAAACAAACGGAATTATTAAGGATGGATCACTTTATGTCAAAAGATTGTGGGTTCGATTCTTAATTCTTACTATCGAGTTAAAAGGGCCGGGAGAGTCCCAAAAGCAGAACGTGACTTTGGTTTTGTGATCATAGGATCGTAAGATCCTACGATTGTAAGATCAGATCAAGATTCTAGATCGGATATATCGATGGGTGCGCGGCAGAATCGGATCATAGGATCGTAACATCCTACCACATGTTTAATTTTTCAGATAAAGCAATTACAAAATATTTCATATAACTTATATGTAAGTTAAGTCAATAAAAGAATGCTCAATAACTATCAACCACTTCATTTGTCTACCCATAGATGAAAAATCCACACACACACACACACACATATATATATAACAATCCAAAAAATTCGAGCAATAAGTCATAATTCTAGATTTTTTATATCCCTAAATAAAGAGTGTATTAGTACATTATTTAAAAAAAAATCAAGATAACTACATCAATCAACATATTAACTCATCATACAGAAAAAAAACATATTAATTCTTTGTGTAGGATCTCGATTCTGATCCTATTACGATTTTGCGATCTTGATCAATCCTGTTACGATTCTGAGTGATTTTACTGCATACGATTTTGCATGTGCGATCCTGATCGATTGACCCACTTTGGATCATGAGATCGTACGATTCTACCATTTAGATTGTGATTTTAACAACATTGAGTCTAACATAACATTATATATATATATATATATATATATATATATATATATATATATATATATATATATAAAGATGAACAAGAGCAAAATGTTAAAAAAGACTAAAAATGAAATTTACACTCCATATAAATTCACAGACCAGCTACCCTATTGAATTGCATTGAATTGAATTGTCATGAAAAACTTGAATTGTTCTACCTTTACAGTTCCTATGAATTTTACATGAGTGGTCAGTATTAAACTTACTTCTATATACTTCAAAGTTGCAGCAAAAAGTTAAAACCAAGACTAGAGGAATTCAATGAAAGAACAAAAGTTTGATGCAAGAACCAAAAAGAGGGCTAGTAAAGAAGGGAAAACACTTCACATGGAGTGCATTTAATATATTAAGACCAGCCAGAAAAAACAAATTATTCCATGTTAAATTAAACTAAAATCCTTTATACATGGTCCTCATAATACATGGCTTTCCATGACCAGTAAAAAAAAAAAGTTCTTTTCCCATGCTAAAGTCATATGGATTAATTCAAAATATAACATATACAGGGTTCAAGAGTTTCCTGTGATCTTATATTATAAAACAGTAGATATTCCATTTTTATCACTTAATTATTGTGATTTTGAACTTGACATATATAGCTATGTAGTTTGAGTTAGATGTGAAAATATATTGAATCGAGTTTGAGTTGGATTATTTTGGGTTTGGATTATCAATGTGTCGAGTCAATGATGAATTGAGTTAATTATTGTGGATTTTTTAGCCATTTGTGTACAAGTTGCTATTGAGTTTGGAAAATTTTGAGTTCTAGGTCAATGGATTTATGAATTATAAATTAAAATTTAATCTTATTATAAGTTGTTTTGTCTCAACCAGATTCTCATTTGCTACATAAATCACCCATGTTCATTTGTTTGATCAATTTACCTCTAATTCTTGTTTTTTTTCCAATTAATATTGTATTTCGAGTCATGTACTGATCGTAGGCAATCAGGATTGGGACAGGTCGCATGCTGTGCTTCCCCCTCCCTCGAAAAAAAAAGAAATATAATAAAGAGGGTAATTTTTGTGAGAAGGACAGAAAGACAGGGAGAAGAATGACACAGTGGATCTTCACCGGTACGTAGAGTTGGGTAGTTTCGCAATTTGAGTTTACCAAATAAAACCCTTGGATTTTCGAATTGGGTGAAGTTGTGAGATTGTTGAGCCGGCTAATTCATGTTTCAACATCGATCGATATGTGATCTAATTTTCCGAGAAGAAACCTGGTTTCAATTGCTCGATTGGATGGATCTATGAATTTGTACACACAAGTATCAAGTATGATAAGTGTAAACTGGTACAAGGTAGATAGAACGAGTAATGTAGATAGTACATTGTAGGCCAAAATTTCACCAACTTAAGTACAAAATTCAAATGGCAAAGAACTTGAGATCATCACTTTGCTTAATCTATTACTAATTAGTGCCTGAAATGGAACAGTTTCACACCCAAATTTATTGTCTCTGTTTGCAATTTCTACTTATTACTTGTAGCCACTAGCCAGTGCAGTCAGAGTACATGTTACTCACAAAGAGAAAAACAATGTGCAGTTGCTTTCATTTTATATATATAAGTTCTTATCCCCCTTCTTTTTTTTTTTTCAAATCCCTTCAACCCAATAAAATATACTTGGATTATGGATGAATTTGGACATTTCCGATGAGTTAAATTTATGGGGATTCAAGTTAGTTTGTGTTTGGTAAATGTGAGAGAAGGGGATGGTGTCAAAGGCACAACCGAAAGCGAGGATGTTAGAGATGATCGTCTCGATCTCCCAAAGACACGTCCGACGTCCCCCTATAACATCAATCGTTGTAAGACAGTCGCCTTACACCTCAAGACATGTGACACCACCCTTCAAAGCTTCCGAGAGATCGTGGAGAAGGCCACGAGTCTCTGCCTCCTACGCCGAAATCTGGCCGCAACCGTAAGCACCACACGTCAGTGGTCTTCCGAGAGAATCATAGATCACAAAACCGCAAGCTGCTTGGCCAGAGGGGAGTTTAGTGCCGTCAAAATTTAGTTTCACAAAATCGTCTTTAGATTTTTCCCATTTTATCTTTTTCTGTTTACGTTGTTTGGTCTGATTGCCATCAGTCTTTTAATTTGGTCGGGTTTTTGTCTTCCAGTTCTCTAGTTGTGCTTTTCTCCAACTTGTTAGTTGTTGTTTTATGTATTGTACCCAGTCGTCCACCTCCCGGATCGGAGGACATGGTCGTTAAAGAGAATTTTGTTCCTCGTAGTCCAAATACCATAAAGGGATAAGGCGAGAGTGGCTTTTTGGTCTAAAGTAAGTTGAGAAAATACGTCAAAGGCAATTTCTTTATATGTTCTATTGGTTTTACTGGTATTTTGTATTACACTTTCTATTCTCTAATCCATTTTCTCTATGATCGTAAGGGTTGTTTGACACTCGGTAAAAATATGTGTTGAGTCTTCATCAGCGTGATTGCAAAAGATACATCTCAGCTGGGGTACATCGATTCCTTTATTTCGTAGTTTTATTTTTGTGAGAGTGTCGTCGCAAAGGCTTTTCCAAATGAAAATTTTGACTTTGGGTGGGCAGTGTAGTTTCCAAATCCACTAATATGCATTTGTGCTGTTTCTGCGTGCTTTTGTAATATGGTCCAGGGCACTGGTCGTTGAGAACCATCCATTTCCACTAGGTTTCCAGTACAATCTATCCTCAAATTCATTCATAGGGATGTGGATGTTAAGGATTTGCTCGACGACTTCCTTAGGAAGAATATCATTTAATTTCTCGATATTCTAGGTTTTATTTTGTTTAATGTATTGGTCGATTGTTTCTAGTTCATCTACTTGGTCATGCAGACTTTTTTCGATGAGACATAAGTCATCATTGAACCATATGTCTTTCCAGACTCTGATTGTTTTTCCATTTCCTATTTGTCAAATTAGTTTTGTACAGAATCCGTCTTTTATCTCCACTAGTTTCGCCCATTGCCAATATATATTCTTTTTCCTCTTATATATAATTCCTTATGTCAAGTTCTTTCAAATATTTTTCTCTGACTATTTTCACCCATTCATTTTGTGACTCTGCTAACCAAAGCAATTTCATCTGTACAGTCTTGTTCATGTCTTTTGTTTTATTTAGACCCAGTCCTCCATTATTTTTGGGTCTACAAATTCTATCCCACCCGATAAGTGGTTTGTGACTATGGTCTTCGTTCTAAAAAAAACTTCTGTTCACTCGATCAAGTTCTTTGTGAATGCCTTCTAAAAGCATAAAGCTTTGCATCACATAGTTCGATTTCGCAGCTAGGTTTGTCTTTCCAAGAACCTCATCAAATGTATTCTTGTTTACTCTTCCATTTATAATAGGGCATCCGAGGTATTTTTCTAGGCTCGTTTGACTCGTGATTTGTAGTGTGGTTTGGATTCTTTGTTTCTGGATTATTAAAACCCCTTTTGTAGCTTGGAATGCGGGTTTTTGAAAATTTCACTTTTGGTCCTGACATTGCACAATATTCATCAAGAGTTGTTTTTACTAGAGAGCAAGCTTCCTGGGTGGCTTTAGTGAAAATCATGATGTCATCCTCGAAGGATAAAAAAGGGATATGTGTTCTTAATTGTTCTTGTCATTTTGAAGCCCAATGTGTTCCTGTGTTGGTCGTTTAGTTGTTGAAATTTTCTGGCTAGAATCTCAACCCCTAGGATAAAGAGGTAGGGAGAAATAGGATCGCTTTGTCGTAAGCCTCTTTGGGGTCGAAAGGTTTGGGTAGGCTCATCATTCACCAGGATCGAGTAAGATGCTGTATGGATACATTCTTTTATCCATCCGTAGAATTTATGGCAGAACCCAAAATTTTCCATAACTACCATTAGGAAGTCCCAATCTACTCGATCATGTGCTTTTTTCATATCGAGTTTTATTGCGATCCATCTGTCTTTTCCTTTTCTGTTTCTGAATGAGTAAAAAATTTCATGTGTAATAAGTACAGTGTCTTGTATTTCTTTGTCCGCAATAAAAACACCTTGAAATGGGTGGGTGATTTTTTTCAGAAGTGACTTCATTCTATCTGCTAGAATTTTTGCAATAACCTTATCCATAGTCACGAAAGTATACTATGTTTATTGCGGATAATATCCATAGGACACTACTCCATTTCTAGACCCAAAAAGAAAGTGGGGGAAAAGAAAAATTTTGGCCTTTATTATCATGATATCCATTAACAAGACTGCAATTAAGAGTACAAATGGGTTTTACAGGAATCCCAAAAGTAACATGAGTTGAAAAGAAAGGCCCTAAATTCCCAGGCCAAATCAGCAACAAAGCATCAAAGAATACACAATTTCAAAGAATAAACAATTAGAATTCCCTCACAACTAATGGGAATTAAACATGAACTACCTAGCTTAATCTCTGATCAAATTCAATTAGCTAGGAAAACCAAATCAGCAAAAAAACCCAACTCAAAGTCTTATAAATATCAACAATTTTGATGAAAATCTTAATTAGATTAAAACAAATCATGATCATTCTCAAATTTCAATCCTTCATCAAACAACCACTTTTCTATCAATGACAAACTTCCCTCCCCATTTTGTTGTGGCCTGCTCTCCCCTTGGAGCACACTCCCCTCGGTCGACACGTTCTCCGAGGTCGATGAATCGAACGACTCAAACCCAAAAATAGATCCAAACGGACCCACTTCGTTGTCATCCCTTCTTTTCTGATGGTGATCATAGCTCACCGGCTCCTCCTTGGCCGCCTTAGAGGAGCAGTTCCGCATCCACCCTTGCATCAACCGTGCTATGTTCTCGGTGCTGGATGCATAAGCAGATGCAGACTGCCCCGCGGCCTTGGTGTGGGGCCGGTCCGCCTCTTGCAAGGGCACAACACAATCCATGTTGCTATCCACCGACAACGCGTCCCTAAGAGCCTTCTTGGCCATGTTGATGTCCGTCTGGAGCCGCCTCTCCCACTGGCCGCGGGAGATGACTGGCTCCGGAATAGCCCCTTGGGCCGACTCCGATAGGCCCAATTCGCAAGAAGAGGCCAAATTCATGGGATCTTCCACACCACTTTGGTCAGTTGTTGAGGGCTGATTTTGGAGCTTGCTTAGCTTCTTCTTCAGATGGGTGTTCCAGTAGTTCTTGATGTCGTTATCGGTTCGTTGTGGAAGGTAAGAAGCTATGGCAGCCCACCTACACAACATCAATCAACAAATTAAATCAAACCAATAACCATCAACATCAACATTTTCATAACCCTAATTTAAATCTTGGATATATAAAATTTGCTTCGAAATATAAATATATGTACATAAAACATGTACCTGTTACCAAGTAGGGCTTGAAGGTGGATGATCATCTTCTCCTCTTGCTCGGAGAAGTTGCCTCTCTTGATCCCCGGCCGGAGGTAGTTCGTCCATCTTAGCCTGCAACTCTTGCTGCATCTCAGCAAACCTATTTTCCAAAACACACATCAATTTAAAAACACAAAAATTGGAGTGATAAATAAATAATAATTAAGAAAGTAATTAATTAATTAATTAATTACCAGTGTTAAGAGGAACAGCCCTCCAATTGCCAGGGCCATTTTCTTGAATATAGGACACAAGAATGATGTCCTCTTCAGGAGTCCAAGGACCCTTCTTCACCCCATTCTTATCACAACAAGGTGGCCTTCCCATCTCAACAAAACTTACCCAAAAAAAAGGATTAAAACAAAATATATATATTATTAAATCTGAAAACCCTAATTTTGTAGGTTTGATTGAGTTTGATATCTGGGTTTAATTTCTTGAATTGGGTTTCTTCTCAGTTGGATCTGATTACAGAAAGAAGAGAAAGAAAAACACAGTGGGTGAGGACTGCAAAGGAAATGGTGAGGGATTGGGGCTATCCCCACATGCATTTATACAAAAGGAGAAGATAGGTCTATGCAGTACTGCAGTAGTGCATTGAAGATGAAGTGGTCACCGCTGACCTATTGTGAGAGGAAGAGAGAGAGAGAGAGAGAGAGGAAGTGATGATCAATTACAGAGAGAGACCTAAAAATTGCATTTACTGTCTCTCCGGGAGAGTCAAAAGTTGACAGCAAGCAAGTGCTGTGTGCAATTACTCTTTGGTTTTCTCATCAAAAGGGTGAATACTGAATGCTATCAATAAGAGTCTGTACATTGATGTTTTCATCTAGAAGGTTGGTTTGACTTTGTGAGGTTTATGAAAATTAAATTTTGTATTTATGTATAATTTGTTGTGCTAATTTAATTTTGTGGACAAAAAGTACATGAGATAAGATCATGTACATTTGTGAGCCCCAACTCCAAACTGTAAATTTTTTTTTTCACATCAATTTAAGGGTCTCATTCCGACTTTTTAAAAGTTAATATAAGAACTCAAACCATGGACTCTTATTAAATTATTTTTTCTTTTACAATTTTTCCTATGTGACAATTGGTACGAGCCCAAGGCTCACCATTGCATATGTTCTAAGTCCAATAAAATTTAATTGTAAGACTAATTGATGATAAAAGGAATAAATTACAGAATTTATATATTATTATTGGACTATTTTGTAAAACCTTATAATATACATACACAATACTTCTTTCGCTCATAAATAAGTGTTGTTTTGACTTTTTAACACGTTGTTAACTAAGGAGCTAAAAACCATACATAAAATATCAACTTTTTAATTAATTTTTTATATATAATTTTATACTTATTAGTTATAAGTTTAAAATTATTTTGTAAAAATAATAAAAAAAGTTAATATTTTATATAGTTTTTAACTCCTTAAAAAACGTGTCGAAAAGTCAAACGATATTTATTTCTGAACGGAGGGAGTAGCTCATATGTACACTTCCCTTATTGTGTATCATGTTAACAAATTAACAAATAATTACACTATTTGTATAGATGAATAATTATATACGAATAATCATGCGAACACAAACGAATAATCGTGAACAAATGGATGAATAATTTCTATGTATACGATAAGAATTGTGTACACCGGAACCAACTCTCTGTCTATATATATATATATATATATATATATATATATAGTTATTGACTTGTGTATATATATGTGTGTGTATATATATATATATATATATATAGTTATGGACTCTTCTAAGTATCTCAGTCAAATTTACTGTATTTTAACGAAGGGATGAGCTAAGCTGAGGGAAGGAGTCTTAGCAGTATCTCTATTATAGAGAAAAATTAGAAATTTAGCAAAATATTGATGTTTTTTCCACCCAACAGCTCCTCTATTTCTTTCTCTAAAATAGAGAATAGATGAGGGAGGATGAAAAAATCTCTATATTTTGTAGCATTTGAGAAAACCTCTAAAATTAAATGCCCACTAGCTCCCAAAACCCCATAACACATACATCACAAAAAAAAAAGGAAAAGAAAAAAAAAGAATAAAATGTGTTCCCTAATTCAAATTGAACCAATGAATGATCAAAGTAATAAATGTAAAATCTGTAAAATAGAGTAACTGTTGAAGTTCTAAGGTAAAAATTATAGAGATTTTGTAATTTTCTTCTCTATTTTAGAGATTTTTTTACCAAATCTCTTGGGGATGCTCTTAAGAGCATCCCCAACAACATCTTTATTATAGAGAAAACTAGAAATTTAGCAAAATATTAGAATTTTTTTTCACCCAACAGCTCCTCTATTTCTTTCTCTAAAATAGAGAATAGATGAGAGAGAATGAAAAAATCTCTATATTTGTACCATTTGAGAAAACCTCTAAAATTAAATGCTCACTAGCTCCCAAAACCCCATCACACATAGAGTAATTATTGGAGAATAAAAAGTGTTCCCCTAATTCAAATTGAACCAATAAATGATCACAATAATAAATGTAAAATATGTAAAATAGAGTAATTATTGGAGATTTTCTAATTTTCTCTCTATTTTAGAGATTTTTTTACCAAATCTGTTAGGATGCTCTATCGGTGTATTGAGGAGCATTAACTTGCTAAAAAAAGGAGCATTAAGTCATTAACATTCTGAGTCACTTTATTTTCAAATTAACTATGCACTTTTAATTGTGTATTTATAACTATTGTGCTCTTTTGCCTATCATAAAAGTGCATAGTTAATTTGAAAATAAAGTGCATAGTTAGTAACTATACATTAACTATTTATGTACTTATACAAATTAATTATCTAAAAACGTACAATAATGCAGTTCTCTCCTCGCGCTCCTCAGTCATAATAGCATTATAACAATTTCATAGTACCTAAATTTTTAATCTTAAATATATTTATAAATAAGATTTCCTCAAAACCTCAATTTTTTTTTGCGAGCACAAGTTTATTACTCCCTCCGTCCAAAAATACATGTCCTTTTACTATTCATGTACGTTTTTTAGGAGCTAAAAACTATATAAAATATTAAATTTTTTATTAATTTTTTTAATAATTACAAACTTATTAATAATAAATTTATAATTATTTAAAAAAATAATAAAAAAATTAATATTTTATGTAGTTTTTAGCTCCTAAAAATACGTGCTAAAAATAAAAGGACATGTATTTTTGGACGGACGAATCCTCGTGGAAACATGGAGTCGCTTGTGAGTGGGAGGGTCAACCCCTTAAATAGGTCACACAGTACCCGATCCAGATATAGAGCAACTGAGTCGATCGAACTGGACTAAGATAAAAAAAAAACAGGTTAATTATCATACATGGATATGAAAGCCTGACTTAAAATATAATCGAACATAAATTTTTAAATGCAATTCGAAATTAAGTTCAAATAAATATGAAAATATAAGCTAAAAGAAAAGACTAGTTATGTTAAATAATCTGTATTAACTTCGTAACAGATATGACAAAACTGAATAAACCAGTTTTTAAGAAGGAAGCCATGACATTGTTTAACTGGTCATCATAGTCACATAGATGGTACTATTTGAGGTAGAAACCAAAGATCGAGTCTCACCGGCAGCATTTTGAGAACAACCTCTCAAATGAGGGGTTTCTTGTACGCAGTGAGCATTGATCCTAACATTTATTGTCAGTTAAATCACCATAATTTACCTCCTCTCATAATCTCCGTTCAACCAAGATCAGGGTAATTTAGGGGCGCCCTAGGTGAGTTATTTCACTTTTTTGGGCTAGGCTAAATAAGGGACATATGAGCTCTAGCTAGCTATTGGCATTGGTCAAAAACCTCACATGTAAGTGAGACTTTACCATAGTACCATTTGGCAGATAAATAGATATAGATAATTAAAGAAACTCTAAATTTACATCTAAATTTACATCTCATGCCTATTAATTTTGGTAAATTGGTTTTCAATTTTTACATGAAAAAACTAGCTAGGCACAATTGCATATATGTATAAATAGGGCTCCTATTTGCAGCCACTACAGAAACGCGTGGCAATAAATGGGAGGGTTTCGATTTCGATCGATCTTTAGCATTTATTTATGAGACCCACTAATTGGAATTGGAATTGGAATCAGTCAAATCACTAAATACATTTTCCTGTTTATTGGACGATTTAGGAGTACTAAATAATGTAGGCTTCATTTCTCTATTTCCTGCACTTATTTTACTTGCTTAAAACTGTATTGTAGTCCCATCAACACCCCAAGTATCCTGCATATATATAATGAAGTTTTCTTATTTAGTTCACTCTTAGCTACATGCATTTCATTGTTACTTCACTATACTATATTTTATGATTGTGTACTTTTCTAGAATACTGAATCATACATGTTTTTTTTTGGGACTTTTTATTCACACGGTAAAATATCACCACCCGTACAGTGTTGGTGCCAATTTTCTGATTCGGTAAGTTGAGTCGGCCGGTGTTATAAGTGCAGATACATACTTCAATTTCTAGGTCGGTGAGTCGGTGTTATGAGTGTCTACACAGATTTCCCAGGTCGGTGAGACAGGATGAGTCGGTGTTATGGTCCTTAATGCCGGCTTAATATTAACTCTTTTCTTGTCGTCTCTAGCTGGCCAACTATGTTATTGAATTGGAAGACGACTTCAGAAGTCGGTGACAGTACCCTGCCGATTGCGAGAAAACAGTCGTATACATTAGTTGTTGTACATCTAAATTCGAATTAAAAAAACTTTAATTAAAGAAAAAAACAGCAGATCAATAGAGAAAGCCATATTAAAGCAGTAGATAAAAAAAATTGGTCAATGACAAAAAGGGACTCAGATGATGAACATGCCCAAACTATTAAAAATAAACATGGTAACGTGTCTCAACCAAAAACAAGGAGAATAATTAGATGGACAAAGCCACATGATAGGTCATTTGCGAAACTAAACTTTGATGGATTCAAACTCGATTTTTCATCAAACTAAGAGCTTATGCTAGTAAATTTTTTTATCATTCGAGAATCGAGACTCCAATGCCGAGGGTGAGTGTATCTTTTTTGGGTGCTAAATATGATTGAATTGTAGTTCAGCCTCCTGTCTTTTGGCTAAGACCTTTGCGCTCAAGCTTGGCCTCATTCAAGCCCGTGAAATTGGGCCGATGAATGTTAAAATTGAAGGTAACAATTTGAATGTCATCAGTGTTGTGAAAGGGCTCTAACAAACACTTTGGGGATTGAGATGACGGTCTTAGATATTCTAGGGATTTGTCTTGACTTTGACAATGTGTCGCTTCCCATGTCTTCCGAGAGGCTAACTCTATTGCTAACAAAACTGTGTCTCTCATCATTTGTTCAATAGAGCATCTTCTTCACCATCCGACCATTTATGGTCGACTCATCCACAAAAGATGTTATTGGTTGGTTTTCAAGAAATGAGCTGAACCTGAGCCATCAATATACTCTACAGTTTATTTCATCATAACTCGATTATATGGACATGCCTTTTTATAATTCATATCAAACTTTTTATTTGATCCTATCTATATTTGTTGTCGATCTTGTGCTATTTCGATATTTTGAACAAAAATATATATTCGAGACAGATACATACAATTGAAGTTGTCCAACCAACACAACATATATATATATCCATCCCACAGATATCCCTAACATGTCGGATCATAGGTTAAGTTATTCAAGATACAGTCCAAGTTGCGAGACATTTTAACGCGTCGGATCAAAAGTTAAGTTATTCAAGATACAGTCCAAGTTGTGAGACATTTTAACGTGTCAGATCATATCTACGTGTCGGGGTCATATCTACATTATGTATATCCTTAACTTATGCACAATTAATCATGTGATGGATAAATGGGGAAGGAATCAAAGAGTACTTTAATTGTAAAATTTGCCCCTTGCTTAATTGACTTTTGAGACTGTACCTATTACGTGAACAAAAGATTGCCAGTTAATATATGTAAGGTAAAATTTATAACTCACCCTCTTTAAATTTGTAGTAGAGGATATATGTCAATTTGATCAAAGACCTACCCATATTCCACACATCTCGTGATCACATAACTTTAATTTGTTCTTTCATATGTCAAACCTTACAACCGTGTTAATTTTGCCTTTTATGGTTGTGAAAATCATGAGATCATTTGCATGGAGAATACGTTAAAAGTCGTCGCCCTCGCATTTGTCCTATACTATATTTCGATCGATCATGTCTTTTTGTTCGAACCTAAGATGGCATTCTTGGTTACGTTGCAAATGGTTAATTTTCGTGTATCACTAAAAACACTTAGAAGATGATCTATATGAGTGATATATATATATATACACATATATCTTTTAATTTTCGGAGAAAGAGAATCCTAATATTATGTTTCGGTTTTCGAATGAAAGGTGAAATCGTGATATAGATTTGTTATATGCGAAATCGCTCTATATTGGCCAAACATTGCATATTATACTGCGAAGCAGTGACAGAGCTAGAAAAAAATCTGAGGACGATGGGCTAAATTGAATTGTTGGGGGGAAATTTTTTGTACATATAGATGAGAAACAAATTTTTAAGTATATATTGGAATTGAAAACTAAGCGCGTGTTTGGCAATTTGGGGATTTTTTTAGGAGTTGGATATTTTTTAGGAGGTGGAGTTTATTTCGTGTATTATGAAGGTGTGGAAGGTGGAGATTTTTTTTTTAAAAATAACCTTGTAAAATAGATGATTAATGTTTGGTGGGTATAAGGTTTGTAAGTGGGTATTGTGGATGAAAAGTCAAAAATACCTTTTAGATACAAAAAGGGGGAAAAGTAGGGGCAAAAGTGTACAAATTTCCATAACCTGATTAAATAACCTCCCAAAGCTACCCCTCTCAGCTTCCAAAATCAGAAAAAATAAGCTTCACCTCCAACTCCATAACCTCAAGCCAAAGCTGCTTCCAAACATGGAACTTCAGAGCTTTGTTTTTAAACTTCATAACCCCCCAAACCCCCACCTTAACCTACTACCAAACACGCCCTAAATATGCAATTTAAGTAATTTATATTTTGTTTAAAAAATCAAGAGAAATAAAAATTTAAAAAGAAGTTATAAACTTCATAGTTTAAATATTCACTTGGTACCAACTAAGCTAATCACATTTTATAAAGTATGTCTTTTTAAACTATTTTACCTCTAAAATTAGCAAAAACTAAATTTTTTTTATAGGAATAAAAATTAGAACAATTTATTAAAATATATATATATATATGTATAGCATAATAAGTACTCTTATGAAAAATATTAAAAGAAAATTATAAAATTTGATTTAAATATGACATTTATAATAGGAATAAAAAGTATTGCAAAAAAATAAATAAAAAAGTTTGAACACATAACCTCTTACTTAATTATTTATGTTTTCTTTTCTTTCTTTACCAATTAAGCTAGATAACATTTGTGTTTATTTTTCACATATTTTATTTTTTTACCTTAAACCTATTTTTCTGTCGTCGGACGGAGGTGCGGCCGCCGATGGCTGCAAGGTAGTTGTTGACTTGTTGTTTTCGGTCATAACTTAAAGATAATCTTCTCACGTCTAGAAGCTAGGCCATCACAAAATGGACATCAATGAGAAGCCATTATATTTTATATAAGCGAATCGAAGAGATTACCTCAGTGTTTGGGCAAGACTGTATTGTCATGTGTGTCCTCTTCATTTTCGATGTGATATTATTATGATAGCCACGGCAAGGACACAACAATCGGATCGATCGAATCGATCATATCCATCCGAGTACGTACCGTCGTCATGTGTTGAACGAAATGTATAAGATGTTGAGAGATGTGAATGAGACCATAAAGAGTCTCACATCGAGCCTTAGTGTATAAGTTGGTGGGGTACTCTTAATGCTAATTGATTTTAAAATGGAACCTCACTCGGCTTGTATGCTAGACTACTAGCGCTCGTGCATACGACCCCTCGGTGAGTCATTCTTAGTGCAACATTGTAGGATTTTCGGATACTAAGATAATGAATTTTATGATGAAATCTCGCTGAATTTATAGACCGAGCATCGAATGTTTCTCTTTTTAAATTGAAATATTATTTTGGTTGATATTATTTCAGAAAATAAAATATGGACTAGATAATTATATTGAGATCGCTTAACTTTTAATACCATCGAGGTGGAATACTTCGATTAAAATTTATGCGAGAACTTCTATTTATTAATATTATGTTTTCAATTAATCTCAAAGGTTGCACAGAAAATATAAGAATAAATAATCACATTGTTACAATTAAAATTTATGAGAGCACAATTTATACCAACCATGTTTTGAATTAATCTCATTGTTATTAATATTTTAGAACAATTTTCTTCCATTGTTATTAATGTTTTAATTAGTTTATCAAATAAAGCATTTGGCATTACAAAATATAAAAATACCAACTATATTTATGCTATCTATAGACTTTGATGAGGTTCGCTTGGAAGAGTTTCCCAAGTACATTTTGTCATTTGTATGGGTGATAATATTTACACCCATAAAATTTAATAATTTATTATATGCATCGCACATGCGCTTTTTAAGTGAAACATCTGTCCCTCTTGAATCACAGACGTGTGACTCAAGAGGAGCATGATGTATTTTAAAACAAAATAAAAACATGAGATATGTAGTATAGTAAAAATTTGTGGTGTAAAAATCACACCCGTTTTGCATAGCTCTTTTCTTTATTTGCCTTTTTTTTCTCTCATCACTTTCTCATGCACGATATATATGATGTCTCACTTATGACCCTTTCAACCATTTGGAAGGAATCTAATGCAAATAGCCAAATACATCAAACATTTAGAGCTTCTTATCACCGAAACACAAGATACATGAATACTTCACGATACTTTAACAATTCCCTCTTTTTTGGTGATAACAAGCCACATATAGCACGTCTTAAACCTTGCTTAGGTTTAATTACCTTACTCCTAACTCATCAAGTCTAATCAGGGGCGGATCATCTTTTGGGTCAGGGGTGGCAGTCACTCTCTCAATTAAAAATAAAATTTAATATGCATATTCATCTCGTCGATAACTTCGATTTGATATATTATAAGCTCAAATCTGATACTTGAGTAAAAAGTTATAAATGTTTCAAGGCTGAACCGATATAAATTATTTTCCACATCATTTACCAAATTGATATACTTTTATCGTAATTATCATTTGTTAAACTACGTAACTTGATACTATAATTAAACCCGAAAACTTCAAATTAGTATGTTATATTAAAATATTTGAAAACCGTGCATGCACGATTTATGTTTTATTCTAGTTACACATTCAAAATATTGATGATTTTTTCGGAAAAAAAAGAGTTCAATTTTTCGCTCACTCAACTAAACGTTTCAAAATCCGCCGCTGAACCTAATATATCACAACCAAGAACAATCTTACTCTTTAGATCCCATGGCTTCTTCCCCCAAGTTGTCTTCGTTGCATTGCATTCAATCTTGCGCATTTTCGCTAGGGGTGTTATGTGAACACGAGTAGCTCGAATTCGACTCGTACTCGCTCGATAAAAACTCGGCTCGAGCTCGTTCATTTTTTAAACGAGCCTAGTATGAGCACATTTTTAAGCTCGGTCCAAAGCTCGGCTCGTTCGAATTAAGCTCGGATTTTATGAAATTTCTAAAATTTCCTTTAAGTTACTGTATAATAAGCAAGTAGAACTGCTTAAACCTTGAAAAAAGCTCGGCTCGAGCTTGTTTATTTCGTAAACGAGCCGAGTATGAGCACATTTTTAAGCTCGAGTCGAAATTTAGACTCAGCTCGAGCTCATTCATATCCTAAATGAACTTACTATGAACAAGCAATACTCCACTCGTTCGGCTCGAATAACAACCCTAATTTTTCGCAACATCTATCCATGGCTATATGTTTTCCGTTGTATCAAACATTAGTTGTTAGCTAGGCATGACTACCTCACGTTTCATTAATGCACATGGCCTTTTTTGTTATTGGGCCGATTGAGAAGAATTGGTATGTACTCTTTCTAATTAGCAATCTATAAAAATAAATAAAAATAAAAATAATTGGTAACATCACATTACAAATTCACAATTGAACTTGAAAGGAAAATACGCCTTTGTTGAACAATCTCAATTTAAAGGGTAAAACGAATAATTAAATTTTCATTCATTAAGAGGTTCATGTGAAGAATTAAATTTTAGAGATGTTTAACACTTCTCTAAATATAGAGATTTTTTCTCTCTTGCATTGAGTTTCTCTATTTTAGAATAATGTTTAGAGAAGCTGTTGGGGCTAAATATTGCCCATTTTCTCTAATTTTTTTTAATTTTCTCTATTTTGTAGGAAATGTTGGAGTTGCTCTGAGAAAATATGGCCACTTAATTTGGCGCAATTCGTTTAATTAATTAATATCTATCTATATATTACTTAAACTTATTTCACTTATCACCAAACACATATCACTTGTTACACTTACCGTCACGCGTCATCGTGTTATGCTTAGATATTTTAGATAATTGTTTTCTTCAAATTTTCAATATATATATATATATATATATATATATATATATATATATCACATAATCTTACCATATGCAAGTATATTTTTAGTCAATTTTTTTTTCAGTTCATTAGATACTTCATTTTTAATCAATGATTTCAATTTAAACATCGAATTAATATTAAAATTAACATTAATTTATAATTTAAATGAAAAGTAATTTTGATTGGGTGACATTTATCACATTAATTAAAGTTTTTTATTTGATATAATCTACATTTTCTAACCAACATATGTTTAATTCAAATCATTGAATTATATATAATCTATACCTATATGTAAATCTTTATATACTATATTAAATTAAAAGCATGATAATATCACATTATATTTTCTCCCCTTCATCTAAGTGGTTTTCATAAAATTATCTTTAGTTAAATCTTTTAAATATCGTCACAATGATATTATTATTTTTTCTTTCCAATGAGAACATTTTAAATTATCTATATCTATATATATTTCTTTAAATGAGAACCATTTTTAATAACAGTTATCACCACATTAATTTTTAGAATTTTCAACCAATCAAATTATACCATTTTAATCTTATGCTAATTTTGTGTTAATATTTTATTAATTTTATAATATTAATTTGTTATATTATTATGATTTTATTAAAAAAGTCACATGAACTATACCACTACTACATACACACACAAATATATATATATATATATATATATATAGAGAGAGAGAGAGAGAGGATATATCATATGTACTCAGCCCTTAACGTGTATCATGTACACAAATCTGGGCCGTTGATTAGTTGAGATGGAGGGTGGAGATTAATTAGCCCATTTGTGGTAGATTGCCTGCATAGATTATTATTCAGTCGAGTATAAATGATTATGCACTAGTATATGAAAGATTATTCAATCGTATGAGTCTGTTTAGTAGGTTAGTCATTATTCGATCGTATTGACGGATTATGAGATTGTAATTTTTAGGTAAAAGTTAGGGGCGTTTTCATGGTGCTAGCTATTAGAAAAATCTATCGATATCATCGCATAATCCGTCAATACGATCGAATAATATTGTAACACCATCGAATAATTAAGTTATACCATTGAATAATAAAGCAATACCATCACATGATCCGTCAATACGATCGAATAATATAGTGAAACCATCGAATAATCAAAATGACTAACCTACTAAAAAGACTCATAAGACTGAATAATCCTTCATATACTAGTGCATAATCATTTATACTCGACCGAATAATCATCTATGTAGGCAATCAAACAAATGGGCTAATTAATCTCCACCCTCCATCTCAACTAATCAACGGCCCAGATTTGTGTAATGATACACGTTAAGGGCTGAGTACACCGAAACTAACCCCTCTCTATATATATATATTTATTACTTAATTAATGTGGTACACCTTTTTTTTATACGAATTAATGTGGTACACCTAAAATCTGATATCTCTTACAAGTTACACAAGTGAAATTAGAGTTACGAGATCTAATTGGCTACTATACTGGCGTTCCGCACATGCTATAATTTTATAATGCTATATATAAAAGTGACCAAAATCAATATATATTATACATGTGATAATTAATTTATGACTTATACAACTCATAACATCAAGATTTTATTGGTACACAATAAGTCAATCACTATACGGTTCATTAAATTTAATTTAATTAGCATTTATTAAACCACCCATATTTTGTCTATGGATATACATATTTTTTTTGGATGTATAGGCCCACCGGAGCTCAATATCACCTATTTTACTTCGACTCCAAAATAATAATAATAATAATAATAATATTATTATTATTATTATTATTATTATTATTATTATAATTTACAAGAAATTTGTGGGTAGTCGATATACTATCGGGGTAATCACTCCCTTAGCGATAACAAAACTAAATCTGAAATCATTTAAATTGAACAAACCAAGCGACAAATTATAATAACATGCATACCCACCCTTGAAAAAAAAACTATTTAGCTCAAGCTTTCATCAACATCATATTTAATCAGGTTTGATTAATCCACACCAAAAATTATTATTGACACCACAACATCACTATATGCACACATTATTGGTTTGGAATTTATTTTAAAACTCTACGTTTATTGATCGATCTCCACGTATGTGGATCAAGAGGCACAAACAAATTATTTTTTTATATATATATAAGATGTGCAGACAAATGACAATCAATTTCCATTTTTAATTGATCCGTACGTTTGTAGACCAAGAGAAAAAAAAATAGAGGAAAGTTTTTAAAAAATAATAAAATCACCCTCTTGTGACACACACAATTTTTTAAAAAATAAAATTTTATTTTGGGATGCATATATTAATTTCCGGTAGTGCAAATTAATATCACCCTATTTTATCCAGCAAATCCACATATTTGTGCAAAATACAAGCCCACACTCCATTGGATAAGAAATGGGCTTTACTAAAACCAATCAAAAGAAACCGGCCCAATTTACAAGCGTAAGGAATAACAGCCCAAATGTCATTTCAATTTCAATCTTCAATTACACACTCCATCTTACAAGGGGCTGAAATTTCATTTTTCTTTTTGTCGGTACCAATTTTGATATTTATATTGAACATTGGAACCCTCTTTGCAGTTCGGTTGATCGGGTCGGGTTTGGTCAATGTCGAATCATGTGATGTGTCGGGTATATTGTGGGTTTGAGTTAGGTCAAGTAAGATCAGGTCGGGTAAGTTCAAATCAAAATGGATTTCGAGTTGGTTGGGTTGAGTTCCGGTTTGTTTTATTATAAAATGATGACTTTTTATTTATTTATTTATCTTGATTGTTAAAAATTAAATTTCATTGATTTAGTTATATTATGCCTCATTATAGGTAATTCACATTATTAGTGTGTTTAAAAATGAGAAAATTAAAGTAATTATAAAGATGAGTCGGGAGTTGTTTGGGTGAGGTATGAGTCGAGTCCGTCTTTGTTCGTGTCCATTCGGGCATCAGGTCAAAATGGGCCGGGCTCAGGTTCGAGTTGTGCTTAACGCTAGATTTTCAAATTTAGTCGGGTTGGGTTAGATTTTGCCAGCTCTAGTTGTTATAATCCCTAAGAGAAATAAAATAGACATGAAATCTTGAATGAAAAATGTATGAAGTATACCAATGAAATGTAGGTAAATATGCTTAACTAAATATCACTAGCAAGGGATCACACACAAACAAGATGGATCAAACTCAAACATAATAGCATGAACAACTTGATCATTGGCTTTTATCATCGTTCTTGTTGTCGACTTCTTATCTCGTGTGTAATAACGACTCGCCTAAGAGTAGAACTTGTAGGTTTTCGCGTCAAGGACGATCCTTCTCAGGCCTCCAATGGGCGCCAACACCATTAGAAGAACTCCAAGTATGATGCATACCCAATTGGCTAACCATGACATGCTGTACCTCTTAGGCTTGTAGATAGCAAGCCACATGATGCAAGGAATCTGAAAATGAATCAAACCATACAAGTTAGAACTCATATTGTAATATCTTATGTGTAAATTTGTGGTTAGTTTGCGACTTGCGTATGCACATGAGATCGATTTCATTCGTATAGATACTTACGAAGTACGTTGTGGGAGCGAAAGCAAATCCTCCGAAGAACCCAAGAAGACCGCCAAAGAAGGGGAAGGTAATGGCAATGAACATTGTGAAAGCTATAGAAACAAACACATCCTCATTACAATAGGTATATATATATGGATCAAAAACATATGTGCACTTGGTTTTTTGTGTTGTACTTACCAACATACATATTCCTCGTGACGAAACGAAGTGTCCGAGAGGGCTTAAAGTGCAACTTCTTGACGAGAACGGTCTCTAACATGTCGAAGACAGGCATTGCATATATCTAAAGCACATACATTCATCATGTTAGTTGGAATGTATGATAAAAAAAGAAGTGAAATTGATGAAGAGTTGAGATTTTATACCTGATAGCTTCCAATGACATGAACTACAACAAACATGTTAGCCACTGCAATGAGCCAAGTGGGTTTCTCTAGGGAGAATAGAATGTTGTCTTGAACCTTGTTTCCGAAGGCCCAGTATCCGACGATGGCAACAGGGAAGTAGCAAAGCGCGACAACAGTGTAGGCAACGAGAACGCCCTTCCACATAGGCCCCTTTGATGGCTTCTCGGGGGTTGAAGGGATCGTTGCTTGGATCTCTAAGACGACATTGTGGCCAGCGTATGCAAAAGCCACATCACCAAGAGCGCCAAAGAAACCGAATACCTTACCTGCTTCGGTCTCAGATCTCAATGAGTACGACACATCTGGCTGCTTTCCTTTATCGGCTGAAGCTATCCACGCGATTGCTGAGTAACTATCGAAAAAAAGCATACACATATATATATGTTTAGACAAAAAGTGTTCACTATAGTACTACTATAGTACTTGTTGTGAATCTCATCTATGTATGTAGGTGTACCTCAAGGACATGACGGCGGCTGCCAAGGACACACCGGTGATGGAGTTGAAGTTGGGGAGATGCGAGAGAACGAAATGGATGGAGGCGAAGATGATGATGAAGTAGGTAGACTTGATTGGCTTGCAATTCGGACAGACGAGATCATGGAACCTCTTTAGGGATTGTCCACCGGTGACCATGTACACAATGTTCACACCCACCTCAACAATGAGTTGTTGCGGTACGATGATCCATAGGCCAAGCTTCTCGCCGAATGCATACTGTCCTAGCTCGTGATACCTATCGAATCGCTGTCCTGGAACCATCTCGTGCATCTCCACCATTTGCCATAGTGTGTACAATGTGATGATCCAAGACAAGACCAAAATAGTCACTCCAGGGCCCCTATAAGTTGTTAAGAAATTGATCAAATTGTCACTATAGTCTATAGGTACTCTTAATCATCAAAGTCCAAAGGATCAATAAATTAAGTCATTGAATGCTACAAAAACCAATATAAAATAATCATAAACCAACCTAAACCCTAAGTTATCATTTCTACAATAACAACACTAATCCCAGTATTTTCTGCTCATAGCAGGATCTAAGGGGTAAATTTTGAATTGTATATATGTACCATATTCCCCTGATTACGTCAAAAGAGTGTTTTCGAATGACTCAAAGTAATCATGAAAATAAAACAACTAAGAACATATGGCAAACATAACGACTCGAAAAACCTTAAACAAAGAATAGTCAAGGATACACCCCTAACTATCCCTCTTTGATCAACACGAATAGCACTTTTCTACACCATCTCATCAGTGAATCCCAAAACGGTAAGATTGGTCTAATCACCTTACATATGTAGATTAAAACATAGTATATACAAGTATATGTGAAATTAATTACCATCCAAGATAGGACATGGCAGAAGGTAAGCTGAGGACTCCGGCACCGACCATGGCGGTGACATTGTGGAAAGCCGAATACCACCATTTCGCATTCCTTGAAGACGTAATCGGAAGCCAATCATCTATCTCCTTCTGCTTCTTCAACGCCTCGTCGATTTCAGGCTGTAATCGCCACAAAACACAAACACAAACACAAGATCAATCAACTCAATCCAACTCGATTGATCGAACAACATTATATATATTGAATCTTTAGCTCCAAATTACACTCATTCGGGCGTAAAACGAGTCTTGATTAGGGGGCGATTTCATCGCCATGGCCAACGAACTTAATTAGCTATCTTTGAGATTTGATGGTTTCTCTATATCATGGCCTAATCTCAAAATATACCTATTTAACAATTATTAATTAATTAAACTATTAAATTACTCCCTGCACGTCTACCGTACACACACATGATCGATACAAGTTGACTGTGATAGATTAAAATCAATATGATTAAGCAGTAATTAATCTAGAAAATGTACAGTTGAATAGAAATAAAAAAAAATCAATGAAAAATCGAATATTATTTACATTGTCTACGTGTGTGGTTCTCTCCAACTCCATCCTCAATTAGAGATCCAAGTTCGTCTGGGTGATCTTGAATTGGTATTCGATCGGCTTGCAGCGGTGAATTTTGATCAATGTGGTTTAATGAAGAAGAAGAAGAACACTGGTTTTTTTTTTTAAAAAAAAATTTATTTCTTTTTTTTATCAGCAAAAAAAAAATTATTTCTACTTATCCTAATAGGATTAGGGTTCGAATTTATTATAGTTGTAATTGAATTTGTGGTAAAATAGATTTAATTTTATGAGTTTCTTTTTATATAGATAGAATTTTTATAAAAAGTTATAAGGAGAGGTTAATATTTTTTATAAAAATTAAATCATATCATAAAACTATTTTTAATAATAGTATTATTCTGATTATTATTTGTCATTGAGAAATTGAAATTAAGGAGAATATGACATGTAATGTTGGAAGAATAATTTTTATTTTTCTTCTTCTTATTATTATTGATGATGATTGATTATTTATATTTTGAAGTGAAGAAATTTATCGAAAACATATTCTTTTAAATCTATTTTTTTACCTTCAAAATTCTAATATACTCCGCACAAATCTCACCTAAAATAAGTTATTTTTTATATATATATATAAAAAAAGATCTTATCAATCCGATACGATAATTACCCCCAAATAAGTCGTTAATTTGTTAATTAGGGGCGTCCCTTACGAATTCGATTGACTTGGAAAAGGAGGGGTTTGAAACTTGAAAGCTACGTGCCTTCCACCCGTATATATGACACGTTCATCAATTAAATCCATAATCCAACCTAATTAGACCTCGTTTAGTTAACATTGAAAAAATCAGTAATTAAGTTTAAAAACCAGGAAATAGAATAAAAATACGTGTTTATTTATTTTTTTAATACGAAAAAATCTAGAAATTTGACTTTTTAAGAATATCAATTCCTACAAAATGAGAGATTTAACTTACCTAGGAGGATTAGATAAAATTCCACCCTTTTTATCACTCTTTGTCACTTTAAAGGACTTGAATACGTGTTTTCAGTTTTTTATTCAATTAAACGATTTTCCTTTTTTTTTTAACAAAACAAACGGAAAAAGTTTAAAATAACAGAAGAAACGAGGCGAAAATACTAAAAAACGAGGCGAAAATACTCAAAAACTCAGAAGTATCACGTGAAATAAGCCAAACTTTTGCACACCTCACAAATTAACCATTACCATAGGGATACCATGCGGAATTTCCTAATGCTTTATTTATATATAGAAGAAAAGTTTAACATGTATACTTTTATAATTATTAATTACATTAAATGAAAGAATCAAAGAGGGGTCGTCACCTAGGACCAGAAGCTTTTTTTTTTCTAATACAAGGAAATAAATTAGGACAAGACGACCATAGCTGACCTATCCCCATCCTATAGTGTCTTTCCGGACGAGAATCCGAAGTTCTGAATCGTTCAAAAACTTCTGTTTTAGTACTTACATAGTATTGAATGATGAAGGCTCTGTTCGAAAACAGTAAGTACCTTTTCGAAACTTATTGTTTGATATTATATAGTTTCAAATGAAATAAATATAAAGTTTTAGTTTAATTAGCTTTTGAAATCTTAATTTTTCAACAACTACCCACCCAAACTTTTCGGAGCTTTTGATTTTTTACTTCACAAGTTTTCATCAGTAATATATTTAATACAAATAATTCATAAATTCCGCTACCATTTTCCTAAACATGCCTCAAATTGGCCCAACTTTCTGGGAGTCCAGACCATCCACATATTTGTGCAAAATACAAACCCACTTCATTGGATAAGAAATAGGCTTTAGTATAACCGATCAAAAGAAATTGGCCCAATTTACAAGCGTAAGGAATAACAGCCCAAACGTCATTTCAATTTCAATATTCAATTACAAACTATTCATATTACAAAATGCTTGATTTTTTTTTTTGTCAATACTAATTTTCATATTTACAAACTATTCACTAGCAAGGAATCACACACAAACTAGCAAGGATCAAATACAATAGCATGAACAACTTGATCATTGGCTCTATCATCATTCTTGTTGTCGACGACTTCATATCTCGTGTGCAATAATGGCTACCCTAAGAGTAGAACTTGTAGTTTTTCGCGTCAAGGATGATCCTTCTAAGTCCTCCCATGGGCGCCAACACCATTAGAGGAATTCCAAGTATAATGCATACCTATAAATATCATGAGAGATGGGTCTTAACAAAATTGAACATTTCAATGAGCTCTTAGGGGAAAAACCGAAAGAGATGGAGTCGGTGCATACCCAATTAGCTATCCAAGAGAAGCTGTATCTTCGAGGCTTGTAGATTTTGAGCCATATGATGCAAGGAAGCTGAAAAATCAAGCCATATGTTACATTATATATGAACTATTGTCTATATGTATGTGTGTGTATGTGTGTACTTACGAAATATGATGTGGGAGCGAAAGCAAATCCTCCGAAGAACCCAAGAAGACCATCAAAAAAGGGGAAGGTAATGGCGATGAACATAGTAAGCCCTATACAAATAAATTCTCATTAGAATTGTATTACATGGATGTTAAAAACATATGTAACTGCGTTTTCTACTTACCAACATAGATATTTCTCGTGATGAATCGAAGTTTCAGAGTAGGCTTAAAGTGCAACTTCTTGACAAGTACACTCTCCAACATGTCGAATACAGGCATTGCATATATCTAACATGAATTCATCAAATTAGTCATAATCGAGACATGTAAGATGAGCTAAGAGAGTGAAGATTTTATGTGCTTTGATTCACATTTTACCTGATAGCTTCCGATAACATGAATGACAACAAGCAAGTTAGCCGTGGCAATAAGCCAATCGGGTTTCTTTAGCGAGAATAGGATGTTTACATCAACCTTGTTTCCGAAGACCCTGTAACCGACAAGGGCGACTGGGAAGTAGCAAAGGGCGACAATAATGTAGGCAACGATAACGCCCTTCCACATTGGCCCTTTCGATGGCTTCTCAGGGGTTGAAGGGATCGATGCTTGGATCTCTAGGACGACATTGTGGCCAGCATATGCAAAAGCCACTTCACCAAGTGCACTAAAGGCACCGAATACCTTGCTTCCTTCACTATGAGTTTTCGAGGCATATGATACGTCTGGTTGGACTCCTTTATCGACTGAAGCTGCCCACGCGATGGTTGAGTAGCTATATATATATAGACCATAGAGCATATTTAGACAAAGGGATCTTATGACTCATTTTATCACAATTGTTTCAAACCTGTAAATAAGCACAGTGAGATTCCATCGTAGCTAACAGAATGAAACTTCACTGTGCGTATTTACAGGTTTGAAATGTGAGTACCTGAAGGACATGATGGCGGCTGCCAAGGACACAGCGGAGATGGAGTTGAAGTTTGGGAGATGCGAGAGGACGAAATGGACCGAGGCAAAGATCATGATGAAGTAGCTAGTCTTGATTTGCTTGCAACTAGGGCAAACGAGATCATGGAACCTCTTTAGGGACTGTCCACCGGTGACCATATAAACTATGTTCACACCCACCTCAACGGTGAGCTGTTGCGGCACAACGATCCATAGCCCAAGCTTCTCACCGAATGCATATTGGCCGAGCTCATGATACCTATCGAATCGCCTCCCTGGAACTATCTCATGCATCTCCACCATTTGCCATAAGGTATATAATGTGATGATCCAAGACAAGATCAAAACAGTCACTCCAGGACCCCTAGTGATTCAATTCGAAGATATGTATATAATTAATGTCTAAAACGACTTATATTTCTTAACGAATTACAAGATATATAAAAAAAATGGCATGAATTACCATCCAAGATAGGACATGGCAGAAGGTAAGCTGAGGACTCCGGCACCAACCATGGCAGTGACGTTGTGGAAAGCCGAATACCACCATTTCGCCTTCCTCGAAGACGTAATGGGAAGCCATTCATCTAATTCCTTCTGCTTCCTTAGCGCCTCTTCGGTTTCAGGCTGCAATCGCCTCAAAACACAAACAAAGATTGATGAACAAATTAATTGATTTTTTTTAGAAGGAAAGGATGGAATTTTCGTGTTGGTTTATTAAGATAGTGAAAGTGGTTTGTTTAGGCGGTATCCAGCTATCGGTGTTACCGGCCTATCGAGAATTAGACCCATCTGATCTCGAATTTTTACCTTGTAAAAAAAAAGTGGTTGAATATAAATTAAGTGGGGAAGAACCAATAATTGAATTGAGAGTTTTTTTTATACGATTTTTCTATTATATACCGTTATAAAAAAAAACATTTATCTAATTTAACTGCTTTAACCACAAATTTTAAATTAGATTCTTAGGATATATTATCTTTGGTAGAGAGTTTTTCCCAAATTGGTTCTTATCCTTCTAAGGATATAAGATAGAAAGATCGTTTTTCTATATTCGTATATGATAAAATCTTAACTTTGTGATTTAATGTCAAGCTAAAAAAAGTTTGAATGCCTAAATTCGGGTTAATAGTTTAAACAGTTTTACTATCCTATGTCCAAATAAGAGTTCTAATTTGAAAATATTTTTTAAATTTTTTATTAGTTTAGCTTTTCTAAAGTCCAACTAATCAAATTGTTTTTTTTATTAAGTAAGAATTCGAGATCAGACAAGTCTGATTCTCAAGAGGCCGACGAATCGGCAGACGGAAACCGCCTAAGCATACAATAAGAGCAGAAAACGGCGCTAAGAAGCAAGCAGAAATAACTCTACAAAAAGAACGATCTAAGAAGAACTACTCCTAACAGTTGCGGACGATGGCGAAGAACGAAGCCAAGCACCACCTAAATTGTCTTTGTAATTTTTTTTTTATTTTAAGACTTTTCTATCTTTAAAATTAATAAAAATTTATAAATATATATATAAAAAAATTAATTTGATTTTTCTTCGGACTACGAGAACTTCATCTACCCAAACCGCCACTAATCAGCCGCCTACTAGTATGAAAGGGTGTGGACGGTGAAACCTTCAAAGGGTTGACTCCAAACACGTGTGTGTTAGGTTCAACTTGAATTGTGAACTTATCTCATACTTTTTTTTTAATCAAGTTGCATCATATCATAGTTTTGTAATATGATTGGTTGAGAAACAAAAAAGGCTACATCACCCTCACCAAAATTATTCCCATCACATATGTAACATATTACTATGATTGACTTAGTAATATAATATTTGATATATTAATTTTTTAAAATAATATTTTTTTGTAGGTCTAAAACTTATGTTATTTTTTTTAATTTTTGGAGCTAAAAAGTAAAATATTTATTTTAATTTGGTTATATTTGCTTCGTCTCCTTGAATCTTGACTATCTAACCGATTGACAAGAGGAAAAATAAATATTTATTTCGTTTACATAAAAAAAAACAATTTTTTTTCAATAAATCAAAGCCGTTTATTCCAAAATCATCAGCTCTTAAGATAAAATTTTAAACAAAGGTTCAAATAAATCAAATTAAGAATAAACAAAAATAAAAAGATGAGCGTCGAATCTGAAAAAAAAAAAGTGCATCTATCACTTGTTAAAAAAATATATTTTAATAGTCATTTTATTTTTCGAGTTAAACCTCTAGCTTTTAACTAAGGTAAAAAATACTCAATTAATTTTGAGCAATTGTAAATTAGTAATAGAGCTTATTTAAAATATACAATGAAAAAAAATGAAAATGCCCAACCAATTTTAGAAGAAAAAATATCTATGTGACTCAAATTTTTGCACCCTCATTCAAAATTAGACATTTGACTTTGAAGGGAAAAATGGACATGCCTACGTGTTGATCCTATCTCTGAAATTACTGATCAATCACTTAATTTTTGCTAATCAAACAAATCCAAATGAATTGATCGAATCTAACCTTTATACCATAAGTTTGTATTTTGATCAATTTAGAAGGAAAAAAATTCTCCTAAATAAAGTAATTTAATTTGAAAATACTTTTCTAAGAGTTTATCAATAATCTTAACCAATGTTCATTAGGAGACTCACTAATTAATCAATGCCAAATTGAGACTATAAACCTATTTGAGAGAGAGAGAGAGAGAGAGATTTTACATTAGTTCGAGCATAAAAGGAGTCTGAATCATCAAGAGTTGGTTTGGTCGCCATGGAAGCTGCAGCCTTTGAGATTTGGTGTCTTGATTCCTCTCAGACAAGGAGAGAGAGGGAAGAGGAGGCGATATTTCAACTCCTTTAATGCCTAATATATAATTTCATATTAATTAATATAGTATAAAAGTATACATTATATAAACCGTACTAAGACTAATTAATTAATTAAGAGGAATTAATAATAAATTAAAGGAGAGTACGTACTTGTATAAAATTAAACAAATTAGTCTGTTTAAGAACGATAGTAACAGTTGAATAGCTGTGAATTGACGTTTTATGGACAATTAATTTTTTTTTGTTTATCTTAATCCGATTCGATCGGCTCAACGACTCTATATCTGTATCGGGTACTGTATGACCATCAACAACCATGGTAAACCTCTTACCCATTTTTTTTCTCTCTTCCTATCCTAATTTTACACTTCATTTATTTATTTTTGTTTAAATTTATTTTCATTTTTTCTACCTTATTGTAAAAGATTTATTCTACAACAATGGGAAAACTTCTTATCTCTTTTCAAATTTATTTTCACTTTTTATTTTCATTTTTTATGTGTATCATCCTATCATTCCCTTTACTTTTTGATTAAATAAAAAAGAAAACAAAATTACAAAAGGGGAAAAGGTTACATATCTCTACCAAGATAATCTCTTCTATTTCCTTTCATCATCCTCAAGGATGATCAAGGAGCCAGATTACAGCTTGTGTAATCGCTCCTAATTCTTGCCTACTGTAAAAAAAAAATCTCTTCTATTTCCTTACTTTAAAGGTATAAGCTACAACCAAGGGGTTGACCTTTTAGTGACTTTAAGGTAACCAAAACCCTTGGTTGTTGATGCTCTTACTCAAGGCGTTGACCCTCCTACTCACAAGTGACTCCATATTTCCAAAGAAATTCGAATTTCGAACCTCTTAACATGAGATATAGGTCCACAACTACTGTTGGTGGGATTCGTACCATTAATATATTCAAGTGATCAATTCTACAACTAGCTCGATGTCTTGTCCAATTAGTTTTTGACAAATTTACAATTAATTAATCAAATGAATTAAAAATTCAATTAGCATGTAAGGGTAAGGGAGGTGATATGAACTAGGTCAATGGATCGAATGGCCCAGTACGTAATTGCTACATTGACGTCTAATTAATTAATTATTCTTGTACATCTTTCGGATTAGAAATATTCGATCAAAATTGATATATGTACGTAACGATGCTAAATTGAAAATTAATAACGATTTCCTAATCTATATCTGTAATGATGGCCAATCATGCACGAATGTAGGGGCGGGTTGGGGTTCGCTCCATCCCAT
This sequence comes from Persicaria maculosa, assembly GCA_963922045.1. Taxonomy (NCBI): domain Eukaryota; kingdom Viridiplantae; phylum Streptophyta; class Magnoliopsida; order Caryophyllales; family Polygonaceae; genus Persicaria; species Persicaria maculosa. The sequence continues at coordinate 70,183,826 of OY998260.1, forward strand.
TTCATTTTTTAATAAATTAAAAAATAGGTAAAATAAATTTTTTTAATTTTTTTTAACATACCCGGTCAGCTCATCCAAATTTTAGTTTCTGATTCTGTAACCGTAGCCGATGATGGTTTAAGTTAACTCCTTTATGATCTTAACTTTTAGCAATGTTGTGTAATTTTGGTAGGATTTAGATTTTGCAATTTAAAATTGTACTGTATTTTTTATGTATGTTAAAAACAAACCCGTTTAGCATAAGTCCTTTAGTTTGAAAGACCTATAAAGTAGGTATATGTGAAATAGAAAAGATTTGTCAAACTCTAAAGCAAATGGACCCCTTAACTTCGACTACCACAGCCACAAGAGATTCCTTCAAACGAAAGAAAATCACTCCCCTAGAGTGCATAAACCAACTAAATTTTGCTTTGCGATGTTACGTCTTTGAGATCTTGAATTCTGAAAGAGAAAGAAGACGACCACGAAGAAGAAATCAAGAACAATTTGCATTTTTGTATGTCTGATTGTTACAACAAACATCCTTTATATAGAGAAACAAGTTGCGGAGGGCCCTTTGGATCCTATAGAGTTTTTAAGCATGTCAGCCAACTGCAATTGTCTGGGCACATATGAGACAAAGATGAGTCCTTCAAGAAGTTTGGACCTCACGAAATGGCAGTCCAAGTCTATATGCTTGGTTCTTTCGTGAAAAACTGGGTTCTTTGCAATGTGAATGACAACCAAATTGTCACATTCTAAAAGAATTGGAAAAATGGAGGTCATGCCAAGCTCATCAAGTAAGCGAGAGAGCCAAGCTAATTCTGCAATAACCCTCCTCATACTCCTATGCTCAGCCTCTACAGAAGATAAAGACACCACAATTTGTTTATTTGATTTCCATGAAATAAGACAGCGCGCCTCCAAGGGTGATAAAATAGCTCGACATTGATCTCCTCATGTGGGGACAAGAGGCCCAGTCAGAGTCATAGAAGGCTTGAAGATTGAAATGAGATGAAGAGTTGATGTGTAATCCCATGTCTGATTTTCCTTTGAGGTATCTCAGAGTATGCATTTCCGCCTAAAGGTCGGTGCTTGCATGAATAGTGAACAAGATGTCAGGTCTTGTATTTGTTAATAAATTCATCTTGCCAGCCATCTTTTTGCATAAACCGGCATCAACAAGTTCTGAAGTTATGGATGATGGTTGCAACTTTGATTGTATGTCTAATGGAGAAGCAATAGTAGTAATATTATTGCAATCAAACTCCTTGAGAAGGCCGGCCTTGTAAATAAATAAGAATAAAAATGAAATATCTCAAAAATAGTTATAAAACTTTATATATATATATATATTTAATTTGAAAAATCTTCTATAAGTTTAAGATAAAAGAACTTTTATGTTGAAAAAAATATACTTATTTAAAACGAAATAACCAAAAATAATTTGGTGTATTTCACTAGCTAGCTGGCATTTTTGCTGCTCGTCCACATTGGCTAAGCTGGCGGAGGATTGTCGTAGAACTTGTAGGTACTAGCGTCGTGGATGTTCTGCCTCAGGCCTCCAATGGGTGCCAACACCATTAGCGGAACTCCAAGTATGATGCATACCTACAACTCACGAGAGATCGGCCTTAACAAATGTGATCGTTTTAATGAACTCTTGTTGGGAAAAAACCAAAGAAACAAATGGAGTTTGTGCATACCCAATTGGCTATCCAAGATAAGCTGAACCTTCGAGGCTTATAGATAGTGAGCCATATGATGCATGGAAGCTGAAAATTAAGGCAAACCATGTAATATTTAAAGTTATAATTATATTTACATAAAATTAATATAATTAAGTAAACATATTGTTTTTAACATGTATTTTTATTTATTATAAACAATTACCATAGCTTTTATTTCATAAAGTTTTTATTTTTCTTTTCACTTATTACTATTTAACCTGTATTTATCATACATTGTTAATTTATCATAAACATTTGTCATATCTTTTATTTCTTATAAATCTGATTTTTTAACATATTAATTTCTAGGGCTAGGTGTAGAAAACCACTCTTTAAATACACTGATTTGCACAAAATCATCCTTAAATTTTAAAATTGCATAAACTGACCCTTTAAAAGCTAATTAAAAGATATATATATAGCACACGGCCATCTAGGGCTGGGCAAAATTTGGATCGGACCGGAATCGGACCGGGATCGGACCGGAAATTACGGTCCGGTCCACGGTCCAAGAAATTCTTATTTTCGGTTTTCGGTCCAAACCCGGGATGGGACCGGAATTGGACCGGATTTCATATCATTAAAAAAAAAAGAGGCGAATGTGTGTGAGGCGTGTCTCTCTCTCCGTTTCACTTTTAGATCTAGGTTTTTTGTGTATATTTTGACAAATTAATGTCGATTTTAGTATAGATTTGGATAAATCATAAATATTTTAGACTAAGATTGAAGAATCTCATCCCGGTTTTAAATCTAGGGTTAAGAAATTTCAATCTAGGGTAAAGTTTCGGTCCAACCGGTCTTTACGATCCGTGGACCGGAAACACCGGGACCATAAGTTCCGGTCCCGGTCCGATCCTCGGTCTAAGTTCTTAGAGATTACGGTCCACCGGTCTTGGACCGGACCGGAATCTTCGGTCTGGTCCGGTCCGGTCCAGTCCGGAAGCCCAAGCCTACGGCCACCTTCCCGATTTTTTCATTAAGTTAGTTGTTAAAGTTAGAATTAGTCTTACTTTTAATATATTTAAAAGGTAAAAAAAACCCTTTTAAAGTTGACCACGTACAATTATAGAAGGAGAGGTGGAATTCGAAAAAGAATTCGAAAAAGATTTCAAGTCTCGTTTTCGGTCTTCGGCGAATCACTTTTCTGATCTTTCCGCAGATTTAACATCCATACCGGCTCTTGTTACCCAAACAGATAATAATATGTTGACTGCTCCAGTAACCAATAATGAGATTAAATTAGCGGTTTTCTCTATGAGTCCAGCTAAGGCACCGGGCCCAGACGGTTTTCCAACGGGCTTTTACCAAAAGTTCTGGCCAACAGTAGGACCATCTGTCATTAAAGCGGTTAAGGTTTTCTTCTCTAGCAGTACACTTCTGCGTCAGATTAACCATACTTTCATAACTCTACTACCAAAGTGTAATAACCCCAATTCGGTCAACCATTATAGACCTATTAGTTTATGCTCGACTATTTATAAGATTATAGCTAAGATCATCTCCACACGTATGACCAAGATTTTCGACAAGTTGATCCACCCACTACAAGGGGCCTTTACTAAGGGTAGATCTATCCACGATAATATTCTAATTGCTCACGAAGCTTTTCACTCTTTTAAACAAAAAAAAGGAAGATCCGGGACGATCGCTTTAAAACTGGACATGGAAAAGGCTTATGACCGCATTGAGTGGCCTTTTCTTTTCTAAGTTATTGCCAAATTTGGCTTTGATAACCATTTTATCGGATGGATCAGGGAATGCGTTTCAACTGTCTCTTACTCTGTTCTAGTTAATGATGAACCAACCACGGTATTTCAGCCTTCCAGGGGGCTCCGACAAAGGGATCCACTTTCTCCTTTTCTTTTTATCCTAGCTTCGGAAGTCTTAGCTCGCAATTTGCACAATCAGAGTTTAATGAACAAAGATATTGGCATAACTTTTGGGAAAACAGGAATCAAGATTCCTTTCGTGGCATTTGCGGATGATATCATCATTTTCTGTAAAGCTTCACAATCAGCGTGTTCTAATGTTTTGTCGACTTTACAACGCTACTGTCACATCTCAGGCCAACAGGTTAACCTACACAAATCAAGCTTCCAAGCATCGGCTAACACCCCTCCTGCGGCTATCTCGACCACTATCTCGGTTCTGGGTATCCCACAAGCGAACAATTTCGACAAATATTTGGGTTGTCCGGTTGTAAATGGAAAAACAAATAAGGATACCTTTGCCGACATAGTGTTGAACACAAAAAACTAATTAACGAAATGGAAAGCGTCAAATCTGTTGGCGGAAGGTCGTAAGATTCTGATTAAGGCGAACCTTAGTGCCAAACCCATATTCCTCATGCAGGCTTTTTTACTGCCTTCCCATATTCTACACGAACTAGATAAGATTTACAGGCAATTCTTTTGGAATAAAACCCCAAATTCTACTCTGCTGATTAGTTGGGACAAAATCTGCTCTGACACTTTGAAAGGAGGACTTGGAATCCACAAAACCGAGTCCATGAATATAGCCCTACAGATGAAGCTTCTTTGGAAGATTTTAGCGGAACCAGATAATATTTGGGTCCGAGTGGTTTCACACAAGTATCTTAAAGGGCAGGATCTGCTCAATTATCAGAAAAAGAAGGCAACCTCCTGGCAGTGGAATCGACTTATGTCGATCCGGAGTTGATTCGGACTATGTTCCATACAGCTATCCACTAGAGAGTGGGAGACGGTCTTTCGATTGATTTCTGGTCTCAGAACTAGGCGGGTTCTGAGCCTCTATCCTCCAAACTTCTCCAGCCCATACTAGACCATCTTGTCGGAATAAAAGTTGCTTATTTCCTTAACAGGGAAAGACAATGGAATAAACCATTAATGATTCACTCTCTCACTAACTTACTATCAACCCAGGACATAGATCTTTTATTGCAGATCATCCTGCCGAATAATCCCATGAAAGACCGCCTCTACTGGGTCCAAGTAGCAACGACTGGTTTTCTACAAGTTCAGCTAATTCACTTCTTTCTAAAAATCGAGGATTGACGAACTATGACTGTAGTTGGATTTGGAAGCTCGACGTTCCGCCCAAGGTTCGACATTTGCTTTGTAAAATTTCGCGTGATGGTTTACCAACATCGCAGAGATTACAAAAATCTCATGTGGCTGTCCCGTCTGGTTGCGCTTTCTGTTCAAACACGGTCAAATCAACTATACACTTGTTCTCTCAATGTCCGACAATAATCAATCTTCTACAGATTTTGAAAATTCCTTTATTGTCCTTGGGTCCTGCTACCATATCGGTGAATGATGAATTACAGCTTAATAATATTAAAATGAAGCTCGGACTGAAACATATGGCAGACCTTGCCGGTCTCTAGTGGACTCTATGGTTTTTTAGAAATCAACTTGTTTTTAACCCGACGGTTTCTGTCAACAATAACGAAATCATTCTTTTCTATACCACTCTGAGGCATTGCTGGAAGCAGACAAATTTTTTAGAGGAAGACCAATATAACAACAATGATGCGGGAAAACAACCAATATATAAGGCGGTCACTAGGAGTTCAGCGGTTTTGGGGAGTACAGGAAGGAAACACAACCTGCGTTCCGCGTTTTGGGAGAAACCGCCCTCGGATTGCTACAAAGTTAATTTTGACGGCTCGGTTATGCTGGACGGGTCCTTTGCTTACAGCTTCATTATTCGTGATTCTACTGGTGGGGTAGTCGCGATGGGTCGAGGAACTTGCCCTAATATTTCTGTGGTCTATGCTGAAAATCTCGGCTTAAAAATGGGTATCTCCAGAGCTATTGAACTACATTTAACTCATCTTCTGATCGAAGGAGATAACCTAATAGTTATTAAAGCTCTCCTAGGAGATTGGAAATGCCCCTGGGATATTGAGCTCATACAATCGGATATTCTGTTAGATATTAAATCTTTCTCTTATGTTGCGATTTGTCATGTTTTCAGGGAATCGAATGCTGTGGCAGACTTCATTGCTCGTAGTGCCCATGCTTCCCCTGCCAACGTCAGCTATGAGGATGACCCAGAACTTCATGTTCTCATCCGCAAGGATGCTCTAGGAAGGGTTCCGGCTGCGCCCGACCCGACTTAAATCTTATATTGCGTCAAAAAAAAGGAGAGGTGGAGACAAATTTCGTCTCTCATCCTTGTCCGGGTTCATATCCATAATGTTGATGAGGAAAGGGACCAAAGGATAATTTCATGATTTAACATCTAACTTAACGAAAAAGATGAGAAAAGTGGTCATTTGTTAACCTTTAGCTTTTAAAGGGTGGTTTTATGCTATTTACCCTAATTTGTAATATATGTTTATCATATCTTTAAAATAAATAAGGCATAAGTTTTGACGGGGACTTTTTTTTCAAGATAGACTCAACCATATAACACCATGTAAAACTCTACATATATGTAGGCGTGGCCACGGGTTACGGGTTGACCCGTGACCCGGCGGGTCTTACGGGTCAACGACCCGGCGGGTCCGGGTTGACGGATCCACGGGTGTAGACGGGTAGCGGGTTAGGGTTAGGGTCGGGGGTTTTAAAACCCGCTGACCCGGCGGGTCGACCCGCCGGGTCAACCCACCATTCCAAAGTTTTTTTGAAAAAAATATTTTTTTAAAGTTATAATTATTATTATGTATATTATTCTTAGAATAATTCATAATATAAACATATAAACTAATTTGCAATATGCAATGTGAGTCAAAAGCACTCTCACTCTTCCCCTTTTATAGACTTGGAAGTCTTCCTTCCATCCCCTCATTTTCGATGTGAGACAAAGCTTCATCCCACATTGAAAATATGGAGTTAGAATGAGAATGCATGAGGCTATATATATGTATCTCACTATCCCATTTCTCCCACTTCACTTATTCCTACATTTCCTACATTGGAAATTAAGTCGGAAATGAAGTTTGAGAAAAATATATTCTCATATTTTTCTCTCTTACATCCCCCATTATTATTACTGTGAAGGAAAGAATTGATATATATGGAGATATATAAATCTTCCCACATTTTTAACACTATGAAGTGGGTGATAAAATGTGTTGTGAAGACACATATCATTTATTTATATATTTTAATAGTCATTTTAAAAAAAATTAAAGTAAATGTAACTCGCTGGGTTAACGGGTCGACCCGACGGGTCAACGGGTCAACCCGACGGGTCAACGGGTCAACCCGACGGGTCAACGGGTCGACCCGAACCCACCAACCCATGAGATTCCCGGGTTAGGTTTCGGGTCGACCAACCCCGACCCTTGACCCGGCGGGTCGAACCCGTCGACCCGACAGGTCCGACCCGTGACCACGCCTACATATATGTATCGATTTTAGTATAGTATATAGATATGCTTACGAAGTAGGAGGTGGGCGCAAAGGCAAATCCTCCGAAGAACCCAAGAAGACCTTGAAAGAAGGGGAAGGTAATAGCAATGAACATAGTAAACCCTATAAAAAAACAAATAAAGAAATTTACATTAGAATTAATTATATACAAGTATGAACATATATGATTGCAAATTGAATTGACTTCTTTAGCATGATACTATTTTTTTATTAGGTAAAAATTCGATATACCAGCAGTAAGACTGATAAATCGATAGGGCATAGAGAGTTCCAATAGACAAATAACCCATCAAAATACAACATACAAATACAACAAATGACATACTAAGAACTAATCAACCAAAACAAACCGAGGAAAACAACCCACAAAAAATGATACTATATACTTACCAACATAGATATTCCTTGTGAAGAATCGAAGTTTCAAAGTGGGTTTAAAGTGCAACTTCTTGACAAGCACAGTCTCTAACATGTCGAATACAGGCATTGCGAATATCTATCATATATATTCATTAAATTATAAGGTGAGAAGTTCAATTTGGTGTATGAAATCGAAAGTGTACGTTTAGAGTTTAGAGTCGATCACATTTTACCTGATAGCTGCCAATAACATGAATTACAACAAACAGGTTAGCCAAAGCAACGAGCCAATTGGGGTTCTTTACTGACTTTAGGATGATATCATCAACCTTGTTTCCGAACACCCAATAACCGGCAATGGCAACCGGGAAGTAGCAAAGGGCGACGAGAATGTAGGCAACGACAACACCCTTCCACATTGGCCCTTTTGATGGCTTCTCGGGGGTTGAAGGGATTGATGCTTGGATCTCTAGGACGACACTGTGGCCAGCATATGCGAAAGCCACTTCCCCAAGGGCATTAAAGAAACCGAATACATGTTTGGATCCACTTGGAGATCTTGAGGAGTATGACACATCAGGTTGGACTCCTTTGCCGGCTGAAGCTGTCCACGCGATGGTTGAGTAGCTATAGACATATATATGACTCATTTAAGTGTACGTCAACAAAAACGAATCTCGTGCAAGTGTATATAAATAAACGTACGTGAAGGACATGATGGCAGCTGCCAAGGACACACCGGAGATAGAGTTGAAGTTCGGGAGATGCGAGAGCACGAAATGCACCGAGGCGAAGATCATGATGAAGTAGCTAGTCTTCATTTTCTTGCAACTATTGGGACAGACGAGATCATGGAATTTCTGTAGAGACATCCCGCCGGTGACCATGTAGACTATGTTCGAACCCACCTCAACAATGAGTTGTTGCGGCACAACGATCCATAGCCCAAGTTTCTTGCCAAATGCATACTGGCCGAGCTCATGATACCTATCGAATCGCCTCCCTGGAACTATCTCATGCATCTCCACCATTTGCCATAAGGTGTATAATGTGATGATCCAGGACAAGATCAAAATTGTCACTCCAGGACCCCTAATGATTTCAAGATATATATATCTTTTTTTAGATCATTAGGCAGGTTAATGAAGTCCATTGGGTCTCGTGATCAAAGTCATGTGCATAGACATTTGTGCGCTAGTAGCCCAGTACATAAGTATAGAGAGATTTCATCATAAAATCAATTGGTAATTAGAGAAATAGGTCATACTAGGGGTTATTTAATTCATATTGTTGAGATATATGTTTGTGATTTGATCAAGTGGTCTAAGTGTGAGGTTTCATAGTCTTAAGGTAGATTTTCATTGTATACAATCAACACTCTTACAACTGTATTCAGTATAAAAGGCACATGATACAATGTAACAGAAAATCAATACACACAAAATTGATCATCTATTGGTTTATCTTCAAGCTCTCTCCCTCTCTCGTCCTCTCCTTTTTTTGTGAACATATCCAAATTAATCCATTACAGTACACCTCAGCTAATGTTTTGACATGGTATCAGAGCCATCTGGCGAAAATGATAGCCGACGCTCCGATGACACTTGCACCACTCTGATCATCCTAACTATATGCTTTCGACGAGGCTTCTCGATGGCAGGAATTTCAGTCATTGGAAGCGCTTGGTGGATGTCTCATTACACGCGAAGAATAAGTTTGGCTTCGTGACTAGCACATGTGTCCGTCCGACATCAGATCCACTTCTGCAGCAACAATGGGATCATTGTAACCACATGGTAATCTCATGGCTCTTTCATTCAGTAGAAAAAGATAAAGCCAAATCCATTATATATTGTCAATCTGGTGTTCAAATCTAAAAACAATTAGAATCTAGATATGGTGGAGTGAATCGCACTCGCCTGTGTCAAGTTCAAAAGGATATCGTTGCTTTAGAACAGGAAAATCTTGGTATTCCTGAGTATTTTACAAAATTCAAGAACCTTTGGGACGAGTATGTGCTTCTCGTTGAAAATGAAACTTGTGATTATGGATCTAACGTCGTTGGGACAAGAATGATTGAGAATCAGTAGGTGATTCAGTTCTTAATAGGACTTAACGAAATCTATAATGGGGTGAGAGGGAATATTTTAATGAGGAGTCCTCCTGTTTTGGATGATGTTTATGGTTTTCTCATTTAAGAAGAGCAACAACGAGGTATGAGCAAGAGCTCCATGCATGGAACAGAGAGTTCTGCCTTCTCTTCTCAATACAAAGGTGGAGCTCCGGATCTAAGAAACCACTGTTTTGTGAGCATTACAAAGTGACAGGTCATGCTATGGACAAATGTTTGAAGATCCATGGTTATCCAACCAATTCGAGCTCATGAATGTACTGTGATCACTGCAAAATTGGTGGTCATACAATCGATAAATGCTGGAAGTTACATGGCTACCCCTCTTCTGGTAGTGGTGCTGGTTCTTCATCTGGTTTTACTATATCTGGCACTTCTGATGGCTCCAGGCCTTTTTGCACTCATTGCAAAAATCCTGGACATGTGGTTGACAAGTGTTGGAAGCTTCATGGCTTTCCCTCTGATGGTTCTCATTCTTCTTCCAAAGGAAGGAAAGTAGCTGCTTCAGCGTCTTCTTCTTCTCCCATTACACAGGAGTAGTACCAGCAACTGTTATCATTATTGCAGCGACATGAGGTTCAAGAACCTACTGCTATGCTAGCAGGTAAGAACACTTGTCTCTTTTCTTCATTGCTTAACTCTTCTGGGATCTTAGACTGCGGTGCCACTGACCATATGTCTCCTAATCTCAGTTTATTCAATTCTCTTAAACCTATTTCCAACCCTTCTTCCATTACTATGCCTAACAATAAGAAACCTGATATTTACTCTGTTGGAAATGTTCGTTTATCCCCTCAAATTTCTCTAAATGAGGTGCTTCATGTACCTGATTTTCATTTCAATTTACTTTCTATTCGAATACTTTCCATTGACATTTGTTCTAATGTCTTCTTTATCCCTACCTCATGTATAATCCAGGGCCCTTTGATGAGGAAACCTCTGGTAATTGGAAGTGAGGAGCGGGGATTATACATTGCACATACTCTATATGAGCTGACTTCTTTTCCTGAGTTATCATTTGCTTTACAACATCAGTTTCCTACTTGTAATAAGTCTTATGTGCACTTTGCACATGAAAGTAACTCTAGTTTTTCAACAAACAGTATAGTTGAGTTGTTACATTGTCGATTGGGGCATTTGCCTTTCTCTCAAATTAACCATGTTGATTCCTCTGTGAATGTTTCCTCTTCTATCTTATGCCAAATTTGTCCTCAAGCGAAGATGCACATGCACCCTTTTCCTCTTCGTGATCATACATCTATGGTACCTTTTCATTTGGTTTTCTTTGACACTTGGGGACCATACAAAAGTAGTACTCATAATGGTTACAGATTTTTTTTTGACACTGGTGGGTGACTATACCAAATGCACTTGGACATATCTAATGGCTTCTAAAACAAATACTTTGTCTATTCTCTAAAATTTTGTCTTTCTTATGAAAACACAATTCCAGTCTTCCATTAAGGCTATGAGGTTTGATAATGCAACTGAGTTCCTTGACAAACACATGGTTGATTTCTTTGCCTTGCATGGCATCATCCATCAGACAAGTTGTGTTGATTCCTCACAACAAAATGGAGTGGTCAAGAGGAAACATAAGCATCTGTTAGAAGTAGCCCGGGCCTTGAAATTTCAAGCTAATCTCCCTATTTGTTATTAGGGAGAATGCATCTTGACAGCTATATATTTGATCAATCGATCTCATTTGCCTGTGATGTCTAATAAATCTCCATATGAAATGTTGTTTCACAAACCACTCTCATATTCACATCTCCGTGTATTTGGTTGTCTATGCTTTGTTAGCACCTTAAAGAGAAGCCGTGATAAGTTTCAACCAAGGGCTACTCCCTGTGTTTTCTTGGGCTACACCTATGGAAAAAGTGCATACATTGTCCTTGATCTTCACACCAAGGTTGTCTTCCATTCTTTGGATGTTGTCTTCCATGAAACTTACTTTCCTTTTCATTCTCCCTCTTCATTTGATTCTTCTGTCACTCTTCCAGTTCTTGCTTCCTCATTTCCTTCTTCCATCTTTCTAAACACAAATCCCACACCACCTGGTAACCTTGATCTTCCTTCCTCTTCTGTCCAGACCCCATCCCCTGCTATTGTTGTTGTTTCTCCCACAGTATCCCCTGATAGTGTGGTCTCTTCCTAGTCACCTGCACCTGATATTGTGATCCCTCTTGCCCCTCCAGTTCTCAGGAGATCCATAAGAAATTTCATTCCTCCTGCTAATCTTCATGATTATGTGTGCAATGTGTGTTCATCTTCTTCTCATCCTCCTAATTACCCTCGTGCTTTCTTTGCTTCTGTTTTCCCCTCTTATTCCTTTGCTTTCACATCAAAATTTACCTCTTATGTTGAAAATACTTCCTACAAAGAGGCTGCCAAGGATCCAAAATGGGGTTTAGCTATAGAAAAAAGAGATAGGTGCCTTAACTGCTAATCATACTTGAATTCTAGTTCCTCTTCCTGTACGAAAGCGCACCATTGGTTGCAAATGGGCGTTCAAGGTAAAATTGAAAGCAGATGGTAACCTAGAGAGACACAAGGCACGTTTGGTTGCCAAAGGATATACTCAAACAGAGGGAATTGTTTACCATGAGAGTTTTTCTCCAGTGGTCAAGATGACAACCATTCGCACCATCATTGTTGTTGCTGCTTCTCACAGTTGGTCTTTGCATCAAATGGACGTAAACAACGCATTTCTTCATGGTGACGTATATGAGGAAGTGTATATGTGGCCTCCTGAAGGGTTTCCTGCAGCTCTCAATCATGTTTGTAAACCTCAAAAGTCCCTTTATGGCTTGAAGCAAGCCAATCGTCAGCGGTTTACAAGCTTACAACTGCTCTAATATCACTTCAGTTTGTCTAGTCAAAGCTTGATTATTCTCTATTCATTAAGAAATTCAATGGCAACATCACCATAGTAGCTGTGTATGTGGATGATCTTTTGGTCACAAGATCTGATCCCTCTGAAATCACTCATCTCAAGACCTTCATTGATAGACATTTCAGCATCAAGGATCTGGGTTTACTTCACTAATTTCTTGGTTTGGAGGTTTCTTATAGTTCTAATGGAGTTCATCTTTCTCAACACAAATTCAGCAAGGACATCATTCAGAAGTCTGCACTGATTGACATTCGTTCTACTTGCACTCCTCTCCCACAGAACCTTCGTCTTGATCCTACTCAGGGTGATCTATTGGAGGATGCCTCTTATTATAGAAAGATGGTTGGAAAGCTAAACTTTCTCACCAATACTCGCCCTGATCTCTATTTTGTTGTTCAATGTCTCAGTCAGTATATGCAATCTCCAAGGAGTTCACACTTGGCAGCCCTGCATCACACCATTCGTTATCTAGCTGGATCTTTGGATCATGACATTGTCCTCAATGGTTTTGATACTCCTAAGATTGTTGCCTATACAGATTCTGATTGGGCTTCATGTGCTTATAGCAGGCGTTCAGTCACTGGTTTTGTTATTCTTCTTGGTAATTCCCCTATTAGTTGGAAGTCTAAGAAGTAGGGGGTGGTCTCTCGCAGCTCCACTAAGGCTAAGTATCGCGCCATGGCTTAAACCGCTGTTGAGATCACCTGGCTAGTACGTGTTTTGGAGAAAATGAATGTTGCTCCTATCAAACCCATCACCATGTTTTGTGGCAATGAGTCTGCCATTCAATTACCTAAGAATCCTGTTTTTTATGAGCGCTAGCTCAAAGCACATAGAAATAGATTGTCACTTCACTCGCGAGAAGATGGTTGAAGGCTTGATTGATCTTTGTCATGTCCCAACTGCTTCTCAGCTAGCCGGCGTCCTCACCAAGGTCCTTCCCTTGCATCATCAGAATCATGTCTTGTCCAAACTTGGGTTGACACCACCCCAAGTTTGAGGGGGGGGGGGTGTTGAGATATATGTTTGTGATTTGATCAACTGGTCTAAGGGTGACGTTTTATAGTCTTAAGGTAGACCTTCATTGTATACAATCAACACTCTTACAACTGTATTCAGTATTAAAGGCACATGATACAATGTAACAGAAAATCAATACACACAAAATTGATCATCTACTGGTTTATCTTCAAGCTCTCTCCCTCTCTCTTGCTCTCCTTGATTTGTGAACAGATCCAAATCAATCCATTACAGTACACCTCAGCTGATGTTTTGACACATATTATCGATGTGAGATTGTTTGGTGTCTCGCGACTCAACACATATTAATTGTATTATAGGGATGAAATATAGATATATTTGTAAAGGAAATCAATACGTATACGTGTATATATGGATTAGGTTGGTTTAGGGTTGGTATTTTGTGTTTAATTTTTTAAAGTTTCTTACTATAGGTTAAGTTTATCAAGCTAGGTTCATCTAATTGATTGAATTCATCATTTTTTTGAAAAAAATGGGTTAATATACTGGATCTAGTCAATTTTTTATTCATTTAAACTTTTGATGGACATTTTAATTAAGGAAAAATGACCGAAAATAATATGAACTATTAGATGTGAACAAAAAATAATACGAACTTTCAAAATCACAAATTTGTATACAAACTATACCCTATTAAACCAATATTAATACATTGTCTATAATTTACAAATAAAAAATTAATTTGTACCCAAAACATAATAAATAAGAAACTTTGGTATACAATTGCAAAATTTGAGAATAAGAATTACTGTTCATTAGACATGGCCACGGGTCCGACCCGCCGGGTCGGCAACCCGGGGGGTACGACCCTAACCCTAACCCGGGATTCCCACGGGTCGACGGGTTCGGGTCACCCGCCGGGTCGGCGGGTTGGCGGGTCGGAGTCCCGGGTCGGCCACGTGGCGTTGAAGGGTTGACCCGGCGGGTTGACCCGCCGGGTCGGGTTATTTTTTTGACGTTTTCGTGATGTTTTGTGAATTTGTGAAATAAGGTTTCGTGTTTAATGGTGTTCAACCCGAGCAACGGCTAGTTTTTTTTAAAAAAAAATAAACGTTCACGTGGGACCCACCTAACGGCTAGTTTTTTAAATGCACAACCCGTGTGACCCGGCGGGTTAACGAGCGGTTGTTGTCCACCATTCACAAACCAATTTTAGGGAAACAAAATGAAATCCCAAAATGCCCAAAAATCAACCAAGAAGACACACAACTTAGAACCAACGGAAACACAATTAAGAAAACATCGATTCAACCTAGGGTTACGTTAAACAAATTGAGTAGCAAAGATGAAATTTCAAACCACAAATTGATTTGTTGTTGTTGTTCTTCTTCAACCCAGTAATAAAAATTACTCACTCTCTCTCTCTCTCTCGATTGATTTACAAGGTTGAATTTTTACCTATGGTGGAGACACAAGCAACAAAGAAGGTGAGAAACTATAAATAGCAATTAGTATTGAGACTAAAATTAAACCATGGAAAACTGGAAATTGGGATTGAGATTAAAAAGGGATGGTATTGAGTGGGATGAACACCAACGAACAGTAGGGTGTTCTTCTGGAGTATGATAATGCTTTTAAATTTTACAATTGGATACCAAAGTTTCTTATTTATTACATTTTGAGTTCAAAATATTTTTTTGTTTATAAATTATGGACATTGTACTAATATTGGTTTAATATGGTATAGTTTGTATACGAATTTGTGATTTTGAAAGTTCGTATTATTTTTGGTTCACACTTGATAGTTCATATTATTTTCAGTTATTTTTCCTTTAATTAATAATGTTATTAATTAATTCAACTAAAAGGTTTGTTTAGATGACTGTAGTGGCAGAGCCATAAATTTTGCCGGAAGATACAATTATACATGTGAGGTGTCATTTTAGATTAAAGCAGCATCACCATCTCTATATAATACAATAATAAATAATATTATTTTAAGATAACATGACTTCGATTTATGATAAAACTCTGTTATTTTTTCCATTAAAAAAATAAATATAAATAAATAAATGAAATAGCTAAAGAAAAGAAAACTAACCAAGTATTGAGTCAATACTTTAACTTGTTGTATTATTAATATGTAATAGTGTATAACCAGATATAAAAAATTTAAACTTGCATAACTTCTTGCCAAATTCTCAATATAAGTAATATAACATATGGTTTGAAGCACTCGAGATGAGTTATAATATGTGAATGTCAATTTAAGTAAAAATATAAAAATATTATAGTTTATTGAAATAAATTAAAGTGATTGATACACCTACAATTTTCAAAAATTCATAACTTTTTACTCAGAAGTCTGGTTATGGCGTATCATATATCAAAATGAAGCTTTCGATGAGAAGAATACACGTGGGTAATTTTTCGGATGAGGGAGAGGGCACGTGCTCCCCCATGCCCTCCATTGGCTCCACCCCTAGACGACTGTGTGTGTGTCTATATATATATATATGATCAGGTAATAATTCGAGTGGACTGATCCTATCCGATAGCATCCATACGGATGAGGTCTTGAAGATCTGAATCGATATAAATGTTGAGGCTCATGGCAGAGCTACAAAGGTGTGCAACCTATCAATCACTATGCTGCCATTATGAGGCACGTGAGAGAAGGAGACTTACCTCACACCTCGACAATAATGTTTTGATGTCGGACATTACTAGTTCAATCTCCCAAGAGCATGTAGATTTTGTTTTTAAATGATTTATGATTATGAGGGAGTCTCCTTCAATATGACATTTGTTTATATTAAATGCTAGAAGTTGGATAATCCCATGATTTATAATATATAATATTGCAATGCAATATTATAATGCACTGAGTTTCATATTAAAATGTACTATTGCCTTTTGTAAATTATAATGTGCGGTGATCCCAACAAACCTTAAGAATACCTAAAGTCATTCTAATTTTAGCACACATTAACCAACTTCATTTATAATATGATTTTAAAAAAATCGATATTTTGTACTATACTACCATACGAGGAGGAGGAAGAGTCCGAATTGGACTCCAAAGTAGACGACATATTGGGTTTTCTGTTGGATGATGGATCAAAGAGAGAAAGCGAAAAGATGTTGTTTAGGGTTTAGGAATTAGGGAAGAAATGAAGAGTTGTGTACTGAGAGACTTGGGGGATGCCGGTTTATATGAAAAAGAAAGAGAAGAATCAGAAGATATTAACTAATGGTGCCACTTCAATTATTGGCTATTTTCAAAATAGTGTTTCCTTTAATATAATAATTATTAGTTGTTTTCAAAATAGTGCTTCCTTTAATATAACAATCCGCAGTAGAATTTTACATGGGAAGATATTTTTTAAAGAGAATTTACCAGCACTACAATACAGATAATGGATGTGCGCCTTCCTGTGCCTATAGATGAAGTCGTCTTGCCTTGCCCTAGCCCTAGGTAGGTGAGGATTAAAGATTTAAAGAAACCATTTATCTTAGTGCATTTATTATATTAAAGGAAGCACTATTTTGAAAACATCTAATAATTATTACTGTACGAGTGGACTATCCCGTGTTACGCACGGGATTATCAACTTTCCACTTTTGTATCAATGAGTTTATACATTCACATATTAATTCGAATAAAAAAATCAAAATTGAAAATTAAATAAATAAAAACCCGGTCTGATCTATTTGATCTTTTTTTAGACTTTTTTCATTTCATATTTTAGATATTTCTTAAATTAAGCTGCAAGGTTTTAATTTTCCATCTAGATTATACTAAAACTATTTTAGTTTTATTTTTCTATACACTATTTTTTTCTTGTCGGAAACTAAGATTATGGTAGAGCATACATCTTACTATTATAGGAGTACTTATTTATCCATCTATGAAAATTTTGTAGTATTAGAAGTTTTAAAATATATTTTGTATATAATAAATTATTTTTATATATGGGGTCTATTTTTAGTAATATACAATTTAAAAATATTTGATGAAGCTCATGAATATAATTTAATTTGTTGTTTTCATTGAATACTATGTTTACTGTCAAATACTTAATTGTTGATTTTAAAAATGATAATTGGTTTTCTAATTTCAAAATACTACACAAATAATTGATTAGATAATGTTAAATTAGGTTTTTTAACTTCTTATAAAGATATTTTTTACTCAAGTGATGATTAGTTTTTTTTATATAAAAATTTTCAACATTTCTCATTTATTCAACCTCATTTATGACAAAAAAGCTTATTTTACTATATAGAAAGATAACTCTTGTAAAAGAAAACAAATAATAAAACATCAAACATTTTCCACCACATGAAAGAGTATATATATATAAGTGAGGTAAATTACCATCCAAGATAGGACATGGCAGAAGGTAGGCTAAGGACTCCAGCACCAACCATGGCAGTTACGTTGTGAAAGGTCGAATACCACCATTTCGCCTTCCTTGAAGACGTAATGGGAAGCCACGAATCTAGATCTTTCTGCTTCCTCAATGCCTCGTCAACTTCAGGCTGTAATCGTCATCACAACGTACAAAGAGATTACAAGCATGGAAGTTGAAAGATTGAAATGTATTTACGTAGAGGCTGTATAGGGCACATATTTTTTATTTCGGAAATTTCGTGAGATAACCATGAAGTTTAGCTTAATTCCTGTGGTAAACAAGAATTTCAAATATTTTGCAAGATAACCCGAAACTTTATAATTTTTTTTTCACCATACCCATTTTATGATTTTGGGCAAATTTGTTGATTTGAAAACTTTTTGGACAAAAGACCTGAAATTTAACATTTTTGGAAAAAAAAAACTCAAGGAAGAAAAGAACTCCAGTTCATCTCCATTCACTTTCGGTGTTGATGCTTACATGTCCACCTTCACCTTCATCGTCAATGACCCGTACATATCATCCTCAAGCCACCTTCCCTGCCTCCAGTCCCGTTGCCACACACTTTCACTTCCTTCTCGCCTAGATCTGAAATTCAAGTTGGTCCATCGCCATGGATGTCGTTCCTTTTCCAAATAATTTGACCGAATCCACTACCCCAAATAGGGATGGCAATGGGGCGGGGACTCTCCGATCCCCGCGGGAAATCCCCATCGTGGGAACATGGATGGGGACGGGTACGGGGATGGAGATGGGGGCCAAAGTAATTCCCCGCGTGGGGACAGGATAGTAGTCCCCACCCTGATCCCCGCCCTGCCGCCGCCCCCGTTGGGGAACCCCGTGGGAATCCCCGATGTGGAGTACAAAATTTCCATTTTTATTTAAATCTTACATAAGTTTATATAATTTTTCTTTCACTTGTAAATTTTTACCTTATAATTTAAATTTATGAGATATTATATGTAATATTTATATCATATTTTTTACATAAATTTAATAATATCTTATACTTTTCTATTAAATAGGGAAAAGTGTAAGTTTTCAACGGGGAACCCGACGAAAATACCCACGCGGAATGCAAACGGGGAAAATTAAGCAAGGACGGGGCCAGGAAGAGTACCCCCGCCCCGAGCCTGCCCCGTTGCCATCCTTACCCCCAAAGGTTTCCTCCACCCCCAATTTCCCTTCGGAGTGTCTAATCTCCCCTCTTTCATGAATTCTAATGGTCTCAACCGTCCCTCTTTCCCTTGCAGGTTATAATTGTAATCTGACTAAGTGATTAGTTAAATTTTCAAAGTTCATTCCATGCAGAGGAAGAAGGGTAAGAAATGATGGATGACAATCGACATCCCTCAAGGTATTACAAATTTCTTTGCTACTTCTTTCGCGGAATGGTGTCATGTAAATATGCTCTCTACGCAACCCAACAGAGAGGGCCTTGAATGGGCTAGTGTATTCACTTAATCCATTTGGTGGATTTGAAGATGGCGCAATGATCATATATTTAGGGATCAGGATCGAAGTCACAATCAGGCCATCTTCATCCGTGAGCAAGAAACAGAATATATGGAAGCGGGGAGGACTAGGAACCCCATGAATACTAGGTCGGATAAGCAGGAATCATTCATAGCTTGGGAGAGGCCGACCAAAGGTTGGTTAAGATCAACTTTGATGGCTCAGTCAATAAGGATGGGAGCGCGGCTGCCGATGGCGTTATTCGGAATGATAGCGGACATTGGGTCACTGGTTATGTCTGCCATATCGGCATAGGCACAGTTCCTATGTCGAAGTTGTGGGGTCTGCTTGATGGACTCCAGACTACTTGGGATAGAGGGTTCAGGAAGGTGCTTATTGAGACCAACTCGAAGTCTTTACTTCGCTTGTCGAGGGTGGAGTTGGAGATTGTCATTCTTTATCTAGCCCGGTGCGTCAATGTCAAAGCTTTCATGCTAGAGACCGGGAAATTGAGTTGAGGCATGGCTTTAGGGAAGCGAACTTTGTCGTCGACTCCCTCGCGTCTCTTGCTTTTTCTTTTCCTCTTGGTTTCCACGAGCTCCTTGACCCGCCTGTGGGGATTGGCTCATTTTTAAACGATGACGTTAGGAGAAGGGCTACTCCCCGCTTTATTCTTGTGTAGTCCATTGTTTGCTCCTTTAGTTTGTTGAGAGTTTGGGTCTCTTTTTCTTTACCTAAAAAAAATAGATCTAGATGTAAGGTACTTGCCTAAAATTTCAAAATAAATCCCTAACTTCATTAATCATTAATGGAAGAAAACTTAGTTGTAGTCTCATCGATCCCTCTTTCACCCGCATTCGGTCTCAACACTCTCTCTCCCCTCTTTCATGGGTTCAATTTTAGATTTTTCGCCCTTTCAGATCTAGGTGAGAAGGATAACGAGGAAGAGAGAAGTGATCGTAGGTGGCAAGATTAACGATGGGGATGGTGGAGGTGGATATGTGAGCGTCAACATTGAAGAGTGGGGAGGCAATGAACGGTTTCGACCTTGATTTTTTTAATTTTGAAAAATGTTAAAACTTAAGTCTTTTGCCCAAAAAGTTTTCAAATTAACTTGCCAAATAATCATAAAATGGGTACAATGCAAAAAAAGTTTTTACAAAGTATAGGGTTACTTTGCAAAATATCTAAAAATCTTGTTTATCACGCGAACTAAACTGAATCTTGGGGTTAGCTCGCGAAATTTCCATTTTTATCTTTTTGGATATCAGGAAAGGATTTGGGTCAACAGACAAATTTAGAGAAATCGAGAGGTTAGATGAAAAAATCATTTATTACAAACCAATAAACATAAAACAAAAACAACAAAAAAAAGGAGGAGATCACATCTCAAGCCACACAGGGCCAAATTACAAGGAGGGACCAAAAGTGCACAACGTAGTCATATACAGGGGTTGTTATGTGCACGGTCAATTTCTCACATTCGTCACGGTGTTAGTACCGACTTCCTGTGTCAAGACTCCTCTCTACTGGCTACCGGTGCCGACTTCTTGTGTCAATAGGTCCCGTCGGAACTTTACAGGGAATTCTCAGCTGGACTTTGCAGGGAAGATGTTGGGTCTACCAAACCAGGGAGTCTATGTCGGCAGAATCCTTAGTTTGGGCTTTGCAGGAAAGATGACCGGCCTACCGACCCAGAAAGTCTATATCGGCACTCCTCCCCACCGACCCAGGAAATCTACACTGACACCGTACGAATGACGAGTGATGACACCAAGATTTGAGAGAAGAGGGTGAAATCTTTGTTTTATATATAAAAAAAATAGTGTATATAATAAAATAAAATAAAAATACTAAAAATCATAAATTATAGTCTAAATATGACATTTTTAGTATAAATATTCATATATAAAATTCATTATTTTTTTATAAATGTGTGGTAAGATGAATACTTTTAAAAAAATTATTGAAAGAAAATTATAATTTTATTTTTAAAATATCTCATTTTTAAATGAAAAAAAATTGCTATGATTGAAAAGTATTGAAAAAAAAACATAAATTGTGGATTAAATATGATATTCATACTAAATAAAAAAAATTATATTTATAAAAATTATTAGATTTTTTTAAAATATACTTTTAATAAAAATATTGTAATTAATAAAACTATAAAATATGATTGAAATATGTTATTTTTAATTGAAAATTTTGTTAGGAATGAAAACTACAAAAGGTAAACAAAATGACTTGAACATATGATCTCTTGCTTTAATTAATCTTTCTTCTCTTCTTTTACCAACTAAGCTAAACAATATTTAAATCTTTCTTCTCTTCTTTTACCAACTAAGCTAAACAATATTTATGTTATTTTTCTCATTTCTTTTTTTTACCTTAATTTATTTTAATTTATTTTTTAAAAATAAATATATTGATGAGTGGTACAAGAAGGGGATCGATCTTATCCTAAAAAAAATCAGTATATTTTCAACTTAAAACAAAAGATTTTTCAATCCTTATATTTCTCCTCCCCTATCCCCTTTTCAAAGCATTTATTATTATTATTATTATTATTATTATTATTATTATTATTATTATTATTATTATTATTATTATTATTATTATAAGGTAGGATATTGTTATGTCCCAAGTGGAATTATGAGATTGAAAGGGTAAGATAGAGATTAGAGAAGGATTAGGGAAGAAGATGATGAATTAGGGATAGAGAGGTTAGGGATGAACGTGTACAGGGAGTAAGAGAAAGAGAGTAAAGGTAAGGGTTAGGGAGAAAGAGGTAATTGGATTCATTTGATTATTTCCATGATGATCTAATTACAACTAATAAGGGTATGACTCGCAACAAAACCAATCTATTGTATCGACCCCTCTGTCGACACAGTATGTTCATACCAACCCCAACTCATGCGACAAACTTATTTGAAACACCCGTCGCTAGGAGTTACTTTTATATTGTAGAAAATTCTCGAATCATATTGCGGCGACGAACTAATTTACACGGTTCGTCGCCTGAAATAAATGGGGCAAAGAACTTATGAGTATATGCTTGTGGCCTGACTCGACTTCTATTTTTTCCAATTCTCAGATAACATTAGGGCGACGAACGTTATTCATCTCCTAAATCTAATCGTCCATCGTTGGACTGATAACGGACGGGCTTGGAAAGGCCTTGAGATCTGACAACGTTTTCAGGCGACGAACATTTTTTTGGTCGTCTAAGCATAATCAGGCGACAGAGTTTATCATGACTATCGACTGAATACTCTAGGGATGTCATCGATCGGACGACAATTCAGGTGATGAATTGTCGTTCCCAAAAGTGTCTAGCGACGAAAACCCCATTTCAGACGACAGACTGGGTCATCGCTTGAAACTGGCATAGTGTATAAATAGTGATAATTATGTCTCGTTTAGTATCCATATACGTATATCAGATATCAAATATGGTTATCAAATATCGATATCGGGAATATGTGTATCAAATTTGATATATAATATATGATATGCATGTTTGGTATCTTAAGTATATCAGAATATGAGTTTTAGATAGGGTGAAACCAATGTTATATGACCAGTGTTCTAAAAATCGCGCCTAGGCGCTAGGCGGGAGGGGACCTAGGAATTTTTAAGCCTAGGCGGCCCTCTAGGCGGAAATCCGCCTAGGCAATGCCTGGGCGCCGCCTAGACCCGCCTAGGTGCCGCCTAGGTGCCTCCTAGACCCGCCTAGTCCCGCCTAGGCGCCGCCTAGCCCGACTATTATTCAATTTTAGATTTATGTATGTGATTAGTCAACTTAGAGTTTTTTATCCCCTAGGTCGAGATATATTTGTTTTTTAGTCGAACCTATGGTTTTGGATTTTAAGAGGTTTAGAGTCGTTAGTCGGACGCGTACTTTTGCATTTATTTACTTTAATGTTAGTTAACCACCACAAATTTGGGTTTATAATTGATATTATGGATTATTATTACATTATATGAATTATTGACATGTGTTATACATTAAAAGATAAGGAAATAATCAAGTTTTTTCTAAATCCGCCTAGGCACCCGCCTAGCCGCCTAGGCGCTAGGCGGTCACCCGCCGCCTAGGGACCGCCTAGCGCCTTTTAGAACATTGTATATGACATTCATTCACCTCAAATGCATCCATTTCTAATCATAAGTAGAACAACAAATCAACCAAAAATCCAAACAAGGCAAACATCTAAACAAACAATAAACAAAAAAAAATCAACAAACATAACCTAAACTATCACTTGTTTTTTAATTTTCTGTAATCGACGATTGGGTTGTTGTTGTTGTACAAGGTGTACACATTTGGGTTGTTGTTGTTTTCCTAATTTTCTGTAATCAAAGGTTGGGTTGTTGCTGCTGTACAAGGTTGGGTTTTTTCTAGGGCAGCGTACAACGGTTTGGAGGCATGGGTATAGTCAAAGGTTTGGGCTGGACTCGAAGAGGCGTGCAGAACGGTTTGGAGGCATCGGGTATAGTTGAAGGTCTAGGTTAGGCTCAGAGGGGCATGGAGGATGATGCAGCCAAGGTCGGAGGTCGGAGCAGCCATGGTCATGAGCACCGATCTGGGCTCGGCTTGGGAGTGGAGGGAGGCAGAGGATAGGGAAAAAAACCCTAACTTTCAATCTAAATTTTATTCTATTAAGCAAAAAATTTCAACAAATAGAAATCAAAATAGCAAAGAATAGACGAAAAGTGAAGAACAGGTTGAGAAATTTAAGCTCGTAGAGGAATCTACAGCCAAGACTTCTACAAAGAAGATATGAGGAAGAAAGAAGAGAAATGGGTATATGAGAGTAGAGAAAAATATAAAAGAATGAAAATATGGGTATATTAAGTTATAATCATATACCTATTTATATATCAAACATTAGGTATGGATATGAGTGATACCGAATGAGATCCAGTAGAGTTTTAAAAAAAATAAAAATTAACGGATAAAATCTTGTCCCCTCCATTTCACAACCCCACCAACTTGGGCCCCATCAACCTAAAGTGTACTCCTTCAAGATATCAATACAAATCCTCTACAATATTCCATACATCACTTAATTATTTTCACATTTATTTAATCTTAAAAAAATTATAAAAATTACATACATATTATAAACCCCCATTTTAATATGTTTATAAGTTTTGATTTTGAAAAATCATATTTTCAAAATTTTTAAAAATTCAAAGGTATTATTTTATGAAATATAATTATAAAAAATTTTAAAACATGATTTTTCAAAAATAAAATTTATAAACATATAAAAATAGGTGTTTAGAATATGTATATAATTTTTTTTAAGATTAAATAAATATAAATATAATTTTGTGATGTAGAGAGTATTACAAGGAGTGTTGTAGAAGATTTGGATTGTCTAGATATAGGTTGTGTTTGATTGGAAATTAGGAGGGACCTTAAAAGCTTTTAATAAAAAAGAAACTAGTCATTTGTTGAATAATAATGAAAACCCCCAATTTGAAAGACCCATTTCATCTCTTTCCCTCTTCTATACATCTTCTTAATAAATTCTCTGAAACTTCATTTCCATGGAAGCTAGATAACCTCGCTTTAATTCTACTACGATAATCTACTGTATATAAACAAACCGATGGAGAGAGAGAGAGAGAGAGAGAGAGAGAGAGAGAGAGAGAGAGAGAGAGAGAGAGAGAGAGAGAGAGAGAGAGAGAGAGAGAGAGAGAGAGAGAGAGAGAGAGAGAACTGTACATTGGCTCGGGCGTAAAATGAGTCTGAATCAGGAGATACTTCCATCGCCATGGTAGCTGCTACCTTTGAGATCCTTAAATCCTTTGAGAGATCGAGAGAGAGAGGGGGGCAATATATAAATTTGTAATAAATTAAATTGAGAGAATTATTAATAAATGAAATTTAAAGGCATTGACCAATCTCTCGTCGTATATACACACTTGATCGATAAATGGATCTCCAACACTTGTCCAATTATGAAACTTCATCGATATTTCATATTTTGAAAAATGAATTTGACAATATATACAGTATACTCTCTCAATATTATAAAGAAACTCAAAGAATTGAAGAAGTCAAATGGAAAATGATTAAATGCTAAATTAGGACCATTTTTTACTTTCATATACGACCTGAAAATTTGTGACGATCCTCTAGTGTTTTAATACCTTTTTTTTCATATATATAATTTAGATTTTATAATTTCAAAATTAGTTTTAAAGCTATAAAAAAAAACTCTTAACTCTTAACATAGGTTATAGCAAAACCGATTAAGCAAATAGTATATATTAAATCACAGATTTGTCAAAGTAAAGAAAATGGACCACTTCGACCGTAATTTCGGATTTTGACAAAAATGAATGAATTTTAAACAAATATAGAATTTTGAAATATATATCAAAGATAAATCCATACCGATTCTAAAAAAACATATTTTTTTTTGGCAAAACATATTATTTACTATTAACATACATTTTTTTAATATAATAAAAATTATATAAAATATTAATTTTTTAAAATAATTAATAAAAAATATTAATAAAAAATTAATATTTTATATAGTTTTAAACCCTATAAAAAATGTGCAAGAGATAGTATATAATCTAAAACTCAAAGCCAATTCTAACATTTTCATGGGCGGAAAAATTACTGAACTAAATTAGAACTTAAAAAAACTCGACAATAATTCGGCCCGATATTAACCCAAACTCGATTTAGCCTAACCCTATCCCATTGGTAGGGGTGTTATTCGAGCCGAACGAGCCGAGTTTGAAATATTCAAGCTTAGTTTGTTTGTTAAACGAGCCCGAGCAAAGCCGAGCCAAATTTTTAACCAGGTTTTTTTATCAAGTTTGGCTTGTTTAGAAAATGAACGAGTTTGAACCAAACTTTTTTTAGCTTTAAGCAGATCTACTTGCTCATAACATATTAATTTAATCGAAATTTTAGAAATTCCATAAATTTCGATCCATTCGAGTTTAAATCGAACGAGTCGAGCTTTCAACCGAGCTTAAAATCTTGTTTAGACTCGGCTATTTAGATAAATGAATGAGCTCAAGTCGAACTTTTTTCGAACCGAACTCAAACCGTTCAGTTCATATAACAGCCCTACCCATTTGACATCTACTCACTCGTTTTTATTTTATTTTCCTTTTAAAAAAATATGCAATTGACCACAAAGTGATACCTTCAAAATATCCAAAGACTACAGGCAACTGGTCGTTTCATCCTCTGGTCCTCATGAAAACAAGATAAGGTGTTGTTCCTCTCTCCTTCCTTAATAGTTAGAGAGAGAGAGCTTCATGTAGCTGATAATGGCGGCAAAGTTAAGCCATTGCATTTCATCATCACCAGCCAAAGGAAACCCACTCATCCTGCATTTACAGACTCCATCTCTTTATCAATCACCCAACTTCATCCCCTTCAAATCAGGTGCTGTTTCCAGGAAGAGCCACAACAATTACCCCCTTCCTCCTTTGGTATGTATGTATGATGTAGATCCCCATCTACCAAGATTTCGTTGGGCCTTTTGTGAGATTGAGATTGAGATTGAGCTTGTTGGTATCAGAGAGGCACGTGTTGGCTTAAACTTTTGTGTTAAAAGATGAATCATATTTTTGATAATGCATGTATGTAGGTTGCAAAGATTAAGGATTCGAGGGGGCCAAGAGGGTTCATCACCATATCGTTTCCAAGCGGGCATTGGGCAGGGGATTGGACCTACGACTTCGTCCTCACTCTCAAGGACTTGCGCCTCCATGATCTCGCGGAAGATGGTCGCAAACACACTCCAGTTTACATCACCCTCTCCCTTCATAAGGTTAGTAGTTGCTTCAAAGCTTCGAGAATCGGTTGGTTTCCTTGCTTTGCATACACCGACTGATTTTGGGTTGGAACCTCATTGGCGCTTGGCGGTATAGCATGCTGGAGTTGGAGTATCTGCAGACGGTAGGATCATCACATCCATTGCCAGAAAATGCAAAAACTGTTCGTCTTCTTACTGCTGTGAGGTACATATACATTCACAGCCACACACTTCTGTATGGAGAGGGAAAAACATAGAAACTGTCTTAACCAATTGGTGTACATTGTTCATCGATTCATCAGATCGACACAACGTTTAACGTGTGGGTTCTGCCGTCAAGCAAAGATGACTCCTCAAACCAGCTGCCAGAGATCGGTGGCGACGATCCATCATTAAGTCTCCCAGCCCTTTCCCCATTTCAGATTGCTGTCCAAATGAATCCTAGCTAATTTCACATCAAGCTAACTAAGCTAAACTAAACCGAGTGTCTGTTTCGTTCGAACAGGTTATCTATGTGAAGACAGGAGATGATGCTGTTCTTGATTCTTTCATACAAGAAACTGTAAGGCTTCAGATACTGGTTAAGGTGAATAGCTTCAAATGTTGTGTGAAGTTAAGATAAAACAACAAAGAAGGCGATGAACATATATATTAAGCTCATTGAATCTTGCAGGAAACTTGTTCAGATGCTTGTGAGAAAGCTGATACCAAGCTACATTGTAAGTAGTCCTGGTAAAACAAGTTATCGATCTGTTCTTGCACGTTTTAAGTTCGATATACCTCTTCAAGATTTGTGAATATGTATGTTCTAACTGGAGCAAGTTATTAACTTGACAGATATAGGAGTGCAGGAGACGGCATCTCTCGATAGGAGGTGGTCGAAACTCCGAGATTATAGGAACACTTACTTTGTCCCTGACAGAAAGGGATGAATGAGTACACACAGGAGGAAGATATCTGAAGCTCTATTTATGACTATTTACACATATACTGGCAAATAAATTTTACACAGTCAGGGTTCCCTGAATTTGGCACTTAATTTGGTAACCTTGACTGTAATCTTTGTAGTTTAGTTGCTGGTTATGGTTTCTTTATAATTTTTCACTATTCCTTGTACTGACTATATGTAAATTTCATTCCTTTTCCTTTGGTGTGTTACTTAGGAAGCTTGATGTATATTTATACTACATGTAATTCAGAGCATAACAAAGTGCAGAGATTTCCTTTATGTGCTTCCTGTCTCATTCTGTTTCTTAACTCTACAGAAAAAATAGACAGTATTTTGCTTACCAAACCGGAAGAGGTGAGCGTGACTGACCGGCCTATCTGTCGGAAAACACCCCATAAACCAGATTTGGAGCAATGAGGACACATGAATTTCAAGCAGCCATAATCAGATAAACAAGATCTAACCGTTCTCAATTATCGTACTCTTGAGTAATGGATGACTGAAATATAAAGACTAATCCTCATGGCATATAGCCATGTCTAACATAATCAGTTTCGGCGATATACAAGGACAGCAAAAATGGAAAAAATTAGTATTGACTAATTAATGTATCATAAGAGAAAATTGAGTGTGATTATTCAAAGCATCAGCTAGAGATGTGGAATGAACCTATCTTTATACTCTCAGAGTCCTCTCTACATGTGTTTATTAGTTACTACCAAAAACCAGTAAATATGAAACTCTGAAATAAAAGATTGTTTCATTTTACTGTTGTGGTATCAATCATCATCTCCTCCAAGGTTTCACTACAAAAACCATGCAATTTCTGAATGGCCAAGGAGGAAGAAGAAGAAATGTGTGTACCTGCAATATGATTTTCACCTGCTGCCAGGAAGAGGGGAATAAAAGAATGATTCCTCCTGTTTGGAGATTGGAATGATCAATCGATCTTCACGGATGAGTAGATCAACCTTGTAAAGCAGAAGCACGCGAAGAAGCCAATGGCACCGGTTAGAACAAAGAATGCATAAGAGGCAATCAGCATGTAGCCAAAGTACAGGATCCCAGAGACAGGCTTGGTTATCTCGAGCTTGGTGAAGAAGTAGACGGTTGCATAGAGGAATAGATAGACTGCCGAGGAGCCTGATGTTAGGTATGATCTCCACCACCAGAGGTAGTCCTCGCTACAGAGCTGGAAGTAGCACAGCACGATGGTGATCTCAGCGCAGGTGACCATCAGGATGATGAAGACAATGAAAAGGAAACCGAAGATGTAGTAGAACTGGTTAAGCCAGATTGAGGTGAGGATGAAGAAGAGCTCGATGAAGACTGCTCCAAAGGGGAGTATTCCCCCAATGAGGATTGAAAAGATGGGGTTCATGTACCATGCCTGTTCTGGGATCTGTCTCGGTATCTTGTTGGTCTTCACTGGGTCATCAATCGTCTTCTTCCGGAAGCCGACATAGCTACCAATGATGACTAGTGGAACCGAGATGCCAAACCACAAAAGAACCAAAGCAAACATTGTCCCAAATGGGACTGCTCCAGAAGACTTCTGGCCCCAGATGAGAGCATTTAGGATGAAGAAAACTGCAGCCACAGTTCCAGGGAACATGAATGCAGTTCTGAGAGCGATTTTCTTCCATTCTGTCCCTTTGAACATCTTGTACAGACGAGCAGAAGCGTAACCAGCAAAGATGCCCATAAAGACCCAAATGAAGAGCATGGCAGTCATGAGCCCACCACGGTTCGAAGGTGAGAGAAACCCAAGGACGGCAAATATCATAGTAACAAGCATCATTCCAAAGCACTGGACACCAGTTCCAGCATAGACACAAAGCAAGCCAGAATGAGAGGGAGGCCTGAAGACATCTCCATGTACAAGCTTCCATCCTGTTTCTTCCTGAGCTTCTTCTTGGGTCTCGAGTTCATTGTACCTTGAGATGTCACGGTACAGTGTGCGAAGCATGATCATTGCCACCATTCCAGAGAGGAACAGAACAATCATCAAAGAATTGACAATTGAAAACCAATGGATTTGATCATCACTCATCAGGAGATAAGTGTCCCATCTAGATGCCCACTTAACATCACTCTCCTGCGAATTTTAACAAGATTAGCAAAACCATCCACCAGCAGGTAATAAAAAAAAAATTTGAAAGTGTAAAAAAAGTAAAAATCTAATTTCACAGTAAAACGAGAGCAGTGGATGAAAACTCACCACAAACTCAACATCATAAGTAAATATGATTTCTTGTTTATCTACAACTTCCTGAGGGATGTTAGAATTGGTTACTGCACGCCTAGCATGAGGATCGCAAGTGGTTAAGCGAGTTCTGTTGCTCCACTGACCTTCATATTCATGCTTGACACTGATTACAACGAAGCAGATTGTATCACATTATAGATATAAAATATAAGTTCCAACAGCAATGACACAAGAAACGGATAAAACAAGACAGACCTGAAAGGCTGGACCTCAAAACCAACAATCCTTGCAGCATTAGTTTGTAAATCCTTATGAAACTTCACAGTAAAGGTCAGATGATTGTGAATGAAATACCTTTCATCCTTGACCTGGATGTCATGGGAAGCATGTGAGCATAAACAAACATCAGAATTTTGACCATCAACATGTCACAAGTTTACTCACTCCAGTGTATAGTCCTTTAGCCCCGACATGGAAACCAAGCTGATAAACTGGAGGAGCTTGTTGATCCACTCTCTGAACAGGAACAACAAGAGGAAGATTATCCAAGATCCTGTTGACGTGAACTCATTAGATTATGCCACTGTTCCAAAGCCACAACTACAAGAAATAATTCCCAGATTCGTAGTTTTTTGGATAGAAAGTGACCTACATGTTGACACGGTATTCATCATCAATTTTCTCTTTAAAGGCCTTTGCTGTTTTGGTGTCAAGGGTAAGCCGACAAAGAATGTTGCACATTTGTGGTTCACGCATTTTGAACTATGAAAAGTTAAACGAGCAAATTGCCAGTCACTAGATATCAAGGAGAAATGTTTGGAAATACACATTCTTGGAGGATATCCTTAAACTCACCAAATAAGGGGAGTTTTCAATGCGGTCACCACGAAGAACTTCCCCAAGATTTTCTGCACTGTCAACTATAATCTCTGGACGGCAATAAGGAATCGAGTAGTACTTGTAAGGAAGTTGGGTCTTTATAGAAGTCAGTTTGTTCACTTTCACCGTCAATGGGTCACCCTGAAAACACATTATGACAGTGACAAAGAAATTGAAGAAAATGCAGCTAACAATAGAACAATCAAGTGGTTTACAAACGGAGATATCCTGGGAGGCATATAAGCGAGATGACCAATTGAAACAAGTCAATAACGACGTATAAAGTAAGTAGACTGGTATGCCAAAGATTTCTAATACTCCAATCCAATTTGAGATTGCACATATGTTAAGATTAACCATGAAACAAGTCTTGTATTAATTCCTACTATTCTCGATCTCCGTAGTGCAGATGCAAGCAGCAAAAACCTATAATAACTTCTCCTAACAACCCAAACATCACTGCCTTAAAAGTTAAACACTACAAATCAAGAAAATGGGTAAGAGCTATATCAGGATTTATCACCATTTCCCTTGGAACTACAAAGCAAGGAAACTCAATAAAATTCAAAGCACAAAACCAGAGTTAAGTCATTATAGACATCCAATTGTAATATTACATTGTAGTATGAATGTAAATAGCTTCATGCCATAGACAATAGGTAAGAACTTTATCAGGATAATTGAAGTCTCAGCCATCTTAGCCACTGGCCCACTGTGACAAGAGATGTTGCAGTAACTAAACTCTGGAAAATCAAGGTAAGGACCTATTGAAAAATCACATCTTCAGTTGGCATTTTACAAATGAGGATTGAATGACCTAACAATCGGCATTGAATACTATCAAGTTGAGAGTCCAATTTCTATCCCTGTCCATTCCAAATCCAACACAATTCAGCACTCCACCAATATCACCTGAATTTCGACTTCTCCCTCTTAATTCACCCTTCTTTCCCCACAGACACAAGTTTACATGTCAATTTGTGCTCAAATACCGTTTCGAGTGGATTTCGTATCCAAACGACGGACGTGAAAAATCCAACACAACCACCTCCAAATCCCTAAATCGAACCCGAACTTCAAGAACATCATCACAATTACACCGGTAAAAGAGGATATGCAACAACCAGCCACAACGCCACTCCCAGACAACAAAATTGGATCTAGCGCGCCGGTATCCAAATCAGATATAAGAAACAGAATGAAATTATCGAGAGAGAGAAACTAACCAATTCGAAATCCTGAGGAGCGACACCTGGGAGGTAGAAGCAGTGACCGCCATGAAACATAAGGAAAAGGAAGATCAAGATCAATGGAGATCTCCGATGGGCATCCATGGCGCCTTGCACACAGTCGCGCGCACGGAGAGAGACAGGGGAAGGGAGAGGCATTTTGTATTTCGGTATTTGTATGTCACTAATGTCAGCATACGTGAGTTACTGAGTTGCGAATTTTGTAATCGGAAGAAGCCATTTTTTTCAACCAAAAAAAAAGAAGAAGCCATTTTTTCAGATTAATCAACTTTTAATTAATCTGTTAATAATTTATTACAAAATCACGTTTCATTTTATTATTATTATTATTATTATTATTATTATTATTATTATTATTATTATTATTATTATAAAAACATATTACAAGAAATTAGTGGGCAACCGAGATACTGTCTGGGTACCCACGCCCTTAGCGATAACAAAGTTAAGTCTAGTAAAAATATAAGTTGCAGCACGAGCCCAGCATCATAAGATAACGAGAATTTTTTAATCCGTTTAAGCAGGACAAATGCATCTGTATCTAACTCCCCCAACGAAGAGAAAGAGAAGGGTAGGAAACCATAACCAGCCGTCGTGCACAAATCCCGATATATACTTGACACATTTACACTGAGCGACATCAACAACAACACGACCGGGCAAAAAGTCAGACATTCTAAACTGGGTCAAGGGGAGGACCCTGTCAGATCGAAACACACAAGATTGGAGAAGGTTAAGGAATGAAATATTTAGAATTATAAATGGGTTGTAAAAATAATCCCCAATGTATTTGAATGATTATGTATTTTTTTAATATATATATATATATATA
The DNA here is from genome assembly GCA_963922045.1 of Persicaria maculosa. Taxonomy (NCBI): domain Eukaryota; kingdom Viridiplantae; phylum Streptophyta; class Magnoliopsida; order Caryophyllales; family Polygonaceae; genus Persicaria; species Persicaria maculosa. Next base: position 70,217,069 of record OY998260.1, read on the forward strand.
TATATATATATATTCATGATAGCTTTTATAATTTAAAGATAAAGCTATTTTAATCTATTTTTTAAAAGTGAATGAGTTCAGTAGAACTAGATTAAGATGGAAAAAATAAAAATTTGAGACTGATCGAATATATTAGTGGTGATATTTGGGACAAGTTCTTCTCGATTTGATAGATCACCTTTAATAACTTTTCTATTTTAGAAATTTTGGGGTGTTTGGAGAATTTTTTTTTTTAGTCCAATAGATTTATCTTATCATTCTCTAGAATAGAAAAGTAAAGAAAAATAGAGAATATATCTTTCTCCAAATCTGCATCATACTCCCAGACTAAATGTTTTTCTAAATCTCTTAGATAGGAAAAATGTTGGAGTTAGAACAAAAATAATTTAGAAAATATGTCTATTGTTTCTCTATTTTTAAGAAATTATAAGGAAGTTTTTTGCATTGGGAAGTTCTAAAAAGCCTGATGAAATTCCGATGAGTGCTTCTAACTATTGGAAATGTCAATGGGAGATTGAACATCAATAAGTTATCTTACAATATCTATGTTTAGCAAGGATTTTTCAGTTTGTGCTAAATTAAGCATCTATGCAATTAGCCCAACGTGCAAAACGAACTCAAATTCATCGCTTTAGTTCGAGTTCTGTTAGATTCCATAAATTTTGATCGAGCCGCATAAAATGAAAGATGTGTTAGGTTTATTTTTATTTTTATATTATAAGGTTGAGATCTTTTTTTAGCACAAAAGTTTAAGTGTGTAGTGCTTGATAATTGATATATTTATTTAGGCTTGTGGATGTACGTTATATTGAATGAGATGCAAAGGAAAAACTATAAGGGAAATCGTTCAAATCTCACACGGTATTGAAGTCCTAGGCAAATAATTTTTCTATTACACTGCCTTCCTCCACTAGATGTTCCGTGATAGCGTGCATATTTAGGTAGGCATAAAAAGTTGCATTTAGCGTAATTTAGATATCCATTGCATGTTTTGATGCATATTTGCATTTATACTCGCTATATTGGTGGAGTCAGAATATACGCACCTTTAACGTAATTTTAGGTACATGAAGATCCAATGAGGATGGATGATGTGAGTCATGCAAAATAGGAGTCAAGATGAGTTTCAAGTGAAGAGTGTGAAGTTGGAGTCGAAGTTTGAGAGTCTAAGTGAAGAACAAGTCAACAAAAGTTCGATCGAGAGTCCGACAAGTTGAACTTGTAACACATTTTTAATTTGAAGGCTTCGATGGTCCGCTTGTCTATTATAAATATGCGTTGGAAATCTCTTTCCGAGAGATACAACTTTCATGTTGATGTCGAGATGAAATTCTAAAAGGAGATAAATGATGTGAACAATAGTCGTACCCGCGACCAAGAGGTTGTCCGTATTGAATTACGTTTATAAAGGTACCGGCATTGTTTAGGACCTTTCTTTGATAAACAAACAATGAGACTAGCTAGAGCTCCAAGTCCAACCTCTCTTTCTCTCTCAATTATAGAAATAAGAAATAATTATTTTATTTTTTTACCCGACTATGTATGGATTACCTTAAAGTATTAAGACTTAAGTTACATTTTAATTGTTCTTATTATTATTATTACTAATGCTTTATTTTCAAAATTTTAGAGATATGGCCCTGCTCACCGTCAACGAGTTCAAGATTCGCGAGGCAATTAAGATTCGAGAACAAAAAAAAAAACACACACATACACAAATTTTAGTGATTCAATTCACTAATCGTGTGTTAGCTAATCCATGACAGAAGAAGAACTAATTTTATTTATATAATGGGGAAAATAGGATTTCAGATGATATAAACTACCTTCGGTACATCACTGTATATGAGTCAAATAATTAAGATCTCTCATCTCATCAAGCTACGCACAAACACATGTATGAACGTTATCTACAGCAGTTCACAAACGACTTTAATTTTATTTTCCTTAATGTTTAAGGCAGATAGATAGTGCATTAAATTGCTAGTCCGTAGCTAGCAAGATCTGTCGTCGTTTAAAGCTATCTATCTGCAATGCATTGCGAAATAAGGAAATAAAAATGGATCGAGTTGTGCTGGACCTCACAAACATGGCTAGGAATTGTTGGTCTATTTGTGACTAGCTACTAAGCCTACTAAGTGGTTTTACTTTTTTTTTAATAATATCAATTTTAAAAACTATAGTATATAATATCAATTTTATTAATTTTATTAATAATTTAATATTTATTATTAATAAATATTAAAATATAAAAAAATGATAAAAAAAACATATGATATTTTATATCTCTCTCTTAATTAAAACTTGTCGTTTACTATAAACTTGTCGTTTACTATTCATGCACGCTTTTTTAGAATGATAAAAACTATATGAAATATTAACATTTTTTAAATTTGTTTTTATAAATTCATAATTAATAGTAACAAGTATGAAATTATTTAAAAATATGTTAAAAAAGTTAATATTTTATATAGTTTTTAACACCTCAAAAAGCGTGCGTGAATAGTAAAACGTCAAGTTTTAATTAACGGAGGGAGTATAATTTTTTAACTGTTTAAAATACGTGCAGAAAAGTCAAATTTTCTAATTGGAGGGAGTAATTTATTTTTCTACTTGGGAATAAACATTTGGATAAGCTCATTTGCATATAATTTTTTTTTTTGATGAATGAGATAAATTCATTATATTTGGAGGTAGTTTTATATTATATATTTTTTTAATTGATTTGATAGAATTTCGATAGGCTTATGTCTTGAGATTCAAAATAAAGTACTCCCTCATTCATAGATATAATTAAAATTAATAAAAACATCTAAAAATATATTTATATATAATTAAAATTAATAAAAATAAGAATATATTTATATTATTTATTTAAATTTATTTAAATTCAAATTTAAAAATAATAATAATAATAAAAGATTAAAAACAATAAATAAGAATTTGACGTTTACCCAAAAAAAAAAGAATTTGACATGTGGTGGGAATGAAAACCACATTCAATATATTTATATATAATTAAAAGGTTTGTTTTTAACTTTTAATCCAAATAAGACAAGAATTGATTTAATTTTCACAATCCAAACGTTGTTTTGAAACAATGTAATTTATAAAGCTAAAAAGACAAAAGACAATGTTTATAAATGATACCGTAATATGGTAATGCAAACGCAACCTTATTGTTAATGATCGTTTACTGTTGGTAACCTATTTGTAGTATTTCTGAAGTTAATTGAATTGTTTTCCAATATTTTTTTTACGAGATTTGTCTATTCCTTGATAATCGAAGCCCAAAGATCCTCGTCCCGTCCAGTGAGAGATAAGACTCGGCGGAATTTGAAAAAAAAATCAATCCCGTCTCGATCCCATTCCGTAAAAAATATGTGGGACGAGACACGAGATTACCCCACCAATTCCGTCCCGTCCTGTCTCATGCCCACCCCTAATAAATAGTACTCTCTCCGTTTCGAAATTTAGGTCGTTTTAGGACTTTATTCTTGTATCAAAATAGATGTCATTTTAGGTTTTTTCGGTAGGGGATTGTAATGATTTGTATCGATTTGTGTGTTGTTAATTTTTTTAAAGATTTTGATTGGTTCAAAAATGTAGTGGGTATTATAAAATAATACTACCTCCGTTTCCTTTTAATTGACTTTTTACTATTTATGCACGTTTTTTAAGGTGTGAAAAACTATATATGAAATAATAATTTTTTAAAATATTTTTTTCGATAATCTCATACTTATTGGTGATAAGTATAATATTATTAAAAAAATATTATTAAAATATTAATATTTAATATAGTTTTGATCGTTCTAAAACTACGTGCATGACTTGAAAAAGTCACTTAAAAGGAAACGGAGGGAGTAAAATTTATGAAAAAATTAGTGAAATGATAATGTTGATTGAGAAGTCAGTGTTTTATTAAAACTTGTGCAAAATTTTAAAGGGTGATAATATTTACACCCATAAATTTTACTATATGCACCACACCTACGCCTCTTGAATCACACCCCTGCTTCTCTTTAGTCACACATCTGCCCCTCAAGAGGCGCAAGGTATTTTAATGTAAAATATCATTCGCCTCTTGAGGGGCAGGTGTGTGACTCAAGAGGAGCAGGGTGTATTTTAAAAAAAATATAAAAAGTGAGATATATGGTGTAAATAGTAAATTTTATGGTGTAAATAACATTAACTATTTTAAAACGACTTAAATTTTGAGACGGAGGGAGCACTCCGTAAATGACATTTTGTAGTAAAAAAAAAAAAAGAGTAAAGTTGATAGACAACTTGACAAGTTGTCAAATAGGCATTGGAATGATGGCATGTAGAGTTGCAGGCATGTAAATGTAATACAGGGTGGGTGGTACTTTGACTACAAGGAATTAGGTTAATCAGAAACAAACATGATTTGATTAATTACTGTACTCCAGTAATTAAGGAAAGTAAAATAATCCCAATTGAGTAGTTAACGGTTTGATTTATGCCATAGTTACAGTACTGTAGTAGGTAGGTGTTCCCCACTGAAGATGCAGTACCAACTTCCCATGTTCATGTGAAATGACTGAATCCCTCTCTTTATTACTCGTACTCGTAAAACACAATTATCTGAATTTCATTTCTTAGTAGACGAAATTAAAAATATAATCCGGAACAAAGTCAAAGCAAATTACTACGTAGTACAAACGAGTACTCCCTCCGTTTTATAATACAGTAAATGGGATTTTAGAAGATAGTTTTTGTTTCAAAATAGATGGGTCTTTATGTTTTTAGTTAGAAAATTGTAATGATTTATACTCCCTCTGTTAATCAAAATATGTCGTTTTAGAGATGAAATCTTATTAACAAAAATATGTTATTTTAGGTATTTTGGTATTCACTTTACAAATCTGCCCTTGTTATAATTATGGAGATGTTAGTTGTAGTTTTCGAAAAAGTAGAGTAATAATTAGGGGTGTTAGTGTATTTTCATTTGCCTTCTTAAAAAATGTGAAGATTTCTAAAATGACAAGTTTTTCTTAACAGATGGAGTATTGATTTGTGTGTTGTTGGTTTTTTTAAAAGATTTTGATTGGTTAAAATTTATAATGGATATTAAAAAATAATAAAATTTAGGGAAAAAGTTAGTTGAATGATGATGTTTTTTAAAAAGTGAAGTGTTTTATTAAAATTTGTGTCAATAGCTAAAAGTTCATGCATGTATTTTGAACGGATGGAGTACAAACTGTATTATATATCTGGCCAGTTTGATGTGATGTGACAAAGCTAACTATTAGTTAAGATAATTATAAGACAAATTTTTAGTTATAGGTAGTGAAATAGAAGAGGTTATCTTAATAGATGAAGTTTATCGGCAACACATGTTTTATCTATTGGCAAGACGAAAATTAATACTTCATCCAAAAATATAAGTCTTTTTAGGCTTAAAATTTTGTTTGAATATATAAGTCCTTTTAACTTTTTTTTGGTATTTAGATATGAAAATTGTTACTCCGTACTTTTTTACCTTTTTCTCAAATTTTATAATTAGATGATAAGAGTTGTGGATAATTAATGAGGGGTACTATAAAGTTATTAAATTTAGGATTTCCTTAATTTGTGTGCAGATGTCTAAAAAGACTTATATTTTTAATGGGGGTAGTATATATATATTGCAACATAGTCCTTTTCATCTAAAAAAATAATTATAATTTTGGCTCGAGAAACGATGAGGAATCGAAATATCGAAGTCACGAAAATATTGTCAATCTTTTTTAATGTGATGAAAGACAATATTTTGGATCTGTTTGGGGTTTTTTTCCTTTGAGTTTTGTGGATTTCGACAAAAAAAATTGTGTGTGTTTTCAGCATGAGGACACAATCATTTAACATTGTCGAGGCTATAATATTACCTCGAAAGAGTTCGTCGAGTTTATGACACAACCTCGACACATTTCAATGAGCTAAATGCATACCTTAGGCCCTTCACCGAGTCTAAACGTTTTGTTCAGCTAGATTCATCGAGTTGGGGCATGAAGCTCGACCCAGTTTGCCGAGTGGTTTCCCAAAACATTTTCAATCCACATTGACACCCAAACTTATAAATACAATACTCCTATCATAATAACAATAACAAAAAACAACAAAAACCTCTCAAAAGAACCGAAAATCAATTGAGATTTCAGATTTTAAAATTTTCAAAACCAAGATTTTAAAAACTCAATTTTTATGTTTATTCCACCCGGAATCAATGAGATTTTGACATTATATGGGATAAAAAAACATTTGTTATAATAGATCGGTGTAGATTTTGGCAAAAAAAAAAAATGCACTAAACCCATGTAGATATGAAAATGATAGATGAGGTTGAAGGAGGATGGTTGTGTCTTGGGCCAATCCGTAATTATTTTATAAAAAATAAAAAGGACTCGAGTACAATTATTTAAAGTTTGTCTTGCCAATAGACAAATCTTGTATTGCCAATAGACTTTATGATCTTTTTTTTATACAAAGTAAAGATTTGGGGTTGATCAACCGCGGTTGAACCAACGCCCAAGTGCGTCCTGACGGACGAAGACATCAATCTCAGCAAGGAGCGCTCAATAAGCAGCGAAGAGGTGAGACCGAGGTGCGCCAACCGATTAGCTATACTTGGCTCCCTTCCTTAAAAATGTGGGAGAAGGAGACACTGTCGAAGAAACTGCATAACCCGAGGATATCCAATATCATCATCTCGACCTCCCACGGTACCTTCCAAATGCCCTTCACAGCATTGATCACCGTCAATCAGTCCCCCTCCGCCTCCAAAAGCGAGAAGCCCCTCAACGCAACATCCCGAAGCCCGATATGAAGACCTGGACATTTCGCTTGTAAGGCGGAAATCGATCTGTCTCCCTGAACCCCACAAGAGAGAACATCACCCAGGCTATTTCGAATGACAAACTCCGAAGCGGCAAGACCAGAGGCTACTTTCGCTCCATCAAAGTTTAGTTTAAAAAATCCTTTTTTGGGCTTCACCCATTAAACCACATTCCGAATAGACTTTATGATCTTGATATGGGGAACCTCTCCTCTTTTTTAACTTTATTTTTTTTAAATAAAAAAAGTAATCATACTCCGTACCTTTTTATTTCACATTTATCAATGTCTACATTATATACACCGCAAATTATCGTCGTTGTAATGACACTAAATTTTTACTTTATAAAAAATTATAACTAACAACTCACTAATCATTGCAATGCCATTTTCATAAAGCGAAAATAAATATCAAAATATCTAAAATGACATGTTTTTATAAACAAAATCTTATACAATATTAAAACAGAAACTGAACTATCACATGTCAACTTCTTGTTTAGTTTTTTCCCTTTAAAAGTTTTAACCAATCATAATATGCCACATATACATTGTAATGCCACATATTTATCCATATATTTTTTGTTTTGTGTCATTAACTTTTATTTGGTACGAATATCTACCTAATTGGAAAGGTTAACATTTTAGTTTTTTATTTTTATTTTTATTTTTGTCAATTTCTCTAATTTATCCATTATTCATCTAAGGTTTGTGTTTTTTTTAATTCAATAAGATAATTCTAGCCGTGAAATTTATAAACTATAATAAAATGAGATTTGATTTTTTTATTGAGTATTTTACTATTTTCTTCTTTGCTATAACATTATATATTTTATTAATTAATTAAATCGTATTAATTAATTAAAATTATATGTACAACCAATTTTATTCTTATTTTAAATAAAAATACATTACTAAATAATTTTGAATTTTTTTGAAAAAATTTGTAATTTGATTTTTTTTTCAATTAAAAGCATTTGATTTTTTTTTATATTGAGTATGCTAATAAGTTTGTTTTTTTTATTCTCTTAAAAGTGTCTGTATTATGAATTAATTAAACTACACTAAAAATACTTCAATTATCATTATATTTTTTATTTTTTAAATGATTATTTAAACTAAATTAATATATCCGTACAATGCACGAATTTTTAACTAGTTCATACTCTAAAATACTACTCCCTCCAATCGAAAATAAACGATGTTTGACTTTTATACACATAGTTTTAGGAGCTAAAAACTACTCCCTCTATTTCACAATACATATCCCTTTTTTTAGCACGCTTTTTAAGAAGTAAAAAACTCTATAAAATATTATTTTTTAATTAATTTTTTTATATAATTTGATACTTAATAGTGATAAGTACCAAATTATATAAAAAATTAATTAAAAAATAATATTTTATAGAGTTTTTTTACTCTTTAAAAAACGTGCCGAAAAAGAAAGGGACATATATTGTGAAACAGAGGGAGTATATAAAATCTTATTTATTTTATTTAGTTTTTTTCATAGTTTAATATTTATTAGTAATAAGTATTAAATTATAAAAAAAATTAATTAAAATAAATAAGATTTATATAGTTTTTAACTCCTAAAACTACGTGGACAAAAGTAAAATATCGTTTATTTCCGACCGGATGAAGTATATTTTATGGAACGATGGAGTGATGTATTTTTTTTTCTTGTTTTGATCCTTGTGTATATTTTTTTTCCTTTATCTTCGTACCCTCCCCCTCCATCATATGTTGATAAGAGCAACCCAGGGTTCCCCTCTCTTATAATTGTACCGCCTCCTCTCTCTCTCTTTCTCTCTCTCTCTCTCTCTCCACTGCCATCTTGTTGCGCTCTACACATGAATCTATGGCTGCAACCGACACCTGTTTCATTCTCTCTTCCCCTTGGTTTTCCTTTTTTGCATACAAAGTTCACGTCTTTCTTTGTTTTTGCCACTTCTGGTCTCAGCAATTTTGTCTGCCATCAATTCCTTCATCTGTAATCCCTCCCCCAAAAAAAAGCCCTAAAAATGAGTTCACTTTACTTTTAATTTCCTTCCTATCTACCGAAATGGTGAAATGGGTTTGCAGATCTGACACAAAGGAATTGTGGGTATTCATTATTTCCCCCAATTCAGGCAACAGCTACTTTGTGGGTTGTCCCAATTTGGTTTCTTTTTCAGATTTGTGGGTGTGGTAAGATTGGGAAATTGAGGAAATTGACAGAAGAGAGTGAGCACACAAAGGCATGAAAGTGGTATAGAGAGAGCTTATATCCTTCCTTTTGTGTGCTCACTCTCTTTCTGTCTGCTTCTATTTTTCCCCCTTTTACTTTGATTTTCCCTTTAATTGCATGTTTATCTTGTTGGGTTTTGTTGATGATGTTCATCTATCTTGATTGCTTGTGATTTCAAGATTTATTATGATTACTCATATATTATGGTCAACTCAACTATTGTTTTTTCGGTTTGTGAAACTTATTATTTAAAAATTAGGAAAATCCACTGTTTTTTTGTTGATTTTGATGATTTAGTGTCTCTGTGGGTTTGCATCATAAATCATTTTTTTATATAATTATTATATATATTAAAAATATCTTAGATGCGTGACTTCTGAGGATATAAACATATATACCTGGTACTGTCATAGCATATTCTAATTAACATCTCCCCTCACCCTACTTATGTCAAGGTCATAGAAATTAAAAAGGTTATATAGAAAATGTTTTCCTTTAATCTATGCCCTAAATCCATGTATGATATGTGAAGATAAAAAGAGCACCTTCTACATCTGTCAAGATGTATTTTTTTCTGGTTTAATTTGTCTTATACATGTGACCTAAAGATTCAAAGAAGGTTGTCTACTTTCATTGAATTCATAGATTGGTATATCTTGATTCCCTGCAAAACCAACTTGTGGGTGCTGAAGAATATATCTTGAAGACTGTCAAAATTGAGAGTATTATATGTTATTTCATGACAGTTTATATATATGCTCTATATTTGTGTTAAAAGTATATTAGGAATTTATGCTTTATTTCTTGTTGATAGAGACTGATTCTATTCCTTTTGTATATACATTGGAGTTTGGTTTTGTTGCATTGCATTGCATATTTGCATCCCAATTAAATAGAAGGTTGTCTAACTTCATTGAATTAATATATTGGTATATATATATATATATATATATATATATATTGCAAGTGGAAGCCTTATAAAAGTATTTCTGTTATCTGCAAAGATTTACTGATGATATTTGCGTACTATCAACTCCATGACAGGTGACATTTGTTGTAACATTAGGGAAAGGAAAAGAGAAAGGAATGAATTTTATATGTCCACTATATTAAAAAGATTCAACTTTTAAGACCCTAGTTGTATTTTTTTAATAATTGATACAATACATATATTAGGATCAAAGATGATTTCTGATGGCTTACACTTGCATATGTTGTCTCTCAAAGAAAGCAAAATGTATTGCAACTGCAACAAAATAGATAATTGATACTGTTTTATTGTATCACTTGTAGCATATATATGTGACAAGTAGCATACGAATCACCTTTGCATTTTATATAGTCGTCGTGAATGTGTAGAGAACGTTGGCTACGCACTTTCTTGTGATGGATTTTGCTATCTCTGTCGCTAGTTGGTTTTGCCTCTTGCGCACTCAAGATTTTGCTACCTCTGTCGCTAGTTGGCTTGTTGATATGTGCCTTATGCCTTGTATTTCTTGTATCTTGGATGATATGTGCCTTGTGCCTTATGACAATGTGCACCCTTTGGCCTTATCTCATGTATATATATCACTCCTCTCTATATATATTGTCAGGCAACTGGATCCTAGCTTCCTACAAGACTAGGAGAGGTTTAACAGAAGTTAAAGTGGCTATATGATCACAGGTATTATAAGATGGAGGGAAGGTAAAAATGGCCCATATATACATACAAATTGAAGTATTATGTAAGATGACATGTTTAATTTTCTTTTCTTCTTTATTGCTAATTAAGTTAATTAGTGGATAATATAAAGATTATTTAAAGTCTTAATTAGTGAGGTTTAATGCTAGTCATTTTCATTGTTATTATTATCCAATTAACTTTATATATAGTTTTCAAAGTGAATAAAAGTGTTTTTGTGATCATCTATTTAATAATTATAAACTAATAAATGATAATGGTTCTTTTTATTATTATTATTATTGTTGTTGTTGTTGTTGTTACGGGTGTTGAGCAAGTCAATCACCGACCTATGACATCCTTGATGCATGATGAATTGATGATGGCATCGAGCTCATCTTGAGTATGTCTTCTGCTCGAAGAAAGTAGGTCAAAAAAGCAATCTGATCTATCGCAACATTGGCCTCTTGAAGATCGATGTGCTTATGATTCATGTGTTTATGGATTGCTTTGTGGAAAATGAAAGAAAAAATTTCATAACCTCTATTTCAGAATGCTATCTTATGAAATGGGACACTACAAAATGTAGGGACTAGGAAGGTGGTGTTGTCCTCATAAGATCATTTCTGAGCATATATCTCTAATAACTTTTCTATTTTGAGGATTTTTTTAGTGTTTTGAGAATTTTAAGCCTTTTTTTATCCAACAAATTCTCCGTCTAATAAAAATATAAAGGTTTTTCTAAATCTATACGTAGTATTTTTTAAAACTAAATGATTTTTCTAATTTTTAAAATAGAAAATATATTGGCGTTATAGTAAAAATATTTTGGAGAATATATTTTTTATTTACTTGTTTTGAAGAGAAATTTTGGGAAACCAATTGGAAATGCTATACTATATGTAAATTATTTTATAAAGGTGATCACTGAAATGCTATACTATATGTAAATTATTTCACTCACAATATTTAGTGATTATCCGAGTTTTGTTACAAAAATGTTATGCATGGAAGTTTTTCATTAAAAGTCACTTAATGTACATGTTTTATATGATTTGTTGCAGCTAGCTAGCTATTAAATTTTGGATTAACAATGTACCTCCTCATGAGTTCGGATGTTCTACAACCTATGGTGTACCCTATAGTAAACCACAAAATTATTTTTGTAACTTATATACACTCGTATTTATATGCTTATAAAATTTTATTGTAAAAAATCATGTTCTAGAATAGTAGAAAAAATCATTTTCGAAAATAACTCATATTTGTATTATCTATAAAATTTGAAACACGATTTTTTATAATAGAATTTTATAAATATATAAATATAGTATATATAAGTTAAATATATTTTTTATAAATTTTTTTAATATTGTTTTATAACAAAAATAATTTGTGGTGTACCATGGGTTGTAGAAGGTCCCACCTCCTCATGTTGCGTTCAATAAAGTTGGTTGTAAAAATATCTTATGCAATTATAATTACATTAAAATATCAAAAATAAAATAAAATTCAACATTTAATGCAACATCTTTATCTGCATTACCAGCACTTTTGTTCTTGATCGAGCCTTTATAACAGACCTGCAGATTATACACTATACATTAAAATTAGAGGAACAACCACCTTCATAAAAATAGAATGAGTGAGTGTTGAATTGCAAATTTGCAAAGCAAGCATGCAGAAAGAGCCATAAATTTTTCAGACAATTATACATGCATGTGAGATATCGTTTTGAATAAAGGTGGTATAAAGGAAATTAATAATGTTATTTTATAATAAAACATTATCAGTCCAACAAGTTTATGATAAAAAAACTAACAAATAAGAATAGGAAACACAATACAATAAATAATGGATCAATACAATAAATAGTGGTTCAGTCATTTTACTCGTAATGGATTAGTCATTTTACTCGTAGAGTCGTAGTGGTTCAACCATTAGTAAGTGGTTCATTATATTCTTATTAAGTGGTTCAACAGTTATATTAGAAAGTGGTTCAGTAAAAACGCGCTCTGAGCGACTGGGGGGAAAAATTAGTAAGTAACCATTCCGGAATGGTTCACTGGAAAGGACTTGCGGGTAATACCTAAAGGTTCCCAATTCGAACCCCGGATATGGCCGCTCTTTATTTACAAATTCAAGGAAAAAATTAGTAAGTGGTTCAATATACCCTTATTAAGTGGTTCAACAATATATTAGTAAGTGGTTCAGTAAAAACGTGCGTGAGCAAAGCGATTTGAGCCAATAAAAACGTTTCTTTAATTTGTTCTCACAGGTAGAGGTGTTCTCACCCGAACCCTATATCTATATCTATATCTATGCTTAAAATAGAAGAGTTTTTGCCTACATGTCATCCCAACCTTTTTTTAGTTAAGACTATCCACAATGTTTGTGTGTAAATGTGCAAATGTGCATTTTTTAGACATTTTTTTAACTCCATTAGTTGTTTTGGGTGTGTGCAAATGTATACATTTGAGCATGTAATGTGCAAATTTGAGCATGTAATGTGCAAATTTGAGCACACCAGTTCCCCTATGTGCAAAAACTTTTACAAAAAGCAAGACAATTTTATTGGTTGATTTTTTAATGATTGTATTTTCTTTTTTGTTTTAAATGAATTGTATTTGAATGATGTGTAAAAAATGCACATTTTATCAATGGAGCAAATTGTTAAAAAGTGATGTGTATTTTTACACATCTTGTGCAAATGTATACATTTTACCCAAAACCATTGTGGATGGTCTAACCCTTCAAACCAATATATCGAATATTTTTCCTTTAATTAATTTTTTCTTCTTTCATTTATCTCTTTAAATCAATCACATTTTTTCGTTTATTTTTAACACATTTACTATTTATATATATATGCTACAAGGAGTATTATTATTTTTTTTACTAAACAATAAGAGTAATTTAAAATATCTATATCTATATATGCTACTTTAAATGAGATTTTTATGAAATTATTTCTAAGATATTTTTATGGTAATGATTTTTATGATTTGTATCCTAACTTTTATCAATATTTTATATTATTAATTTGTTATATTATTAATATTATATGTTAAAAAATCGTGTCATGGGGCAAGACCGTATTTGTTATATATCAAAACGAATTCATTGACAAGGAAATTACGTATAGATGTTTTGTTAGATGATAGGGGGCACGTGTTCCCTAGTTACGCCCCTTGACCGGGGCTGTTTTGTTTAAATGTTTTGATTACATTGTAGATGTTAATTTGTTAGATGAGAGGGGCATGTGGATTTGTAAGGCTTTTCACGATTTTCAAATGAATAACTTTGAAAAATTTATCAAGATCTGATTCTTAGTTATAAAAGAGTAATATAAATAAAAATTAGCAATTTGAAGGGTTGTTCCAAAAGGATCCGACAAATTAATCTCTCATGGATTTGTTAGTGTTGGGCCATTTTGTTTACTAGCAGGAAGCCAGAAACTGATTATGATAGAATACATCTTGTTTATCTCGAAAAAATTGGCAGAATAGTCGTTTCAATGCCAAAAATATTAGTTTATCATGCCAAATAAAATTTTACTCATTGTATATAGAAACTAAAAAAATTTATCCATAGATTTTCATCTGAATTTTAATTCTAGGATAGATTAATTATAGGTGTTTTTTTATGCATGTAAGGATTCAAAGTAACAAATAAATCTTTGTTTGGTAAATCGAGAAGGCAAAAAGCTGTCGGACAAACTAACCATCATTGAACAACAAAGAAAACGGAAACCAAATCAACGAAGAAAAACAACTTGAAGCCTGAACAAAAAATAGCCACCTGACAACTCGAAGTGGAAGACTTGTTGAGAGGATGTGGATAGTGAGAGCATGAGATAGTATAAACTAACACGACGTCTCATCGTCGGGATGACGAAAAACATAAATCTACAACATGAAAAGAGACACTCATAGAGAAGCATAAACCACGTGACGTTCCCCTCACCTAAATGAGAGATCTTTAAAGATTACGATCAACTATGGATTAATTTTTGTTATGACAATTGGCAAACCGGTTTGGAGCCAAGGTGTTGGCAAACATACCCATTTATTCTTTTTATTTTTTTTTTAAAAAAAAAAAGAAAGAAAGAAAGAAAAAACGGATAATGTAACCCATGGGATTTTGTAAAACAGACCCAAGAGGCGGCCCAGCCTGACCCGATTTGTATATACGGCCCAAACCTCAGTTCGGAGCCCAGCCCATGAACGATTAAGGAATGAGAGTACGATTTGCAATTGCTAGGGTTTGCTTAGTTTTCCGCTTTCGCCGATTCCAAACAGGCGAGAGAGAGAGAGAGAGAGAAGAGATGAAATCCAAAACCCTAGGAGTTGGAGAACGAGGGAGAGAGGCCAGATGAAGGAGACATTACTGTGATCTGACGCCATGGACATTCCCGGCGGAGTGAGCAACGCGAAGGCCTTCGAGTGGAAGGGCCCCGCGGAAAGCTGATGCTGACGTTTCGGCTCACCGCCGACGAGGTCACCGGAAAGACGCTAGCCGAAGATCGATTCCTGATTCGCCTCTAGGAATTCCCTGGCCGGTGATCGGAAGATTCGGAAGTGCCATCGTCACTTGTTTGACAACAAGGTAATCGAGATCCGGAACTTCCTCGGTGAGAAGAAATTCTGCGTTTCTCCATTTTGGAAATTGTATGGAGAAAAGAACGATTTTTATTTTTTTTTACAAAGTTGGAGTTTCGAATTTTATAGAATGACACTTGATTAATTAACTGATCCATCTACCGTAATTTGATTTGGATCAAAGGCTATGATCGCTGAATCATAGTACAATCTTCCTGTAGCTGTACTTCTCCCTTTCCTGATTAATTTATGCGTTGTTTTGCATTTGTGATTTCCCAACCCTCTTAAATTTGTTTTCAAATAGCCAGTTATGGCTTTACTCGTTCCTCGATTTGATTCCATAAAAAAGTAGCAATCTGGAGTTATGATTAGGAGTTGCAATCTGAGGTCTGATGTACTCGTTTTGGTTGGATGGAGTTGTCGATGACATTGAACTTGTTTCTGAATCTGCTGCTGATTGCATACATTGTCAATCCACATCGCCCTTATGACTGGGAATTGATAGAATTTGTAACAAAAACTAGATAGGATTCTGATGAACATGACCAGGATTGCATTCTTTGTCATCTGTACCATTCATATCTTTGTTTGAGAGGTAAAAGTTCAGACTTTTTTCTGCACATTTTATAGGTTTTGTTTGACTTGTTCATTCTAAGGTCCTCAATCTGTGCTGAAGCTTATATGCAATTAGCCCATCAATCCCAAAAGAACCCTAATATATTCCTTCTTAGTAGTAATTCATACAACAATTTTGTTCTTTCCAGCAGCTAAACTTGATCCCTGTGAAGTTTATGTGCTGTTTTGCTGCATATATTCAATCTGATTCAAGGGTTGGACACCCATGTAGCCTATACATTTCTAGAGATCTAATGTATCCATATCCGATACTTTGATATGACACTATTTCTTCGCCTCCTTTATAATATGGTGTGCATTCCTTGATTTCAATTTCAATTTTTTACTTGGTTTTTTGCATTTAAGTGTGCTTGTATTTGTTTGATTCAAGTGCTTGTGGTTTTTTATTTGGTTTGATAAAATTGTGGGGTCATTTGGGAACAATAATTCGAGATAGTCGGGGAAAGTGTGTGTAGACTGCGACCCTCGAACCCTGCTCTATGCATTGCAGGTTCTACTGTGTTTGTTTGTTTTCAATTTAATTGATCTACCCCTATTTAGAAATAGTTTTGAAAAAAATGTTGTCGTTTTTTTGGCGCATATGATTTGTGCATTTAAAACCTTTGATTTAAAAGCAATGGTATGAATCTTTTCATCCAGATCTTGAACTGCACTGCAGTGGCTAGCTCAGTAATTTGATATTGCACTATCCCAGCTACTTGCATTCATAAAAAGAGGTAAATTGATACTGTATCTTTTTTGTTAGAAATCAAATCCACTGTCCTTGCTTCTTAGCAACACCACCACATGCCCATATAGTTAAATTATTATTTTTAATTGGTAAGATATAGCACTTATTTTTTTTAATATAAGGATTTTTTTAATACTCCATCCGTCTCAGAATTTAAGTCGTTTTAGAATTTTGCACAGGTTTTAATAAAACGCTCATCTCTCAATCAACATCATTATTCCACTAACTTTTTCATAAATTTTTTTTAACACCCACTACATTTTTTAACCAATCAAAATCTTTAAAAAAGTCAACAATACAAAAATCGATACAAATCATTACTATTCCCTAACTAGAAAACCTAAAACGACCTAAATTTTGATACAAGAATTAAAGGCTAAAACGATCTAAATTTAGAGACGGATGGATTATAAGGAAAGGAATTAGTATACAACTATTGTTTGTAAAAATAACTACATCCTAGAGCGTCCTTTCGGACGAGAACGCGAATCATCGACAGGAATACTGTAAACCGGGTGTGTGACTCGATCGGCGACAGCATTAGACTCCCTGAATATATGGGATGAGATTAGGCATGAGAGTAGGCAATAACCCCCAAATCTTACCCTATTTAAAAAAATCAAAATTAAACATTCCAAAAAATGAAGATTTTGAAATAATACCAGTAATAATAATCCGTACAAGATAGGAATGATGAGATGGTGTACTTGATTAATGAAGGTTACCTCTTTAAAATAAACAAGATTCGATTAATGAAGTGTAGTTTAACAAACTCCTTAATTGATCTATGCCCTAATTATGGTACGTGTCCTCCAAACCCACCCTGAAGAGACAGTACGAGTACACAAACTTTCCATTTTCCAATGAAATGACCAAATTCCATTCCTTTTTTCTGTTTAATGTATTCTAAACCTAAAATAATCAAATACAGTACAAACCACCTTTATTAACAACGGTTTTTCTATCCTATACCCTTAGGGCATAGGATAAGACACTAAATTGGGAAAGATTCCCTCTAAAAAGGCAAGCGACCCTAGGAATCTAATTTAAAAAAAACTAAATTAATTAAAATTTAAAAAACATTTCCCAATTTAGGGTCTTATCCTAGAATAGAAAAATCGTATTAACAAATCAAACTCAAACCGAACCCAACAATCCCAAATGATCTTAAAAATAATTCAAAGATGAAATGACTAGCTTGTTAAATTCAAATCACCTAATTATTTGTTCATATTAGAATATTAGGATTGGTAATATTTGATCTTGGAAGTTAACTTCACTTCAATTTTAGGCGAGAATTTGGGGATGGTCAACTGAGGTTTACCCATCGGCCAAGAGCGTCCAAACAGACGACGTCGACAATTTCAGCAGGAGTTTGCTCAGCGACAAACGACGAAGAGAGACCGATATATGCCAGCATGTCAACAACCTGGTTCCCCTCGCGAAACTTCAACATTTGTTTAAATATGTTGTAAAAAGCAATATATATATATAAATTGAAGGGGTTTTGAATCCATCTTCTTTAAGATTTTTATTTCTTACCAATTTAGCTAAGTTGTTTTTAATTTTCATGATTAATTATTTTTTTTGAATTCTTTTATTTCTAAAATTAGTAAAAATTACCAAAAAAAAAACACACACACAATTTTTTTCCTTGTTTTTTCTTCTGGACTAGGGGTGGTGGCTTCAGGTAAGCATGGACTGAGGGGCGGGCTTGTGTCTGCTCCATCCTGCCTCATTTACAAAAAAAGAAGAAGAAAATAATAGGTAAAAATTGAGGAAAAAATAATAAAAATTATCCATTTATTTATTAAAATAAGGGTCTTGTTAATGAAATTATGCGTATAAGAAAAAGTTAGTCTACCTAGCCCACCAAATTTAATTTTCGGTCCCGTACTTGGCTTCAAGCACCTGAGCCCCTAAGATCTGTCTCAACCTGAACCTTTATCGAAACTTATAATATGAAATCGACCGAAACTAGAATTGATTGGAATTCGAAATAACCTAACCTTGACTCGTAATGTACCCGAACTCAAACTCGAAATAAAATGTGATTATTTAGACTATTTTGAATTTGGATTTTAAATTTTAACCACACTCAAAATTATCCAATAAAATATTGACTCAAACTTAAAATGAACCGATTCGATATGCACGGGACACGAGATGGATCGACTTGATAGTGTTCCAATTAAACATAGCTAAAATTGATATTTTATACTCCCTCCGTTCCATATTAGATGGGTATTTAGACTTTAAGCTTTGTCCCATAATAGATGGGCTTATAACCTTACTTATTGCATAAAAGTACTGCTTTATGTTTTTCTAAATTGACAGGAGTACTTCTAAATTGATTCTAAATTGAAAAAAAAAACTGAGGAGACTTTTCAGCTTCTATCTCCCTTTATTTATTCCATGTTTTTCTGTATTGTTGTCATTCCATCTTCTGGAAGTACAATTTTGGGGTAACTAAAGCTAGCTACAGTTTATTTACACTCATAGTTTTCTTAATTAGTGTGCACCATGCTAAATGCCCATCTAATATGGAACGGAGGGAGTACATGTAAAGTAAAAGAACAAATGTATCCACTAATGCTCGGTTGGGGCGACTTTCTGGTAGAGAGGTAGGAGATAATTAAGGTTCTAGATTTGATCTCTATCTCCATCATTAATAAAGGAAAAGAACAAACCTTCCTACTAATACTCCAAATAGGATGACCTTGTGGTAGAGAGATGTTCGAGGTTCTAAATTCGATCTCTACCTCCATCTTTGACAAAAGAACATGACAACCTACTAACTAATACTCTAATTGGAGTGACTTCGTCGTAGATAGATAGAGACAGATTTGAGGTCTCGTATTCGATATCTACCTCCATCTCTTCACTTGGATGAAAAATAATATACCATAGGTGTATGCATTATCCTAAATATCGGATATATCGATGATATTTAGAATCTGATACGATATCCGCATATCGGGTGAAAAATATCGGTCAACGTCATATATCAGGTCAATATCAGAGATATTCGGGGATATTTAGAATTGAAAATTTTGATAAGGTAACTTTAGCTTTTATGGATGAAGTTGTTTTTATTTTGTCAAGTTTATTTAGTAATTTTGTAATTTAAATATTATTTTTTTGATGTGTATTTTTAAATTTTGAAGTATAAATATAATATTTATAGTTAAAAATTAGCAAAACCGATAAATTCGATATATCCCCGATATATTATTTTTACTCCAAACCAATGCGACCCCGATACGTGATATGTTTATTAAACTATTTATGTTGTGATTTTTTTTATTAGGTAAAAATTCGAGATCAGACATACCTGAACTTCAAAGGCCGACAAGTCGGCAGACGGATAACCGTCTAAACAAACATAAAATACAAAGATGGTACGAAATACAGGCAAGAACACTCTACAAAGGCAAAACTATACCCAACTAAACCAAACAAGACGAGGACGTAGACGACGGACGAAGCCAAGCACTACCCTAAAGCAGCACCGCAAATCAGCGGTACATCAGGAGTCACCTGTGGGCAGTGAAGACGAACCTCCAAGGAAACAGTCTTCTGGAGAAAAGGAGACGCCTCGATACACACTACCACGATCCCAGCCTGTCCCGACTCCGACTGTCAAAACCCCATCAATCAGAGAAGAAAGTTCAGCTACGCCAAACGCAGAGCCTCACACAATCTGAACCGAAAGCACCGGAAACCGGAACCGAAGAAAGTTATGTTGTGATTAATTTTGTAGACCAAGTTAATTTTTGTTTTTATTTTTTACAAAAAAAAAAAAAAAAAAAAAACTAATTAGGGAAGCTTCTTTTCGGGTTTAACTAGGAGATTAATTTAAAGAGTCCTGGATGAGTGGGAAAGCTAATGATTTTTTACCTTCATTTTTATTCGTACTATCCCCCACCATCAACGGTTGATAGGAGCAAAGCAGTGCTTTTTTTGGTGCTTTGTACCGCATCGTATAGTCTCTCTCTCTCACTCTCTCTCTCTCTCTTCACAGTTTCCACTTCTCTCTTTCTCTGCTGCATTCTGCACATGGAGGCCGCCGGTACACGGTACTGCTTTCCAGAAGTGATACATTTCACACTATAAATCTCATCTCAATAATATAAAACTTTGGCTGTGCAAATGACACCGACCCACCTGTTTCATTCTCTCTTTCCCTTCTTTAATTTGCATATAAACAGTTTCTCTTTCATTTATTTGCCATTTCTGGTTCAGCAATTTTGGCTGGGCTTCAGTTCCCCCAAATTCCCCCCCAAAACAAACCCTAAAAATGGGGAATCTTTCCTTTTTTTTCCTTCTTATCTGCCAAAATGGTTAAATGGGTTTGCAGATCTGACAAAATGGAATTGTGGGTATTCATTATTTCTTCAATTCAGGCAACAACCACCTCCCAATTCGGTTTCTTATTCAGATTTGTGGGTAAGATTGGGAACTTGAGGAAATTGACAGAAGAGAGTGAGCACACAAAGGCATGAAAGTGTATAGAGAGCTTATATCCTTCCTTTTGTGTGCTCACTTCTCTTTCTGTCAGCTTCCTTTTGTTCCCTTTTGCTTTCAGTCCTTTGATAATTTTATGTATTTCCTGTTGGGTTTTTTTATGTTTCTGTTTTTCATCTTTGATTGGTTCTGATTTCAGTATATAGTTGTTAGGGGCTCACAAACCTCACTCAGCAAAAGGTTCCAGGATGATTGATTACTCACTGTCGATCTATTTTATGGTCAACTCTTGTTTTGTTGTTTTTTGGTGCTTTTTTCATTGATTTTGATGATATAGATTAGTGGTATATATTGTGGTTTTTCATCATCATAATTATATTATTATTATTATTTAAAAATTGCTTGACGTCTAATGTTATAATTAAATATAGATACCTGCTCCTCTTACAATATAATATGCTAAATTAATCATTTCACACACACAAACAAAAAATGCAATTGTATATCCCCTATATTTGGGATAAAAAAGACCAATTTATCACTAGATTTTCATTTCTGTCTTATATGGCCTCATGTAATGCTTTTTCTTTTGAGGGAGCAACTTGATCATTTGCACTTTGAAGTGGATGGTCATGATCTAAGGATTCAAAGAGGGTTTGGTTAATTTCATTGAATTAATAGATTGATGTTTCCTGCAAATTGTGAAGATCAGTATTCATATATGTTATTTTATGACAGTTTGTGCTCTACATTGTGTTTGGATATTAGGAATTTATGCTTTCTTTCGAGTTGATGGACAGTGATTCTTTTACCCTCTTTATCGATTGAGGTTTGCTTTGTTGCATCGATCCAATATATGAGGGCTCGCTCTGGATGAAGATTTGTGGATTCGTTGTAAGTGATCGAATTCCGGTGATGATAATTGATGAGGTTAGTTCAATTCATATATTACTTTTGTAGAGCTATTAGGAGTAAAGATTTTCTCCTAATAGCTAGCTCTAGATCGAACTTAAACCAAAACCAATGGTTGTTATATGTATCCAATTTAATTTATTGCAAGTGCAAGTATTACAGCAGTGTTGCTGCTATGTAGAAGCGCGCTTTACTATTCAGGTGACATTTGCTACTGGCAACTCCATGACAGCTGATCATAAATATATCTGTCAATATCTGCACCTCTTTTCCTTGTTTGGATTCCCAACTACTTTTCCTTATATATTGGACTGAAAATGACTACCATTGGTTTAATTACAAACAATATATGTTGCTTAATTTCCGCTTCCATATAAACTTAAATTCCTAATGGATGTGCTTCTGATCTCGATCTCCAAATTGGGTTGAAAGACGAATGGACGATTGAGCCTCTAAATTTGGTTGGTGGAAGTGATTTTAGGTTATATATACATGATTTTGTTTAAGATGTATATATAAACTTTCCATGTGGTTTTCTGCCTTTAATGTGTGTGGCTACGGTCTTTCGAGTGTCTTTTGGAAACATACTCTTGGCTTGTTCGGTGTATGGATGCATACATCTCGAACCCCGGCCCTAGACCCCAACTCCAATGGAATATGCTAGGTTGATGTTGTTATTAAGATATGTATATACATGTCCTATTCCATGACCCTTATCATTGAGAGGGTCCATGTGTGCATAAAACCATTTCCTATAGTACTTTGGAGCGCCTTTAGAGCAATTGATCGCTTCTACACTGCTGTAGAGATCGATTTCCCTAGGATTCTTGTAGTGTTGGTTACTATCTTGTCTTCTTATATATATTTTTGTCGGTTTGCTTTCATAAATCCATGTACTACGTACTGCAACATCCATTTAGCTGGTTGATTTTGGCATGGAGCTGTTAGTCTAATATATGGTTCAATAAAACAAGCCAGCAAGTGTTTTGATTACTTTTAACTTTGGAATTGCCCAATTTTGCAATTTTACAGCATCTCTACTGGAAGCATAATCGAACAATGTTGCATTGGCGATTCTTAGGGTTCGGTTATTGACAAGATGTGCAGATTGCTTATAAAGGTATCTATTTATGTTGATTAAGTACTTGTGACTGAATATCTTAATTACTTGTTTTGGAATTTTATGTTTTGAATTGGAAAAAAAAATGAATGAATACTGGGTTTGCATATACAATATTATTTACAATTGTAAAGCTCTAATGACCTATTTGGTTCATAGATGACATTAAGTTCATGAAAGTCATTTGGAAAGTAGTTTTGTTTGGATGATTTCTGATGGTTTACACTTGCATCACTACTTGAAGTAGCAGACGAAACCATAACAAAATAGGTAGTGTAAAGGTTATGGTTTTTCTATATATCACTTTTCAATTCTAGGACAATTAGAATTCGAATCGCATATCCATGTTAGTCCTCATGAATTTTAAGATAATGTTGGCTATGCGTGCTCTTTCTCGTGGCAGATTTTACCTTCTCTACTGTGTGGTATGTTGTTTGCTGTTTTTTCACTATCTTGGAAGTCTTTGTTTGCGCGCTGATTATTGTCTTGATGGCATGTGTCTATGCCTTGTTTTCTCGATCACATCTTGTTAGTTATTTCGCTCATGCCATCTTGTTACTTCATTGCAAATTTGCAACAATGGCATGAGAAAATTTATGCAGTCAAATCAAATTCTTAGATGCATTTGGACTTTGTCTTCAGCAAATTCTTTTGGACTTCTTAATTTGGTAAAATCCAATGCAAAAACAGTCAATGTACTTGATTATTTTTCTTTTTGTAACTGTTGTTTGTGTTACAGGAACTATATCAAGAGATTGATGGCTTGAATGTTTGTATTGCAGGTACCTTATGTGTCTGATGTATCATATGAATCGGGTTACAAACGAATAGCTAGACTAACTAAGACGCGCATCGATCAGGTAATGGGCCATGGCTATACAACGTATATAAATGCCTATTCGACGAACATACTAGTGTTCTATATGACCTTATCTGGCTTGATATATATATGGCATATATAATGCACCCGTACGTCCGACAAATAGACCCTTAGTCTTTCGGCTAAGGACACTTTGTGGGTGTGAGACTGTGAGGAAGTAAATGCATATATGCCTTATAATGTGAAGAAGAGGAGGAGATTATTAATAGTAGAAAAAGGGTTAAGTAGTCAGTATACAAGCCCGATCTCTAATACTATCATTTTGCAGGAAAATTGAAGCAACTTTTATCGGGTCAAACAATACACTCAAATCAATGTTATAATTCGCTTCAAGATCGAAACACATGTCAAAAATGGATGTCGTAGTCCCTTTTCAACTTCATTATTTATCCATCATTATCATTGATTTGCATGAGTAGGACTTCAATCTCAACATAGTAACTTCTATGAACATCACTCCTTCTCCGATGACTCGTCAGCGACATCATGGATCATCGACAACCACCACCGGTCCACCACCACCTCATCGAGATTAGTCTCTCAAGTTCTCTCATCATTTCCAACATGTTTGGAAAAATCATTTCTTGCACTAAAAAACCGTATCTTTGCATTGTTAGGGGTCAGTTGTTCATTTACATTGTATTTTACAACAAAAAAGGGGGTAAATTTCTTGTTTGTTCATCAACGTTCTACATTTGTATCAATGAGTCATTCACGTCTTAACGTTTCTATCCAAATTCATAGAAAATTCTTCCTTTAAAATTTTACTAGAATGTATCTTAAGTTTAGGTTGTTTTGAGTTTCGAGCATATTTGGGTCTTATTAGGTTTTGATTGATTCAATTTCAGACTAATTTGGGTTAATTATCGGGTTATTCGAAAGCCATGTCAAAACAAGTCGATTTTCAGGTGATGTACTGAAAAGAGTTTTCAAGGATTAGGGTAAATCTTTTTGGGACCGGTTAGGATGAGTTTTCGAGTTTGAATCAACTCTTGTCAGCTCTATATGCAACATTTGAAACGGCAAGCCATTCAATATATATTTAACAAAAAAAAAGTTGTTAATGAACTCGTGTAGAAATGTTAAGAATGTAAATGACTTGTTTGATAGATTATGAGCCTATATAATACGGTTATGAAACGTTGAGAACCAAATAAGAAATGTACTCAAAGAATGCTTTTGTAAATAGTGGGCGGCGATGTAATTTCAAAAAGTAGAGGTGATTTGGTGCAAAAAATGGCAAATAAAAGGGGTGGTTTTAGTAAGTTTTCTAAAGTTTTGAATTGGTTTTGTTCAAGTTATGAAAGTTGGTGCCACCAGCCACCATAAAGAGAATGTACTGTTAGCCAAAATAAGTATGGTAGTGGTCCTAAGTCCAACCCTTATAAATATGTCCATACAAAATCTGACATCCTTGCTAGTTGAGATGAAAACCATTGATGAATGGTCCCATCCTTATATATAGTTCATTATTTCATGTTCATGACTTTAATTTATAGCATGTGTTTTTTTTTTAAATAAATGGTCCATTGTATAGAAATGGGTCATAAATTCATAATCATATAATGTCATGTATATTAACTTGTTCAATCTTGCAAAGAGCAAAGTCTATAAAATCGAGGTGTATGCATCCATACTTCGATCAAACTGAGTATTTCCAAAAGATACGGTGTCAATATTCAATAACAACGAGTAAACGTAACAGGAACAGAAGAAACAAAATAAACGTAACAGGAATGAGAAAGTGAACAAAATAGACACAAACAAACATGAAAACGAGTAAAAGTTAGGAATGTAACCCAAAATACATGTAGAAATACGATTCTTGACATATAAGATCTCGCGATATGCTCTCTATAAGATTCAATAGGGCAAGATCATTATTCATGTCTAATTACCTTCATCTAAGACCTTTTAGACCAATATCGGCTACGTCTATGTTGAACAATAAACTGAGACAATGCGGTCGTTAAGAGAGAGAGAAAGAGAGTGTGTAATTCAGCATCAAAATATTTGAATTTATGAACCCTGAGTAAAAGATAATATTAAATATTTAGTTTCTTGTAGTCATTAGAATATAGTGTTTCATGGTATCTCGGTTAAGTGAATATAGTTCGTGTATCACAAAATTATTTTAGTTTGTATTTTATCTTAAAAATTATAAATATTACTGCACAATCATCGATTTTCGTATATTTATAAATTTTATCTTAAAAAATCATGTATTAATTTTTTATAAAAAAAATTAAAATTATATTTTCCAAATGAAATTTTTAAACTTTTTAAAACATGATTTTTTTGAAAAAAATTTATAAACGTATAAAGATAGATGTTTTGAGTATAAATGTAATTTTTATAACTTTTTAAAATAAAATTAAAATAATTTTATATTACATCTAGACCTGGACAAATGCAGGCGCGAACCGGATTTGGGACGGATTTTATCCAAAATATTTGTCCGGTGTTGCAAGCGTGTGCCGGACTAAGCCTGCTTCATGGACTTGACACTCTGTCCAAGCCCATCCGTTGCACCTGGTCGGAGGCCAGCGGCGCCGCGGGCTAGGGATGGCAACAGTGCGAGGAGTACCCTCCCCGTTCCCATCCCCATCCCCGTTTATAAAAAGTCTCCCCGTCTCCGTTTGGGGATAAAAGACGACCCCTGTCCCTATCACCGTCGGGCCCTCCTCCCGAATTCCCATCCCCGCTTAATTTTCCCCGTTTACCTTCCTCGTGGATTTCCCATTTAAAAACTCATGGTTTTCCCCCATTTAATAGAAAACTATAAGATATCATTAAAGTTATATAAAAAAATATATGATATAAATATTACCTATAATATCTCATAAATATAAATTATAAGGTAAAAATTTTAAAGTGAAAGAAAAATTATATAAACTTATGTAAGATCTAAGCAAAAGGGAGATTTCGTACTCCCATCCTGGATCCCTGCAGGGTTCCCGAATGGGGACGGGGGTGAGGCGGGGATCAGGGTGGAGACTATTATCCCCGTCCCCATCCTCGTCCCCGCACGGGGAATTACTTTAGCCTCCATCCCCGTCTGAATCCCCATTTAATTTTCCCATCCCCGTCTCTAGATCGGGATTTCCCACGAGGATCGAGGAGTCCCCGTCCCATTGTCATACTGTGGGTGCTCACAAGTATATAATTAATATGATATTTAAAAAATAAATTTAATACAACTTACTTACTTAATTTATTAAAACAAATGTTCAACCACATTATGGGACACTAATAATCAAATAATTGAAATATAAGCAAGTTAAAACTATTTTGTTACAATATGTTGTATAAAATTATGTAAATATTTCATATTATAGGTAAGTAATTTTTTATTCGTATCATAATTAATTTGATCTTAATTTTTTGTACATATATTTATTTTAAATAAAAAAAAATAACAGATACCCGTTGTGAGTTTAGCGACTCGTAATGAATTTATACATGCTCTTAAGTTCATACCCACTGTAGGTGTGGATCGAGCTTAGCAATCCACCTGAGCTTAATTCAATGACCACTTCAGTCCGTATTTTCGAGCAAACGGATTGGACGGAACGAGCCAGCCCTCGGAGATCCCTACTTCAGTGACTGAAGTAGAGATCTCCACTCAGCTGAATCATCCAAAGCGACGTCACTTAGTAAATGAATGGTATTGGTTGGTCCTCTTTCATGGTGGCTCAAAAATTGAGAAATGGCAGCTGGGATCCACCTGTACTTTTTACACTTATCCTCATCTTCTTATCAGCAATATCTTATCAGCAATTGCTTGTTTTGTTGCAGTCTTTTTCTTCTTTTTTTTTTCTTGTTTCACATATTCAACCGATTACTGTACAATTTACAGCTGGTCAAAGTTTTTAAGTTTGAATTTATGTTAATAGAACCTTCGAGGTGTGTGTTGTGTATTTCTAGGCCTGCATTAATTTACAAGATTTTTTTTTCTTTTTTGGGTAAAATTTCATTTTATTTACTCCCTCCGTTTAAAAATAAATGTCGTTTGACTTTTGTGTACGTTTTTTTAAAGAGGTAAAAACTCTATAAAATATTATTTTTTAATCAAATTTTTTTTATAAATTGATATTTATTAGTAATAATTATCAATTTATAAAAAAAATTGATTAAAAAAATAATATTTTATATATTTTTTACTTTCTTAAACAACGTGCACAAAAGTCAAACGACATTTATTTTCAAACGGAGGGAGTATTTTGTTAAGGAAAATTTCTCCATTTTGAAGTTTTTTTAGAATTTATATAAAATACTAAAACGGAGATATGAAACGAGCACTGGTGCGATTCACATACGTGTCATACACTGGAGCAATTCGCATACGTGTCATATGCTGGGTTAATATAATGTTATTTTTTTATTCACGTCAATTAATAAACCAATATAATTTTGTCATCTCAATTAAGGATCTCACTTATTCTTATAAATATTCAACCTTATATCTTAATTAGTTAGAAAACTTATCTTTTTAGATCAAATAATCTATCCAATATTACATCAATTAATAAGTTATTATAATATCTTACTTAGTTATATTTTAATAATATTTTGTGATTTATTTAAATAAATCTAATTAGTTTTGATAAAATATATACCGTTAGTTTTGATAAAATATAAATATAATTAATTTTGATAAAATAAATAATAGCCGTATTTGAACAAATCTAATTAATTTTATAAATTTTATAAAGTAAAGAATCTTATACGTAAGCTACAAAATTGATCCATTAGGATTTCTACTTTCCCCATAAAAAATTTAAATAAATTATTTTAATTTTCACATAAAATTTAATTAAAAAAATTAATTTTAATATACAAATATGATAAAATATAATTTATTAACAAAACGCGTAAAAGCGCGGGTATCAAAACTAGTTTTAAGGTATTTTTTGGTCAAACAGATTCCACATCACACTCTCCAAAATGGAGAAGTAGCATAAAAAACTGAGAGGATTACCTAAATCTGCAGCATTCTCCAAACTAAATGATTCTTCAAATCTTCGAAATAGCGAAGCTGTTGGAGTTAAAAACAAAAATAATTTCAAGAATATGTATTTTAATTATTTTTCCAATCTGGGGAAATTTTAGGGAAACTGTTGGAGATGCTCTAAATGTGCTAAGAGAGTTCTCGGAAGGGAGCGTATTTTTTCATCTTATAGTCACAATAATTTTTATTATGTAATAATGAATGTTTTAAAATTTTCGCATAGTCAAATTTATTTAAAATCATATAGAATGTAAGTAAAATAAAATTCTATAGCAGTCTTCTATCCATGCCTTCCCTAGGCAAATAAGGGTGATTTATTTGAGAATCTTCGGATTTGTGCTTATTTTCAACTCCCCAAACAGGGTCGTTCCATTATATTTTGAGGTCTTGTACAACTTACCCATTGAGGCCTATTTTTAACTAATTCAAAGAGAAAAAATAATCCACCAAATTCACTAACGTACAAAAGAGATGTTCTCGTAGATGTGAAGTCATTACAAAGAATCATTAACTAAAACTAAACTTTTACCAGAGGGCATGATAATCTATCTAATGCAATGCTACTACTTTCGAAAAACTGATCTTCTAGCACTCTTAGATCTTCTATCAGAGGACATGATAATCTATCTTTCTCTTTTCTTTTGCGCTTGGGATGACCACTTTTGAATCTTGTAGGAGGCATTCTATCTTTCTAAATCCCAGCTTAGTAATTTCTAAGGTAGAAAGGTTCAAAACAATAACAAAAAAAATTATGATCATCTAAGAAATTAAAAAGTAAAAACTAATAAAAGAATATAGTTAAAATTTGATATTACCTAGCAAAATCCTTGAGCTTGAAGGGACGATTTCAATGGTTGAATAAGTTGAATTGATTTCCCTATATTAGGGTTTTTTTTCTTTTCTCTATATTCTATTTGAGTTTGTGAATTGTGCCGGCAAAAAAAAACAACAAAAATTAAACAGGTTGTTGTAGTGTTTTAGGGAAAAAAATCGGAATGGGCCAAAAAAAATCGGATGGGCTCATGGGTTGCTCACTGTTAAATGCTCTAAATATTGTTTTTAGAAAAAAAATCAGGATTTTGCTACTACGGAGATTCAAACTCCCTCCTATCTAGTAGGAGTGCCATCCTTCTACCAACTTCTCTACCGCGTCAACTTGGTACAGTTTACAATTTATATATACATATATATTATAATACCTATACGATTTTGAGGCCCTGTGCGATTGCACTTTTCGCATGGCCTATGGGTCGGCCCTGTCCCCAAATCATTTTTCCGCTTACTATGCTCTTCCTCATAAAAAAATATCTCATATATTATAATGTTTCACATAATAAACTAAATTTTTGGTGTTTTATTTTTAAAAAGCAATCAATAACCCTTTTAATATTTAAAGAGATGAAATTATTTGCATAGAAATGAGTATATTAAAAAAATCACCTAAAATATTATATTTTGTCTTGTATTTGGTTTGCTTAATACTTAGGATTTCAGTCACTAAATTTGGAGAGAGTGACTATCGTAGTTTATTAGCGTCCCATTTTCCGTTTCAAATGTAGTTGTTAACAGTTGTGAATTCATTTTCTCCCTGTGGTGGATTTCTGGTTTCGAAAAACGGATTGCTTGAAGTCTATTTATCCTTCCATAATCGGATTTATTATCCATTTCATACTCTCCATATATATGAGGCCTTTTTTGACAGTTCTTATCAATGGCGTAATGTTTCTCCATTGCCATTATGTTGGGCCTCTCCTTTCGTACTTTAATAGGTTGTTAGTTTTAAGATATTTGACTTTAATTACTTTGACACATATGTGCGGTTCTGCTATGATTTTTCATAATATTTTCATTTGGAGGGCGTCATTCATGTCTTTGGTTTTTCTTAATCCCACTCCTCCTATAGACTTCGGTTTGCATATTTTGTCCCATCTAATGAGAGGTTTATGCTTTAAGTCTTTGTTCTAGAAGATCATTCTATTAATTTGGTGTAGTTCCTTGTGCATTTGTTGGTAGCATAATGATCTGTATTAAATAGTTAAGGTTGGCAAATATTAAAATCGTTCTGCCTTCTTGAGATAACGAGTTTGCCCACCATTTGGTCAATTTCTCTTCCGATTTACATATAACATCATCGAAAGTGTTTCTGTTTACTTTGTCATTAATAATCGAGCACCCTAAGTATCATTATAAAGAGACATATTTTATTATTTGCAGAATCTTCTAAATATTCAAGATTTGTTGATGCAAGATCCCGTTTGTTACTTGGAAAGATGACTTGTAGAAATTTACCTTTTGCCCTGATATTTAGAAGTAGGCGTCCATTATATGTTTTAAATTTATAGCATGCCGATATGATGTCTTTTGAAAAATGATAAGATCGTCTGCAAAAGCTAGGAAGAGTACTCAAGGTCCATTTTCATTAAAAAAAAAGAGTGAAACCTATCTCGTTCTGTTTGCTTATGGCTTCAACTTGAAGTTTTCTGGCCAATACTTCTGCTCCCATTATGAATTATGAATAGGAATGGGGAGAGTGACTATTCATCCATAATTATTCTATAATACACTCAAATATTTGTTTAAACTGTACTTTGTATTATATATATGATATGCAATATTTTAAAGACTTAAAAAAAGTTATGGATGGGTTTTCAAAAACAACCATCTAAATTGGGTTATTATGTATAAATATTACAAATTTTTTTTATTTTTTTTTAAAATACTATTTTTTACGTGGATAATTTAGTCATTTATTATGCAACTAATGTGTAGTCCCATGAACAATTAAAAATTTATGGGTTGTTGTGTGCTTATATGTGGATTATTGTATAATTTTACATACAAATTTTAAACAAGTTTGATTATCATATAAAATTTGTCAAAACCTCATCATCATTGTTATGTAAAATTCTTAAAAAGTTGAGGTAGTATACTAGTATGTAATAAAAAAAAAATCAAATCTTGTAGCCACCAAACCAAATCTCTTAAAAAAAAAACAAAGAAGAAAAAAATGGATGGGGCCTACTGGACCCAATAAAGAGAGTGGGCCTATTTTATTTAATTATATAGGGCCTTAAGAGATAAATATGCAATGTGGATCCTCAACAATTGGTCATGGAACTATTGCATATCAACCAATAAAAATATTGATTGCGATTTCTATTCTATTATCGCCTACGAGTTAATTGTTTTCTTTTCGAACCCTAGTTTTACTCGATGTTTCTTCTTTGTATATCCTTTTTATAATGGTCTTTTTATCCTATTTTTTAAGGATATAAGATAATATTCTAATTGAAAAAGAAGTCCTATTAAAAATAAACAACCCTGAAAATCTAATGTTTTAATTTCACTAATACATTTTAATTAAGATTATATTTTTCTAAAACAGGAATCTTATCCCATATCCTTCGAAAACCCGTTTTTATAATCATTTGTGTTATGCTTATATTGATGATGATTTGTGTGTTAACGATCTTTTCATGGTATATACATCTTCTCCTTGCTCCATTGTAGCCAGCGTGCCCCCTTTCTTTCTTAAAGCACACCACTCGGCCACCTCGACTAGGGCAGAAAATCACTCTTTAAATACACTCATTTTTCATAAACCACCCCTTAAATTGATATTTCCAGAAAACCCCCTCTTAAATTGACATTTTCATAAAACCACCCTTTAATTGTAGGTTAAATATGATAAATTATAATTTTACCACTATTTTTATATAATACTACAATAGAATTTTAACAATAAAAAAGCAAAATGTAAATAAGTAAGTATGGAATCGGGAGGAAACTATTGACATTATTTTCTCTTTTTAAATAACCGATAAAATTGTGTCGACTTCGAAAAAATTGCTCTCCCTCCAATTGAGTCGGTCACTTTCCCCTTCCAAATCAATTTTTAGTTCTCCATTTGCTTCTAAACACTTTCAATTTGGGAGCAGAAATAACGTCAATTGTATCATCTAACTTTAATTCTTACTTATTTACTTTTTTTATTGTTAAATTTCCATCATCAAATAATTAAATAGGGGTAAAACAGTAATTTAACAAGTTTAACCAAAATTTGAACATAATAATCTCGAGGGTGGCTTTTTGGTGACAAAAGTTATTTAAAGGGTGGTTGTTGGAAATATCAATTTTAGAGGTGGTTTATGGCAAATGGGTACATTTAAAGGGCGGTTTTATGCAATTTAACCTTAATAGTTTTTTTTTAATAGAATCTCATTATAATTTTTTTTGCAAGCTAAAATAATTAAGGAGGAGGAAAAATGGATAAAAATAATGCAATTTATTAGTTATAAACTTATAATCCAATATTAATACAAATTTTGAAAATCACAACTATTACACATTAAACCAATTTAGATATGAGAAAAATTGAGTTCAATTGTTCAATCAATTTTTTAACTTGACAATTGAATGTTCGAAAATTTAATGACATGACGCTATATCATTAAATATTTAACATTAATTTTTAAAATAAAAAGAAATTGCCAATACAAATTAGATACTAAGGTTAATTTACTCATCTAATTTTCACTCAAATTATTTTTTTTTTACAAAATTTACATTGAAATCTTAATAATGCAGCATAACGTAATTAAATTTTCAAACATTCAATGCCCACGTGAAACTAATACTTTGTATAATAATGACCATGGATTGCTTTCTCCGAAGCTGGGTTTTCTTCTATCAACACCGTCTTTAGATGTGAAGCCTTCGCCATCTGGCAAAGTCTAAAAAAGGCAACAGAACTATAAATATCACATCTAATTATTGAAGGTAACAATCTCTCGATCATCAATTCCATCAATAAGGACCGGACCTGCCCTTGGGAGGCAGAAATCATTATATCCGACTCCTTATTACTTCTCCGTAATTTCCTGTCTGTGCAGTTCGTGCACATCTTCCGGGAAACAAATAGAGTTGCTGACTGGTTTTCGCATTTTGGATATCACTACTCTCATTCATCTTCCCCTCTTAACCCAGATCTTCTGTATCTCATCCATTTTGATAATCTTGATTAAATTGGCTCAATCAATCAATTTCTTTTCTGTTAAAAAAAAATGACCGTGGACTTCATATCATGGAGACATGCATGAACGAGGTAAGCATTAAGATAAGAAAGATTTGGTAGAGATAGAAAGAGGTAAGCATGAAATTTAATTTAATATTTGAAAATTTTGTATGCCAACTCATATTATATTATCATCAGCACAACATTAATTTTCACGGATTGGCCCATAGTTTTAATTTAATGTTCAAAGCAACCTCACTTATATAAACATAATTATATACTCCTACAATAATTATATTTCTTTTTCATGGATCCTCTATTTTGTAATTCGAAGATTTTTCAATTGGCGCACATAAGGCCATGCACGGTGGTGTACACTTCCCCCGTGTACTTCATCCACTTTATTTTCGTCACCTCAGCATAAGAACACTTTTTTACCTTTTTATCAATTACACTCACATCCGTATACTCCACTTTCGAAACCATCTCCCAATTTTCAATCATTTAATTTGCGTTTTATGTACTAACCCGATATTATAGATTAATACTCGTATAATTGTTAAATTATTATTATTAATTATTTTGGGCATGCCGTTACTAATATTTAAAAAATATATAATTTATTTTTTTAATAATTATTGAAATTATATATTAAAGTAAAAAGTTGAATTTAAAAAATTTTGTAACTGATTTTTGTTTAAATTCTTCAAACTATTAAAATAAAACACCATACATAAAAAAAAAAATGCATTATCAAATAGCGGTAATTCAAATACACAATTAAAAAGAGTACATATCAAAAGGAAACATGCAATAACTACGAACAACTAAAAGTGAAGCACAAGGGTTCAAACACCATGTGTCGAAGGCCCAAATTTTTTCCATATATGCTCAATTAAATCGGACTTCAGTTGATGATGCGAACCCGAATCTCGAACTCGAGCCCGATTTGTTAAGAAGGCACTCATGGATGCCGGTGTTCTTGAAGCAGGTGGCTCATGCTCTTGAAGATGGTCAAATTCAATTGTATGAATGTGTAGGTGGTGAGTATCTCGTTCGTCTTCCACAATCATGTTATGCAATATGATACATGCCGTCATAATTTTTCCTAACAAACTCAAATCCCAAACAAGTGTTGGCTTACGAATAATAGCAAATCGTTGTTGTAAAACACCAAATGCACGCTTCACATCTTTACGAGTGGACTCTTGGACTTGGGAAAACAACTGGTCCTTTCCACCAAATGGATGTCGGATCGATGGGATGAATGCTCGCCATGGCGGGTAAATTCCATCAGCGAGGTAATAGGACATGTCATACTCATGTCCATTTATTACAAAATTCACACTTGGGGCTCTCCATGTAATACTTCATCAAATACAGGAGATCTATCAAGAACATTTATATCATTGCACGTACCTGGAGTCCCGAAAAATGCATGCCAAATCCAAAGGTCGTA
This sequence comes from Persicaria maculosa, assembly GCA_963922045.1. Classification (NCBI taxonomy): domain Eukaryota; kingdom Viridiplantae; phylum Streptophyta; class Magnoliopsida; order Caryophyllales; family Polygonaceae; genus Persicaria; species Persicaria maculosa. The sequence continues at coordinate 70,252,629 of OY998260.1, forward strand.
TGACGCAACTGCTTCTAGCACCACGGTTGGTGGCTTGTCACCGCGGGCATATTGACCCTTCCATGATGTGGGACAATTCTTCCACATTCCCCAACACATTTGCAGGGGTTGGAATGTGTGCATGTGTATTTGGAGGTGTTGTTGCAGAAGGACACTTAAGTGGTGTACTTTCAATTTTTTCTTTTTTCTTTTAATTACATTTTTGGTGAAAAACACACCAAAAGAACACCGGTGTGCATGGCCTAATATTTATATCCCTGTGTTCAAATCAATCTAGATACACCGGGAGAAGCTTAGAAGTGCAAATAAGAAATTTTGACAACAAAGTATAGAATCAATGGTTAGGAGCAAGGGGTTAATCGATCTCTGCCTCCGTGACTCTGTCCTTTCTCTTGGTAAAATAATAAGGGTTCACCTTACTTATTATCATTGGGTCTAGCCGATCGGCGCAAGCGGATTTACCTAACGCGTGGCTCTTGCCGGCTAGGTCATGTGTCTGGGGTTTACCATCAAAGGTCGGTTACCCTCGTTGTACAATAAAGTTGAAAAGCCTAGAAAATGATTAAAAAAAATTTGCATGTGTTTGGTTAGTCTTTTTAAGAAAAAACGACCAAAAATAATATCAATTACCGATATTGAACAAAAAATAATATAAACTTTAAAATTGACAATTTAATATACAAACTATTGCCCTATTGTTAGGTATTGGAATATTATTAGAGATTAGAATGGTAATTAGTAGACAAGTGGGTATTGGGTTAATTGTTAGGTATTGGAATATTATTAGGGATTAGCATGGTAATTAGTAGACAAATGGGTATTGGGTTATAAATACCCATAATTGTAGTGTACGGGGTATCATGAATGAATTACATTAGCCCCTGGTAATATTCCAATACCTAACACCTATTAACCAAAAACAATACATATGTGTTTTTCGGTGAAATTTCCGGCCAAATTTGTCACGTGTACGTTGGAAATACATATGGCATAGTTCTTTTTTACAACTTACTACATGTTGAAAATACATACTTGAGGGAGTGTCAAATTCGGCTAGAAATTTCACCGAAAATACATCTGTATTATTTTTGGTTAAATTTCATATAATAATACAGATGTATTTTCGGTGTATTTTCGGTGAAATTTAAAATATTCGGCTAGTTTAAAATTCGGCTAGAAATATTCGGATAGTTTTTATATGAAATTTTAAATTCGGCTATTTTCAGCTAGTTTTAAATTTAAAATATTCGGCTATCGACAAATTTAAAATATTCGGCTATTTTAAAACTAGCCGAATATTTGGCTATCGACAAAATATAATAGCAAGTAGCCGAATATTTTAAAAATAATACAAATTCGGCTATTTTCGGTAACTAGCCGAATATGTCAAATTCGGCTAGAAATTTATACTTGAGGGTGATAGTTTTTATATGAAATTTTAAATTTTAAAGTTCGTATTATTTTTGGTTCAAAGTCGATACTTGCTATTATATTTTGTTATTTTTTTACTGACAAAAAAAACTAAGGAAATTAAATTTTTTTTTAATAATTTCAATTAATCCTTCCTAACTTAGGAAGTTTACTTACTTCAAGTTAGGAAGTTTACTTACTTCGAATGACAAGTAATACTTCTACCTTTTTTTAATATAAATATTTCTCTCTTTCCAATTTAATATCTAAAGATGAAAATACAACCAAACAATTTTTTTAATTCACATAAACTAAAATTTATATATAATTTTTTTTCATTTATTAGGAAGTTACTTCTTAAAAATTGTATTACTACGTTCAACCAAGCATGCCTTAATGATGATTTATTTTTGGTACATTATTTTATGACAAGAAAGTTGAATCGACTGAACTAAGATTGCTATATACAAATTTGGTGTTTTTAACGTATGTCTTATATCATAGATTAAAAATCTTTATTGAAAAAGATTCTCTGTAAAAAAAATAGTGAACCTAATAAAATCAATTGAATAAAAGCTAAAATAATTTAAAATATTTCCAAATTAAGCCTAGAAAAACTAATATAAACTTTATTGATTTTATGTTTAAAGGCCTATTTGGTACTAAAAATTAATCTAGCTTAAGAATACAATCTACTTTAATATTAAAATCTAGATGATATTTTTGATAAAATTTTAAAGATATATTAACATTTTAGCATTTGTGGATAGATTAAAATATGAAATTCTTGTTTCACGTGATAAATTCTATAATATTTTGTAAAGTTATTTTTTGAAAATCACGGAAAATTTTGCCCTACTGCTTTAAAAAACTCTAATAAATTTGTGTCAAACATGCCCTAAGTCGTTTCCAAAAATTTCTTACAAAAAAAATATGATCATTATTTTTTAGTTTTTAAATGTTATGTTTATTTATTATAAAGTATTTTTCGAACATTAAGCCCCCAAGTAACTGATTTTTCGCTAGGTTGGGTAAAGCATTTGTATTAAGAAAAAAAGGATTATTGACAAAGATATTAAAATGGTTATAAATAAGAAGAATTCTAATAAATTGCACAACTAAATATTTCCGTATTTACTCCATACTTTGTAATTACACCCGTAAAAGCTCATTATTTACAATAAAGTTCACGCAAGTTCCTAACTTTATAAAATCAAACACAAACCACCGATCATAATTCACACGTATTAATAATACCCAAAATTTCAAATAACACAAAGATTACGTATTTAAAAAAAACAAATGTATTAAAAAGTAAAAAAAAATATGTATTTTAGAACGAAGGTATTTTAAAAATAATTTTATACTGCAATTATATTTAAAAACATATGTTAATAGTAAATCATATTTAATTAACATACGATTAGTGTTAATTAATTAATTAATTACGGAGCATTAACATATCCTTTCATGGACACTATCACCTTGCCACGTCCACACAATATCCCTGAGCGCCGGCCGGGCCCGCTCCTCGCAAAACCTAACAAACTCCGCCGTGTCTCCACCGGAATTTGACAGCTCCACAACCGTCAACTCCGGCGCCGACCTGAACACCTCCACCGTCACCTCCAGCCTCCTACCTTCCTCGGCCGCGTCCGCCACTAGCTTCAGCTTGAACTCCTTCACACTCTGCACCTCGCACCCCATCTCCCTCGCCACCCTCTCGATCTCCGCCACAACCTCCTCCGCCGGCAACCGCGATGTGAACACCGACCCCGCCGCTGTCCGCTCTTCGAACAAGCTGGAGAGGTTGAACCCCGACGCCATCGATGATATCAGCTCGAACGCGTTGAAAAATCCCGGCAGCGTCGTAGATCGCGTCAAGGTCGCCGTCGGTGGCGGAATCTGAAATCGGCCGCTGTTAGCTCCGATTCCTCCCATTTCAGACAGTATCGCCGTGCTAATTGACCGATTTATGCCTCTTGCGAACCACGGATCGCGCTTCAGTGCTTCGATTGAGATCCGCCGGTTCGGATCTTGAACCAGCATCTTCCCGACGAGCTTCCTCGCTCCATACGGGAATCCAGGCCGAAATTCGTAATCGGCATGGACGATTTTCTGGTACATCTTCTGAAGGCTTTCATCCTGAAACGGAAGCGTTCCGGAGAGGAGAGCGAAGAGGATAACACCGCAGGACCAAATATCAGCCTTAGCGCCGTCGTAGCCCCGCCGCTGGATAACCTCCGGAGCCACATACGCCGGAGCGCCGCAGACAGTGTAGAGAAGGCCGTCGCTGTGAAGCTGATCCTTGGAAGCCGATAAACCGAAGTCAGCGACCTTCACGTTCTCTTCCGTTCCGTCGAGGAGAAGGTTCTCGAGCTTCAGATCGCGGTGGTAAACGCCTCGGCTATGGCAGAACTCAACGGCGCTAATCAACTGCTGAAAATACCTATAACAGATCGAATTCGTTCAACAGATCATCAATCGATTCGATTCAATTCAAATGTAGAGCGGATCCGAAACAGTAAAGAATAACACGGTACCTTCTGGCGTCTTTCTCCGGGAGGCGGCCACGGCGAACCTTGTTGCAGAGCTCGCCGCCTTCAAGAAACTCCATGACAAGGTAGATCTTGGTCTTAGTAGCCATGGCCTCCTTAATTTCAACGATATTCGGATGCTTAACCTTCGCCATCACGGAAATCTCCCTGGTGATCTGGTCGATCATCCCGGCCTCCTCAACATCAACCTTATTCATCACCTTAATAGCGACAAATTCGCCGGTCTGGATCTGCTTCCCGTAGTAGACGCTCCCGAAGGTTCCTCTCCCAAGCAGCCTCTGCATCTCATACTTGTCAAATATCACCTTCGTCTCTCTCATCTTCGACCGAGAAACCTGAATAAATTTACTCGCGCTCACTAGCAAGTTCTCGATTGAGCTGGAGATTTGCGGAATCAATTAATGGAGGAGATGGAGCGGGGATCCATAAGGAGGCGATTGAGTGATCTGCTGGTTGATTGTTGGTGAAGGTATGGAGTTGGTTTGGAGGAGGAAAACAGGGCGCCTTGTTTCCATGGCAGCACCTGGTTGTTGTTGTTTGTTTGGTAAATCTCCTGGAATGGAGAGAGAGGTTGGGGGAGGTTTTTAATGGATTCAGACTTGACACAGAGTTGGATGCATGAATGAATTAATTAGTATTTAAACCAAGATTTTTTTTTCCCATGGCTTATAAATTCCAAATAGTGATTACCAAAAACAAATAAATTCCAAATAGTTTATTTATTTTAGTTTTAAGCGGGGCATGATGATACTATAGGATCTTTTTTCTTGAGTTGGCAACGGAAAAAAATCATCTCACAACTTTGTCGACATCTATCTTGAATAAATAAGTAAATAAATAGATTTTTTTTCTATATAGCTGGACAAAATATTTTGAGGAAATGTGTGAAAAAACTTTTTAGTAATAAGTATCATATTATATAAAATATTAAATTTTTAATTTTTTTTATTAATCTCATTCTTTTTAGTAATAAGATGAAATTATTAGAAAAATTAATATTTTATATAGTTTTTTATCACCTTGAAAAATGTACTTGAATAGTCAAAAGTCAATTAAAAGTGAACGGATGGAGTATTTTGTAAGTTTTTAGAGCAATGGCTCACCAATAATCCACATAGGCAAAAAAAATAAAAGAAAAATGAAAGAAGAAGTGAGGTGGTCATGAGTCCGGGGAAAAACAACCTTGAAGATGAGCCCGGGCTCATTGCAGGGAGGGCCACTGCAACGCTGTCATGTTGCAGCGCTTGATTAATGTTTTTTTAAATCTATTTTTCTCTATTTTTGTTAATGTAAAAAAAATATTTTTGGATGTAATTTCTTTTTTTTTATCTACCCATAGACATCCATATTTAATATGTTTTTTTAAAAAAGTGAAGTTAAAAGCCACGGAGTGGGCTCACTGATAATTTGCTGAAAAGGTAAAAAATTGGGTTGGGCTCTTTAACTGATGTGATAGTTGAAAAGTAAGTTAAGAGCCCGAAACGAGGCTCACTGATAAACATGCTCTTAGTTTGTATATCTTGTGATATCACTCACTCTCTTTCTCCACAATTCTAACTAATTACCCCACTAACTCCACTACTCAAGTTTAAATTATTTTCTAATTATTATTCTATATACACTATTTTTTAAAATGATTTTCTAAGACACAAAGCTCATTGTTGAATTATAATAATTGTACAAAAAGAATTTGCAAGATCAAGAAGTTGAAGAACGATAAAAGGATTAATCGTTATGTAATAAACAATCGAGGAAAGATCGTGATCAAGTATGAAAAGACACAAAAAAAGTAAGAACTATCACGATGTCTCGTCGTCGACAGTAAACAAATTGAAAGATAAAATTAAACTCATAAATGAGAAAAGTAATACCTAAAATAGTTTGGATCGTATGATATTCTCACACCTAGATAAGAGATTTTTAAAAACTTTTAACACAACCACAGTCAACGCAAAAGATTAGAACTGCAAACACAAACGATTCAATGTTATTTCTGTTAAAACTGGATGATTTATAATTAGAAGCTGATCAAGTAATAAATCATAAGAGCAAGCCCAACAGATTTGGTAAAAAATCTCTAAAATATAGATTAAAATATCAAAATCTCTAAAAAAAATTTACTCCAACTCCAACAGTTTCTCTATTTTACAGATTTTTACATTTATTACAGACTATAATAAATAAATGCATTTATTAAAGATGTTTATTTCTACATTTCTAAAACTTCATTTAAACTTAATTCTAATTTTTAGCCTCATATTTGTTGGTGAACTAGTATATGTTACCCATCCTTTTGTACGATATATTAATTTTTATTATTATTATTATTATTATTATTATTATTATTATTATTATTATTATTATTATTATTATTATTATTATATTCTCAGATGATATTTTTTCAAACAAACTCTAAAGATAAATTTGATATTTATTTTTAAATGGTATTAATATTAAATTTAGAATGTTACTATAAAAGTTATCATGAAATTGGATAAAATATTATTCAAATTTAATCTTATTATTTTCAATTGGTTAATATATATTTTATTATAAATTAGATTGGTGATTGATCATATATGATTAATTAATTAAGTTAATTAAATAATAAGGCTTACTTTATACTGGGTAATTTATAAAAATAAAATCATTCCAATATGAGTTATGAGTTCAAGTGAATATTTTTTAAGTGAAAATTTTATAGAATAATTTTTTAATATGAATTTTATAGCATTAAATTGGATGAAATTAATTATCCTATTTTATTTAAAAAAGTTAACCTAGAATTATGATGTTTGGTTTATCTATCTATATTGATTTAACATAATTAATTTATATATTACATCAAATCATATCAAATTTTTAATTAATTTTTAAAAATAATTATATTTTTATTACTAGTAAGTATGAAATTATTATTTTTTTCTATATTATGGGTGACAATGTGGGATTGTGTCATTAAATTCTATCTAGGGACAAGTGAACATTAAATTATAGAGATCAACTCCTCTTCCTACAAATTTAGAGATTTTTTCACTCTTTCCATCAATTTCTCTATTTTAGAGATGAGTTTAGAGAAGCTGTTGAGGTGCAAAAATGGTTTTTTTCTCTAAAATCTCTCATTTTCTCTATTTTATCAAAGCTGTTGGGCTTGCTCTAAGCTAGTGACAAGTTTGCCATCGATGATAATTGGTAGTGGAAATGTGAAATGGTTTTTAATTTGTTTAAAAATGGAAAACATAAACTAATACTCCATTCCATTGACTTTTTTACACGTTTTTTAAGAAGTTAAAAACTATATAAAATAATATTTTTTAATTAATTTTTTTACATAACTTTATACTTATTAGTAATATTCAGGGTCGTGCCTAAGTTTTAATGGGACCTGTGCAAAAAAAAATGTAATAAAAATAAGAACTTATTTTATATGATTGTTTAAAAACCTTAAATACCCCTCGTCCAAAAATACATGTCCTAATAATAAATTTGTAATTATTTAAAAATTAATTAAAAAAGTTCATAAAAAATATGTCAAAAAGTGAAAAGACATTTATTTTCGGTGAAAGGTAGTATAATTTAATTGATTTATGATAAAATAAATAAAGAGGGTCTAAAATAATGATATACTAAAGAAGATTGAAAAAAATGGGGGAGAGAGAAGCTATAGCTCATGATAAAAATAAATAAAGAAGGTATAAATTAATCAGTGTAGATTAAAAAAAAAGGAGGGAGAGAGATGCCATTTGGCTTAATGGGGAATCGAACACGGGACGTTGAGGGTGGGTGCTGTCTTCCAGCGCTTCTTTTGCCATCAGGACAAACGCTACAATTTGGAATGAGACTGAAAAAAAAATTTTATATAACAAATCTTAAAAGATATTGGGCCCTAAAGTTTTTGAGGGCACCGTTCCATCGAACAACCTGAACAGTCTACCGGCACGGGCCTGGTAATATTTATAAAAAATATTATTTTATATAGTTTTTAACCATTTAAAAAACGTGTCAAAAAATTAATGAATTTATATTTTCGAACGGATGGAGTAATTAAATTAATTAAGAAGATGATTAACAAACAATTACAACATGGCCCCATATATCATCTATATACAATAAATATTGTATCAATAATCATACATCCATCCATATCCACTCCGAACATGGTCCACAAACTTGCCTACCAATTTTTTTTTGTTTGTGATACTCATCAAGAAATCAACTGATTTTTGGTATCAATCAAATTAAATGTATATCTATATATTATTGTACTTGGACGAATTAATAATACCATCAACAATTTTGTTTGGATTTAACTTTTTTTTTTAAATAAGAATGAACCTGACATATCAATCTAAAACGATTTCTCTAACATAACCTTATTAGAGTACATGTTAATCAATATTCTGTTTATAGTAATGTTACCAACCTAATTATAAGAAAAATAAAACAATTTAATTCTATAAAAATAAGTCTAAAAAAGGCAAAAAATTTATAACAATCAAAATTGTTTGTTTTAAATCGATTCCTTAGGATATAAAAGAAAATTTTGATTTGGCAAACAATTTTGTCATACATTTAAAAAAATCGTAATATAGACACTATTTTTATTTTTTTATATGATTTTTATTATTTATATAATTTTTTTATTAAGATAAAAACTATATAATTTTATAAAAAAAATTATTTAATTTCTATCATCATAAGAAATACTAGTAAAATTAATAATGTACTCGGTAAAAACAATTGAGGGTGTAATTGCTAAATTATTGAAATTGTGGGGCAACAAGAGCCAAGAGGACATGTTTTCATAATTATGTTCGTATTTCGATAAAAAAAAATTAATTATGTCATATCTCCCGAATTATGTTTTTTTTTAAAAAGGAAAACCTAGGTGCTTTGAATTGGTTTAACACTGTTACTGTAACACAGCTGGTGCCTAATGATATGCTAGCTTTCAGACCATCCTCATTCTAAGCAAATAATTGAGGGAATATAAAATATAAAATTAAATTAAAAAAAATAAGAATAAACATTTATAATTATTTATTTCCTTGGTCTACGCTTAATTCACGCCAAAAAATTCCGAAAAAACAACACGGAGAGTAAGATTAAAGTTGGTCAACAAACATGGCAGCTAATTAAAAAACATGTCTGGGATGGAAAAACCTCTGAAACACAACCCTAGTTGTTATCCCGCCGCCACCAGCACTCCGGCCCAACCGCCAAAAATCGGACCTCCGCCCACCACTTTCCCTAAGAACAAGCCTCCTTCTCTAATCAAGAGCACAAGAAACACAAGATTGAGTTGCTCCAGTAAATTTGAAAACCATGAAAGAAATCAAAAACCTTCTTCAAATCAAAATAAGCAGAGAGTAGATCTATTATTGGTCGGTGGTTGTGGCAGCGTTTGGCTCTCGGTCTGGCATCGATTCTGGGCTTGTCGATGGCGATTCTGGCGGCGGCTCGGTGGTGCGAAGTTGCTCGCTTGCGGATCTGTGAGGTTAGCTTGCTGGTGTCCTCCGCATCTTTCGTTCGTTGGGACTCGATGCAGCTGCCTCTGTCACGCCGATTTCTTCCTTCATATGTGTTGTTGTGCAGTGTATATCTGCAATACAAACATTCTATCAAAGTTTGGCCCACAAGCCTTACCTTCTGACTTATTCTGTCGCCCTAATCGCTGTTTAAACTCTACTTGGTTCCCCCAATTTGATTATCACTTTCTTCATTTCTGTTTACCCCGAATTCGTTGTTTGACTGTAATTCCTTTTAATGTTCTTTTACCTTTTCCTACTTCAGTTGGCTTGGTTAGAGGACAGCCCTCACATCCCCTTTTTGTTTTGCCAAAACATGGCAGTATGTTCATGGTCTGGTTGCAACCTAATTTTGTTTCTCTTTGTTTATCACAACCTATTACCAATGGTGGGATATGGTGTGCTATGGTGGCCACTTATTTTCAATTTCTGGGTTATCATTTGCTTCCCGTATTGATCCTGGCGGTTGCAGGTGCTACTTTTTGGAACTACATATGCGTGAACAAGCTTGTGTCTCCTATTTGTTGGGTTTACAATCCCCAAATTGCCTTAATCGGACTATGTGACTCATATAATATTACTCACCACCATGAGATTAAGTGGGTTGATCCCTATTATTTCACCTTCCCTGACAGAGTTTTAGCTTTGTCCTATTACAATTTCTACTGGCATATTGTGGCCTTGATGAGATTTGAGGGGAGTTCGTGCTGCCCGGTCAGCGCGAGTCTCTTCCTGCTTAGGCGTGCCTGGCGTTTCTCTTGGGAGTCTTGTCAGACTTGTTTTTCTCTCACTGCCTTGCTTCTCACCTCTGTAAGTATTTCTCTCTCCATTTTAGCGCAAATCATCGGCCTTCCTGCTCACCAGCACGGACTCTATTTAAGCACATTCACAATGTGCAATTGGGCTTATCGTCCCTCTTTCAGTTCACTCTCTGCTTTAATTTCCGATTTCAATCAGTTGTGCTCTGTTACTCCTTTACTTTGTTCGACTATGGATACTTCCATGTCTTTTTTGGATGCTCTTCATGGATCTCAGTTGGCTCTACTGTACTGGCTTTTCTCTCCTATTATAGCTTGTGAGTTTTCTTTCATTTTCTCCTATCTATGGACTACCTGCTGGGTTTGCCTTTGCTTTTGTCCTTGTTGCAGGGTGGCTGTCCGGGTTGGTTTCTCTGCTGGCTGCTGCTACCTACGGTGTCCTGTACTGGCCAAGTGCTTGCTCCAGTCTGTTTGTTGCTGTCCTGCTCTCTCGGTTACATTACACTCGTCGACCCCATGTCCTCAAACCCCATCTTATGATTTTTTAAGATCGATAATGCCCTACAAGGCCAATGCAAATCGTTATTTTCAAATTAGCCAAATTCATGGCTGCCATGTTATCACCAATAACTATAAACTATGTATGGTTATCACTCTTGTGTGTTTACTAATGGCGATTTTCAGGCTTCTGCCCATACCAACGCAGTATAGCTGCTGCTCGACTTGCTACTGCTCTTCTAATCTATTCCATCACACAACAACTCTCCCTAATGGCTCCCAAGCCTTGCAAATATTTACCAACTTTGCTCACATGCCTTGCTCCAATTTTACTACTCTTTTATATTCTCAAAATGTGATCAATGATGTTTCCTTTTCTCCATTTTGTAAATATCACGCGTTTACCTCGTTGCAGCTATCCACTTTCACTTTGAACCAAAGTGCTTTTGGCGATCATCACCCAAGTACTCACCGATATTATGGGTTTTCTAACAAAAACTATAAATGTCTGATGGACCAAGTTCTTTATGTTTGGTTTGTCACAACTTATATAACCATCTGTGCTTGTATACCCAACCTAACTGCACTAAATTTGCTCAACTATCGATGCTTTGGGGTACCCCCTCGGTTTATTACACTATATATGTGGGTCTTACAAGACCGTACCATTCTTACTCAGTCTTGCCAACCAACACAATCGAATCTCCATATTCGATGGCTACTGCAATTCACAATTGTATTCCCACACATTATTCACCTTATTCGGATATCATCTTACAAAGTCCGATTATTCAAATCCGAGAAGGACAAGTATAGTTTAGTACAAACAGATCGCCAAAAAAGGTTTTTATGAATATAAGCACTTGGAATTCCCGAGGTATCCGGAGCCGAAACTTTTGGACAAATGTAGACATTTTTTGTCAAAATAATAATATCAATGTTCTGGCCCTACTAGAAACAAAAACTGACAAGGTCCCTAGCGAAAGCTCTAGGCGTAAATGCGGATTCACAAATATTGCTTTCGATCCTGCTATTGGATTCTCTGGGGGTATCTGCTTGCTTTGGAAAGATATCCCATCCTCCCAGGGTTCTATCGAATTAATCTCGGTTCAACACCGTTTCATTCATTTCAATTACTCGGACTATGTCACAAAACGGTGTTTTGCCTTCCTGGTGGTCTATGCCCCATCGGACGATCGGAGGAAAACAGTTTTCTGGGATTCTATCTCTCTTTACATACAAACACTCGTTATTCCCTTCTGTATTATGGGGGATTTAAATGAAATTGCTACTGCGACAGACAAACTTGGCGGAGCCTATCCTTCGCCTGCACGTTTCACGCGTTTAAATGACTTAAAGAATAACCTCTCCCTTCTCGACGTACCATCTTACGGTGGTCAGTTCACCTGGCAACGAAAGTCTAACGATGTTGTTATATGTCTCGAAAAGCTTGATCGGTTATTAATCCACACGGACATGCTAACAATTTTTGACTCGCTTCATACACAGATTCATCCATTTACAAGATCTGATCATGCACCGATCTCTACCGACTTTCGGCATAACATTCAACCAAAGAACAGACCGTTCAAATTCGAGATGGCCTGGGCCTCTAGAGCTGATTACAGAAACTTGGTTTCACAAGCCTGGCGCGCGGACCCCGAAGGTTCCTTCATGTTCAAACTGGTTCGAAAGGCAAAAGTGCTTAAAAAACTTTCTAAAACTTGGCACAAGACTACTGTCCGCAACATTCACAACCAAATTCAAGTCACAGACCAGAAGCTGCTACATTTACAGACGTCGCTTATCAGCAATTACAATAACAAAGACATCCAAATTCTTAAACAATTACTTAATAAGAGAGAATGAATGCTAGACTTTCACCGCCGATACTGGAGCCAGCGGGCGAAAGTAAAGCATGCAAAACTAAATGACTCAAATACCAGTTATTTCCACAAGATTGCAACTGCCAAACGAGGCAGAAAAATGATCAAGTCTATTCTACTTCCAAATGGGGAGACTACGGCTGACTATCATACAATCCAACAAGAATTTGTTCGAGATTTCAAATCGCGCTTCAGGGCCTCCACGACCAATGGTCCTAATATATCAGCAGATTTAGCGGTCATCCCGTCCTTAGTGTCACAAGCAGATAATGCAATGCTCTCAGCTCCTGTCACCAACAACGAAATAAAAGCAGCAGTCTTTTCAATGAGCCCGGACAAGGCTCCTGGCCCAGATGGATTTCCAGCTGGTTTTTACCAAAAGTTCTGGCCTACGGTCGGCCCTTCTGTTATTAAAGCAGTCAAGGCTTTCTTCACTAGTGGCAGGCTACTGCGTCAGATTAACCATACGTTCATTACTCTCCTACCAAAATCTGATGATCCAACTGCGGTTAACCACTACAGACCTATCAGTTTATGTTCTACAATTTATAAGATCATAGCAAAGGTTATGTCTGCAAGACTAACCAAAATCTTTGACAAGCTGATACATCCTTTACAGGGAGCCTTTACTAAAGGGAGATCGATCCAGGATAATATTCTCATTGCTCATGAAGCTTTGCACTCGTTTCGGTTAAAGAAAGGCAAAACCGGCATGGTTGCTCTCAAGTTAGATATGGAGAAGGCATACGATCGGATCGAATGGCCTTTTCTGTTCCAAGTGCTATCAAAATTTGGGTTTGACGACCTCTTTATCAGTCGAATAAAGGAATGTGTTTCAACAGTTTCCTACTCGGTCCTCGTCAATGACGAACCGACCACAGTAATTGAACCGACTAGAGGTTTAAGACAAGGTGACCCACTGTCCCCTTTTCTCTTCATTTTAGCTTCTGAGGTGTTAGCACGCACTTTGCACCGTCAAGGGTTGGTTAACAAGGATTTGGGCATCACCTTCGGCCGCCCTGGCATCAAAATTCCGTTCCTTGCTTTTGCAGATGATATCCTTATCTTCTGTAAAGCATCACAGTCTGCCTGTACCACTGTTCTTTCCATTTTAGACAGATATTGTCTCATATCAGGACAGAAGGTCAATCTTCACAAGTCAAGCTTCCAAGCATCGCCTAACACGACTCCTACAGCCATTACGGCTACAACTGCTGTGCTTGGTATTCCACAGGCAAATAATTTTGACAAATATTTAGGTTGCCCGGTTGTTAATGGTAAAACCAATAGGGACACTTTCGCGGACGTGGTACTTAAGACTAAAAGTCAATTAACCAAATGGAAAGCTTCAAACCTTTCTGCTGAAGGGCGACGGGTACTCATCAAAGCCAATCTCAGTACCAAACCAATTTTTCTTATGCAAGCTTTCTTACTTCCTTCGCATATTCTTAATGAGCTAGACAAAGTATATAGACAATTCTTTTGGAACAAAACCTCCAAAGCGCCTCCTCTTATCAGTTGGGACAAAATTTGTTCAGACACAATGAAAGGTGGACTAGGAATCCATAAAGCGGAATCTATGAACATAGCGCTTCAGATGAAACTACTATGGAAAATCATATCTGAACCAGACAACATCTGGGTCCGTGTAGTATCACATAAATATCTTAAAGGGCACGATCTGTTCAGTTACAGTAAAAAGGGTCAATCCTCTTGGCAGTGGTCACGACTTATGTCTATTAAACCTCAGTTCCTATCTGCTCTTCAGTGGAATGTCGGAAACGGCGAAACTATAGATTTTTGGAGCCATAACTGGGCCTTCCCAAAACCGTTGGTTTCTAAAACAATTAGTCTGATTCCTGACTCTCTCAGGGGGATTAGGGTTGCCCATTTCATCAACAATGAACGTCAGTGGAATAGGCCTTTACTAAATGCCTCTTTAACAAATATTTTACCAAGAGAAGAGATTGACCATATCATGGGGTTAATTTTGCCTAACAATCCAATAACGGATCGTCTGTATTGGGGCCCTAGCAAAAATGGATGGTTTTCAACCGGTTCTGCGAACTCTTTTTTATCAGAACATGTTGGGATGACAAATTTCGATTGTGGTTGGATTTGGAATCTCGACGTGCCCCCTAAAGTTAGACACTTTCTATGGAAAATCTCTCGTGATGGTCTTCCGACTAAATTAAGACTGCAAAAGTCGCATGTGGCAGTGCTTTCGGGTTGTGCTTACTGTGGTAACACTAATGAATCGGTACACCACCTTTTTCTTCATTGTCCCATGGCTAATGATCTTCTGCAAGCTTTACGAATTTGTCTTCCAAGGAATATAGCTGTAATCTTTGGTACGGACTCGGTGCTTCCTCTGAATGAGATCAAACGTGCAATCGGCAGCACTAAGTTTGCTGTTTTAGCCTCAGCTTGGTGGGCATTGTGGTTCTTTAGGAACCAAATCGTTTTCAACCACACGAACAAGGTAACTATTAACGAAATCCTTCTGTTCCACAGTACCAGTACCCATTGTTGGAAACAATCTAAGGTTCTGGAGGACGATCCTTCTTGTACGATTCCCTCTCATCATGCTACTGGCAGCACATCCCACTCGGACCACAAGGTTGGTGTTATTCCAACCAGGTCTCTCCGTCGCTCTGGAAAGTGGGATAAACCACCTGCTAATTGCTATAAGCTTAATTTTGATGGGTCAGTCATCCCAGGTGGTTCAGCATCATTCGGGTACGTCATTCGTGACTCGGTTGGTGAGGTTGTCGCGCTTGGCCGGTCCATTTGTACAAACATCTCAGTGGTTTATGCCGAAAACCTTGGCCTCAAAATGGGTATTCTGCGTGCTAAGTCGCTACAAATTTCAAACCTTCTGATCGAAGGGGACAACTTACTAGTAATAAAGGCTCTTCTGGGGGATTGGAAATGCCCCTGGACAATCGAGATGCTACAAGCGGATATTTTGTCAGATATTTCGTCATTTTCTTATGTTGCTATTCGTCATATTTTCAGGGAATCTAATGCGGTGGCCGACTACCTTGCTCGTAGTGCCCATGCATCCCCTGCCGACGTCAGCTGTGAGGATGATCCAGAACTGCATGTTCTCGTCCGGAAGGATGCGCTAGGAAGGGCCTCTGCTGCTGCAGACCCGACCTAATCTTTATCGAGCGTCAAAAAAAAAAAAAAAAAAAAAAACAAACATGGCAGCTTGTTTCACTTTTTAATTACCATATATAGAATTTCTAAAATATTCATTTTATGTAATTTAGTACAAAGTTTTATCCGGAGATTATGGAAGGTTCTCTGAGACCAAATTGGATTTAAATCCTGTTTTGGTTGAAATTTTGAAAGACAATTTGTACAAAATTTTAATTCCAATAATTGTACAAAAAAAAATATTAATCCCTGTGTTAATTATACGTTTTTTATAATAAAAAACTATATTATAAAATATCAATTTTTTATAATTTTATTTAATAAAATCATACAAAATAATAACAAGTATAAAAAAAATTTATATAATTTTTAATACATAAAAAGACTTACGTGAATACTAATTAAAAGAGGGAGTATTTAAATTTCCAGGCAAAATCAAATGAGTTGGCAAAAGATTGATATGTTCAATTAATAATAAAGCATTTTTATGCTTTATTATTAAGTAAGAAATGGAATTAAAAATGATTAAATTACATATAAAATGTATATAATTATTTTTATTTTTATTTTAAATTGAGAGGAGGGAAAAGGGGAAAGGGTTATCCTTATCCTTATGCAAAAATAAAAGAATGAAAAAGAGACGAAGAAAATCAAATTATGACCCATAATTAATACTCCGTATAATTTAAATTTGTTGCTGCAAGTTTGGGTCGGTTTGTAAGCCCAACAAATAAGACATCATAGGTTTATGTTTATGGTTAGCTGGCCCAATTGTTATGGGGTGGTGTCAGTCTCATTTTCATTTTCATTGGATTTCATGAATGACAAGCTTCTAAAAAAAAAGATGTTACATTTGGAAGAAACTCGAGTATCTAAATTCATGCGACACTTTCTTGGTTCCTTTTTGATTCTATGCGATCTTGTCAAAAGTTATTGTTGTCGTGAATCAACGTACTGTGTCAATTGACTTGCCAATAGAGTCGATCCTCAACTAGTGGCGGAACTCATTGGAGGCGGAAGGTGGCCGTGGCCCCTTCGGGTGGAAAAAAATTAATCTTATATTTAAAAAATTTGTTATTACATTTAGGAGTAAAAGAGTATTTTAACAACTAATTTCTCTAACTTAGTTGGTAAATGGGAGGTATTTAAATCTACAAATCAAGGTTTCAAATCTCACTATTAACTTTTTAGGACAATAATTTTAAAAATTGGTGTGAATGTGATATAAAAACAATAAAAAAAATCTCAAATATTTTTTTGGCCCCCTCGAATGTGTAACTCAGGTTCTGCCACTGTCCTCAACATATATCATTGACATCCTATTGTTTTGAATCATTTGTATAATATTCGAAGTTGATAATAGTTTTTATAGTTTTGATATAAACTAGTGCAGTATCTGTACGTTACGTATGAGATTGATAAACTATTTTTTTCGACGATATTTACCATTATATATAATTTTCTGTTTTCATATTGTAATAATATAAAAACGAAAAAGGACGGGTCGTCCGGACATACCATATTATTACAATGATTTTATTAGATAAAAAATGAACAAATACTTAAAATAGTTTTGTCAAATATTTTATGAGAAACATCACATGGAATTATTATGTATATATAATCAATCAATATAAAATATATGAATATATTATTTTGGGGGAAAAAGCAAAAGTATGGATTGATCTAAAATTACAATTGTCATATCTTTTATGTCAATAAAATAAATATTCACTTCTATTCATAATTTTAGGAGCTAAAAACTATATAAAATCTTATTTATTTTAATTATTTTTTTCATAATTTAATACTTATTACTAATAAATATTAAACTATGAAAAAATTAATTAAAATAAATAAGATTTTATATAGTTTTTAGCTCCTAAAACTACGTGTACAAAAGTCAAACATCGTTATTTCCGAACGAAGAGAGTACTACAGAATAATAGGTTTTTTTTATTGTCACACTTATAATGATATTTTATTTAAAATTTACATTATTTTAAACAAACATTGTTTAAAAATGTTTATTCATTATGATTAAAATGCATGTGAATCCAAACACACCCTTACTTTTTTCAAATCTTTCTTTAATCGGATGTATAATGCAATTTCATGGGCAAGTATTTGTAATGATCGAGATTGCGAGATTAAACCCTAATAATAAAATATCAGTTTTTCTATGCTTCAATGCTTAATTAGTGAATTAGAGTTGTTATGAAAAAACTTGGTGTAATACACTTGCATTTTCATTTGTTTGTTCTGTTACCATTTACTATAAATACGAATTCACAACAACTCTTTTTGTTATAAATTTATAATACACCAAGTTTTTTCATAACAACTCTAATTCACTAATTAAGCATTGAAGCATAGAAAAACTGATATTTTATTATTAGGGTTCAATCTCGCAATCTCGATCGTTACAAATACTTGCCCATGAAATTGCATTATAATTTCACTGGATTGCTTCAAATAGAACGTCAAATTAGAGAAGGCATCTTCCACACATATGGCTCTTTTCCTCCCGAAAATATAAATGGCTTTCAAGAAATTAAATGGGCTTTTCGATGAGCCCAAAGGAAAATTACAACTAGGAAGACGTGAAAGGGCCTCAAAGATTCAACCATCAGAACACCGGTGAAAATCGTCTAATCCAACACCGTAGTCCATTTTTATGGTCCCTTTAATTTCATTGGCCGATAAGCATTAAAATAAATTATAAGGTACAAACACTTATTTAAGAAAATAATTAGAAATTTCAATTTAGCCAATGAGATAATTTGGACTACGGTATGGACTACAATCACGGACTAGACGATCCTCGTTGTCAGAACACGTTTGAGTGATACTCGTCGTCCAATCGAAATGATTTGATATTCGACTGATTAATATTCCCTCTCTATTCGATAAAATATGTCGGTTAGTTTTATTCAAAAAAATATATCATTATAGGTATCTTAGATTTTCTTGTCCGTGTAATAATTATGATATTGTTAGTTGTAGTTTTTAATAAATTAAAAATATAATTTAATAAATAAGGATAAAATAATATATTTGTTAATTTTGTTAAAAATTGTGCGCAGAAGTAGAATGACATATTTTGGCAAACGAATAAAACATAAACTTATGTAAAGAAAAAAAAATTATATATATATATATATATATATATATATTGTAGATTTTTTCCTCTTTAAAAATGTGTAAAATAGTAAAAATTAAATATTTTAATTAGAGGGAGTATTTCTTAACTTTCATCACTATTTCGGGTCTTTTAGTTTTTAGGCGTAGTTAAGTTATATCGGACTCGATCATGCTACATTTAGATTAGGTATTGCATGACCCATTTAAAAAGTTGACTTTTCCATCCGGGTGTGTTTGGATTCCAATGCATTATGTATTATAATTATAAACACTTGAATAGTGTTTGCCTACATATTTTATAATGCGCTTAAAATAACGTAAATTTTAAATAAAATATCTTATAAACTGTGTCAATTAAACATTCACTATTCCGTAAAGTTTATAATTACATTGTAAACTTAATATAATTAATTAACATAATTTAAAGGTGTTTTATTTAAAATTTACATTATTTTAAACAAATTATAAAATGAGTAACCAAATACCATTTAAGGGCTCGTTTGGTTGATTATGAGAAGTACAATTCCTGGATATTTACTTCCCAAGAATTGGATTCCCATGAAATGTACTTCCAGGGAATTGAAAAAAGCTATTTGGTTGAATTTTAGTGTTTAAAAATATAAATAAGAAAATAAAGAAAATTATATGAAAAAAGGGTGGAAGTTGAACTTACCTTGTCTCTCCTAGGTAAGTGAACTTTCTCAAATTTGGGGGAATTCAAATTCCTAGAAAGTTAAATTCTTGTGTCTTTCTATCAACCAAACACATGAATTTATCTTACTTTCTGGGTTTTTAAACTTAATGAGTTTTTAACTGACTAACCAAACAAGGTCTAAGTGTTTATAATTATAATTGCATTATAAACATAATGTATTGGAATTCAAACTCACCCAAAAATACCCTAATTCCTTGTTTCTTAGCTTCTACTGACAACAAAGGGTGATGAGGTGTTTAAGGAAACTCATATGGCGTATGCCGCCGCCTCGGCCTCCATATGGCGGTTTCCACCAAATCTTGCCCAGTAGCTTTCTTTGCCCTCGTCCACCGGTTTCCACCTAACGCCACTACCTGCCATGGTTGTCCATCACCAATCCTTGGTTCCGCCTTCGTCCTCGGCTCACCTTCGCCCCTACCGGCCTCTCCTGGTTCTCTCCTTGTTCAGCCGCCCTCAAACCGGCGCTTCGGCTACCAGATCCCGCCACCACGGTCCGTCTTCCTTGTTCCAGGTCACCACCGCCTGCCGGTCTTGTCTCTCAAAGACCTCCTGCCGGTTCTGTAACCTGCCTTGGTTGCCTCCACCGCCTTCGCGCCTGGATTTCCTCCGCCACCACCGCACGAGACATTGGGGGCCTCGATACCGCCCCACTGTCTTCCAAACTCCCAAAATACCCAACCCACAAACCCAACCCAAACACAAACCCTAGGCTCAGCCGCCACCGCCGTCTCCGGTTTCCTCCCCGTCAGCCTGAGCGGCCACCCACTTTTCAGCTTTTGAGAATTATTGGATTGCTATCCAGTAAAACCATCAAAATTAAATGCCCTCTTTCCAAACCTAACCGACTGACCGCCTCCGCGCCACGTCTTGCCCATGGCCCGCTTCCGGCGGCCCATCCTCGACTGGCTCCGCCTCATCAGCACCGCCGTACCCAAGTCTCCGTCATCGCCAACAACGGCTCCGCGGCCCTGCTCTGTGGCCGATGTGCGACCTCTTTCAAGACCAAGATCCTGAGACTCTGGCCTCGCGATCCATGCCTTCGCACTCCTCTACAACCCTTGAGCACATCCGCTCCACTGACTCGAGCACATCCGCTCCACTGACCCCTCCTAGATCCACAAAATTGAAAAACCCAAACTTGATTTTATCCCTCTCCTTCCAAATACAACAACCCCAGAACCACAAATTCAAAAAACCAAAAATTACCCAGTTGATGTCGCATGAAGTTTTGAAGCTGTCCAACATCATCGCAACTAGTGCTTAGCCGCTTTCGGACAAGATCTCAAGAAACTAGGGTTTTTTTCTGCGTTGTTTTAGTTTTTTTTTTTTTTTATTTTCGTTTGTTCGCCGACCCTCTGCGGAGGGTCAAACAAGTCATCTTCGGATGGCTTCAGGATCGCTTGTCGATCCACTTCTTGCCCACGGTAAAAAAAAAAAAAAAAGAGTATCCTTTCAAATCACACTGTTAAAAAAAAAGTATCCTTTCAAATTTACCTGAGTATGGATGAGCTCCAAAGAACCCAACTACCTTAATTTGAAAATGGATCTCCTACAACATTACATGAGATATTAAGTGTAATACAAAAATATTTAGGGTATTTTAATGATAAAAAAATTATAAAAATTATACTTACATTGTATATGTCAAATAATATACATTTATATATTTGTTTCTTTCAAACTGATATTTTAATAAGTATTATAATTAATATTTTAAAATAATGACTCTTTAATTTAATATTTTTTAAAATATCATTTTATATTACAAAAATATATAAATATATGTTATTTGACATATACAGTGTAAATATAATTTGTATAATTTTTTATCATTAGAAAACACCCTAAATATTTTTGTGTTACACCTAGTGTCTCATATAGTGTTGTAAGATATCCATTCTCCCTTAATTTGGCTATTTTGTTAGCCAAGGCATTCAACTCGATCTCTAAAAGTAGAGGAGATCGACAATGAGTCAAATCGATAAGTTATTTCCTTTAGCTTAGTTCATAATCGATAAGTTATTTCCTTCAATCTCGATCAAGCCTACAGAAAATCTTGATCTTAATTTAGTCATAATACGAATTTAGTCAACCAACTATATGCAAAATCGAAAGACGCATCTCTATGCGTCAATATAGATTTTTTTTTTATTAGGAAAGAATTCGGGCGAGCGAGCTGTACCCGACGACATCCTTTCGGATGAGGTCTAAAAGACCAAAATCGTTGTGAATATCGACACCCCAGGCAGAGTGGCAAAGGTGTGCAACCTTATCAGCCACTCTATTGCCTAAACGGGGCACATGAAAGAAGGAAACTTCTTTCAAAGTCGATAGAAGAAGTTTAACATCGGACAAGATCAGTTCAATTTCCCAAGGACATTTAGATTTGTGGTTGAGGTGGTTTATGATTATACTAGAGTCACCTTCAATGTGGATTTTGTCGATACGGAGTTGAATAGCGTGTTGGATTCCCAATTTTAGAGTAAGAGCTTCCGCTTTCAAGGGGCTGTCATTGTTTGTTTTTGTGGATCCATCAAAATTTAGCTTAAGAGTTCCCCTTGGGGGTTTACGCCACGTAATCTTACCAGACTTATTGTTTATATTTTTTTCCTTTGTGTGATTAGAGTTGAGAGTGTGTAAGGGGAAGTCCTCATCAAAACTATCTTCAATCTGAGCTGTTTTATTCCAATTCTCCTTGTGGGTTTTAATAATACGTAACGAAGTATCCCTAAGCGGGATGGGGACCTGTCTAAACACGTGTTGGTTACGAATGTACCAAACTGACCACCAAGCAAAGGCAAGATCCACCTTGGCCGCTGAATTAAGGTTGTTACCGATGAAAGAAATGATAGGTTTTATATCTCGAGAATGATTTATCATACTGGATATTGTTGAGTTTATGCGAGAAGGAAACTATAATAGAGAGCGCACATAGTGGCATTCTAACAGGAGGTGAACATCATCTTCGGTCGTAGAGTTGCACAGGCTACAGGTGGAAGGTACAGAGGCCCCACGAGAGGACAGTCTAGAAGCAGTTGGGAGCCCATCCTGACAAACCTTCCACATAAAATTTTTGACCTTGGGCGGAACGTTCAATTTCCATATCCAAGCGTTATTGTCTAGATTCAGCGAGGATTGAGATGTGATTAATTTGTATGCACTTGAAGTGGTGAACCATCCCGTTCTATCAGGCCACCAATATAACCGATCCTCAAAAGGAGAGACGGGAAGAGGAATGTCCAAGATTTCTTTGACTATGTCAATAGGTAGCACATCATTTAGTTTCTCCATCCACCATCTGCCTCCCAAAATGTAATCGCTCACGGTTTCTTCCTTATTACCAATTTGGGGACAATCTTCTCTAGATTGCAGTGAGGTGGTTGTAGTCCAATTATCTGTCCAAAATTTGATAGATTTCCCATTTCCAACTGACCAAATAAGTCCCGACTTAAATCTATCAATGAGAGTTGACAGTTTGGCCCATTGCCAAGAGGAGTCACCACTTTTCTTGTATTCAAGGATGTTAGCAGAACGTAAATACTTGTATTTAATTAGAGTGACCCAAACATTATCTGGTTCGGCCAATATCTTCCATAGTAGTTTCATTTGAAGGGCTTCATTCATTTCTTTTGATTTCCTGAGCCCTAATCCCCCACACTTTTTTGGTCTGTAAATCCTATCCCAGCTAATAAGAGGCCTATGTTGAAGATCTTTATTCCAAAAGAACAATCTATTGATCTGATCAAGCTCTTTGTGTATCGAAGTGGGAAGCAAAAAGTTTTGCATTGTATACAACGGTTTAGCTGAAAAGTTTGTATTGATTAAGATCGCACGTCCCTGTTGTGATAAAGCATTGGCACGCCATTTACTTAGTTGTTCTTTAGATTTACAGATGATGTCTTCAAAAGTGTGTTTGTTTACTCTACCATTAATAATCGGACAGCCGAGATATTTTTCCAATGAGTTTTCGTTTGTAATATTCAAGCAATTACTAAGCTCTGAGATCCTAGTGTTCGAAATGCCTTTTGTAGCTTGGAAGCTCGATTTATGATAATTAACTTTTTGCCCGGAAACTTTACAGTATGTATCAATTATTGCTCTATGCGTCAATATAGATGTATCCGGCTGTGGCCTCGCATGTCACAAGTTTTGATCAATTTTGATTTTTTTTATACCAGGTAAAGATTCGAAATATCCAATACACCAGTGTGGGATAAATCGAGAGGCAAAAACACACGGTAGATGAGCTAACTGTAATGATACAAACAAGCTAAAACATAAATATTCAAGCCCTAAGCGAATAAAGCAACGACATGCCAGACATAAGAGGAAGTCGAAGAAGACTCCGGGGTAAAAATGTGAATGTCGGGAATACGGGGAAACCTATAAGCTTCCATGACTCTCGCCGTCGGAGAGACTGGATCAGAAACACGAGAAAGTGACATCACTTGGGAAAGTGTGGACCAACGACGTTCCTCTCACCTAGATGAGAGATCTTCGAAAGCCATGAACACTACCACGATCCTCTTGATCAGCAGGGGCGCACGAGACTGTAACCTCCTTCGAAACTAAACACAAGCACACCAAAATCACCGACTTCACCAAGAAGAGCATATCGAGTTAAGAGCATAAAGGCCGGATAAAGTACATGCAGATCGAGTCAACTTTATCAATTTGTTTCAATTTTTGTTTTGTGGGATTGAATTGATTTTTTTTTTCTAATTTCAAATCTTGGGATGGAAGGTTTTTTTTTTAAACTTTCTTTCTTTTTTGTCTTGTTTGTCTTGTCAAAAAACACGCAATCTCTCGTGGGAAAATTAGATTTAATTTGTATTAGTAAAAAAATTTAAGTATTAATTTATGTTTATTTTTCAATTCTGTTTTTCAAAGAAAATCAAACATACGAAGCAAGCAAGAGAGATTCCAAGCAACAAACGAAAACAGGAGCTTGTCCCGCAAGCACGAGCTTCCTTCACATGCTTGACTCAAATGCTTGCTAAGCAAGAATGAAGACTTCCCTAGCAAGCAACGATTTATTTGCTTGATCCGCAGGCTCGACGACTTCCAGCGAAAGACACGAGCCATTTGCAATTCACGAGTCATCAAAATTGATCAATTTTGATCAATTTTGATGAATCTTACATTTTGTCTCTTCCATGGTACAATATATTTCGTTTTCTTTTTCTCCTTTTTGTCTGATTTCTTCTCTTGTGATGAGAGTATGACTTTTTTTTTTACCTAAAAAAGAATGCAACATCAATCGGCTTTTTTCACATGTTAAAAGTCGTTTCATTTTTTTAACACATTTTGTGACTTTTATAAAAATTTAAAAACTCTATAAAATATTCCTTTTTATTATTATTTTTAATTACTTTATATTTATTACTAATAAATATTTTTTTTCTTCTCATTTTTTCTCCTAGATTACAACAATCTAATATAAACCACTCTTAGTTCCGCCTCTACTAATCAATTTTGCTTTTGTATTAGGTTAAAATACACCTATAGTCCCTGAAATTTGACAAAATATTCAAATAGATCCCTGATTTTTATTTTTGTTCATTGAAGTCCCTGAACTTTGAAAGTTTGTATGTATTTGGTCCTTCTGTTAGTAAATCCATTAACTAGGAGTTAAATAATGACATGACATCAACATAGCTTTGTTTTAATGGCATTAGTCATGTTATACACTTGTAATTGCTTGGTATTTGTTTTACAAAAGTAAAAAATTGTTTTTTTTTTCTTAAAAGGCATCATAGATTATAGATTTTGTTTTTAAAAACAAAACATATTTTAAAACCTATTTTTATCGAAAACACTTTATATAATATAATCCATTCAGTTGAAGTACCACTTTCTATTTCCCAACCAAATTTTACAATTTTTGATGATATTTTATTTTAAAGTATTTTAATGTCGATCGAAAAAATATTATATACAATGTTATGTCATTATTTTAACGTATTTTAATTTTCCAACCAAAAATAAAATGATTATAGAACAAATACTATATACAATGCCTTTTAAAAAAAATAAAAAGTGTTTTGTTAAAATAAACTCTATTAATTCCTTAAAAAAGTGTTAGTTGAACAAGAGAATTTCAGTTATAGACATAAAATATCACCAGAAAAAAATTAATATGTTGGTGTTGTAATTAAATGAATTATATTATATAAGGTGCTTTAAAAAAAGTGTTTTGTTAAAAAACAAACTTTATTATATAAGATGTAAGCGAAAAAAAACCCAAATTTTTACTTTTGTAAAGCAATACCGAGCAATTACATGTGTATAACCTAACTCGTGCCATTAATATAAAGTCACGTTGAAGTCATATTGTCATAACATTATTTAATACCTATTTAACAAGATTTACAAACATAATAACCAAATGTGTTCAAACTCTCAAAGTTTCAGGGATTTCAAATCTTGTGTATTTTGCAAGCTCACTGCTCATGTAGCTTAATTAAGATCCTTTTTGGTTTAGGCTTGTTCAATTTCGTTTTTTCTATAGAGTGCTTTGCCTGAGCTGCACCGTTATGTATTGTTGTTTATTTTAGTATTTAGACGGTTCCTCCGTCTTCTGGCTTAGCCGAACTTCGAGTTTCAGATATGTCTGAACTCGAATTCTTACCTGATAAAAAAGAAGATCGTTTGATGTTTTCTCGAAAAAAAAACACCTTAATTTAGTTGGCACTTGGTAGTGATTAGGGACCATATGCATAAAAGCACAAGAGGAGAAAAAATCAAAGTTGCTACGGGTTGAATTCATATATATATATATCGATCTTCTAGTTCTCTTACATCACTTACCATTTACGTAATACTTGGTGTATAGTTTGTTAATTATCAACCATGAAATTGCTATGAAGTTTCCCTTGAAGTTGAGAGATTTCTCAATATATATGATCCACACGTTTGCTTTTAATATTAATAAAGTTTTGCCTTTTATCTCTGGATGCTTCACTTCATTCGTAGTCTACGTTCCTAATAAGTTTGATTTAGTTTTGTCTAATTTTGTCTTTTGTAGGGAGTGTTTTCGCTTATCTATAATGCACCTCTTCCATTTTATAATTATATATTTTGACGGTTTATCGTCTGCTGACTTGTCAACCATTGAAATTCAGATATATCTGATCTCGAAGTACATGTCAAGAGAAAGTACATGTAAAAATTCATCACTTACACAAAAGCTTAAGTAAATATGCATATGCAAGGTTTTACTTTAGCTTTGTAAAACCATTATATTTATATTCTACTTAATTATTTCAGATGAATTGAACTTTATTCTGATACAAATAATACAATGTGAAATTATTTATTCTACTTAACGAATCATTTGCAGAAAATTAAAATATTTGGTTTGATATAGCTTTTTACACCAAAATGGTTTATGTACGTAATGCCAATGTTAGCAAATGACGATGAGTAATTTGCTTTGAGATGTATAAAGTACGAAACTATAATTATAATTAATACACCTCTAGGTAGACTCTTGTCAAGGTCTATAAAACATTATTTAGGTTTTTCCCATCTTTAATGATTTTTTTTTTATCAAGGTAATAATTTGGAATACCCGATAATATCAGTATTGGGTAATTAAGTGGTCGAAAGAAAACGGGTTAAACTTCAAGGAAATAAATACTGGTTTGAAACCGAGGAGACTCACATTTTTCATTCTATATAAACTCTTAAAACATAAGATTTTTCGCTTATGTGTCGTATCCACCTTAATCTATATTCTATATAAACTCTTAAAACACAAGATTTTTCACTTATGTGTCGCATCCGACCACTTTAATTCTCTCATTTTAAACCAATCACTTTATTTTCCTTTTGCAATTAATTTTCATATTTGAAATAAGCAATGGGTTTAATTCAAAATATTAGATTAATATATAACTTGTATCTATTTGTAAATTTTCATATAATATCACAATTGAGTCCATCTTGAATGAGACAATTATACCCTTCTCCTTATGAGTTTGTTCTTATAAGTTTAATTAAAAATATAAAACCAATATTTTATTTAATTGTATAATATTAATTTATTTAATCATTCAATTTTTATATTGAAAAATCGCGTCATGGCGTGGGAACTCTATTAGTTTATTTATTAATAAAACAAAATACTTGGTTAGGATAATAAGTTGGAAACATTTTTCCTAGATACACCATGTTTAACCATTTTTAAAATAGATTATGAAATTCACCCATTTTTTTAAGATTTTCTTTCTCCATAAAATATTTTTATCCTATAACCTTAAGACACTCAAAAGGCAAATCATTTTTTTATATTTAAGTGTATTATTCTGCATGGGATCGGTTTTCCTTATAAAAATAGATTTGATATCTATATAAAATACTAAAACAGAGGCCTGAAACGGGCTCTGGTGCGATCTCGCGTCCACGGAATTTTCTGGATTAAAACGGGATTATTTTTGCTTAGGTGTCATTTTCTGGATTAAATTGGTATTATATTTTTGGGTCACATCAATTAATAAGTCAATATAATTAGGTAAAAAACTTATCTTTTTATATCAATAATCTATCCAATATAACCTTATATCTTTTTTATTTTTACTAAAATATTTAAATTATAATACGTATTTAGAATAAAGTGAATGATAAGAATCTTTAAAGATAAATAGTACATGTGTGCAATGGTAGTAATACGGAGTACATATTAATTAATGTTAATTAAGTTGAATAGATTAGCAATTAGAGAAAATAACCGTATCAATCAAGAATTTAAAATTTTAAAATATTTTAACTAACTTTTTTTTATGCCCACATAATAACCAAAAAAGATTTAACTAATTAATACTATAGTTTTTTTATACCTATACCTATGCCCACGTAATAGTTTTTAATATCTTTTTTTTTTGCAAAATATTACTTATTTTGCAAAGTTATACTTATATTTTAACTAACTTATACCTATGCAAAAAAAAAGAAGTTATATGTAATTAAATTTTATACATATGCCCACGTAATAACCATTAATTAAATATTGTTATTAAGAAACCGCACAACGGGCGGGTAGTAAGACTAGTATCTAATAAATTAGGGGTAAATTATTCCTTCATAATTTTCAAAAATATTCCATTTATTGTCGATCAGAGTTTAATTAATTTAAAATAGGTGAAACTAATTAAAATAACTCAACCTTTGGAGATATGTTAAAAAAATATCCTCACCTTTCAGCTCTAAGAACAATAACCCGACCTTTGGGAGAGATGGTAACAAAGTATCTCAACTCATTTTTTCGACCATAAATTGAGCCAAAACAATGAAATAAAATTGGTTAAGTGGTCTCATTTTCATTAAAACAAGTCAATATCATCCAAAATTCACCAAAATCTTAATTTCGTCAATTATATGTCATCATCTTTGCCCTTATTTATAGTCGTTAAAACAATTGGGATACTTTGTTACCACACTTCCCAAAAATTGAATTATTTTTCTTTCTGTTGAAAGGTGAGAATATTTTTTTAACACCCTTTCAAAGTTTGGATTATTTTAATTAGTTTTGCCTTTAAAATAATTGACTAATGAGGTGAAATTTCCACCCAAGATTTAACTTCTTGTAGGATAGTAGGTTGAAGACCTTAATTAACCAGGTGATTTGTCATCTACAAAGATGATAACGATCAAGTGACAAACTAAATTTATTATAAAAATCAACTCGACCTTTGAATTCTACACTCACTTAATTAACTTTGAAGCCTTCTCGATCTTTATCATTTTAGAATAACTATTTCTACCCTTTTTGGGTCAAATAATATATCTTTCTAACACGTATAATCATTGTCATTTTATCAATTTCATAATTTTCATTGAGGGAAAGAGTTATACTTTTTACAACTCCATCTTTTTAAAAGATTGAGTTATTTTACTTAGGTTTACTAAAAAAAACTGCATACAATATAATATAAAAACACATAAAATAATAATACATAGCTTAACTTCCTGGACTGGTAAATATATATAAGATGGGTGTAACCAAGTTACAAAAACATGCAGACCAGACAATGGGTCCCGTGGAAAAATACATGTGCGGTATACCTCTCAAAAGTTTCTCCCAAAAGACAACACCCCAAAAAATTGCCTATCACCATCCTATACTCTATACATCAAACCTCCAACTCTAGCTAAACCAGTAGCCTCCTCACCCAGGTTTTCTCCAACCTGGACTTGCATTTGCATCTGATCGATATCCTATTCTTGCAAGCTTTGATAATCTCCATAGCACACTTTGTCGGGCGACACTGTTCCCCCATAAAGATCGACCTGTTACGAGCCCTCCAAGTCATGTAGACAAGCGCACACAACACTAGCAACTTGTCCTGGAACAAGGCCCCTTTTCTGGTCTCTTCTGGCTCTCCTTCAAATCATTGTAGCCACTCATGGAGAGTGCAGAACCTCACTCCCACTCCTAGCCAATAGAGCACCCTGTTCTGTATTTCCTTCACCACTATGCAACCAAACCAAAGGTGATCTTCATTTTCTTCCTCTTCCTTGCAAAGTGCACACCAAGCGGCATCAGGTCCCATCCAGTGCACATAGCTTAACTTCAATTCAAACTATATATCTGATTCACTTACCTTAAAAATATTTTCTTTATCGACATTTAAAAAAATTATATAAGAATTCAAAATATCATATGGATCTGGTAAATCGAGAAATTGAGAGAGGGTGACTGCGAATAAATCGTCATGTAATAAAAGAAACCAAGATTAGGAAAAACAAATAAAACACCATAGAAAATTTAAAGATTAGACCAAACAAATAAAACATAAAAAATAATATATAATCCCTCCATGTTAAAATACAGATCGTTTGACTTTTCGATGTGCTTTTTAAGAAATTAAAAACTCTACAAAGTATTAACTTTTAATTAATTTTTTAAAATAGTTTGATACTAAGTACGAATTTATAAAAAATAAAATAAAAATATTTTATTGAATTTTTTAGCTTATTAAAAAAGTATGCTAAAAAATCAAATAATCTATATTTGGAGGGAGAAAAAAAAAACCGAAACCAAGTATTCAAAGAAGAAACGAGAAGCGTCGGAAATGGAAACAAATAGGTATGGAATTTTCCGGTCATGGCCTACTAGATATAAGTAAACTTAAGATAAAAGTAACCCACTCTTTGTTCTAGGAAAATCATATATAAAGACTAGTTTGTAACTACATCTATCATCTCTCTATATATACAAGCTTTTATTTATAGTTGTGTTCTCATTCACATATACACTAGAGGAACTTGAAGACAAATCAAGAATTCTTAATTTGTATGGATCCCCACATCAACCTTAATGTTGAACCATCGGCTCAACAAGAGCCATTGGTATGTTATTTTATGAAAATATTTATATCTATATCTATATATCTGTATAAAAATATGATGTACGGTCAGGAAACTGGGGAGGCGATGGAGGAGGTGATAAGGCGGATATACAGAGAAAACAAGAAGATGACGCAAATGGTGGTTGACATCTTCGAGAAATACTCCTATCTGCATTCTCAACTCCTACGACATTTCAAGATCGGTAATATTCCTCGTGAAGATGAAATCAATACTAATCTTGATCCACAAATTCGGAAGAGAAATGCAGACCATTTGGATATCCTTCAAGAAGAAGACGACGACAACAACATGATAAGTTCATGTATTATCGACGGAAACTATTTCAAGAGAATCAAAATGATCAACTTCAAGCCTAAAGTCTCTCGAGCTCTCGTTCATGTTGATTCCTCTGACTCCTCCCTCGTAAGCTTCGATCCGATCTCTCTCTTTTCAAATTAGTTTTATTTTCTCCGATCGATGTGGAAAGCATTTTTCCAACAACCTATATGAATAACCAATATTTGTTGCTCACCAAAAAAAAACAATATTTGTTAGGGTTTGTTTGGATTACCATGGTTTATGACTTATAAGGTACAATATTACATTATAACACATATTATAATGAAATATTGTGCATTATAAATCATAAATCATAAAACACGGCAATCCAAACACACAATTAACATTGTTTTGTAACACACAAGACTACACTAGTTAGCTTCTAATCTCCAATTTAAAGAAAAACTAACTTATAATTTAAAATAATCATATTTTTTTAGTGTAAGTCTCGTTACTTGCACGAAGATATATATATATATATATATATAATCACAATATTATAACATTACAACAAAATATATTTTAAAAATAATTTTTGCACGAAGAAAATTTTCTCAAATTCAACAACAGGATGCGACATACATAAGCTTTAATTTTATGCATCGACTTTAATTTTTTCCTTTAATTTATTTAATCCTTCATTAAGATCTCTTGATATAGTTTTTTTCCTTATATATAATACTGATATTTAGTCTTTTTTATAAGATATTGCATCTATACAATTATATGAGTTATTATAAATACATTATGTGATCGATTGTGTGTACAGAGAGTGAAAGATGGATATCAATGGAGAAAATATGGGCAAAAGGTAACAAGAGATAACCCTTCCCCGAGAGCTTACTTCAAGTGCTCCTTTGCTCCTCTTTGCCCCGTTAAAAAGAAGGTAATTTATTCAATTTTATTCTTTCAAAAAAAAACACACATTAACAAAGTTCCATTGTTTCATACTCCTTTCTTTTAGTAAAAATACGTCGTTTACTATTTAATTAAGTTTTTTTTATAATGATAAAAATTATATTAAATATTAATTTTTAAAAAATAATTTTATAATTATAAGAAATAAATATAAAATTATTTTTAAAAATTATTAAAAATTAAAAAAAATAATATATAATTCAGTATATAGATTTTATCATAGTATATATATAGATTTTCTCAAGACATACTTTGCCTTATGGAGGGAGTAGCATATATGTATACTCGGTTTACTCTTTCAACAAGTTCACCTCTCAAGTGAACTCAATGGAAAACTCCATGAGCAAAAAAAAAGGACCAAGCTTTTGGCAAATTTCCAATGATTCTCATTACTGATGTATATAAATGAATCAAATCTTTCTAACCAACTCTAACTTGCTTAAGTAGAGGTACTATAAATATTTTTAACGGTTTTCGTATCTATAGGATAACAACTTAAATCGAGAAAGATTCACTATTTTAAAAAACAGTGAACCCTAGAAATCTTTTCATAAGAAAAATTAAACTAATTTAATTTTGAAAAATGTTACAAAATTAGGGATTTGCTCTTGGATATAGGATAGAAAAATCGTATTTTTAATATGATTTTTTCTGTTGCACCTGATCCACCATCCAATATTTTTACAAGGATTGTTCTCATTAAAAAAATATTTCTATAATTAATAAAAAAAATATGAATTAAAATGAAATTTCTTTAAAACCCCTAAATTTGTTCCCAACAACAACAAAAAAACTTTTGTATTTTATGGAGAAATTAAGTGCGCTTGTGGAATTGTACTTGTAGGTGCAGAGAAGTGTTGAAGATCCAAAGGTTCTAGAAGTCACATACGAAGGAGAACACACACACAAGAAGCTATCAAGCAATAGCCCTATACTTTCAACTAAAATCCCTAGCCCGCCATCGTCGATGATCAATCTTACCCCTTCAAGCACCAGTCACATCTCTTCGCCTGATCACTTTATCCATCAAAGTCATACCGATAACAACCATAAAGACAAAGGATCCGAAAACAATAACCTAAACGATCAAGAGAGAGGCGATGTCCAACACTGGCTTGTACAACAAATGGCTTCGTCTTTGACGAAAGATCCTTCTTTCAAATCCACCCTAGCAACGGCCATCTCCGACAAAGTATTAGAACATACATTTTGCTAGAAAAGGGTCGTTTTTGTGCATACATATATATATATATTATCGAGTTTATAAAAAAGATGTTATTGTTGCTTTTGAGATCGATTGTGAAACTAAACTTGCTAAGTAGACTAGTGTTTCGAGTGTGTTTGAATTCAGAATAAACGAGGGAGTATTTGTTGTCACAATTTGACATTTTGTTACATTCTTCAAATCGTGTAAATGATTTTTTTTTCCTTCTATTATTAAGTCCGAATTAATGTAAAGTGGTCATCACTATTCAACAAAGTTGAATAAAAGGGAACCATGCAAATTCCACTAGCTAGTTGGTTTTCATTCTTTGATTTCTTCACAAAGCCATAAATATATTAAATCATTCTTTTTTTTTATTAGGTAAAAATTGAGCTCAGATAAGGATGTATGATACTACAATCCATCTCGGAACTAAACGCACTCATGTCAAAGTAACGATTCGACGCCAAAAGAGGGAACAAATACAGCCCAAAAAGGAGAATATCTACACATTAAACGAAAATTTGTGTGCAAACTCCCGAAGCCAAACTGAAAGTCCGGAAAGGAATTATTAAAATTAATAATATTCAAATAATATATCAAATCATTCCAACTCCCCATTAAAAAAGAAAAAAGAAAAAAAGAAGAAGAAGAAGAGGACTAGTCTAGCAAAGACCGTAGATTTTTTCGTTTATGAAGATAGAGTGGGTCATGGTAAGCCTCATTCTAAATTTCTAATTTGGAGGTAGTGTAGCGATTTCTAGTGATTAATTAATTAATTAATTAAGAGAGGTATCAATCACAAGTTGGTGTAGCGGTTGTGGGGCTACATCCAATGCTAAGAGGTTCGAAGTTCGAATTCTCTTGGAAATATGAAGTCGTTTGTGAGTGGGAGAGTCAACCCCTTAATTAAATAGGTCACACAGATATAATATCCGATCCAAATATAGCGTGATTGAGTCGATCGAATTATAATAAGATAAAAAAAAAGTTAATTAAGAGAGGGAAGTTGAGGAAATGCGAAAGGTTTCCAAAAACTTTGGTATCAAAATATCTTCTTTTAAAAAAATATTGTAAAGTTTTGGAAGGTCCAGTGGTTATTCACCTAAAAAAGGCCTTAAAAATGGCCTCTAATGTAAATTTATTCCAAATTTTATAGTGTAATTAATAAGTAGTGAAACTTTCCGTAGGTATTGTGTTTAATATCATTATTTGTATTTAATAATGGATCATTCATATGTATATACATACATACGAATAATCATTTAGTACATACGAATAAAGTCATTGTTCAAAAGTTAATTTTAATCTCAATAGTTTTATCTTCTTTGTTTGACGCTTCAAATTTGTTTATAAATTACACCAATGTTCTAAAAAGCGTTAGGCGGATCGTAGGTAGTGAGGGGCCGCCTAGCGCCTAGGCGGTGCCTAGGCAGTCAAGGTGAACGCCTAGGCGTGCTTAGACGGCCATTTAGCTCTAGGAGAAGGAGGTCGCCTAGCGCCTAGGCGATGTCCAGACGACGCCTAGGCGCGATTTTTAAAACAGTAAATTACACATTAAAATTTACTTACACAGCATGATCGCTCCTCTCTCTGTATGGCATTTGGTTGGCTGTGTTGAAAACATGGGTTGTGCACCCGTGCACTGAGGTTGAATCAAAGCCCTTTAAGTAAGACTCTAATGTAAATTTGATTTCTTGAAGGCATTGTCATATAGGGTATATATATATATATAATAATAATAATAATAATAATACTCATCTATCTATATACATATACTAAAACCGATGCATTGTTGCCTGCGTGGCGGCGCGTGAGTGCATCTGCTTACGTGGCGGCACGTGGGTGCATCTCGCAAAACTTTCTCCCGTCAAAAAGGAAATCTAATAAAAATAATAGGATAGTTTTAATCTATATAATTGAAAATAATTATTTTATTTTACCATTAACTCATAATTGAATAAATAGAATATCTTATAAAAGAGTTAATATTATATAAGGAAATAGATATATCAATATAATTAAACGCAATAATAGTAATAAATTTGGCATATATAGATATACAAATTGCCATATAAGTGTATCTCCATCTGGATTATAAATAACCTATCCAATGGACGGTTTATATATAAATTACACCATATGGACGGGACCTAAAAAGAAATTAGGTTCACCTAATTTCCATATAGACGAATTTTATGGCAAGTCTTTGGGGTCTAGGCGGGTCTTGGTGACCTTGAAGACTTTGGCGGAGGAGTGAGGTAAGGGGTTTAGGTGGGGGTCTAGACGGGCATTGAAGAGTTTTTTGTAGAACAGTGATCATAATTACCAAAAATATTAATAGATACATAGTAGAAAATATTTGATAGGTGTTATTTATTTATATATCGATTATTTTTGGTGGAAAGAATTATTTATATCAAAATTAATTATTTCATAGTTATTTTATTTATATCTATATTATTTTTTAGGAGAATGAGTTATTTAGATCTAGATTAATTTTAATCTTATATTTCCAGTTATTAGTTTAATTATCATAATGTAATTCATATTTATTTATTTTTATATTTATAATAAGATTTTTTTATAGATAATAAATATAATTTTATAATATTGTGCTAACATATTCCCGTGCAGGGGACGGGGCCTGCACTAGTACAAGATATATTTACTATACATGAGAACCACCTCCACACAGTGGCGGATCCTGAAACTTTTATTTGAGGGGCGGAAAATTACCATCGAAAAATTATCCGTAAAATTAAAGTCTATTTTTTAAAGGAATTCTCAATATCAATGATGAATGTGTAACTAGAATAAAAACATTAATTGTGGAAACTTTATTTCATGGTTTTTAAATATTTCAATATAATCAACTAAAACTTGAAGTTATTGAGTTTAATTATAGTATTAAGATATGTGTAATAAACGATAATTATGATAGAAGTAACTCGGTTTGGAAAATAATGTCGGAAATAATTTATCTTTGTTCAGTCTTGAAACGTTTATAACTTTTTGCTTAGGTGTTGGATTTGAACTTATAATATATCAAATCGAAGCAATCGACAAGAATAACAAGTATATAAAATTTTATTTTCGATTGGAGGGCGACTGCCACCCCTAACCCTAATATAGATCCGCCTCTGCCTTCACATTCTTCCGATATAATCCCCATCACACAACATTATAGGTTCGAACATTTTAAAAATAGTCGTAGATCAGAAAACTCACATAACTACACCTGAAAGCAATTTATTGCCATCAAAATTAATAATAAACACAATATTTGAAGGTTTTTTTTCCATCGAAATGCGTCTTCTAGATGTTGAGGTAAACTAAGTTCCAAGAAAATGCAAAAACACATCATTGGAAAATCGTGCAAAAGGGAACTTAATTAATCACACGACGGACTAATACACGTCGAGACACATTACAGTCCTGTCATTCGTAAAGTTAAATGTTAAAATATTATTTAAAACGAAATGTCGAACATAGAAATGGAAATAATATGTTAGGATCCTAATGGGATCTTTGTGAGATTTGAAGGAAAATATAGAGATTAGGAGGAAGATTAAGGGAAGAAGATGAAGATGGATAAGAGAGATAGAGATAGAACAAGACTGGGAGAGATAAGAGTGTAGGATAGAGTAAGGGCAAGTAGTTTGATTATTCATTTCATGATCAATTACAAGGTATAGGGGTATATTTATACCCTAAACTACCTAATCTAATATAATACCTAATATATGGGATCATAACATTGCATTCCCCTTACAAAAGCTTTGTCCCAAAGCTTATACAATTCAAGAAATCATAACAATTACTTCTAGCCGTGACTTATTTCTACTAAAGAATACATCCCATTCAATTAGTAAAAAGAAATTCTTCTTTAAGGAAGTAACCTACCGTAGCACGGTACAAGTTGATCAGCACTTGTTGGAGCCCCCATTTGGTCTTTCTGCAGTCAATAAGGCATCCACAAACAACCCAATACCTTTTCAAGTGCACTTATAGTTGATGTAATTCACTGGATTGGCAATGGATATCACCTAGTGTACCACTTTCAGGCCTTGAATAGCTGCAACTATGACAACAATTGCTACATCCGCAAACCAACATCCCTTTGAAATTACAAGTACCTTACAGATCAGCCAACATGAACAGCCCAAGCTGTCACTTCCGGCCATGGCAAGGTTGCTGCCCAACCTTTTCCTGGCACACTAGCACCACACCTCCTATGACAGCAATCTCCCCCATAAATGCACACATGCCAAAATTGCTTTCATTGATCCACTTCATCATATCCATCGTCACCCACTTGACATATATGAATATGCATAGAACTTGACTTGTTGTTTGCTCTGTAGTACTAACAACCCCTTTAAATTGTAGGCTTCCAGTACCAACACCAGCAACCCCTCCAGGATCAAAAATCCATATGCTAGCAAATACACAACATATATTCATTACCAACAATGAATACTTTAGTGTAGACTTGGCACTCCTCACCATTTTCAGTCTTAGGTCCACAGTTTAGGCAACAAAAGCTCTTCCTAGATCGAAGACAGATTCCATAGTTTGACTCAACTGAATTTTAATAACATCGATGCTAGTTATTCCTCTATCAAAAGGCAAAGATTTTAAGCTATTCTTTAACAGCTTGAGATCAATTTCTTGATCGAAGAAGGATTGCTCTATGATAAAACCATCCCGTTCCAGATTCTCATCAGAAATTAACCCAAATCCCTCATTTCTATACTTATTTTCCAGAACAACATGTAAACAACCCGGACTAGTATCACCTCCTGGATCGAAAATAATAGGATGTGAACTATCCATGTCCTCTTTCACAGTCAACAGTATCAATTCCTTACTCATCCTTCTAGTAGGCATTTCCACAAACACTTGATATGCGATATGAACTTCAAGGTAGTCAATTTTAAGATTCTCAGCCATTTTCTTTGATATCCCATTATTCACCACAATATTGGAATGAAGGGGATTTACCTCTGCAATCAAGAGTTTGGCAGACCGCTCATCGCTAGCATCACCCAAACTAGGTCTTGATTTATTCTTCTCGGTGATAATGGTCGTCGAGCCATTAGCAACCACGTGCGGAGATGTCGTGGAAGACTCTGAGATGGCGTCGAATTCGACTTCATGGGTTGGGCCTTCAAGTCTCGTTTCCTGGTCTGATTCGTCCTCTGTGGGAATTGCCGGCTCCATCTCAATTTCTTCTACCAAGAACAACTCCAATTGACAGCAATTGTCATAGATTTCCCGACCATTGAGAGAATTGAATGCTTTGATTGCCGATTTCTTGTTCTGAAAACAGACTTGCGAGTGGAACCCCTTTGAAGGACCAAACTTCTCTACGCTCTCTAACACACCGAATCCAGAGAACACTTGCTCTAGAATTTCGCAAGAGATTGGGTATTCTTCTACATGAATCTTGATGAAAATCGATCGATTGTATTCTTGATTCTCTGTTGAACGTAAGGAAGGATGATTAACAGGCGACAACCCTTGTTGAATTCGGGTCTTGTTGAGCACTTCGTAAAATTTTCGCTGAGTTTCTTGCCATTGAATCTGCCACGAACCCGAGGAGACAGACTCCACCACTGTCGACTCCGCCCTTGCTGAACAAGTCTGCCAGTCACCGCCGTCCATGGCTGATCCAAAATTCACGAAAAAATCAAGCGATCGGTCGGAGGAATCGACCGCTCTGATACCATTTGTTACAAGGTATAAGGGTATAAGGGTATATTTATACCCTAAACTACCTAATCTAATATAATACCTAATATATGGGATCATAACATAATACAGTGGGATGAAATTCAATTTATTAATTAATGTAACCCACCAAACAGCCAAGGAAGATCAAACATGCTAACAAGTTCCCGAGGTGGCAATCGGTCGGGTTCGGGTTCGGTTAGTCGGGTTTCGGGTCATTCGGGTTTCGGATAATGTCTAATAATTTGGTCATTCGGTTGGGTCGGGTTTGGGTTTCGGTTGTATCGGGTTTCGGTTATTCGGATTTCGATTGTCTCGGGTTTCGGTTATTTCGAGTTTCGATTGTCTCGGGTTTCAGTTATTTCGGGTTTGGATTGTCTCAAGTTTTCATCATTTCAATATTCATTTTAAAAAATTTACTAGAATGTATCTTAAAATTCGGGTTATTTCGGGTTTCGGTTATAACGAGTTCGGGTCTTAATGAATTTCGATTGAATCGGGTTCGGTTCATTCGGATTTGGGTGAGTTTCGGTTATCGGTTATTCGGATTTCGGGTCCAAAATGGGTCGGGTTGGATCGGTGTTTAGAACAATCGGTTTCGCGTCGACCGGGTCGGGTTTAATTGATTGATTTTTTTAGCACACATTATATATATATAGCTATTAAGTTAAAAAATATTAATATTATATATAATTTTTATCTTCCTATTTTACATGTAGAAAATTCAAAACGTATTATATTTTAAATCAAATTGATGAGATACATGAAGAGATCCAAAGAGAATCCCACGTTGAAAATATGAACGAACAAACTTTAGTATATAAGATAGTGGACTACTCCTTTTATTGTCCATTGATTTTAAGATGAAACCCCATTTAGCTTATGTGCTAGGCTAACTAGTACATGGGGATGTATCATTTCACTAGGGTTGGCATGGTACGGTAACCACCAAAAAATGGTGATTACCACGTACCAACCACAAACTGGTTGTACGCAAATTTTCATACCACGTACCAACCACAAGTCGTGGTTACCGCATATGTGGTAACCACGACTTGTGGTTACCATCGGTACATTACCATGGTTACCAAGCTGTAATTTTGTTTGTATTATTTTGAAACCCTTGGCTACCTTCCGGTAGTCATCAAAGTTATCGAACGAAAAAATATGGTTACCAACTATTAAAAGTTCAAATAAATCAAGTTCACAACCTAAAGTACAAACCAATTCAAACCAACCAAGTTCAAAGTTTTGAAACAAACCAAGTTCAATTGTTCAAACATTCAAAATGTTCCTGCAAGTTCAAACAAAACAAGTTCAAACTCTTCAAACATTCAAAATGTTCCTACCGTTTCTAGTAGAAAAATTAGAAAGGACCAATTTAGGTCAAAATCAAAACACAAAATATAAATTAAAAACTTAAAACTTAAAGGTAATAGCAATAAAACATTACATAAAAGAATTAATATATATACTTGGTAACTATGGTAACCATGGTATTTAGATTTCATTACCATTATCGTACCACCTTCACGTGGTTACCACCAAGATGGTTACCACAAGTGTGGTTACCAACATAGTTGATTTGTGGTTGGTATGGTAATTTTCGTACCATTTGCCAGCCCTACATTTCACTATCTATTTGCTTTTGGGACAATAATTATGACTCCCAAAACACACAAATTCAGCACTAATTCCATCCGGCCCAAACCTCACTAAGCGGTTCTCATTGGCCTCTTACAATGGGCCTCTATCTGGCCCACTAAGGTATCATAATAAGTATTCAAATTCCCCAGAGATGGAGGATTTGTAACAAAAGTGAGAATATACAATGAAATAATACGGCTGCTCATAGGTTCAAAATGAAAACGAATCGGGTCGAACTGAATCGAACCTAAAATCAAATTTTAAAAAATTATAAATTATAAACTGAACCTAATATCTTAGGTTCGGTTTAGCTTTCAAACCTAAATAAATCTAATTTATAATTAATTATAAAAAAATTAAAATTTTTAATTTTTAAAAAAATATGTTATAGGAAATTTCTTACAAATACATGCAGTATATTATAATGCCTTATAAATTTTTTTTATGAGAATTGATTCAACCTAAACTAGTGGCGTATAATGTTTTTATTTAATTTAATAAAAGTTAGGTTTGAACTACACCGAACCTAAATTGAACCGAACCGAACCTAAAACCTAAAACCGAATTTTTAGAAATTGCAAGCCGAAAACCAAACATAATCTCTTAGGTTTGGTTGGCTCAGTTTGGTCCAAAATTTCGGCTTGAACCGAATTATGAACACCCCTATAAGAATGATATTATGATGGAGGATTTTAAAGTTGTTCACCTTTACCACTCAATTGGGAACAATTTTTTTTTATATATAACAATTTAGGCCTTCAAAAGTCAAAACCTTATCCGTTCGAACGCTATCGGTATTCGGTAGGTAATCCTTAATGGCTCTACCCGGAGTATTTCCTTCTCAAAAAAAAATTGTATAACCAATGATTTATCAGTCTAGCACATATAATATTCCCCGATTCCTAATGTACTGCGGGCCAACGGTGTCATTATTTGGTTGCGCTTGACGTCGGATCGTAGTCTATATTGTCCCCAATGTTTTAGGGCTAGGTTCGTCTGTTCATATGGTTCTGTTTGTTTACCACGGTTTGTGTTAGGGCTAGGTTCGTTCTTTTTTAGGTTGTATATTTGACGGGTTACTGTCTGTAAATAGGGGTGTGCATGATTCGGTCCAAACCGAATTTTCGGGCCGAACCAACACAAACCGAACCTAACCGAAAATTTTCGGTTCGGCTTTCGGTTTGAGAATTTCCATTTTTCGGTTTCGGTTCGGTTTGTGTTCGGTTTAGGTTCGGTTTGTGTTAAACCGAATTTTTTTTATACACTACATAAATACATTGTATATATATATTTGTATATTTTATATATACACACATACTTACTGTATATACATATATATATAGTGTATATATACACATATATACATTGTATTTGCAATTATATATATATATATATATATATATATATATATATATATATTAATCTTGTATACTTTATAAAGCATGCAACTACAATGTATATATATACACTGTATTTGTAACCGTGTGTATATATATATATATATTTATTTGTAACTATATTTGTATACTTTATATTGGAATATGTGTATATATACTGTATTTTATATATATTTGTATACTTAAATTTTTTTTATGGAAATGCGGTTCAATTATGTTAAAACCGAACCGAACACAAACCGAACCGGCAAATAACTGAACCGAACCTAAT
This sequence comes from Persicaria maculosa, assembly GCA_963922045.1. Lineage (NCBI taxonomy): Eukaryota > Viridiplantae > Streptophyta > Magnoliopsida > Caryophyllales > Polygonaceae > Persicaria > Persicaria maculosa. The sequence continues at coordinate 70,295,152 of OY998260.1, forward strand.
ACTTTCGGTTCGACTTTCGGTTTGAAAATTTTGAGATTTTCGATTTCGATTCGGTTCAGTTCAATCCGATTCGGTTATGTTTTAGACCGATGCACACCCCTATCTGAAAATGGCCAACCAAATCCAATGCTTGAAAACGCCATTTCCCTTCCCAACAAAAATAAGAAAACGCTTTTTTTTTTTCCATTTCCCTCCCTTTCCATTGAATTTCAAACTCTGCCCTCACCCTCTCTCTCTCTCTCCCCCACCATGCGAATCGTCGATTACCTCAACTCCGCCGATGACGACGCCGACCACCACGAGGCCGTCGCAGCCAACGCACCAGTCCTCTACGAAAGTGAAAAGAGCGAACGATCCACGATTATCGGTCGGAAACCATACTGCTCGCGCCGTTTGAAGCTGGTTTCCCGTCTGTTTTCGTTTCCTTGGAAATGCGGGAGCGGCAGTGTAACAAGACGTGGAGAAAAAATGGAGGAGGAAGACGATGATACTCCTGGAAGTGCTGTTGTTAGCGATTCGGATGGAACTCCGAAGCGGATTTGTGATGGTTGTGGAGCTAGGGTTACGACTAGTCAGATTCTGACAGGTGATTCTGCATTTTCCTATAATTTGCGGTTTATAGTTTGCAACTGAGCTACGAATTTCATCAACTTTTTATTTCGAATGAGTCTGGTGGATTGATTGGGTGGATTAATTTTAGTGTTTTTTACTGATCCCCGTGCGCCACTTAGAAAATTGATTAAACTATTGAGAAATGCTTGGAGTGTGTGAAATTGTCTAACTCTGAAATCTAAAGTGAGACAACCGATTGTGGGATCTTCTTTTGGTAGACTTCCTAACATCATTTGGATCATGTAGAGTAGAAGAACAACCAAATGGGGGTCCCCCATTGGAGCGTGTGTTATTCTAGATTCAAGTTTGCAGCTTTCGTTTTCTTTGACCCCCTTTTTAAGTTTGATGTCCTTATTCTCCTAAATGTAAAATATGTGATTTGGTGGAAATGAAGATTGAAGTGTGGGTCATTAATTCATGCTTGTGTCTTTGTGGTCCTGAGCAACTAATTTATTGCTCAACTTACCTCTTTGAGCTGAATACAGGTTACCCCTTTCCTCAATTGTTTTTGTGTCCACTGTCCAGTTTGCAAGAAGATTTTTAGATTGAATGAATGTGTTTGGCTTAGTTGGACCCTTTCTACGGTCCATAATTTTCACATGGATCGATTAAGCTGCAAGTATGTATTAGAATGGTTGTTAATACCTTGTAACTAAACTGGGAATCTTCATACACCTCTATGAATGGCTAAGTTAAAGGTTTAATTGTTCAAAAGCTTTAACATAAAGGGCAGCATTGAAATTTATCGAATCCATATCCGTGTATGCTGATAGACGTGTTTAGCTACCTGACATAGACTCGAAGGAAAACCATGCCTATTCATATTTTGTTCTCTTATTTGACTTGGGTTTGATGTGATTTCGATCTCTATATACTAGGTTTTGGTAAAATGTGCAAGGTTGACTTTAAATGGATCATTCTTCTACAGAATTGATCTTTTTACATCATGTAGGATGGGATGATTTTTAAGTGTGTTTCAGCTATTGGTAATAACAATAACTGAGAGTACTAGATGCCGTAGTAATATAGATGTATAGATGGATCATTCTTCACAGTATCCCTTTTGCAACTTTTTAGTCGCGTTCATGTGACTGCCGTTCTTCAGTATTAAGGATATCTAACATTTAAGGCTTTTCTGCAATCAGGAAGTCATGACCAGGAGTCAAACTTCAATTTGGTGGCTGGACTTGGTTTGCTGTCCCTTATTGCTGTTTGCAAAATGGAACTTGAAAAAACAGTGGAATTAAGGAGACGAATGGAATCCTTTTTTCAAAATCTGAAAGAGGAATGTGAAAGCAAAAAGGAAATCTTGGAACCCTCAGAATCTGAGGTCAGCAGTCTTAATGAGGATGCTCAACCTGGTAGAAGACACCATGACTATCATTTTAGTGCTGATCATTCACAAGAACCAAGTATATCACCATCAGAGATAACTTTGATGTGTGATCAGTTTTCAAAGTCCGATACTGCCCCAAAGGAAGAATCCCCCAAGGGGATGAATCAATTTGAGGATCTTGAGGTACAACTGGAAACTGAACTAGAACTACTGCAACTTCATTTACAGGCAGAAGAATCATCACAACATGAATGGCAGGTCAGAGTCATTATCTTCAGATTCCTTTCAAGTGTCATATTATTTTAAGTACCTCATCCTTTCAAATTCTGATTTTGAAGCTAGAATGAATTTAATTTTGGAGTTTTCCAGATATAGTTTATTTGATGGGAGCAGCATTAGCCTGTTGGAGTACCATTTGAAACCTAAGCCCGCCCCCAGCTTTCCAATTCTAGTGGCTATGTGCTGAGTAAGGAATAGGGGCAGGGAATTAGTACACATTTTCTGTCAAAATCTTGTTTTTCATTTATGGTTTGTTTTCTGTAAGATTCATCAATATAACGAATAGCTTCTGTGTACAAATTCTCTTTCTTCTGCCATTGCTGCACATAAGTTCTTGCTTCTCAAATTGAGGAGGTCATTATTCATGGAGGTAGCTGGAATCAACTTAACTTCATCCATTCTAGTAGATTGGTTTTGGTAGGAATTAGGAAATGTGTCATGGTCTATAGTTTTTGGTGCCCATTTTCACAAGTGATAGTGATAACATAGTGTTTTTATTTTCCTTCAACTCCTCCTGCAAGTTCTTCTCTACTCATTTTTTCTTTCAAAAACCGGATTGCAGAGTGCAGGCACTCCTACTTCAAGCGCCAGCACGATCTCCACTGGAGTGGTATACGATCAGCAGCCAGACACTATTGAGCAATGTGGAGTCAATCCTTACGAGCTTGAGAGGAGGTTGCATGAAGTCCTTGAAGCTAGGCAAGAAGAACGAATCAGAGAGCTTGAATCAGATTTAAACCAGACCAAGCGAAAGCTTCAGGAGAAGGAGACTGAAGCTAGTTTGTGGAAGGACACAACACAGATCATCCCTAAGCATGTCCCTGAATCTTCTTTGGTTTGGAGGTAAGGTCCAACTGGTGAAGCTATACATTCTATGAAAAAGCATGATCATATTTTAATAATACTTGCAACCTAAAGGTTACTCAATGAAGCACAAATCGGTGCATCCCCAGCCTTTTTGTAGACGCATAAAATCCATTAGATGCACCTTGAAACGGTGAAGAATTGACACATCCATATTGGCTGCTTCATTGAATCTTCTTAAGTCTCTTCATTATCATACCATCTTGGATTGCAGGTAGCAGCTGTAACATGAAGGTTGGTTATTCATCAGGTATATTTTATTTATTTCGTGGAGTAAAGTCTTGGCATCCGGGTATATTATACAAACAACATTCATCTGCACAACACAAGCCTTTCTTTTGTGGGGATTGCGGAAGCGAACCCATCAGATTACACATGTAGAATACTCTATAAGCTCCTGTCCCGGCGGACAATATTTTTTCTAGAGACGTTGCTCTACAAAAACCCTTTATCGTGATTCATTCGGGCATGTCATGTTACGGGCATAGTCAATATATACTGATATACATATGTGGTCTGGGGCATTTTGAAGTTGAAGGGCATGGTTTTTTGTATGTTAGTATATAGTTATTCGAAACTCATCTCTGAGATTCATCTTGTGTTATGTTCTGTCAAGGGTTTGATTCTGGGTTTGCAGATTCACTGATCCTCTAAACATCCTTGATTTAAAGATAGAAATAGCTTGAAGAGGTCCTGTTGAACTATGAGCAGTTGTGTATTGCTTTGAGTTATTTTGCCGTTGTGTTTGATTTTCCAAAAGGGGATGAGGAAACCCACATTCGATGGGATTAAATCACAAAGAGCAAATCTTTGGGAGCTTGCAACCAATCAATTAACTCATTAATCTTACTTCAAATCTATCAATTAAAAACATGAACTACACTGAATCTTTGAGGGCTTGATTTAGAGGGAGGTTTGGTAAATTGGGTGTTCTACGTTTTGTTCTATAATTATTGAAAAAAATACCATTATTTTCTAAAGGAAAAAATATCATCTCATTAATACCATTTTTTTCACCCTTTGAATAACAATCATGACTTTTTTTTTTGAAAGGAGAGATGTGTTTTCCGTGCTTCTAAGCTTTATTGAAAATAAAAAGGGCTAAGTAGTCAACTTAAGGAGAATAGTCGGGCCTCTGATGTCATTTTGCATGAAATTTAAAACGCTCTCAAGAGGGTCACACAATACAAAAAAAATATAATAATAATGTCATAAGAGAAAGCTAGACTAGCAAAGTAATCCGCAATGCAGTTCGTTTCGCGAAATATATGTCGAAACTGGATTTCCCAATCTCTTTTCATAAAGCCTTGACACTTCTGACAAGGCTAGGAAGCGGATGACATTGTGGGACTTGTTTGCCCAAGAGAGACACCACCATACTTGAGTCCGTTTCCAGCACCACCCGTTTGGTCGTTTGTGACCTCTCTCCTAGCCGAGCTTAAGTCCTTGTAGCACCCCCATAGCTCTGCCTTGGGGACTGTACGTCTGTACAGGTACCTAAGTTCATAAGGAACTCACGATGTCATACGTCAACACTTACTCTGATGACTCCAGCCGTCGTACCTAAAATTAAAAAAAAGGTAGCATAAATAATAAATAAAATGAGTATAATTTTATTGCTAAAATTAAAAAAAATCTTACATTGGAGTAATAATTAGTTTTGATATGAAGTAAGTTTGAGGCTAACTTTAATACACTACTTTAAATTATCAATCTTTGACAATGATATGATGCAAGTTTGTGGCTAACATTAATGCTTTAAATTATCAAAGCGTAATTCCTACGGAGTATATATATATATAATGATAGAAAAAGGCACAGCAAGATCCAACGGCCAGGATTTGATCAGACGCTTGAACGAGTCAAAGTCAACCCAAAATTCCCAAAACCCTATCGCTCTCTCTCTCTCTCTCTTTGAGACTTGACAATGACAGCTATATATACCCCCATCGTTCCCCGCCGCCCACCTCCTCCTCCCCTCCGAAGCCCTCCCGTATCCAAACCTCCGAGAGAGCGGGAATTTGATCAGCCAAAATCGCCATGTCTGACGAGGAGCACCACTTCGAATCCAAGGCCGACGCCGGCGCCTCCAAGACCTATCCTCAGCAGGCCGGTACTATCCGTAAGGGTGGCCACATCGTCATTAAGAACCGCCCCTGCAAGGTCTGATTGGTTTGATGTGTCTCGGTTTTCTAGGGTTTCGGATTTTTGTTTGCTGTTGTATGTTGATTTGGGAGTTTATTATTGTTTGGTAGAATATGTGGAATGATTTGATTCCGATCTGCGGCTTAAATTTCTGATCTTTAGGTCAGTCTGAGCCACAATAAGTATTCTTAAGACTGATATCACTTGTCGTTGCAATCAATTCGAAATATATTTAATTGATGATGATTTGATGTTTTTGTAAATATATACCTATACTGTATAGATACAGATTTTGCTTGATTATATAACTGATGATACAGTTGGAGTGTGTAGATGATTCAAGTCAAATTCATGAAAAATTACTCTATTCAGGATGCTACCTAGATTGAATTTCATTTTCTTGGTTAATTCTGGAAATTGCCTCTTACATTTAGTTTATTGCAAGGAATTTCACACTTTATGAAATAAGAAAAGAGAATCACTGGTTTGGTTAGCGTCTTGGATGGTGAAATGGAGGTGTAGGAACTCTCCTTTGGACTTTGGTTATCTCTGATGATTCATCTTTGGAAGTCTATTTTGTGTTAACCTTGGTTATTCCCACAGTTGAGTTATTTATTTTATCGTGATTTAAGCGTTGTTTTGATGTGGTTTTCATTGTGTATGCAATACCATCCATGTATTGTTCATTTAATCATTGCAATAAAATTTATGCAGGTTGTTGAGGTTTCCACATCCAAAACTGGCAAGCATGGACACGCCAAGTGTCACTTTGTGGCAATTGACATCTTCACTGCCAAGAAGCTCGAAGATATTGTTCCATCATCCCACAATTGTGATGTAATCCTCGAATTCCTAGTATCTGACTGTTAATTTTAGTGAAGTATACTTTCATCAAACTGTATTTTGATTTCTTCTGCTTCTTTGCAGGTTCCTCATGTTAACCGTACTGACTACCAACTAATTGATATCTCCGAGGATGGCTTTGTAAGTACATTATCGGGCTATTAGCCTTCATGACACAGTTATCTTTTGGCAAAAAAATAAATAATGGGTATTATTTAAAATGTTAATTTAACTTTCTTTTAGGTGAGCCTTTTGACTGAAAATGGCAACACCAAGGATGATCTGAGGCTTCCAACTGATGAAGCTATGCTGACTCAGGTAAGCCATTGTTTATGAGTTTTCGGCATAGTTGGTATGTTCTGGATTCTGTCTCTTGTAGCACAGACAAACATAGGTTCTTCACTAACAACAGAACAACACTCTCCTTAATCTTGAGAATAAAGACGACATAGCTTCTTCTTTCTGTCATTCTTAGCGTTTGTTTCCATCTGCAGCTCAAGGATGGGTTTGCTGAAGGCAAGGACTTGATCGTCTCAGTTATGTCTGCAATGGGTGAAGAGCAGATCTGTGGCCTTAAGGACATTGGTGGAAAGAACTAACCTACACCTCATTGTGGGTAAATTCCTGTCTCAGCTGTTGGCTTCATGGAGGTCAGCTTTTCAAGGGGAGTTCATACCCTTAATGTTTGAGGATGTGGTTTCATTTGAATACTAAGAATCTTCCTATTTACATTTGTGAACTGTTTTTCCCCACTTTAACTCCTCTATTGTTTCGGCTTGGCGTTTTACCAGGAAATGAGAGATTTCCCCATATTCTATTGATTTGCCAACCAATTGATTGACTGTGTGAACTTGTTATCAGTTACTGGATTGGTTTTGATATTGCATCAGTCGGAAATTTGCATAAGTTATAATGTTGCATCTCTTACTGTCTATGTGTTTGCCTTGATAGAGACTCAATCGTCTAAATTTTTACACTCTTCACTGACTTCTTAGCTAGTTTAGTTTTTCGTGTTCATTTTTGTTGAGTTTCCCATCTTGTGTACCTCGGTAAACATCGGTTTCTAGTTCAATATGGAGTGATCTTAACAAAATTGTTCAAGTCATTAAAGTCTAAATTTTTTTTCTTCCCTAAAATCACTGTAATCCCTGGTGGAAATTTTCCAACTCTATTTACTAATTTAGTCTTGTAATGAGTGTTGTTCTAGTTCATCGAGCTTTTCACACATTACAAGTCGTTTTACTCTTTATATTTTAAAATCTTCAATTAACTTCATCGACCAAGGAAAGTGATTCCAATTTCCAAGTGGGGCTTTGTCAATATGAAACTTTGTAATGTGGTTCCCCATGAGAGATTTTGATTAAAACATATTTGAAATTTATAGTTTATTACTACTACATATCATTTCATACTACTTAAATCCATTCGTGAAGAGATGATTCAATTTGTATTGGGTAGGTTTAATAATTGAGTGAAGTGCTCTCTTACAAGTTTTTGAGCATAGACATGTCATGACTATCGAATCTCTTATATGTTAGTATTTGTTATCAACCGTGTTCTCAATCCTTTACTATTTGGATCTAAATATTTCCATTTACCTTAAACACAGGTGATATGTGCGGAACGTGTGAATCTTATATTCGTTTTACCCTTTGAATGACACATGTCCTATAATTAGATTCATTCAATGTGTGTAACGGATTTATGATCCGTTCACATGATTTTTTTTAAAAAAGTTTAAAAACTTTTGGAAAAAAAATATTTATACGGACGAGTCCACTCTTTTTTTTAGTTTAAAAACAACTTTAAAAACTTTTGAAAAAAATAAAATAAAATATTTACACGGACGAATCTTTGATCCATCCATTGGGACTAGGTAAGTTAAACTTTCACCTTTTTTTATAAAAAAAATTAACTTCTCCTGTTTTAATTTTCTAAAAACTTATAATTCAATCAAACATATTTTTTCAATTCATAGAAAGTACAATTAATAGGAATTTAATTCACAAGAATTGAATTCCTTATAATTGTACTTCTCACATTCAATCAAACAACATCTTAGAGATATTTTCTTTCGGAGCTATTCAATATTTTTCTTTTTATTTTTCTTACAAAACGTTTTACCGATTCTGAACAAAGTTTTAAATATCTCTAAACTAAAACCCGAATGGGATGAATGGTAAATTACGTTGTTTAAAATTTGACCGATTTTAATCCAATTCACTCGATACATTATAACAATTGAGGTCTCGTTTGGTATAAACATGTAAAGATAAACGGAATAGAAATAAATTTTATATGAGAAAATATATCTAAATGAGATAGGAAAGTTATTTTTTTATGAAAATTAAGATAGGAGGGGTAATGATTAGAGAAGTATAAAGGATATGGTTAGAAATATGTTTACTCCGTAATGATTAAAATTTTTAACGATATATCTTAGACCAAATGAGCCCCCAGTTTTTTTTTAAATAAGGAAGAAATTTAATAGAGTTTTTTTTTACGCATGGTAAGTGGTCGCAACGACCAAATGTCAATTGGTCGTTGCGACCATTTTTTTTTTCAAAATATAGGAGGTCGCAACGACCAAAGGCTTTGTGGTCGCACCGACCATTTGTAAAAGGGTCGCAACGACCAATCAATATAGGAATGTGGAGGTTGCCAACGACACGGAACCCCCACCAAGGGAAGAGGCTGAGCTCTTGGCCGAAAGTCATGGCCGGTTGGTGGCGGTGCAGCCTCCCAATCATCTTCCTCCCGGCGCCGGATACGCCGCAAGTCCCCGCTCCCATCCTCTCGGAGTAGACCGCCACTCGCATCGCGTCGGGCGACCAAAAGTCAACGGACTTATATTTCAAACTATAAAAAATAATAAATCTTTTATTGATTTTTTTTACATAATTATATACTTATTAGTAATATATATAAGACTATGTAAAAAATTAATAAAAATAATATTATTTTATATAGTTTTTAACTACTTAAAAAACGTGTCAAAAAGTCAACGGAATTATATTTCAAAACGGAGGTAGTATATGTTATTGTTATCAAATATCAACCGTGTTGTCAATCCTTTACTATTTGGATCTAAATATTCCCATTTACCTTAACGGGAAGGTTATATGCATTGAACACAGGTGCTATGTGTGGAACGTGTGAATCTTATATTCGTTTTACCCTTTGAATAACATGTCCTGTAATTAGATATGTTCAATGTGTGTAGCGGATTTATGATCCGTTCACATGATTTTTTTAAAAAAGTTTAAAAGCTTTTGGAAAAAAAATATTTATACGGATGAGTCCACTCTTTTTTTAGTTTAAAAACAACTTTAAAAACTTTTGAAATAAAATAAAATAAAATATTTACCTGGACGGATCTTTGATCCATCCGTTGTCCACTCTCCGTTTTTTAGTTTAAAAACAACTTTAAAAAATTAAAAAATATATATAAAAAATATATTTACACAAGATCCGTGTGTTGTCCACTTTTTTTTCAAGTTTCGTTTGTTTTTCGTTTTAAAAATTCAACCAGAACGACCCATGATCCATTTGTGGTTTTTTTTTAAATTGAATAGATTTTATGAATTTGTTTGTATTATTTTTTAAAATTTTCATAATGATTGTTGGACACATGTCATCCTCTAGATCAAACGGATCCTAGATCCACATATATGAGTGCATTTAACACCTGCGCTTGGTGCATATAACAACAACATATCATAACACCTCTTCAAGAGGTCATGACTATGTTTAGCAAAATTAATCAAAATTTTCTTTTTAGTGTTTATTGTGTTTCCATGAAAAACATACTTACAACAAATTTAACTAATTTTAAAATAAAATGTATTATTTATAAACCTTCTTTCAAACATAAATACTTGAACATCTTCATTTCGAGTTCGTTTGGTTAGTAACTAAAAAAACTCCGAAAGTTGAAAAACCTAGGAACTTAAATTCTTCAAAATTTGGAATTAGGTAAGTTAAACTTTCACCTTTTTTTTTAAAAAAAATAAACTTCTCCTGTTTTAATTTTCTAAAAACTTATAATTCAATCAAACATATTTTTCAATGGGGGAACCGAAGCGCACCCTACACGCATCTAGGATGCGTGTAGATGCGCACCCAACAAATACGCATCCTGGATGCGTGTTGGTGTTGTATTTAATAGGGAACCGGGATAAAAAGCCAAGGCAATAAAAACAATTACACGCATCCTAGATGCGTGTACTTTAAAATTTCTTTAAAATTAAATTTCTTAAAAAATAACGTGCAAGCACGTGATTTAAAAAAAAAAACAAATCACACGCATCTTAGATGCGTGTGATATAAATAAATAAAAATTTTCACACGCATCTTAGATGCATGCCCTTATAAACCCTAAACTAGGGTTATACACGCATCCTATATGCGTGTATAACCCTAACTCTACAAACCCTTCTAATGGACGCGCATCCTGGATGAGTGCACACGCATCTAGGATGCGTGTACAAACCCTAAACCCTAACCCTATAAACCCTAAATACCTGAAGTTTCTAAAGGACACTCATCCTGGATGAGTGTGCACACGCATCCTGGATGCGTGCACACTCATCCTGGATGCGTGTCCTTTAGAAACTTCAGGTATTTAGGGTTTGTAGGGTTGATCATACCCAATAACATCTTCATCATAATAAGCCTAACAACGTAAGCTAACTTCATTATATAACAATCATATGCCTAACAACATTTTAACTTATCATAATAAACCTGATTTATAGCTTTGAACTTACGATTACATGCACTCTCGTCATCAAATAAGAGTGTTTATAAAGATTTCCTAAATGTTCATCAACAAATATTTACAATAAGCCAAAGTCCGAGGTCTACCACTAAGTTCACGGTTCATCTGAAACTCATCAATACGACATAAAGTGTGTACGCAGTACGTATCAATTTCGTCTACACTCTCGTCATGTGAGTCTCTCAAATAAGTGGTGATCGCATGGGTTATAGTTAGGGTTAGTGTTAAGGTTAGGGTTATGTTAGGGCTAGGTTATATATACATGAAATGATGCATGGGTTAGAGTTAGGGTTAACGATTTTGAATTGTAAACGATTTTGAGTATTCAAAATAAACCATTCTGATTCCTAACTAGCTACTTTGGACTTTATGACTTATGAGCAATTACCCATATTGTACTATTTTGTGGAATAAAATATTTTAAGGTTATCAATTCATATAAGTTAGTCAATTCAATACTTATACCTACCTCTGAACCAACAAACTCCACATCTACACAGTATTTGCATATAAAGAAGGGTAACTCCATAAATACAATACAATTAATTAATATTTTATTTAAAACATACTGTAAATTGTATCAATCAAATACTTTCAAGATTCAACTGCTTGAGTAGTTGGGATCCAAACATACACTTAAATTGTGTTTGGATTCCAATGCATTATAATTATAGTAATTATAAATATAAATAGTTGAATGATATTTGATTAACACATTTTACAATATATATCAATGACCTCTTGCCCTAGTGATAAGAGTGAGGTGCTTCCTTGTGCCTCACTCCCATGAGGTCAAGGATTCAAATCTCACTAGGAGCAATTTGTGCTATAGTGGGTACTCATGCCTTGGTTTACCCTGGCATGGGTGAGCCTGTCTTGCGGCTTGCCGCTTGGCTTACCCGGCTCAAGTGCTTTGCAGGCTAGTGCTCGGCCTGTGGAGGATTAGTCGATAACCTCAGAACCTCCACGTTGTGCGAGCGAAGTTAGGCAGGTTCTTTGCAATCGCCCGGGGGGATTTTCCCACGCCATAGAGACAGGGAGCAATCATACCTAAAAACAAGTTGTGCGAGCGGGATCAGATCGAGACCCCAATCGAATCTAAATTCTCAAAACGATGCCGGAATGACATTAAAGTCAAAACTTACGCTCGAGGACGGGTTTTCTCACATTTTTACCGATTGAATAAAATAATAATTTATTTACTCAAAATAATAAAATAATAATATAATAATATAAAATACATTCAGTCTTTACAAAAAAAAACCTAAAAACCACACTTACCCATCAATAAAGTATCGCATTGAGCACCCATCAGATTGTAGTCATGCCACATAATTTGCTTGCTAATTCTTCATTAATTTGTTTGTTACTTCTCATTACCTTGCTCTAAATTTAGATAAAGTAGTGAAAATTGACCTAATAACTATAATTGATGAATGATGAAAGCTTTTCCCCTAATGTGTGTTACTTTAGGAATAATATGAAGTATCCGGTTGCCCCAATTTTTTTCCGAATCATGCTAGTCATGCAAGCTTTTCCCCTAATGTGTGTTACTTTAGCAAAAAGCCCCTAACCTTAACCCTAACCCTAACACTAACCCTAACCCTAATTAACCATACCTTTAATTAAGCATAAATAATAACACAATCAATTTAATCTCGTCTATTGTTAGATGAAATTCTATATTATCAAATATAAACTAATAATTATATCTCATCTAGTATTTTATAGTAAATTACATATAATCGTTATCAACTATAGAGGAAAATTAAATCAAAATATTCATTTGACTATCACTCTACATAATAACCCTCTAAACTAATTATTAAATCTCATGTAGTATAAAATGAAATCCAATCTTATTTGATATATGCTAACTGTTCAATATCGACAATAATAATCTAATTCCGATAAATCCTCATGAACAAATTTCTATAAATTCTAATATATAATATAATTCTAATTAATCCTAATAATCATTTTCAAAAAATTCTAATACGATTTTCAACAAATACGAATCAATTATAATCAAAAATTTGAATGATTCAAAGGGTACATTAAACATTACAATTTTTAAAAATTCTCAACACACACTCATCCTGGACGAGTGTGGGTTGAAATTAAAAAAAAAAAACTGGGGTCAACACTCATCCAGGATGCGTGTTGACCCTATTTGTTGGGCACGCATTTAGGATGCGTGTAATTTATAAGCTCTAGGGTTTAGGGTTAGTGTAGGGTTAGTTTATGGTTTAGGGTTTGGTACACGCATCTAGGATGCGTGTAGGTTGTTTTAAAAAAAAATTCACAAGGCTTTTAGCCCGGTTCCCTTATATAGCCCATTAATTTTTACAAAACATAACATACACGCACCCTGGATGCGTGTGACCTAGGTGCGCCATAAAGGCACGCATCCAGGATACGTTTTGGGTGTGCAACTTACCACCCTTTTCAATTCATAGAAAGTACAATTAATAGGAATTTAATTCACAAGAATTGGATTCCTTAGAATCTTACTTCTCACATTCAATCAAACAACATGTGAGAAATATTTTCTAGCAATTCAATATTTTCCTTTTTATTTTTCTTACAAAACGTTTAACTGATTCTGAACAAAGTTTTAAACATCTCTAAACTAAAACTCAAACGGGGTGAATGACAAATTACGTTGTTTAGAACTTGACCGATTTTAATCCGATTCATCCAATACATTATAACAACGGTTTCTAACCTATACCCTAGAAGCTACATTTAGAAAGATTTTTCAATTTTAAATGATTTTACCTTTTTTTAATAATCTATTAGTATTACTAATTTTGCTAGCATTTTGCTGACGTGTCACGTCCACAATTAAAGTTGAATTTTTTATTCAAATGATATTTTCTTATTGGTCAATATTATTGCTGAAATTATTTGTTTCCTATTTGAGATATACTGGTTTCCTATTTTTCATACGAAGATTTTTTAAATTGATATGGCTATATCAATTTGTGATCTATTTTAAATATATTTATTTCCTTTTTTCATAGAAAAGACTATGTACATTGATACGTCGGACCACAATTTTGGATATTATCATTCTGTGTGGCCTTTTATATCATTATTTCATCAATATCATGACTTTTTTTTTTATAAATTTCATTCATATCAATAATATTATATATTTATTATGACCACAATTTTGGATACTATCATTCTGAATGTCGGGTCGGGTTGAGAGTCGAATCGGTTTTGAGTCGGGTCGATTTTGTCTGTGTTCGGATTTATTTCGAGTCGAGTCAGATTCAGGTCAGGCTTGGTCTCGGATTCGGGTTACGGATGACTCTGAATTTTCGGGTTTTAGTCTGGTCTCGGTTCGATTGAGTCGGTCGGGTTTTTCTGGTCGGGTCAGATTTTGCCAGCTATAACCATGATGATCAAAAGCCATATATTAATTGGTCCGCATATTTATACAAGTCTTACCCATGATTTGTTATGTAACCTTTTTAAAAAAAAAAAAATTAGAATATCTAAATATAAAAAAATATCATTGAAATACCAAATGTTTACTTAATCTTATATTTATATATGTATATAACTAAATTGACTAATATATTGAAATGTGATAACTCAAGAATTAATAAGAATATTCAATTCAAATGTCAAAATAAAAATTAACTATAAAAAAATGATTGTCAAAATAATATTTCTTTTTAAAATTTATATTTATTATACAATATAGACATCTTAAATTTTTATTGAAATTTTTTTAAATATTTTTGGAGATAGAAGCAAAAAATCATTAATTTTAAGAAGAAATTATTTTTGCACCTATTAACCTTCAAAAATTGAGGAAAATAATTATCCAAAATGAATATTTTAAATCTATACTTACTCTGCATATTCTACATGACATCTATATATATTTTTAATAAAACATTTTTTAGAGATAAATTACATTTATTTTAAACATCTTAAATGACTATTTGGAATACAAAAAATACGTAGTAACATTTTAAGATGTACTAACAAAAATTGAAGAATTTTGAGAAAAGAAAATGTGAAATTTGCATATATTATCATTTAAAAATAAATAAATAAATAAATAGACACTCTTTTATGATTAATTTTGGGTGTTTGGCTTCAAATATCGAAGAAAAAAAATATTTATCCCCAAAATGAATATTTTTCATCTATATTTATTTTATACACCCTAGATATCCCTTACTATAATGTCAATATTTTAAGACTTGCAATTTTTTTTTATATAAAGTTAGTAAAAATAATTAATTTGTGAATATTCGATTTCAAAAGTTAATTATAAAAATCAATTAGAGCCAAAATTTTTTTTTTTTACAATTTACTTATTTTAAAAGTTAATTAAGACTTTGACCATTACTTAGTTTACATCTTAGATGATGCGCCTTATATCTTTTTTTTTTTTTACCATCTTACCTTTATTTTCTTATTTATTTCTCCCTCTTTCTAGCAATCTTTCCCATAAAAATAATGAATAAGTTATGTATATCTACATAACTTCAAAAATATTTGCACAATCATGTGCTTATGATTTTTTTAATTATTATATGACAACTTATTTTTTCCTTTTTAGTTTTATCCTAATGATAATAATTATATATGTATTTCAAATTATAATAGGTGGTGTGTTTGAGTTTTATTACTACTTTACCTTATTAAATCATTTAAAAAATTATATTGTACCTCTTTTCAACTAATTTATAAATTAAAAAAATAATTTATACATATTATTTTTGTTGTAAACAAGTATATATTAATATAGTATTATATAGATATATAGAATGATGTTCAAATTGAAATGAATCAAAATCCCGTGCCTTGAAGGCACGGGTATTACACTAGTTTTTTACTAAAGTACATACATTCAAATATAGATAATTATTTTCAATATGGCTTCCTTATACTGTGCCCTTAAGATATAGAATTAGTAACAACAATTGATTGTGCGCAGTGAGCACGGGTCTTGACCTCCGTGGTCGGTTGAGTCACCATGATTTACCTCCTCTCACAATTCCCTTCGGGCTGGGGTGAGGGGCGCCCGGGGTGAGCGATTTCACCTTTGGAACAAGTAACAACAATTGATTGTTTTTTTTAATTTAAAAAAAAAAATTAATAGAGTATTTTAACATTTGTAAGTCATGTTTTGGAATATTTATATTTTAAAATCGTTTTAAAATATGTAAATTAATTTATTCCGAAAATCCCAACCGTGTTTGGGTATGGGAAGGCAGGAAGCTTTTGTTTGTTGTGTCCGAAAGCTTACAAGCAAAGCGATGAAAATATAAACCAACACGTTCCCAGCAACTATTCCTTGTCCAAATTCCTTAATCCCTTTGCTTTTCTGCAACTTCCTCCTCAATTAACGGCTCCAAATCCACGCCATTGCGGGTCTATAAAGCCTATAAAGTGGTCGCCACAACAACGACTTGTCAAGTCTACCAGTACCCTTTCCATTAATCGCCTCTTCTTCCTCCTCCCGTCTTCATTTCTAACAAAAAGCTTCAATCTTTATTTCGATTTCTATACTGGGTGTTGAAGAAAATGGGCAGCAATGGAGCAAGCGATGATCCCCTGTCACTCGATTCCATCCGAAACGTCCTTATTCGACTGGAGGACACCATCGTTTTCGGCTTAATCGAGCGGGCGAAATTCCCCTTTAATTCCAAGGCGTACGATGATATCTCCTCCCAATCGACAGTCCATATTCCTGTTTTGAATTGCTCCTTCGCTGAGCTCTTTATTAGAGAATCTGAAGCCCTCCAAGCCAAGGTATTGATTTTTATCCGATTCGTTTCGCTTTCATTATCCAAAACCCTTTAATATTTTGGGGGTTTGTTTGAATGTGTTTGGTTTAATGATCTGATTGCATTTTAGTTTTTCAGTGCATTTTCTTAGAATTGGTATTATCGGTTTCGGTATTGATATGGATTTTGGACATCGGAGGCTGATATCAATTTGACGTCATTCCAAACACCAAGTATTGGTAGTGTGTATTTGATACCAAAAAGCTTAGTGAAATCTGAGTGGTTGTTGTTTGAATTGAATTGAAAATTTGAAAGAGAAATTTTCCTGAGTTTTTAGCATCAAGAAATAGCTAGATTGTTTAATGAGATTGGTCAGACAAATTGGATCATTCCAATCAAATGATTAGCTACTGGCTTGGTACCAACATGGTGTCTGTGTGCCCTTAGAAAGGTGTTTTGTTTCGCTTCGTTATGTCGCATTCATCTCCTACCTATACAAAGGAAAGGAATCATACCGAAACTTTGGAGGAATCTTGAATAAGAATTTAAGTTCTTGCCATGTTTGGAGCTTGTCTGGCTGATGTAATTTCAACCCAAATTAAGGCTCCATGTGTTTCAGTTTGGCAGATACGAAAATCCCGAAGAGACTCCTTTCTTTCCGAACTGTCTACCTCCGATTGTACCTCCTTACAGCTTCCCAAAGGTGGGTTTCTCTACTTCACTGAATCCATTCTGGCTTTACTGTTTAGGGAGTTCTGCCATTTTCGGATAGAAATGAAGTTCGGAATGTAATCTTGTGATGGTATAGGTTTTGTATCCTGCTGCTGCCTCAGTCAATGTGAGTAGTCAGATATGGGACTTGTACTTCAAGAAGCTTCTTCCGCTGTTTGCTTCTGAGGGCGATGATGGCAACTATGCATCAACCGTGGCTTGCGACCTCACTTGCTTGCAGGTAAAAACAAGTCATTGCCTAACTTATGACTTCAACATTCATAGTTGTACTTGTAAGCAGTTTTGAAGCTACTTTTCGCTTAAATTGGGCCTTCATGAGTACTCAAACTCGACGTTACCTTACAGGCCCTGGCTAGGAGGATACACTATGGAAAGTTTGTTGCCGAAGCCAAGTTCAGGGGTGCTCCTAACGACTATGAACCTCCAATCCGTTCAAAGGTCAGAAAAATGGACCAAACGCACGTTTGCTGATCCGTGTTTTCCTTAAGCACAAGCATCCGTCGTCTAAACCAATTCTATCTTTATTGTTAATGCTCCTATGATCTTGTGGCTTCTGAGTTCAGGACCAAGACACGCTGATGAGACTGTTGACGGATGAGAAAGTAGAGGAGATGGTGAAGCAAAGGGTGGCCAAGAAGGCCATGGTTTTCGGGCAAAATGTGTCTCTCAGCGACACAGCCAGCAACACCTACAAGGTTGATCCTGCTGTTATTTCTCGTCTCTACGACGAGTGGGTGATTCCTCTTACCAAGGTCGTTGAGGTTGAGTACCTCCTTCGACGGCTTGACTAGCAAAAACAAGCTCCTTTATATGCACATCTTGTTGTGAGTGTGTGTCCCTGGTTTCTGCTCTACTCAAGAGTGCAAGATCTTCATCATCATCATCTTTCCATCACTTGATTTACACTGAAAAGTTCCCATGTTACAATGGAACTAGCCACTAGCCACTAACAACTTATAATCCATCCCTGTTATGCACATCCCTTATAAATTTGTTGTTGTTTGGCCAAATTTTCGATGCGGCAATCAAACATTCGAAAATTTGATGATATTGCATCACATGGTTAAGCATTTAATGTATAAAAAAAAAACCGACTTTGAGTGCAAATTAAATGAGTAAATTAACCTTGAAATCTAGTTTGTACTTATAAGAGCATCACGTTGCTGATACTAACCCAAAATATTCAAACAAAAAAAAAGATAAAATGCATTAAATATTAAAACTGCCAGGAGAGAGTGTCCTACCTGACACCTATGTTACACGGAAACAGAAATGGAAACCGGAAGGGAAACGGAAACGGAAACGGGGAAACGACAATCCAAATTTTATAGGAAACGGAAACGCCGAGGAAACGACAATTAATATGAATTATATGTTCATTTAAAGGTCTAAATAAGAGCAATAAACATATCACCAAGTGATACACATAGAATGCATCATTAAGGCTACAAATTGATATGTTCAATACCGTGATAAACAACGTTCTTACTCCTTAATAGAAATCAATACAGACATGTCAAATATATTAATTGTCTTGCAAACCAACAAAATAAAGTAAATTAGTTTTAAAATAACAACATAATCAATAACAACATAAAGTAATCAATCCAACATCAATCTTCTACTTAGCTAACTCTTCCTTAATTTCTGGCTTATCAAGAGAAAGTCCTATAAGTGAGGGTTTACCAGAAGAGAGTTTAGAGGGAGAGAGCACTGAGCAAGTGAGAGGAGGGAAGACCGAAAATGGAGGAGAAGTAAGCGGCAAGGATAGAGGAAAACGAGAGTTTCAGACGGGAGGAAGGGAAAGTGTGATTTAGGTTTTTTTATATTTTTTTAACTATGAAATTAGTGGAAACGCCATCTGACAAGTTAGAAACATTTCCGACCAAACAGAAACGGTCAAAGTTTCTGACTTTTTTGGTCAACGAAACGGTCAAAGTTTCTGACCTCTCAGAAACGTTTCTGAGGTGTTTCCGCGGAGTTTCGGAGTTTCTTCATATGTAGAAACGCGAAACCGCTATGTAATGGAGTTTCGGGGTATCATAGCCTGACACAAGAAGTTCTTCTACGGTATACTTTCACCCAACCAACACACTCTCCACCCTTTTTTTATTAGTTAAGAGTTCGGGAAGAGGAGACCCTTACCCGACAACATCCTTGTCAATGAGGTCACGAAAACCAAAATCATTATAAATGTCTAATCCCTTGGTAGAGCGGCAAATGTGTGCAACCTTATCAGCCGCTCTGTTGCCATTACGAGGCACGTGAGAGAAAGAACAATCCCTCACACACGATAAAAGGATTTTAATATCTGACATTAGTAATTCAATTTCCCACGGACATTGTTTATTTATTTTTAGTTGATTAATGATGATCATAGAATCACCTTCAATTTGTATCTTTTGTATTCCCATTTGCACGATTTTCATAACATCTTGTTTTAGTGCTAATGCTTCTGCCTTGATCGGGGTTTGTTTGCCGACCCAGCTACCACCCAAACTAATAAGACGACATTTCCAATCATGAATGATGTAGCCGGTGGAGCTGCCATTGTTGGTTAACGTGGATTCATCAAAATTTAATTTAAGATAGTCATAAGTAGGTTTTTTCCATTTATTCTTTTTTTCCTTTATTTATTAGCGTATTCTTTTGTTTTGGACTTCGGGCATGCTCTTCGCCGACCTCATATTCATTGTCAAATTTGCATGCATTATGCCAATTATCCATGTTTAGCGATACGATGTGTGTAACTGCCTCTGCTGACGGGGGTTTTTCATTTTGGAATATAGCTATGTTTCTAATTAGCCACGTTGTCCACAATGTGAAGGCCACTGCTTGTTTTTCTGATTTATTTAGTTTGCTCCCAATCAAATTCAGAACTGGTCTTATATCTCTTGTCATTGTTTTGATGTTATTTATTTCACGGCGAATTCCCGCACTTAGTAAAGAGTGGATATTGTTGAACTGACAATCAATAAATAGGTATGTATCGTCATCCTCGGCTTGGTTACATAATACACATTATGTGGGGACTGAGACACATTTTTGTCATAGTCGAAGTTTCGTTGGTAGGCCATTCTGCCCAAGTTTCCAAAGGAAGTTTTTAATTTTTGGTGGGGCATCGAGGCTCCATATCCATGAATTCGGATCATCATCCAAACGACTATGCCCAGAGATTAGTTTGAAAGCGCTGTCAGTTGTAAACTAGCCCTACCTGTCCGGCCACCAATAAAGCCTATCTTTGAACTCGTTGCACGGAAGCGGAATGTCGATAATTTCTTTTACAATGTTATGGAGAAGAGAAGCATACATTTTCTCTTTCCACCCCCCCACCCCCTAATGTATTCATTTACCATCTCGTTGATGTTGCCAATGTGTGGGCAATCCTCTCTATTAATGAGAGGTTCAGTTGTCAACCAATTATCCGTCTAGAACTTTACTGATTTTCCATCACCAATGGACCAAATTAACCTGGTTTTAAACTTGTCAATTAGAGGGTATAATTTGGACCATTGCGAGGACGCGCCTCCTTTTCGTTTATAGTTTAGAATGTGAGATGTTTTAAGGTATTTGTATCGAATGAGTTTGACCCATGAGTTATCCGGTTCTGTCAATATTTTCATAACAATTTCATTTGGAGAGCTTTGTTCATGTGATGTGTTTTCTGAAGTCCTAGACCACCCTTTCTTTTGGGCCTGCATATTTTGTCTCAGCTAATTAGTGGACGATATTGAATATCCTTGTTCCAAAAGAATGTTCTATTCACCTGATCTAGTTCTTTATGGATTGAGTTTGGTAGCATAAAATTAAAACACTCTCCACCCTACAGAAACTAACACAAATCAGAGAAGATTAATTTTTCCTTTTTTTTATATATATTTTGGTGGAAGACACCCGGATGTCCGTTGTGGGTGCTCTAAGAGCATGTTTATTGGTAGACCTTTGAGCTCTTATCTATAGCCACATAAGTAAAAAAGTAAAAAATAACATAATAATAAAAGCTAAGAGTCCAATCATAAGTAAAAAAATAAAAATAAAAGCTAAGAGTTTGCATATGTTTTAAAAAATATTTTTTTTGGGTTTTCACTTGTTACAAAAATATTAAAAAATTATTTTTGAGTATAATTTAATTTTATCTACGCATAGACACTCAGCTTTATATATGTTTATGGAAAAAATTCATTTAACTTAGGGTGTGTTTGGATTCCCCAATTATTTTACCTCGTTTTATGTGACCGTTTGGTTGTAAAAATAAAAATCTCGTAAAAATCAAGATAAAATCGTAATTTAACCAAATAATCACATAAATCAGGATAAAATAATTGCATTATAATTAATACATCGTGGAATCCAAAAACACCATAATTTAAACACCTTCAAAATTGTGTTGACCAAACACCGCCTTATCATTTTGCATTATAAACATAATGCATTTGGAATCCAAACACACCCTTATACTCATGAAAAAATAAGGGTTTAAGATTTGGGTTCACAAATGAGTGTGAAAAAACTAAAAAGTTAGAATGAAATTTAAACTGATGTGACAGATAGGCTTGTCCACGGGTCACGGGTCAACTCGTGACTCGGCGGATTGGCGGTCCGGGTCATGGCGGGTTACGGGTCCGGGTTAGGGTCAAGGGTTTTTGATCCCGCCGACCCGCCGGGTTACGGGTCCGGGTTAGGACGAGGGTTTTTGAACCCGCCGGTCGACCCGACGGGTTGACCCGCCAACCCGTGACCTCCTTAATTGAAATTTTTTTAAAAACTATAATATATTTATATTTATAATTATTATTATAAATATTATAAATATAAATTATAAATATAAATAAAAATTAGAATATATATTTATATAATTATATTATAAATATAAGTATTATAATTATAAATATTATAAATATAAACATAAATTATAAACAAAACTAGAATTCATATCCATAAAATATAAATTCATACTAATATGCAACTCATATGCGGATAATTATAATTTATAATTCTAGTTTTGTTTATAATTTATGTTTATAATTATAATTTATAATTATAATATTTATATTTATAATATAATTATTATAATATAATTATAAATATATATTCTAGTTTATATTTATATTTATAATATTTATAATAATAATTATAAATATAAATATATAATAGTTTTTTTTAATTTTTTAAAAAAGTTTTTTTTTATTTTGTCGGGTCGACCCGTGACCCGTCGACCCGCCTCTCCACGGGTCCGGGTACGGGTCATGACTTCCCCGACCCGTGACTCGCCAGGTCCGACCCGTCGACCCGGGGGGTCCGACCCGTGGACAGGCCTAGTGACAGATAAAAAGTAATTTAATACTCCCTCCGTTCGGCAAAACACGTCGTTTACTATTCACACACGCTTTTTTAGAATCACAAAAACTATATAATATATATATATTTTTTATAATTTTTTTTAACAAGTTTGTAGTTATTAATAATAACTACGAAACTGTTAAAAAAAATTATTAAAAAACTAGATATTTTATATAGTTTTAATCTCCTAAAAAAGCATGCGTGAATAGTAAACTGACATGTTTTGCCGAATGGAGGGAGTAACTTAAGCTTTGGACTCACCAATAATTAGTTTTTATTTTCAAACATTATATTGATACAGTACATTATTAATGTCACGTCATTAATTTTTTGAACATTCAGTTAACACATCGAAAAATTAATTGAAATTTTTTCCGACCAATGTCCTCTTGCCCTAACCTCCACGTCATCAAAAAAAATTGAAATTTTTTCCGTATCGAAATTAGTTTAATATGAAATCGTTCATATTATTTGTTATAATTTTTAAAGTATTTACGATTAATAGTTTGTGTTATTTGTTGTCATTTTCCCCTTTTTTAAGTCGTAAGAAAAATTGTCGTAAGAAAAATTATCTTCAATAACAAAAAATTGGAACATATATCAACAACCACCACCCATATAATACCAACATCACAGACTGGAACAAAGCACGACAAAAGGAACACCCAACAAAAACAAAGCAGCGGAAATACACTAGATGGCGTAAACCACCAAGAGGCATCTACAAAATAAATGTAGACGCCTCTGTAAAACCCTCTGGAGAATGCTTTATTGGTGGCATTATCCGGGATTGTGATGGTCAAGTTATTGATATTTTTCAGTCTAGGATCCAACAAGGATCTGTATTGCAAGCCGAAGCTCAAGCCATTTGTGCAGGGTTGCAACTATGTCAGGAGAAGGGCTTACGAAATGTCATTTTGGAAGGGGACAATCTAGGTGTCATCAATGCAGTAAAGAAAAGCATCAATCCCCCCTGGGAGATTGCAAGAGTAATTGAGAAGATTAATCGCTTAGATAAATTCAGTTGTCTACAATTTCAGCATTGCTACGGAGAGTCAAACTGTGCTGCTGATTATATAGCTAGACTTATGGATACTTGTAATATCCTTCCTCTCCCTTTTAACCTGGAGCTTTGTTCCTGGGATGATCCTCGCTTTGGCGAGACATCTGTTTCTTGCCTACTGTAAAAAAAAAAAAAAAAATCGTAAGAAAAATTGAAAAAAAAAATTATTTTATTTTTTCTTGGAGAAAGTGTCCCCATTGCACCACTCCCAAAAGCCCACAGGGGTTTTAACTCTCCGTCCAATGCAATCGGAATCTCTGCTTATCCCCCACTCGTTTCCCCCCTTCCTGGCAGCGATTCCCTTCCGATTATCTCCCAACACTCTAAAAGGGGTCGAAAAGTAACCCATTCACAGAGGTGGTGAAAAGCTTTTGCTGGGTTTTTTTCCATCACCTTCGTCTCCTACTGAAAATCCTCCATGGTTTTGAGTTCAAAGACTAAGGTTGGACGCCCCAACCATCTCTCTCCTTGCATTTACTTTTGTGTGTATTTTTCGTCCCCTTTCTAGGTTTACCTATTTTACTGCTTCCTAGATGATCAAAATCCCATTTTGCTGGAATTTTGTTTGTGGGTACCTTTGAATTTCTGCTTTATGTGATAAATTTGCTATTTTGGCCCGTTTGGGGTTGTGATCAGGTCGCATGTGTCTAAATCTCCTCCGTTGCAAGTACCAAAAGGGGATTGTTGAAGCCAGGAGAAAACCCTTGTTGTTCTTCCGTTGTTTGCTTGTTCTCTGTAAGTCGTTCTTCACCTAGTCTTTATTTTCTTCTGGCCCCGCCAATTGGGTTCGCCGCCGTCATCGATCTGGTTCGATTTTCCGAACGATTTCGGTTCAATTTTCCCGTAACGGAAAACGATAGGGCGTACCACGATTCCAACTTCAGTGTGCTTATCTTTTAAGAGATTTATTTGCTTGCACTATGCAGGTTTCTGGTAAGATGGGTGTTGTTGCTAAGGAGGAGCCGGTTATCAGTGATAAGGTTTTTCAGAGCTGTGATAAGATGTTAACAGATGAAGAGAGTGGGGATAGTGATTGTGAGATGTTGGATAGTAGCAAGGATTTTACTGAGCTTGGAGAATCTTATTTGACCGATTTCTGTAAGAAAGCTGCTACGGCATTTTTCCGACAGCATGGACTCATTAGTCACCAGATAAATTCCTATAATGACTTCATCGGATATGGGATAAAGAATGTGTTTGATTTTATTGGTGAGATCAAGGTGGAGCCAGGGTATGATCCCTCGAAGAAAGCTGTGGGTGAATTTCGCCACGCACTTGTTCGCTTTGGTGATGTTAGCGTTGAACGTCCCAAGTTTTGGTCGGGGACAGAAGTGTGCCTTGATATGTATCCTAGGCATGCTCGTCTGCAGAACATGACATATTCTGCTAGGATTTCTGTCAACACTCATTTTGAGGTGTGTTGATGATCATGTATTCATGTGGTTGTTCAATTATATTCTTATTCCTGGCTTTTGCACTTCTGTGTTTATGTTTTTAAATGACTCTTGAACCATAATATCTTATCTTACCATTTTGCTTATGTCAAAGAAATTTTTTTGCTACATAGCTTCTGCTTCTGCATTGTGCATGCATTAAGGAGTGATAACTGAAAGGATCAGTTCCTATATTTTGCTATTGGAAATTCGGAATGTATCAATCTCATGCACTGATTCAATTTGAATTCCTCTTGTCTTTTTCACGTGGTTGCGAGTTTTGTCTCAACTTGCTAATCTTTTGTTGCCTCTTTTGTTGTTCAGATATCCCTTTCGGTAACTTCCCACATCTGTCATGCTAATTTCCAAATATCTTTGGACTTGTTATGTTTCACGTTTTGCCTTTTAATTTGTCCTGTCTTCTTTTATTAGCAACATTCATGCTTTTGATGATAATTTCATCTATATGAAAAGCCTTGGAGGAATCAGATCTTTTCATGAAGTTCCCTTGGTCATTGAGTGTGAGAAATAGTTCACTCATTAAAGTTATAAAAAAAAAGTTTCTATGGTATTCCGCATAAGCATCACAAAACCAAATTAAGCTTGTGCAGTGTGCTAAAGCTGAGATTTAATAATCCAGCTTATTTATCAAGGATCTTGACTCTTGATCTGCTTTTGTGCTTTTTCTTGAGGCAGATGATCTTATGTAGTATATTTGATGAAATTTCATATTGAACTTTTAGTAACTGATTCTTTACTCATCCGGTTTATTTCTTCTGTCCAATCGAAATTGTTGGTTCGATGAACTTTTTAAGCTGTTTTAATGTATAGTTTGTTTTGTTAGTTTTTGTTTAATACTCCGTATCTTGTAAAATAATCTAATTATCTCTGTTAAGCTCTACTTCTTCTCAACAGCCTGACAAAACTTCATCATATATCTATAATAAAGTATCGTCTAATGTGTGGTGTGCACAAGATTCACCTCCTTTGTCTATTATATTAGGTGTATACTCAGAAGATGAAGGAAGGAAAAGAGCAGTTCCTGCACAGGGAGATTGTTTATGAGGAAGACAAGGAAATCTTTGTTGGCAGGGTTCCTGTTATGGTTAAGTCTGACCTTTGTTGGATGAAAGACAGTGAAAAGGTTGACTGTGATTTTGATGAAGGGGGCTATTTTATTGTTAAGGGTGCTGAGAAGGTGAGTATTCGGTATTTGGTTGCTTGCATCTAGTTCATAGTTTAATGAAGATTTGTAATGTTGTTCACAGAAAGCATTAATGCTGGATTCTCATTTTACTATTTAGGGATTCGTGAAGCATTATTGAAACTAAATATGTTAAAAGACAATACATGTATCTTGCAATGTTGGTTGCCAATCCCAAATTCAATTTCTCCTCATCTATACAAGTTTTCACTTATGAGGTTTTTGATCGATTTTGTTTTGATCTTTTATAACCCTTGCTACTTGGTCTTTTAATATTTTTATTGCATTTTATTCTGTTTCATCTTCTATTTTTGCTAATTCGCATTTCTTTTTGATCCATGGTACTTTTCTCACTAATATGGCTTTGGCAAAACTTATCGTTTTTATTTTTTCAGACCTTCATTGCACAAGAACAACCTTGCTTGAAGCGGCTGTGGATTTCTACTGACCCATACTGGAGGATTGCATACAGACTTCCTTTTAGGAGGAAGAATGTGATAGCTAAACTAGTCGAAAATCCAAAAGTTGGAAATGTTAAAGGGGGAGAGAAAGTTCTGAGAGTATATTGTTTATTAGTAGAAGTTCCTGTCTGGTTATTATTTTTCGCTCTTGGGGTATCATCAGACAAAGAAATTGTTGATTTGATTGAGTGTGGGACATCAGATGGCCATATAAACAATATAATCATGGCATCCATTCGAGATGCTGATGAGGAATGTGAGGGCTTTCGTCACAGAGGTCGTGCAGTCAGTTACCTTGATAAACTTATGAAAGCACGCCAATTTCCGCCTGAAGAATCTGCCGAAGAATTGCTCAAGAGTACTTTGTTTCCAAATATTTGTGGACTGAAAAAGAAAGCTCGCTTTCTTGGGTATATGGTCAATTGTCTCTTACAAGCGTTTTCTGGCCGAAGAAAAGTTGAAAATAGAGATGATTTCAGAAACAAAAGAATTCATTTGGCAGCCGAGTTATTAGAGCATGAACTTTATGTGCATGTCAAGCATGCAGTGAGAAGAATGGTAAAATCAATGCAAAGAGACATGTATGGAGATCGGAGGATAGATTCCGTTAGTGACTATTTTGAGGCTTCTATTGTCACCAATGGTCTTTCAAGAGCATTCTCTACAGGAGCGTGGGCTCATCCTTTCAAAAAGACAGAAAGAATCTCTGGTGTTGTTGCGGGACTTAGGCGGACAAATCCATTGCAGGCCTATTGTGATATGCGCAAAACACGCCAGCAGGTTTCCTATACCGGGAGGGTTGGGGATGCTAGATACCCGTAAGCAATTCCGCAATCTAATATTTCCTTTTATTCTGATAATTTCATTTAATATTTTGACTGATGTCACACCTGTGCTTTATTTCAGCAAACAGATTTTATTTGGATCAAAGCGAGGCTTTATTTTTGGTGCAAAAGAATGTTTTATATACACAAAATGACTGCATAGAACCCAAACCACCGTGACCTAATATCCACATCACCCGGTTCTAATCTGAACAGACCAATTCCTTACCTCTATTTCTGTTCTGCATTTTCCCGGAATCAAAATTTTAAAAAATCAATAGTTTGTTTCACTAAATAGAAAAATGATCAACATCTTAATTTGGTATTGAAAAATTCTCATATTCCATGCATGACCCTTGAGCTATATTTTTTTTTTCTGAATTGACCCTTGATGATCCATTGCATATTTGCATTTATGCATGTTGCTGGGGGTTGGGGATGTTGGAATGTGGGACCATTCATAAGAAGTTTGTTATTTACTTATCACAAACATAAAGTGTTAACCTTACCCAATTTATCTTGATGCATCATTGATCTTGTGTAATTCCATTTAGAGATCTAGATTTAGGATTTTCTTTCGCTATATTGTGGAGATAAAATTGGGATTGCAGGTGGAACATTGTTGTCTTGTTGACTGAAGGTTGCTATTTTTGTTTTATGATGCAGGCACCCGTCACACTGGGGAAGACTTTGCTTTCTTGCAACCCCAGACGGTGAGAATTGTGGCCTTGTAAAAAATTTAGCCGTAACTGGAATTGTCACTAGTGTTATGAAAGAGCCAATTATTGAGAAGTTGTTCAGTTGTGGGATGGAGGAGTTGGTGGATGACACTAGCACCCCACTGAGTACGAAGGACAAAGTAATTCTGGATGGTGAATGGGTGGGGTTATGTTCGGATTCCCTTTCCTTTGTTCAGGAATTAAGACTGAGGCGACGTCACCAGCAATTGCCAAGCCAGGTTCTCACTTCCTCTCTCACTTTTCTGAATCAGTCCAAGTAGCATTTTCAGGTGTCTAATTACAACTTAATTCATTTCTTTTCTTCCTGAATTTCTGAATTGGAAACTGGGTTCTTTGGTTTTGAGTGGGCTTGGAAAGCATAGCACTTTTATGTACACTTGTTTGGTAGATTACAAGGAATTGAACGTCGTTCAATTATAGAAAAATCTACCTTTCTTTTTGTCAGTATATTTATTAGTTATATGTGTCCGTAATCATTGCTATGTCTCATATATACCTTCTGTTTTGTTTCTGATGAATCATGAATGTGCTACTAATAAGCATTCAGGTGTGATGAAAGTAGTAGTATTTGTGTGATCTTCCCAAAATATTGCGTGTAAGCTGTAGTGTAGCATTGCACCTTCGTATACTGCGACATATGAATTATGGTGCGACATTATATCCACACATTAGGGATATTTGCTTTAAGGCTTCCCTCCCAATTTCTTCCTCGCTTGACTTCAATCATATACTAGCTGTGTTGTGCATCAATTCCCCATTTGTCTCTGCGATACATTTTTAAGCGAATAAGGTTTC
Source organism: Persicaria maculosa (assembly GCA_963922045.1). Classification (NCBI taxonomy): domain Eukaryota; kingdom Viridiplantae; phylum Streptophyta; class Magnoliopsida; order Caryophyllales; family Polygonaceae; genus Persicaria; species Persicaria maculosa. The sequence goes on from OY998260.1 coordinate 70,324,362, forward strand.
GTATCTTTGCCATGAAATTGAAGTGATGGGATAAAATTTTCTTTTTTTTTGGAGTAGAGATGTTATTGTGTGTTACTATATTCGTCGCATGGTTTGTCTTCTTAACAGAATCATTGGTTATGTTTGTTAATTTTTGTAGATGGAAGTTAAAAGGGATGTGCATAATAGAGAAGTACGGATATTCTGTGATTCTGGAAGGATACTCCGCCCCCTGTTAGTTGTTGAAAATCTGAGGGAGATAAAATCCCTGAAAGGAAGCGACTGTTCCTTTCAGTCTCTTATAGAGAAGGGAATAATAGAAATGATCGGAGTCGAAGAAGAGGAAGACTGTCATACAGCATGGGGGATCAAGTACCTCTTCACGGGAGTTGATGGAGAAGAACCCGGAAAATATACTCATTGCGAGCTCGATCCTTCTTTCTTGCTGAGTTTAAGTTGTGGGATCATACCGTTTGCCAACCACGATCATGCAAGGAGGACACTCTACCAATCTGCGAAGCACTCCGGACAAGCCATCGGCTTTTTCTCAACAAATCCGAATATCAGATTGGATACAGTGTCTCACAAGCTGTATTACCCCCAGAAGCCGCTTTTCCGGACCGTGCTATCTGATTGTCTCGGAAAGCCAGAGTTCTTCAATGGGCAAAATGCGATTGTGGCTGTGAATGTGCACTTTGGGTATAACCAGGAGGATTCCTTGGTCATGAGTCGGGCTTCCATGGAACGTGGGATGTTTCGCTCAGAGCATGTTAGGAGTTACAAATCTGAAGTGGAAAACAAGGAGTCTGAAAAAAAGAGTAGAGTACCAGATGATGTCTTTGCAAAGATGCATAGTGAGGTGGGGCGTGCTGACTGTTTAGACGACGAAGGTTTTCCATTTGTTGGCGCAAACTTGGAAAGCCGTGATATTATCATTGGCAGGCGCACCGCGGCTGGTGCTGACCACAGTTTGAAACTAAAACATACTGAGAGGGGCATTGTACAGAAAGTAGTCGTGTCTTCCAACAATGATGGAAAGAATTTTGCTACTGTAGCTCTAAGACAGGTAGCCTTGTCTCCCACTCTCTACATGTATTCGTTTTACGTCCACCTTACTCAATAATTTTACCACTATGTGAATCTTGAAATGAAAAATGCTGATGGAATCAGTTGTTTAGTCAACTCAATAGTTTGTTGATTGATCCAGGTTCGCTCTCCTTGTCTCGGCGACAAATTTTCTAGCATGCATGGGCAGAAGGGTGTGCTCGGTTTCCTGGAATCGCAAGAAAATCTCCCGTTCACTATACAAGGTATAGTTCCAGATGTTGTCATCAACCCGCATGCCTTTCCTTCAAGGCAAACACCTGGACAGCTTCTGGAGGCCGCCCTAGGGAAGGTCATTGCCCTTTCACGTGGCGGCTCATCCAAATATGCCACCCCTTTCTCCACTCTTACTGTTGAGTCCATAGCTGAGCAACTTCACAAGTAAGCTTTACTTCATATATTGAAAACGTATTTGACCATTGGACTAGTATACATTTACGACTAGTTCAAGCTTACACTTTTGGTGAAAACTGCAACACATCTATTGAGAAATTCTTGGGGAGTCCTGTTATAGTTAAAGAGTTTGTTGTGGTTGTTTTTCCTGAATGATCGAAGTTTTCCTATTTGATTGGTCGTCTAAGATTGCAGTTGTTAATGCAAGTATAGTCATTTCTATAAACTTCCTAAGGGTCCCTTATAGTACATAAATATCACTGTAAAGTGTATAAACCAGCTAGCAAAGCTTGCCTGTTGTCATAGGAGAAACCGGGATAGGAAACTAGAAGCACCTTAGAGTTGTACATTTTACCTGGAAACTACAAGGGAGCGGTATTTCCCATTTCCGTTACCTAGGAAAATTCGGAAACACATTTCTGTTTCCCTATGTATTGTTCTTCTCGTTTACCATTTCTGTACCCATTTCTGTGTAATGTAGTGTTGTAACCTGTAATAGAATTTATGATCAATTTATCGTGCCTTTGGATCGCCCTTTTTTGTTCGTGCATTGACACTGTGACTGCAGGGCCGGATTCTCTAGATGGGGGGATGAACGAGTATACAATGGTCGGACCGGGGAAAAGATCCAAACTATGATCTTCATGGGGCCGACTTTCTACCAGCGCTTGGTGCACATGGCGGAGGACAAGGTGAAATTCCGGAACACGGGGCCAGTGCACCCGCTGACGAGGCAGCCGGTGGCGGACAGGAAGCGGTTTGGAGGGGTGAAATTCGGGGAGATGGAGCGGGACTGCCTGATCGCCCACGGGGCCTCCACCAACCTCCATGAGCGACTGTTCACACTCAGTGACGCCACTCAGATGCACGTATGTCGCAAGTGCAACAATGTAGCGAACGTGATGGTGCGAGCTGGTGGAACTGCAGGGAGGAGGAAGATCCGGGGGCCATACTGTCGATTCTGCGACGCGGCAGAAGAGATTGTGAAGGTAAATGTGCCATATGGGGCCAAGCTCCTCTGCCAAGAGCTCTTCAGCATGGGCATCTCCCTCAAATTTGAGACCCAGCTTTCATGAAACTTTGCTTGGCTCCTGCAATGGAACATAACTGCAAATAAGTGGTTTTTAAGTTTTTGGTAAAGATTGTGGGTAGGAGGTGTGTAGTAAATATTTGTTGTGCCACCTAGTTGCTGACTTGCTGACAGTTGCTGTGCTGAAACTGGTTGTGTTTGTGTAATGTGTTTCCTGTTTCTCCTCTTTATCTTAAGGTGCTGAATGCTGATTCTGACAGGTTCACTCCTTTGGTGGAGCTTCTAATACTTTGGTTTGCATATTTTAGTTTTGGAAAAATGATAGGAGGGATTGAAAATCGCCTCAAACAATGGCGGAGCCTCAAGCTCAACAAAGAGGGGGTCGAACATTACTACAAAAAAAAAATTGTTTAAGGTTAGAACTCGGACAATCCAAGAGTGTCACCCTCACGAGTCACGCCTAATCAACTAATCGGATCATGTTATGCCTAATGTAATCTAGATGCATATGCACTAAGGGTTATGGATACATAGTTAGATAGGCTAGAAACTAGATCCATGTCTTAGGTGGCTCAAGACCTTGGTCAAGTTGAAGAAGCTCGGCTAGCCTCAATGGGTTCCATGGCGCCAAAGTTACTTTATGTGGGTCAGAGGCCTTAAGCTAAAACTTAAGACTTTGGCCCATTACTGTAGCTGAGGCCCATCTCTCTGCTTCCACGGCCCACATTTTCTGAAGACGCTCCAACGGCTCACTTCTGTCCTTGCTAGTTGAAACGCTGCGTTTCCTTTAGTTAGGGCTCGGGTATAAAGCCTCGTCTTTGGAAACCCTAAAGGGTTGAGAGCTTCAGTTTATCGCTTCCGCCTCCGAAAAGAGAGAGAGAGAGAGCAGGAAACCCTAGTGGCGATTCGGCGACGCTTGCTGTTTCAACACTCCGACGAGCTTGAATCTCAAGCTCCTGATGTGATCCAAGGAGTCCGAACTCAACATAGGAAGAAGGCGCTGCTTGGTGCTCAAAATCAGCTCTTCACCGGCTTCTGTTCATCTTCGTCTTCTCAGATGAAGTGAAAGGGAGTATCTGTTCCTATTTCTCGAGTCTCACCTTGATTACCTGCTTGCTTGAGCCGCTAGATCTAGAATCGTTTACTAGCATATCTGTCATTTGTATCCATGACCTGTATTCGATCATACTTAGTGGATTCTTGGGTTTGAGTCTCTCCCTCTTGAGGCTCCGCATAGTAGGGTAACCGAACTGCGTCACCAATCTGTGTGTTCTCTCTCTCTCTTTCGTTTATCTTTGCTTAGCTCTCCTTTATCTCTGTTCTAGGGTTTAGATTCGAAATCTGTTTTAACAGATCAATTGAATTAACCATTTAAGAATTTATATTTACTTTATTTGAATCACTCTACATAATCACTAATAACATCAATTTAATTCTACCTATTGGGATAAAATTTTCACAATCTTTACTGCAATTGAGATAGGAGGGCTTTAAAATCGCCTTAATGCCCTCAAATCACATATATTTATATCATACAAATTCGAACCCAAAATAACATGATTGGGTTAAATAAAGTGTATATGTCACACCTCCAACTCATTTTAATTCAAATTATTAAGATTTGAAATAATCATATAAATACTCAAATAAAATGAATAAACTCAAGTTTTGAAGTTAACATTGATCTAGTTGATTAGATGAATTTGTTTTTTTTTTAGCAAAACTTTACTGTCTCGTTTCATCTCATTAGCTAAAATTACATTAATATCATATGGTAAAGGAATAACATAAAAACACAACGAAGAGGTAATAGACTTAATAGCCGTCATACTATGTTCCACCTTATTTTTCTTGTGTTGCACATACGATGCGACCATATAACACCGTTAAAACTATTGAATAACCTTTAAATGGGAGGCGCGTTCCTCCTCACGTGGACGCGCTTGAGGTGGCAGAGAGGCGATCGGAGGGCGCTTGAGGAGGCGCCTTTGGATAATTGTTAATTTGTTTCTAATTTGTCGAGCAACTCTAACCCTAACAATTAAATGGGAAGGACTTAGTTGTGTAATTTGATAGAATTCATTTTGTCAATAGTCGTTTCAACATTTTGTCAATAGCCCGTATGCTTATTTTTTGGTCAAATTCTAGAAAACCACCCCTTACATACCCATTTTGTACAAAATAACTCTTTAAATAAAACATTATAAGAAACTACCCTTTAAAAGCTAAATATTTGCAAAAGAACACTCATCCCACCTTTTACGTTAAGTTAAGTTTGATGTTAAAATGCAAAATTACTATTTTCTCTTTTATCACTAATTTCTTGGTTCATCCCACCTTTTACGTTAAGTTAAGGTTAGATGTGTGGTCTTTACAAGCATCTAACTTTTAAAGGGTGACTTACTGCAATCATTAATTTAAGGGGTGATTTTGTGCAAATAATGTATTTAAAGGGCGGTTTTCTAGAAGTTTGCCTAATTTTCGCTGTATTCATCTCCAAAAATAAAGTAAAAATCTGTATAAAACCTTTCCCCGTTCTTCATCCTCGCTCAAAATTCAAAAAGTTTCGATTTCCCGGCAATTAGTTTTGGCTAGGTCACATCGAATCAGAGATCCGAAAACCTAATCTCTTTTTCTTCATTTCGCAATCCTGTTCTTGCTGCTTAATTCGTTCTATCACAGGTAGAATCGGTTTCCCTAGGGTTTGAGAGTTTGTTAGTGCTGTAATCGTTAGAATCGATTTGGTTTTCGTATTTTGTTCTTCGAGTTAATTGTTGATTTCGCTTTGATTTTACTGGATCTGTCGATTATTGTTCTCTGACGAGTTCAACCGTTTCGTAGATCGTATTGGATGGAAGGAATGGAGAGAATCGTGGCTTCGGTCAGTGGCTACCACGGTTCCGAGCGATTTAAGCTCATCAAGTTAATTTCCCTCTCCGGTGCCAGCTATGTTGGAGCTTTTTCCAGATCAATTACGCATTTGGTTAGTCTCCTATTTTCTTCCTTATATCAGCTTATTGTTTGTTTTGTCTCTTAATTTTGTTATCGATTTCTGTTGGTTTGTATCTAAAATCTTGACGGAGTTTAGAATAGTACTTTTATTAGTAGCAGATTCATAATCTGAAGATCGTATGCCTGATCTCTTGGAATTACATTTTTTATAGTGATGGGGTTTCAAACGAATGCTATTTGTTATAGAATATACAGTAGGGTCGTTAAAGTTGATTCATAGTGAATAGTGCTATGAGATTTTACATTCTGAGCCAAAGTATAAGAATTATGATCTGAATTATTCTATATGCTGTAGTGTTTTGTGGAGCTTTCAATGAGTCTATGGTAATGTGGATAGGTTTGTTGGAAATTTGAAGGCGAAAAGTATAAGCTAGCCAAGAAGTTTGGCACTAAAATTGTCAATCACCGATGGATCGAGGACTGCATAAAGGAAGGGAAGCGTATCTCAGAACAACCATACACTCAGCTGAGGTAGTAAAATAGAGAGTCATGTACTATGTTTCCAACAATTTTATTTATCGTACTGAAGCAACATGTATTTGTTGAATCTCAATCTTCTTGCAGTGGAAAACAAGTGGGTTCCCTATTATTGGAAGTTCCAGCTGTTTCAGATGTAGGTGTGTTGAGAGAGAACAAATTGGTTTTGAACAGTGTATATAAATCCTGCACTGTTCCATACCAAAAAATAAATAAATCCTGCACTGATCCTGTTGTTGACGTTGAATATGAAAACACAGAACATCATGAATGGGATGACAGATGGTTTTTCAATAAGGTAGCGTTATAATCTTTCTATGCTGCTTGAATTTGCAGAAGTTATTTGTTTGAACTCCTTAATTTATGAGCTATCTGAAGTCATTCCTACATCAATTCTTGTTAGAGCTGTAGCAGTTCTTTGATTCAATCTAAATGATTATTTGAAGGGGACATTTTTGTTTTATATCATTGTTGTATTGTCAGTTTTCACTAATTTCGTTATCATCTTATGACTAGTCAATCCAATATTTGTTTGATTCCTATTCCAGGTGAAAAAGCAGGAACTGCGTTGTGTACTACTTTAATGTGGTTTGTCTGACTCCAAAGTCCAAAGTAAAAATAAAAATAAAAATGGATTGGTCTCAAACGTTTTTGTTCTCAGCAAATGTGGCAATCTGCAGCATTGCCTTACAAATCAGCCACGACTAATTGTATTGATTCTGTGGCCAATAGTATTTAGTTGATTTCTTTTCTTTGGGAAGCATACCTAGATTTTTGCTGATGTTCTCTTTTAGATTAACTTTTTGAAATTTGCTCACTAGTTAAGTAGACTGCTTTTCCACAGTTACCACAATTTCCTTTGGGAAGCATACTTTTATTACTGCTGCTTGTTCAGGCTTATCAGTTTTATCAAACCAAAATGTCCTCGCTGTGCTCTGATTATCAGCTACTCGAAGAAATCAAGATTTGATGAAAATGTCTGATAAATTTAGAAATTAGAAGTTAACCTGCAGTTATAGTCACTGATAGTGATATTCGTTCGCTCTTGCAGTGTGAGGAATCAAGTAAAAGAGCTTCCAAACCTTCAAGGAAGCAGAAGAGGATTCATGATAGCAGCAGAGACACAATCTCAACTGATCCACCACGTACTAGTCGTCGGCTTGTCAAAGGCAATGTTAATAAATATCCCGTGGAATGTGTAAATAATAATGGAAAGGAATGCCTCACCAACGAAATTCTCAATGTTGATCAGAATGTTGCAAGTACGTCTAACAATTATAGTCTGAGAAATGGAAATGAAGCAAGGATAAGTGAGAGATCTGATGATGTCTCTACCAGCCAAAGGCGTGCTAGAAATCAAGGTTCATTTGAGAGGGAGGTAGTTGAAGTGCTTGATACTGGTGCCGAAGGTTTGATTTTTCAAAGAGAAGAGAGATTGACAGAGCCAGAAAGAGCCTTGGAGGATACTATCTTTGATGGTGCTGAATATGTAAAAGATGAGCTGAAAATTGCAGATCCAGTTGAACAATCTGCAAGAAGTCCCACTTCATTGGATTTGTCATGTGTGATATGTTGGACTGATTTCTGTTCAACGAGGGGAGTTCTTCCTTGTGGGCATCGATTTTGTTTTCCGTGCATCCAAAACTGGGCTGATTCCTTGGTATGCAGTTATCATTTCTTTAAAATTTCATGATTATCATGATATCATACATGCACACTCTATGAAAGCCACGGCTGATCTGATTTAAAAGTTCGTGTGTTTGCATTAGATTCCAAGCCTTGATAACAGTAAGCCATAGTATCTTCTTGAATGCTGCAATAAATTAAGGGATGGGAAGAATATTTCATCCAGACTGCCTTAATTATCTCTTATTCCAGTATTAATATAATTGTGGCCCTTTGAAGAAGGGATATATTTAGCACATCGTTGAGTAGTTGTAGTCAGTCTAGTTTCTTATTTCAAGTATGGGGGTTAGATTGATGAAGGACACGATTAAGAGTGGTTGCCTATTTACCTTTATTTTGGACTTTGTATGCAAACATTCATTCATCTGTTCAAGGAAATAAGTACTGTCCTGGTAAAATTTTGTTGCAGGTTTCAAAAGGAAAGACATCAACATGCCCTTTGTGCAAGGCTACTTTCATGACCATTACAAAAGTGGGCGATGCAGATTGCAGGGACCAGAAAATATATTCTCAGACTATTCCTTGTGCCTCATCAACACAGGATATATTTATCCTTCCTGATGATCTACCTGTTTTTAGCAATATGCAGGTAATTAATAGTTGCTTTTGCTTGTAGGCGTAATTTGGGAGTCTTAAATTGAAATGTCTGCAGGCAGTAAATTGTTATTTCTTCTGGATATAGGTTTTAAGCATATCTGCCTCACACAAGCCCGCAACATAAATATTATAGTTTGCTTTTGCCGTGACAAGGATATAATATGCTATGCCTCAATTTACTATGATGCAGTAAACGTTTTCATTGTGAAAATGGATCTCCTAATATATGTAGTTTTCTTTCAAAACCTGAGAGCCTTGATTGAGTATGCTAGCTGGATTTGACATCTTATTTCTGTTTATTTTCTACTGTTGTGAATTGTGATCATATTAGGTAGCAAACCTTAGAGTGGCATTTTGCTTTTTTATTATTTTTGACATTACTCTTGTCAAGTTCTTGCACAGTTGCTGAACTTAATATAGGATTCCAAGATCACAATATATCAGACCTTTTATTAACAGTTTCCCCACTCTATACATGGCTACTAATCCACTGCTCGTTCATAATACAGGTGTCATCCGTCGAGCCAGTTTGTTGCGAATGCCATCTTCGAGAGCCTGAAGACCTCCTTGTGCAGTGTGACTCTTGCCACATTAGATGTATCCACTGCTATTGCCTTGACCCGCCGTTATTTCCTTGGAAATGTAGTGGCTGCAAGGATCGCCGGATGTTCTATTAGCGATTTTAGAAGTTGCTTCATCTTGAATTGGATTTATCCACTTGCTTCTGGCTCACAAGTGAATTTGTAGGGTGGTTTTATTTGACAATTTCTAGCATCATTTCCGTGTTTCGAGTAAGAAGGCAACGACCATTAGTTGTCACTAGAAACAAGAGTTGTTGTTAACCTTGGACATCTGAAATTTAAGCAACATTTCACATTTACTTGTTGTGAGTTGTGACCATTCAATGATATGTTGCATTTTGCGTCAAAAGACGTTAAAAGTATGGATGGACAAAGGGGAAATAACGCTACACTAGGCAAGTAGGCACATGTGTAAAAATATACTCTCTGTTATTTTAGGATGATAAAAAACTATATAAAATATTAATATTTTTATAGTTTTTATAAAAAATTTTTTTATCAATTTTGTAGTTACTATTAATAAGTACAAAATTGTTATAAAAAATTTATTAAAAAAATGATTATTTTATATAGTTTTTGTCATCGTAAAAACATGTGTATAAATAATAAACGACATGTTTTTCCAAATGAAGATAGTATAATATACATTTTTTAGCTCTTTAAAATACGTGCTGAAAAATCAAACTTCTTATATTTTTTTTTATCGGAGAGAGTATTATTATGATAAAACAAAGAGAGGGACTTCTTAATTACACAATATTTGTTCATCAATCTTCCATTTTCCTTAATTAATGTAGTAATTCATAAAACTTCTTAAATACTTGCTCGAATGAAGTATTTTTCATTCAATGGAGCAACCCCCGCCCCCCCCCCCCCCCCCCCCCCCCCCCCAATAAATATACAGATGTTTAGCTTTTGTGAAATCTTTTCATCTATTTTGACCTATGTAAAATCTCTTATCAACTTACCTCTTGAATATCCAAATCCACTATAATACTACTACTTCACTATCTTTTCTTTGATGGATCAATTAACACATAGGTTGTGCAATATTGATTTTTTTTTCGGATTCAATGTGCAATATTGATTTTTTTTTTGGATTCAATGTGCAATATTGAATTTAAGGGGTATTTTTATGTAAACCAACGTATTTAATGGGTGGTTTCATGCAATTTGATTTAAAAAAAAATCAAAAACAAAAATCAAGAGTGTGTGGAGTTAAAAAAATGACTAAAATTTAAAAACAGTTGAAATTGAAATTTTGTGTAAAATAAATGTTGAAAGATTATGGAATAATATAAACACCGTGTGGAACGAAAAAAGAGTTTATTTGTGAAAAGTGGGGTTTATTTGGTTGTTATTAGGGGTATTATGGTAATTTCAAACCAAATAAACACCAAAAAAAACTTGTTTCTTTAGCTTTTTTTTAACTCTTTTTTTTACTATAAACTAGTTAAAATGAGCACTAATACACCGCATAAATATAAACTACCTAATTCTACTACTATTTTAGCTGTTTAAATGTGAAGCCATACACACCTACTTCACTAACTTTTCTTTCATGGATCAATTAACACATGGGTTGTGCAATACTGAGTTTTTTTTTTTTGGATTCAATGTGCAATATTGAATTTAAAGGGTAGTTTTATGTAAACCAACGTATTTAATGGGTGGTTTCATGCAATTTGATTTAAAAAAAAAAAAACAAAAATCAGGAGTCACTTACATCAAAAAATTGTTTTTTTTTTAAAGATCTGATTTCTCCCAAAGTGGCAAACCTCTCTCTGTCTCGTTCACCCTTTACCTGATTGATAGCTAAATCTCAGCCCACCCCGTTTTCGATCTCTAGAGTTCATTTTCTCAGATTGGAGTAGATTCGATCTCCACAGCTACAGTCTTTGAATTCGCCATTGATTTGAATCATCCACCTCTCGATCTTCCTCCATTTCGTTGCTCAATTCATGTCGGAACAAATCCGTATTCATCCAGAGCGCTAGACCGAGAGAAAGAGAGCGGTGGATTCGTGAACAGATAAGCGATTTGTGTAAGTCAAATTCGGTGTTCTTCGTCTCGCCAATGACTTGACTAATTTATCGTCCGAATCTGGGAGTTTCAGCGGCGAATTTCGGTTTTGATTTTAGTTGTTTTTGTTCACTTGTGTGTGTGTGTGTGTGTGTGTTTGCAGGATGGATTACATTCCTCAGCAGAGGGAGGCGGGGCAGCTCAATCTCCGTGGTGCTGGGGGAGCGAAGGCGCGAAATGGACTGTTCCATTTCGATAAAAATTTGGGGAGTAAATTTGAAGGTTTCACATCCAGGGCGAGAATCGGAGCTCTTATAGGGTTAGCATTGGTGGTTGCTCTTGCTGGTAGTTATGGATTGCTTAGGCCAACTCCCAACGGTTGTGCGATGACTTACATGTATCCTACCTACATCCCGATTCCTACTCCCCAAAACCTGTCATCAAGCAGGTATGCTTTGTATCTGTACCATGAAGGATGGAAGAAGATTGACTTTAATGAGCATTTGAAGAACATCAATGGCATTCCTGTTCTTTTTATCCCTGGAAGCAGCGGCAGCTATAAGCAGGCAAGTTTACCTGGCATTGTTTTCTCCTTACTTGCATCAGAGTTTAGAAATTTTGTAAAAATTAACGGATAAGTCAATGCATCTTCGTACTTGCACTGGATCTTTCATTAATGTATGCAGTATGCTGGATAATTACCTTAATTGGATCTTTCATTACTGGATTCTGGATAATTACTTTAATTGGATCTTTCATTAATGGATTCTGGATAATTGCTTTAATTAGGTTGATTTGCATGGAATTTTTTTAAAAAATACCATATTGGTCAATGCAGCTCCATACTTGCACTTGATCTTTCATTAATGGATATTGGTGACAGAGACTTGTGTGATGCTCTATATTAGCTTAAAGTGCGGAAAGCCATGTGAAGTTTTGTAGTTATCTATAGGGATTGTATTTGCCTGGTTCAATTTTTACATCGGAAGAAAAATCTGCGCTGTGCTCTCATTCAATAATGAACCGAGTTGATTTCTTTAGCAATTCCTATGTTAAAATGTACAATAAAACAAGAAATACAGGGAAGCTCTTACAATACGTTGTCTTTTGTTTTTAGGTTAGGGAGTTTGAAGGAAAATTTTGGTATGTTAGTAGTATATCTGTTTGGGAATAGTCAGAGCTATGTTATGTAGGCGTGTTTAACACAAGTGATAAGGTTTGTTTGCTCTAGGGAAATGATGTTTCCTGCAAATAATATGATCCTTGAAACTTGGCTGAACGTGGGTTCAGTGACACCTGCTGCTTGATTGCACATTGTGCCCTTTTCTTCTCTGTGTGCAATGTGGGACTACAGCATGAGACTTTCCATAATGCACTTTGCTTCTAGATGCATGAATCCCTTATCAGTAAAACTTATTTCCTTACGATGACCATAAATAGTAACATAGATATATTGTGAACAGCTGAACAAAAGTTGAATTTACTTTTAGATACTTCTATGCAATCAATATGCACATAAGCCGTTGAGAAAATAGTTATTGCGGTTTGCAGATTCTTGGAGTATAACTACGTACAAGCAATCAATACACTCATACCTTGTCAATTATATATAGGGCCTCCTGTTTCAATGGGTCTTATTTGTTGCCTTTTCTTCTCGCAGGTGCGTTCGATTGCAAAAGAGTCCCATTGGGCATATACAACAGGGCCACTTGAGCGAACCTTTTACCGGGAAGCTTCCCTGGCTATGAATGCTTCTGTTTCTCTACCGAATCAATATTCACGAACTCTAGACTGGTTTGCTGTGGATCTTGAAGGTGAACATTCTGCAATGGATGGTCAAATATTAGAAGAGCACACAGAATATGTTGTGTACTGCATCCATAGGGTATAAGTTTATTTGCTTCATGAAATTTGTTTATCATTTTTCATTCACAAACTTGAAATTCTTTCGTTCAGAGTAAATGATGCCTTTACTTGTTTTCCTTCAGAAGAATATATTTAGGGCTTGTATTTTTCCTTGAATTTGTAAAATCATTTGTATCTCAGTACCTTTACTTGGTTTGCCTTTTTTTTTTAAATAATGAGAACTGGGTTTGAAAGCAGATTTTGGATCAATATAAAGAGTCCTATGAGGCTCGGGCTAAAGAAGGGGCTGCAGGATCTGTAGATTTGCCAAAAAGTGTGATATTGTTTGGTCATTCTGTTGGAGGTTTTGTCGCTAGAGCTGCAGTGGTTCATCCGCATCTGAGGAAGTCTGCAGTTGAAACTATTGTTTCACTTTCAAGCCCCCACCAGTGAGTCTTATTTCTTTCATGTGCACTAGTTTTTGGAAACTCACATGCTCATTAGTATTTTTGATGGTGTTTGCTTTATTCAGGTCACCTCCTATTGCATTGCAGCCATCTATTGGTTGGTACTATGCATCAACAAATCAGAAATGGAGAGAAGGATATGAGACCCAATTATCTCCTGCTGGGAATTACGTCATGGACCCTGTACTGTCAAATGTGATTGTTATCTCAATCTCTGGAGGTATCAATGATTACCAGGTATTCACTTTATGATCCATGTGTACTAGTTGTGCCAGGCTGCTGGCTGGCTTATATATTTTTCTGTGTTTGATTATTTACTCTTTTTGTTTGGTATATGGGTGTTTATTTGCTTGCTAATCCTAAAAAATTATTCAATGGTGTCCTTGTCTGATCAAATAGATCTTCCCACTGACATGTTTGGTTCCTCGGCTGTTAAGGTGCGGACAAAGCTAGAAACTCTTGATGGCATTGTGCCTTCCAGCCATGGTTTCATGATTAGTAGTACAAGCATGAAGAATGTATGGTTGTCAATGGAACATCAATCAATTTTGTGGTGCAACCAACTAATAGTGCAAGTAAGTTATGATTCTCTCTTCTCCCAACCCCCATCCTTGCAAGTTTCAAGATTGTGATGGCTGATTTTTTTTCTCTCCCGATTTTTGTGTCAGGTATCACATACCCTCCTTAGTTTGGTAGACCCTAAAACTGGTCAACCATTTCATGAAAGTCAAAGAAGATTAGCAGTATTTGCAAAAATGTTGCAAAGCGGGGTGGCACCAAATTTCAACTGGATGGAGCAATCTCAGCCAAGTTCTGTAGCATCAAATGATGGAGAAAGCTCTACAGGTTTATCACCTTCCTTCATGTATATATATTCTTCAAAGTCATTTCTGATTCCTGTGTTTTACATTCCTAATTTTGGAAAGAAATATTTACTGTTAATATGGATAGTAAGTCCATCTCTATTCTCTACCCATTCACCTATCCTGTTATTGCTAAACCAGTCTACATGTGGCTGTCTTAGTTACAGTTCATGCCACAGTCTACAATAAGAAATTTTGTTGGATGCTTTGAATTGATGCTGCTGTAATCATTTTTCTAGCAAGCTTATTTTTCTTCTGCTCTTCCTTGATTTAGTGTTCTGTGATGGTTAGTATCTTGTCGTCATTATAAAAAAATAGACATTAGATTCTTGGGAGGTTTTTAAAATCCATTGTGGCTTCATGACTCATCCATCTTGAAAAAATGTACTTGCTTTTAGTCTTTTACAGAACATTTTCCCACATTTATTGCTTCCGATAATCTCTAACTTGCTCCAGTATTCTCACCAACCACCCAGAGGAGTTTCAACTTTAAATACATGCTTTTATCTTCAAAAAATGAAGAGAAGAATGTTTTTACTTTTGGATTTGCTCTAAAGGAAACATGTAGTTCTTTTTGCATTGCTTGTCCTCATTGCTTCATGCTACATTGGATTTCATTTATATTTTCTTATACTTTCAGTGTCTCAAGTACAGCCTGAATATGCTTGTCCCAAGAATGTTCAATGGGGTGATGATGGCCTTGAGAAAGACCTCTATATTCAGACAACAACACTTACAGTCTTAGCTATGGATGGCCGCAGGCGGTGGTTAGATATACAGAAGCTGGTTAGTTTTGCTATATGTATAGCTATATGAAAGTCCATATGGTACTAGTTTAAGTTTTATATACTCTGTATCTAACTTACTAAAGAATGCAAGTGAGAAGAAGAGTGATGAAATAAATAAGTAATGTAAAAGATTGATTATGCTGGTCATAACTGCATGGAACTTCCTGTGCTTTCAACTTCTCTGCTGGTTTCCTGCATTCATTCGAATGCTTACTGTATTCATTGAGCTTTGATAGGGATATGATGTTCTGTTAAAATGATTTACAAAGGCTCCATTGAGGCATTATAAAATTTTGAACTTTAGTAGATGGAATGGTTAGAAATGTCCGTTTTGCATTTTTGCAAATATTGTTACAATGATATCATCATTGCATGTGTTTTAGGGTTCAAATGGAACAAGCCACTTTGTACTTGTGACAAACCTTTCTCCATGTTATGGTGTGAGAATTCATCTTTGGCCAGAGAAGGGAAGAGTTTCATCAGATCTGTTAGAAAGTCAAAGAAGTGTAGAAATGACGTCTAAGATGGTGCATATCCCATCTGGCCCAACACCAAAGCAGGTATGATGCATGTGTCAAAGTAACATGAGGAAGATTTTGCTTGCGAGTTTTTTCCCCAAGCTGTATCACCTCATTCCCATCACACTAAAACCCCTTCTCTTTGTATTTTATGGCTGTTATATGGATAAGTACTTATTTTACCCCTGAATTTTTTAATCAATATACAGATTGAACCTGGTAGTCAGACTGAACAACCTCCCCCCTCTGGCATGTTTTGGCTGAGTCCTAAGGATATGGAAGGTTACAGATTTATAACTATCTCAGTTGCTCCACGTCCGGTATATTCATAAACCTAGATGTCTTGTTCTGATTGTTTTGTTGTGTAGCATCCTGAGTTGACTAATTATGCTTGAATATCTTTTTTTCAGACTGTTTCTGGTAGACCCCCACCAGCCGCTTCCATGGCAGTTGGACAGTTCTTTAATCCGAGAGATGGGAATTTAGAACTGTCTCCATTGTCACTGCTTCATTCAGCATATTCTGAGCAGGTTTTAATTGTTTGCTATGGGAAATAATAGGGGCTAAAATATATAGTGGCTTGGATGTTTATGACGGATTTTTATTATCTTTATTCATGCAGTATACGGAATTTAAGGAGGATCATCCTCTAGCTGTCAATATTTCTTCCTCTACCAGCTTTGGCCTATTACCAGTCACAGTGTCCTTGAGGATGACAGGATGTGGAATTAAAAATTCAGGGGAGGCTGGAGATGCAGAAAGGAAGGGTAAGCAAACATCCACATGAAAAAAAAAGAATCCATGAACTGACCTTTATTCATTTATTCATATTATCTTCTTGTAAAATTCCTATCTTAAACTTAACTACAACAACAACAGTGAACTAAGTATATCTCACTGAAAGCAGGGATTGGAGGGTCAAGGTGTACACACCCTTTTGGGTAGAAATGGATTTTGAACATTCATGTTTACCCCTGCTCTATCCAGCTCTTTGGACCATGCCGAGTTGTTCCATTCTTGATTTTGAATCTTTGCTGTACTTATTATCTTATTTCATCATAAGATAAGGGGATTTTATTTATTTTTAATCAACTTCAAATGATTGGCAAATTCTAGGCCTGTCAGCGATGAGTAAGAAGAAGTATTAAACATTTACCTATCCACAGGAGTTAATTTGACCTTCAAAATAATAATAATAATAATAATAATAATAATAATAATAATAATAATGATGACGACGACGATGATGATCATAGGGTATTTCTAATATGTGCCCATGGGCACACATCAAGAACCAAAAAAGGAAAGAAAACCCTAGTGTTGTGTGCATAAACACTAGGAGCTAATGCATTAAAAAAGGTAATATTTTTTTTTAATAAACTCTTTCCAAAAAAGGAGGTTTTTAATGTTTGCATCGACCCTAAGAAAGCAATTTTTAAAAAAGATAAAATAATTTAATTTTAGAAAATCTTTCTCAATCAAGCTTCTTATCCCTTGGGTCTTGGCTTATTCATGCTTGAAATCAGTATTTGTGTTGCTTAATGAGGATTCTTATCTGGTGTCATCTCTCAAAAAATTTGATGGAAAATGCCTATAGACCCTGAAACTTTCCACTTTTGCTTGTATATTTGGTTTGACTAGATTCAATTTTATACTGATATGAAATATGCTCTCAACAAGGGCTCTGTAAGCTGCGCTGCTTTCCACCTGTAGCACTTGCCTGGGATTCATTATCTGGTCTTCACGTGTACCCAAATTTGCAGTCAGAGACACTGGTTGTAGATTCAGCACCGGCACTTTGGAATTCGGCGCAAGGATCAGAGGAAACCACTGTTTTGTTATTGGTAGGAGGTCACTTATTTGATTTTTCATGTTGTCCATTTTTACTTGTATACAGCTACTCACCCTAGGGTGGTAGGGTTTTAATATTTCCTTTCGTCATCAACATTTGATTTTTTAAACTATTGTGCAGATTGATCCACACTGTGCTTTTGAAATTAGTTATTCTGTCTCTTCCACTGGTTCTGCAAGCAGATTTCTGCTTTTGTATTGTGCAAAGGTACTGAGAATCTCTTACAATGTTTTAGTATCATCTGTTCTCTGTCCATTGCATTCACTGAAGAGTTGGTAATAGAGTTGTAGTGAATTCAATGTATTTTAATGTGTAGATGATTTCCTACTGAGCTTCAATAAACAGTCCTTGCAATTTCTGTTTTGGGAGTGTGTTTTGACATGGCCCAATGAATGAAGGTGGCTACTTCTAATCAGTGACAAACTGAATCTGTGCTTTCTAGTTTTACTCTGTTTGAACGGAAGGTTTCTTTTTTTTTTTCTAAGCTATTCATTTCTGATCCTTTTGTTTGGGGGTTGGGGCAGCTCTTGCCAAGCAATCCTAACTTCTTCATTACATTGATTGAAAGATGTTATTTTCATTCGAATGGATTATTTGAGGGGTATGGTATTGAAATTGATGTTTATAACTTGAACATGATGTATATACTACTACCTTACAGTTTATATTCAGTTAAACTCCATGAAAATATTCATGATTTTTAACTCATCGATTGCAGATAGCTGGTTTATCCATTGCTGCTGTATTTTTCGCTCTTATGAGGCAAGCACGTGCTTGGGAACTTGGTTTGCCTGTACCCTCATTGCTGATGGCTGTTGAGTATAATATGAGATTTCCACTACCGCTTCTGCTCACGACAGTCGCACCACTTTTAATGGCATTTTTACTATCACTTCTAATGGCGTGGCCACTTCCAGCAGCTGGAAACTTTCTTGTGGTATCCCTAAGCTGCTATATGGTTGCTAATGGCTTCATAGTTATTCTGATATCGATCTCCAAACTGTTCTTATATGTAGCTGCCGGTATACATGTTTTCTTGAAAAAAAGGTTTGTACCTTCCCATGTAACCTTTTGCTATAGTTTAGGAGCTGAAGGTTTGATTGCGGCTATTATGATACACAGTTTCTTGTAACACCTTTCCATTTCATTTAGTTTGAGCCACACATGTTTTCAGATGATTTATTATGTTAACTTGACCTGATATCTGACCAAGCAGAATTGAAGTATTAGTTTCTATTTAGTTTCTTGTAGTAGCACCATTCTGTTTAGTTTCTAGTCAGACACTCTATGCCATAATGATTTGCTAATAAAAGGGCACACAAGAGTTTAATATGTTGAGCCAAGATGCAAAGTTTAACCCATGGAGATAATTTCTTTTGTTGTCTGAAACTGAAAACAGAAGTTGCATCGTCTAATTTAGCATTGATCTTGACAAGTCAAAATGTGTTTTTTTTTTGCAATGATGATGATGTCATTAATGGAGCAGGCATGGAAAGAGGGATTTAGGGGATTCTTGTGTCTGGTTTAGTTTTTTAATTTATTAACCTGCTACATTATGCTTCTTGCTTCATTCTTTTCAGATGGCAAATTTGGAAGACAAACTTTTGTTTTGCCTTCATTCAGTGGTTCATCAATCTTTCATCCAGTTTCTTTTTGTTGAAGGTAATCAATTCTCTACTATTCAAGTGTTTTTTCAAGGCCTTTGGGCTTATTGGACCCTTGTCGTGGCTCGGGCTAACACCGTTCTCTATTCCGTATTCACATGTTACGATTGTTGTACCTTTGAGTTCCTTCTTTTCTGTGTAATCTACTGATCTTCAACTTCTTTTTTCCTTTTCATTTTTGAAACAGGTGGTAACCATCCTTAGACTCAATCCATTTCTTGTTACAGCGCTAGCTGCAATCCTTGTGGTTTGCTTGGTTCATCCAGCACTTGGTTTGTTCATACTGGTGCTATCCCATGCCATTTGCTGCCATAATGCGTTGTGCAGGTAGTCTTTGCAAAGCTTAGCTGCTTTGAATGTATCAAAATTTCTGCATTATTACAAGTTTAAATGTGGTTGTTATTGATATGCTAATTTATATGTGCCCTTTCTTTGATCCATGGCCATGGGCCATAAATCAAAATTTGGCAGAAGTTCCTAGTCTGCCTTCACATATTTGATATGGCTTCCCACTCCCCGGCTCTCAACTCTAGAATTTCACGTCTGGACTCAATTTTGGATATTTCATCTGGAGAAGTATGAACTTGAATTTTGGACAAATTTACACTATTGTGAGCTGTAAAGCATTGGATGCTGGAGGTCATTTTTGGTTGACCCTAGTGGTGCAAACTAAAATTATGTCTGCTGTCTGGGTTGAATCTTTGCATTCTCAACAACAGAGGTGTTTGAGTTTTGCAAAGTGCATGCCTTGTACAGTATTTTAAGATGGCTTTGCTATGAGTTATTGGCCTGGAATCCAAATCCAGAATTTGGGCGATGTGCATGTCCAGCCTTGTTTTCGTCTGATGGTTGGATTCTGCTGGCTTTGACCTTTTTTCCTAGGGACCTAAACTGAAATTTGCACAGAGCTTTACCTTTTAGCCTTTGGATTCTATGCTTCAGCTTTAGTAAAAGTTCAACTAGGAGTAGTTTTTGTAATTTATAACTCATGGGTCATTATTTGAGTTTGTATTGAACTTATTCCAAGGATTGGAACACTTTCATGAAATTTGCCGCATACAATTTTTTATAATTTGGTTCCATGGTTGGCTTATTTTGGTCTTGAAATTTCTGTTACAGCTATTTATCTGCTTCTTTCCGTAGCCTCACGCAGAAGAAGGAATCATTAGGTTCCAGAAACAGAGAAATAGATACTGCTGAGCATTATGTTTCACAGCGTGGTGGAGGGATGAAATACCGGTCTAGCTCTGAACCAGAACCAAATGGTTCAAATAGCCCTGAGTCTGCAAATAGCTTCAGCGACATGCAGTTAGAGATCTTCTACCACAGACACGGGTTGCTAATTCTGCATTTTCTGGCAACACTGATGTTTGGACCCTCTCTTCTAGCTTGGTTGCAGGTATGAGATGCCAACACTGATGCTACATTTTTATTTTTATTGCTTAATATTTAGGACAGATTTTACACTGCATATCTGGTGCTTCTTTGGAGAAATTAGAATTCAGGATGTGAGAGACATCGTCGCTTAAGGAATTTGGTTCATTTATCAAGAAATTACTTTCTGCATCGTATCTAAAGAGTTATTTCATGGTTTGTACCGATCCTGCGCTTCTTTGGTCATAGCATTCCTTCGCATAGTCTTGGGTTTGTTTGCTATAAGCCTAAAACATAATTCTTGCTCCTTTACTTGTCTATTCATTTATCTTTGTTTATAGAAATGACATTATGGATTTAGATGGCATTCACTTCTGCCCAATACCCAAAATACCTTTCAGAGTGACTATTGGGGATTTAGATTGTCCATTGACTTGTGCAAGTCAAACCCATTTTTCTTCTTCAAAATTTCCCTTCTTTCTGCTCATCCTGAATTATTAGTGCTTTTGCCTGTGGAGGGATCAGGAGAACTGATCTTTCACTATTTATTAAATTTCTCAAGATATATTAATACTCAAATGTGGTCGGAATCTGTCTTACTTGACAGAGTCAGTCTCTTGTGAGGTGATTCAACACTTATAACACTTATGATTCTTTTGTCCTGCAGAGAATAGGCTCAGGTCAGTACTTCCCACGGCTTCTAGATGCGATTCTTTGCATTGGTATCATCCTTCATGGCATCTGTGACGCAAATCCCGAATTTAGTTTCTTCTCCTTCTCTCTGCCCGGCTTTCCTGGGAAAAAAGTAAGGTTGAGCTTTCTTTACATGCTTGCCGGATACTTCTCCTTCCTAACCGGCCTGGCATTGGCTCCGTATAGAGCAGTATATGCTATGGCTACCATTGGAGTGATTTCGTTCATTCTGAGAGTAATCCAGAGGAAGAACAGAGAGAAAGGAGAGGCATATTTTACAAGCCGAAAGCATTCTCATCGGCATTGATCACCCTTTCTCTGCATATAGTTACATACAAAATAGAGCAGCTTCGTTTCCATCCGTATATTCTTTGCTTACTGTTGTATGATTTGCTTGATTGTTGTTGTAAGGGTCTGACATGTGAAAAAAGGTAGAAACAGAAAATTTTGGCCATTTTGATTTGTTCCATGTTGATGTGGATGTTGTTTTGGACTTGTTGCTCCTTCTAATTCTGTTCAAAATTAATGGGAGATATTAGAAACTTTTTTTGGGGGCAATTGTTCAACCATATGAACAGTTAACTGAACCTGTTTAATCTACTATTGGTTGTTTCAACAGCATATATTAGTGTTTACTTGGTTGTAATTTGAAGTTCTTAGCAGCACTCCTGTGACGAGTTTGGTTCCGACGGGTCGCGTGGGAGGGTCGACAAGGGGTTTCCCTACAACTGAGAAGTTCCTCTGCATAACCAATCTCTCATTACCAATTGTGTTGATTCTAGAAAAAAGAACACATTCTTGAGATTTGCTTGGTTTCAAAGGAGAAAAAAAAGGAAGAAGAGATGATTTTCAACATTATGCAGTTTAATGATTGTTTTTTTTCCCTTAAAAGTTCTTGTAAGATGTAACAATCTTTAACAATCAAGTAATTCCTATTTACCTGTCTTTATCTCAGATATCCTTTTCAGCATCCAACAATTCGACGAGGTGCATATCTCCCACGTCTTTTGAGAAGACAATGGGCAGCGGTTGGATTGCATGGATCTCTCACTCACAGCCTTTGACGCCACTTCTCGCCGATCGAGACCTCAATGTTATAATCCGAAAAGATGTTCATGGGTGGTGGTTTAGACCATCCACAAAGGTTTTGCTTAAAATATACACATTTGCACAAGGTGTGTAAAAATACACATCATTTTTTAGTAATTTGCTCCATTGATAAAATGTGCATTTTTTGCACATCATTCAAATACAATTCATTTAAAATAAGAAGGAAATCAACCCATAAAAAAATAAACCAATGAAATTGTCTTGCTTTTTGTAAAAGTTTATGCACATGGGGAGATGGTGTGCTCAAATTTGCACATCACATGCTCAAATGTGTACATTTGTACACACCCAAAACAACCAATGGAGCTCAAAAATGTCTAAAAAATACACATTTGCACATTTACACACCACCATTGTGGATGGTCTTAGCAGGGCCAAACCCACCCAAACCTTTCCCACACTGAAAAAAATCCTATTCCTCTTTTTCCATATCTCTTTTTTACTCTTAAATCTTAATACATTTCAATAGTTGGATTCCATATGAAATAAGTTCCATACTGGATATTGGATATTGATTTTTGATCAAGGGGTCATGGCCATATCCGACTCTTTAAAAATCTGCCTTTGAAAATGAATAAGATCGAATAATCAAAAGTTAATTTTAATCTCAATCATTGATCTTTTTAGTTCAATAACCCAAATTTGTTAACATTATATAGTATACACTATAAAGAGTTGTGTATATATGATTTATTGTCTCTCTATATATACGGAATGCAACCTCAAAAAGGATACATACATTAGATGTAATCCCTACAAATGTGAACACGTTAGACCCTAATAATATCGTTCCTCGTAGCATTGCCTTGAAGAGAAGGGATGGGAAAAGGAGACTCTTAGTTGTACATAGAAAGGATGTCTAAGGAGTTGAACACAAGAGCATTGGCTGATTGAACTAATTGAAATGAAAATTTTAGCTAAAGCCCAGCATTGTCGTCGATTCGATGTCATATAGGCAATACACCGTATCGAAAATCCACATGACTAAGAGGAAGGCGAAAACCAGTATGAGCGCGAAACAAAACTATAAGCAGCCATGAATCCCCTTGAAACGAATGAAATGATGTAGAGATTGTCGCGCCAGGAGCTTGGCAGAGGGTTGCCACCGCAGTCGGACGATCTGTTGAGATGTGAAAAGACAAGTGTCCCATATAAAAAATATGAGCTTAACAAGTCTTGTATATAAGCCGGACTACTCATTTTATTGTCAATTGACCTCACTCGACTTATATTAGACTATTGCACATGTGCACTCGTACACACGACTCCCATTTATCAGTCCGCCTTTATGCACCCAAAATTTCGCAAAAAAGATAAAAAGGAATTTAAATTGACCGAATTAATGTAATTTGGTCCCGAGTCCCGAAGGCCGAACCCTACACAAGCCGGTGTCTTTCACACCATTAACACCTTCTCCGTCACTCCCGCCTCTTCCGCCGGCGCCGGCGCAGTATCCACCGTCACCGTGTCTTAAAGGCTCATGCTTGCTACCGGGATCAACCGCGTCGCTATCCAATTTCAATGGTAATCAATCTCATTGCCGCTCAATTGCCCACTCCCTCCGTGTTCGTTAGTTTCGTTTCAGTTTCCGCGCTATGTATCGATTTTGATGGCGAAGTTCTGTCACTGATTGCTTAATCGCGTAATCCGGAAATTAATATAGTAATTGGATGATACCGTTTGATGATTTGTGGAACCGTTTAAGGACGGAAGGTCCAGAAACAACCTTCAAGTAACGATGGTGGGGGTGTTTGGA
The DNA here is from genome assembly GCA_963922045.1 of Persicaria maculosa. Taxonomy (NCBI): domain Eukaryota; kingdom Viridiplantae; phylum Streptophyta; class Magnoliopsida; order Caryophyllales; family Polygonaceae; genus Persicaria; species Persicaria maculosa. The sequence continues at coordinate 70,348,173 of OY998260.1, forward strand.
AGAAACCCAACCGAGCGAACTTGGAAATTGAATGCAGGAGGGAGAAGATAGCAGAGGTGAAAAGGAGAAATACTTATCTGATATTGAAATCTGCTGAGTAAAGAGGCTTATATAGCCATTACATATGGGTCGAAGTGACTAAAGGAAAAGGGCCAGATCATCCGATCTGGGCTGAATTTACCTATGGGCCGAGGCCTTACCACTAGATTACCTATAGGCCGAAGCCTTACATTTATTTAGACTGTCATATGGCTACGCCTTACATCAGTACTTCCCTCCCAAAAACATCCTTGTCCTCAAGGATGAAAATCTGGAAATTTGAGCAGAAGGTGGTCGTGAAATTCCCAGGTGGCTTCTTCAATAGGTTTGTTTTTCCATTTGATGAGGACCCTTGTGGCTGCAGCGTTACCCCTTTTCACGAATTGACGCTCGAGGATGGATTCCGGTTCTGAATCGAGGCCAAGGTCAGGCAGGTAGGGGGGAAGTTTGGATGCCTGGAGCTTACTGGGACTGAGGCACTGTTTAAGTTGACTCACGTGGAAGACGTCGTGAATCCTCGCATCTGACGGCAACTGCAGCTTGTAAGAAACCTGCCCCACCTTCTCAGTAACTAGGAAGGGGCCGAAGTAGCGAGGGGATAGCTTCTGTGAGCTATGGCCGCGGAGGGAGTGTTGGCGATACGGTTGCAGAATTCCCTACAGAGAATTGCCTATCAGATCGCCGTTTGTTTGCAAGTTGGGACATTCTATTCTGAGCACACTCTAGGTGATACTTGAGCAGGGAGATCACCTCTTCTCGTTTGCGGAGTGACATGTCGACAGTGATAACCTTACTCTCGCCGGGAAGGTAAGGCATATGAAGCGGGGGAGGCTGTCCATACATGATTTCAAAGGGAGTGAGTTTAATAGTTGTGTGGTGCGATGTGTTGTACCAGTACTCGGCTAACGACAACCACTTACTCCAAGTCTGTGGAGTTTCTGAGCACATACAGCGGAGGTAGGTTTCGATCGTCCGATTTGTGACTTCGGTCTGACCATCACTTTGAGGATGGTAGGCAGTTGATAAATTAAGAGAGACTCCTTGTATATGAAAGAAAGCCTGCCATATTTCGCTAATGAAAACAGGGTCTCTGTCGCTCACTATGGATTTTGGAAACCCATGTAGCTTGAAGACGTTGTCGAGGTACAACTGAGCGACCTCCGCGGCTGTGTAAGGATGTTTGAGGGCCAAAAAATGAGCATATTTGCTCAACCGATCGATCACCACCAAGATAGCATGCTTTCCGGCTGATTGAGGAAGCCCTTCTATGAAATCCATACTGAGATCTTGCCATACTCCTGCGGGAATAGGAAGGGGCTGTAGCAGCCCTGGTGATGCTGCTGGATCATATTTGTTCCACATACAGGTGTCGCAATTCCGCACATAATGCTTGACTTCTTTGTGCATTCCCTTCCAGTAAAACAGTTGCTTAATTCGGTGAATGGTGGCATCACCTCCGGAATGGCCCCCCATGGGAGAATCGTGTAGCCAGTGTAAGATTTTCCCTTTAAGCTCAGGAACATTTCCGACAACGAGTTTAGATTTCCTCCGAAATTCCCCATTGCTCCATGTGAATTGGGGGTGTGTGTCCGGGTTTTGGCTCAAGTAACTGATCAGTTGTTTCATATTAGGGTCATTCGACCACGAAGCTTTGATGGCCTGTAGGAGATCATCGTTATTGAAGGTAAGATGCATTTGCAAGAACTGAGAATGAGTAGCTCTAGAGAGGGCATCGGCTGTTGCATTTTCCTTCCCTTGCTTGTATTGGATCTCATAGCTATACCCCAGCAATTTGGCCACCCACATATGCTGAAACGGGGTGGTAACGGACTGATCCAATAAGAATTTAAGGCTTTTCTGATCGGTGCGAATGATGAAGTGTCGATGCATCAAGTAAGCACTCCATTTCTGTACTGCGAACACCACAGCTAGGAGCTCCCGTTCGTACACCGAGAGAGCTTGCTGGCGAGGACTCAGGACTCGACTGATGTATGCGATCGGGTGGTGCTCCTGCATTAAGACCGCGCCAATTCCCAGGCTTGAAGCGTCAGTTTCGACGACAAATACTTTGTCGAAGTTTGGGAGTGCAAGCACTGGAGTGGATGAGAGGCTCTGTTTGAGCGATATGAAAGATGTAGCTGCTTTCTCATTCCAGGAAAAAAGATCCTTTTTGAGCAAATTTGTCAGGGGGCGGGAGATCAGCCCGTAGTCCTTAACGAACCGACGGTAGTAATTTGCTAGGCCCAGAAAACCACGTAGCTGCTTGAGAGTTGTAGGGGCAGGCCAGTCCTGTACAGCTTGGATCTTTGAGGGGTCTGTACTCACACCTTCAGCGGAGATGAAATGACCCAAGTATTCGATTCGCCTAGCTCCGAAAGTGCACTTGGGAGCTTTAAGGAATAGTTGCTGGTCCTGTAGCGTTTGTAGCACTGTATGCAAGTGCTCAAGGTGTTCCTGCCAAGATGAGCTGAAAACTAGGATGTCATCAAAGAAAACGAGCACGAACTTCCTCAAAAAATTTCGAAAGATGTGATTCATCAGCCCTTGGAAGGTACATGGGGCATTAGTAAGCCCGAAGGGCATCACCAGAAATTCGTAATGCCCTTCATGGGTTTTGAAGGCAGTTTTATAAATATCTGGTGGATGCATTCTCAACTGATGGAATCCAGACCTGAGGTCCAGTTTGGAGAAGATGCGAGCGACTCCCAGTTCATCTAGCAGGTCGTCCAACAGGGGAATTGGGTACTTGTCCTTTACCGTCTGGTCATTCAAACCCCTGTAATCGACACACATGCGCCATGAATGATCCTTCTTCTTGACCAAGACCACCGGTGATGCATAGGGGCTTGTGCTAGGCCGTATGACCCCGCTCTGCAACATTTCTGCTATCAAAGCTTCGATGGCATCCTTTTGTACAGCGGAATACCTGTAAGGACGTTTGCTAATTGGATTGGCCCCTGAGAGCAGTGGTATTTTGTGATCGAACCCTTCTCGAAAAGGAGGAAGATTCGTAGGTGCTGCAAATACCATCTGGAATTTGTGCAACAACCTCTCAATTTCAGGTGCGTAGCTTTCATCCTTCTGGGAAGCGGCAATATGACTAAGTTTAGGTGAAGGAGTGCAGGCCTGTAAAGTAGCTAGTTGTGGGTTCTCTTGCAAGGCCCTGAGGAGGCTCGTAGAACCCACCATCTTTTGGGTGGGGTTAGGTAGTCCCCACAAAAGATGCCTTTTGCCCATTGTAATAAATTCCATTCGTAGCTTCCCGAAATCCCACAAAATGGCCCCCAACGTGGACAACCATTGTATACCCAACACCAAATCGCAGCAGTTGAGGGGCAACAAAATGACATCTGTAACAAATTTGCTACCCTGCACCTCCCATGAAAAATTCCTGCACATGTGACTCGCCCCCAATTTCTGCCCGTTGGCTACTGACACGGTCAGGGGGTGAATTAATTGCAGTGGGAGACCCAGTGATTTGTGGCAGCCTGGCACCTTCATGGTATTGAATTGTAATACGCCTGTCATGGCGTTCATAGAAATTTGGACAGGGGAATCGTCATTGGGAGCCTCAATAGCAACCCCTCCGTCGATGCACTCGAAGGTCTCTTCAAAAACATCCTCATCCTCATCACCCTCCATGAGATGGACATAGCCTTTCTTGTGCTTTAGGTGATGGTCGGGGGTATACGGTTCCTCGCAGAACATACAGAGGCCTTTGTTTCTGCGCTCCTGCATCTCGTTGTAGGTAAGGGATTTGAAGGGTTTGGGATTGTTAGGGGAGGGTAGTTGGAGTAGTGGTGGTTTGGGTGAATTTGAGGGCCTGGATGGGGAAGGTAGGAGTGGTGTTTGATTTTTAAAATGGGGCTGAGGTGGGTGTTTGACGGGGGTGATAGCCTTTTGGAACCCTTCTTGCAGTTTCACCAACTTAGCTGCTTGGTGAATCGAAGTCGGGTTGAATTGGCGAGCGTGGAGCTGCATCTGAGGACTCAGGTTAGCCAAGAAGATACTAAGAGCATGGGCTCTGGGAATGGATAAACGGGTCAGAGCCCCTTCAAACGCCCGTAGATAGGCATCGACGTCGCCGTCGTAACGGATGCCGACCAGCTCAGCAAGTGGGTCATCAATGAGCTCGCAAAACCGGGCAGAGATGTCAACCACGTACTCCGACCAGGAAGGGTACTGGTTGTTCCGCTCTCTCATATAATTGTGATGCCATTCAATCGCCTGGTCCTCCAAGTGCAATGAAGCAAGCCGAACCCGAAATTCTAGTTGGGTATTATCCAGAGAAAAAAACTGCTCACACTTGAACAACCACGATCTAATTTTCGTTCCATTAAACTGGAAAATCGATCTTTGACAGACGTGAAATTAAGCCACCCGGTAAAGCAGATCCCCCAGCCGAGGTTAAACTAGTATTCACGGGGGTAAAGAGGGCATTACCGTTCACTCCCTGAGGAGGCGGTGGTGAAGCAGATTGCGTTGAGTATGAAGCGCCTCCCGGCTCCGGATCTGGTGTCGTCGAGGACAACCGAGCAGCTATGGTGCCCAACAAATCACGCAGCTCTGAGAAGTCCTTGTCGATTTTCGAGTCCCGATCATCCATCCGCTTGACCAGGTCTTGGAGTGTCACCTGTGACCGGGTTCCGTCCGCCATGAAAACGCAGGTCAGAGGTCGTGGCTCTGATACCAATGATACCGTTTGATGATTTGTGGAACCGTTTAAGGACGGAAGGTCCAGAAACAGCCTTCAAGTAACGATGGTGGGGGTGTTTGGAAGAAACCCAGCCGAGCGAACTTGGAAATTGAATGCAGGAGGGAGAAGATAGCAGAGGTGAAAAGGAGAAATACTTATCTGATATTGAAATCTGCTGAGTAAAGAGGCTTATATAGCCATTACATATGGGTCGAAGTGACTAAAGAAAAAGGGCCAGATCATCCGATCTGGGCTGAATTTACCTATGGGCCGAGGCCTTACCACTAGATTACCTATAGGCCGAAGCCTTACATTTATTTAGACTGTCATATGGCTACGCCTTGCATCATTGGAATCCGCGGAATCCGAAATTGGTTCATCGCAATTGCTGTTAACCTAATTGCAATTTAGGGCTTTGGAATACTAATCTTAGGTAGGGCAGTTATTCGAGTGAGTCGATGATCAACTCGTTGGAATCGAGCTTAGTTTTGTGATTAGATTCAACCTAGTTTTGGTCGTTTGAGTTTGAATTGGGTTCGATTACAATCCAAAATGCATTCAATTCATGATTAGCTATTTTGTTCACTGAAGAGTTTAAGCTGATTTGGTCCTTTTTCTGTTGCAACCAATTCATTTCATGTGATGTTCAGCATAGATTGCTTCCCTCTTACATCGGTTGCAGTTGGTACCGATTCAGTCGAAGATATACACATGGATATCTGCAGTCTCTAGAAGGCTACAAATTTCGACTTGATTCCTTTAAACATCCGAATAAGGACTGGCATGAGCAGAGGAGGAACAAGCTGACAGCCAGTACATTCGGAGGAGCCATCGGAATATGGCCCCGAAGGAGAGTTCAACTGTGGCAAGAGAAGATTAGGGGCATTCCGCCCTTTCTATTATCGGAGTTCAACATCGCTGTAGCCTTCAACAACGTCAAGGAAGAGCAAGCGATGAGAGATTACGCGACTTGGACTAACAATTGTGTTTGGATACCGGAGTTTAAGGTCCATGATAATCCTGCTGACAGTTGGCTGGGTGCATCACCGGATGGACTCATTGAGCTGCAATCTGGAGGAGGTGTTCTTGAGATCAAAATCCCTTATTCCGAAGGAGATCAGAAGGTGATTTTCCCATGGAAGCGAATCCCGCGATTCTATATGCCACAGGCACAAGGGCTACTGGAGATCACGAACCGGGATTGGATGCACTTGTACGTTTGGACTCCTTTCAATGGCAGCAATTTATTCAGAGTGGATCGAGATAAGGAGTATTGGGCGCTTTTAAAGGAAGCTCTATCGGATTTTTGGTGGAAACACGTCGAGCCTACGATGGTGATGTGCCATTCAGGGACTATAACGAATCCGCTCGTTGAGCTAAGGCCACTCGTGCCAGAACTGCGGCATGAACAATGCACCGAGTTATACCACCGCAGCAATCGTCTTGTGGACCGAAACTCTGAGCTAATCCATTGTTATCCACCAGTTACAGGTTTTCAGAACAGAATGAGGAATTATGTATCATCATATTAGGCTGGTTTTGCAGTTTATAAGAACCACCCTAAACACGAATAATGGACTGCAATAGGAGGAGATGCAATGCATAGTGGCGGATCTAGAATTTATTTTAGCAGGAGGCTAAAAAAATTTTAAATTGCATGTATGTATGAAAAAATAATTTTTTGTTTAAATATATTAGAAAAACTTTAAATTTGTAATTTAAATAGATATTTTTATGGAAAAAAATTAAAGAAAAATAAGAAATTAAAAAAATGAGAATTATTTTTATATCTATATATAGAAAATAATGTTTTGGTTAAAATATACAGTATTTGAGAGGATGTTAAATTTATTAGACATTTTTAGTAGAAGAAAAATTGGAGAAATAAAAATTATAAAAAAATGAGGCTAATGGGATTTAACTCATGTCCTCAAGCTAATAAATCATTCTTCTTCCCAACTAAGTTAAGTTGTCCTAATGATTCATCGTAGCGGCTTTAGGCAAGATCTCGAAACGACTATTATCAAGACAATTTCAACTAAATTACACACACCACCTTTTTATTTTTTTCTTAACAGATTGCAAATAGGTCCAAAACTCTCTATGACACACATTTGGAACAATTAAGTCACCTATTTCATTCATTGAAAACTTCAATTTGATGGCCTAATCGACAATCCTTTAAAACTCAATTGATTAATCATGTCCAATTAGCAAGATATTGAATGTCTCTGGATGTCTAAATCGACAATGAATAATTATCAATAATAGTGACATCGAGAGCGGAAAGCGTTTGACGAATTCCATCAAACCCTAATTCGCTTTTTCATCACTCTTCCAAAACCATAATCATTCCACCGTTCGAGTGTTGGTTACTACTTTTTCGTCATGCAACAGCAAATCGTCCTCCTGCCGCCAATCCGTGTCGCCTACCATTAGGATCCTGCCGTCACCGTACTAGCCCTGCTAGTCTGCTACCGAGTGCTGGTTATTGTCGAGGAGATCAAGGAAAGCTGTCTACCTGCCAATTCAATTAATTCCATAACATACCCCCTAATTCCTTAATTAGGGAATTCAGGGAATGGATTAGTGCCTTGGATTGGAGTATGATTTTGAAATACCATATCAACTTCCACTTCCACCAATTTAGTTTTGTGGTTGACCGAGCCAATTTAATTAGTTGTATTCTGGGTGAGGGAAGTAAATAAATTAGGGTTTTGACGGAATTTTTCAAGCGAGAACGAATTCCAACCTTCAATCAATTTCAGCGAGAACCTTTAATTGAATGATTCGATTGAATTCAACAGAGGGGGAGTTTCAACTGTATGCTCTCAAAGCGATCTGTTATTTCTTCCACCAATTTCCCGTCGCAGTGTAGATGAGAAGGACCTATGTGCAATTAGTTGAAATTGTCTTGACAATAGTCGTTTTGGGATCTTATCTAAAGCCTCACTCATGATTCATTACTCTATACACTTTTTTAACTAAAATTTTTTTAAAAAAAAAAACCAAAAAAATCCCGAAATTTTTTTTATGTTTATTTTTTCGGACCGGGGGGGGGGGGCTTCAGCCACCCCGAGCCCCTGAATCCGCCAATGAATGCAGCATATCTCCACGATTCCAATGCACTTTATTAATAAAAATAGAATGGGCTAAATAATAGCATACGAGGAAATAGTTCAACCCCTTACGTACATCCTTTTATGCAAGAAAGATAAAAAGATGTTCCAACGGCTCACACAATACAATATTACAGTTAAACCAATGTCAGAAGATAAAGCTAGACTAGTTAGGTAATTTGCGACATAGTTCGTCTCGCGAAACCTATGGTGAAACTGGATAGCTCAGTCTCCACTTAGAAAGTTAAATGTATGTGTGGGTATCTCATTTTAAGTTACAAGTTGAAATTGATTGAATGGTTGATTCATCTTTATACTAACACAAACGTTTATTAAAAACAATAAATCTAAATTACAATGTTAAAATTTAACTAATAACAATCAAAGTATGTGGTGAAATATATATATATATATATAACTTAATATAGATATAAATAATTTATTATAATAAAAAAATAATATAGATATAAATAAAGTAACAGCTATCAAATAATTCATTTCGATATAAATAATACTTTCCACCCAAAAAAATTTGATAAAAAAATTAATCTAAAAGAAAAGGAGGTAGCATATATACTACCTCATTTTCTTTTAGATTTTGCATGCGTTTTTAAGAAACTAAAAAATATGATAAAATATTAAAATTTTCATCAAATTTTATTTAACAATTTAATACATATTAGTAACAAGTATCAAATTATTAAAAGTTATAATAAAAAAGTTAATAATTTATTATACTACCTCCGTCTCAAAATATAGATCGTTTGACTTTTTGACACGTTTTTAAAGAGTTAAAAACTCTATAAAATATTGACTTTTTATTAATTTTTTTAAAAAATATTTTATTTATTATTTAAAAAATTAATTAAAAAAATATTTTATACAATTTTTAGTTTCTTAAAAGATGTGTCAAAAAGTCAAATAACCTATATTTTGAGACGGATAGAGTATTTTTTAATTTTTTAAAAAGTCAGCAAAATCTAAAAGAATGTATTAAAATGGAGGTAGTACATAATAAAAGAAAATTTTAACATAAAACTACTAATTGATAAAAGAAAATTTTAACTCACCCATCTTATATACTCCCTCCAATCAAGAATGTTAGATTTAATTTTGTCAAAATTTAATAAAGTACTACCTTCATTCCAAAACAAATACTTAAGTATTTGTTTCAAAATAGATGGTCCTTTATGTATTTGTTTCAAAATAGATGGTCCTTTATGTTTTTTCTAGATAGAAGATTGTAATGATCTGTATTGATTTACGTATTGTTGACTTTTTAAAATATTTTGATTGGTTAAAATGTGTAGTAGGTATTAAAAATAATACTAAAATTTATGAAAAATTTAGTAGAATGATGATATTTTTTTAAAAGTAAAGTATTTTATTAAATCTTGTACACAAAGCTAAAAACCCATGTAATTTGAAATGAAAGTAGTATTAAATTTTGAAAAAAATTATTAAAAAATCAATATTTTATATAGTTTTTAGCTTATTAGAATGAGGAAATATTAAACTTAATGTATACTACCTATTATTCAAACTTTCAATAGATGAATCTAAAAAACGAATGACCCTTACTCTAGTGTTAAAGGAGATGTAATCCTTGTAAGATGTTAAGAGTTCAAATATCATTCTTTACCCATTATTTGTGAGTCTATCTTTGCAGACTAGGGCTCAGACCCGTGGATGATTAGTCAACAACCTTGGAAATACCACGTTTAAAAAAATAATAAAAAAAGGGAACTACTTTTTAGAACAGGGTAAAATTCCCGTTTAGAGCATACCGAAAATACCCTTATATTTATCACAAATTACACCCCTACCCCACTACCCTACCCCAACCCAATCTCTCTCCCAATCTCACTGCGCAACACACCCCCGACGGCTTCTTTTTGTGTCAAAGGCCACACAATTGCAAAGTCGTTTTGTTCAATCCCAAGCACTCTATTCGCAGATCTATCACACATAAGGTATAATTTCAACATTTGTAATGTAATTTCCCGTTTTTAGGGATTGTGGTGTTTTGATGTTTAGATTTGAGAGTTGGGGCGGAATATGGTGTGATTTTGTGTATTTGTGCTAAAAACAGTAGTTTATAGGTATTGAATATCCAGATCTATGATTTGTAATGTCGAAATCAACGTTCTGTGAAGATTGGGTTTCGCAGTGGTGGGAGGTAGAAGAAGACATGGTCGCTGCGACCAGTTGCAGGGTGGTCATTGCGACCAGTTGCAACAATGGTCATTGCGACCAATTGCAGGGTGGTCACTGCGACCAGTTGCAACAATGGTCATTGCGACCATGTGATGCTTTGGTCATTGCGACCACCCCGCTACTTGTTTTTGCCTTTATATTCTTGCTTTGTTTTGGTTTAATTCGGAAGTGCGGTTGATGATGTTTGTTTGCTGAATCCTAATCTCGTCATTGGAATTTCTATCGGATTTTTGTGATTTGTTTCTGAATAGATTCGGTATAAAATTATAATGTGTGAAATAATAATATGTATGCTGACAACTTGTTTGCTGAATCTCAATGCATCCTGATTAGTTTAAATGCATCATATTTGGTTGTTGAAATAATAATAGCATGTATGCTGATAACTAGTTTTCGTTACAGATGGATAGAAGATCGGCACTACACGCATATGTACGGCGTCAGCGCGTCGTTGCTTGGTCTGTACGTGAGACGGATCAAGCCGAGGATGATTCGGCTGACGCTACGATACCAGAGCAGACGGCGTCGGCGGCCCAGGATGTCCTCGAAAGTTCTCGTCGGTGGTCCAGGGCCTTTAGAAGTAGGCGGCTGGGATGGTTAGTAAAATCTTATTCACGTTATTTACTGCATATGTGTGTGTTAAATTTATTAAAATAGAGATTAATATCATTTTTTTGATTAATTTATGTTTAGATAGGAGCGAGAACCGTTAAAGCTACATGTTCGTATGAAACAGCTTTCAAGGTGAGTTTTGGACGAGGATCACACATGGGCATATATCTAGTGTCAAGTAGTGGATTGTCATATCTCCAGATGTCTATGTATACCAGGCACAACGGAAGTCTTGTATCCATCTTTGTTGAGCGTTGGAACAACGGAAGTCCGTGTAAAATAGCATGTTAGATATAGAATGTTTTTGAACTACACAAATCAATCATACTTGTTAGTATTTCTGTTCCCAAATGGAACATCTTATCCGTCCAAGCAGATACAAGATTTTCTTTATGGTCTGGCAACCATTGCAGCTCAAAGTAGTTAACCAACCCTGGTCTATTTCTCTAGTTAGTATGTAGTCGAGTCAATCCGTTGACATACTGCTCTTCGGTCTATGACCAGAGTAAAGACATGCACTCCCTCGCAAACATATTTACAAGGTTCACGTCTTTTGTAAGTTTGTTTGCTATGTGGACGGACGACTTTAATGGAATTAATCAAAGCGAGCTCTCTGTTGGTGGCTATGGTAGCAGGATACCTTCTGACCAAGTTGAGAAGTTCACCTATGACACCCATAACCCACGAGTAATTTTCGACTTTTTCCCCGCTCATAAACGCACATGCTATAGAATCAGGATGTGCCCAAACAATGTCACTCAAAATCGATGAGCCTGGCACTGTTCTGTGCTGCACAAAATACTTCAACTCCATAGCCTTGACAAAAAATTGTTGGGGAACGGTTCTCCCCTGCATACCCTACTTTGGGAGGCTACCTCTTAAGTTGTAAACTTGCTTTAGTTTTGTCACATTCCCGGGATTCTTATGAAGGACTAACAAAATGTTCTTCGACTTCACATGGTTTTTGGTCAAGGCTTTAACCAACTCATGCTCTGCTGCTGTAGGCCTTCCGGCGAACACACGTCCATGCAAACTCTTGCCTATCTCGTGGTTGTGAATTCCGACTATCATCTGCACCTTCCAACACCCCCTTTCACTCTCTAAAACTTTTAACTCGAATGGACATATATCCACGTTTTTTCGTCTTCACACGTTTATGGACGTCATCTTTCAAAGGTGTGTACGCCACCTCTCTTTCGCAATACAACCATGTCCGCCCAAGTGTAATCGCAGTACTCTTGACAACACGACTGATCACAATGCACATTTGATTGTCTTTGCCTTTATTCTTTACCCATTCTATAGCTTTCTCTCTACTGTTAAAGGTATCCTTAGTAGTAAACTCTTCAGTGTAATCTGTCGACCATACCTACAAGGTTTCATGGGCACTTCAATGCGTTTTGATTCATTCCGATCTATCTGCATTTCCACTGATGATGGGACAGACAAAGTCATTCCATATTGGTTACCTGCACAAGCTCGATCGCAATGACCAAAACCAGATCAGGTCGCAATGACCAAACCCAGCTATGGTCGCAATGACCAATCTCAGCTCTGGTCGCAATGACCAAACCTAGACCTGGTCGCAATGACCAATCTCAGCTCTGGTCGCAATGACCAAACCCAGACCTGGTCGCAATGACCAAACCCAGCTCTGGTCGCAATGAACATTTGGCATATGGTCGTTGCGACCATGTCCATGCGCTAAACGGCAATTTGCCTTGCGCTAAACAGAAATCGTGTAAAAAAATGAATATGGAATTATTTTGACATCTTAAGAGAACCTTACCCTTTGAAATATTTTGAGATCACTCTCCACTAGTATAACCCAACTTTTTTTTTTTGTGTTCCAAAAGAAGTGGGAGGAGGCTGGACCATATACTTGTCCGTTCCCATCAAATTCATATTCTTATTCCCGACTCCACACACACATCTGTCTACCTGTACTCCCTACATGCGGGCCCCACCTTCCCCTCGCTCCTCTTCTTTGACTTTGACCAAATTTCCCCATCAATCCATTCCCCGTGCTCCCCCCCAGGCGGGCCCCACACCCTCCAAACCACAGTTAACTCATCTAACCCACCCCCCTGGTCAGCAACCTACACGTGTGGCCCCCTGCAAATCCCCCCCTAACCCCGACCCCAGTTGCGAGTCAGTCAGTCAATCCGTCAGAATAAATCCCCCACCCGACCCCCCACCCCTCCCCATTGGCAAACACAATCCATCCACCCACCCACCCACCCGAGTTTCAAGATGAGAGGTCGACCGGAGCCGATCGACGCCGGTGGGGTTCAGGTCCCCTACCACTTCCGCTGCCCGATCTCTCTCGAGCTCATGTCCGACCCGGTCACCGTCTCCACCGGTCAGACCTACGACCGCTGCAGCATCGAGGCCTGGATCTCCACCGGAAACACCAGTTGCCCTGTCACCCGCTCTCCTCTCTCCGATTTCTCCCTCATCCCCAACCACACTCTCCGCCGCCTCATCCAGTCCTGGTGCGTCTCCCACCGCTCCTCCGGTGTCGCCCGCATCCCTACCCCCAAGCAGCCCGCCGACCTCCCCCTCCTCCGCTCCCTCCTCGACCACCTCCCTTCCTCTCTCCCCCGCCTCCTCCTCCTCGCTCGCGAATCTGAGTTCAACCGCTCCCTCCTCTCCTCCATCCCCAGCGCCCGCCCCGCCCTAATCCATCTCCTCTTTTCCGATCCCGATTCCGTCCCCGCCGCCCTCTCGCTCCTCTCCCTCTTTCAATTGACCGATTTCGATTGTGAATCCGTCGCCTCCGATCCGGATCGTGTTTCGTTCTTGATCGGCCTGATGTTTAATCCGAATCGGATCGATGTCCGGATCAACGCCGCTTCGATAATCGAGTCGGTGGCGAGGTCTCCGGAGGCGCGATCGAGCATCAGCGGCGCCGCGGGGGTGTTCGACGGCGTGATTGGGGTGATCCGGGAGGGAGGGGTCAAGGTTGGGGTTAGGGCTCTATTCGCGCTCTGCTTGGCCAAGCAGAACCGGCAAAGGGCGGTGGAGGCCGGCGCGGTGGAGGTGCTCGTGAATCTGTTGGCGTCGGAGATTGACAAGGGGGAGGCGGAGAGGGCGGCAGCGACGGTGGAGCTTCTCTGCAGGGTGCCGGCGGGGTGCGCGGCCTTCGCCGAGCACTCGCTCACCGCGACGGTCCTTGTGAGGACGATACTGAAGGTCTCCGAAAGGGCGACGGAGTACGCGGCGGGGGCACTGGTGGCGGTGTGCTCGGCGTCGGAAAGAGTGAAAAGGGAGGCGGTGGCGGCGGGACTGGTGACGCAGCTGCTCCTTCTCGTGCAGAGCGACTGCACGGTGAGGGCCAAGAGGAAGGTGCAGTTACTGCTGAAGATGTCGAGGGACTCCTGGCCGGACGACGCCGTCGCCATCTCCGACGATTTCTATTGCAGCGACGTCGTTCCGTATTGATGATTTAGGAAGTCCAATTTTTATTTTTATTTTTATTTCTTTTTTTGTTATTTTGACTTGATTTGGAGCTCTCTGTAACAAATGCAGGTTGTAGAAGTACATAAAACAAAGGTGAATTCTATTTTTGGTTGTATGTAATTTTTTGTTTTTGTATGTAACGAATTAATTCATGCTGCAAATGCTTAGAATGAATTTTGTTTAGCTTAACAATGGTTGTATTTCTACCTCGTTCTGATTTTCTTATGTGGTGTTAATTTTCATCTATGGTATTTATCCATTTCTCAAATTGCATTAATGGACAAATAACAAAATACAACTCTCAAATTGGATTATTTAAGGTAAATTTATTTATCCTAATAAATAATCTTATGAAATATTATTTTTATATATAATTTTGTACTTATTAGTAATAAGTATAAAATTATATTAAAAAAATTAATTAAAAAGTTAATATTTTATATAATTTTTTTTTGGTGAACTATATTTTAGGTAGTTTTTAGTTTATTAAAAACCGTGTCAAAAAGTTAAATGACACTTATTTCTGATCAGAGTAAGTAGATTAGAATTTAGAACATTAATAGAGATATTGACCAAAAAAAAGAATTTAGAACATTAATAGAGATATTTGGTAATCAAATATTATGAGTGAGATAAATAACTAAAACTAAAAAGTTTAAGCAGTAATTGTATCTAACATTATACTCTTTTCGCTCAAAAAAAATTATACTCTTGTCATTTAAAAATATAAATTCATCGATATATAAATATATATGAATTAAAAACTATATAACATATTAATTTTTAATTTTATATATATATATATATCATATTTATTCGTATGAAATTATATAGAAAACTAATTTTAAAAAATTTAATACATATTTATAATTTTGAATCATTAAAAAATTATATAAAAAAATAAAAATTATAATTTTTAATCATATATTGGGTTGAGTAAGAGGGAGAAGAGATGATGGATCTAGATTGGGGCATGTGATCAAGTGAGCTGTGAATGATCATGATTCATTATTTAGTGAGTAAAAAAAATATTGTGGATTTTGATCTGTTCCGAATTTTTAAATTACAAGGGATTGAGTTTGGGCCTTACTCGGAGGGTGGGCTTGATCCTTGGGTTTTCAATGATCCAAGTAATTCGATGTGGAAAAGCAAAAGAGTTTATAATTTAGATAATGTTGAAAAAATGAATTAAATTAAAATAGTTTCTATTTTTAAATCTTAAAAGTGGTTGTGAGTGTGTTTTTCTCGGAAATATAAATCATACAGAGCCAAAAGCTCGCATCTACAATTTTCAACATTGACTGATTTAATTGTCAAAGGCAACCCCGAGAATTGAATTGAGTTCCATTCTTCGTCTTGTTCTTCACATGAATGGTGACCGGAGAAAGGGATTGGTGTCGGAGGTATGTTTTGCCATCGTCGTCAATACATGTGATTTGTGGTGGATTTTCCCTCTCGTAGATAACAACAAATGCAGAAATTAAAATAACCGTTTTTTAATGTGTAACTTGTGATAGTTTTTTTTGGCGGTTTCTACTAAGATTATTGACACATTGCCATTTGTCAAGAAGTTGATATGTGGAGCGAATCAACTTGGCAGACTGTCTAGCTGATTTTGCCTTTTATTTTTCTTTACAGTTACACATTTTGTATAATACTTCTTTCGTTTGCTAGTTTTTATCTAGTCAGATTTTCAGAGAGTTACTACTCGACTGATTCGACATATATTGTAAAATTTTTTGGTAGTATCTCACACTCCGAGAAAATCCTCAAAGAAATGAATCATAAGTTCATGGCTTTAAGTATGAAAATAGACAATCCAATAACTATTAGTCGATCATTATATACCAATCAAATCAACATTTGTAATGTGATCGTTAAGATTATTAATAAATTATGCCCACGAAGATAGAATCGATCTTAACAAAGATGCAAGAAATTTGGGCAATTTGATTAAAATTGACCTTTTCCAAAATTATTGGAAAACATTTGGGAATTCCGATTATCAATTAACAATTATATGTTTTCAAGTAAATTGTGGACAAATTAACTCAAAATATGGAACTTATGATGGGTGATTATATAAAAACCACCTTAATTTCTTTAAATTTAAAATTGACTACAAGGAAATTATTCGAAACAATACTATACTTTTTTTTATAACGAGAAAACCACCATTTGATGACAAACTCCGGCCTCACCTAGCCAGCAAGAGCCATACACCAGGTAAACCGGCTCGACCCATTGGTAACCTTAGATTTTCACCAAGGAAAGAGACGGAGGCAGAGATCGAACTCGAAACATCCTAACCCCTCTCCTTGCTCTACACCACTGGGCCACCCTGACCGGGCAAACCTATACTTACTTTTGCTGATAAAAAAAGCTTATAATGCAAACGAACCCAGAAAAGGGCAGAAAGAATAAAACATCATTAAGCCATTTTCAGAACTCTTCAAACAATAGCTTAAATTCAAACTGCAGGTAGATACATATGATCATACAAACCCAAGGTCTCAAACTATAGCATCTGTATACACCTACCTCACAGCAGTTTTCGGAACCGGGAAGATGATACCTTAAAAGCTTATACGGCGAAAACGACAATGTCAAAGCACACCTTATTCATGCTCACTAAATGGAAAGTATTCATCTTATTATTGATTCAGTCAGATGCTAATGTCAGCCCATGGTGTAAGTTGGTCCAGGCAAGTTGATTACAGTGCTCTTGATTTTCGTCATCATATTAATGCTGTTCGTTATCCCCTGCGAACCAATCCCGCTGTCCTTGATTCCCTGCAGCCACGGAACAGATGCAACACTAACGTTACCGTTATGAAAGGAGAAGAATGATCGTTGCTCGTTTGGAGGTTTGAGTTACCTGGAAGGGAAAGTGATCGGGTCCACGAGCAGGAGCGGAGTTGATCTGAACAGTCCCAGTCTCCATGGCATCGCTGATCAGAATCGCCTTGTTTATGTCTTTTGTAAACACACATCCCTGCAATTTCAGTTCCAGTTCATTAGACTTTAACGAGGCTGAAGTTGTGTAAGGTAACGCCATCAGAATCCGTACCTGGAGCCCAAAGTTGCTAGCATTACAATGGTGGATTCCTTCTTCGGCAGAGGTTATCCTGATGACAGGCACAACAGGGCCAAACGGCTCTTCCCAGGCTATCCTCATGTCAGGCCGGACATTATCCAACAACAGCGGCCATATAAGGTTTCCGTCCCTTTTGTACTGCTGGCAAAATGTGGCTCCCTTCTCCTTGGCATCCATCACCAGGCCTTCAATGTAATTGGCTGACGACTCTGTGACTACCGGTGTGATATCACAGTCGTCCTCCGGTGGCCCAACTGTCAGTTTGGCAACCTTGGTGTTCACTTTCTCAACGAGAGCATCGGCTACAGACTCCATCACCAGGACTACCTTCACTGCTGTGCATCTCTGTCCACTGTAAGGGACGGCAAATATACGTATCTTAAGGCTAAAGTTTCAATCAATTTACGAGTTTTGGAATTTGGCTGATTCATATTCACCTGTAAGAGAAGCCACCCTTGACAATACTGGCAGCTGCTAAATCCAAATCAGCGTCTTCGAGTACAATGCAAGCATCTTTCCCGCCAAGCTCCATTTGGAGAGGGACCATTCCAGCCTTCTTCGAGATTGCAACGCCGGTGTCCCCACCCGTAAAGCTGGAAAGAAGAGAAAAGCCTCATTCCTTTGTGTTCTTACTATTTAAATCACAATTAACCCACCGAATGTACCTTATGCAGTTGACACCGGGATGCATCGTGAGGAAGTCACCGATTTCAGAACCTTTCCCTGTGACACAGCTGATAAGCCCCTTGGGGAAACCAGCTAAGTGGAAGCAATGCACCATGTGGAGAGCTGCAACTGCACCCTGGCACCAATGCACCCGGAGTTTAGTGCAGTTCCTTAAGCAGAAACGAAGTTCAGTGCAAAATCAAAGGGATCCATTTTCTTTATCTTTTTTTTTTCTTGCTATATTTGCATACAACAGCCCATGTTCCATACCTGTGTTGGAGGCTTCAGCACAAGGGAGTTGCCAGCAATAAGCGCTGGGCCAATTTTGGAGACCGCGAGATTCACTGGATAGTTAAATGGTGGAATGGCTAACACAACCCCTAGAGGAATCTGCATTTCATCAGAAAAGTTGTAATGTTAGTATGAAGAAAAAGAATCAAACAAAGCTTTCGAACATTCTTTAATTATCTCAAAACACGTCATTGCTAAAGTCGCTTCACAACTGCTTGTACACGGTGTGTGTTAGCATTGCAATTTGCACCAGCAGACAACTTGATGTATCAGCTTGAATGGATTCAGGATAAGAATAAGCATAACTTATTTTTCAATAAATCCGTTGGAAAAATAATAAAATACTTTTCGACCTCAGCCTCCACTTGAAAAGGTCCACACCCCACACTAGTGATGTATCAGCCAATGTGGTTCTCATCGCCCAAGTCAGCTTCCATCTTGAATCAATAAAATACTCCCACGACATATTTAAACTTATGATTCGTGCAATCGCGGAAGTAGAATAACAGTTTCATAGAATATTCGATGATAGGATCAAAATAAATTTCTCATAATGCAAATAAGTGCTCCATAAAATCCAAATTCCAAAACACATTATGCCAAGAGGCTTAATTCCATTTAAAGTTGGGCTCCAAAGATGAACCCTCTTATCATGTAGGACACTTTTTTATATGCTGAGTTTCAATCCTAATCTCCTATTACCTTCCATTTATTTACCACTCGTGTTACACTCCT
This sequence comes from Persicaria maculosa, assembly GCA_963922045.1. NCBI lineage: Eukaryota > Viridiplantae > Streptophyta > Magnoliopsida > Caryophyllales > Polygonaceae > Persicaria > Persicaria maculosa. Next base: position 70,367,107 of record OY998260.1, read on the forward strand.
CATCTAACCGTTTTGGAGGATGTATGGGCCTATCACCAATGGTTACGCGAGGAGTGCAACACCAGATTTAGACTGGTTCTTATTGGTGATTTTAATATGAAGTAACACTCAAGGCTTGCTTCGTAAACAAAAGTAAGCATTTGATGTCATTTTCTGTGACCCAGCATCATTACATAATATTCTTAGCATCAGGAAGATGTTCCTGGGAATATATGAGAGCTTTCTCATTGCTTTGTAGCATTTTTCAACATGATGATATAACTTAAAGTCTTAAAGTAGGTTCCTGTTGTTTATTTCTATTTCTCTCAACAACAAAAAATGTGTGTTCCATGAAGATAATTCATTCCGTTTTTTCATAAATAAAAAATGTGTTTTTTACATAACACTTCCTGGGAATTTGTTTGCCATCTTAACAATCTATCATTCAATTTTTATCCATTCATTCTAGAGAACGAATAGCACCGTCACGTATAAAAGTAATTTATTAAAATTTCATAATATAGTTTTTTTTTTAAAAAAAAAAAGTGATTTTGAACTTCTCAAGACAAGGACAAGCTAACAAAAAACCATCACACAATCAGAATATTCTAGGAATATCTTATCCAACTCTTAACACTATAGAGAAATTACAGCACCAGGCAAAGATATGTTGAAAATTTTAATTGAGTTAGATTCCACTTCACAGTAAAGATATGTAAGGCCATAGTATGGAAATTTACCTTGGAAACAAGACAATATTTGGTTCTATCATTTCCAGGAAAACTGTCAGATACAAGAAATTTCCCTTCACCAAGGAGTCTCACCCCTTCTTCAGCACAATATGATACCAAATCACCTGATCTAACAACCTTTCAAACAAGAAAACATGCACACAAAAAGAGTGAATTTAGTCAGGTTGAATGTTAAGAGAATCACACCTACTAGAGGGAGTTCAGTCAAATTACAATGCAGATCAAGTGCTTCAATTCACCATTGAGGTGTAAGGAAGATGCAATTGTCCACTTTAGCACATTTAAATAAAAAATGCAAAAAAGACCCACCAAACTGAACACAAAATTATCCCAAAAAATGCAAAAGACGGCCAAGTTTCAAAGAAAATTAGACCTCAGTGACAGCATCTTTAGCAGGTTTGGCAATCTCCTTGACAAGGCACTCAGCAATGGGGGCCTTGTGTTCTTTAAGGATGGCAGCTGCTTTGTGAAGCAGTTCAGCCCTTTTCCAAAGAGGCGTCTTTGCCCACAACTTCTGTGCCACCTTGGCTGATTCCATCACCTTGTTTACCTCCTCCTGAGTGCATGCTGTTGCAATTTCACAATGAGAATCAGAACACAAAACCCCAATTACAGAACTATAACCAAACAAAGCTCATTTAGGCATTTCATCATTCACTTGGCGTGCATGATTGACAAAAATCCAAAATTCCCATGAACAAAATTTGAAATCCCAAAATCCCAATTTAGATCAATTGAATAGAGGGCCGAAATCCAAAAATCAACCATAGCAAAGTAAATTGTAGATAAACAAAAGTAGATGAGATAATCAGAGGTGATGACCTTGAACTTTGAATTGAGTGGTTCTAGTTGATGGGTTGATGATGGAAACGGTTTTGGAAGAGGAAGAAACCCTCCACTCCCCATCAAAGTAATACTTGAACACTTCCCCTTCTTTGATCTCTGTGAACACCCCTGTCCCAGCCATTTCTCCTTCCTTCTATCTTCTTCTACACTGATTTCTTGTGGCTGTGGTGGCTTTATAAATTCATATATATGTTCTTCCTCTTCACTCCATTGTCCATTGTGGTATATTTAGTCAAAATAATAGGGCCCTCATGGTTTACTGAATTTTTCTTGCTCACAAAAAACCATTAATTTACTTTCCAAACTAATTTATAAATTAGTTTGTAAAAGTGTGACTTTTATTAATTAAATAATGTAAAAGAAACTTTAAATAGTGAGTTGTAATTAGGGGTGTTTATGAACATGAGTGACTCGAATTCGACTCGTACTTGCTCGAAAAAAAACTCGATTCGAGCTCGTTCATTTTCTAAACGAGCCGAGCATGAGTACATTTTTAAGTTCAGTCCAAAGGTCGGCTCGTTCGAATTAAACTCAAATAACTCGAATTTTATGGAATTTCTAAAATTTTCTTTAAGTTACTGTATAATGAGCAACTAGAACTGTTTAAAGCTCGAAAAAAGTTCGAGCTCGTTCACTTCCTAAACGAGCGAGTATGAGCACATTTTTAAACTCGAGTCAAAATTTAGGCTCGGCTCGAGCTCGTTCATATCCTAAATGAACTGAATATGATCAAGCAATACTCGGCTCATTCGGCTCGAATAACAGCCCTAGTTGTAATTTAAAAAATCTATATAATAAAAGAAAGTATAATAATATATTTATTCATACATTTTATATTTTTGAAAAGTACTTTACATGTAATTCACATGGAGTATTTTTTTTATAAGATAAGAATTCGGAATTTCAAACAGCTAAATTTAGCAAAACTAGAAATTTGAAAAACTGAAAATTGAAAAAGTATATATTTTTTTATCCGAATATTTATGTACTCTCTCCATTCGGCAAAACATGTCGTTTACTATTCACGCACGCTTTTTTATAATGATAAAAACTATATAAAATATTTATTTTTTTAAACAAGTTTGTGCTTATTAATAATAACTACGAAATTGTTAAAAAAATATTATAAAATAGATATTTTATATAGTTTTTATCCCCTAAAAAACGTGCTTAAATAGTAAAGTAACATGTTGTGCCGAACGGAGAGAGTAGTATTTTTTATTATAATTGAAGAGAACACAGAGAAGATGTAAACAGGAATGAGCGAGAGAGGGAGGTGGTGAATGGTGATGGCCTTTTGTTTTGAATTCTCTCTGCTAGTAGTAGTGATACACTTGGACTGGTCATCAAGATTCAAGACCAATCAACAGTCAATTAAAGGCGAATAAAAAATAAATTTGTCCAAAAGGCATAAAATTTATTTTAACCAACTGGGTATAAAAAAAATTCCTATGGCATTTGAATATTAAATTAAAAAGCATAAATAGATTATTTTAGTTCTTTTATTTAAATCTTGTTCAACAAGTGAAATACTCCGTATATTTTTACAAGCAGAAAAAAAAAGTTAAATCTGTTTTTCTTTTTGTAAGATATAATCAACAATTCCTAATATTGTTGTCTTAGAGCGTCTGTAGACAATAAGTTAAAACTTTGTATGATCAAACAACACATGATAACGTGAAAAAAAAACCCAGAAAGATGAACTAGACAACAAGGAAGCAAAAATCGGATCAAGCAAACCCACAAATAACCCACCCCAAAGAAACAACATACGATGGAGAAAACCCAAGGAAGGGTTCATGAAACTCAACTTTGGTGGTACTAAGATCCCTTCTGGTTTTGCGTATGCAAATTTTGTGATTCGAGACGATGGAGGGAGAATGATTACTTGCGATGTCAAAAGATGCGGGAAGGTATCGGCATTGCAAGCCGAGATAGTTGGTTTACAGCTTGGCCAGGTGGAAGCCCGGAAAAGGGGATCAGAAGACTTGAAGTGTAAGGTGACTGTCTGGCGGTTATCGATGCTATCAAAAACGTTTGGAAAAGTCATTGGGAGATCGAAATGCTAATCTCGGACTCCTTTCTCCTTCTTTGTTTTTTCAAGGTGGCTTCCATCTCCTACGTATTCAGGGAAGGCAATAAGACAGCATTTCGTGTGGCGCATTTGGGTTTGGGCTCCGACGTTTCTACTTGGAGTGTCGATTCAGAGCTTCGAGCTCTCATCCGAAAGAATGTCTTTAGGTGGTGGTACAACCGTAGTTGACACACCCCAAAACCTCGCCTAGTAATAAAAAAAATAATAACTTGAGGTTTTGTGTTTTCATTCAAACCTCCGTCGACAAGATATTGTAGCGAAACAACAATTTTATCTACAACCATGTTTATTTTCGTGAAAATGTAAATAATAGAAACATTTTAGGAAAAAAATGTCTAATTTCTTATTAGATTGTAAAAACTCTACGTTTTAATAACATTTTTAATATTCAATTGCTCCTACAATACATAAATTGTCCCTTTCTATTAGAAGATTGTCAATCTTGTACCTTTTCCGGAGACCTAACCCTTCAAGTCACAAATAACAAAAACCTTAATCGTAATTTAAGGTGCAAACTTATATCCATCAAACCACCAAACCATCAAAGTACACGTTCACAAATCCAATTTTATTATTTACAAACAACTAATTTTTCAAAAATTAGATTTTCAATTAGATTATTTATATTGCAAAAAAAAATTTACAAAACATTTTTAATGTAATGTTTTTTAATTGTAAATACAAAATTAGATTTACTTATTTTTACTATATCTTTGTTTTTATTTTTAATACTCAAATCAATTTTTTAACACTTAATTGTTCAAATATATTTTTATAGACATTCGACTTTCTCTCAGCTGGTCTTGCTTGGTCAGATCTTTGTATTCAGATTTTTTTTTGCTGGTTGTTTTGTTCTGTTGTATCATGACGATTAGCCCATCTTTCGATCCCCTTCGGCCTCTCGTTTATCCAGATTTTCGTTGACATTTGGGATTTCGAATTGCAATTTTCTTTTTTTTTAAAAAAAAAAAAGACAAATGTAAGTAAGAGGTCCTTGTAACTTTTTAAAAAAGGAACCTTAAAGTAAAATCTTTTTTTTTAACCATATATGAGTTCTTGGTTTTCTTTTTCTTCTCATTTAAAAATAAAATCTCATTTTTTTTAATCATCACACAAAAGATACATATCAAAATATATGTGTGGTTGAAACTTGAAAAAGAAAACGAACAAAAATTGAAATGAGAACATGCTCTTGTGGCGTGGGTCATGCTTCATATTGAGACTTGTGGTTTTGGTTTGGCCATATAGCCCTTTGTTTTGAAACTGTGACAACTACTAGTGTGCTCTCATGGGGTCAAGTGGTCATAAACACTCAACAATCCTCAATAAAGGCACAATTATTTATTTCTTTTCTTCTTCTTCTTTTTTTTTTTTTTAAAATGTACTATAATCTATAGTTTCAAGAAAAGCGGAAGACATTCTTAGAGTATCAGCAACGCTGACAGCAAAAAAAAAAAAAATTTATAAATATTTAAAATATTAGGAAAAATAAGATACTTGGTTTCTTGTCTGACACAATAGTGTCTTCTGCAAACTACTTTTCACTCAAGCCTCAGCCAATACACTCTTCTCTACATTTTCTGATATAAAATGTTGAGAATTACTTTTTTCCTTTTTTTAAAATTTTTTTGGTGGTAGACACCCGACTACCCGAGTATCAGCGTTGTTGATGCTCTTAGAGTTCTAAACTCTCGTACACAATAATGTGATTGGCTGATACTATTGTTGTTATTGACTCCTCACAAACTATTGCTTGTTATAAAAAAAAAAGATTTGTTTAATGTTCATTTTCATTTCTAATCTTATTTTTCAATAGAATTACTTAGTTTCATTATTTTTTTTAAAAAAATCTTATTATTAAGTGGTCACACTGAAAAATACAAATCAAAATATGTATACGTGTGTGGAATGGAAGAGCTTGTGCAGCTCAAATTTCTCATTCAAAAGAGTCAATATCTTCAATCTTCAATCAATTCAATCTTTGCCTATTTTAACCACGAATGTTTTAAATTATTCTTTTTAAAGATTTTGCATATAAAGCCTTGCAAGTTGCAACATTAAAGGTTATTTCAAGTAGGGAATGACATCCATAGAGTTTATCTTTGCACTTGGGACAATGATGTAGTTAATGAGGTAATAACTAAGGAACTTATGAGATCCATATAGTTTTTGGAAATTTGAGATACATTGACTATTTAACTTTTTGAGTGGTTAGATGGGTTGGTGAGTAATTAGCATTCCTTTTTCTTTTGAATAACAAGTTTAATACAGGTTAATACATATTTGGTTGTAAACTCCGGACACGTGACCCTGTCGACAAGAGCATTCCTTTTTTATTTTCATTTATAAGAGCACCTCAAAACAACTTACCTTTATATTTTTATAAAGAGGCGAGAATTTGGGTGGTATCAGGTCTTATTGACCACCACCCAAGAACATCCTTATGTACATTGAACAGAACTCTCAAGCTCTGGATGCGAAGTCAAAGGCGTCGAATCCAACTCCAACTGAAGATGCATCACGAAATCGATATCATTGTTGACTTCTAGAAAGACATGGGACATAGAATGACCTCAAAACTCTAAAGCAATATGAAGGAGTCTGACAACACCGTCTCAATATTCCAAGGACTTTTCCAAACTCTTTTAATCACATAGATGTCAGTGAGACAATTTTCTTCTACTTTAATTCTTTTGAGACCAAGTCTTTTGGCCTCAAACAAGCTAAGCTAAAGACCAAGAGCTTCTGTCTGGAGAGTTGTAGCTGATCCACTCCTACGAGCATCGTAATTAATGACTCTACCGTTGTTGTCCCAAAGTACAAAGCCTACGGAAGCATGGCCAAACAAAAGCTTCACTCCATCAAAGTTTTAACTTGACGAAGCCCTCCTTCGATTTTTCTCATCGAAGGTTCTTTGTCCTTCTTCGATATGTTGGGTTCTAGGTAGCTTTTATCTCGATTTCATCTGGGTCCAAAGTTTTTTAGAACTCCTTATTTCTAAGAAGTTTTCTAATATATCCTGTCCAGTTATCTAGGTTTCTTATATTGAGATTTTCAAATAAAATTTTATTTCTAATTGTCCAAATTCTCCACTAAGTGGTTGCTAAAATTGACTTTTGTTCTTTGTAAGTTTATTGAATATTTCCACATTTATTATTTTCAAGCTTTGTTAATTTTTCTTATATTTCTTTTTGTTCTTTCAATATTTCTATCCACCTTCCAAATCATAATGAGGTTTTACATGTCAACAATAAATGTATAAGATCTTATTTGATTGGTTACAAAGATCACACACAAGTAGTAGGTGCATCTAATCACTTATCTACTACTCTAGTTTTTGTTGGATACTATTCAACATGATTCCACAATAAAAAATTTAAGGAGCATTTTATTTTCCAAATTCGCATGCAACTTCATCTTTTAGACTTCTAGGTCGGATTGTGATAAGGTATCACAACAACTTACCTATTTTGTCTTTTGTGGATATTTGAGCTTTTGTAGAACTTTAGACATTTTATTTTATCTAATATGTTCTTCATTTTTTATTATTTAAAATAGAAAATAAAGAGAAAGAATTATCTCTTATGGACGAGACTCTCAAGCTCTGGATGCGAAGTCAAAGGCGTCGAATCCAACTCCAACTGATGATGCATCACAAAATCGATAATATTGTTGACTTCTCGAAAGACATGTGACAGAGAATAACCTCAAAACTCTAAAGTAATATGAGGGAGTCTGACAACATCATCTCAATATTCCAAAGACTTCTCCAAACTCTTTTTAATCATATTGATGACAATGAGACAATTTTCTTCTACTTCAATTCTTTTGAGATCAAGTCTTTTGGCCTCAAACAAGCTAGGCTAAATACCAAGAGCTTATGTCTGGAGAGTTGTAGTTGATCTGCTCCTACGAGCATCGCAACTAATGACTCTACCGTTGTTGTCCCAAAGTACAAAGCCTACAAAAACATGGCCAGACAAAAGCTTTGCTCCATCAAAGTTTGAACTTGACGTAACCCTCCTTCGATTTTTCTCATCGAAGGTTCTTTGTCAACTTTTATCTCGATTTCATCTGAGTCCAAAGTTTTTTTTAGAACTCCTTTTTTATAAGAAAGTTATCTAATATATCCTGTCCAGTTATCCATATTTCTTATATTGAGATTTTCTAATAAAAATACTTTTATGATTTTTTCCTACATTTCTTATTGTTCTTTCAATATTTCTATCCACCTTCTCAATCAATTGCAATGAGGTTTTACATGTCAACAATAAATGTATAAGATCTTATTTGATTGGTTACAAAGATTACACACAAGTGGTACATCTACATCTACTCCCTTATCATCTACTCCAGTTTTTGTTGAAATACCATTCAACATGAGTTTTCCCAATAAATTTTTCACCTTAGGTGAGCATTCCATTTTCCAACTTTGCACAACATCTTTTAGAGTTCCAGGTTGGATTGTGATAAGGTATCAAAACAACTTACCTATTTTGTGGATATTTGAGCTTTGGTAGAACTTTAGACATTTTATTGTATCTAATATATTCTCCATTTTTTATTCTCTAAAATAGAAAATAAAGAGAGAAAGAAATATCTCTCCAAATTTGAAACATTCTTTACATTTTTTAAGAAATCTTTAAATGATGCTAATATATAATTTGAAAAATATAACTGAACTTTCTCATTTCGCAATGTTCATTAATTTCAGGTTTCACAAGTTCAACTTTGCCCTGTTATTAATTTATTATTATAAAAGAAGTATAGTATCTCTCCAAATAGAAAATAACAAATGGATACTATACAACGAGTATATTATCTCTCCAAATAGATACTATACAGGGAGTATAGTATCTAACATATTCTCCATTTTTTATTCTCTAAAATAGAAAATAAAGAGAAAAAGAAATCTCTCCAAATTTGAAACATTCTTTGCATTTTTTTAAGAAATCTTTAAATGATGATAATATATAAGATCTTAATTGGGAAAGATATCCTACTAAAAATAAGCAACCATATGAATCTAATTCAAAAATTGTCTAATACATTTTTTTTTAAAACATGAATATTATCCGATACCCTTGGGACATATGATAGAAAAACCGTATATATAATTTGAAAAATATAACCTTCACTTTCTCATTTCACAGAAGTTGAACTTTGCCCTGTTATTAATTTATCATTATACAAGGAGTATATAGTTTAATCGCTCCTTTTTTCCCTTTGCTAATAAAACCCCAACGCTAAATGTATAATATGGTGTTGATGTACTAAGCACGTACATCATACGGACTATAACAAATGGATGTTAGCAAAACAGACCGAGTTTCTTAAACAGGGCGATTTACGAGTCCCTAGCCATCGCAAGTTCGCAACAGTGGTCCAGCGAAGGCTGTCAACGAAGAAGGAATCAAATCAGTCACCATATCTCGCGGCAATACGACTGCTTTGCCAACGAAACTAGCAAGTCGAGGTTATACATAACGAAGATTCTAACAAGCGAATTTCCACATGAAATCAATCAGAAATAAGCAACAAGGAATGAATAACCCAATGGATCAAGATTTGCAACTTCATCCACTTTTCAAGCCTCTTCTTTCTCAAGCAGCACAGATTTGAAGGGCGAAATATCACTCTTATGATAAAACTCGAAATCCGCCTTTGCCCATCTGTTGGGCGTGTTTGAAGCTCTTATGCACGTCGTCCTCTTTAGCTCCTTGAAACAAAAATGGCAAAAACTGGATACAACAATGAACACAGAATCATTCGCAGAAAAGCACAAACCTGATGGAGGATCATACAACAGAACAACAATAGACACTCATATGTGGCCTTACTGAGAGGATAAATCATAAATGTAAGGATTTCGGGAGTACTGAATTTTGTAGTAACACAAACAGGAGCACACTGAAAAAAACAGCAAACAGGAATAGGAAACTAACTAGATTATGTAGAAAAATAAGATAATAGCTAAAACTAATAAAATTAATAGGTTAGGTTTGCATCACCAACAAACGCAATTTCAAGCCACTCCATCTTACATGTTAGGTTCAAAACTTCCTCATACACCAAAAGAATTGGCAAATGCTTTTAGTGACGCGAATGTTAATAGTAACAAGTTTCTCCAGGAAGTCATTGTGAAGGGACTAAGGGACTGAAAATTACAATCTTTCACAAGACCAAACTTGGTAAGCTTAAAAAACAACTCTATGAGACTAACAGTCAAGCAATTTCAAAAAATTATACTACCAAAAGAGGAAATCAAAGCTAAACACATTATAAGAATAATGAATACAAAAACTTGTTCCCTTCATCCCTAGTACTCAAGGATAGGATGATTGATTGCGGATAAAATTGCTATTATGAATTTATGATGCACCCTTTGAATTGGATGATTATATACAAAATAGGAAAAGATTAGTCAGTACTGCTAAAGTGCATAAACAATTGAAAATAAAATCAAATGATTCTAATGCAACTATATTTCAAGCAGAAATGATAAAGACAGTCGCTTTATGGCTAGCAAATTGCTTGGAATTCTCCATCATCGTCTTTCATAAGAAAGATTGTAAGCAAAAATTGGCAGTAAAACACGCCACTTGATAAACGAGGCACAAAAACTAGAATAAATAAGGAAAACAAGGTTTAAGGAGTCTCACCTCAGGTCCTAAAAAACGGAAATCAAGATGCTTGCAATACTTTCTTCTTTCCTTTGTTACTTTTACCCTTTCCTCCGCCCAAAATCATCCTTGAGAGAATATCTGCTTGCTTAGTATTGCCCTCTTCGTTCAGCATCTTGATCAGATCCTCACGGCCGCTCATGTCAGTAACGCCTCCTTTCTCTGTTATCTTGCATAAGATGGAATAAGCGTTAAGGGTCTTTCCGGCACCTAGGAGGAGATCCAACACCTTGTCATAACTGGAAAAGTCAACAGTAAGGTCCCTTTCCAGAGCAAAATCCAGTAGCTTAAGGGCAGCTATGGACTTCCCTTTTTCGCATAGGGCTGCCAGAAGATTGTCGATATCAGGTGAACAGCCGTTTTGCAATAGCAGGTCGATTCGTGCTAGGGCCTCCTCAACATGACCTCTAGTGAACAAGGCTTCCAATATCTTAGCAACTAGGTCCATGTTCTCCTTAATTCCCTTCTCCAACATTACCTTCATAACCCGACTAGAGGTTTGGATCCTTTCATCGTTAAACAGGCCCTCCATTACCATTCTGAATAGTGCGGAGTCAGGAAGGTGATCATTTTCGATCATGCTGTCCAAAGCCATCTTAGCATCAGCCGTTTCACCCTTCTTCAAGAAACTGCTAACGAGTAACTGGTACGCATCCGCCTCAGTTTGAACACCTATCCTAGTCATGATCTTCAACACCTCAAACGCCAACTCGGGATTGCCTTCTTTTGAATGCCCTCGGATCAAATTGTTGAAAGCAACCGGGTCTTGAATCCCCTTTTTCATTAGCTGCCTGAAAAGCGTCTCCGCCTTCTTAGTCTGGCCCACATTACAAAGATGCTCAATAATCGGGTTGTAGGCACTGTCCTTCATCTCCAAACTGCTTTGTGGCCTCAATATAATCTCCTTCTCAATAAGTTTATCCAACAACTTTTCAGCTCGGTCATGGAGATTCGACTTGCAGAAGTTTTCAATCAATAGTCCATAATGCCCAGCTTCTGTTGGAATACTCAGGCTTATCATCGATTTAAGCACATCAGCAGCAGCATCCAGGTCACCCGACTTGCACTGAGACTCCAACAACCTCACGAATATTGAATTGTCTTTGGGCAGCATATGCCTCTCCACCATCTCCTTCAAGATCTTCTTAGCCTCGGCCATTTTCATCGCATCACAAAGCCCAGGCAACAGGGTAGTATATGTCACAGAATTAGGCTTGACGCCAAACTCACCCATCTCATCAAACATCCTCAGCGCGTCATCAACCTTTCCAGCTGAAACATACCCCTTAATCATAGTAGTATAACTTATCACCGTAGGAGCAATGTTCCTCCCCTTCATCTCTATAAAGAACTTCTCTGCCTCCTCTACCTTATTTGTCCTATAAAACCCATTAATCATTGTATTATAAGTCACGGCATCAGGGACAATCCCACGCCCAATCATATCATCATAAAACCGATTAGCAGTCTCAACCTTCTCACAAAGAAAGAACCCCCAAAGCATTATGTTATAAGTATGCCTAGTAGGAGTTACCCCTTCCTCCAACATCTTATTGAAGTACCTCTTCGCCATCATATACCTCCCTCGACGAAGAATAACCTTAAACAAGGCATCATACGACTTGCCTGACCTCTCAACACCAAGCTCCTTCATCAATTGAAACACCTTCACGGATTCCTGGACAATCCCACTCTTCCCGTAGCTATCAATGAGCACAACAAACATATCCTCATCGAATTCAACCCCCTTTTCCGGCATATCTAGGAGTATCAACCGAGCATGGTTGAGCTTCGAAGCTCGCCCTAATCTCTCAATCATTTTCATGTGAGTCTCCCTATCATGTTTAAAAAGCCCCGACCTTTCAACCCACCGGAAAAACTGCAGGGCGTGCAGCGAATTCCGAGCACCATCAATCACATTATAAACAAGTGAAGAGTCAAATTGAGGTACCAGATTTCGGATCGAGTTCTGCAACCGGGTCGTCCACACCCGATTCGCCATCATCCTGCAAATCACGTCCTCCACTTTCTCCGGCTTCCGCTGAAACCTGCCTCGCGTGCTTCTGACTTGCATCGGCTCCGCCGCGGCATCACAGTTCCCGGGTCTGACCGAATCGGGGGATTCTGGGCCTGGTTGCGGGACCGGATCCCCGGCGGGAGGAGAATCCGGCAAGGGATCATTGGTGGGAGTGGAGGAGCAATAGAATCGGAGAGGTTTGTGGGGAGATTGAAGATTTAGGGATCTGTAAAACCCTGGATAAACCCTAGGTATTGAATGGCGGCATTTTAAACCAGCGAAATAACCCATTTATTTATGAAGGGGTTTATGAATTCTTGATTTGAGTGAGGTGGGAGGTTGTAGTGTGGTGGCCGGAGAGGCGAGCTGATTCCGGCGAGGTGGCGTTGGTGGTTGCTGGTACTTTACTAGGGTTTGGAAATGGGGGGACTGAGGGAGGAGTACCCACTAGGACTGAAAATTTGACTCTCTTTTTTTTTAATTATTAAAATTAAAATAATTTTATTGGGCCTTTTGGGCCTTGGAGAGTATTATTGATCATGTCCTATCTGGGCTGAACCCAGAAAAATCCGACCCGGTTTAGCGGTTCGGGTTGAACCCAGACTTGGGACCCGATACATTTTCTCCCAAATGTTTTAGGGTGTGTTTGGATTTCAAAATATGTAATTATGTGACTTTCGTGTATAGGTGTGTTTAGTTACAAAACACAAAAATTAGTATAAAAAAAAGAGAGATAAAATAATGATTTAATCAAATAAATACTTTTATAATCCACAATTCTTAAGATGTTCTTCACAAATCATTTTTATCTATCTAAATCTATATCTATCTATCTATATCTAACTATTAGGGCTCGTTTGGTTAGCTTCCTACTTCCCGGGAAGTCCAAAATCTTAGGAAGTACGCCTCAATACATGTGTTTGGTATGATTTTTGAAAATGGAAAAACATAGGAATTTCAATTCATGGGAATTTCAATTCCTATGAAATGGGGGAAGTTAGCTTACCATGAGAGGGGTAGGTAAGATCTACTTCCTCCATTCACTTATCTCAAATCTCCTATAAATTTTACTTTTTATTAAAAAAATCTCCAATTACTATGAAAATTCCATGTTTAGCCAAACAAAACATAGGAATTGAATTCATGGGAAATTATTTCCAACCAAACACTTTTTTACATTTCCCATGAAATAGAATTCATGAGAATTACATATCCCGGAAAGTTACTTCTCGGGAAGTCTATTTCTCACGTTTAACCAAACGAGCCCTTATTAGAGAAACATTAGGGATGATGTGTCACACTCCCCTTAATTTTAGGGATTCTAACCAATCAGATTTCGGCTTTAATTATAGCCTAAATTACTCATACCTTTTTTTTTTTGAACAGAAAAGAATTTGGTTGTTGCAGACATCAACTAACCAAGAGCATCCCGAAGGATGATGCTGCTGAGCGCAACGTCGGAAGGAATATGAGTGCCAGAATAAGAAAGTCTAAGATGGGAGAGGTAGTCCGCAGCACAATTACCTTCACGGAATGTATGATTAATCCCAATTTCAGAAAAGCAATGGAAAGATAGAAGACAGTCCGATAGAATCATATCGATCTCACCAACATTAGAGCTTCCAGTTTTTAAACTGTTAATGATGATAAGATTGTCACCTTCTATTATTAGTTTCGATAAGCCCATCGAGGAAGCTTTAAGTAAGCCTTTCCAGAGGCCGTAGCACTCAGCTCTAAGAATGGAGGGAATCGCAGAAGAGTTGGCCTCGGAGAAGATTACTGAGTCGGAGGAGTTGCGGATGATAAATCCGTATCTGGAAGAGGAGTCAGTTGGTGAAAAAGAGCCGTCAAAATTAAGCTTATACCAACTGTTTGGGGGTTTCTTCCACTTACAGTGTTTCCTATTTGCTTTTATTGTGTTGGTATACTGCGTTGTAGTAGTTGTAGGATCGGAATCTTGTTCCTTTGCACAATTCCAGTTGTAAATGTGGTCCTTTATAAATGAGATAATAGTTTGGGTGTTTAGAGTGATGTTGTCGAATGCTTTTTTGTTCCTGAAGAACCAAAGAGACCACCAAGCAATAGCAAGGGTGGAGAAGTGAGCTAGCCCAAGGGAATGGCGAATACTTATTAACTTTGTGAATAAATTTGTATTTTGGTTACTGATAAATGTTATGGTGTTGGCTATGGAGGGCGACAGATGTTGGATAATTGTTTTAGTAATCGGGCAGCGAAAGAGTAAATGGTCAGTGTCTTCATAACATAAATCACAGCAGGGGCAATTAGTGGGAATGCCCATACCGCGGGAGGCTAAGTTATTAGTAGTAGATAAGCCGTTTTTTGTAATTCGCCACAGAAAATCCTTTACTTTTGGAAGGCAGTCCAATTTCCAAATCCAGTCAAAATCCGAGGTAGTGTGGTGTTTGTTTTTTTGGAGCATGTCGATGGTAGAGTGCGTCGTAAACCAGCCATTTTTACTAGCAGTCCAGTATAATCTATCTTGTATTGTGTTACGTGGAATAGGTGTTTGAGCAATATTGGCGATTGTTTGAGGAGGTAGATAAGGTAGGATCCTAGTGTGAAGTTTGTTTATGTCCCACTCTTTATTTGTAGTAATGAAGTCACTGACTTTTAGGTTTCGGTCGATGTTAGAGACATTTGTTGCAGTGGTCCAAAGAGGAGCGTGACCAAACCAGAGGTCATTCCAAAAATTAATGGAGTGTCCATTGCCAACACCCCAACGGAGACCATTCTTAAATATGTGAAGAAGCGAAGTAAGTCATCGCCATTGCCAGGAAGGGTTTCCTTTTCGTGTGTAATGAAGAATGTGGTCAGATTTTAGATATTTATCGTTGATTAGACGGATCCAAGGATTACGAGGTTCTGCTAAAATCTTCCACAGGAGTTTTAGTTGAAGAGCTATGTTCATGTCTTCAGAAGAACGAAGACCAAGGCCCCCATTACTCCGGGATTTGCAGACTTCAAACCAGCTGATAAAAGGTCGGTGTTTGGGGCCTTTGTTCCAAAGGAAGAGTCTATTTATTCGGTCAAGTTCTTTGTGGATGGCAGAAGGTAGAAGGAAACATTGCATTACATGGAGGGGCTTTGCTGCAAGGGTTGATTTGATAAGGGTTAACCGTCCAGCCCGGGAGAGATTACCCGTTGTCCATCTGTTTAGTTGGTTTTTAGCGGATTCAATGAGATAGTTGAAGGTGTTGGTGGTGACCTTTTTGTGATAATAGGGCAACCCAGGTAGATACCAAGATCCGTTGTAGGGTGAATTCCAAGTTCGTGTTGTAGCATTAGCTTGGTATGGTTTGGTACATTTGTTGTTGTCTAGAACAAAGATTTGTGGAGATTAATTTTCTGACCGGAGTAGGAGCTGTAGCAGTTTGTAATGTTGTTTATTTGGTCACAGGCTGTTTTGGTTGCTTTGGAGAAGATGATGATATCGTCAGCAAAAGCTAGAAAGGGGATTCTTTGGCAGTTGCGGGATGGGGCGACACCGACATGACTTTGCGGTTGATTGATAATGTTTTGCAGTCCCTGAGCAAGAACCTCAGAGACCAGTAAAAAAAAGGTAAGGTGATAGTGGATCCCCTTGCCGGAGACCTTTGTGTGGTGTAAAGATTTCAGTCGGTTCATTATTAACTAACAGAGAGTAGGAGACAATGGTAATGCATTCTTTTATCCAATTAATAAATATGTTAGAAAAACCGAAGCAGTTCATAACTTCAAAAAGGAAATCCCAGTTTACCATGTCAAAAGTTTTTTCCATATCTAGTTTAATTGTCATCCAGCCATTATGACCTTTTTTTTGCTGGAAGGAGTGGAAAATTTCATGGGCAATGAGGATGTTGTCCTGGATTGCTCGTTTGGCAATAAATGCACTTTGGTAGGGATGAATTAGGTGCTTCAGACAGACTTGAAGTCTAGTTGCTAGTATTTTTGAGATAATTTTATATAGGGTAGAGCAGAGGCTAATAGGTCTATAGTGAGATGTAGTTGTTGGTTTGTCTATTTTGGGTATAAGAGCTATGAAGGTATGGTTAATCTGTTTTAGAATTTTCCCGCTTGTGAAGAAACCTTTGATTGCTTTAATGACGGAGGGACCGACGATATGCCAGTAGCGCTTGAAGAAACCCGCAGGGAAGCCATCCGGGCCAGGTGATTTGTCATTTGCCAGGCTGAACACTGCTTGTTTGATTTCAGAATTAGTGACTGCCCTTGTTAGCAACTCATTATAGGTGTCTGAGACATCCCGGGTTATGTGCTGGAGCAGGGGGCATTGTTGGTGGACTCGTTGTGGTGCCGAGAATCGGGTGATGAAGGAGGAGTTAATCTCAGCACGGATATCCGTTTCATTGGCGAGTAAAGAGCCGTTAGATGATTGAAGGAATTTAATTATGTTTCTGTTTCGTCTGCCTGTAGCAATACGGTGAAAGTATCTTGAGTTTGTGTCAGCAGCTTTTAGGTGGGAGCGCTTAGCTCTAAGAGCCCAGTATGTAGTTTGAAAATTTAGCATTTTGTTATATTTTCCTAATAGACGCTTTTGTTTCCTATCTATTGATTGGTCATAATGCTGTAGGAGTTGATGTTGGAGTTTCTGAAGTTCCTTTTCTGTTTTGGACAGTTGGGAAAGGATATTCCCCATGGTCTTACTGCACCATATTTTACTTTTGATTTTGAGAGATTGTAGTTTCTTGACTAACTTGAAGAGTGCAGAACCAGAGGGGTCGATACGCCAAGCTTGGAGGACCGAATTCTCATAGTCTTTTCGTTTACACCAGGCCATCTCGAACCTGAAGGGTAGCATTGGAGGTCTGCAATTTTCAGTGAGCTCAAGTGTGATTTGAGCATGGTCAGAAGTGGTGAAGGGATGATTTTTGGTGGTAAGATAAGGTAGTTTGCTAAATATATCCTTTTTTTATTCAAAAGGAGGCCAACGCCTCTGGTTTTATTGATAACTCATGGAGCAAAGTTCCATATCCTTGTTGAGAACAGTACAAAGGAAATTAGGAATAGATGCATATTCAGTAGTATAGCTAGTGTCCATCGTGTGACCCTTGGCCATTGCATCAGCTGCCTTGTTCGCCTCGCGTCCGACATGGGCTATGCGGACCTCCCACCCATCCTCTCCGATTAGTCTCCTGCACCGGGTAATCAAGCTGTGATCCAGTCTAGGCTCCACTTCTCTATTCTTCAGCAACTTACAGGTCATCAAAGAATCCGATTCCAGAAATATTCGATTGTGGTTCAGCTTCTTGGCGATGCTCAGGCCGTTGAAGATTGCCCAAAGCTCCGATGTGAGAGGTTTGCAGATGCCACAACCAAAGGAGAACGCATAGAGGAACACGCCCTCGGAATCTATAAGTACTCCCCCTCCACCGGCCGTCCCAGGGCTCCCTCTCACTGCGCCGTCGACATTCAGCTTCACCCATCCTGCCGGGGGCGGACTCCACTTTTCACCAGCAGCTCTTCCCCTCGGCTGGGACAGATGGTTTGGGATTGGGTTCCTAGCTATTTCATAGTCCTTAGCCTCCATAATCCCCCTATTCCATAGGCTGCTTAATTCATCCACCCCTTCAAATACTAGTCGGTTACGACACTTCCAAATCAACCATAACATGGTTGCAAACCGACCCGAACTCATATCCTCCTTCTTCGTGTTCAAGAACACCCATTGCTTTACCTCTTGGGTTGAGAAAAATGTGTCCGGCAGCTGATCTCCAAGTAGCCGAATCCACTGATCACAGATTAGAGGACAATCCCTCAACAAATGCAGCGCCGATTCAACACCTGTGCACCTAGGACATGCTGGGGAGTTTGATAGATGCCGCCGAACTCGGTTGGCGTTGGTAAGAATGCAGTCGTGAGCTACCAGGTAGAGGAAAAACCGAGCTCTTTGTTGGACTGGCGTCCTCGAAATGTGCCTCCAACCTACCTCCGGATAGCTATCCCTATGTGGTTCCTTTATAGCCCTGATCGCCGATCCCGTTGAGAACTCCCCAGACGGTGTCAGCTTCCACACAAAACGATCTATTTCCTCCGCTTCTTTGCTCGGGTACACCGATTGTAGCCATAAGAGGGTATCTGGACTAAGTAAAGGGGAGAGGATCTCCCAATTCCAGGTATCAGCTCCCATTAACTCGGCAACTGTGGCTCCTAACAATTCAGTCGGGATCGGTTGAACAACAACATCTTCCAGAGGCTTATCCAACAACCAAGGGTGGGTCCAAAATAGTGTTGAATTACCATTCCCCACCTCCATCCGGATATTAGGCAGCAGAGCTTCCGACCCATGGATAATCGCCTTCCAATTCATCGAAGCGGATGTGTGGCGTTCAAACATATCGATGCCAGCTCTCCCTTGACAATATTTTCCTCTAATAATTCGACTCCAAAGAGCCTCTGGTTGATTAAGTAGTCGCCACCCCAGCCTTGCCAACGTTGCTTGGTTGGTTTCCCGCATTGATCTAATTCCGAGACCCCTTCATCCTTTGGCGCAGTGACCGTTTTCCAGTTTAGAAGATGCAGCTTTCGTGCCTCCGACGAGGATCCCCACACAAATTTCCTAACCTCCCTGTCCACAACATCACACACTGTTCTCGGCACAAGGGTCGATTGCATAGTGTAGATCGGCAAGCTCGTGAGCACCGAGGTAGCAAGGGTCACTCGGCCGGCCATCGATAAGGTTCTTGCTTGCCATCCTTGAAGTCGGGAGGATATTTTTTCCAGTAGATAGTTGTACCTTTCCGTGGTCATTCTGCCCGTTGCAGTCGGAACTCCCAAGTAATTCCCAAAGTCGGACGTCATAGGAATTCCAAGAGCTCTACTGGTATCATCTTTAACATTGGTTGGCACATTTCGTGAGAACAGGACTGAGCTTTTTGCATAATTTACTTTCTCCCCTGATGTCAAGCAGAAGCGATCCAAACAGGCTTTGATGATGCCACCCTGTTCCATCGATGCTTCGGCCATCAGCACAAGATCGTCGGCAAAGAACAGGTGCGACAAGGAGATACCACCCACAGTCACCGGCTTCCATCTCCCAGCATCAACAACCTCCGTAATTATGTGTGACAATCTCTCCATACACAGGACAAACAAGTATGGAGATAGCGGGTCTCCTTGCCGGATTCCCCTTGTCGGGACAACACTCCCTGCAGTCCCACCATTAATCCATAGTAATTCCATTCTTCCCGCCGTTTGACATTTCATAATGGTCTCGATTAAAGTCGATGGTGAAGGTACATCTGCTAAATATATCCTTATGAACAAGAACCCGATCAAGTTTTTCGTAAGTATTGTCAGGGCCCATTACTTTTTTACGCCAGGTGTATTGGTTGCCACTAGTAGGTAAGTCAATTAAATCATGATTGAGTAACATATTATTAAGTCTTTGTAGTCAATAAGGAGGCAATATTGATCCTCCCAACTTATCAGAATTGACTAGAAGGTCATTGAAGTCACCCATAATAATGAAAGGGTTAGAGTGAGAGTGGATAATTGTTAGAACTTCGTCCCAGAATATGGGTTTGTCTCTGTCATTGGGGGGAGCATATATAAAAATAATGAGAATAGAAATATGTTTTGTGCAATTTTGGTATTGAGCTATTATATATCTCTTATCTGATGTTATGATATAAAAAGTTTCATTATGTAAGTGAGAGGATTTCCAGTAGAGAGCTAAGCCTCCCGAAAGCCCCACGGAGGGACAGAAGTGAGAATGATCAAATCCTGCTTTGAGCCAAAAGCGGTTCGTTGGTGGATTTTGGAGCTTGGTTTCAGCCAGAGCCAAAATGGCAATTTGCTCAGTTTTACAAGTAGTGTCAATTTCAGTCCAGATGTTTTTTCTAGCCAGACCACGCACATTCCAGAAGCTAATCTTCATGGGATAACTTATTTTTAAATTGGGTGGTGATGAGTTTTAGCAGAGATAAACTCAAGCTAAAAGAAGGTGATGGGGTGAGAAACCCCTTGGTTGTGAATGCTGAAGATAGCTTATAACACTCAAATTTATTATAAAGTAGTGGTAATGTAGAAGTTGTAATAAGATGAGCAGAAGAGAGTATTAATCTGTAGTATTGTAGTTTAGATAAATTAACAGCTTTGTGATGTTTGTAAAGCCAGTCAACCGGGTGGTAAGGTATAATAAAAATACAGTTTGGTATACAAACCAATATACATAAACTTTTTTCATAAAGTAAAGGTGTGTGAGTTGGTATTGTTGAATAGCAAGTTGATGAGCACCGAAGCCAAGTAAAATTGGCACCAACAAAGTTAATCAAAGATGCCCGAGCTGAGGAGTGAAACCTGAGACCCTGCAAAATATATATATAAACGTATAGAGGCAGGTAAGTAACAGTTGTGTGTTCAACTAAAAAGGCATTTGAGCTTAAATGTTGTTGATCAGATATAAGTAAGTGGAGCATGTAGATTTTAGCAAAAGATAACCTGAAGACCCCAAGGCATAGGAAAATGTCTGGAATCCACCAGATGATCCGAGAGTGTTGTAGTAAAATAGTAATGGGTTGTCCTCGTAAAGAAATCAAAGGGATATGAGTATTGAAAGGTAGATGATTAAGTTTTATAAGATTCAATTTGATAATGTGAGTTGAAGTAATCTTTATAGCTGTAGATGCATTTGTATAATAAATAAAATCAAAGTATTTGAAGTAGGTAAGATGATAGCAGAAAGATAACTTCATAGCATAACTTGGTACACATTCAAGCTGATAAACTAGAATTACAAAGGAAAGAGGCCGTAGCCAGTTCCAAATCAGCCATAAAACAGAAACATTAAGGTTGGAGTAGCAGTGCATGAGATACATCACAAAATACATAGATTCATCATAAGAAATCCTCCAGGCTGTCGTGGAGTCATGGCAGGGGTGGAAGTATTTTACAGTGGAAGGAGTCAAAAGGTGCAGGTAGCACTGTGCCGATGGTAGGAGTCCAAAGAACAGACTAGGAGGATTAGCTATCATGAGATTAATTGTGAGTATTGCTCCTCTTCAGAGCAGAGCTAGCGGTATCCTCATCCCCGCCCACACCTTTGCGCTTAATCGAATCCGAGGTGGATGGTTCCTTGGGTGGCATCTCCATAGTGGAGAGCATCTTCATAACTGTAGAGGTTGAATGGATGGAGTGAAAAGAAGGGTCGGAGAGGGCCTCAGAGGTGGCAACTAGGCCAGCCTACAGATAATCCTCGGCCCCCTCCTCGAGATACTCATAGTCATCTACCTCATGTGAGAAACGGGTCTCCTCATCCAACTCAAATTGAAGACAATGCAAGATCTCGGAGTCAATTTCAGAGCCAATTTCATCAAAGGTTTCAGGGTCAGGGAGAGCACCACAGATCTGCATATTTTCATCATTAGAGGTGTGTGGTATTGGTGAGATAGAGATGATGCCAGTGGAGATCTCAGGCTGGAGCACAGTTGCTCAACTGCACCAGCCACCAAGGGCAACCCAGTAGAGGAGACAGACTAAACCAAAGAGGGAGCCTCAGGGGGTGCAGGAGCAACAGTGGTGAGGGGCACAGAGATCTCAGGAGCTGCATCAGAAGGAGAATCCTTGGAGTCTTTGGAGGAAACAGAAGAAGCAGATTTTGTTTCAAAGGAGATGGAAACTCCTCCTTTGCCAGAAATATAGGGTTTGTTTGCAAAGGCTGTAATGGGGTTAGGCAATTTGGCAGTTTTACCATGCTTAAGAACCTTAATCCAGCCAGATTCACTGTCCGGGTCAGGGAACAGGTAGGGTCTTTTGATAGTGATTTGAATTTTCTTAGGTTTGGAGCCCTTGAGAGGACATTGATTGAAGAGGTGGGAAAGAGCATCACAGTTTCCACAACCACTAGGAAACTCTTCAAACCAAACCACATAGGTAGTGTATTCATTAGGTCTGGTGGGCACAATGATGGTGCTAGAGAATGGGAAGGCAATATCCAGGTTAATGCACACTCTTGTAAAGCGCACATTTGGGTCGACAAAGGGATCCACCCTAACAAAAGAGCCCAAGTTGTTATGCTCAACAATAGTTTTCAAGGTATTGGGGTTCTTATATGCCTCAGGGAGGAGGGTGAATCGGACCCACATGTCGATGGCTGTGGAATTGGCCGTAGCAGGGTCAAAAGTGGGTGACCAGGGGCGGAGAATAATGAGTTGGCCGTAGATATGGTATGGACGCTCTTCCCAAATACGAGCCAAATCACCAGGGCAAGAGAAATGAATCTCAAACCAGTAATTTGGGAGATTGTAGATGGACAAATCGCCAATGAAACCCTTCCAGTCAGCTTCAAGTTTAGCTTGAATGCTAGTAAACTCAATGGGGGACCCAAAAATCCGACCAAAGAGAATGCAACTGGGTTCGGTATTACGTATAACAGTGGTTTTGGATAGCTGATTATAGAATGCTTGTAGGTCCATTTTCCCTTTGCCCTTGTCCTTGGGGGACTTAGAGGGAGGTTTTGTAATTGGGGTGTCGCTTTTCAGCTTCCCCTTAGATTTGGTGGAATGGGTGTCGTTTTTCAGCTTCCCTTGAGTTGGGGTGGTAGGTGGTTTGGGAGGGTTACTCCCAGATGGGTTTCCATTGCTGGAAGTGGCCATCAGCCAAGAACACAGACAGACACCGAGCAAGATAAGGATTAGAGAGGAGATTAGAGAGAAAGAGAAGAAGAAGTAGGTGTGAGCAATAAATGCAGCAGCAAAATAGTATTTATAGAGGTGCACATACACTGAAGCTCTAACCCAGAAAATGGGAGCAACAGAGACACGAGGGTGGAAGAGGACATACATGTCATCCCAGAGGGGGAGAAACAAACCATACCGTAGCAGAAGAAGTACATCGGAGACAGACCAGCGCAGTGAGGCCGAGAATGAAGCAAGCCCAACTCCACAAGCCACCAAGGGGACGGAATCTTCATTTTGGTGGGGATGATTTGACCAAACAGTGCAAAGAGGCCAACACCCAGAAGAAACCCTAGATTGAGAAACGAGATCGAGATCTGGCTTGAGACTCAGATGGATAAGAAGAAAGTCAACTATCCATCCAGAGCAAATGATTGAAGCCAGAAATCTAGAGGATGAGTGAGAGATTGAGACAGATTGAGTGCGGAAAGGATCGTCGTACAAGGCTCTTAACCTAAAATTAGGGGAAAATCCAAACGAAAAGCAATCATAGATCAGAAGTAGGTTTAATTGAGTAGGATTGATGAAGATCCAAACCCAAAACCAGAAGGATTTGTTGTTGATTAGCAAGGAATTGTCACTGAAGAAAGGATTGATATGAAACAGGCTATTAGATTTGCAGAGAAGATGGCTTTTCAATTGAGCGTATTTGGGTTTTCTGGGTTTGGAATGGTGAATTAGGGGCGCGTGGAGAGGCGCGTACCTTTTGGGGATTTTGGGTTTCTGGTTGGCCATTTTTGGTCTCATTACTCATACCTTTCCTTAATTAAAAAAAATACATACATTCTTTTTTTTTTAACCAACATAAAATTTATTTTATTTTTCAAAACAGAATACCCTCATAAGCTTTGCCATCATCTTCTCTGCCTACCACCCACAGTACAAACAGAATATATCAATACTAGTGTATGTCCTGTCCCGTGTACGAAATATATATAGAATTCACATTTATAAGGTAATTTTTTTTTCTTCTAATCTACAATTAATTGAATCTCATTTTATTTATTAGATAACTGTTTTTTAAAAATATTTTAATATTGTTTTTTGTTAAATACATAGTATATATCTACAACTAATATTGTTTTTCCTTATATAATATTTACTCTTTTATAAGATATTCCATCTTTCCAATTATATGAGTTAATGGTAAAAGAAAATAATTATTTTTATTAGATTTCCTTTTTAACGGGAGAAAGTTTTGTGAGATGCACTCACGCGCCGCCACGTATGCAGATGCACTCACGCGCCGCCACGTAGATAACAATGCATCGGTTTTAGTATAGGTATATAGATAGATTCCGTTTGTGTGGAATATATATATATATCAATTTATGTAATGATTTGTCCTCCTGTCTTATTTTGTTATTTTTTTTATATTATGTGATATCTCATTTCCCAAAATATTTATATTCATTTTGATCTCATGTCTTATTAATTCTACACCTGTTAATTTTCCTTGTCCTTCATCCCAGAGATTTTCGATTACCATCATGTGCAAGGTTGAAATAGCAAGTTGGGTTGAAATGGCAAGGTAGTTGAGATATAAACATGTATGTTGAGATATATGTTAGTTTCTGTGTTTTTTCCAACCAAGTAGTTTTCGTGTTTCACTTGAGACATCGTATACTAATAAATTGATTTTTTTTACGCCTTTTCACATCTTATAGTTATAACATAATCGATTACCGTCAATTAGTCTGTGGTTTACAGCTTGCCCAATACAGCAAATATAAGATGTAAAGAATACATGTTAATATGAATATAATATACTTATGGTTCATCAATTAAATTGGTTGATTGTTGTTGTTGCAGCATTCTTTTTGGAGAGATCAAACTACATTGTGTGTCATGGTACGTGGATTAATATTTTATCAACACATTTTTGGGATTGTTTTATACTCAACTAGTATTCGTTACCCGCGCGGTTGCGCGTTTTGTTAATAAGTTATATTTTATTATATTAATTATATTAAAATATTATATTAGATAATTAATTGACGTGGCTTAAAAAAATAAAATCAAATTGACGTGGCTCACAAAAATAAAACTATATATAAATATATTATATTCAATTTGATCTAAAAGGTAGAATAACGCACCAAATATTCCTTCTTCATCTTTTAAAATAATAAATAATATAGTTTATTAACAAAAGCATGAAAATAATAAATATGTATAACAACTAATTCAAGTTATATTGGATAGATTATTGATCTAAAAATATAAGTTTTTAGCTAACTATATTCATTTATTAATTGATGCGGGTCAGAAATATAATACCACTTTAATCCAGAAAATGCCACGTAAGCAAAAATAATCCCGCTTTAATCCAGAAAATTCTGTGGACGCGAGATCGCACCAAAACCCGTTTCAGACCTCTGTTTTAGTATTTTATATAGATATATAGATAGATAGTTTAGCATTACATTACGCGCCATTGGCGCAACAATTGTACGAGTACACTTTCGATCCACTTTAACAAAAATCTCAAGCAAATCCAACCCAACTTGACCAATGCAGATCCCCTCCAACATATGATACACAACAAAATCATTTGGGGTATAAAATTATTTTTTTAAAATAATAATATATATTTGTACTTCATACACTTATATTTACACATATTTATAATTATATCATAAAAATATATTTTTTAAAATTTTATATAATTAAAAAAATATAAACTAATATAATCGTTCTTTTAATTATATATTGTAATTTTGTAGTATACCAAAGTTACAAGATCCACACTACCATCTTGGCCTAAGACCATCCGCAACCATGGGAAACATCTTTCCCTTTTTTTTCTCATCTTCCTATCACAACTTTATACCTCATTTATTATATTTTTTTAAATTATTTTCACTTTTTCTACCTCTTTCTAAAAGGTTTCCTCTACAACCATGAGAAACCTCTTTTACCCTTTTTCAAATTTATTTTCACTTTTTCTTTTCCTTTTATATATATTTCCCTTTATTATATGTGTATCATCATATATATTATTGTTAATTATTTTTATTTATAATTTTATAAATAAATAAAAATAGCAAGTACTTGATATAAATATATTTTATTACATCTAAATTAAAATTAACAAAGTTAGATACATTCGAGTTACACTCCTTTGAACACCCGAAAATTGCTCAAAAGGTTGTTGGTTTGGGAAAAAAAAGATCGTACACATTGGTAGGATTATGTGGGGGATTGTGGGGTATAATTGGGATATTCGGGTGTTGGAGGATTGTTAAGCATTTTTAAAATCTAGGGGTGGGCACAAATCCCGCAAATCCCGGGTCCGTCCCGGTCCCGTCCCGATCCCGGTGGGATTTGAAAAAAAATAATGAATTCCGTCCCGGTCCCGTCCCGCAAAAATTATGCGGGACGGGACGCGGGACGAGGATTCCTTATCCCGCAAATCCCGTCCCGTCCCGCATATTATTATTATTATTATTATTATTATTATTATTATTATTATATACTTTATATATACACACTGTTTTTTTGGTGGAATAAGAGCACAAGCTCTCGATATATATACACTGTCAGTGTATTGTATATACTCACTGTTTTTTTTGTGGTCTTATATAATCACTGTATACATACACTTACGTGTATTACAGTGTATATGTAAGTGTATATCTACATATATGCACACTATATATATTTTTTATATTATGTGTAATTATATGTATAATGTGCCCCGTATTTATATATATAAGAAAATATTAAAATATTAAAAACATTATAAATTTATATAGGTTACGCTTTTGAAAACCGCAAAATATATAGGAATTTTATATTTTTTTCATAATGTTTTTTATTTGAGGGACAGGGCCCGTCCCGTCCCGTCCCGTGAGGGACAAGGCCCGCGCGGGATTGAAAAAAAGTAGTGAATCCCGTCCCGCAAAAATTACGTGGGACGGGACGCGGGACGACCCCCATCCCGTCCCGTCCCACGCCCACCCCTAGTAAAATCACTTGAAATTGAGGATTTTGAGAAGATCGATTTGGATAAAATTGGGTATATATAGGGTAAAATTGGGCTCAAATTATAGAGAAAAATAAAATTAAACCAATGGGATATTTTATTTAAAAAATAATAAAATATAAATATACTTTTTTATTTCATTTTAAACATTATTACAATATATATATATATATTTATTTTTAAGAAAGAATTCGGACGAGCGAGCTCTACCCGATGGCATCTTTATGGATGAGGTCTAAAAGACCAGATTACAATAAATAAATATGAATGGAGAAAGAAAGATACTACTTTTTCATTAAAAAAAAACAAAATTAGAAAAAAGAAGAGGTTAACCATCTTTACTAAGGTAACCTCTTTTTTCTTTTTTTTTTCTTTTTTTTTGTCAAAAAAAAGTAATCTCTTTTATTCATTTCCCTTAAGGTAAAACTCACCGTCATTGAGTAGCCTTAAAATCAGCAAAACCCATGCTATGCTATGATATCAAAGGCTGAAAACCTGAAACTCAATTCAACCTAATCCGATCAAAACCGAACTCAAGTTATCCGATCACCCACGTTTAATAAATAAATAAACCCTCCGTAAGTATTTGCTTTTGTTTTTCTAATTTGTTGAATTGACATTAATCTTTATCATACACATTTTATTATTTTAAATAACTGCAGTTGAATCTTGCTTACTCCGGAGTTTCGCCAAATTGATTCTTCGAATTCGCCCTAATCATTTGAATTATCTTCAGCGTTCATTCATTCAGTTCATCCAAATGTCGGTTTTCCGACGAGCAATTCACCACCTTTACCGGAAGCCCGCCGCCTCAATCTACCGCCACCTCACCACCATCACCACCTCCTCCGCCAATCACCCACCACCGGACCGCCCCAACTCCGCCTACTACGACTCCCTGGTCCACTCCGCCGCTCAGGCCGGCGACTTCAACCTCCTCCGCCGCGTCCTCTCCGACCGCATCTACGACGGCTGCTTCAACACCACCGACACCTTCAAGTTCCTCACCGGCACCCCAAACTCCCTCTCCCTCCTCCCCCAACTCCTCGAATCCCTCTCTCTCCTCCCCAGAGGACTACCCAGGAAGAACGCCCTCGATTGCCTCATCGCCCGCCTCTGCAAACTCCGCCTCCCCGAACTCGCCCTCAACCTGTTCGACGAAATGCGCCAGAGAAACCTCGAGTTCAGCCCCATCACCTTCCACCCCATCCTCAACGCCCTCGCCCACAGCCGACAATTACCCGAGTGCCGGCGCATCCTCCGCCTCATGAAGGACCTCAACGCGCCGCCGGACACAACCGCCTACAACTTCCTCCTCACGGCGCTCTGCGTCGACGGCGACACTGCCTCCGCAGCCGACCTCCTCGAGACTATGCGGGGCGAGGGACTGGCAGCTGACTCGAGGACGTACGACGCCATGGTGCTGGGGGTAGGGCCGGAAATGGGGGTCGGATATCCAATTCACCCGCTCCACCCGCACCATTTTTGCGGGTGAAAACCCGCAAAAAGCGGGTGACGGGTGATGCGGATGACGGGTGAAGTGGGTGACGGGGCGGGTATGGATGATGATTTGTCATCCAATACCCGCTCCAATAACCCGCCCCATTAACCCGCACCAACAATCACCCAATAAGAATCCAATAATCCAATTAATCTATGATTTTACTTTTTTACCTCTTAAAAAACTCATAAATTTCTTACCTTTGCTATCATTTTCTCACGTTGATTTTATATTGTGCTATTATATTTGATTTTATATTGTTATTAGATTCCGTATTTAATTATAACTATGACTTTCTATATTGTGTTTATATTGTTATTAGTTAATCCATAAATGCTACTATATTGTTATCTTATTGCAGATATTCTCATCTTTTTATTTTATTTTCTAAATTATGTATTTCCACGTATTGTTGGACTAGATCTCGAAATATTTTTTATTTTACAAGTTGTAAATTTTCTACGAATGGTTGAACTTAAACTTGATAGACTAGTATAAGTTTCTAAGGTATATATTTCATATAATATTTGAAACTGAAAGTGTTTGGTTCGTCTTATTGGATATCCAATAATCACCCGCTCCACCCGCTCACCCGCACGGGTTGGATGCGGGTGAAGGATTTGCGGGTGACGGAGCGGGGCGGGTGGAGGTTTATACTTGCGGGGCGGGTGATGGATTGGAGATTTTCACCCATAACCCGCCCCATTTCCACCCCTAGCTGGGGGCGTGTAGGGCGGGGAGGGTGGACGGGGCGGTGGCGCTGATGAGGGCGGCATTGGCGGAAAAGGTGGCGTGGTCGATGCTGTATTCGACACCGGTGCACGTGGTGACGGCACTGATGGAGAGGGGGTACTACGGGCAGGCGGTGAAGCTGGCGGTGGCGTGCGGAGAGGGGCTGGATCGGATGCTCGGGAGCGAGTGCTGTGGGGTGTTGGCCAGTAGGCTGGTGAAGGTGGAGAGGCTTGAGGAGGCCATGTTTGTGTTGAGTGAGATGGACAAGAGAGGATTCAAGATGGGTTCCAAGTTGAGAGACTTTTACAATTTGCATTTGTCTGGCTGATTCAGTTTTGTTAGTTGATATTTTCCCGCCAAGTTTTATCTTCGGTTTTTTTTTTTGAATCAAAGTTATGCACATTTTGGTCATCATTGATGTTTGGCATGTCACAACTAATCTATCTTAAGATGAAAATATAATCTAGATTAAAAATTTAATGGAAATTAATGGATAGATTGCATTTTTAGCTTTACTAGATAGATTAAATGATTAAAATATTTTTGTTTCCATAGTTTTTTCAAAGTTATTTCCTTGAAAATGACGAAAAAAAACTCGTCCACACCCTAAAACTTGACATCAATATTCTAAAAAACTCTTTCACACCCTCAAAGTTATTTCCATAGCTTTTTTCAAAGTTCTAAAAAAAATACTCCCTCCAATCCAAAATAAGTGTCGTTTTAAATTTTTAAATTTGATCCAAAATAAGTATCGGTTTATGTTTTCTAAGCAATTTAATGGATTGATTAATGAAAATTATATTTGTTGACTACTTTTTCTTTCAAACTCTCTACGTATTGATTGAAAAATTGGTAAGCATTTAATAAATGATAAGATTTAGAAACAAAATGTATAAAACCAATGATAATTAATACTTGACTTAAAAACTGTGTCAACAACAAAAACGACACTTATTTTTGACGAGAGGGAGTACTAATAAGAAGTTAGTTGGGCATGAATAGTAAAATTGGGTCTTTCAAGATTTGGGCTTCGAAAGGAATCGTGTCCATTTTTATCATAGTATATAGAAGTTGACAAGTTGTATGTGACAAGGACCCTAAAAGAAGGGAGGTTTCAATTGAATTGAATTTGTATTTTTATAAATCTTAACACACTAATTCTTTGTATATTATGTTACATAGCAATCAATCTAAGAGTCCTTATATACTCTGGCTTAAACCATGTGAAATAGGTAAATAGTTGAGACCGAGTAGTGAGAATTGAACCCTCGATTGAATGGTCATATGCAACAACCTTCCCACCGCATATTCTCAAGAGCATTAGTACTTCTATCATGTGAATTCAAGGACAAGAATACAAACAAAGACATAGTTGACATAAAATAGTTAGGGAAATTGAGTGAAGGAGAACAACTCGAGGTAAAGCAAAACAAATGATAAAATTAAGAAGAAAGAAAAACAACAGATACAAAAAGCTAAACATCAGTAGCTCAAATGCTCCTTTTTCAGTGATTTCAATCCATAATTGTTTCTTTCGTAAAGATCAAGAGAGTAAAATCTTAGCGATAACTGCTAACATGTAAACAAATCTCTTAGGCCCCGTTTGGTATGAATGTAGTAATCGGAATGGGAATGAAAATCGAAATCGGAATCAAAATTTGGAATGAGTTATTTCTTTAAGTATGTTGTTTGGTATAATGTCGGAACGAGGAATTTATAAACTCAACCCGAAGATAAACAAAATCAATATACCAAAATTTATAAAGAACAAAATCAAAGTACACGAATTCAACAAAATCAAAACAAAAATTCATCAAATATGCAGATTTGGGGATTTCGAACCATCTGTGGTCGGGGGAGGTTGAGGTTGGGGGTGGGGAGATGGTGGTGGGATGGCGGCAGCAAGGTGAACCAGATCTGGAGAGGACGATGGTGGGAGGAGGGCGATGACGAGGAAGTAGATATGGAGAGCCTGTTGCTGGGGAGAGGAAGCAGATCTGGCGCCCGTCAAAGGCAAAGGAGCAGCGGCACCCGTCGAAGGTGGAGGAGATCTGGAGAAGACAATCTTTGGAGAGGACGATGGCGTCGAAGGTGAAGGTGGAGAGAACGATGGCAACAATGGCGGCGGTCGTTGAAGATGGAGGAGATCTGGCGAGCTCGGTTCGGGGGATAGGAGGAGCAACGGCGGCCAGTCGAAGGTGGAGGAGCAGCAGCGGCCGTCGAAGGTGGAGGAGCAGTGGTGGCCAGTCGAAGGTGGTGGTAGGGATGAAGACGGGAAACAGTAGTTGGGACGGTGAAAAGTGGGAATGGGTTATCCGTTATCCCCCTCCTTTTGCTGGGGAATGAAAAGGGATATAAATTGGGGATAAAATGATTACTTTACTAGTAATCAATTTAATTCCGGGTTTTGTCCTATCAAACACTAAAATCGTAATCATCCATTCCGATTACCAATTTTACATTCCCGGTAATCGATACCAAACAGGCTCTTAAATTTCCGTAATACTTTGTATATGTATATGAAATGTGTATCAAAACTAGGTAGAAAGGGAATGAAAAAAAGTATCAACCCAACCAAAGTTTCACGTGGTACTATACATCCATGTAAATACCTAATGTATAGGTAGGAACCTCGTCATCTAAAGGCACATAATCATATCATCAAGTAGAAAGAAGAGGGTGGGACTCTAGTCTAGCCTACAAAAACAGTAAAGAAATTGAGTTCATCAATCTTAATGCAATTACAAGTACACTCATTTCCTTGTGTATTTTGTGAATAGAAAAGAAAGGGGAAATAGGCATAGGTGCATCTTCATTTTAGTGTCATTGAATCA
The DNA here is from genome assembly GCA_963922045.1 of Persicaria maculosa. Lineage (NCBI taxonomy): Eukaryota > Viridiplantae > Streptophyta > Magnoliopsida > Caryophyllales > Polygonaceae > Persicaria > Persicaria maculosa. The sequence goes on from OY998260.1 coordinate 70,399,225, forward strand.
TGTGTACTTGCAATTTATGACATTTTTTTTACAAGATGGTACAAATGCATCATTTTTCCCATCACTATGTAATACTTACTAATATACACATGAATTCGATATCTTGTTGTACAACAAAAGGATGTCATTCTTACCGATTATAGGGAACTAGGTTGCTCGGAATTCAGAATATCGAATTGGGCTATCCCAACTAGATTCCTAAACCATGTTCCTAGCATTTTGGTTTGTGAATTGTGCCTTTTGGAACTTTCTTGTTTCAATCTGATTCATCTGAAACTCGATTTTTCATAGATGTTATAAGTTATAACCAAACATCACCTTAAAGCTTCACAACAAAAAAGAGGACAATGGCAAAGGGGCCACATAGTCAGTAAAAAAGGCATATAATAAAGCAGTAGTAAGGTCACTTTCCTCACTAGGATTAGTGGTAGAGGAGGAGTAGATAGGGTAATAGTGTCCTACTAGAAAAATGAAAAATCTTATTGGACTTGATACCTCAAGCTGACAAGCCCACATGATCTATCATCTTTTTTAAGGTGGCCCATGGGCCCTCTTATTATCATATACCTAAAAAGTTGTATTCCAAAATCACACAATGATGCATTGATGGATTTGATGCTCATTTTCATAAACTTTGTATAATATTTGTGTTAGAAGTTAAATAGTGAAATTTATCAACCACCCCTTTTAGTTAAAAAAAATGGTCCTATATACACCCTTTCTCTCTTTATTTTCCCCTTCCTTTAGATGAAGTTGTCATTAAAGTAGTTCTTTTGGGGTGTAAACTTTGCAATGTCACATGCACTAGTAAATAGGTTCAAAATCGAGTTTGTGCTTTTTCCTTTTAAAGCTAGACATTGTTCCTTTCATATATCATGTTCTTGTGTAAAATTACCTAATGATTTGGACCCTCTCTCTACTTTTTTTTTTCACAAAAAAACCCATATTTATTATTTTTTATTGGTAGAAAATACGTGTATTTTTTTTTTATGACGAGGACCCTACTTTCGGTGGTAAACTCTGAGCAAGTGACCCAACCAACAAGAGTCACGTACCATGTAAATCGGTTTGCACCGACCGATTTGTCCTAATAGTAGGGAGCAAGACAAACATTTGATTTTCATCTAAGGAAAGAGGCGGAGACAAGGATCAAACCCGAGACCTCCACACCACCTCCTTACTCCACACCACTAAGTCACCTCGACTGAAGCTAAAATGCGTGTATTTTACAAAAATAACCATATTCTCTATGTTCAATTTGGTAAGCAAAAAAGTATATTCTTATTTTTCATGAAACTAGGTTAAAGGTGAGGCTTTATAGTTATTACAAAAAAAAAAAAAAAAAAAAAAAAACATTGGAACATCTTTATATGTTTGACTAACTGACCTAGGGTTACTCCAATAAACACATGGACCCTCAGTATTTAGCAAGGATTTACGAGGCTTCGATACTGATTAGTTGGACTTTTGATGCACAATTGTGCACTTCCATAATTTTTGTTATTTTTTATAAGTTCCTTTGACTATTTCATTTCATGCTGGAACTTACAAGATTTCAATTTAATCAAGTTTTTGTTAATAAAGAAAGTACAGATCTTTGAGCTAATCATCTCTGATCTCACGTAGATACAATAAAATGTGACCTAATTCGAATTTTCAAAAGAGATCTCGGCTCAAAAGTCAAAAGGAATATGAATTATCTGTATTATTTACATTGAAAGGTTTTATCAATAATAATAAAATAAAATAAAATAAGAGACTCGAACATTAGATGGCATATCTAATGAATTAAGAGGCCATATGACCCCTAATAAGTGACACGACCTAAATTATACATTCAGGGGGACAAAAAAATATCCGGGAGATTTGAACACTTTATTTTTAAGGAAAAATGACTCAAAATAATACTAACTATCACATATGAACCAAAAATAATACGAACTAAAAAAAGTCTCAAAATAATACAAACTATCCACTTATAAACCAAAAATAATATAAACTTTAAAATCAACTAAAAATAATACAAACTATAAACTTTTAACTCAAAATAATACAAACTTTTGAAGTTGGATTAGGATAAGAATAAAAACAAAACATTATTTACCAAAATTACAAAAATATGTGTATATAGTCACACTTTGCGCAAATGCATCCCTTTTATTTTTAAATACACCAAAATCACTATTTATTTATTCAACTTTACAAAAAAAAAACACTTTTTATTTTGAAATTAAATAAAATCACATCCACTTTATCCATACTTATTAAAAAAAAGAATCATATCTTAGAATTCATGTAATTTTGTGTAATTTCTAAAAATTGGGGTTGTATTATACAAAGTTAGACAACCAAATAGCGGGTTTGATGTATTTAAAATAATATAAAAGGTGGATTTATGCAAAGTATGAATAATTATAGATTTTTTTATAATTTTGATAAATAAAATATTATTTTAAATCTTATCCTAATTTAAGTTCAAAAGTTTGTATTATTTAAAGCCAAAATTTCATTGATTGTATTATTTTTTGTTGATTTTAAAGTTTGTATTATTTTTGGTTTATAGGTGGATAGTTTGTATTATTTTGAGACTTTTTATAGTTCGTATTATATTTGGTTCATATCTCATAGTTGGTATTATTTTGAGTTATTTTTCCTATTTTTAATCATATTTGTAGATTAAAGTACTTTTCATTTACCAACTAAGTTAGAGAAATTAGTTGTTAAAATATTTTTTTAGTATCCATTCGTCTCAAAATTTAAGTCATTTATGATTGTGCACAAGTTTTAATAGAACACTCACCCCTCAATCAACATCATCATTCTATTATTTTTTCATAAATTTTATTGTTTTTCTAATACCCATTACATTTTTTAACCAATCAAAATTTGTAAAAAGTTAACAACACACAAATCAATACAAATCATTACTCCATCCGTTAATTAAAACTTGACGTTTTACTATTCATGCACGCTTTTTGAGGTGTTAAAAACTATATAAAATATTAACTTTTTTAATATTTTTTTTTAATAATTTCATACTTGTTACTATTAAGTATGAATTTATAAAAATAAATTTTAAAAAAAGTTAATATTTCATATAGTTTTTATCATTTTAAAAAAGCGTGCATGAATAGTAAACGACAAGTTTTAATTAACAGAGGGAGTACTATTCTCTACCTAAAAAACTTAAAATGACATATATTTTGATACAACTAAATTAGTCTAAAACAGAAATTGTGAGACAAAGGGAGTACTAAGTATAATAACAAAATTTCAAAATATAACATTAATTTTTTTTTTCGTCCGTGGGATCCATAGCCAACTCCCGTCCGTAAAGAGTTCCGCCACAGCCCCTAAGACCGAGCTCATGAGAGACCAGTTTTAATAGCTTTCTCAAAATTTTCTCTAAAATGAGAAACAAAGTAAGTAGTATATATTTAGAGCTTTAGAAAACTTTTCAATTTTTGGTAAGTAAAGAGGGGTCATTCGGGGTTCGAACCGAGTACCTAGTACCCATAAATCCTTTCCGGTTGAACCATTCAAAAACAGGCAAAATAATCCGCAAGACATTTGTATCCGATGTACACAACAACGCCATAAGAGAAGAAGTGTTGTTATAAGTGTGTATCAAAGTCCGACTCGGACCGATGACCCGATTGGGGGTCATGTGCACGGGCGCACATGCACTAGTAGCCTAGCACACAAGCCGAGTGAGGTTCCATTCTAAAACCAATTGGCAATAGAAGGAGTAGCCCACCGACTCATATACTAAGGCTTGATATGTTCAACTTTCCGATGTGGGACACTTTTTTGTCACATTCACATCTCAACAAAGTGCAAATAGCTCAAAACTGCAAGAGGCCAAGAGAGATGTTCATATTAAAAACATACCGGTAATGTATTTAAACTATACTGAGATCTGAAGTAGAAACAATTAAGGAGGGGTTTTTGTCAACCGAGGCACATCAACCAAAGATTGGAACATTATTTAATTTTAGTATTTCAGTGGACCTCCATTTCACTGTGTACTTCTGTACCCCTTTAAGACTTTTTTGAGCCATTGCTGAATCCTGAATGCTTAACATGAGTATCATACACTTACCAAACTCTTCTTCAGTCACCTAACAAGTGTTTCATTTTCTCCCTTTCTTGATCAAATCCCACAGGTAGTCAAGTTGGTTAACGAGCGATCCCTCAATGACCCAAGTCTCGGGCTGATGGGAGTCGTCGAACAGGCTCGGTTTGGATTGCTGAAACAAGCTTAGGTTTTCGGATAAGCTTGATCTCCCTCTAATCACCATAGGGTAGGAACCAAAGGGACCACAAGCTAGACTTTGAACATACAAAAACAAATCACTACTGTACAAGTGTACAACTGACATGTGTCCAAGATTAAGCCTCTTATAATTTTATTATACAGTAACAGACAAGAAAAATGCAGACCCTAACAAACCTAACACTGTGAAACAATATAATGAATATATTGATGTAGTGTAGGATAAAACATAGAAGAAGTATACAAAATTCATCATGGGCTAATAGTGTGCAGGTTATATAACTAACACTTACAGCTAAGCCAAATGGAAGACGGCAAAATCATGAATTTAGATGGGGAAAACAAGTGAAAACTACAAGATGCCATGTGCTGACAGTAATACAAATAAACATACCCGAGGATGGTGTGTAGTTGTGGTGAGCTTTAAATTAGGCATTTCCACTTATCCAGGAGCTGGAGATTCCCATTCCCTACCTCATACCTGCATTATTAGTTTTTAATTCTTTGCATTGTCACTAGATGCAGTTCATCTGTGGCATAAAAATACAAGAGATTATCAATAGTCAATGCCACATCAGAAAGATAAGTGTAACCTCTTGCAAAGCTAACAGTTTTACATGCTAACTCTCAAATCAATCACAGTATCAAAAAAACATCAGCAAATGGAAATGTCACATTTTTACAAAGGACAGATGTGTGGTATTAGCTGAAAAAGATTCTCTGGTAAAATGCATGAAATGAAAGAAATGAAGAAAATATCCCTTTGGAGGTGGAAACATGCCCAGTGATAAAAAGACCCCTCCTTGCATTAATGGGATGGGCCACCATGTATTAGCCTCTAAATTTTCAGGCTGTAAACCATGGGAGAAAGGGGTCCCTCTTTGCTTTTCTCAATAATTCAACATTAATGACTATTGCACCATGAGAAAACGTTTCACACATCAAACAATTTGGATCTAACAAGGGATTTACCCACCAAAAACTCAAGATAGGACATATGAAATCTACAAAATCTGAGCTTTATTGTTCATAGTGATGGCTAGGAGATGCTATATAGTATATATTCAACTACTATAGACTACGAAACGAGATTAAAATCATCGGATAGGAACATATCTGAAGGAGGAGAGAACTGACTTCTAGAGAACTTTTTTTCTAAAGGATCTGAACTCTCAAAATGGAAGACTCTTTGAAGTCGAGCTGGAAGTGAGTGACTTAAGGTGCTGTTCCGAGGGGACGATATCCTGAGGCAGGTTCGCCCTCCTCACAATCTTCCTCATGTTGCTATGCAAACTCTGTTGGACCAGCTGCTTCACTGCTTTCTTCTCTTCGCTCATCATCTCTTCGCTATCAAACCCGTCCTTGAAACCCTTGCTGAGAGCAAAAGATGAGGATGGCCCACCATATATGGGTGCAGAGACTGCTCCAGTTGAATTACAGCCATCTGGGAGACGCTTTCCCTTGTCGACCCTCAAGAACTCAAGTATCCGTGAAGCTCTCTTCTGCGCCAGGGTGCTCCCTATAAGGGTCAATTCGAGCAGAGCAGATACGATTCCGGCCTCTATCATGGTCTGCCTGTCATTATAAGCCTTGTGAGCCATCACCATCAGCAAGTAGGATGCCTTCTCTTGACATCCAGGCGAGTCCATCCAGTTCAATACATCAATCAGCGTCGGGAATACATCAGGAACAGCACCGAGAGCTTTTCTACCTTCGGGGATCGCTACTACATTGCTCAAGATCGAGAGGATTCTCTCGCTCATTTCCATATCACCAAGAGTGTTCATGAGAAACCTGACAAGATCAGTTTCCAGGATCAATGGAATGTTGGATGCGAGTAAAGACAAGTTGTATAGAGCTCTAAGGGAGTCCTGTTTTGCTTGGGAACCACATCTCCCATCCAAACCCTTCAGGATATTGATCAAGAAGGGGATTGCACCCGACGATCCAATGATAGATTTATTCGAATCCAGTGCACTCAAAGCAAGAAAATTGGCCACTATTGCTTCAGAAACAGCTGTATCCGGAGACCCATTAGAAGATTCAATCATCTTCAGCATCTTATGAACTGCACCTGCCTGAACAATCGCCGCCTTGTTCCTAGACCAATGTCATCAAAATTTTTAAAATGTCAGTCCATCTCCTCTTGTAAATCATCTCATTTGCAGAAATTTCTCAGACAACTTGGAATCTTGATACAAAAACACCAACAATTCATACAATAAAATTGATCAGATGAGACCTTCAAATATGTCATTGTATTAGTTCCTATCAAACATTTAACATTCAGGGAATATATGAATGAAATGACCACAAATCCTACCAAATTTCCTTTTCTAAACAACTTAGCAAGGAAACATCCCTTTCACCACATTTAATTATATTTCATATGTCTTTCCAGCCAATTTTGAACATTCAAGTATTCAACCTCTCTATCACACATGCACTCCAAATTCCTTTTAATTTTTCTGTTCAAAGAATGGGAATCCATGCCAATTTCTTAATCCATAGCAAGAATGAAACACAGCATAAGCAGCAGCCATTGATCAATTTCAAGAACTAGTTTGCAATTTTGCATGCATTCAGGTAATTTCCTCTGCCAAATTATCAAAAGAAAACAAAAACTGTGAAATACTGCCAATGGAAAGAGAGAGGAGGAGGAGACCGTACAGATCATTCCCAATCCCAAGATTGAGCAGAGAGTACAGAGCTTCAACCCTGAAATCATCCCTGATCTCAGCATCATCCACCATTCCAACCAAGGGAGGAATAGCTCCGAGCATAGCCAGAGTGCACCTGGCCTCCGCGTCTTCTCTCGCAAACCTCCTCACCATCTTGGCGCCATTTTCTCTCTCCTCAACCGCCTCCATCTGCAACAGCTTCACCGCCTTAGAGAGCTCGTCGAACCTCTCCACCTTCCTCCTCACCACACTCTCCCCCTCACCGGACGCGCATCCCTCCGATTCCGACGAGTACGAGAGGTTGAGGAGATCCAGGAGCTTCTCCGACGTCCTCTCGGATCCCGATTCGGACCTCACCTGCGGAGCCGGCGGCAGCGGCTGCTGCTTCTGCGGCAGGCGATTACCGGATCGGCGGCGGGAGCAGCCGCCGCCGCCGCAGCTCAAGGAGTCGATGATCAAGCGGCGGAGTGAGGATGCGGAGAAGGAGCTCCACAGGCGGAAGTGGCCGCCGGAGCCGGCGGGGGTGGAGCGATCGAGGACCAAGGATCCGACGTCGTTTCGGTGGCACCTCACCATTTCTCGCTCTGACACTCTCAATCTGTAGCTGCCGACATTGGCGCGCAAATCGGAGGTGGAGACAGGGAAGGGATGGGTCGAATTGAAGCTGAGTGGAAGCTTTTGAAGTGCTGCAAGCCTGCAAGAGAGAGAGAGAGAGTGAGGATTTGAAAGTGGTTTGGGGTTTGGGGGAATCAATCGGAGATGGAAGCAGCTTCTTGAAGAAGAAAGGAGGAGAGTGGACTGTGGACAGCTTGTATGGGGAACTGTGCAAATGCAAATGAGGTTGCCTCTCTAATTTATTGAAATTTTGTGGTTATTAAATTGAGAAAAAAAAATGAATTTAAATACTCCATCCGTTCGACAAAATACTCCGTATGTCATTTTATTATTCACGTATGTTTTTTAGGGGATAAAAACTATATAAAATATCTAATTTTTTAATAATTTTTTTAACAATTTCGTAGTTATTATTAATAAGAACAAACTTGTTAAAAAAATTATAAAAAAATAAATATTTTTTATATTTTTTATCATTCTAAAAAAGGGTGCGTGAATAGTAAACGACATGTTTTGCCGAACGGGGGAATAGTATAGTACTGTATTAAATTTTGGGGTTTATATATAAAATCAAATGTATATACAAATTGAATTGAGGTCTACCAGTTGATAACCTGACTGAAATTATAAATTGATATCTGAAATACAGATTAAAATGATATAAAATCTGAACAGAGGAGAAAGAGTTTATTTGTAAGGAATTATGGCTTATTTAGTTGTTATTAGGGGAGTTTTGGATACTACTAGTGGATCTCTAACCCTTTATTTTTTTTATATAAAAGAAACAAATTAGGTCCGGTGTATATCTAGATCAGTTTAGAGCATCCTTTCGGATGAGAACTTGTAGTTTTGTATTTGTATTCAGGTTATCGTTAGGAGTTAAGTGTCCTGGTTGAGGTCCAAATGGGAGATAAAAATAATCATTTTAATCTCACAAGGGCAATTCCAAATACCCATGAGTGCATTAACAATGCAGAGGTTATCCGTTATCCCCTTTAATTTGGATATTTCTAACGATGACTTCTTTTATGCATCTATACAAAGCCATAACTTCTGCACCAATGGCAGAATTGCAGTTGTTTTTATCAACTTTGAGGCATATGGTGCGTGCATTGTCATCTCTAATAATACAACCAATGGGGTTTTATCCGGATTTGAGTTTGGAGCCATCAAAATTCAATTTAAAATGATTTTCTTTAGGAATTTTTTTTTTAGTTTTTTTTTATTAGGAAATAATTCGAGGCCAGACAGACCTGGACCTCGAAGGCCGACAAGTCGGCAGACGGAAACCGTCATAAAAGATACAAAATACAACGAAGGTGCAAGAGACAAGCACAAGAACTCTACAAAGAGAAATCAAGCCCAACTAAACCGGACGAGATGCGGACGTAGACGAACGAACAAAGCCAAGCGCAACATAACAGCCACACCGCAGGCCGGCGGTACATCAGGAGCAACCTGTGGGCAGTGAAGACGAACCTCCAAGGAAGCAGCCTTCCGGGAAAAGGAGACGCCTCGATACACACTGCCACGACCCCAGCCTGACCCGACTTCGAACAGCCAGAACCCCATCAACCGAAGAAGAAAAGCCGAACCCCCCACACCGCAAAGCAACAACACCTGACTCGAAACGCACCATAAACCCAAGCGGGAGATAAACTAGCCTTTCGGGATTATAATATATATAAATATATATAACAAGAAAATAAAGATTTACTAAGTTATATATATAAATATAATTAATTATTTATTGCTTTAAGAATTCGGGTCAGCTTTGGGCCCAAGGATTTGCCTTGGGCCCAAAGGACGGGATTCGGGCCCACATAAGCCATGGAAAGCAGACGGAGCAGAGGGAGAGGATGAAAACTCAGCGAAAAAATGAAAGGTGATCGCTAGGCAGAACACCGTTCTGACACCGGCGCCGCCGCCCGAGGACGAGCAGCAACAGGTCAGCACCGCCAAGGCCAGCGGAAGGGGGGCACCGGACGGAAGAGCGAGGGGGAGACCGAGGGTTCAGATGGAGGGCAAACAACGAAAGAGCACACGATCGGTGGGAGAGAGCCTGAGGGGGCCAGCGGAACCAAACACCAGGCCGGAGCAGCCTAGATGCTGGAGCGCCACCGCCAGAGCAGCCGACAGGAGAAGAGAGGAAAGAGATTTCGCTTTCCACAACCCCGGATATGGATTTAGATGCGGCGAGCGCGAAGAGATCCGAGGATCACAAGCACTCACGAGTCAAGGGATTGAGGGATTGGGTACGGATGAACCGAAACCAACATGAAGGGAGATGGGATTGACGGAATGAGCACAAATCTACACAAGCCCCAACTTGATTTGGCAAGAGCAGATCCGAAGAAGGACAACCAAAAACGTGAATCTGCAGCCCAAAAATCCCAAATGTACTTTGCCAAACCCAAAGAAGAGAGGACGGAGGCGAAGCACGGGGCCAAGCCAAAAAGCCCTGGTCCGGCGAGGCAGAAATCTGCCCTCCGAAGAGGAGGAGAGAAGCCACCGACGAGGAGCTTCTCAATCAAGAAGGAATTCCGACCTCCTAAGAGGAGTCGTTAGCCTCCGAAGAGGAGTTGTAAGCCTCCGAAGAGGGGTTATTTGCCTCCGAAGAGGGATTTCCTCTTTTTTAGTTGAAACAATAGTTGATGCCTTGATGGTTTCTTTTCTTTTATTTTTTTTATTTTAAAGGATAGAATTTGCTTATTGGAGTGAAAATATCTAATATTATGAAAAATCTTTAAAAAATATATAAAACATTTTTTCATCTAAAACATCAAGAGAGATGGTAAGAGAAAATATATAAAATTAAAATATTTATTTATTTCAAGCTTTTAGAACATCTCTAACATATTTTTATTTTTAGAGAAAATTAGTCTTTTGGAGAATTTGAACGACTTTTTTTTTAACAAATTCTTCATCTCTATTTGGACAAACAAAAAAAATAGGGATGCTCCCTTAATTATCTACAACATTCTCTAAAATATAATTTATTCTTCAAATCTTTAAAAATAAAATTTTGATGAAGTTAGAGAAAAATAATTTAAAAAAGGAAAAATGACTTGAAATAATACAAACTATCATCCGTGAACCAAAAATAATACGAACTTTGAAAATGATAATTTCATATACGAACTATGCTCACCTTAACCAAAAATAATATGATTTCAATTTCTGGACAAACTTCAACCGAAAATTTAAATTTGGGCTCAAAATGTAATAAATAGGTATGTTAGGTTAAAAATCTTAAAAATTAAAAATTAAATATTTCAACAAATTCAGTTGCATCTTCTTCGTCTCTCATTGTTTCACCTTCAGTGCACCATCTTATTCTTTACTGCATCTTCTTCATTTTGCTTCCTTTTATTAATCATTATCAATATATGTGTTAATTCAGTTTGACAAATTCATACATATATCAATTGGGGGAATTAGGGGTTTTCTAGACTATGTAAACTAAAACCCTAGATCTGAAAATTGGTGGTTCGGTTCGAATTGGACATGAATAATAATTGAAATGGGAACTAGAGAGGTTGGGAAGTGGGGTGAGTCAGTCCGAAACTCCGAATTGAGAATGAAAGAGAGTTTCCTCCGAAACTCTTCATCGAGCCCTCGCCAATGCCCCACAACCCAGAATAAGTAATTCAATCCAACGAATTAGAACAAGGGTAAATATACCCAGATTTGGTCTACCTCCTCAACTCTGCTCCTCTTGGGTGTTGCTCCTAATTCATATAGATGGATTGAAGATAGTCAGTGGCGACTAGTGATGTGAAGAAGATGAACAGTGAAGCGAGAGGAAGATGAAACATGGATTCTTTTTGCAAAATTATATTTTTAATACTCTGTACAATTTTCTTATTTATTACATTTTGAGCCCAAACTTAAATTTTCGGTTGAAGTTTATCCAGAAACTAGAACCGTATTATTTTTGGTTAATGTGAGTATAGTTCGTATATGAAATCATCATTTTCAAAGTTCGTATTATTTTTGGTTCACAGATGATAGTTCGTATTATTTAAAGTCATTTTTCCTTTAAAAAATATATCTTTTTATTTTTCTATTTTGAACAAATTTTAGAAAAAAATATTGAATATGACCTTAGCATATTCATCCTTCTCAAATTTTGAGATATGAAAATATATATATGAAGGGAAATTTCATTTGATCCCCTTTTTTTAATGTTTTTGGGATTTTTTTTATGACTAGTGTGATGATCGGTCTCTGTTTTTATTATGAGATTTCGTACCCAAGATCATCACACACATTAACCCAAACCTATCCACATCAAGTTACTTTTTCAAGTCAAACGTACAATTTTAAAAGGGTAAAAATTATATAAAATATCAAAATTTTAATTAATTTTTTTTTAAAAAATATTATACTAATAAATATGAGTTTATCCAAAAAAATTATTAAAAAATTAATACTCCCTCCGTTTCCAAATAAGTGACTTTTTACTATTTATGTACGTATTTTAAGGTGATAAAAACAATATAAAATATTAATTTTTATATAAATTTTTTTGATAAACTCATACTTATTAATAATAAGTATAATATTATTAAAAAAAATTAATTAAAATTTTAATATTTTATATAGTTTTTATCCTCCTAAAAATACGTGTTTGACTTGAAAAAGTCACTTATTTAGAAACGGAGGGAGTATTTGATATTGTTTTTATTATCTTAAAATACGTGCATAAATAGTAAAAAGTCACTTATTTGAAAACGAAAGGAGTAGATCATTAGGAATATGTCTATTTTAATCTCTCAAATTATTCCAATGAATAAAAAATTCCCTCATGAAAATTATTTTTTCGCTTCCAATTTTTTTTTATAAAAGAAAGAAATTAGTTTCAACTATCTGTTTTTTTTAACCTAAAACTGGAAGCGAAAAAAATAAGTTTCAACTATATGTAGTCCAACCTAAAACTCCCTTTTGGACGAGAGCTTATAGTTCTGTATCTATATCTAGGTTAGCGTTAGGAGTTAAATGTTCCAATTGGGTTAGCATATCCGCAACGCTATTAACGTCTCAATTAAGTTCACTTTAGAAAACGATTCTTTGTCACTCTCTTTTTCACTTTTCATTTTTGCAAACAATTTGTATTAATCATGTGTTCCTTAGAAATAATTTGATAACAGATAGATTTGCATACTTCAGTCACCGAATCAACTAAGTTCATATCCAAAATCACTCAAGTTTGCTCGATCTCATATGCCAAATAATCTTAATTGATAAAAGACTTATCCTTTTTTTTCTGTTTGAAAGAGACAATGATTCGATATAGCAAACGATATGGCATCTGCTAAATCGAGAGGCCGAAAACACCGACAGATAGACAAATCATCACGAAACGTAAACAAAGACAAGAATACATAAAGTATGGTTAAAAGATCCGTACCAAGAAGAAGATAACCACAAACAGACCCATCCAATAGAAATCGTGGAAGACCCAGAGATAAACTGCAAATAGCGAGAATACAGAGACATAACAAACCGTCATAAAAAAAAAACTTATCATTAATTGTTACCCGAATCCTTTTCTTATAAAAAAAAAATAAGAAGAAAATTTAAGGTTGAAATGGGCAGGGCTATAACTTGCACGGTACATGTTGGGGTGCACGTATCCACCGTGGTTGCTCTAAATTAATGTTAGGACTAGGGAGCCCATACAGGTTGTTGCTATTGGTACAGTGCTACTTCCTATTAAATTAATATTTATTTGTATGTTTCTTATCATTTTGCTTTATTTTAATATTTGGGCCATGACTGCACTATATAATATAATAGCAATATATTATGACCTTGGCAATGATAATGAAAAATAATATTGAGATAGTGAAGTACACTAACCGAGTGCTGGTTAATTACTTCATTATCTGTTTGTTGTGAAAGTTTTATATTCTATTTGCTGAGGGGATTATATCATTTGAATTTTTAACATATTTAAAAATTTTAAAATTATATTAAATTTGTTTTTTAACCACATTTTAAGTACCTAAAAAGTAGATCAACTTCTTTTTTTTCATAATTTCATATTTATTAATAATAAGTGTAAAATTATAAAAGAATATAGTTAATATTTTATGCCGTTTTCAGTTACTTAAAAAATGTATTAAAAACACAAAATGACATGTCTTAATTAACGGATAGAGTATTAAATAATAAATATAATAGATTAATTTCAGAAAACCACCCTTTAAATACAATATTTTGCACAAAACCATCCCTTAAATTGAAAATTTTAGGAAATCGCCCTTAAAAAACTAGACGCTTGCAAAAGTCCACCCATCTTGCCTTTTTACATCAAGATTGTTGTAAATGCGTGAAACTATCATTTTGCCCTTATACTTTTAATAGTATATTTGAAGGGTAGGAGAGGATCGTCTTTCAACAACTTTTATTTTTCATTTGAAAAGAGAGTTGAAGAATGAACACTTATGAGAACTTCGAACCAATTAAATCAAGGATGGAACACCATGAGAATTGCCAAGAGATGAACTCGGATATTGGTGATAATGAGCAAAATAGCAATTTTGCAATTTTAACATCAAATTTAACGTAAAAGATGCATGCGATGAGTGATTTTTTTTTTTACAAACATCTAACTTTTATAGGGTGATTTTCTGGAATTTTCAATTTAAAGGGTGATTTTGTACAAAATGGTGTATTTAAGGGGTGGATTTTTAGAATTTGGCCAATATCTTTTAACTTATACTATTAAAATTGAAATTCATCAATTTTGATCTTTATGGGTACTAGTGGTCTAGTTCACACACGTTACAAAGCTATGAATTAGAGTATATTTAAGTAATATGTACTGTAGTAACTAACATGCTAAAGATGCTTCACCTAGTGGTAGTAAATAGGTTCCAACTTACCAAATTGATTAAAACATATAGCCTTATCAAGACAAATGCACACCTACTCTAATATTTAAAGTTAAAACTACTATTCATAAATAAATGTACTTACAATTCAATGATTCCCAACCCACTATTTCTTTTTTTTTTAAATTCCCAACCCACTATTTCAATATATATATATATATATATATATATATATATATAGAGAGAGAGAGAGAGAGAGAATACGGATCAAATGTTAACAATTCTTACGGTGTTAAATGTTAACAAATCAATATTCGGCAAAATTTATCAAATATTCATCACAGACACTCAATTATTCATCAAAGCTTTTCGACAACATTTAAGAGATTCATTTCAATTAATAATTATTGTTAATTAAAAAAAATTATCACCCAAAAAACTCAAACCTTTGTGCGTGTATCCACCCCCAATCCCGTAATTGTGTTATTGTGATGAATATTTCTTAAATGTTGCCGAATATTGATGAATATTTGGGAAATTGTGAATAATTGAGTGACTGTGATGAATATTTGATAAATTTTGCCGAATATTGATTTGTTAACATTTAACACCGTAAGAGTTGTTAACACATGACCCAACCTCTCTCTCTATATATATATATGAATATTTGATTAATTTTAACAAAAGCTTTGATGAATAATTGAGTGACTGTGATGAATATTTGATAAATTTTGCCGAATATTGATTTGTTAACATTTAACACCGTAAGAGTTGTTAACACATGACCCAACCTATATATATATATATAGAGAGAGAGAGAGAAATTACTCTAATCTTTTAGAACATTATAAACTTTCATATGTTAAAGTTTATATCCTATTTTTGGAACAATCTATAAACTATTTACCCTCCCTAGGGCACTAAATTATAGTGTTGCGCGCATAGGTAAAAGTCCACATACATAACCAGTGTCAAATAACTTGGTTTGGATTATTAATTTGCATTTATTTATATCACATGCTAAGATTTTTCGATTTTATCTACATAATCTTCGTGTTAGATAAATCGGATTATTAAGAAAATTCCGCTTTAATGGTGTCGTGATTGTAATACATTATGTGTTAATATATACTTCCTTTGTCTCAGAGTTTATTTGACTTTATTATACTTATCATTGATTCTATAAATAGTTCAGTTCATACTAAGTTATAAAAACTCTGATATTCATATTTAAAGTGAATGCATAGTAAAATAGCATGTTTCTGGACATCAATTCATTTACATGCGAATAGTGTAAGAAAAATATTAAGTCATTGTCGACCATAAACTTGTCAAGTCTAGTTGTTTAGATTGGTAACATACACTAAACGGTCAACCTAGAAAGTCTTAACAATAATCAAATGAATACAAATAATGTACGGACCGGAGGCCATGGGCACTATTCAACAAGACCCCCAAAACTTAGATTTTTGTAATCCACCGACACAAAGGTGGATTTGGTAGGTCGGAGTATGGGGAAGATATCAACAAGACATCGATCATGGAGATCAATATATATATATATATAAACATAGGTTACATTACATAGCAATTGGTCAAAAATCAAAATACATAATAAATAGTATAAGAAATCTTCAAGACTCAAAGAGTGTGAAAGCAGTGAGTGTGCCATTTATGACTTTTTGTCCTTTATTTTCAAGCAACCAACGTGGGAGGGAATTTGTCCTCCATGCCTCTTACATGAATTTCAAAATCTCAGCCTAATCTTAGTTTAATTTCCCAAATATTTATTTTTCATTTTTCATTTCCTTCTTATTTTAACCCATAACCAACTCCTTGGTTTGTTTACAAAGACAGTTTAACTTAGTTGGTAAGGAGGGGTAGTTATTACCCTGAGGTAATACGATGCATATCAATTACGTATAAATTACCGATAACAAATTTACCTGTATTGTTAAGGTATTTTTTCATACGAAAATGTATATCAATGTTGATATATGTAAACTATATAAGATGAGCACTAGATCTATTTAGAAGTTAAGGCACTTTGATTCATTGGTAAAAAAAATGTTTCGACTTGCCTCGAGATATGGCTCGGTAGATCTTTGCTCATATTTCTCTCACAAGATGTAATGTAAACCTTTGCATAATGACTTAAGTTTTTGTATTGAAAATGTAGATTCCAACCTTACAATAAAAATAAAGAAATAAATAAATCCAACACGGCCCAATCTTGTTTTCACACAACCCACTAGAGTTTCTCAAAATCTCACACGGTTGATATCAAAGGAGGTACTCCGTATAAACTAGGCCGGTTTTCCTGGTCTTGATTAGATTAAAAGAGATGGTAAAAACACAAATAAAAAAACCAACAAATAGTCAAGCTAAAAAAAAATTGAGAAACTCTGACAAAAGAAAAAGAAACTCAAGTGTCGACCCGATCAGACAAATTACCCTCGAATGAGACGTGTTGGGTAATAAAAATTCTCTAAATGTGAAACCGAGTACTTCAATCTTTATAACCAGAAACAAAATAAATCCGTAACTACGTACTTCTTATGGTCCGACCAAGAGTTCTCAAAATCTCAGAGGGTAATAACTTGCTCTTCTCACCCACTTCACTATTTGGCACACTTCAGAAATTAACCAACTCCCAATCCCAAAAGCTATGTCAGAATCCAGAAATAATGCAGTAATAAAGTGGTTCTACCGTGCGTGTGTTCTTTACACAAATGCAGCCCTCCTTTATATGCATATCATTGTACAAGTTGACAAGTTGTACACGAGAGAACCACACCTTTAGCAGTACACTACACACAGTACTACATGTAAATTTATTTCATGGTGGCAAATAAATCAACCACCCCAAGCTTCAAACCAAGCTCTATTATTATAGAGGATGCAATTACACCACCTTACGTTGACACTTCACTTGAATTGAAGCTGCGCGTACGGCGTACCAGAAGCTCGAGCTTCAACTTGTCTTCACGAATGGTGCACGCAAAGGATGGGGACAAGGACCACGTTCGATAAAAGCCTCAAGAAATGCCAATTTATTAGCCTTCCTAAAGCAATGTGGCCGGTTTTTATTTCAATGGAAGAAAGTAGATCCGTTGAAATAAGGACCACGTTCGATAAAATTTTCAGTGTCCCTGTCGAGAATTTGGCTAGGATCCGTGGATAAGAGCATCACGACAACTTTCATTTTAAGCATTTTTTTAGTCTATAGATTTTCATCTCGTTCTCCAAAATGAGAAAGCAGTAGGAAAAATAAAGAAGTTTTCATAAATTTACAACATTCTCTAAAACTAAATGATTCTCCAAATATTCGAAATGAAAAACCTATTGGAATTTAAGCAAAAATAATTTAAAAAATAAGTATTTTATTTTTCTATTTTTGAGAAATTTTAGAGAAGTTGTTAAAGATAGTCTAGCATTAGATTTCAAAATGACATGTGAAATATGTTTCAACTTGGATTTAAAAAAAAAGTTAAATTACAGAAATCCACCCATAAAGACATCACCTCTAAAAATGCAATTACAAAAAAAAAAATCACCCATAAATTTAGTCTTCTTTCAAAGACCCACCCATGGCCCATTTTTAAGTGTAAAAAATGTTCCAAGTAACTAAAATATCACTTTATTCTCAAATATTTTAGTTAATTTATTTTCTAATAAGGTCTACTTTGATTAACCAAGTGACAATATAAAAGGCTTTTAACATTTTTTACCCTTAAAAAGGGCCATGGGTGGGGTGATTGTTTGAGAGGAACCTAAATTTATGGTGGTTTTTGTGGTTTCATGTAATCCTCCAACATAAACTGATCAAGGTAACAATGTTCCAACTTGCCCTAACTATATATGCACAAACTGATAAAAAACAAGAAAGATCAAAAGAAGGGCTTGCAGGGACAACTTGTTTCATGTCAACGTTTGGTTTCAGACACTCCTTATCGATCAAACTTGGCGTATAAGATTAAAAGCTAACCTCATCGAGATTCGACTCTAAGTTCTCGACTTATCACCCGTCACCATGTCAGTTGTTGGCAACCATGGCATCAACCAAGCTGCTACCATTTTCCAGTTTTTTTATGATCAACCTGCTCTGGGCAGGAAGGTCCTTGGTTGAAGACGACGAGTCCACATCGATTAGGATGAAATCTTCTTCCTTGAAATCTCCTCTTAATACGCCCATGGCGATTTCATTCTCAACCATCTGCTGTATCACGCGTTTCACTGGCCGAGCTCCATAGTTGGGGTCAAAACCCAATGTTCCGAGAAGCTCTACGGCCTCCTTCGTGTACTGTAGGTCTATCTTTTTCTGCTTGAGTCTGTGTTTCACCCGATCCATCTACAACACAAGTCGGAACCCAACTGAGTGCAACAAAGACAAATATACCCGAAGTATAGCAACCTAACATGGCTGATCAATTCAATCATGTGTGTTGATTTTCACAAGTCCACAAATAAAGCAATGGTAATAATACAGTTTTAGATTCCATAGAAAATGAAAATATTCGTAGCGCAGAAACAGAGAATGCAAACGTAAGGTAAATTACCTGTAACTCGACAATTTTGCTAATTTCTTTGGAGTCCAGAGGCTGAAAGACAATGTACTCATCAATTCTATTCATGAACTCTGGGCGGAAGTTTTGTCTAGCCAACTCTATTACTTGCCTTTTCATCAATTCATACACAGCCTCCTTACTGTCTTGTGTGTTTCGAAGAGTTTCTAGGATATAGTGTGACCCAATATTTGATGTCATAATGACCACAGAGTTGGTAAAACTGACAGTTCTTCCCTGAGAATCAGTGATCCTGCCATCGTCGAGCAGTTGCAACAAAATATTGAACACATCAGGATGAGCCTTCTCAATTTCATCAAACAGGACAACAGAGTATGGCCTCCGTCGAACTACTTCAGTGAGCTGTCCACCTTCTTCATATCCAACATACCCAGGGGGTGCACCAACCAAGCGTGAAACCGCATGTTTTTCCATGTATTCACTCATATCGATCCGAACAAGAGCGTTTTCCGTATTGAATAGATATGAAGCTAAAGCCTTACCAAGCTCCGTTTTTCCAACACCAGTGGGACCCATAAACATGAAGCTGGCTATGGGCCTGTTAGGGTCAGACAATCCTGCCCTTGAACGCCGAATAGCATCTGCTACAGATTTGACAGCCATATCCTGTCCAATAACCCTCTTGTGAAGAACTTGTTCAAGCATGACTAGCTTGTCCCTCTCTGATTGCTGAAGGTTTGACAAGGGAATGCCTGTCCATTTACTGACAATTTCAGCAATATCAACGTCTGTGACCTCCTCTCGAAGCAAAGACTTTCCAGATTCCCTGTACGCAACTAGGTTCTTTTCCGCCTCTTCTAATTGGCGCTGTAGAGACATAAGGGTCCCGTATTTGAGCTCTGCCGCGCGATTTAAGTCATACTCACGTTCAGCAGCTTCCATCTCTAAATTAACTCTGTCAATCTGTAAAGCATTTTAAGATATTGAAATAGAAGGTAAAACAGATGAACCAATACGAGAAGGACATAAAGGCACGAAAAGGATTTATAGCAACAATCTATAGATAACATGGCATACCTCTTCTTTAATTGCACGAATTCTAGTCATCAGAGTCTTTTCACTTTCCCATTGTTCATTAAGCTCCTTTTGTTTTAGTTTCAGAGATGACAGATCACTGTCCAACTTGTTTAACCTTTCTCTTGATGCCTTGTCAGTATCATTTTTCAATGAAAGTTTCTCCATCTCTAATTTTAATATAGCTCTGTCTATCTCATCTAGCTCGGTAGGTTTGGATGTGATCTCCATTTTCAGCTTTGCAGCAGCTTCATCAACAAGATCAATTGCTGAGAGTAATAAGAAGAAAAGAGAAGATCTATTAGACTAGATATAAGAACCATTCGCATCATGCCTACAAGTGGTACCAACTAACAGAAGGAACAGGAGTTGTAACTTGAATGCACTGAGTAAAGTACAGCAGAAGTAGTGAAGTACATATCTAAAAGAGGAATGAAAGACTTACCTTTATCAGGCAAAAAGCGCTCAGTGATATAACGATCTGCTAGAATAGCTGCTGAGACAAGAGCACTGTCTGATATCGTGACACCATGATGGAGTTCATATCTCTCGCGTAACCCACGAAGAATTGAAATTGTATCTTCAACACATGGCTGATCACAAAATACTTGCTGAAATCTACGCTCAAGAGCAGCATCCTTCTCAATATATTTCCTATACTCATTTAAAGTTGTTGCACCTATACAGCGGAGTTCACCACGGCCCAACATTGGCTTCAGCAGATTTCCAGCATCCATTGCACCATTAGTAGCCCCTGAAATTAAGACAGTAGGCGAGGCAGAAAAGATATTAGAAGGAATATCCAACTACATCAGTTATACATGCTTACACTCATGATATCTAGCCCTTTTAAGAGGAAGAAAGAAATGGGTCTTGAAGTGATTAGCAAAAACACACAAAAAATGAAGAAAAAGTGAGAAATCACTGTGTAGAGACACGGCCATCTTTCATCAGCAAGCTAAAAGCAGACACTAAAATATCTATCCACCATAAGGAAGTCTAATATTATGTGCCTTCTATACTGCTTCCAAAAAAAAAGTGCACATTTAGGAGAAACATTATGGTTGTTCATCTCATTACAAGTTAAGGCTTATAGGGACTGCTTATAGGATTCATCAAAAACATCAAATTCAAGAAGTTTAAATTTTACTCCCTCCGTTTCAAAATAAAAGTCGTTTGGACTATAGTGCACGCTTTTTAAGGAGGTAAAAACTCTATAAAATATTATTTTTTTAATCAAATTTTATAGAGTTTTTACCTCATTAAAATGCGTGCGGAATAGTAAAGTGACATTTATTTTGAAACAGAGGGAGTAACATCATATGAAATCATAAAGAATGATTATGCAAAACCTGAAGCGCTTGGGATGATCCACACAACACTCACCAATCATCTAGTTTTTCACTGTATATTGATAACTATGTAATGGAATCTGAAATAATCTCTTAAAAGTAAGTGTAACCAACAGCAGCTAATAGTTTTGCCAACACAAACACACCTGCTCCAACAACTGTGTGAATTTCATCAATAAATAAGATTATTTGTCCATTAGATGATGTTACTTCCTTCAAGACAGCTTTCAGCCTCTCCTCAAAGTCCCCCCGAAACTTGGCACCAGCTAGCAGTGAGCCCATATCCAGTGAAATCAACTGTACAAAAACAAAGTTACATTTAACTCCAGAAAAGTTGCATTTACAAAAAGTTATAAATGTTTATACATATCCAATTTCCCATATCCCACGATGATGAGAGAAATAACAGTTGGGAGCATTAACATTGGAAACAATTGGATTAGGAGTATTATTAAATGATCTCTGATCACGCATGACAGAATGTGTTTAACAGACATGCATAACAAAGTAAAATGTGTGTGGGTGGGTGGGTGGGTGGGTGGGTGTTTTGGGGGGGGGGGGGGGGGTAATACCTTGCGGTTCATCAAAGGTTCGGGAACATCTCCGCGAATAATACGTTGGGCTAATCTGCAACACCAATACCACAAATATATTTCAGTTTGCACGTTCAAGATAATTGTATCATTCAGTCATGTTATTCAGTCAGTCACAAAGCCTATAAAAGCATCCACACTATAGGGGACACTACTAGTGAAAACAAACAGCTCATTGACCCACCCCCTAGTGATTCATGGTAGATGTGGTGAATGGCCATGATTACTGAATATATCAATAAATAGGTGGTCTTGAGTCTTGACCACTTGTTAAATCATTGGCTGTATAACTGACTGTGAACAATGGTCTTGACCCCTGGACATATCTGTGAACAGTATTGAGCTAGAGCACAACATCTCTTGCTATATGTAAAATATATATCCAAGACAAGTCAATGAGAACTAAAAGTTAGTATCTTATAAAACACTGATTGTAAAATATGGCAATCATTTAGGGGAGAGGAGAGTGATTATGAGGGGCTGGGTAATTAAAGATTTTGATTCAGGAGAAACATGTTAGCAAACCCCACAATGAGAAATGCATGAATCAATCAAATTCAACATTTTGCAAAAGTCCGAGGACTTCACATTTACACTAAAGAAGAAATTAACTTTTTCAACAATAAGTAAACATTTGATCCATCCCTAGATTACTAGTGAAGGAGCAAACGTCTATATCCTTCAAAATGAGGATCCTCATAAATCAGAATACGCATGTAAAATGGTAATGGATATCAGATGGTGAAATCGAGAGCACAACAAGGTTTGATCCATACCCTTCCGCTATAGCAGTTTTTCCCACACCAGGTTCACCAATGATGACAGGATTATTTTTCGTTCTTCTGCTTAATATTTGAATACAACGCCGAATTTCATCATCTCGACCAATGACAGGGTCAAGTTTGCCACGCCTAGCTAATTCAGTCAAGTCAGTCCCATATTTTTCCAGTGCTTCATATTTTCCTTCTGGACCTGAATTATAAATAATAATAATTAAAACAATGAAAAAATGTCTTCGATAACAAGTAAGCAAGATAAACTGACAAGAGGGATCTTTAGAGCAAACATAGTGAAAAAAAAAAACATAGAACTAAAACAATCAGAGTATAAGCTTGGCTTCACAAGCTCGAGCTTGATAATACAATTAGAATAGCATCTTTCTCTTATAAAAATAGCAAAGATCATGCATAAGAAAGAACAACTCTTGTTTAGGATCTTCCCTTGGAAGAGATCACTGAGGTACTAAACCTCAACTTCTCACCCTGTTTTAGCCTAGACTAGTGATGCTAGTCCCAGTAGGATGAAAGTGATAACAATAGTTCCATTGTAAAGGACGTTTATAAGATTTTCCTATTAAACCAATATTAGATGAACAAATAATAATGTAAGAAGACGTCTCACCAAAAAATAAAACAATGTAAGAAGACCACAGCCAACATTCACACAAATGCAGACAAAAGATTGAATTAGCAAAAGCGATGTACTTTGTCCATATTCTCAATGGCAGAAACACAGTTAAGCTTAACTCGTACATAATGACCAAGATTAGCTCAATACGCATTCTTCTCAGGTTTACTCAACCAGTAAAAAAGAATTCAACAAGCATCTTACCACTAAAGCATGATCAATTAATGTAAGGTTCCTACATATAGATGGAGCTCATTAAAAAAAAAGTTCCTATTGTCGATGCATGCTGTTTTTTGGCATGAACTATCAATGAAGATGAGTGGAAAGTATTATTTAAAACAAGATAAATGGGGTGCAGCTCATACTTTGATCAGTTACTCTCTGACTCCCACGGACAGCTTGAATGGCATCTCTCAAATCCTTCTCACTGAGATTTAAGTCCTTAAATAATTTCTGCCCAAATCTTTGATCCGAGTGACATGCTAAGAGTAGATGTTCCACGGATATGAACTCATCTCGCATTTCTTTCTTATATTTTCCAGCTTTTTCCAGGACTGAAGCAAAATGGGAACCAAGTATAGGTCCACTAGTATCACCTGATACCTGCAATATAATACCATTAGCAAGTACAAAATAGAGATAATTTTTTAGTTTCCATCCTTGAACGCATACCTTAGGCTGCTTAGATATGAAATCATCAATAGCTTGAAGTACTGATGAATTATCAAGCCCAGCTCTTGCTAATATTCTTCGAGCTAGACCATCTTTTTGCTCAAGAAGTGCCTTCATTAAATGCTCAGATTCAACAATCTGCTGCCTGTTAACCCTTGCAGACTCAATAGCTCCGGCCAGTCCCTCCCATGCCATCTCAGTATAGTGTGATGGATTTATCTAACAAAAATGATGCCAGGGAATGACATTCGGTCATGATCTCATCTCATAGAAAAGTACATCACTTGCAATAAAAGAGAATCAATATCAATATCAGAATAAGAGAGAGAAAATCTGCCTTGCCAGGGAAGCTCAACACACAAATAACTTCAGATTAAGCATATCCCTAGGAGTCCCAGTAATCACCAACTAATATTAACACACAGAAGAGAAGATAGACAACACTCCTCAATCTTATGCACCAACCTTAGCCATAAAACCAATAACAACCATCACCACAAGAAGTTCATGATGCTCAATCAAAAATGGCGGTAAATTGTTGGACGGTAGCAGTTTAATGCTTCAATCAACACACAAGTACACAACCTTATACCAATTACTACATTCTTAACAAGAAAACAGCTCATTGCACAGAATCATTCCAACATAAAACTAGACAAGTCATTTTCTTCTCTTTCCAAAACTACATAGGGAAATAAATCCACAAAACTAGGATGATAACGGCTGCAAATAAACAAACTTAAAATTACAAGGAAGCAAAATTGAAGTCGTCAAAGTGCAATCTAAAACAAAAATGCATTCATACAATAACAAGATAATCAGGAAAACGAAATTCGAGAGCAAAAAAATAATTTCATAAAATGATCACCTGGCCGGAGCCTCCAGATGGAGATTGAGTATAAGTGGAGTAAAATTTGCGGCCGAGAAATCCACCGCGAGCAATGCCACTGATGGAGCTCCGTTGGAATTCTCCTTCCACGAAGCTCGCAGCGGATGCCGAAATCCGACCAGCGCAGGAATTGTCTCGAATAACGGAAGACTCCAACAGGCGATCGCCGGAGGAGGAGAATGCAGCAGCAGTGGGCCTAGAGAGGACATTCGAGCCGGCGGTTGCAGCCGCAGCTCTGGAGGATCGAGCGGCGGCGTAAGCTTTCCTTGCGAGCTTGGAAGTAACGATTCTAGTAGCCATTGATGAGAGATTCGGGGTAGAGAGAAATGGAGAATCGGGGAAGCTTGGAGAAGGAGTAAATATACGAGGGACTAGGGAGGGATGAACTCCAGAACGATGGAGGAGCTTCTAGTAACTCTGCTTTTAAAATTGGTCGACGTGTTAGAAAAAATAAAATAAGGACCGTTTGGAAAGAGTATATATGAATATAGGCTATGGGCACTGTTCTAAAAATCGCGTCTAGGCGCTGTCTGGGTACCGCCTAGGCGCTAGGCGACCCCCCTCTGCCTAGAGCTAAATGGCCGCCTAAGCACGCCTAGGCGTCCGCCTTGACCGCCTGGGCGCCGCCTAGGCGCTAGGCGGCCCCTCACCGCCTAGGATCCGCCTAGCGCTTTTTAGAACACTGGCTATGGGTATGACCGTATAAGATATAGATATCAAGTTATGGGTATTGGGTATGGCCGTATGGGCATGGGCGGAGCTAGGGGGAGCATTCGCCCCCTTTCATCCGATGAATCACCTATATTTTTGCTACTCGTCGATAGCTTCGTTTTGATATATTATAATACTTATTATTAATAAGTATTATAATATAAAAAAATTTAATTAAAAAATTAATATTTCATATAGTTTTTAGCTCTTTAAACTACGTGCACCAAAGTCAAATGTCTTATATTAAAAATCGGAGGGAGTAAGTCTCAATCCGATATCCGAGTAAAAAGTTATGAACGTTTGAAAGTTAAACACAAATTAATTATTTCAAATGTCTTTTAATAAATCACAATGCTTTTATATTTTACCTAATTTGATATCAATAGTATAATATATAATACTAAAGGAGAAGTCGCTTACGCCATGTGGCGACTTCTCCTTTAAAGTAGCTTTTTTTATATTTTTCATTTAGGATTTGTTATTCAATTAGATATTCTCGATATTTTGGTTGATTAGTTTAGATATTCACTAGATAAGATCAAAATAAAATCATATTTATTTTAACAAATCAAAAATGATTTTCTTCTTTATCTGTTTAGATTTTAATTGTGTGTCTTCCTCTATACACCATCGTTTACTATATAATCACTATTCTTCACACTTCATTTCCATTTTGCTTCTTCTTATCTCTACCTCAAGTTTTTTGAATTTGTTGAAGGATAAATTCATATAATCAAATTGATGATATTAATTAACAACTGTGAAAATTATTGGTGAGACTCAATTTGATTTCTCACTCTATTTTATTTTATTTTTTAAATTTCAGTTTCACATTTTCAATTGATTTTATCTATCGATATTTAAACTATTATATGTATATATAATTTGAGAATCTATAAATTTGATCATTACATCATTCTATGTTGTTTTTATTCAAGATGGCTAAGATGACTGATTTTCATCTCATATATTATTTAAAGGTGACGAAAGTGGGGAGCAAGGTTGACAAGTTGTAGGGACGATAATCCTAACAATATATGTGATTTTTTAAATATCTAGATATGAAAAAAGGATCAATTTTATTTTCTCATAATAAATACTCATGCAATATATCTATATGACATGAAAACGACTCACTAACTCATTTCACAAAAATGAAAAAGCAATAAAGCAAAGAACTGATATATGACAATTTAACATAGTATCATCAGTGAGAGAATAAAAGAAAATTGTTTAAAGAAATCCCGCACCTTGTGCGGGTTACTGTCTAGTTTTGGTAATATAATTCAACCCAAGAGCTTCGAAACAGGAGGTTATATTACTAAATTCGATAATTATATAAGAAAACTAATTCAGTACCCGCACTGTGTGCGGTTTTTTTAATTTAAATAAATTTAATAATAAAACCCATTTATTCAATTAATTAATTTCTTTCCTACTTCTGATTTCTCAAATCTGAATGAATTTATGCTTAATTAGTACAAAAGCTAATTTCTCCTTACTACGGTCTTACTCCTTAATCCTTGCTAGTTAGTGCATATTAGTGGAAACAACATACGAAAAGTTATAATTTCTCAAATCTGAATGAATTCATACTTTATTGACCATATATAAAACAACATGTGAAAAACTAGTAAATATTAGTGGAAACAACAAAACATACCTAGTAACCAATCAGCACATTAATTTGAAAAGCTTACAAAGGAAATCGTAAACAAAGTCATAAATAATTTGCAATAACAACACCAAAAAGAAGGGAACATACTTCAACAATTGTGAAATAACATTAATAATCTAAACTATATATAGGTTAAAATCTATCCATAATTATATATGTATAAAATCCAAAAATATATCTTATAAATATATCAATACCTTCAAGAGAATTTTTTTTCAAAATATTCACTAAAAATAATTAATTACCAAAATATTCAAACTTTTAAAATATTTACAAAAATATTCATTTTTTGCAGAGCCGTCAGAAAAACGCGGTCTGAGACCGCGTTTTTTTCAAAAGGTGAAAATTTTAAAAATGAAGGAAAAGGAGACAAAAAAATTAACGATAGAAACGCGATCTCAAACCGCATTTCTATTGTTAATTTTATATTGGGATTATTTTGGGATAAATTATGTAATTTTTTTATTTTTTAACCTAAAGACGCGGTGTGAGCCCGCGTCTCTATTTTCTTTTTTTTTTAAGAAAAACTGAAGACAAGGGTAAAAAATGGAGGTCGGGACCGTCGGTTGCTGGGCCGTCGGAGGAGGAAAGAACAGCGCCTGAGGAGGATGGAGGAGAGGCCAGAGGAAGGAGGGGACATCGGATCTCGCTTGCAGGAGGAGAGTTCGGAGCCCAAGTCCCTTCGGTCGGTTCAATTCGCTCAGGTGGTCGCTGGGAAGGAGGCGATTTCGGCAGCCACCGGAGGCGACCTCCAACCTCGATCTCGAGCGCCCCCGAAAGAGGAGAGAGGATGCGAGCAGGCGGCGACCTCGATCTCGATCTCGACAGTAGCCTCTTCCTCCTCCGGCGCCTCCTCCTTCCTCTTCCATCGACCTCCGACCCCGACGCCCTCTCTCCTTTCTCTTCCTTCCCAGCGACATCCTTCCTCCGGCCTCTCCTCCTTCCAGTGGGATCGGCATCCCTCCTTCCTCTGGCCTCTCCTCCTTCATCCCCCGACGTCGTTCCTTCCTCCGTCAGCGGCCCAGGACCCGACCTCCTTTAATCCCGTTTCTCCAGTTTCCCTTTAAAAAAAAAAAACAATAGAGACGCGGGCTCACACCGCGTCTTTAGGTTAAAAAAATTACATAATTTATCCCAAAATAAAATTAACAATAGAAACGCGGTTTGAGACCGCGTTTCTATCGTTAATTTTTTGTCTCCTTTTCCTTCATTTTTAAAATTTTCACCTTTTGAATAAAACGTGGTCTCAGACCGCGTTTTTCTGACGGCCCTGCAAAAAATGAATATTATTGTAAATATTTTAAAAGTTTGAATATTTTGGTAATTAATATTTTTTAGTGAATATTTTGAAAAAAAATTCCCTTCAAGATATATAGGAAAATTTTATTTCTTATTGAATTCCATAAATTGATAACTTTTACACGGCTAAGTATTATTTTTTCAATTTACCCAAAACCTTTATCTTCTTCATATTGATAAATTTATTTAATTATTATGATCATACTAAGTATTATTTCAATTTCGTCAAAACTTTTTATCTTCTAAAAATATTTTCATATTGATTAAGTTATTGATAAAGTTATTTAATTAGTATGTCTATGTAATATATTGATAAAGTCATTATCTTCTAAAAATATGTTCATATATAGTGAAAATAGGTAAAATCTTATCTTATATAATAGTCTTTAAAATTAGTTAATATGGAGTATCTTCTAAAAAATATATCCATATCTAATCAAATTGGGCCAAATTTTATCTTATGCATATATATATATTGATTAAATAGAGTTAGAATAAAAATTTATCTTATGCATATATATTAAAATTAGTTAATATCTTCTAAAAATATATCCATATTTAATCAAATTGGGTCAAATTATATATATATTGATTAAATAGAGTTAGAATAAAAATTTATCTTATGCATATATTTTAAAATTAGTTAATATCTTCTAAAAATATATCCATATTTAATCAAATTGGGTCAAATTATATCTTGGGCATATATAGATATAGTGATTAAATAGAGTAAGAATGAAATTTTATCTTATTCATATATTTATTGATTTAAAATTTTGTGATTGGTTCATACAACTACGATTAAGGAGAAACCGCCATGTGTCTCAGACGACTTCTCCTTTATTATATATATATATATATATATAATATATAATATAATGTAATATATAATTGATGATTATGCCAGTTTAAAGTTCGTATATCTTGTTACACGTTATTGCATGCTAAGAGAACAACAAGTTACCTATTGACTTTGTATGTTTCAAACGATATATTTTTAGACGAAATGAATGTTGTTATATATTAAACTATATCAGTTTTTCATTTAAAGAGAAAATATATAAGAACTAATGACACAATTTTAAACTAAAACACCACCGTTTTGAACAAAAAATTGTGTTTTAAACTAAAAAAACGTTGTCTTAAACTAAAATATCATAATTTTAGTTCGCTAAATTATAGAGAAATTTATTGAAAAGCGAATCAATAATTTGTAGAAAACTTCGCCCCCCCTTCGATAAGTGTCTGGCTCCGTCACTGGGTATGGGTATAGGATTGATATCTATATCTTATACTTGCTGTTTGGAAAGGGTATATAGATATTAGAATAAAAAAATGCAATAAGAATGAACCTAAAACTAAAACCTTATAGCATCTGTTCGCATAAATTTTTAGGATTGTACGGAAATAGTCGAATAGAAGATCTCCGGCCAACAAATTGTAAGTCTACAATCATCCAATATTTATGGATTTGCCAATTGTCACAACTACAATCAAAACATATGTTGTCTAATCTGAATGGAGACACCTTTTCCGAAGGATAGGTGTTTGTAACAGGGACTGGTGGTTCCCTATTTCATATTTTCTTGCACTCCTAATTCAGAAATCATCAAGGAAACCAAAGGACGGGATAGAAAAGTAGAAAAATGTTACAAGGTTTATCTAGAAATGGCCTCCCTAAACAAAATCTTTCATGTATTGAAATCATTTTCTCAATTTATACTTACTGCAATCTGCAAATACAGATTCATTAGTTCCAAGTCCATCTGCAGCCAACTGATTTACATTTCCTTCAGAAAGAAATCTGATCTATTCTAATCAAAAGTTCCGCCGCTCAGCCGAACAGATGCAATTGGGATGCAATCGAACAGATGAAATGCCTAAGGAGAAAGGAAATTTTCGAACAGATGAAATGCCTAAGGAGAAAGGAAATTTTCGAACGGATGCAATTCGAACATTAGGGGTACCTTTGCTCATCAGCAAAAAGAACTTTTCGCTTAATAGCAATGGCGAACAGAAATCGAACAGATGCAACAGATGCTATAGAGAAGAAGAAGAAGGATGAGAAGGAGGAAAAGAACCTTCTCTTGACGTCTCTCCCTATAGCCCCCAATTTCTGGGGATATCCAAAAGTGAAAAAAACCCTAGAATTTGTATATAGAGATATATGATTGATATCCATATACCTATTTGGATAAATATATCAAACAAGGTATATAGATATTGGGCATTCTATACCCATAGTCTATATCTATATACTCATCCCAAACAAGCCCTAAAGTTTGACAAAAGCAAAAAAAAAATATCTTTAAATTATTTTTTGATTAAGTAAGGATTCGATATCAAATATATATGATGGTAACCCGTCAAAACATACCAGTAGAAAACGAAAAAGGTGTGATATAAACAAGCGCACTATACAAACAACGAATCTAAGTAGAACTAATCAAACACGTTGGAGACTTATACTACTTTTTTATCTTTAAATTTTAAAAATTGTCGTAATGTGTTTTGATCGGAAATATAAATAAATTTTAAACTATTGACGGCTTCTCCGTCTGCCGAATATTTTCGGCCTCTCGATGAATAAAACAATGGTTTTTTCTGATTTTTTGAATTCTTACATTAAATTTTTTTTAAACAATTTAGGGTTTATTTACCCCACGTAAATTGGGTAGATCGAGTTAGAGTTAATTCTAGTAGTCTGTCTCAAAATATAAATCGTTTGATTTTTTGACACAATTTTTAAGGAGCTAAAACTATATGAAATATAATCTTTTTTATTAATTTTTTAAAATAATATTATACTTATTATTAATAATTACTCCGTATAAAATTATTTTGAGACTGATGGAGTAATAAATTGAGTGAGAGTTAATTCTAGTAATAAATTGGAAACGTTGACTACAGAGTCATGAGACTATTTTTGACAACCTTTGAAGTGATTTTGAGAAGTCAATGAAACTTCGTCAGGTAAACTCGAAGTCTCAACTAGTTACTATCCAAGCATCATGAATTGTTTTATTAACTTGACTTCTGTTTGCAACCAATCCACCAAGCTATAGAATTAATTAATTAACATCTTTACAACACAAGTAAGTTTAGTGTAGTGAAAACAGTGTCACTTCCTTTCAATGAAGTAGATGAGCAAGATTCGTTGAGTCTGGTGAGTTTGATCGCGATGGCTGATGTCATGCTTTGTGTGTGACTTTTGCGTTGAGTGACCTATTTATGACGTTCCACCTCTGTTTATTAAGGGGGCTATTTTTCAGGGCATCGTCAACTGTAACTCGTCAAAAGATACCATCAGAAAACAAAAAAGGTGTGATACAAACTAGCGGAAATGCACTATACAGACAACGAATCTAAGGAGAACTAAATCAAACATGTTGGAGACGTAGACTGCGTTTATCTTAAAGTTTTAAAAATTGTTGTGGTGTGTTTTGATCGAAAATATAAATAAATTTTAAACTATTGACGGCTTCTCCGTCTGCCGAATATTTTCGGCCTCTCAATTAATAAAACAATGGTTTTGCCTGATTTTTCGAATTCTTACATTTAAAAAATAAATAAATTTTAAAATAATTTGGGGTTTATTTACCCATATAAATTGGGCGAATCGAGTTGGAGTTAATTCTAGCGATTTACCTCTATCTCAAAATATAAATCGTTTGATTATTTTGACACATTGTTTAAGGAGCTAAAAACTATATAAAATATAAACTTTTTTATTGATTTTTTAAAATAATATTATACTTATTATTAATAAGTATAATATTATTTTGAGACAGAGGGAGTATTAAATTGAGTGAGAGCTAATTCTAGTCGTTTATTTAGTAAAATTTTAGGTTTTAATGAACGACTCTAGCTGAATATGGCATTATTCTTGATCCATATTAACGGTCCATATTAATCTTCTTATATTTTATCCATTGTGTCCTTCAGAGTGAATTTATAAATATTTTTTTGTTTTATCCCTTCGCTCGAGCATTGTATACTTGGTGAGTGTTGATGACGCAATCTGAATGATCGATCTTTAGACTGCTAAGGAAATCTCAAGTTGCCTCGATCATGGTAACACTATGGATCTTCCGATGTTGATTTGGTGTCAATCAACCAGTAAGAGGATACTCAAACAGACTATCCAGAGGCCCGTGGTTATAACCCTCCAACGTTTGGAAACATTGACTATGGAGTCATGAGACTATTTTTGGCAACCTTTGAAGTGATTTTGATATGCCAATTGAACTTCCTCATGTAAACTTGAAGTCTCAACTAGTTACTATCCAAGCATCATGAATTGTTTTATTAACTTGACTTCTGTTTGCAACCAATCCACCAAGCTATAGAATTAACATCTTTACAACGCAGGTAAGTTTAGTGTAGTGAAAACAGTGTCACTTCCTTTCAATGAAGTAGACGGGCAAAATTGATCGATGATTGTGCCCCAAGAACAAGAAACAATGTTGATTTGAATAACAATGGCTCTCACTCTTGTCATTGTACAACTCTTGTCTTTGTACAATCTCACTCAAAGAACATACCAGAGTGGAATAACTTCATCTCATTGTAAAACCACAATTTTTATAAATACGAAGAATGTATATACGTGTATATGTGTGTGATGCTATATTATAATTTATCAAAATATATTAGATCGACTCTTTACTCAAATGAAGCCTCAGATATATGATGAGTCAAAACTAACCGTGAGAGTGTTTGTTGTGTAAAGGAGAGAGATGTGAGTGGTGAGAATCTAATGCCGTCGACACTCAATATGTATAAAAATGGCCACCAACACTATAATGAAACCATTTGTTGGCTCAAGAGGTTGGTGACAAAAATAGGTTTATCGACTCTAGAAATCGGTGTCGGTTGGCCTCTCGTCAACACTAGAAAGCGGTAACTTCACGATGCGTGTGTTAAGATAATTACTTAGCAAGTTGGTTCTATAAAGGGACAATAATGTAGTGATCTTAATAGTTAGTTAATGAGTAGAAATATACCCATGCATCTTTTAAATGGATCAAATGAAATATCAACTACCTCTATATTTCCTCCATCCCTTAACTCTCTTTTCTTTCCCTTTACTCGCTCTCTCTTTAAAGTCGGGATATGACATAAAGATGCTATAAATGGTGAACCCATAAGCTTTAAACTATTTCCACGTCGGTAAAATAAAGGGTGGAAAAAAAATTATTCATATCCAAGAGCCCAAGGCTTGGGGCTCGTCTACAAGGACCCGTAAAAGTTGGGCTTGTACACACACAAATCAAAAACACGTGAGAAGCGCATGTTTTTGCAACTAGAAGAGGATTGAAACGATATTGTTTCATAGAATAGGAGAGCAAAGTGTTGCGTTTTGAGCTTCAACACAGCAAAAAGAAAGAATTTAGTGTTGTGACATGACGCTGGCAAAGGCTATCACGTGGTGACGCTATTAAATAACATTAGTATTTTGATTCTTATGGCTATTTTAAGTTATATATATTATTGTTATTATTATTGAATATTTTCTTAAATTAAAATGGAAGTGAATAAAAAGAAACTTAAGGGCCCAAGGTCTGAACTCACGAATGGAGGTGAAATTTTTTAAAAAAGTAAAATGGGGCTCTTAAATTGATGTGGCGGAAAAAAATAAGGTAAGAGCCTGAAGCTTGGGCTCATGATTATGCATGCTCTAATGATAAAGATTTGTATGTTTTTTTACTTACTTTAGCAACTCCATATTTCTTATTTTATTCTAATTTTTTAAAATACTTTAATTTTAAAATATGGAGTATTCATTTGTTATATTATTATAATTTTACTATTTTTTAATAAAAAATCACGCTGTTGTGTTAAGACTTAAGTTTATTTAGGGAATTATTGATTTGTATTCTAATTAAAAAGAAGAAACATCTTACGCTAAATACATAGTAAAGACCTATTTAATTTGATGTTGTAAATAAAATATACTCGGTATAATTTTAGTGTTATGAGTCAATTTAAGCATTTTCAAAACTAAAATAGTATAATTTAAATGCCATATAAAAAATTCTTATATTATAAAATGCGGTTTTGTGATAACAAATTGTATTTTTATTAGAGGATATCCCTTGTAAAAAAGTCATTTATTTTACTTTAGTTTGAGAGATTGCATTATTATATACTCCTATGTTTTGTTTTCATTGCACAATTTTTATACATTAAATCATAATTTAGCTAAGTCATGCACTTTTAAATTATTGAAAATAATCAATTTACTAGTTGTAACATTGGTTTATTCTAAAGAAAATTCAATAAATTTTCAAAATAAGGTTGAGATTTGAGAGCAATAAAATTGTTGTGAGTGTACGTAATAGCCTTTTTTTAATCATTTCATTGTTATCTTTTTATTTTCTTCCTACCTTTTCGCTTTTTTCAAAGGCAAAACTTTAGATAAGAAAAAACCTTAATCGAACCCGTATTTCTCTCCTTCTTTTTCTCCTACTTCCATTCTCATTCCCTTCCATTTTCTTTAAATCCACATTCATTCTAAACGTCCACCCTTAAACATTTTTCATAAACCCCAAAATTTGCATGGTTAAACCATAAAATTCCTCCTCCTCATCCTTCAACGAGGTTAGATTCTCTTTTTAAAATCTCATCTATGTATTTTTTTTAAAATCATCTC
Organism: Persicaria maculosa; assembly: GCA_963922045.1. NCBI lineage: Eukaryota > Viridiplantae > Streptophyta > Magnoliopsida > Caryophyllales > Polygonaceae > Persicaria > Persicaria maculosa. The sequence continues at coordinate 70,434,495 of OY998260.1, forward strand.
TTAACTTATCTCAAAGGTTCTCCTATGTTTCTCTTTTTGAGATTTGATTAATCTTTTATTATTTTGTGTTTTTGATTTGTAATTTATTATGCTTTTGAAGGATTGATTTCTCTCTCTGAATAAAGATCATGTCGTCACTCGTAAAGGATGACTCGATTCATATCAGGGAGGTTTGGAACCACAATTTGGAGGAGGAATTTGCATTGATTCGAGAAATTGTTGATGATTATCCCTATGTTGCCATGGATACCGAATTTCCTGGGGTTGTGATTCGGCCTATAGGCAATTTCAAGAACATTACAGATTACAACTATAAAACCTTGAAAGAAAATGTTAATGTGTTGAAGTTGATCCAATTGGGCCTTACTTTTTCTGATGAGAAGGGAAACCTACCCACATGTGGTACTGGTAAATACTGCATTTGGCAATTCAATTTTTGTGAGTTTAACGTGAATGAGGATATTTACGCTAGCGACTCTATCGAGTTATTGAAGCAATGTGGAATAAATTTCAAGAAAAACAATGAGATGGGTATCGATTCTAAACGATTTGGGGAACTCTTTATGTCATCTGGAATTATTTTGAACGATTCCATATCGTGGGTAACTTTTCATAGCGGGTATGATTTTGGGTATTTGCTAAAGTTGTTAACTCATTGCAATTTACCCCAAACCAAGGCAGAGTTCTTTAACTTAATTAATATCTATTTTCCCGTGGTTTATGACATTAAGCATTTGATGAAGTTTTATAACAATCTACACGGTGGGTTGAATAGGCTTGCGGAATTTTTAGATGTAAAAAGAGTCGGAACATGTCACCAAGCTGGGTCTGATAGTTTGCTCACAAGTTGTACATTCACAAAGCTCAAGGATACTTCTTTCAAGGGTTCTTTTGAGAAATATGCGGGTGTTCTCTATGGATTGGTGTGAGAGATAGGTAACTATTTACCATGGTTACTAGGGGGAAAGTTAGGGTCTTAATTGGCAAATGAATCGATAAAAACCAACACTAATTTTTGTGTTTGGTTATACTTTCTTAAGAGAAGAGTTATGATTTGTTATTGTACACAGATAGTTTAAGGTTTTATTGTAATGTTTACGAGAACAAGAAGAATGAAGTCTCGTTGTACTTGGTAGTTTTGTATAATGAGATCATGGTCAACAAAATCTCAAAAGTATCAGCTGCTTTTATAATGAGAATTCTTTGTAAATTAGAATAATGTTTTAATGGAAATTGTTTGGCTTTGATACTCTTTTATTGCCCGTTTTATGATATGAAATTGGAGTTTTAAATTTATAGATCTAATCTCTTATATGTTAATTAGTCATTTTTATTACCGACAAGAGGTGGAGTGAGTCTCACTCCTTTCATTTAAACATCCATCTAGTCAATGCTCAATAATCAATTTCTTGATTTAATAAAGGGTAAAGGGTAAATTTATCATCAAAATAAAACCTTTTAATTATTAATATAAACATATAATTTTTTTCACTTCGGCTAATTATAGGGAAATATGAAGTTCAAATACTCAATACATGAAATTTGATTACAAATTTTGCTTTTTAAGCAACCAAACTCGGTTACGAGTGAGATCCATAGAGAGCATTTGTAGATCACCAATTTTAGGAAACAAAACATTGCAAAAGAATTAGCTAAATATGAATTGGTGTACTATGATAGAATGTGTTACAAACTTACAATAGTTAATTGTCATTGTATCTTACATTCTTCCGATGTAAGAAAAGTAACCTAAACAAAAAAACTCATAATTTCGTAGCACTTAGTTAGACTCATACACATGTAAACAAGGGTGCAAGAAGGAATTGGCTAGGGGTTTGGACCATGTGGGCTCCTTTGCTAGCTTGCCAGAGGAAGTAACCAAGGTTACTGCCGAGAGGAGTATGGAAACTTTGGAAGGAGACGATGATGGTGCTAATGAAGTCGACCACGAAACCTCAATTGTTTGTGCTAGAATGGTGGCATCATCATGGGTTACGAATTGGGTATTTTCGATATGCTGTCTCTCATGAAATGGAAAGACGTGGAGTGCGTTAGGAAGGGGACCTATCTTCTTAGGGGAACCAATAGGTGCATTGTGGAGGATATGAAAGTGCTGCTTGCAATGGACGAGCTCATTGATGTTTTTTTTGCTATTCATGATCCCAATTGTGGGGATGGTGATGCAGAATTTTTTGAATCTGAGTTTGAGAATGAGGATGAAGATGGTTCCTCGGCAGACGATGAATCGTATCAGTCGAGGTCATATGTATAGGACTCGAAATTGCTCGTGAGTTGTTGGAGGGTTGAGTTTGTTTGCTGTCTTTTGTGGGAAGTTTGTGAAGTAATTTGGCTATGGTGTGTGAGTGCTGAACGGGCTGCTCATGCTCTTTCGTTTAGTGTTGCATAAAGGGTATGTTTTGTGTGTGAGACGTTTATGTTGTAACAATGCTCAATAGGGGCATTTTGGATTCACGTACAAGATGTAATATTATATGGGGTATGCTTTTGTTTATACATTTATTTTATGAATTTGGATATATACATTACAATTGTATATTATAGGTTTATATTATAAATATATGCATATAATAGTGGATGGACAAGTCAACTATTACTCTTTTAGGTGCTTAGAGGGGCGATTGAGATTGTGTAATAATATCTTGGATGGCCGGACTATTTTGCATGGGACTCCTTGTATGGTCCTATAATTTTTCTCATTTGTAACTTTGTTACACCATCTATGTATTTACAGTTTGAAAAAAAAGAGGGTACGTGGGTGTGACTGTTTGCCATCGGAAGCTAGGAGATGTGGCCAGTGGAGGCGTGGAGCTAAGGATGGAGGTAAGGCAGAGGCGGTGGAAACAACTCTCTTGAGAGCGTTTAGGTCACTGACCTTTTTTACTCCATATTCTGTTAGGATACAAAAGTTTCAGAACATATCAAAATATCGCAGGGATAACATAACATATTCTATGAATTGTTTGGAGTTAAATAAAATTGAAAAGGGTCTTGCTGATTTTACAAATTGTAGTAAACCATATGTGTTAATAGTATGAGTCATGATAAGATGAGGTGATGTTTTCCACAGAACAGGATTCTCTCCTAATAAAGCACCACATAATAACTTCCTAATAAAATAATCTCACGCATTGAAAAAACAGAGAGCTTAAATTAGATCTCCTACCTTAATTAATCCCAAAACCAAAACCCTCCCTCTACTATTTAATGATTGAAAATCTAATAATTTATAAAATCAAAACCTTGAATGATTAATTAATTTGTCAAGGTTAATTATGTGAGTTATACATTATGACATTGTCTGAACAATGAAGACTGAAAATCAATTGTGGGGCCAAATGTGTTCTTCCAAACAAAATGAAGAAATTTACCAAGAAAACACGCAGTAAGTGCATGCAAGAACGGGAAGAAGAAGAACACTTCGAAATTTGATTGAAAACTAAACCCTTTTTTAAATCAATTTCACAGGGTGAATTGTTTCTTTTGCTCTTAGTTGAATTTGTTAATATTTTTAAATTTTGAAAACGACTTATGTGCAGTTTATCCAAATTCATTTTATCAACTAAGAACCGAAGCCAATAAAAAATAAACCAATCAAACACCACTTAAAAGTTTAAATTATGATTAATGGATAATAAATCCAAATTTTATTTTCCATCATACTTTTCATAATCTTATTCCAAACACCACTTAAAAGTTAAATCTATAGTTTTGTTGATCAATAATGATTATGTTGTATAAAAGGATCTTAAATTAGGGGTGGTTTTATGTGATTTACTGATTTATGTAGTAGCGGCATAGCAGAACAGGCCAGTGCTGCCTTTTCTGTTATATTCAAGTTCAGTGACGAAGGGGGAAAAGGCTCAAGCGGTGTTCGCTCGCAAGGAACTCCTCTCTCTCTCTCTCGCTCGCTCGCTCGACGCCATTGATCTCTACTTTAGCTTCATTGAATTTTGCTGACACCATTCCCTCGGAGGTGAATTTGATTCTTCTAATCTCAGCGATTTTGCCTGGTAACGGTCTCTCTTCTTGACTCCATTTCTCTTACTTCGCTTTTGCGCGCTTTTGCGCCGTTGCCGAATATCAAACTCTAGGGTTTGGAATTGGCTCGCCTAATTGGGCAATGTCCTTTAATGCGCGCTGTAGCATACCATTTTTGTGTATATATGGTGGCGAGGTACGCCGCCTTGCTGAAACACAGCTGAATTCGAGCGATTTGCTTTGCCCTATCTACCCTGGTATCTTGTTTTTCAATTTTGGTGGTGAATTTGTTAGGTTTGGAGTGCTTTCTTTTGTGGCTTTTGTTTGGTGCGTCGCAAGTAGTTCCTTGGTCTCATGAATTTTGTACCTGGTGACTGCCTTTTGTGCATTTGCATATTTAGTCTCGTTCTGTTGTGGTTTATGTTGCTGAAAGATGAGCCTTGTATGCACATTTGTGTTGTTGTCATGTCGATTCTTTCTTGCATTTGTGGTGGTTTTACACACCTACAGCAGTAATTTGGATTATGGATCAGGACTGATCTTTTACTTCTCCCTCTAGTAGCAGGAAGATGAGTAGTTTGGTTGAAAGACTTCGTACAAGATCAGATCGAAGACCTACCTACGATCTTGATTCATCAGATGATGAAACAGACCCAGCACAGGGAAAATATGGGGCTGCTACGAAAAACCTAGAAAGATTTGTCAGGGATGATGCAGTAAGTTCTCATAAAGACTTGTTTATTGCTTATCTGTTTGTGTTCTTGCTTTGGCTGTTTTTACATCATCCTCGAATTGTGATCTAGAACTGCTGAATTTTTTTAGGAAGGTCATTATTTGCTTTTGCTGATTCTAGTGAACAAATCTTGCTTGCAGGTTTCACTGCTAAGCAAAAATGAATGATTCATTACCACCATATTTTTTGCTTTTAGGTCCAGAAATGATATTGAGATTAATATTATAGAGGAGAAATTCAAAAAAATTACAAATGAAATACACATTCTTGTCTGAAATTACTTGTAAACTGCCACACCTTATTTCAAAATGATTCTCATTATTTTTAATTAAATGCACTAGAGAATCCCTAACCTAGCACTCAGTTGAAGTAATTTTTGTTTCATTCTAATGTGCAATTTCTACGAGGCTGAACTGCACGATGCTTTCTCAAGGAATTTAAAATGGATATACTTTTGGGAACCTGGTGAATTACTTCACGGCTGCATGCTCCTAGTGGAGTAAAGGCGCCGCAGGGCTTTTGTTCTTGGCACGCGGAGGAAAGGGTTCCGTAAGAAGAGCCTGTACATGGGGCCTTTGCATGTGTAAACATGAGCTCTGCAAGGACCGCAATGGTTGCTACACCTATTTATGCGGGAACTAAATAGCTCCTATGCTTTACACTTTAGGACAGACAAACTCAAAAAACCAGAATGAAAAAAGCTGCAACAAGTTTCATCCCTTCTAAGACACATGATGCAGGCATCTGAAATTGTCCCAATTAAAAAGATGAGATAGCTGAATTATATTGTTTTTTTGCTCTATGTACAAACTACAAACTATATTATCATTCTGTTATAAGCTCAACACAACACATTACTGCATGTAATGATTGTCTAGGTCATATTTGGACATGAAATAAAAGGAAACTGGACATGTATGACATTATTGAGATTGAGAACCAATTTTCCTACTACTCCACATCCTCCTTGTTCCAGATTTCAGAGATACTAGCCAGTAGCCACTTACCTTGTTTGTAGTAAGCTTGATGATCGCATTTGTCAGCCTTCAGTCAATGGTGTATTTCACTTAGGTTGAGAAGTAGTCTTCCTATCTGTTACTTAATCTATAATAGATAAATTTTGATGGTTTTGGAGATTAGATACCAGGGTGCACCTAGATACCAGGGTGCACCTTAGATGTCTCTTTTTTACAATACTGGGGTTTGGAAGGTTAAACATGTGGGAACTTCCCTTCATAGAAGCAGGTTGTTATGATGACATCAATTTCACTCGGAGGAATAAGGGTGCTTAGTGTATCTTTGTATATGGGTGCATGTACTTTTTATTTTTGTACTTTTCGTGTATACCCAAAGTATGTTTCTTCACGAGTCAATACAGTTTAGATGGCTATATATATATATTGTCATCAAAATGCCTAGAATTTTTATCTCATGTTAATGTTTCTATTCAAATTATTTGTCTTGATACAATGTTGCCTTGCTGTATTTTTGGAACGTATAAAATGTTCATACATTTTGAAATGTTTTCTCTTCGTCATCTAAGTTCAACCTTCATCTTATGCGAGGTTGATTGTAACAGTAGATTGTGTTGTTCAATTATGAAATTTTGTCCAGTTAGCTTAATGGGTTTCTTCTCCTTTGTTGCTCATGCATGATCTATAGAAGCTACTTCTTGCAGCACTTATCCTTGTCAAGAGATTTATCCTTTTGGTTTCTTCTTCATGAACATCATCTTATCTGATTTCCTTTGTTTTGTAATTTGTAGAAAGAAGATTTATGCCAGTCTTGTGGAGAAGGTGAAGGTCTAATCGAATGTCAAACTTGCACGTATGCTTACCATCCGAAGTGCTTAGTTCCAAAATTGAAAGCTCCTTATCCTGAAGATTGGAAGTGTCCTGAGTGTGTATGTTTTCTTAATAATGAATGATTTAACTATTCTCTTGGTTCCAGTGTTTATGCAGATTATGATCTGGAATGATTTTCCCTTTGTAGGTGAGCCCCCTTGGTGATGTTGAGAAGATCCTTGATTGTGAAATGCGTCCCACAATAGCTGATGATAATGATGCTTCTAAGCTGGGTTCAAAGCAAGTTCTTGTTAAACACTATCTTGTTAAGTGGAAGGGCTTGTCTTACCTGCATTGCACATGGTATTTCTTTTAAGATTGAAGATCTGGATTTTTTTTATTTTTGGTGTTAGTCAGGAAAATATGCCATTTTTCGATTTTACTGCATTGAGGACTTCCTATTTGGTAACATCTGTTATTGGAAATGATTCTCATGTATGATCCTGATTGGTTGATTACTGCAGGGTTTCTGAGAAAGACTTTATTAATGCCTATAAATCACTTCCTCGCCTCAAGACTAAAGTGAACTTCTTCCATCGTCAAATGGAATCAGCCAATAGTTCAGAAGATGACTTTATTCCTATTCGACCTGAATGGACCACTGTTGACCGGATCCTTGCATGCAGGTTTATTCATCTTGAGTTGTTGGCCCTATTTGTTAATGGGTGCAATGGTGGAAGAATATATGATTTCGAAATCTCAAATTTCATATGACAGTACTTTTAGTCATGTTAGTGCTAAATTGGCATTTCATTAGCTGCAGGATATATGGGAATATGGGATATAGAATTTGGGAAAGATTCAGTCCTTTTTTTTACTTGCAAGATTGCTACTGGAACCCTTCATGAGAGCTTGCAGTTGTCAGCACCTCACCAGAATGGGTTTTTGTATCATGCCTTGTAGTTTTCTGTAGGAATATTGAACATGCTAATTCTTGGTGGTATCTTTGAGGAGTTGTTGAATAAGTATTGACATGGTATCCCAATATGAAAATGTTCACTAGTATGGAGAGAGTTATGTTGATTCCTAGCAACCACATTATGGATGTTGGATAGGATATCTTACTTTAAGTTGATATGGTTAAACATTTCCTTTGCAATTTTATTTTTCAGTTCTCCTTCCTCTTGTGCTCTAATAATAGTCCACATGTGTTCATTTAAAATACCGAGTATAAATTATGGTTATGTTCCCATGGTCATGATTGAAATGTGATTTTCAATGTGGCTGAAAGAGGGACAATAAAAAGGAACTTGATTATTGACTATTTGTTCATTGAATTTTCTAGAGGAGAGGATGAAGAGAAGGAATATTTTGTAAAATGGAAAGAACTTCCATATGACGAGTGTTATTGGGAATTCGAGTCAGATATAACTGCATTTCAACCAGCAATTGAGAGGTTCAAGACAATACAGTCCAGACATCGCAAAAAATCTTCTAATAAGGAAAAGAGCAGTGCACGAGATGTCAAAGAATCGCAAAGCAAACATCAAGAATTTCAACATTATGAACAAAGTCCCGAGTTCCTAAGTGGAGGTATTATTCTATTTTGTTTCATGATCTACCATTGGTATGTGGTCACGCCTCACGATTGTGTTAATTGTCATGAATGCTTAAAATCTTCGTTTAATACTTCAATTGAAGGTACTCTGCATCCTTATCAGCTTGAAGGACTGAATTTTTTGCGCTTTTCTTGGTCAAAACAAACTCACGTGATACTGGCTGATGAGATGGGACTTGGTAAAGCTTCTCTGGTTTGTTGTAATATCTTTCTAATACATTTTTTCTGTTATTGTTGGTCTACCAAATAGTTCAGATTTTCAGTACTTGTATCTAACTACATGATGTAGGCAAAACCATTCAAAGTATCGCTTTCTTGGGCTCGCTCTTTGAATATAATATTGGTCCACATATAGTGGTGGCACCACTATCAACATTGCGCAATTGGGAGCGTGAGTTTGCAACTTGGGCTCCTCAAATGAATGTCGTATGTATCCTTTCATCCTCTCTTTGTAATTATGCTCCAGAGCTTGTCTTGCATGTAGTAAATGGAAAATATTGCAGGTCATGTATTTTGGTTCTTCACAAGCTCGTACTGTCATTCGGGAGTATGAGTTCTATTATCCAAAAAGCTCTAAAAAGACCAAGAAGAAGTCCGGACTGCTTAACAGTGAGAGCAAGCAAGATAGGATCAAATTTGACGTTCTTCTAACATCGTATGAAATGATTAACTTAGATTCTGCATCTCTGAAGCCAATAAAGTGGGAGTGTATGGTAATTTCCTGCCTTAATCTTTTATACCAGGTGTTTGTACCCAGATTTTAAAACTCTACTTTTTATTGACTTCTTTATTTATAGATTGTAGATGAAGGACATCGTCTCAAGAATAAAGATTCAAAGTTGTTTTACCAATTGACACAGTATTCCACTAGACACCGTGTGCTGCTTACCGGAACACCACTACAGGTGCTATTGCAATTCTATCTCTTTTTTTTATTTGTCTGAAGTCTGCAGTTCTTAGTTCCGAGGCTAAAGTTACTATCTTGAGATTCATAACTTGATTCCTACCTGTAGTTGTTGCCTGTTTACTCATAATGCCTGCTGTCATAATAATTCATTTCCTTCTTCAATGATGTCTTTCATTTTATTGTGCATTCATTCATGTTGGCTGCAACTTCATCTCTTTATTTTTTGGGACTACAAGAGGATTGCAAGGACATACAGCACAACACTATGAACCCACCCGTAAAGGATGTGTAAAATAATAAAAGAGAGGAGATTTTGTTTGGATAATAATGTGTCAAAGTAACTTGATAGATGATTGTGGATGTCCAGTTAGATTTAGAACTCAAATTTTAGGGTTTTTGTTAGTTATCCAACGTCCGCCATAACGTGTGTTTTGGCTTGTGCTTTCACTCTTATTTTTTGTCCGTGGCTTTGTTTAATTTTGAAACTTCTAGGATGGCCTCCAATGAGAATTAGGTTCTAGTGCTTATGTTTTATGATGGTTTGAGTGGTTTTTGATACATCTAGCTTAACATTTGTGCGTTAATAGGCATTGGGATACCTTATTGTCATCATAGAGGATTTTTGTATTTTAAATCCAAGACCCTTTGTTTGGTCTATGGTCTTTTGTTCCCCGTTCTTCCATCAATATATTTACCAGTTCTTGGAAAAACCTCCACCACACCACCCATCTTCCATCGTCTCTTTATGAGAAGAAATTGCCTTTAGTCCGTTCTCTCACATCTCTCCTCATTCTCTCCAACCCCTTAACCTTTTTACGTCCTTCCTTTGTGACACACACTTTTAAACCCAACCCAACTCTTTCAAGCACCCCCCTGCGCCCGGTCAAAGGAAAACCACCCCAACCCTCGTATCTTGAGAACTAACAGAATGCACATTTATTTGAATCAAATTGGGAGCACCAGTGACAGGAATTGGAAGACGGTGGGTTGCAGACAAACAAAGGTGCACTGGGCACCATGGCTGTCAATCATGGCAAGGAGACAAGGGGGCTCAATAGTTATATGGAGGACACCAGACCCAACCCCTTTTTTGTTCCCTTTAACTCGAATGGATTTTGGAGTGAGAAGTATCTCAACAAACAAATGGTATCCATTTGGACCATTCCAAACCCGTTCCTCATTTATCATTTTGCAAAACCTTTGATCCAATTTGCAAAAAGCAGAATCATATTTCATATTAAAAAATATGGCAAAATGCAGATGACTAGATTAGGAAGAACACTTTTTTAGCGCATATATATGCATATAGGAATTGCATCCATCGTGTGGGTCAGAACTGTGAACGAAGTTTGGATTGTTTACAAAAATGCCACTTTGAGTACAAGTCCATAGTGGAATTACACTAGTATACGTGAGATTGTACCTTTTCTTTAGTGAAAAGTGGATCAATTCTGTTGTAAAAAAATACACTGGTTTATATGTCAACGTAACTGGTTTTATTTGTGTTGGAATGTGGACCATGTCCCGCATCGGAAAATAGTGAGATGTCTTCAACAATGTATAAGCGTGGCGGGCTACTCTTCTCATGGCCAATTGGTTTTGAGATGGAGCCCTGATGGTTTTATGTGTTTTTCGTGTTTCCTGTATATGAGCCCGCACACGACCTTCCTCCGGTGTCTTGACCCCACTGGCCAGCTCACTTTAACAATTTGTAAACAAACGAAATGGCTAAAATTTTCAAATAAAAATTTACGAAAATGACATCAATTTTCCAGTCTTACTCTTTCCATCTTCGTGTCTTCGGAAACGCCCTCTTCATTTGCTCAGGGTAAGGGTGCGTACATGTTGACCTCCCATACCTTGTTTTAAGGGGGATTATACTGGGTTGATAAGTAAGTAAATAAATTTGTCCTTGCCCCTCTTTCACTAAGTTTTGCCCTTCCTATAAAGCATTGAACTTGACCTTTGATTGTCTGAATTTGACGGAGTTTTGGTGGGTCCTCGCAGATGAATGTATTAGAGAGTTTTTTGAGGAAAGAAGAAGTAATTACAGATTCTTTGTGGGCAGGTCTTTTATTTCTTTCTTTTAAAGTTTCTCCCTTGTAATCCTATTCTAAGGCTGTATACATCGCAATCTAGCTGGTACTCTGAATCCTCACACGGTTTATGTCACAATTTATTTGTCACTCCGACCTTAAGTAGTATGTGTCACACTATAACTCTCACGCAGCCCCCACCATCATCTCCAACATTTTCCAAAACCAATTCACCTTGGCCTTTGATCCTGCCCTCTCCAATCCATGTTGCTGAATAGAAAGTGTCTTCTACTCCTTTGTGCTACTTAGATGCCATCGGCAGCCTGTTACTTATTAGACAATCGTATTTGCTACATTCTGATGACCCCTTGTATGCCATTTCCCTGGTTCTTGACTTCTTTTAGTTTGTGATAATTATTACTCTATTATGGAAACTTTTTCTTTGCTTTGTCTTGAAATTCAGTTGAAGTTTGGGAAGGAGACGATGATTAATTGAATGTATGATCATTTGCCTCTTTGCTTTGTCTTTGCTTCATTTTGAAATTCAATTGAAGTTTGTGATAAATATTACTTGAGTATGTCATTCCCTATACAGTGTTTAAATTGGAAGGGAGCATTAAAGGAACTAAATAGATATATAATATACTTCATTTTTACATTGAAAATTTTGGAAAGTGGCAGCGATTCGAATAAAGCCGGGAAGAATGAAAGTTTTTGTACTGGAATTGGAAAGGGGAAGCAAGGCAGGGGATCTATAAAATGGGATGATTGGGTGAACTAGGAGGTGTGATTGTCCTGTTCAATCTAATCTGAAAATATTTTTGCCGGTACAAAAGTTTCCCGTTTCCTTTGGAATCATTTGCTCCTTTGTTACTCTTGTACTCAATGAATTTTATAATTTCATTTTTAATGCTTATAGATGGGGTTTAGTGTGCCTTTACATCCTTAAGAATGCATGATATTTGATTTACAAGAACGGGAAGAGGCTCATAAGCACACTGTTCTGTAGTAATTGCATGTTCTGACAGGGGTATTGTTGATGACGATGATGGATATTCATGCAAGTTACTATTTATTGATTTATTTAACTTGTTGAATGTGGTGTTGCATTTTCTCTAGTAATTGCCACTTATTATCGGTTTGCTTTGCAGAACAATCTGGATGAACTTTTTATGCTCATGCACTTTCTTGATGCTGGGAAGGTTAGTATTTTTAAAGACTTTACAAAGGGACAGAGGAAAAGATGATCAAAACTCAAAAATTGTGTAAATGAACTTGAGATATCTTCCTTATTATCAAATTGTGTTTTACCACCTGCAGTTTGGAAGTTTAGAAGAATTTCAGGAAGAGTTCAAGGATATCAACCACGAGGAGCAGATCTCTAGGCTTCATACAATGTTGGCTCCGCATCTATTGAGAAGTATGTAACTGAATCTGTTGCTACATTTTTCTATTATTCAGAGTATTTGTCTATTTTATGTTTGATATATTTTTTTCAATCATTTTTCTTCCATAATGCTTCATAAATGCATATAAATTGGATTGATCACTGGGGAAAAGTTTGCCCAAGTAGGTAGGTCTTAAATGGATTGAATAGGCCTGCTTTGGATTGCAGGGCCAGGTAAGGAAACAAGGACATATTATATATGGTTAGATTATGTTTCTGAGAAACCTACTTAAGAAACAAGGATATTTGGATTTCTGTTCAATTTGTTAATTGTCAAATGACCATCCATGCTTGACTTTACTTTTTTTTTAAATGATGGATACCGCTTAGTCGGTATAGAATGTTTCTTAATATTGTGAAAAGGTGGATCCATGTACTTGAGACACTTCACATTGAGAGTTTGATGAGGAGCGTTTGTGCTTGCTAGAAACAAATGGAGTGGGGTGATGGCTTTGAGAGTTTGAGTGTCCGAATGCAGGAATGGGTTAAAAAAAAATATGTTTACTGCATTCCCAAATCGATGCACATTTTTTAAAATTTTGAACCTATTATTTGTTCATGGCTAAATGATAGTATCAGGTGTGAACACATAATGCAAATTTTCATCGTGATGATACTTTTCTATCGATTGAAACTTGTCTTGTGAATAGAATCTGAAAACTTAATAATTTGCATACTTTTTTACTTGAACTACAATTCTTTGTTTGGCTACCGTATTTTTTGAAGGACAGATATTGGAAGAGGACATCATGGAATCATTTTTTTTGTTTTGGTGAACCTTTTTTTTTTTTTTTTGGTACTGGTAAATATATTCCCACCAAGTAACAAAGTTACAAAAAGACCTGTACTGTATTAACGGTAAAGTGTAAAAGCCAAAAAAAGGGGGAACTCTTATACCCAAGTAGTATCCCCCTTTACACACTCTGTACTCCTTAAAACTCTCACAAAACCTACCCGATCCACTCAACTCATCCTACTATACCTGAAGTGATCTGTTTTGGTAAAGTTAAGTAATGCAGTGAAATGATTTTTCGAACTTTGGAAATATCCCTTCATAATTGGAGAATTTGGGATAAAACATCATTTTCCTCACTTTACCTCCCTTTAAGCAAACAAGAGGATCTATACCTCCTTCCTTCCTTGCCACCCTTTTCCTTTTTCTCTCCCCTACTTGAATGCTATCCAAGCGAATAGGAAAAAAATGCCTTAGCATTTAATCCTTTGTTGTTTCCATATCTAAACATACATTTTATTTGAAATTGATGATATTTTTCAAGAGTATTGATCCTGAGAAGTGAAATGAACATATACAAGTTACTGTGGAGACTTATATTCAGGAAATGTCTTCCAAGATTTACCTGTTGAGGGCTCACTCCATGGGTCTATCATCCATATGTGTATCCAGATTTTTCTTCTCCTCTACCTGTGCATCATATCTTTGGATAATTCATCATATTTCATCTTCTCATTTGCTCTTTTGTTATTTTTTATGCAATTGTGCCATACTGCCATTTGTTCAGCTTCTGTTGCAGAAGTCACTTATTGTTACCATGTATGGAGGCTGCTTATTATTTATTTGTATTATTTGTAATGTTTGATTCCAGCACAATTAATATGCGTTGAAATATCCTTTTGGTATCAGGGGTGAAGAAAGATGTAATGAAGGACCTCCCCCCGAAGAAGGAGCTTATCTTACGTGTGGAGTTGAGCAGTCAACAGAAGGAGTACTACAGAGCAATATTGACTCGAAATTACGAGTTATTAGCTCGCAAGGGTGGTGGGCAGGTAAACTCTCTGTTGAAGTGTAGTTTATTCTTAGCTAATTATCTGCTATTGAACATCTAATTGTGGCTTGTGGTTCAGATTTCCCTGAATAATGTGGTTATGGAACTCCGGAAGCTATGTTGCCATCCTTACATGTTAGAGGGAATTGAAAAACAAATACCTGATGTGAATGAATCCCACAGGTAATTACCATATCTTAAAAGATTCATTGTTTCTTTTTTCATATTTTATTTTTTGTGGGGGAAATCAGTTTTCCCCAACTATACTAATTATAAATTCCCCTTTTCCTCTATCTTGTGTCAGGGAACTTCTTGATTCATCTGGAAAACTGCAATTGCTGGACAAAATGATGGTTAAATTAAGGGATCAAGGACATAGAGTTCTTATATATTCACAGTTTCAGAATATGTTGGATATACTGGAAGATTACCTTACTTTCAAGGTAAACACTGTGATTATCTTCATTACTTTTGTTTATTAAGTATCTTGGTTTTGGGTTGCTCAATTTCTTAGATCAGCAGTCAGCTATATTTTGTGTTGGGGCATCATTTACCACATTACCTTCTTAACTGCTCCCCTTTAGCCTCTTATCCTGTTGTGTTTTCTATCCTCCTAATGATGTGCATCAGAAAGTATTATAGACATCACCACTAGTAGGTGGAGTGATGTTTCTGTGCTTTGACTTGAGAGCAGGAGAGGTGTTGGTGATTGTATTCAACAAATGACATGCTTATCTGTGCCCCATCTAAGCTCACACTTATAGAACCATTCCTTCTGCTTGATTTGACCAGAAAAGTGAATTTTCATTCTCATAATGCTAATTGCTTTGCAGAAATGGCAATATGAGCGTATTGATGGCAAGGTTAGTGGAGCTGAGAGACAAATTCGTATTGATCGATTCAATGCTAAGAATTCTTCAAGATTTTGTTTTTTACTATCAACAAGAGCTGGTGGGTTGGGAATAAACCTTGCTACTGCTGATACCGTTATTATCTATGATAGGTACATCCTTTCTTTCCTTTATCAATCCTCACTATCCCTATGATAATGATAGGCTATTTCAAATTGTGATTTTAACTTCTGATGTAAGATAAAAGTTCCTTCTTGAGAGGTTTCCTATGAGCGTTAGAACAGTGATCGTTTCTTCATTTTAACCCTCCTCCCAAATCCCCAGTAATTCTCATCTTTGTAATGGCTATATGAAGAAAGGGAGGATTTTGTATGTGCCCCTTTTGATGCGATCTACTCTTTTTCTCCTTATATTTTTATGTCCACATAGCGATTGGAATCCCCATGCTGATTTACAAGCGATGGCCAGAGCTCACAGGCTTGGACAGACAAATAAGGTTAATGTCATTTTAAAATAATTTGCGGAGAACCTCATCGTTTCTGAAATTTCATGGCTAGAAGCTCACTTGTTTCTTTTTTTGGCTCCTTAAAGGTCATGATTTATAGGCTCATAGCTAGGGCAACTGTTGAAGAAAGAATGATGGAGCTCACTAAGAAGAAGATGATTTTGGAACATTTAGTTGTGGGAAAGCTCAAGACTCAGAATATTAATCAGGTATATACTTGCTTGAATGCTATTATGAGATATGATTTTTCTCTAAACATGCCAAAAGGTTGTATAGATGTTATTATGTTGGAGGCAGGCATTTCTTCTGAATCTAGTAGAGGTGGAAAGTAGCTAACCAGAATGGCACTGCCTTTTCACGTAATTTAATATGATAAGAATGGGAAACACTGAAAGCCCACAGATTCATGGTCCATCCATACGGGAGGGATCCTTTTGTTTCATTTCCTGATCTGCTAGCAAACTGCTCGGGGATCCATTTTTGTAATTTCAACAACTAATCTGTTCGTTCTGTTGTTGTATTTGCATCTGTGTGAGCATATTGATTGAACTCACTCTTTCAAAGATGTAGCAGAGGTCTTGTAAGTTGTGTAATGGTTGGGGGGATAGGGTATGATTGGCTATTCTGCTCCCTTCCAACATAAAACTGTGTGTAGAAGCACAGATAATGTTAAGAACATTTTGGCACAAACATTTGAAAGACTCATTCTAAACCTGGAAAGCTTTTTTTCGCATTTGGCCTCAAGTCTCATCCCTAAAATTTCTGTATTTTTTCTAGTTATCCTCCTTTTGGCCTTCTAATTCTCACTAATGGCATTCCTTGGGCCTCGAAGGGTCACTGGGTAAAAAATGACAAGTTTTTACTGGAATTTCTTGCTAACTTGAATTTATATGCTATAATACACATCCTTCAATAATTGTATAAATGTTATGCTAATCTGTTGTGTTTTTTCCTTGGGCCTCGAAGGGTCACTGGATAAAAAATGACAAGTCTTTACTGGAATTTCTTGCTAACTTGAATTTATATGCTCTAATACACATCCTTCAATAATTGTATAAATGTTATGCTAATGTGTTGTGTTTTTTTAAGCATCTATATATTGTATCAACACAATCTTTGACATTCTCAGGAAGAACTAGATGACATCATTAGGCATGGGTCAATGGATCTGTTTGGAGAGGAAACGGAAGAATCAAAAGCCCGGCAAATTCACTATGATGATGCTGCCATAGACAGGTAAATGTCTACATCGTAAATTCATTGATAATGACATTCCAATTTCTTGTACTTTCAGTCTTGTGATTGTTTGTCTTTTACTAGATTACTTGACCGTGAACACATTGGAGATGAGGAGACTTCTGTTGATGATGAAGAAGAAGATGGCTTTTTGAAGGCTTTCAAGGTTAAATATTCGATTACTGTTAGATATGTTTCATTTATGTTAGATGAGCATGAAAATCTTTAATTAGATTAGCATACGCCTATTTTATGTGATGAAATCCATTGGGCGGAGATTGGGCTCATCATTCTTTCATCTCTGGATATGCTTAATCTAAAATTAAGGAAAAAAAGATACATTGCAACTGTGATTGTTTACTGCATATATATAAGTTTTCCTGCGGTTGTTAATGCTTCTCTTGGCAGTCATTCCGTTAGAGCTAAGAGGGATAATCAACATACAACTAAACCCCCTCACAAGGGAAATGACTATAGTTCATCAAGGGAGGTTATGGAATTTAGTGAAGTGCAAACTAAGTCTTAGGCGTATAACTTACACAAACTAGGGAGTTTACTAGATGAAAAGACTAAGGGTATACGGTCACCGTGTATTAACTCTAGCACATGCCCACCTAATTGCCAATCTCCCTCTTCTGCCCGTGTATCCTCCATACATCCTGCACTAGGCCCCATGTCATCTGACTGCCTTTGATTGAAGTGCAGCTTTTGCCCTTGTATCTTGGTGCTATCAGATTTTTTGTTGGTTGTTTATTTGAGAATCTGATGTAAGATGTAGTGCAGCTTAATAATAGATACATTTTTTCTGGTTTTACTGGCATACCTTTTTTCGTTTTACTAAGTTTGACTCTTGATATCCTGCATGGATGTGCCACTTGTGCATGCAATGAATGTGCATCTAGACACTATTTCTTATCTTGATAGCTTATGGATAACTCTGTTTTGTATATAGGTGGCTAATTTTGAGTATATAGACGAAGTTGAAGCTTCAGCAGAAGAGGAAAACCAAAATGCAACTATTGAGAATAAAACTACAGCTAATAATCCTGACGGAAGCTCTTATTGGGATGAGTTGTTAAAAGACAAATATGAAGTGCATAAAACTGAAGAATTCAATACTTTGGGGAAAGGAAAGAGAATCCGCAAACAGGTAAAGTAGCCTATCCTTAGGTTCCTCTCCTTTCTTCTTCTTACATGTGTTGGTTTCATTCTTCTTTTGTGCTTCCCTACTTGTTGCTTTATACCCTCAACATCTGATTGTATCTGCTTGTTTAGGAGTGTGCCAAGTTTATTCCAGCCTTGTAAGAATGGAATGTTAGGGTCTTTTTGTCTATTGAATGAACCTCAATTCTTAAATTAATTCAGTTTCGAGGAGTTATATACTTGAACATGAAAGGCTTAATACAGCCTCTGCATTGTCTGAATAGCATCTGTTGAACATATTTGAGAGTTTTTTTTTTAAATGAAGTTAAAGACTTTTGCTATAGGATGTAGGATATAGAAAGAGAGGAGATAGAGCCTAAGTATCGTTCTTACAAAGTAGATAAAGCAGAAAAATACACCCAGAAGAAAAACTACAAAAGAAAAAGATCAGTGTAAATAGAAGGCAACATTGTTTCTCTTGCTGCAGATTGATATGGGGTTGCCACACTTAAGAATTGGTCATATATTAGCTAGTTGATATTCTAGATAGAGAAAAAGAAATTGGACTAGCATGGAGAGGCTCTTAGCTAACACCATTTGAACATGAATGCTTTTCTGGTGGTGGTGGTTGTTGAAAGAATTTGATTATCAATATGGCAGAAAACCTATTGTTTTGTGTATTATGTATCTATTGGTTTTTTCGTGCCATTTCTTTTCTGTAAATAGTCTATCTGCTTAAGCAAACAGAATTGTTAGTTGCTTTACTTTGCTTTCTTACCTAACTGCTTACTTGAAATTGCATGGGGTTAGTAGTCTTTATTTACCCAATTCTCCTTTCCAAAACTTATTGAGGAAACAACAAATTAAATCTTTTGTGGCACTCATAGATGGTATCTGTTGAAGATGATGACTTGGCTGGCTTAGAAGATGTTAGTTCTGATGGTGAAGATGACAATTATGAAGCTGACCTGTCAGATGGTGAAACAACTTCAGCGGGTGCACCTGGTAGAAAGCCTTACAGAAAGAGAAGCCGAGGTGTTGTGTCTCTCTTAATTAACCTTGTGAATGATGTGCAAATTCGTCTACTGATCTCTTACCTATTTCCTTGACATAGTTGGTGGCATGGAGCGTCCACCTTTGATGGAAGGTGAAGGAAGGTCACTCAGAGTACTAGGTTTTAATCAAAGTCAGAGAGCTGCATTTGTTCAAATCGTTATGAGGTGCATAACTTGAGATGTTCCCTTTATTCTTTCTATTAAACTTTTATTGCATCTTTTATCAACCAAGCACTAGCCTTAAATGAGGGAGGTTTTTTCTTTTTCTATTTCCTGACCTGCTATGTCTGAAGGCTGAAGCTTAACTTTCTTGTATAGATTTGGGGTAGGTGATTTTGATTGGGCAGAGTTTTTGCCAAGGTTGAAGGGGAAGACTTCTGAAGAAGTAGTAGAGTAAGCAGAATATTTTCTTCTGTCTCTAAATTGTTGTTATTATTATTTTCACTTGATATGCTCTTTCTGAATGTCGTTTCTTTATTGTTTTCTTCCTAATGTTAATACTTTGAGTTGCTATCATTTGAATTTTCGGTTTTGAATATATTGCATTTTACATATGCCTGTGATGCCCAACTCTTTTGTGCAGGATTCTTGGTAATGTTTGAATCTAATGGTGATAAAGTGTCTTAGATATTTTTCATATGAAGATGAATTAACAGGGTTTGCTAACTTTGGTTCTTGAGAATTAGCTTTTTGTCTGGGTTTAAGAGTTGCTGCTAGCCTTTGGATCTTAGAGTAGCTTCTGTTAATCTTTCCATTGTAGAGCAACCTTAAAATGGTTGATTAGAAGGGTTGATTTCATTGTTGAGCAACCTTAATATGTAAATGATACTAATGTTGATCTTTGTTTCGCTTCAGTAATTTTGATTTCATATGTTGTTGCTATACTGGATATATTGACTAATTATACTGTATTTATTTGATTTTGTTCACCCACAATACTCTGATCTTGTGTAATGGAAACACATTGATCATATACACTTGCGTTTCTCTGTAATTTTATTTTCTTTATCTATCCTTGGGTTTCAGATATGCGAACCTGTTCTTATCTCACATATATGAAGGTGTAAATGACACGCCAACTTTTTCAGGTAATTCTTACTCTTTTATTTTTCTCTCTTTTCTCTTCTAACCTGCTTTCAAAGTGGGAATCTCTCCTTAATGTTTCCCTTGGATGGTTTGCACTTGTATGTTTCCCTGGGAATCTCTTCTAACCTACTTTTTTGGCTGTAGACGGTGTTCCAAAGGAAGGACTAAGAGTGGATGATGTTCTTGTCAGACTTGGACAATTGAGTTTAATACATGATAAGGTAATTCTTTTGTCTGAATGACTATGCCCTCAGAAGCTGCTTTATGGCAATCAGAGTTGCACAACTTGAAATAGTGTGAACATTCAACCATATTCTAGTATTACCCTGTTTAGAGTCTTACAAGTCTTTGTGGCCCTTTTGATACTTACTTTATCTAGAAAGTGGAACCATTAGTCATATGAAAAGGGAGATAGACCAGTTTGCTTAATGACATGTGTTTGACTTTGAGGAAGTTTTGACGTGTTGCCTTCTTTTTTCCTTCATGCAAAGGACATTGTAGATAGAGTTTGTGTGCTTATAATAAGTCATGGTAGCGAGGGCATTATCATTTAGAGATCCATGACTGATTAACATTCAATACTGGATGTGCTTGATGTTATAATTGAGTTTGATAACGTTGTCAGTTTGTAAGGCAATCATGCAACATTTGTACAGATAGGGCACGATAAATTAAATGCACATCTTGCTGCTATCTGGATGGCTCTTGTTTTTTTTTTTTTTTTTTTTTTGTCTTTCACAAGTCACAACTTACAAGAAACTGATCTTTCCAATGATAATCGGTTTGGATTGATTCCATCTGATACTTGTGTCAAGTGGTGGTAGGGACCTTCGCATAGCTGAAAGAGTGGCCAAGGGAGTTTTAAATTTTAGGTTTGTGATGCACCAAATATACGGGGATACTATGTTATTCGGTTCTTATTTTGCCATGAACTAGCAGATCAGTAGTTGTTTTCAGCTTGACGTTCCTTGGGTAATAGCCTCATCAAAATCAGAGATACATGGAGAAAAAGGCTTCTTACATCTGAGCCCCTAGAACCCCATGCTGCAGGCACCTCTTCGGCTTGCACTTGTTTTGGTGTTTTATGCCTCTGGGGGTTAAAGATTCTTGAAAATGAAAATCTTTCACTTGTCATATCTCTAATTTTTGACATGCTTGTTTTAGGAATTGCATTTAGTCTGTCACACAGGTTTTGTGTGGTAAACTATAAGCTGTTATATTTAAGAGTTAATTTGAGAATAGATGACAAAAGTTCTTTCCGACTTAATAGGCCAAGGCTGATTGTATTACATGGCACAGAACTTGAAATTAAGCCTTTTAGATTCTTTTTAAGTTCATTCATATCAATCCCTGGGCCAGTGTTTATATGTCATGTCACCGGTGTAATGGTTGTGCATTTGTCCTTGTTTGTGTAGCTTAATCTATTTCTATCTATTGTCAGGTAAAGCTTCTGTTGGAAAATCCCAATGCCCCGCTTTTTGCCAATGATACGATAGCTCTGTATCCAACACTGAGAGACGGGAAATTTTGGAAGAGAGAATGTGATTCCTTGCTTTTACGTGCAGTATTAAAGTAAGTTTTAGCATTCGTGTGGCATATGTTTCACGTTTGTGAAATTTCAGCATGATGTTACTCATCAACAATAAATTTGAGAATATTGTTGGATAAAATATAGTATATAATTAAATAATACTCCGTATAATACAGTAATCTTGATGTATCTTGTAGATATTTGGTGGTTAGAATCTTTTGTATTCTTAGGCTACTTTAGGCATGATATTGCTAGCTATACTCTTGTCTTTTAAGCTTCCTTTTCCTGTATCTATTCTGGGTCTCTCCCGTAGCAATATACAACCAAAACTCTACACACACACATTTCATTTGATTTTCTTTTTTTTTTTTTTTGGGGGGGGGGGGGGGGGGGGGGGGTTGGGGTTGGGGGTAAGCTGAGCTGGAGAATGACCAGATTCTGTTGGTGTAAAATTTGTCCTTGGTTGGAACTGAAACCCAGTTTCACGTGTTAGCTAGTTAGTTTATACTATAGTCTGCAACCTTTTCTTGACTGCTAACCATCAGATTAACAGATGTTTGCTAGAGACTGCTAATTGATCAAATCACAGCTATGCTGCAATTTTTCATCCTTCCCCGTTATACCAAATACTTTCCCGAGCTTTACAGATATATTTTTTGGATGTTGATCAACAGAGATATCGATAGAATTATTTGTAGGAATGAATGCCTAAGTTACCACTTTCTAGCAGACTAATCCTACTTTTTGGTCTCTGTAGGATTGTAGTGAATTAATGTTGACACTGTCAAATTCCCATGCAAACTTCCTTCTCCTGTTTCCTTTTGCAGGCATGGGTATGGAAGATGGCAAGCTATTGTTGATGACAAGGATTTGAGGATTCAACAAGTCATTTGTCAGGAGCTGAATCTCCCATTTGTAACTCTTCCTGGTCCTGGAGGTAATCAAAATTTAGCAACCTATGCACAGTATCATCTCAGCATAATGAAGGTAGCTAATGGTCAAGTTTCTGTTGCAGCTGAGACGGCACTAGGATCTGCAGCTGTTGCCAACTTGCTATACCAATATAGAGAAGTTCAGAGGAGACAGGTTGATTTTATTAAGAAAAGGGTGTTGCTTCTAGAGAAGGGACTGTTTGCAGAATATTACAAAGTATACTCTGTGAGTATATTTTCGTGTTCGTTTTTAGCTTTTCTGAGCATTAATTGTTATCATTTCACATAAAGGTGTGTGCTGTAGCTCACCTATTTCACTATTATTGGCATGACTACCTCACGTGATGAGTGGGTGCATACATGAACTTGTTTCCATCCCATGTTTTGCAGTTTGATTTTCTGAAATCAGGTTCTCATTCTTTCTTGGGATTAGATATCCAATAGGTTTGTTTTTTCAGGGGCCTTTTTTATGTCTTTTTCATTTGCATGTGTTCAAGAAAATCAGAAGATGTTACGGTCTAATGAGATTTGTTACAATTGCTTCTATATTTCTGTTGTATTCATCATGCATGAAGTTTTGGGTTTCCTAATTGACAAATGATCTGAAACTTGATCGATTTTGAATCTTCTGGTGGCAGGCCGAGAAGATGGGTGTTGCCAAAAATAATGAACCCGAGAATGCACCAAAAAGAGAGGATTCGCCAAATGTTACCTCTGTTGCTGAAATAATGAATCATTTACCTCCTACAGTGACGATTGGTATGCTTATTACTATTTTATTGAATTTCTCTTGTATGAAATAGAATAGTACAATTGATTCTTTATGTTCTTGTCAAGTGCTACCCACTCACAGTGACGGTGGTACCTTACCTAATGAGGGTTCCTTCAGATGTTTCATTTGTCACTGCATTCTTATTCTGTCTCACCTGCTAATTGACTGATAATGTCTTTCATGTGGCCTGCAGCTGAGGAAGCCTCATCCGAGCCGCTGGACAGGAGCACTGAGCGTCGGGATCTTGCTCGGCTGTACAATCAGGTAGGTTTATCATTTATGTCAAACGTGCAAAATACTCTCCATCAAAATCTTTCTTTAGCTCCCAGAAGACTCTCTGCTCAAAATGTTATGTTATGCAAATCAAATGATGGCCACAGATGTGCAACTTAATCGATGAGAGCGCCCCTGAATTCGCCCAAGATTGCATAGAAAACAAATCCACAGCTCAGCTGGGCAAGAAAATCCTTCCACAGGTGGAAGAGATCCACAACGGCGTAAACCGGATTCTCTCCCTGGAAACGCCTCCAAACCCTCCAGCAGATCAGCCCAAGAACAAGGCTACGGTAGAAGATCCCAAGGATGCAGCCGCTGAAGAGGACCGAATGGATGTGGATCACCCTGCAGGCAACGATTCAGCCAGACCCGAATCAGACAAGCTGTCGTCGCAGCCTATTAATGATGCTCCTTCACGCTCGGATGTAGCTGACAAGGATGGAAAGGAAGATGTTGTCGTCTTGGATGATTAACCTTGAATCGAAAACTCGATGAGCCATTTAGATCATCCAACTATATGGCACTTCTGTCTCTTACACTCTGAGGAACATATGCGCTGTATGATAAAACCGTCCAACCCTTTGTTTTTGCTTCTCTTTAGTAAAGTAGTAATGATTCGCTAGTGTTTTCGTTTTAGCTGCACATTTTAATGGTATAGTATACATTTTGAAAATCTAAATCCCCATCTTCCTACACATGTGAAAAATACTACTGCATCCAATCCAAAATAGATGAGTTTTTATATGATATGGAGTAGTGTATTTTTCAAAATAGATGGTCCTTTATGTTTTTTAGGTGGGGAACTATAATGATTTGTGTGTTATTGACTTTTTAAAATATTTTGATTGGTTCAAATGTGTAGTAGATATTAAAAAATAATAAAATTTATGAAAAAATTAGTGAAATAATGATTTTTAAAAAAAGTGAAGTGTTTTTATTAAAACTTGTGCAAATGGCTAAAAGTTCTTGTATTTTGGAACGGAGAAAGTATAAAGTTGAAAAAAATATAGGAATTTAATTGGTCGGGTTTTGACTCTAAATTGCAGTGTGCATTTTGAAAATTTTTAAATTTTAGTATCTTCTTGTACATGTAATAGTTTAGCATCATCCGAGACTTATCAACATTATCCGATCTGTCCGAAAAATTAAGGGTTTAAACCTATATCTTCAAGGAAAAAAAGTATCTAAATCCGAATACATACAGTAATTAGGTTGACGTGGGCCCTATATGAGGGCTAATTTTTACCATCTAATTATCTTTTAATGGTTAAAATTTGCTCAACTTCACCATACATTACTTGAGGGGAGCTCATTCCATTTAAGTCATATAAATGCTCTACATACAAGTGTGTCATGTAAATGTGGTCGTTCTAGCCACTTATAAATTAGGGTAAATTACAAAAAAATCACCCACTAAATATCAAAATTTTCACTTAATCACCTCTTAAATTAGAAATTACACAAAACCACCTATCAAATAAAATTTGTTAATAAATGACCACCCATGATAAAATTCTGTCAAGATTTTTTTTAAATATTGTAAATGACTAATATACCTTTTTTTTAGGGATTGAACATCCGTATTTGTACCTACTATATGCATATTTACTAAAAATTTGCAAATTCAAGGTCTTATTGGTGTATAAATTATAATGGTGGTATAAATAAATATTTTTTATTTTTGGCTAATTACAAATCCGAGGTGTTTCAACAGCTACGAAAAGAAAATTTGATTAAAAAGTGGGGGGTAAATTAATTATTTTTATTGATTTGTAGTACAATGATTTGAAAATTGATATAATTTTTTAAAATATTTTAAATAGACTTAGATAGTAATTATTATACTAATATATTTCGCTCATTAATATGAATACATGATTTTCATTTATTGAAAATTTAATCTAACGGTATTGTGACTTATAATTTTTCTAATTATTTGAGTTGATATATTGACGTATAATTTTATTTTACTTTTATAGTTTAAAAACATCTTCTCCGTATGTCAAATTAATCGAGAGTCAAATGAGATTCAGACCTGTGTGATCTCGAATTTTTACTTAAAAAAAACAAATTTGCATCGCCAAATCATCAAAACCCATTCGATCCGAACATTCACATTTGTAAGCGCCCAATATATACTTTAAGTAAACCCACCCGAAAGGGTCCAACCCTCGTATGGAGAGCTTATACATTCCCCTTCGGAGGCCCAACCCTCCTTCGGGAGCAATATTATGTTCGAAAGAGCTTGTTTTAAATCCCAATAGGGTCCGACCGGTCTCTTCGACCGGTCCTTCATGGTGCAATTTGTTCGGGCAGCTTGCGATTTTGCTTCGGTGCGGCTAGGCTTTCTTCTTCTTCGTTGGAGTTCTGGCAGTTGGAGTCGGGATTGGCTGGGATCGAGGTAGTGTGTACGGGGCGACTCCGTGATCGGGAAGGAGCTTCATGGAGGTTCGTCTTCACTACCCACAGGTTTCCTGATGTATCGCCGGCCAACGGTGCTGTTCTTGGATGGTGCTTGGCTTCTTCCATAGTCTACGTCTCCAACATGTTTGATTTAGTTTCGCCTAGTTTTATCTTGTAGGATGCGCTTACGCTTGTTATATTGCACTGTTTATGTTTTCGTTTATTTGTTATGACGGTTTTCCGTGTTTGCCGACTTGTCGGCCATCGAGTTTCAGGTATATCTAAGCTCGAATTCTTACCTTATTAAAAAAAACATTCGTAAGCGCCCATATAAATAACGAGGGCAATTTATATCGACCCCGTCGTCTTCTCCCGAGTCGCAGCTCATAAATTAGGGCTTTTGGCGGGTTTCAACCTTCCCAATTCTGAAATTTGGGTCTCCCTCTCCGCCTACATCTGCGCTCAGTTTAACTACATTCTCCAGGTAAATTCACCACTTCAATTGTTGAATTTCCTTCTTCTCCTTGTTCGGGTCTCAATTTCTCAGTAGTCCTACCTTCGATGGTTTTTAATGCTGCCTTCGCCTCTGTCATCTATCTAGGGTTTTGCTTTTGAGGTTTCTGTGAGACAGGATGAGCTCCGGGTCTGAAAAAGGTTCGGCGAATACGAAAACGCCTGCTGATTTCCTCAAATCGATAAGAGGCCGACCCGTCGTCGTCAAGCTCAACTCCGGAGTTGATTACCGTGGTAAAGTTTGCGTCTTTTCGATCTTTTTCTTTCTCTTTGGCTGTTGTTGTTTACATTTTTCATTGTAATTCTTTCACTTTGTTGGTTTCCCCGACCCTCGGGATTGCCAGACATTGGTTTTTGGCATGGGATGTCATCTTCAATCGATAAGGTATAGAATTGTTTGCTGGGTTGGGGTCCGGGTGCCTAGATTGAGACTGGAGAATGATCCAATATTCCAATGATAATTTTTGTTCCACAGACTCTTTAGTTAGGTTTTTGGGCTTAGGATAGTGCTAGGTTTCCTTTTAAAAAAAAATCTGTCTGCGAAATATTCGTTTCGTATTTGTTTTCTTTGCATTGGTGAGATTCATTAGGTGGAGTGGAAGTTTGGGGGTGAACTTGTAAACTTAGAACAGATTTGCAATGGTTGGCACTTGCCTGTTGTTACACCTGTAACTTATGCAGTGAATATTGGCACTATTTGTGCTGAGTAGTAATTGAAAAACGAAAATAGGGTTAGGTGAATGGAATTTCAGGTTACCATTCCACCACTCTGGACAGTTGGTTATCACTTGTAACCTTCAAAAAATTTTCATTGGTCCTTGGTTGATGGCATTCACATTTGCCAATTGCAATTTGCGACAAACGTGATGGTGTTGGATGCCAAGTAGTCTTTGGCATTGGTTGTTAAGGGCACCAATTACTTGAGTTTCTGCTTTGAGGTTTATTGGAAAAATGTAAAGTTATCCATCCTGAGGTTCTATGAATTAAAATCTTTATACTGTGATTTTGCTATGAAACTAAATAAACTTCCCTTGTCCTTTTCTTATTAACAAGGAAATAAACATGGCATTGGTTCAGTTGTGCACTTCATTTTGGTAATTTGGTCTTTGAATTTACTTGGAAGTTTTCTTCTTTTTTTTTTTCCTCTCTTCTTTCTGTATATCTTTACACGATTATGGCACTATGATGTTTGTTACAGTTTTTGGTGTTTTTGTCAACAGTCAATGTTGAGGAGCCAATGATTTAGTTTTTGAGGGATTATTAGCCTCAAATGTCTAGGACAGACTTAGTTTTTTGTCCTTCCATTATGAAGGATGTGCATCCAAGATGCCTAAGAATGATATGTAACTATACTAGTTAGCGGCATTTTTTCATCATTTGATGATGGCACCAATGACATGGGATTATGATGCCAACTGGGTTTCAAGAGACAATGTGACATATTTACGAATAAGTTGGTACAAAAAAAAAATGCAAGTTCATTCAACATTTTATTTTCTTAAGCAGGAATCCTAGCTTGCCTTGATGGGTACATGAACATAGCTATGGAGCAAACGGAAGAGTATGTCAATGGCCAGCTGAAGAACAAGTATGGAGATGCGTTCATTCGTGGAAACAATGGTATAAAATCAGCAAAGTGTGCATCTTTTCTTAAATTCTTTAGTATTCATTACGAGATGAGATGCATACAGATACCTAATTGTTTCCTTCTTGAATGCAGTCCTTTACATCAGTACATCGAAGAGGACAATGACGGATGGAGCATAAGATTCACTCTGGAGTGCTAATTTTGGACGTACTGTGTATTCCTGCAAATGGGAAGTGTAGTATTGGGACAGGAACGTGTGGTGTGATATGTAAACTTATTTTCAACAGCTAACATTGTTTTTTCATAGCTGAACTGGTCCTGTGATTCTCAATCAAGGTTTGATTTAATTAGCCCTTATTTTTTTCCTGGTTTTGCATGCTTGGTTATTAATCCTTTTGTCACAAAGGTCCAAACCTTTGTGGATTAATGGACTGCAGTTTAATGTTTTGTCTATTGATTTTGGTGAGTTGGGGTAGATAGACTGTAGAGTTGTCAGAACTTAATCCGATCATTAAACATTAGGTGTGTACTATTTATCTCAAACTATAAATGTTTCAAACAATTTAATTTTAGGGTAACTTTCTAGATTGGGTTTGGTTAGGATCGACACTTTGGTCAAGCACTGGGAGAATATGTTTTTTGTGTTACTTTTGTGCGCTCTTTTGCGTCCACCTACATTTAAAAAATTGCAAAAATGCCTAAAAAATAGCAAAAAATGCCCTAGGTAAAGTGAATACAACCTTTGTAATTTATACATTAAACACGATCTCAATATATTTCTTGATTATATAATAAATATAAACAATAGCTTCAATGGAAATTAATGTCTCTATATATATACACACTCAAATATAAGTCTGAAACGGGTTCTTGTGCAATTCGCATACATTGTCATATTCTATAGCAATTCGCATACATGTCATATTTTGGATTAACATGATGTTATCTTTTTTAGCCACATCAATTAATAAACCAATATAATTTTGTCATCTCAATTAATGGTCTCACTTATTCTTATAAATATTCAACCTTATATCTTAATTAGTTAGAAAACATATCTTTTTAGATCAAATAATCTATCTAATATTACATCAATTAATAAGTTATTATCATATCTTACTTAGTTATATTTTGATAATAGTTTGTTATAAATATTATCAATATTTATATTTATTTTTTATAAATAAAATCAAAAATGGATTGAATTTACATATGGAATTTATGATATGTTTCTTCCTTTTGGATTTATTATGTAAGCTTTTTTATTATTTACTATTTTTAGCAATATTTTAAGGAAGGTTGCCCAACTCCACCCATGAATTTGATGGTCAAATTCATGGGATCCAAATCCATCCCAAAAAGGGGTTTGCAAATGTGTTCCTAATTTAACCAAATTGTAAAGCTGTGATGAGATCTACAAGAAATCGTTTAGCCTAAGTTATCTTCATCAATCCAGGCTCTCATACATCCTCTGTAGAACATCAATCATGGGTAATTAACTAATTATGTGCAACCTTCCTTAAAATATTGCTGCCCTTCTATTCTTACGAAGGGAGACAGTTGGTTTTACGAAAGTATCATGTGCTAAAGACGAAAATTAATCCAGGCTCTGCGGTTCTCCTTCAATCTTCATCCGTCCATCGACAGAACATCAGTCATGGATAATTATGTGCAACCTTACTTAAAATACTGCCGCCCTTCTATTTTTACGAAGGGAGACAAGTGGTTTTACGAAGCGGGTGGAAAAGAAAAAGCTCTTGGCGTGTGTGTCTGAAGATATAAAGAATCATGTGCTAAAAACGAACATTAAAGAAAAGACGACGAACTTTGATGAAGAAAGGTACGATATTGAGATAACGTCGTATACTGAAAATTCGCCTCCCTTTGAGCTTACTGACGACGATGATGATCTAGAAGCATTCAAATTTCTTAATTGGAAATCTTCAAAAGGTGTGACCCTGTGGAGCTTTATGCAAGCTTGAAAATGACAAGAACATTCAAACTTTAGCCTAGAGATTAATTTAGCCCGATTATATTCTATATTAGACTCAAATGAAAAAGTTTGTTATATAATTAACGGTTTTTCTACCCTATGCCCCAAGGGCATATGATAAAACACTAAATTGGGAAAGATTTCCTACAAAAAAGACAAGCGACCCTAAAAAATCTAATTAAAATTTGGCTAAACTAATTAAAAGTTTAAAAAAATTTCTCAATTTAGTGTCTTATCCTATGCCCTTGGGTATAGGATAGAAAAATCGTATAATTAATGTAATGGTGTAATTTTGATTATTATAACTAAGATTAAAAAAAGCACAAATGTTAAATAGAATAAAAGTAGGTTGAATGAAAAGAGGTAAAAAAAAAAAACAAAATGAAAAAAGAACCATCAATAGAGAGTTATAGCATATGGTTTAGAATGGGTCCTCGACTTAACACTCTTTGTTGTTTCTACCTTTTAGTATAATGCGGCTACGCCTTTCATTTCTGTTTTATTTTTTCTTTGTAATGTTTCATGACGGTTAGTCCGTTTGTCGATCCGTTGGTCTCTCAAGGATCAAGTTTATTGCTTGAGCTCTCGAATTTTTACTTGTAACAAAAAAAATAGTTTGAAATGGAATATATATATATACCAAATCACTGTAGACAATTGCTAAAAAAAATTGGAGAGATGTAACAAAAAAAAAATAGTTCAAGATGATTTCACGTTGACTAAGCAGCGTTTGGGTCTGGTTTTTTAGGTTACTCTTGGCCCGAGAGAGGATGGAACGGGGTGAGCAAAGAACAAGAATCTCGTGATCTTTGGATCGCCACCACAAGTGATCGAGGTATTTGATATCAAGAGACAATTAATTACATTATTCTTCACCCAGTGTTGAGATTATTGAGCCACAAGGTCTTGGCCAACACATATTTTGGTCAAGCTAAGATCAACAAGATTTCATTGACAGACATGGCTTTTCTTTGGTGTCTAACCCCACGGCTCTTTTGAAATACCTTCTTCTCAATAGGAGTCGACAAAGCTTCATCTTAAGGCAACTTATTATAGTCTTTCCCACCAATTTTCCGAACATTTTGGGAACCAAGAAGTTCTTTTATGCATATATATATATATATATATACCAATTCTTCTAATTTCTTTTTGTGAGACGAGGACTTTGGAAGTGAAATTTTGAATTGGCCATGGCTGTGACTTTAATACTAATTTGATAGAATTTGATGAGAAATATAATATAGGAAAAGACAATTTAAAGATGAAATAAATTCAATTGTTATTCACTTTATATGTCACTCGTATTCAAACTCAAATCATACAAAGGCTATTTATTTTTAGTACACGAATAAAATAAACTTCAAAACATACAAAGGCTATTTATTTTTGAAACTTGAAAACATAATTTAAACAACTAAATTCTTACTGTATTTAAGTTGCTTTCCAAATAAACTTCCTTGATCAATGTATTTCTTAATGCTTACAAGTAACCATAAGCATTTAATCAAATAAGTTTATATTTTCAACAGGGAGTTGGGTCATCAACGAATTATTGTTGAGATGGATTCATTATCCGTTTATTCGAAGTTGATGAAATGCATGAAACACCTCTTTTGCTTCCTCCTTTCCATTAATATGAAGAATTAAATAATCACATGTGCTTCTAGTAAGCAACAAACATCCCATCTGCTCATACATATCTCCCACATATAGTTAGGATTTCATATTTTAGAACATTGTCTTATTAGTTTAATTTTTATCCTTGTATATTGAAGATGCAAGGAGTGTGGCTATGTCCCATTTGATGAAGATTTAGTCTCGCTTTTTTTAAGTGTTAAATGACTCAATTCTTGACACTTTATTACACCACTCTGTATAATTGGTAAGAATTGCAAGATCTTGCCTGCTATGTTAACGTACCCAACATGAACAAGTCACCCGCTGTCTCTAACCAATTCCTTTTGCGCTTCCCCTCTCTCTCATGGAAAACTATTACGATCCCTAATTTTTCAACCCGGCCTCAAATCCTAATTGAAAAATTCCATTAAACGCTCTTCCCGGTTCTTGGACAGTAAAAGGACGTATAAGTTCTTTATTGGTGAGCTGAAATTCAAGTTCCACAACTTACCTATAACTTCATGTTTACAAGATGGTGTTTATATTAATGTCCAGATAACCACAAACAAAAGTAGCATTTTGATTAGGCTTAGAGTGGGAGATTGTTACTTGATTGGGTTTTGAGGGAAGGATGAGTGATTTGAGTTTGTTCCGGATAGTGGAGCTAATAGGGCAACTGAAGGATCTTACCTACACCAAGAAAGACCAACCTACCATGGGTCTCACGTGAACGTGCTTCTAATCTATTCCCTAGTTGTAGCCATATGCGAGGCCATGAGATTCACCAACATTGTTAACCAGGGTCACATGAACGTGCTTTAATCTATTCCCTAGTTGTATCCATATGTGAGACCATGAGATTCACCAACATTGTTAACCGGGGCTCACGTGAACGTGCTTCTAATCTATTCCCTAGTTGTAGCCATATACAAAGTCATGAGATTCATCAACATTGTTAACCTTTTTATGTACTTCAAACATTCTTATTATATCCAATGTTACAATCTCTCACTCAGAGTCTTAAGAAACGCCAACATATGTCATCTAGCCCTTTCAGGTTTATTGTTCTCACTTGGAGATTGAAAAGGAAGAACTCTTGTGACATGAGTAAGACTTGAATCACTTATAAATCACCCCGAACCTTCTTATTATATCCAATGTGAGATGGGGTGTTACACTATTTTTCATGAAAATTTTGTTTCACTAACATGTAATTTTTGTGCAACAGTGGAAGAAGGTAGTCTGCGATATAATCTGCAGTTGTTAATCTAGCTTCGATTTAGCCTTCAATTTATACTAGTTAATTGGCCGTTTGGGATTTCTTTATTCATGAGATGAAATGTTTAAAGTGATTGTTAGGATATTATTGAATTGGCCTTTGCTTGAATGCAATTTCTTTGGATGTCATTTCTTTGACTCTTTGTTCAAGTGTGATGTATTTTTTATTTAGATGTCATTTTTTTAAGGGCAAATTGCAAAAAATAACACGAACTTTAGGGGTGGTTGCGTTCGGTGGCACCAACTTTCAAAAATTCTATAATAATCACCAACTTTGAAGGTGGTTATGGTTAGTAGCACGACCACCCTTATTAACATTTTGTTTACAAAAAAATCACATTTTCCATTGTTTTTTTAAACCCACTCACAATTTTCTTTTTAAAAAAACAATTTTCATGTTTATAAACTCAATTTTAATTTTTTAAAAAACATCATTTTTTTAAAATATAATTATGATATTAATTGGTATCTTTTTAATGCACTCATTTTTCATTTTAAACACATTACTTATTATTTAATTTTTGAAAAAAAAAACCGAGTTTATGGAGAAAATAAAATTAATTATTTTTTTAACCGGGTGTAAATAATGAGTGTATTCTTTTAAGAAAAAAGGGGCACCCTTATTAACATTTTGTTTACAAAAAAAATCACATTTTCCATTGTTTTTTTAAACCCACTCACAATTTTCTTCTTAAAAAAAATAATTTTCATGTTTATAAACTCAATTTCAAATTTTCAAAAAACATCATTTTTTACAAATATAATTGTGCTATCAATTGGTATCTTTTTAAGGCAATCATTTTTCATTTTAAAGACATTACTTATTATTTAATTTTTGAAAAAAAAACTGAGTTTATGGAGAAAATAAAATTAGTTTTTTTTAAACCGGGTGTAAATAATGAGTGTATTTTTTTAAGAAAAAAGGGGAAAAGTAGTGTTTTATAAAATAAATTATATTTTTTAAAATTAAAAATGAAAATGGATTATTTTTAAAAATGAAATATGGGCATTTTTTTCAAAATTGGAAATTGGATGATTTTTTTTCTACAAAGAATGTTAATAAGAGGTTATATTTAAAAAAAAATAGATGTGCCACTTATTGCAACCAGAACCAAAGTTGGTGATTATTTTTAAAATTTTAAAAGTCCATGCCATTAAACGCAACTATCCCTAAAGTTCATGCTATTTTTCACAATTTCCCCTTTTTTTAATTATTTGTTCATCTTTGCATTTGTTTGTAGGTTGCAAATGCCTATTCTAGTGTTTCAGTTTGACTTGAAGAGTAAAAGGTCTTATAAATTCTTTATTGGTGAGCTAAAATTCAAGTTTAAATTCACTATGTCCCACAATATACCCGTGACTTCAGGTTGACAAGATAATGATTATATTGATGTTCAGCTAACCATGAACAACAATACTATTTTGATTAGGCTTAGATGGGGGATTGTTATTTAATTGGGTTTGAGGGAAGGAAGAGTGGTTCGGGTTTCTGCCAGATAGTGGAGCTAATAGGACAACTGAATGATCTTACATACTCTAAGAAAGACCAACCTATCCTGCAGACTTTTTACACAGCCTAAAGTTCTCGCGTAAATATTTGAGAAAATGCTTCCTCTTAGCTGAAATGACCCGGGTTAAAGCGAGTCATGTGAATGTGTTGCTAATTTATTCCCTAGTTGAAGGCATATGCGAGGTCATGAGATTCACCGACATTGTTAACCTTTTTACACGTACTAGTTAACTGGTCGTTTGGGATTTCTTTGTTTAAAAGATGAAATGTTTAAAGGGATAGGATATTATTTAATTGGCATTTGCTTGGATGCAATTTATTTGGATGCCATTTCTTTGATTCTTTATTCAAGTAGGATGTATTCTTTATTTGGATGTCATTTCTTTGATTCTTTTTCATCTTTGCATTTGTTTGTAGGTTGCAAATGTCTATTCTAGCGTTTCTATTTAACTTTGACGGTAAAAGGACGTATTAGTCCTTTATTAGAGCTTGAAAAGGAAGGCCTCTTGTGGCAAAGGTAGACTTAAATAACTTATAAATCACTCCGAACATCCTTATTATACTCGATTTGGGACGAGGGGTTACACTTTTTGTCTTGAAAATTTTGTTTCACTACCATGTAATTTTTGTGCAACAGTGGAAAAAGGTAATTTGCAATATAAACTGCAGTTATTAATCTAACTTCGATTTAGCCTTCAATTTACAGGATGAGGATCCTCTCCTAATAGAACTCTCTTAATATTTACCTAATAATGTAATTTCTATATCATGTGTTGTTGGCTCTGAGTGTGAATTCATGAATCTAGGGTTTTCAAATTAGTGTAATCTTGAAATAGAAAATTATGTGTTGGAAACTAAAATTACTGAGAATCATGGTTTGTATATCACTAACCCTATGGGCTTGTTTCACCTCCACAATCTTGCAGATGGAAAACGATATTTCTTTTACAGGGGTTAGTGATTGTAAAAAGATCTACTGTGGCGACATTTATTCAAAATATAGAACAAAATGGTGTTTGTTCAGTTTTGTTGATGTTTCCCATGGAAATGAGTCGAGGAACGTTAAATATTCGATGCTTGCTACAGACAAACAGTTGCCATATTTTAACTTCAGATGCTATCAACACCAGTGCATTAAGTATAGATTTGTTGTCCGTCTTGAGATGGGTAGTTATGAGGTAGGAGGATTCGATTTGTTGTTCCCTCCTTTTTACACTCTAAAGAATTATGTGGACTGTCATTCTGGTAAAGATATTCCTTATTTTGAGCTAATCATCAAAGGGGTTTTGGAGAAACTGGTATATGCATATGAAAAGGATTTTCAAATTTGGGTTGGAGCCTCTACAGTTTTGGTCCCTATACTTAGCCCAAGAGAACAGATGGGTTTTTTGCTTCTAGGGGATCATGTACCAAATCCTTCAAATACTTCAAAGAGTTTAATGCCTTTTCTGATGTTTTGTAGTGTACTTGCATCCTTCCCACAGTGGAAAAATGACAGTGGCTCGCTGCTATGTTTAAAACGGTGTCTTAACTCTGCTGCCTTAGATTATTATGCTTTTCGCTAGTTACTGCAAGCACCAGTTTTTTGGACCTTTAATGCAGACTTTTGGGAGTTTGTGAGGAGGGTAGCCCATGCCTACCAAGGGCTTATGTGAACGTGCTTCTAATCTATTCCCTAGTTGTATCCATATGTGAGGACTTGATTCGCTTACGTGTCGTTTTTTTGTGCAATCTAACCTGGGTTTTTTGACACGTCAATTAATGATGATCCTATATATTTAAGCCACGTCAAATAACGATCTCATCTATTTTACCTACGTGTCATTCTATGCGTCCGCCTCAATTGATAATTACAAATAATTTTTAATATAAAGATTAAATCACATATTTTAAATGGTTACAAAACCTATTATTTTATCTTTATTTGTTAAGATTGGTTAAGTTAGTTCATTATATCTAATGATAAGATTTCATCATTCCCCAACCTTATTTTTTTTCCAATTAATTCATTACAAAATAAGGATTTAAAAAACAATTATGTTTCCTTTCAAAAAAAATTACTGAACCTCAATTATCTTATTTTTTCACATACATTAAAATAGTATTCAATGTAACCATGACTAATTTGATAAGATTTGATAAAGTTTAAATTATTTAATTTGTTCATATACAATAGTACGTTTTTCATATTGTAATACCAATTAAATGTACATATTTTCTCACTCCATCTTCTTTTCCGATTTCCTCTTTCTATCTTCCGATCTTCTTTGATGTACTATTTTTTTTAAATATCTTTTAGCCACATCATTAGCTTATTGTTAGTAGCAATCATAATTAATTTAAATAATAAAATTTTATCATCTCTCAATTAGTTACATTTTGATAAAAAAATTTAATAAATCTAATAATTCTACAAATTTTTAACCATAAAGATATCTAATTTAATCTTTTTTTTTAATTTTCTCATATGTTTTTTAATAAGTTAAAATTATATAAAAAATTATTATTTTAAGTCCATCTATTTTAAAATGGAGGCAATATTAACTATTAAAAATATTGAATTTAGATCGGATGGATAGGATTTTCTAAACTAAACTCAATATGATAAATTTAGATTGATATGGAAAAAATCTAGCTAAAACTTGATAGATTGATTTACAGAAAAAATCTCCATTTATTATTAAATAATAAATTTATTTTATAAAATATCACTAACAAAATTGATTAAATTATATATATAGAGAGAGAATCAGTTTATATATATATATATAAACACTATTAAATGGGCAATTACTACAATTCCCTCCTATTAAATTATTAAACAATCACGTTAACCAATAAAGATAATTCAAATCAATAAGTGTTTATCTTTAACAAATAATTAATTTATAAACCAAATTTATGCAAATATTTCTTATGTACCAAATACTTTTGTTTATCTTTAAACAATCACATTAAACAATAGAAATAATTCAAGTCAATAAGTGTTTATCTTTAACAGAAAATTAATTTATAAACCAATTTTATGCAAATATTGCTCACATACAAAATAATTTTATTTATCTTTAAACAATCACATTAAACAATATAAATAATGCAAATCAATAAGTGTTTATCTTTAATAGACAATTAATTTATAAAACAAATTAGAAAAAATAATTTATGGAAACTGGGAATCGAATTTATGGCAACTACTTGGCACCCAAGCTTAGCTAACAAATCCTGATTTTTCTATATATTTGAATGAAATTTGGGGTTTCCCCAAACCCCCATTCCCCAACACAACTCAACTCAGTACATCACTTGTTTCCAAAGAATTCCTTGAATCGATCGCTCAAATTCCAATTCCAATTCCAAATTTGTTTTTATCATCGCTTTGCTTAATTTCCATGGAGATGGAGCACCGCCGCGGTTTCATGCTCCTAGGGTTCTTCATTAGTCCCGATGAGCCCCCGCTAAAGCTTGTTCGACCCAACGCACCTAATTACCAAAACCCTTGTCCTAATTCTGATTAATCCCGCCGCCTGAACCACAACCGATTCTCTCCGGCGATCTGGCGTCTTCTGGTTTCGATGGGGGTTGCAGAAGATCACGCCCTCGTCCACTTCTTCACCCGCACCCTGTTTGCTTCCGATGTTAAGAAGTGGCTCACACGACTCACCATCCCCAAAATGCAACTCCTCCGACCCTTCTTGACCGAACAAGAAGAGGCTCTTCTTCAAGAGCGAGATGCCAACAAAAGAATCAAGAGGCTGCAGGTGGACATGGTTGATCCTTTGGGTGTGGTTCGTATTCTCAGCCTCTCTAGGTGGAACTACAAGAATTCCGATGGAAAGGTGGATGGTAGGCGGAGCTACCCTTACGCTCTCAATGGCGGATGGATGGATCTTGTCGACTGCATTGAAAAGGAAGAACTATTTTGACATGAGTAAGACTTGAATAACTTATAAATCACTCCGTACCCAAATATACTATCAGACCACCTCTGAGTCTGAAACTTGAAGTCGGGGTTTTAAAAGACGCCAACACATGACACCTAGCCCTTTTAGGTTTGTTTTCCTCACTTGGAGTTGTGACATGGGTAGTACTTAAATCACTTATAAATCACTCCGAACATCTTTATTATACCCGATGTGGGAATGGAGTGTCACATAATTTGTCCTGAAAATTTTGTTTCAAACAATGGAAGAAGGTAGTTTGCAATATAATCTCCAGTTGTTAATATAGCTTCGATTTAGCCTTCAATTTTCACTAATTAACTGGTCGTTTGAGATTTCTTTGTTTAGAAGATGAAATGTTTAAAGGGATTGTTAGGATATTATTTAATTGGCATTTGCTTGGATGCCATTTCTTTGATTCTTTGTTCAAGTGGGATGTATTTTTTATTTGGATGTCATTGCTTTGATTTTTTTGTTCATCTTTGCATTTGTTTGTAGGTTGCAAATGCCTATTTCAGCATTCCAGTTTAACTTTGACAGTAAAAGGATGTATTAGTCCTGTATTGGTGAGCCGAAATTGAAGTTTAAATTCATCCCACAACATACTTGTAACTTCAAGTTCACAAGATGATGATTATATTGATGTTCAGATAACCATGACAACAATACTATTTTGGTTAGGATTAGTGTGGGGATTGTTATTTGATTGGATTTTGAGGGAATGCTGAGTGGTTTGGGTTTGTCTGCAAAATTTTTAGACAGCTTGAAGCTCTAGCGTAAATATTTCGAAAAATGCTTCCGGCCTCCTAGTTAAAATGACCAATATTTGGAAAAATGCTTCCTCCTAGTTAAAATGACCAGGGATAAAGTGAGTCACGTGAACGTTCTTCTAATCAATTCCCTAGTTGTAGCCATATGTGAGGCCATGAGATTCATCGACATTGTTAACATTTTTGCACATCATGTGCATAAAGCAGGATCCAAAAAATCAAGTGATTTATGCTCATGCAACTTGAGCAATGAAATGGTGGCCTCCGTAAAAGAGTGGAAACATCGATCTATCACAGTTGATTCTACAATCCGATTTCAATGGACATGCCTTACTTCCCGAGAACAATGATCTTTGCAAACTAAATAGAAAAACCTATGCTCAGGAATCAGGCCCGCCCCCAAACCCGCCTCCCAATTCCAGCCTTCCATAAGTCAAAATTTCCAAGTTTAGAGTTTATGTCAATTCTGAAATATAGGTCAACTATCGGGATCCTGCGGTGGTTAGCGATAGATATAGTAAAAATTAGCGGTGTTGTATCTTTTCCATTTCAAAATGTAGGATGGAGAAAGCAAGATGGTCCCAACTCCCAAGGGTGCTCCTCCAAGAAGGTGCTATGATCCAATCAAATCGTACATCGTCTATACACCCATTGCTACCGCGCAGATGTTCCAAGTGTTGGACGGACAAGGCTCAGGCTCGAACGATGAAGTGAGTTCAAGGTTTGTCATCCATCGAGTACGATATAACATCGGTGAATGCTCTGGTTCCAACTCTTGTATTGGAACCCAAGGTTGGGTTTTGTACCTCCTGAGCAATGACCTATTCAAACTATTTTTAAGCTTCTTGTTTCCTCAATTTGGGTTTCTTTTGATTGGTCAATTCATATCATTTTAATGTCTCTCCATTGTGTTCTTGTGTCTCTTGTTGAGCAGCGAGTGAAGTCTTGAGAGGAAAGGCACTTTTATAGTTA
Source organism: Persicaria maculosa (assembly GCA_963922045.1). NCBI lineage: Eukaryota > Viridiplantae > Streptophyta > Magnoliopsida > Caryophyllales > Polygonaceae > Persicaria > Persicaria maculosa. The sequence continues at coordinate 70,474,772 of OY998260.1, forward strand.
TTCCCAGCACTGAAAATTACAAATTTGCAACACTACTAGCTAGGGGTTCATCTATAGATCTCAAGCTCATAGGTAAATAGGTAATGCATGTTTGGATTCAAAAAGATATGGAACGGAGTTGATAGACTGTTTAAGATTATAAAGTATAAACAGATTGAAACTAATAAACCATGTGAAATATGAATTCTGAAATAGTATAAACTACATAGAAGATGAAAAAGAGCTTATTTATTTAAAATAAAGAGGGTTTTATTTGGTTATTATTAAGGATAGTTTTATTTTTTCATACCAAATAAACTCTACAGTATTAAAACTCAATAATCTCGGGGGAAACAAATTATCACTTAAACTCCCAAATAATTAACAAAAAGTCAATATTTTTGTTCCCTATACAAACTTTTAAGCTTTCAATCTTCTTTTCACAATAAAATCATCATTTTTATTTTTTATTTTGATTTGTAACTGTATATATTCTCTAAAATCCCCCCAAAAAAAAGTGCAATGGGAAAAAACACCTCCCACTTACAGAAATCTCAGAGAGAGATTATAAATTTAAATCTCCGATCCTCTATTAATTAAAATTTCTAACCATGAAGGGGAACAACATGAACATGAGCTAACCCAGCAACATTGCTGTTGCCTGGGGAGTCAAACTGTGAAACTGAAACATAAAAACAATTGTTTGATCTGATAGACCTACCAATTACATCTTCATCATCATCACCATCATCATTATTACTACTACTGTATTAATAATGGGCAAGGAGTTTTGCCTTAAACCTAAACAAGAACAATAAGCTGTTTTTACAATAAGCTATTTGCTTTCTCAGATGCAGGTCCTTAGTGGATAGCTGCCCAGATCTGAGCTCTTGTTAACCACTGTTGCGCCATCTTGTTCCTGAAACGAATTCAAGAAGTCGTCGACATGAACATACAAGAACAGAAACCTCCAAAAGAAAAGTAGAATACACAATTGTTCATGCTGAATTTTTAAGTTAAAGTGAACAAACAGAAAGGAAGAATGAAAGTATACCCATTTGTTCATTGAAGTCACAACATCTTCCAAGGAGCCAGCACCGTTTACTGCAAATGCCCCAACGTTTGTCGTCGGATCCATACCATAAACCATGCTTGGATGCCCTGTAAAACCAAGATCATTGCTTCCACTATAATGCCCAATTGAGGCTGATGAACAAGCACCTTGGGAAACCATTGAAGGGTTCATTGAGCTATTCGTATAATCCGGGTGATGAATAGGAGAATAGCCCATGTTTTGTGCGCCGTCGTTGCAAAGAACAGCCCCTTGACATCTTGTGTCGAATCTTGGGAGGTTGGACGGGATGTGCAGCTCACTTGCTCCATTCAAGGCAGATGAGCTAACACTGTTGCCTGGGTTATATGCTTGCACTAAAGGAGGTTGTGGGTAGCCGGCATTTGATCCATATGAAATTGATTGAACACCAGATGATGGCACACTACTTGGCCAATTTCCGTTGATTCTATTTGAACCCATGACCCCGAATCCTGAATCGGGTCTTAACTGAACTGGCACCACAGAAGCCTGATTTCCTAAACTTCCTTGACGCCGAATCTCTTGAGAATGATCTTGTAGCAAAAGAGGGTTGTTTGGAAGAGTGAGAACGGGGTTACTGCATGGTCCGTTAACAACATTCTTCCCATCCAACATGCCACCAGAAACCGAGAAACGCCCACTTCCTTCATTTGTGGAAGCGAATTCTCCAGCAACCCTGACAACACCCTTATTAAGCGGAATCTGCAGTTGATCAAACTCTAATGATGTCGGCATCCCTTGGAGTATGTTTCCGGTCTGATGATCTCTAGGCAACTGAAACTTGCTCGAATCAGTAATCGGGTTCTGGGTCATTTGAGGATGCCCAAGTGGTGCTATGCCTGAAGGCGACAAGCCATGAATACTGAGACCGGATGGGGTGTTCAATCTCCCAAGCATCCCAGCAGGCGGAAAGGATCTCAGTACATTATTCTGGAACGGTCCAGAGCCATTGAAGTTATGGAAATTCATAGGATTCATTCGCAGGTAGGCTGAATCTGCACTGCCCAAGGCAGCAACCATATTAGCTTGCTGGTTAGCCACAGAGCTGAGCCTTTTCAGGTAAAGCCTGTATTTCTGAACAGAAGGTTGAATAGTTAGATTCGAAAAAAGGGCAAATGTTAGCAGTGAAAGTAGACGGAAGTACGAAGAAAAACAGTCGTTACCTGGAGATGGCTAGCCACATTTTCTCTAGTAAGCTTCTCAACGTTCATCAGATCTAGTATCTTCTTTGGCATCGCCCCTACATCAATAGGAACATAGTTCACTACTCGACATATAATATTTTTTCAGAGGAATAGCTTCTGATGATAATGAAAGGAAGCTTCAAAGGTTGAGCTTAGATTTTTCTCAAGAATTAATTTCCCATCTTTTTCACAATATTCAAATCGAAATGTTGGTAAAATTCCATAATTTGAAACCATCGATTATCAGAAAACGAGAACTTTGTAACTTACTATCAAATCCCAGCTGATTAACAGCGGCAACAAACTTGCGGTGCAGCTCCACAGACCAGACAACCCGAGCTTTCTTTTGGGAAGATGGATCGTCATCCTCGTGCCCATTTTCATCAGTTTCCTCGTCGTCATCATCCTCACTTTGGTCCTTCCTTCTTTTGCAATTCCTTCCATCCTGTTCAGAATCGCCTGCCGCTGAGTATTTCTGTCCTTCATCAGCCGGGCATGATCTCTTCTCTCGCTTATCAGAATCACTTTGCCCCTTTTTGTCAACTTTCTTTTTCCTGATAACATGCTGCCAGATGTTCTTCAACTCCTCAAGTCTGACGGGTTTGAGCAAATAGTCACAAGCTCCATGAGTAATCCCTTTCATAACCATCTTGGGATCTCCATTTGCAGACAACACTGAAAGTAGACAAGTGTTGGCAAATCAATAATTTGAGAGCAAAAAATAAGACTTGAAATCAATTTTGTATATTTCGTTGGTAAAAGCAACAACAACCCAGTATATCCTATCAGAACGGGGTTTGGGGTCAAGGCGTATGCATCCATACCCCGAACAAGCCATGAGGATGTTTCAGAAAGACCCGGTGACAGTAGAACAACAGGTAAAAGATACAAACAAATATAAACAAAAGAAGGCAATCTGTTAGTAAAAGCAAAAAGACCAAGCTTAAAAATAAACATTGAGTCAAACTGATTTGATCAAGGTCATAATATAATCAAGAGACATGCTGGCAAAGTACCGAGGTCTTCATAGAATTGCCTAAGGTGGAACTGTGGAAGAGAACCATAAGCTCTAAGCATAGCTAGAATTTAAAGTGAACTCTATAGTTACTTAAATCAATAGACTGCAATACATTAATAGATTCTCTTCAAAAGTAGAAAGGATATATTAAATTCACCTAGTTCTCTAACAATGGATCAATTGAGTTTTAACATATAAGTACTTTGACAAATTGATAAACACTACAAGAATAAGTAGTACATTTCATTTGCTTTGCCTAAAATGGTAAAAGCCTGAGTGCTATATCCAGTGCTACATCTCCATATTTTGATTAAGGACTCGCCTGAGAAAAATCCAACAAGCAGAAGAAAGAATTTTTTTTCCCAAACAATCACTTCGATGCCACTCTCTCTTGCAACCCTGAAAGTTTTCAAGTAGATGGTAGCTTCGACACTATTAATCAGAATGATAGAACTGGCATTTCACACATCAACTTACCATTCTTTGTTTGTCTTGTGTATTGCAGTTCTTTGAAAGACAATTTCTATTTCAAAACATTCACCATTGGTGAAGTAGTAAACAAAGTACACTCCAAAAGGATGAAACTTTTGCCCATAACTCAATGGGAAGCAGAAAGTATAAGAATCTTACTTATTACAGGTAGGTCCATTTCGAGCCCCACGAGCTCGAGCAACTTAAAACCATCCATATCAGGCATATGAACATCACTAATTACCAAGTCAAACTTGTCTTTGTTTTCTCTCAATAATTCCAGTGCCTTGATTGCTCGATCCCTCGTGGTAACTGCAAAAACCAAAGAGAAAACCTTTTGAGGAATAGCAGTCAACTTAGCATAGCTTCTACAATCAATCTCCAAATTCATTTCAGATCCTAACTACAAATCAAAAGCCAGATGCCATTTAGATCCACAATCACCAAAATTCACAGTTTCAAGCAATCTCAATATGTCAAGATAGGTAAAACTGCGAAGGCTACAAACACAACAGTTAATCATAAACACCCCAAAAAGCTTCAATATACCCAATAAGATCCACAAGCTTACAAGATACAACATTGTCAACCACCATTGACTAATAGATCTCTAAAAAGCCCCACAAACATCCAAACCAATAAAATCCCATGAAACCCCCAAAAAGAACCCAACTTTGTATTGACAAAACAAAACCCTAACAAAGATAGAGGGAACAAGAAAAAAACCATGATATTGGCACTTGCGGAGCAGCGTCTCAAGTAGCTTAAGGCAAATGGGATCGTCGTCAACGGCCAAAACTCGCATACCCACCGGAAATTGGTCAATGGACCCATCGTTTCTCATCTCAGTAGTCATTTTTCCGAACACCCAAATGGACAATTGAAGGCTCCAACCCCTAATTTCGTCTTTCTCTTTTGATGAGCTCGGTTCAGATGCAGAGTAGAAGCCCAGAAAAGGCGCCGGGAGGAGGAGGAATGAAACAGGGGAGAAAGGTTTGAAAGAATCCCAAATTTGAAAAGATTTTGGGGATTTTGTTCAATGGATTTGGATTGGGGAGTAGCTAACGGATTTGAGAAGGAAATGAATTGAGAGTGAGTTGGAAAACGGAATCGTTTCTGTCAAAGAAAGTAAAGATTTTGAGCCAAAATATAAACAAAGGAGTTATTTGGAGGTTAATTGGAAGGGACCAAAATAAAAAAGGAAAAAAAAATAGAGAAAGGAGTATTTAATTTCCATTTAAAAGGAATTTTAATTTTAATTTAATTTAATGGAGTATATGGTTCTGTGAAAGCTGGATTGGGCATGCAGAGGGGTCAGATTTACCAGAGTCCTAGACTTTTCTTTTCTCTTATTTTTATGTTTATTTATTTATGGAGTATTTATTTATTATTTATTTATTTCCTGAATTTTAAATTAAATGTGATGAATAAAATATTGAAATATTACTCAAAACTATGGAAGTATTTACTTTTACAGAGCTGCTATAAAAGTAAGAAATTTTACAAAATTACTAAATTACCCAATATTGGAGTAGTAAAAAGTAAAAACCCACCCAACGGCCAACACCATTTTTCTATTTACAAATAAAATGCTAATTTAATATTTTTAAACATCTTTTAAAAGCATGAAATGGGCTGTTAGGGTTTTTTTTTAAATAAAATCTTAAGTGTTGAGTGCTTTTGCGATTTTATTTAGAATATCTTAATTATTGGGTGATTTTATGTAATTTACTCTAAAATAAATTGTGAAGTAATCAAAGACATGATTGGAGTAACTGAAAACCGTGACATCACGCGCCAGCGGCAAAGTATTTATTTACGTATTATTTACTGTATTTATCATAGTTTATTTTTTCCCTATATTTGTGGCAATCATGTTGGCTATTGAAAACTTTGGTCACGTAATAATTTCTTGCTCATGACTTGTGTTGTACTTTTTCCTCCCCGTGGAAAGGTATTTTACTCTTTAAAAAAAAAGGAATGTAAATACCTTTAAAAAAAAAGGAATGTTAAACATTTTGTTTTACTTTTTTGGAGTAATGTTTTATTTTTTGACACATTTTTTAAGAATCTATAAAATATCAACTTTTTAATAAATTATTCTTATATATATAAACTAGTGTAAGACCCGTCCCAAGCACGGGGATTACGGTGTATTGAATATATGTTTTTGTATATTAGGTTGTTTTTGTTCGGAGGTGAATGTAGTTGGTTGTTTCTATGTATTAAATGTTGACTATATAATGTTAAATGAAAGATGTTATATAAGGTATATTGTCATTTTTTTAAAAAATTAATTATAAAGATTGAAATAATTTGATATTGAGAGATTTATAAAATAAAATTAGCTATCCTATTGTATAATTATTATTCAATAATTCAACTGTCATCTAACATCTCGTGAATAAAATGATAAATATTCATATGAAAATGATGGAATAACTAATGGACATTTGATCAGTTGACCAAAAAGGAAAATGTTTATAATAAAAAAAAAATATTTATATTTTTTACTTCATTCAAATTATGTATTTTTGGAAGATAAAATCTCTCTTAAATTTGTGTAATAAAAATAATGATTTGACATTAATTTGAAGTTAAAATATATGGATGGGTAACGGTTTGAACAATGCAATAATACTCTGTTTTTGATATCCTAGCTTTCAGATAAAAAAATATGAAAAAATTAATCTTATTAATTTTGAAAAATTTAATTTTAAAAGTAATATTATACGCTCCCCCAACTTCAAAGCCGTCTCTCTCTCCCCTTTACCTTTTCTTTGTCAACGGCCCTTTCTCCCTCCCTCCCTCTCCGTTCACTATCACGCCGACGCCGTCGCCATCGCCATTTCAGGCGTTGACGGCGAACCTTCACCGGCTGCAAAGATGGACGCCGCCGCATCCAGGTGCAGCCCCGATTCCCCTGATTCACTCGGCAAGGCTGCTCAACCGTCTGATGACCCGGGGAAATCCCAGATCAACAGTTCGAAATTAATTGACAGGATCAGGAAGAGGGTTTCAGGTCCATCCGTTGCGCAGGCCCCGCTCTGTAATTCCTCTTCTTGTTATTCGTCTTCAACCATGTCGGGGCAGAGGTTTTCGAGAGGGCTTCGAATTGCCAAAAGACAGCGAAGCCCTAGGGTTTTCGTTCGGAAGAGGGCTAGCGATGTCGATTCGATGGCTTTTCCGTTGGGGATGCCCATTGCTGCCGTGGTGGCTCAGGTATGTTTAATTTTTACTTGTTAATCTGATTGGTTTCCGAATTTGTAACTTCTTCGCTTTGTGCACATCACTTTCCGGTTGCATATCGCAGTTATCTTTTCTTCATAATTGCTATGTTGGGTAAATCTGTGAGATAGCTTGATAGGAATTTAGAATGGTAGATTTTGAAATTCAAGTTTAATTTCTGAATAGGGATAGTTAGGGTTTGTGAAATTAGAATAAGAAATTAATAAAAAAAATATAATAAATGTTTTGATGATACTTAAGTTGCAATTGAAAGGGAATGTAATTACAAATAATAATTAAACAATAATATAAAATCTATGCATTTTATAATGAAGCTACTATGGATATCAGCCCCTCCACTTTTCCTGTTTGTTTATTGTGTACCTGCATGAGAACAAATAAATTAGCACTTGGTGAGAAGAAGATTCTCGAGTGTTTGTGATTTTTGCTTAATTTTTAGATTTATTGAAGTTACCTGTTCATGCTAAATTGTGGAAAACTTCTTTGTATACCACATTAGTTGTAGAGGTGGAGGTATTTCCGTTGTTATCGCAAATTAAGATTTTCAACCCATCTCTGGTTGTAACTCGAGAAATGGCTACGTAGAGCTGTCCATGTGTGAAGACCGGGTGGGGTAGATATAAACCCACGTGAGAGAGAGTCTGACCTTGACTTTTGTTGATTGTCATAGCGAAACAAACAATCAAGGGGAATTGCCTTCTTTTTAGGTTGAATGGTAGAGTCGTATCCGAAGGAGTCAAGACCATTCTAGGGATGAAAACCTTATGACCAATGTTGGTACCAGAAATTATAGTTGCCGCAATAATGTGTTTACCAAGCCTTGTGATGGTTAACCTGGTACCATTACATAACCCGGAAGATTGGTCTATACTTCTGAGCAACATCACAGGAACTCCCACCTTCAATTTCAACTCATGATTTGGAACGCCTGAGCACTTAATGCTGTTTAAATAATCAGTTGGATATAATGCATGATCACTTTGTGATGCCTTACAAAGGGAATCGGAGCTGAGGTATTTTATTGCATCCCCAGGCATCAAAGATAATAAGTAGTCATTAACTGTCTCGACGATATCATGTGTGGGAGCAAGTATAGCCCTTTCTTGAAAGTAGCATGGGTTTGATAGGTTCTCCAAAAGGGAAGGATAAGTAGTGTCAACGATTTCCTTGATTGGATTACTAACATTCTGCAGTAGTAAATCTTGAGGGATTTGTATGGTTGTTTCCCCATCATTTTGACCACCCGCAGTCCCATCTCCCACCTGTAAGATCCAATCTGCAAATTCTCTTAGGCGGTCCAAATCACGATGTGAGTTGGTATGGTGCAACCTCATGTTCCGAGTCAGCTTTAACACTTTGCAGTAGGCCCATAAATAAGAGGAGTTTATAGCGGCCGATACAATATCTTGCCTGCTGCCTTTAGGTACGACCGGTAGGATCTGTCGAAAGTCACCACCAAAGACAACAACCTTACCCCCAAAAGGTTGTTCCATACTTTTTGGATTGACACACCTCATAATATCCCTTAAAGTACGGTCAAGAGCTTCAAAGCAATGCTTGTTTGTCATAGGAGCCTCATCCCATATAATAAGTTTTGTCTTACAGATCAGTTCTGCCAGAGGAGTGCCTGCGGTAAATGGTATAAAGCAAGTATTAAACAGAGCAATTGTCTAGAAAGAAAGAATTGTAAAGGGATGAGTAAGTGTAAATAGGCGTGCATGATTATGAAAACCTGGTTTTATTGCACATGTTGAATGATCAAAAACTTGTATAGGAATTATAAATCTTGAATGAGCGGTTCTTCCTCCGGGAAGCAAAAGAGATGCAATCCCACTTGACGCAACTGTGAGAACAACTTCTCCTTGATAGCGTAGCTGTGCAGACAATGTCCTATAAATGAAAGTTTTGCCCGTTCCACCATGTCCATAAATGAAGAAAACACCCCCAGTAGAAGAGGTCACAGCATTCTGTATTTGTTGAAAAATATGAAGCTGTTCCTCAGTTAAAGTTGCTTTTAGGGTATTATATTCTTCATATAATATGGCTTTGTCATAATGAAGCTCATCATATAATAGCTTGTTTTGGCCTTCTAATACGGCGATGCCCTTTGGAAAGGGCATGTCTGGATAGTGTTTGAGACTACTTCCGTTGCGTTGCAATAACTTTTCAAGTTCCCCCAAAGTGTAGTCCTTTATGACGTCATCAGTGAGCTGCAAATCTGATGAAATAAAAATTAATGGTGAAGAGGAAAAATGAATTTGTAGTAGAAGGGTTGATATGCATCGAATATGAAAGAAATTTAACGCAATGCATAAAACAAATACAATAATAATCTTAATAAAGTATTTATAAGTATAAATATAATAATAGAATATGCAATGGTCGATGCTTTGAAATCTGTAATATGAAGATGTTGTTTTAGATTATGGTACACATTACATACCCGCAATTCGTAGAATTCTTCTTTGCTTATGTAGGATGTCTTCCGATAAGAATTTCCAAGTATGCTGCCACACAAATTCTGGTCTTGTTAATGTATTAGACACCAACAACATGGTAAACAAACTCCTCAAGTAATTCGCGGTAGCCCAAAAACTCGATTCCTTAATTCCGTCGATGTACTCCTTCTCATCATCTAGCAATCCCATAACATAGCAAGCCTGTTTGAATGTGGGATGAACGGTACCATCGATTGTTCTGATGTCTTCGTATGAAGTTGGACCCTTGACCTGATTTAAAAGCAGCCTTAGGTAGTATGCTTCACCGGCACCCGGTGGAACGTGATAAATTCTTCCAATAGCGAAACCTCGCTTTCTTGGTGCCCATTCTTTAGATTGTTGTCTCCATACAAATTTTGTTGGAAGCTGACAATATGTCAACAGTTTAGCATCGGGATATTTTCTATTACAGTCCATCCATGCTAAGAACATCGAAGTCTGTGCACCAGATCTGTTAACAACTTCATCAATATTGTCATTGTCTCCATAAACAACATTTTGCTCACCTGGAAGGTGGAAAGGTAACCTTTCAACCGCAGGACTCTTAAACTGGATGTTGAAACCAAAAATTCTCCATGCTGCTTCACATGGAGAAACATATCTACAATCATAGTGCTCCCGAATTTCATCTCCATTGTAAATTGCTGCAGTAACCCTATCATTTCCTTTGCTTATATATTTGAAGAGATACTTAATTGACCTGGACTGATTGCACCATTCAACATTTATATGTGCGTGATATTTTAGGAGAAGCTTTCGGTTGTAAGGAATCACGAATCTGTTGTCCAGTTCGTTGCCATTTTTCTCAACCGTAATCCCATTATCTCTCCTTTGATAAAGAGCGTATCCATTCTTATCAACACTTGTGGCCTCTACGAAATCCCTTGGGTAATATTTCTGGCACTTTCCATCTTTCATGCACGGGGAATTTGCATTCATGGCACCACAAGGACCATGCATCATACAGTTTGTGACCACTTCAAATAATTTAGGGTCATCCCCTTTATTAGGGATCTCAGCACATATTACCTTGTCTATATCTTCAGGAGTTAATAGCTTGGCATCTCGATGCAAAAATAATACAATGTGGGCATGTGGTAATCCACGTTTTTGAAACTCCACGGTGTAAACGACTGCAATTAATTGGAAAGACAAAAGAGATGAAAGAGACCAATAGATTAGTGAAATTTTCATAAAATTAGAACATATATCTATGTTGAATAGTAAACAGAAAAGATTTGAAAGGCTGTTATTTTGATGTAATTTGTGTAATTGTAAGAAAACACGCATGGATGGTGTAACGGCCCGGAAAATAAGGATCTTCTTTCCCCTATTTGCCCTCCCTTGGGCCTAGGAAAGAAACCTAATTATCCGAGTTACATTTAAGAAGGCAAGGTTACCTTCCAACTAGATCTTACAATCCGAGTACGAGTCACAAGTTTTCGCAATAAAAAGAAACATGATTTAAATCAAATACAATCCAAAAGAGTGCCACGACCTAGCCGGGTCAAAACGATGCAAAAGATTTCTAAAACGAGAAAGTTTAGTGGTCTCTCAAGCTCTCGATCTAACACCAAAATCTGAACCCGCCAAGCATCCATAAGAGCAAAGATAGCGGCTAACGGTTACCTGAATCTAAAAAAAAAAGAAGGGGATCTGGGTCAATCATCGGGTCACTCCTGCGCGTGTGTAAACACTCTGAGAGGCATATAATAAGCATCCTATTCCTAAGATGAAATGCGTAGTGCAAAACGGAAGTTAAACAGATAAGCATGCGGATAAGGAAATGCAGAAATAAATAAAGAAGCGCGCCAATTACAAGAAATGCCAAATAGCATGTCCCTCTAGGCTCCTAAGAAATCCTATAGCAACTCACCATCAAAGGAGCTACCTCACCCTACGGTGCAGGCCAACCCCATGCAATGAGCCTACTAACTATGAAAGGAAGGCAAGCAATGACACTTATATAAGGCCTAAGGCTCTAAGAGTCCTAATGCACTTATTAGGAAGCCTAACGCATCATCGAGTGCAAGCAACTTTCTATACTAAAAGCCTACCGCATCATCGAGTGCAAGCAACTTTCTATATAAGCGCCAACTAGGATGACAAGAATAAAGAAAAAGGTCTCATTCGATAAACACCTATAACGGCCGTTTCTAGCAAAGACAGATAGCAAGACATATGGTTTCCGTTTTTGATCCTAAGCATGATTCTAAGTCGTATGGTGCATGAACACTAGCCTACTATATAACACCCAGTGCATAAAGCGCCCATCATGAGTAAGTTCAAGGAACTTACCTGGAGAAGCGCAGAATCCAGGCAATACAGTAATCAAGCAAATCCAGACAGATCAGAGATCACCTAGAAGATAAGTAACATAATAATTAAGTCTAAGTCTAACTTACACAAAGCATATCAAATAGCACACATAAGATTCACATAAAACATATATAAGTTAATCATCCCATCATCATCAACATTAATGTCTCAAATCAATTCCTCATCTCGATTCCACAGCTTGGGCATATTCTTATCATCACATCTTATTCATACCATCATCATCTCGCATCTTGTCTCAACATCATCTCTCATAAACAACTCAATAAACAAACAATTCTTTTAAAATAATCCCGATATATTTTAGTCCAAAACATTATCCTAATAAATTTCCGACACTTAGAAATATTTTCCAAACAATCTAAATAATTCAAAACTAACTTTTTAAATGAAAATAGTTATCAAAAAGATTATTCACATAAGTAAATTCCTTACAATTAAGATTAAATAAAACATCTAGATAAATCAGAATATATACTTAAATAATTTAATAAATAATAATTAATAACGAGTTAATAAGTCAGGACACTATTTTAATAACACTATCAACCTCAAAACAATAAATATATATCAATTAAATAAACCCTCAATTAAATCATATTTTAAATAACTTATAATAATTAATTAAATAATTAACTAATAAATAAGATAGAATAAGATAATAATAATAATAATTAAATAATAATTTATATATAACGATTATATAATGTATAAAATAAGTTAATTAAACCCTTAAAATAATTTTCCCAACCGGATCCCGAACCAAACCAATGTTTCAACCCAAACCGAACCAAACCCATTCAAACCAAACCGAACCCGTTAAATTAATCCCACACCGGTTTAATATTAAAATAAATAATATAAAATAATGAGGAGGAGCCCACAAGCCTTCTCCTTCCTCCATCCCGATTCAAAAGCTCGCCTGGCGCCAAATCTTCTTCGCGCAGCCGCTGCGCTCGACGTCGCGTCCGCCTCGTCCTCCCGGTCTCAAGCTCGCCTGTCACGCTCGACCTCACTCCTTCTTCAAGCTCGCTTGCACACGCTCGACCTCACTTGCTCATGTCCGCTCGCTCAGCGCTCGCGCTCGTCTCACGCTCTCTCGACCTTGCTCTCGAGCTATCGGAGCTCTCGAGCTCGCCCGACTTCCCGCACTCAGCTCTCTACCACCCCTCTAATAATCTAAGCATCGAAATAAAACATGAATTTGAATGAGAAAGAAAAGAAAGCTCGGGAGCTCACCGACGCGTTCGCGACTTCGGAGCGCTCGTTCGGGGTTCTGGGCGTCTTCGGAGGCGCGTGATGGCTCGTCGGTCCTGCGTGGGACATGTTTGAGCGCGATTGTAGGGCTCGAGAGTGGTTTGGATCAGAAACGGAGAAGAACGGCTTACCGGAAGGTTGCCTGCGCACGAACAGGGGAAGCGGGGCTCTTGGTGGCTCAACGGTGGCGTTGGGGGAGCTCCTGGGCAGCCACTAGGCTTCTTCGGACGTCAGGATGTGTGAGGAGAGGACGTGGTGGTATTGGTTGGCTCGAAGGAAGAGGAGGAAGTGTGGGGCTCAGTTCAACTTGGAAAACAGAAGAGCAAGAGTGGGGAGGTGCTCGGGGCTGTTGGTGGTGCCTCGGTGGTGGTTGCTGGCAAGGTGAACAGGAGGAGGAATGAAGGAGTTGTGATGGTGGGATGGTGGTGGCTGCAAAGTGGGCGGGAGGAAAGTGATGATGGTGGCGTGAGGTGATGGAGATGGAGAGATGGTGAAGGAGACGTGGGTGTGCAGTTGCATCACACTCCTATATAGGAGAAGAGGTAAGGTAGGGGGAGGGTAGGTGAGGTTAGTGTGTGGAAGTGGTTAAAATCAATACCCGGAAGTAAATTTCGAAACTCGCTTTCCGACCTTAACCCGACTCAATCCAAATTAAACTTTCAAATTCAAAATAATGAAATCCGACAAATATTTTCAAGTCTCGTTTAAGGAAGCGGAATAAGTCAGTTTAAAAATCAAATTCAAATGTATGTCGGAACTCGCTTCGAAAATATTGAATTCAAATTATTTTCACGAGGACGGTGGTTTTCAAAAAAATTTTGAATCCTAGGGAATTAAATCGGAACTAAATCAATATTAAATCGAAAATTAAATCTTAATTTAGAAAATAATATTTTAAAATCCCGAGTCTTTACATCATCCATCTCTAAAAACAAGTCTCGTCCCCGAGACTAAAATTACTTCAAAGTAAGAGGAGGAAGTTTTAAAATGCGAGTCCAAGGACCATGTCCAAAAATCATGTGATCATCTCGGTTGCGTCTTTCGGGATTCTCACAACATCCTAGTCACGGTCGTGACATCTCCAATTGGTCTTGACGAGTATGCAATAAGCGCCCCTATCACAACCTCGCTTCGACTTTTCGGAAGTACCACAACTCTAAAAGTTCTACAATATCATCACTAGGTCTTAGCAAGCACCCTACAAGCGCCCCCATAAAATGCTTGTATCCACTTCGTGATGTATCATAGATTTACCCGGAACTTGAAAGTTTCAAAAGAGATTCACAATTGGAAAAGATTTGCCTCAAAATTGTTGAAATTCTCGATAGCGTTTGGTCTTTTAAAATCCAAGTTAGTCCTTTTCAGTATCATTCAAAATCCTTAAAATCCGACGTTAGTCAAGCAATTCCAGAACTCAAGAGGTGGAGTCATCCACCTCTAAGGGCTAATCCCATATTCTCTTCCTAGATTCATCTTTCAGAAATCAATTTCAATCCTATCAATCTCAAGTCATATCATGAATCATAAGTCATATAAGTAATCAAAAGCACATCAAGGATAACATCGTACTAGCGTTCTATTAGCAAGTCATCACACATGTCATGCCAAGCATATCAAACAGCAATAACAACGCATGGAACACATCATCATCAACCATATACGCGCACACAAGCATCGAGATCGATAAAGACCTCATGTCATAATACCTGATGTAGAAGGGTTAGAGCGTCTTGAAGCTCCCATGTGGTAGACGCGGGGCGGTGGGGGCAAGCCAAGATCTATACCTCCTGACGTCGGTCCTCCCTCACAAGCTAACCTAAATGGCTCAATTGATAAATGCGCAAGCCCTACAGTAGATCCTCGGCCTCCTCGGCCGCTACCTCGGCCGCCTCTAGCTCCTCCATCTCCTCGGCCTCTGCCGGCCGGTGCCCCTCTCCCATGTCCCTGGGGGTATGTCAGTTGGGCTGGTCTAGGCGGCTCCTGAAGTTGAGGTGTTGGTGCATCTATAGACCCTCCATCCTGGGGACAATAAGCTGATCGGTGTCCTCTAACTCCACAAGTATAACACACCATCTGCCTCCTAGGGCATCTCTCCGTGGGGTGTCCATCCTCGTAACATCCCTGACATGTAATGCTCTGAACTCGTATCTCCTGGAGGGGTACTACTGGTGCCCGACGTGTATCTCTCCTGAACGCTCCTCTGTAATGGTCTCCTCTATCAACCATATCCCGGCTAAACTCTATAGCTCTCGGCCTCTTTTCACCTCGAGGAGGGTGAGAATACTGGTAGGTCGCAGCTGACAGAAGACGTTGTGTATCGTAACGCAAGATAACCTCTAAGAATCTATCAAAAGGGACGTCGCCCAAGCTGGAAGCATGTAGAAGCACGGCTGGGGAGAGCCTCATAGATAGCAGTCGAATACGACTCGCGTCCGTCTGGCATAAATGGCCGCAATATACCAGCTCCTTCTTGAACTG
The DNA here is from genome assembly GCA_963922045.1 of Persicaria maculosa. Lineage (NCBI taxonomy): Eukaryota > Viridiplantae > Streptophyta > Magnoliopsida > Caryophyllales > Polygonaceae > Persicaria > Persicaria maculosa. The sequence goes on from OY998260.1 coordinate 70,490,336, forward strand.
GCGAACAACCTCAGCGACTGATAGCGTCTCATCATAACTCCCCCTGTAAAAGGCGACCTCTCTAGCAGTCTACAGTCCGGGAGGGCTGTACTCGCGAAGCATCAAGGATCTGAACTCATCATACGTCCAATCTGCTCGTTCCGCCTTGTATACGGACCATCTGTCGAAAGCATCGTCTCGTAGCTGGCCGGCCGCCAATCTCTGGCGCTCCCCTGGTGGTGCCTCGATCAGCTCAAAGAGTCCATCGATGACTCTAAACCATAGCTCGATGTCTGCCGTCGGATCTCCAGTGAATAGAGGCGGGTTGCTCTGTGAAAACCTCTTCACCCAATCAATGCGCCTCTCTACTTGAATCCCAACTGCGGTCGCATCTGCCACTGGCTGTGGTGCCTGCCGCTGTCCCCTCTGCCTCTGAATCATCTCTAGTATTGCCTACTCGAATCCGACCCTGTCTGTAGGCATCGGTTGCTGAGTAGGGGTCTTTGGCGTCGCCTGTCGGGTCCTCTGAAGCAACTCGCGCACCAACTGCTCGAGTCCGGCCTGATCTGTGGGCATCGGCTGCTGAACCTGGTCCTCTGGTGCAACAACTCTCTGTGGACCCTCTGGAGTCTGACGTCCTGACGCCTCCTGAAGAACTCCTCGAATCATAGCGGTAATCATCTCCTCAAGGCCCACTCTGCTTGTAGGCATCTGCGGTGGCGGTATTGGTATCTCGACCTGCTCTGTCTCGTGTGTCTGAACTCCAGTAGTAGCCTCGTCAGTGACTACCCTACGAGGGGGTCGTCCCCTGCCCCGACGTACTGGGCCCCCACGCCCAACTGCTCCGTGGCGCGTGTCAACCATAACTACTGGACAAGAGAAGGGCGAGCCTTAATCACATATCACAGAAGCAATCATCGCGGTTTAATCTGATCCCCTTCAAGGGGGATCGCCCTCGGGCTTAGATCATACAAGTTCACCAAATCTACCTAAAAGCTGCCCTTCGAGGGGCAACTGACCGGAGGGGCAATTACCTCTCGATCTCTACATCCTAACCCCGCTACTCCAACCACCACGGTGCAAACTCCTTGGAGTCTTCTAGGCCCATCTGTAAAGTATAAGCTATGTTTCGCCTACCCATTCCCCAAGTCTACATCCATAAGGGATGAGCTATCGCCTCGTTCTACCCCGGCGATCCTATCTCTCAACTAAAAGATCCTACCGATTTTATTTCTGAAATTCGCTTTGCCCTTTTTGAAATGATTTTGAAACTTCTTTAAAATAAGAAATCAGTGGGCGGTTTTGAAATTATTTTGCAACTCATGTGTACTCGGATTGAGCAACCTGGCTCTGATACCACTTCTGTAACGGCCCGGAAAATAAGGATCTTCTTTCCCCTATTTGCCCTCCCTTGGGCCTAGGAAAGAAACCTAATTATCCGAGTTACATTTAAGAAGGCAAGGTTACCTTCCAACTAGATCTTACAATCCGAGTACGAGTCACAAGTTTTCGCAATAAAAAGAAACATGATTTAAATCAAATACAATCCAAAAGAGTGCCACGACCTAGCCGGGTCAAAACGATGCAAAAGATTTCTAAAACGAGAAAGTTTAGTGGTCTCTCAAGCTCTCGATCTAACACCAAAATCTGAACCCGCCAAGCATCCATAAGAGCAAAGATAGCGGCTAACGGTTACCTGAATCTAAAAAAAAAAGAAGGGGATCTGGGTCAATCATCGGGTCACTCCTGCGCGTGTGTAAACACTCTGAGAGGCATATAATAAGCATCCTATTCCTAAGATGAAATGCGTAGTGCAAAACGGAAGTTAAACAGATAAGCATGCGGATAAGGAAATGCAGAAATAAATAAAGAAGCGCGCCAATTACAAGAAATGCCAAATAGCATGTCCCTCTAGGCTCCTAAGAAATCCTATAGCAACTCACCATCAAAGGAGCTACCTCACCCTACGGTGCAGGCCAACCCCATGCAATGAGCCTACTAACTATGAAAGGAAGGCAAGCAATGACACTTATATAAGGCCTAAGGCTCTAAGAGTCCTAATGCACTTATTAGGAAGCCTAACGCATCATCGAGTGCAAGCAACTTTCTATACTAAAAGCCTACCGCATCATCGAGTGCAAGCAACTTTCTATATAAGCGCCAACTAGGATGACAAGAATAAAGAAAAAGGTCTCATTCGATAAACACCTATAACGGCCGTTTCTAGCAAAGACAGATAGCAAGACATATGGTTTCCGTTTTTGATCCTAAGCATGATTCTAAGTCGTATGGTGCATGAACACTAGCCTACTATATAACACCCAGTGCATAAAGCGCCCATCATGAGTAAGTTCAAGGAACTTACCTGGAGAAGCGCAGAATCCAGGCAATACAGTAATCAAGCAAATCCAGACAGATCAGAGATCACCTAGAAGATAAGTAACATAATAATTAAGTCTAAGTCTAACTTACACAAAGCATATCAAATAGCACACATAAGATTCACATAAAACATATATAAGTTAATCATCCCATCATCATCAACATTAATGTCTCAAATCAATTCCTCATCTCGATTCCACAGCTTGGGCATATTCTTATCATCACATCTTATTCATACCATCATCATCTCGCATCTTGTCTCAACATCATCTCTCATAAACAACTCAATAAACAAACAATTCTTTTAAAATAATCCCGATATATTTTAGTCCAAAACATTATCCTAATAAATTTCCGACACTTAGAAATATTTTCCAAACAATCTAAATAATTCAAAACTAACTTTTTAAATGAAAATAGTTATCAAAAAGATTATTCACATAAGTAAATTCCTTACAATTAAGATTAAATAAAACATCTAGATAAATCAGAATATATACTTAAATAATTTAATAAATAATAATTAATAACGAGTTAATAAGTCAGGACACTATTTTAATAACACTATCAACCTCAAAACAATAAATATATATCAATTAAATAAACCCTCAATTAAATCATATTTTAAATAACTTATAATAATTAATTAAATAATTAACTAATAAATAAGATAGAATAAGATAATAATAATAATAATTAAATAATAATTTATATATAACGATTATATAATGTATAAAATAAGTTAATTAAACCCTTAAAATAATTTTCCCAACCGGATCCCGAACCAAACCAATGTTTCAACCCAAACCGAACCAAACCCATTCAAACCAAACCGAACCCGTTAAATTAATCCCACACCGGTTTAATATTAAAATAAATAATATAAAATAATGAGGAGGAGCCCACAAGCCTTCTCCTTCCTCCATCCCGATTCAAAAGCTCGCCTGGCGCCAAATCTTCTTCGCGCAGCCGCTGCGCTCGACGTCGCGTCCGCCTCGTCCTCCCGGTCTCAAGCTCGCCTGTCACGCTCGACCTCACTCCTTCTTCAAGCTCGCTTGCACACGCTCGACCTCACTTGCTCATGTCCGCTCGCTCAGCGCTCGCGCTCGTCTCACGCTCTCTCGACCTTGCTCTCGAGCTATCGGAGCTCTCGAGCTCGCCCGACTTCCCGCACTCAGCTCTCTACCACCCCTCTAATAATCTAAGCATCGAAATAAAACATGAATTTGAATGAGAAAGAAAAGAAAGCTCGGGAGCTCACCGACGCGTTCGCGACTTCGGAGCGCTCGTTCGGGGTTCTGGGCGTCTTCGGAGGCGCGTGATGGCTCGTCGGTCCTGCGTGGGACATGTTTGAGCGCGATTGTAGGGCTCGAGAGTGGTTTGGATCAGAAACGGAGAAGAACGGCTTACCGGAAGGTTGCCTGCGCACGAACAGGGGAAGCGGGGCTCTTGGTGGCTCAACGGTGGCGTTGGGGGAGCTCCTGGGCAGCCACTAGGCTTCTTCGGACGTCAGGATGTGTGAGGAGAGGACGTGGTGGTATTGGTTGGCTCGAAGGAAGAGGAGGAAGTGTGGGGCTCAGTTCAACTTGGAAAACAGAAGAGCAAGAGTGGGGAGGTGCTCGGGGCTGTTGGTGGTGCCTCGGTGGTGGTTGCTGGCAAGGTGAACAGGAGGAGGAATGAAGGAGTTGTGATGGTGGGATGGTGGTGGCTGCAAAGTGGGCGGGAGGAAAGTGATGATGGTGGCGTGAGGTGATGGAGATGGAGAGATGGTGAAGGAGACGTGGGTGTGCAGTTGCATCACACTCCTATATAGGAGAAGAGGTAAGGTAGGGGGAGGGTAGGTGAGGTTAGTGTGTGGAAGTGGTTAAAATCAATACCCGGAAGTAAATTTCGAAACTCGCTTTCCGACCTTAACCCGACTCAATCCAAATTAAACTTTCAAATTCAAAATAATGAAATCCGACAAATATTTTCAAGTCTCGTTTAAGGAAGCGGAATAAGTCAGTTTAAAAATCAAATTCAAATGTATGTCGGAACTCGCTTCGAAAATATTGAATTCAAATTATTTTCACGAGGACGGTGGTTTTCAAAAAAATTTTGAATCCTAGGGAATTAAATCGGAACTAAATCAATATTAAATCGAAAATTAAATCTTAATTTAGAAAATAATATTTTAAAATCCCGAGTCTTTACAGATGGTGGGAGTAATTAGAAAAAATAAAGAGCTAAATGACTTAAATAGTCTATTTCAAATAAAGACTTATAATAAAGTAAAATGTTATGAGATGATTTATTAGCAGAACTCTGAAAACTAAAAATATAAGAACAACATCTTAGGGGTAAAATTAACTCACTCGCTTGAGTTTTACCGAAGAATTCATTCTTCGTAAGATCTCTTATCATCTGATCAAGTTTTATCTTGAATATCCTGCAAATCAAGTCGGGCCTGTCTTCAACTTTAAGACCAATTTGTTTCACGTAATCTGCAATCTCTGGCCACTTTGAATTGCAGGTGAACGTTATAAACAAATCCGGATGTCCATACCATCTACATATCGCCATGGCATCCTGGTAATTCTGGACCATGTATCTAGCACCACCAGTAAAAGAAGAAGGCAACACTATGCGTTTTCCCACCGAAGAAGGATCGGTATTTCCTTGTAAGGTAGCTTTTTTCAGATTGTCGTACCTTTCACATCTAAGGTTCGTTTGATTATTTCGAATAAAACCCAGCCTCTCTGATTCGATCATTGTAAAAATGTCGACCAAGAATTGCTGAAACAACTTCCTGGAGAACAGAATTATTGTGGACTCTATTGCTCTTTGCATGATTCTATATGCGAAATACTGCCTCATGCTCACTCTCTGTCTCTTAGCATCATCATTGTCCTCATGAGTTAGTACAATATCTATACGATAACCATCTTCACCATATGGAAATAGTAATGGATATTGTAGGGGAAGGTAATAAGGATCTAATTCGCTAATGCGCTTTAGTTTGCGATTCTGTCTCTCTAATATAATTTCCCTTTCTAAGGATGATGATGTGATATCACCAACAATAAGAGCTGCAACTTCAGAGGCCTGAGGTAGATTATATCTGCGTCCATCCATTTGTCGGTTGCTTATTAGTTTGATCTTTAAATCTGCAGATTCGTCTTCTTTAAACCGATCTCTGGCCATCCTAAAGGTCTTGGCATATGGATTGTGAAGATCAATCATATCTTTGAGGCCTTTAACGATTGTTTCATGATATGGGGAGGAGGCAAGCGAACTGCAGTAGTTGGGATGAAACAGAAGCAACAAATCAAGGTACGTAAATGCACGCATAAAGATAATTAATAATAATTATAATTTGAGGCTTGAGTGTAGATACAAACCTGAATGGATGAGTACGATTAGCTTCTTCATTTTCAGTGTCATATATATATAGTTGAGAAAACTTTGGTCGTGATTGTTCTTCGGGTAGAAGACTTCCAATCAGGTGGTAGTTTTGACCGTTCAATTTGAAAACATATGGACCCTTTCCTTCTGGTGGTTTTTCTATCTTACCTCCCATTGATGTGAAGGAGAACATCATATTATAAGCTCGAATGTTTTCTATAAAGTGTTTGCTTATACGATCCTTGTTAGATAGTAAATTGGATAAAACTATTGGCGGTGCTGTTAATTTTGGCAATTGAACCTTTCCCTGCATGCAACACAATGTGAATTTTGGCCTCAACACTTTTCTAGTTTTTTGTGTTCGTTCCTCATACCACATTAAGGCGCCACATGATTCACAAGTGAATGTTGGGAAGCCGATATTCCAATATCCTAAAATAATCAAATAGATTTATGAATAAATGAAAAACATGTTTTGTTATTTGAGTTGTATTTGGCAAAATAAGGTACCTTTATCATTGTCATTGTTATGCATTTCATCAATGTGATGAGTGCCATTGTGTGTACCTGTGAAATGAAGAAAATAGTTTATCGAAATTGTAAATATTATTGTTGGCCTTTTTGTGCATAGTAGTGTAAAACAATTCATGAGATAAAATGCGCACCATTATTTTGTTCATCGTATTCATTCTCTTGAGGAGGATGATCGGATGGAGATTGAGTATTTTCGTCCCTTCTTATGTTTCCATTGGAAGAAGACGATTCTGTGAATGAGTGTTCATTGTTGAATTGATTAGCAAGTTATTTTTGTGTAAACGTATTATTAGTGTAATCATGTTAGAAATCGAAACATATATATTTAATTGTAACAGACCTTGTGGCGGATGTATTGTGTTTTGAGGCTCATATGTTTTCTTCATCAGGCTTGAGCGTTTATGTTTGAGTGCAAGCCTTCGCATAAATCTGTTTGCACGTGCTTCATCCGCACTGAGTTTCTGCATAAATGAATAGTTGTATTATCGAAGCATAAATTATATTACAAATCTTTATAAATATTATGTATTGTTTTTATAAGTTTTATGTCATACCATTATGTGAGGAAAACACATATGATGTGTGTCATTGCTAGATCCTTTCCCTGCAGTTGGTCGAATTGATTAGCAAGTGCTTTTTGTATAAAAAAATATCCTTAGTGTAATCATGTTATGAATTGAAAGATGTATATTTAATTCAAATATACCTTGTGGCGGATGTATTATTTTTTGACGCTTATGTGTTATGTTCACCGGGCATGTATGTTTATGTTTGAGTGCAAGCCTTCGCATAAATCTGTTTGCACGTGCTTCATCCACACTGATTTTCTGTATAAATGAACAATTCTATTAATGAAGTAGAAATTAGATCACGGAGCTTCATAAATATTATGCATTGTTTTATAACTTTTATGCCATACCATTATGTGAGGAAGACACCTATGATGTGTCTCATTGTTGGATCCTTTCCCCGCAGTTGTCGAGTAATGTTCTGAAATATGTGCATAGCGAAGAAGTAGAGTTGTTAGTATTGATGCATAGAACTCGATTTGTAAGAAATGGTTCGAGTTTGCTTGGGTTTTGTATGATCTCTTTGCACATCCGTATTCTAACCTATATTATGTGATTTTGCAGTGGCGAGGGGAAAAAATTAAAGCTACATTGAAAACACAATGTGAGGTGAAAAAATTGCCTGGTAAAATGGAGAAGATTGTTAGAAATCTCAAATTCCCCCGTAATTCTGTTTAAATTCGGTAAGTGATGTGATATTGTCATGTTCTTTTTGTTACTTGTTTATCTTATTTAAAAAAAAATTATGGCTTAAAGTTGTGAATATATGTACCTGCAGCATTAGGGGGAGCTACTCTCCATTGTTGAAGCTTTCGCCTTTTCTCTTGAGAAAGCATGTCCATGTTATTCTTTTTCCTGTTAATAGTAGATAAAATGAAGGTGTAAGAATAACATGGACATGGCTTGTATTGATTGAACCTATATAGGAAAAAGAATGGGATACACCTTTCAGCTCTAGGAGAAACAGTTTTGTCTGATCAATTTGAGGATTAGCTTGCCAGATTAGACGGTTGTCGTTAAGACCGCCGGTGTCCAACGTTCGGTGTGTTAGATGTGGTAAACAACTTCAGGAGGTGTTAAACGTATTAACTGAAGGGCACATAGATTTTTGGGGTGGGGGTAATGAGTTGTAATTGCACATGATTTATAATCTTTTTTATTTAATTATGGCAAAATAAATTTCCTTATAAATCTATCTATCTATATGATTACCTTAGATTGGTGAAGTTTTATTTAATTATGGCAAAATAAATTTCCTTATAAATCTATCTATCTATATGATTACCTTAGATTGGTGAAGTGTGTATATACCGTAGTAGTATAAGGGGTTTATAAATATAGATATAGTATAAGGGGTTTATAAATCTATCTATCTATATGATTAGATTGGAATTGATCGGACAAAAATCTATCTATCCAAATTTGCCGATTTGCCGATATGGTATATCCATATTTGGATATATGGAAGCAAATTTCTATATATGGTAATATAAAATATTGTTTATTGGGTTTTTTTAACCTTTACCCCAATAAGATTTTTGTTTTTAATCTATATACCATATCGGTTACCCCAATAATGTATGTGAATAGAAGTCAAAATAATTTAATATCTTTTAAACTTTTATATAATACATAATACATATTCAGTTATATTGAAATAATTTAATATCCAAATATATGTATGTACATAGAAAAACATACATAGTTACTAAAAACACACAAGCTGATTTTGATTTTTACGAATATAATTTTGGTAACAAACTTTGCGAAGGGATATTGGATACTAATAACCGTATGGACAGAAAAAAAAATTTATAATATTAAAAAAATGAACAAATGACATCTAAAATGTCAAATAAATTTAATATAGTTATTAAAACGTAAACAAAATTAAGTATATATGTTTTCCATAAACAACGCAAGGGTTTTTAAAGTGAAATAATATTAAAAACAATAGAAGGGAAATTTTAAAGCATGATAATTAGAATGAGGTATCATCTTTCTCTATCTTCACTGAAATTTTGTCATGAGTGCATGAAAGTCTGGCAATCTTGTTTTTTGATGAAGATCGTTGGCTGACATTTTCATCTTCCCCTTCTGAATCTGAACTCAAAACCAAAGTTCGACGTGATCGTTTTTGTAGGGGGACGGTAGTATACGAAGAAGTAACGTCCGATCCCTTTTGATCATCATTGTTATATGAGCCCGAATCCTACAAAAAAAATTATATTGCGAGTATCTTTAGATAGAAGCCTAACATTATATATTTTAGGAGTAATGTAATAAGTTTAGAAGCATATTGAAAATATACCTGTATAATATTTGGACTCTTTAAAAACTGATTTATCAAGGAATCATCATCCGTCATATTTAGCACTTTATACACTTTATAGTTCTTCTCTATGTTAAATTTTCCGATTTCGATTCTAAACAAATACTTCTTATTATCTATCATCTTCATCTCTTTGGGGCATCCACAACTTTCACCACCCTGTAAAATCAATAAATTTATATCAAATTAAAATATTGTATATTTAATACCATATATAAGTACATTTTTGGTATTAATTGCAAAATTGAAAGAATAACCTCTGCCAAAAATTTCTCCTGTAAATCTGAAGCTGTTATTTTGAATAGGTGCAAGGCTTCGCGATCAAACAATACTAAAGTAGCACTGTCGGTGTCATCAACAACTCGAATTTTGACCATATACCTATTTTAGTTGACAACAATACGTATTAGAATAGTAAATAAAGAAATTTAACTATTGTATACATTGATCGATAGATAGATATGTGTAATTGATTTACCTTGGACTTACAATGTTGACATCCTTCCCACATTTTCTGCACCAAAAATTTTCACCTTGACGTTGAACTTTGGTCGCACAAATCTTGCAGCCAGTGTAAAACCAATCATGCTCATCTTCAATTCTAATAATAGTTGCAAGACTCACAATTTGACGTTCCTATGAAGCAAGATGAAGAATATATTTAATATTATTTGTAAAAGTAAAATCTATCTATTTTTTTTATTAGTAAAATCTATCTATATTTTATAACATGTACGATAGATATTTTTACCTTGTCTATGCTGGGTATGAAATCCAAAGATTTTCTTTCTTCTTCTTTCAAAAATAGGTCACTTGGAGAATTGGAATTTTGACTTCGGTTGTGAATGACCCTATTGTCATTGCTATTTCCACATGTAGCAAGCCATCTAATATATATATATATATATATATATATATATATATATATATATATATATATATATATATATATATATATATATATATAAATATTTGTTTTAGAATACCACCGCAATATTACACATCCCAATACCAAAATTTGAAATTTAATTCTATAACGGTACCTTATTTTGAATTCAAGAATTTCATTGATATTTTTACCAAATATAAGCCTCGTATTAAAGCAATTTGATACTTGCATGGTGCCTGCTCATTTATGAAACATAACATACGGTTAAATAAGTGAACAGATAAAAAAAAAACAAATTCTCATTATTCAAATATATATCCCCTTTTTTTTGTTCATCATGCATATAAAGTGTACCTTACCTTGCACTTTATAAAATTATTATAGATAATAAAAGGAATATGCATGTATAAATTACCTTGCCATTGTTTAATTTTTCCACACTGGATGATCATAAATAGGTTGTCATCTTCAACGCTTTTTAGTTTGGATGAAAGTTGTTCAGCATATTCTCCCCATAAAACACAATCAAGGAGAACATTCCTATATATGTATATAATCTATTAGTAATATATATAAACCTTACTATATGGTAAAAGAGTGGTAATAATAATACTTAAAAATACACTCACTTGCAATCTTGTAGCTTAAACGTAAACCTACTATTACCACCGGTAGGTAGGAAATAAATATCATCACGAGTATGAACTCTTCCAATCACATCTACGAATGTAAAGAAACAGATGAAAAGTTAAATAATATGATACAATAGTTAATTATAGCTAATTTGAACAAACTTATATATATATATACACACACACATACGTACCGGGTAAGTAGCTTCGATCCTCTTTATCATTAATTATACGGTCAAAATCAATGAAGTTGAACGATGATGTGGGAATATCTACGACCGCATTGCACTCTTTTACCGATGTTGCAAATGTAAAATTTACCTTACAACCATGTTTTGTTAACTTCCATGAGCCAGTGTTTCTTCCAACACGGAAATGCTTGATAATATATAACCCACCCTCTCTAAGGATATCAGAAAAATTATCTAATAATTGTTCATTGATAAAACCTTGTATCTTTCCTCCCTGTAAAGAAATATTTTTTAAGTTAAACATAACCTTGTAAAGTAAAATATTATAAATCACGAAAGGAATATGTATGAACTTTTTAAAGATATCTATATAAATTAAAACATAGAGGGTCTCATGACTTGTTTTCATAAAGTTACCTTTTCATCGATGAAGATTATATCTATGTGGGTAATTTTATGGGACTTGAAGTCTTTAACCTTCCATAGATGAAGTATGCGAATTCTTATTTTTCCATCTTCTTTGTTGGTTGTAAGATCATGAATAGCATCATATACTTCTGCCATTATAATCCTAAATCAAAAGATAAAATTATATTTGTAAACATCAAACATGTCAATTTAGACTGAATCAAAGAAAGATTAGTTTTTAATTCAAACACTGTCAATTTTAATATATGCCCTCGTCAATTTATTAATACAACACACAAAACGTAGCCATAAACATGTCAATTTATTAATACAACACACAAAACGTTGTTAATTAGAAATTCTAACCTGAGAAGGGTGGAAACTAAAATCTTTCTTCCAAAGCCTAGGCACAGACAAAGAACAAAACGATTGAATAGAAAAGGTAGTGGTTTATCCAATGGTCATATGTATTATTTTTATAGCAACTCCAAAGTTGTTAATTAGGAAAATCTATCTATACGATTAAATTGGAATGGTATACTCATATTTGCCGATATAATTCATCTATCCAATTATATGAGTTAATTCTAGAAATTGGACACTATATATTAAAATTAATTATACTCCACTATATAATTCATCTATACAATTCTAGAAATTAATTATATGAGTATATATTAAAATTGGACACTATATAGTTCCGTATACACAATTATATATTTGCCGATACACAACTATATATTAAAATTAATTATATGAGTTAATTCTAGAAATTGGACACAATTATATATAGTTCCGTATACACGATTAAATTGGAATTTTAATATAGTTCCGTACACACAATAACAATTAATTAATTAATACTCCACTATATATTTATAAATTAATCTAACATAGAATGGAAACTAATTAAGGGTACGTATAAATTAATTAAGGGTATGTAAGATATTCCATCTATCCAATTATATGAGTTAATCCTAAAATAAAATAATTATTTAATCATTTGTAATTATATAGATTAGAATTATCTAATTATTTTTTATTAGATTTCCTTTTTGACGGGAGAAAGCTTTGCGAGATACACTCACGCGCCGCCACGTAAGCAAATTCACCCACGCGCCGCCACGTAGGCAACAATGCATCGGTTTTAGTATATGTATATAGATAATAAGTATGAAATTATTAAAAATTAATAAAATATTTAATATTTAATTTAGTATAGTTTTTATCATTATAAAAAATTGTATAAAAAATAAACATCAAATGTTTTAAGATTGAGGGGATTTTATTTTACACATTTTTTATTCTAATCATTGGTAGATTATATTGTTAGTTATAATTTTGAGAAAGAAAATAAAAAGTATAATATATATAGTATACCCTATACTCTGTATTTGTTAGTCTTCTTAAAAAATGTGCAATATGGTAAAATTAGTACATTATCGACAAATCAATAGATATTTTACCGACGAAGTGAGATTTGTAAATCGGTGGTTCCTGTTTGGAGAAGAATCAACAGAATAGCTAATAGCATAAAAACAGATCCAAGTAAAGTATATGTAGGCTATAGAATCAAAAATAGAGCTCCTTCGGCTCTAAACTGCTACTGTTCTTATTTGATCTATCAGCTACTCGGCCTTCAAAGTTCATTTTCCCTAGATACATCTATTCAATTGAATTCAAGAGCTATTCCGAATAATACGGATTGTGCGAAGCGGTGGAGTGCCGCACCTTAGATGACGAGGGTTTGAAACCAAACTTCTCCTCAGGAGGATAGATGGGGCGATTCAGGTGAGATCCAATGTAGATCCAACTTTCGATTCTTTCTTATCTACGACAAGCCAACCAAAGGGCGTTCCCGTGTCGACAAACTATTTTTAGACAAAAAAAAAATTATCGACACCAGGAGTCGGTGAAATTACAGTGCTACATTTGGCGATATAAAAGTGCATATAGTAATCCGGTATTTCCAACCACTACTATCAGTAACCCTCGTCTAGTACCTTCTCTCTCCGTTCGGCAAAATATGTCGTTTACTATTCACGCACATTTTTTTATGATGATAAAAACTATATAAAATATCAATTTTTATTATTTTTTTAACAATTGTGTAGTTACTATTAATAAATGGGATTATTTTAAAATTTTGATATTTTATATACTCCGTATTTTTTATCTTCTTATAATTAAAGTATGTTTAAAATGACATGTTTTTTTTTTCCGAACAGAGGGAGGGAACAACCACAAAGTGACTGCATATATGAGAGATTGAACTCAGTGAGAACATGTGGCTAGACTGAATGGAATAAGTCCAGCAGTTGAGTTCTTGTGGAAGTTTATGCAAATAAAGGACAAATTAGGATAAACTAAGCTCTACTCCATAATTCAGTTTAATTAATTATGCTCAAAGTCAATAAGGTCTGAAATAGCATGTGCTAATTGCTATAAAGTGTCAGCATCTCATTGGCTACTAAGTACTAACCCATCTTAAATCTTAATGTGCACTTATGCCATTTTAATACTCCAATTATTACAAGTTTGATACCCATAATGGTTGTATTACTTTATCTTTTTTTTATTAGGTAAAAATTCAGGTAGACCGAGTCTACTCGATAGCATTCTTTCGGATGAGGTCTTGAAGACCTGGATCATTGAAGACCTCTCGCCCCATGGCAAAGCGGCTAAGGTGTGCAACCTTGTCGGCTACTTTATTGTCATATCGGGGCACATGAGAGAAATAAATGTTCTCAATTCTTTGAAGAAGCGGTTTAATATCCGACATAAGTTCAATTTCCCACGGGCAGCGGGTATTGTCTCTCAGGTGTTTAATTATTATTTGAGAGTCCCCTTCTATAAGGAGGTTTGAGAGTATTACTTTATCCTATGCTCCATCTCGAAAAATTGTCACTTAATTATTTATATTTTTAAAGAAATAAAAATGATATAAAATATTTTTTTAATTAATTATTTTTATAATTTCATACCTATTATTAATATATATACAAAAAATTTAAAGTTAATTAAAATTTTAATATTTTATTCTATAATTTTTCTTATCATTAAAAATGTATATATGTAATAAATGACATTTTAAAAATAGAGGTAGGTTTAAAATATTCAAGTTTTTCATACAAAAGTTATTTAAGTTTGAAGTATGTTGAAAATGTGGAGTTACTGAACTTACTGTTAGAGAAATGATCAAGCCTTTAAATACCGAATTTAAACCGGATCGAATTTGATCATGCAATCGGATCAGACTAAAAAACCCAATAAAATATGTAAGCACAACCCATTACCGAAAGAACCTAGTGATCGTTTATGGGGTCATTCGAGTCGGATTCGGATCATTTTAATCTCGAATAAAGTGTGTTTCGAATTAATCGGATCATAGGTGCTTTGTGTCGAATTAAACCGGGTATCTAAAGAACAACAATTCAAACTTTCTAAAAAAAATTTTAGGGCTCGTTTGAAAATGGTATATAGATATTAAGATATATGGGTATATTGGATATGAGTATGAGATTGATATCTTATATCTTTGTTTGAAAATAGTATATAGATTTCAGATTTGAAAAAAAAAAGTAATTGTAATAAAGAAACCACAAAATCTATAGTACCTTCTATAGCCTCACACGTACGTTTGATAATAGTTTAAGCTTATACTTGCTCACAAAATGACACAAAGATGATCTTGTAAACACACTACCAAACCACCATAATACCTTTTATAACCCGCGCAAGTCCTTGTTTTGGAGGGAGAATGAAACTAATGTTATTTTTCATTACTGTAATTAACAAATTCAATTTCCATCTCAATGTCGTTTATTTTAAGAGAGCTTGTGAAGGAAAAACACACCGATTATTGATTTTAGTTCATTCTCCCTCTAAAACAAGGACTTCATTCAATCGTTTTAGCCTAGAAATGCAAAAAAAAAGCTAAACAGCAAACAACGTTATGCCAAAGTTATAAAATAAGGGCAACTTTCCGCGCCCCTGCCATTGAGCCAAACAATCCTTTAGATTCAATACCAACTTCAATTATATTTATTACAGAAATAAACACCGATATATATAAAATATATACCTTTTTTTTAGGATTGGGGGGCTTCAGCCACCCCAAGCCCTCCCACAGATCCGTCATTGGGAGTGATGCCCGATTAGGACTAGGTACCATGAGAGAGAGGGAGATTGAGCAAAGACGGTGAAAATAAAATAAGTGACAAAAGTCTGTTTGAATGACCATTAATTATAATTTACAATACACAATATTATAATATAATATTATCCATTATAAGTCATAATTAATAACAATCCAAACAAATCCATCTGAGTTTGCAAATGGTAAATATAGTTATATGTTTTTACTTTTTAGTTTAATGGCCCGGGACGAGACCGGGATTTGCGGGATTTATGCCCACCCCTAGTTTTTAGTTAATGATTCAAATTTTGAGTTCTTAAAGGTTTGGGCAAGTGAACCGGGTCACCTTATCTCTTTATTTTGACTGAACCGGATCTTGGCCATAAAATGACTTCTGTAATCTGTTCGCCGACCTCCACAATTCCATTTTCTTGTTTCACTAGTTCCGTTCAAATTCAGAGGAGAGAGAGTTCGCCGGCGTTCATCCACCGGAGAAGCTGCGCGGCCGTCCGACGTCATCTCCACCATCAGGAGCAGCCGTAGGAGGTCAGTTCCGCCGTTGTCTTCACCCTCAGGAGCACCGGAGGAGGTCGAAGGTTCTCGATAGCACAGGAGGTCGCGTGTGGTACACTGGAGCTCCGGACCACCACGTATCCCCGATTTGAGTATTTCAGAGGTTGCTGTGGAGGCGCGTAGACTCTCCGCGGGTTCAATTCAACGGATTGAGGCTGCCGCCGCGAAATCGAGCTTCGTTGGAGAGGTTAGTGCGCGTTTGGTTTTGCGAATTGTGTAGACTTGAATCTGGATTTGAGAGATTGCTGTGTGAGAGTGGAATTTAGTTAATATGGACTGGAATCTGCTTGCGTGGATGACTGTTGATTGTGCGATTTTGTCTAGAGTCAAACTGCAATTTAAATGAACTGACATGTTTTTGATAGGATCGATTTGGTTAAACTAAATTGAATGAGTAAATAGTTAATCACTTGTATTCTGTTTTGAAAAATCGTTGAAAGGTGGAATTGGATTGGAATAGGTCGAGGCTAAGATTAGTTTTGTTGTGGCGACTTTCCTTCGCCTTGTTTGTTGTATCACATGTTATTGAATTTGAGTTGCTGCGGTGATTTGCTTTTGCTCAAGTTCTACCAAGTTGGCTTGGGATTTGTGGGATTGCGGGCTTATGTTAGACACTGCTTAGATTATTATTGGTGCCCTTCTATTGCCGAAGTTTACATTGGTGTTCAATTATGGTTTGCCGCTCTACTAGTACTGTTGTTGTTTCTGTTGGATTGGAACCTGTTTATTCGGTATCACTGTCTGGTGAGTTTCTTATTGCTGTCTTGTGTAAATATTGATTAGTACGAAAGGTATTGCTGTCTGGTGAGTTTCTTATTGAGAAACCAGGCTTGAATTAGAGTGAGTTCCATGTTGATTTTCATTCTGTCATTACTTGTCAATTGTCATGTTTTGCCACATTATTGCTTCTCTGTTGCTGAATTTTTTTTTTTGGTCGACTTCTCTGTTGCTGAATTTTGACGCAGTTTGCTTATGGTGTGTCACTATTGTTCTTTCTTGAGCTGAATTGTTTGTGCTAGATGCTATCACCTGCTAGAGCAACAACAATGGCTATGGGGTCTATCACTACAACCCATCTCCTCCCTCCTCCTCCTTCGTCTTCTCACCATCCCATCAGATTTACACCCACAAGTACAAGTAGAAGACGAAGAAGCAACATCAAACACTTATACCCTCTCTATTCCCAATCCCCCTCTACTTCATCTCCTCCCCCTTCAATTTTCCTCTCTTTCCTCGAAGATGACGAAGAAGAAGAAGCAGGGGACAAGAGAGAGGAAATTGGAGATGACCAAGATGACCCAATCTACACCTTCTTCAGATCCCGCACTTCCACCAAAGATCCAGCCCTTGAGTCCAAGCTCACCCTCACTAGAACCCGCCAATTTCGATGGCACCTCGCTGACACCGATACCGGCGAGGAAGAAGGTGACCACCAATTCACCCGAGATAAGCACCAACAAGATCAGAAACAACAGCAATTAGGGCAATTAGGTTCAGGTAGCGATGAATTGAAGGGTGTTGTGCATGAAATCTTCCAATTGGCGAGGAATTTGCCTCAGAATACGACGTTGGGGGAACAAATGGAGGCGTTCGAGGGCAGGTTTGGGGAGGAGGAGTGTGTGGAGGCACTGGAGGCGATGGCGAGTCAAGGCCTGTTATCCAGCTGCTTGTACTTTTTTGAGTGGATGAGGATTCAGGAGCCATCACTTTTGAATCCAAGGGCGTGCTCTTTGCTCTTTCCATTGCTTGGCAAGGCCGGCATGGGCGACAAGGTGATGCTTCTCTGGAGAAATTTGCCTCCAGGAAGGCGATTTGCTAGGGATGTTCATGTCTACAATGCTGCATTGTCAGGGCTTCTCTTCAGTTCAAGGTGATGTAGCAATTTTCGGTTTCTTTATACTTCCGTGAATTTGGGAATTCAGGATTTGGTATGTGGTATCAAGTGGCTGTTTATGATTATTATTGACAGACTTTAAAGAGTTGAATTTCACACATAGGTCGAATCATACAAGAAGGAAAATGGAAAGGTTCAGTTGATCTATGCATAGTTTGAGCTATTAGAATTTGTATCCATGCCTTGCATACTAGCCGACACGGGTCATATATAGCATATGGACACTTTGATCTATGCTGAAATGTTGAACATAGTTGCGTAGGTGATAACTGATAACTATTATTTTGCTGCAGTTCTTCTTTTTTATAATGTTTGAAGTGCTTATTATAGGTTCGGTGATGCTTGGGAAGTGTACAATTCAATGGAACTGAGCAATGTGCTCCCTGATCGAGTAACAGGTTCAGTTATGATCACTATTATGCGAAAACAAGGGAAAAGTGCCAAGGAAGCCTGGCAATTCTTTGAGAAAATGAACAGGAAAGGTGTCCAATGGAGTTTGGAGGTCATGGGTGCTCTGATCAAGTCATTCTGTGAAGAGGGTCTTCAGAAACAAGCTCTAATCCTCCAAGCAGAGATGGAGAAGAAGGGAATTCCTTCGAACGTTATTGTCTACAATACCCTGATTGATGCATTTTGTAAATCAAAACATCTCGAAGAAGCAGAAGCTCTCTTATCTGAGATGAAAACCAAGGGGCTCTCACCTACAATTGTGACATTCAACATTTTGATGGATGCCTATAGCAAGAGAATGCAACCTGATATCGTCGAAAATTTGCTCCAAGAAATGCAGGATATGGGCCTAGAGCCTAATGTGAAATCATATACTTCTCTAATAAGTGCTTATGGCAGGCAGAGAGACATGAGTGATATGGCTGCAAATGCATTCTTGAGAATGAGAAAGGCTGGTATAAAGCCAACTTCACATTCGTACACAGCTATTATCCATGCATATTCAATAAGCGGTTGGCATGAGAAGGCATACAAGGCATTCGAGAGCATGTTAAGAGAAGGTATTAAACCCTCCATAGAAACCTACACCGCTTTACTCGATGCATTTAGACGTGCTGGAGACACAAAAACGCTGATGGCTATTTGGAAATTGATGATTCAGGAGAAAGTTGAAGGGACCCTGGTGACCTTTAACATTCTTCTTGATGGGTTTGCAAAGCAGGGTCAGTATGTGGAAGCAAGAGATGTTATCTGTGAGTTTGGGAAGATTGGTTTGCAACCAACGTTGATGACTTACAACATGCTGATGAATGCATATGCACGAGGAGGACAACACTCAAAGCTACCTCAGTTGTTGAAGGAGATGTCTGCTCTAAACCTAAAACCCGATTCTGTGACCTACTCCACAATGATCTATGCTTATATTCGTGTTAGGGATTTCAAAAGGGCCTTTTTCTACCACAAGCAAATGGTGAAAAGTGGGAATGTTCCTGATGCCAAATCTTATGAGAAGTTAAGGGCAATCTTGGATGAAAAAGCCGCTGTTAAGAACAAGAAGGATAGGAAGGCCATTATGGGCATTGTAAACAGAAAAATGGGTTTGTTGAGCACAAAGAAGGGTAAGAAGGACGAGTTTTGGAAAACCGGGAAGAATAATCATCCAAGACATCTTCGTTCCAGTTGAGATGCGAGGTCTGTGCTCATTTCTGTCACCAGTTCCAGCTTCTCCTCAGGTACCAACTTCTTTCAGGTTATTTTTTTTTAAAATATTATTTTTGCCGCCCTTTAGATTTCCTATCATCCCACTTTTATATTTTGTATTTGCCCTTAAATCATTAGCGAATTGCAGAAAATTCTTTCTACCAACAACTCTGTCAGTATTAATAAAGGCTTCAATCATACCGTTAAGCTTCTTGGTGCAATGGTACATCTTCATCACAATCCCTTGCAAATTGAGCTTTGCCAATTGAAAAAAGAAGTTGGACACATTTGATGCTCCTACCAAATCAATAGCTAAATTCACTACTCTTCAAATGTCCACTCCCTCCAAGTCAATTGTTGCCTTGCCCCAATACAATATGGCGATCGCATTAAAAACTATCCAGAACATTTCCTCCCCAATGTTTATAGGACATTTGGCAAGTTCATGCAAGTGACGTATAGTTACTTTGTTTCTGCCATTGTCTTTTTTTGAGGTTACAGACTGCCTCTAGATCCAGCATGCAAACTGGATTATAGACCCCAAGTATTTCTGCTGCCTAAACCCTATTCAAATTTATTTAAGATATGTAGAAAATGCATGAAAGTAGTCGCAGTCCTTTGACTTTTGTTATATTTAAGCTGTGTAGCTACTATATATACAGCAATAGAAATCGGCTACAAGGAAAGAATCCTAATAAAAATATATCAACATAATCTCTAAAGATATTATCAATATATTTACTAGCCTAGATACTTGGAATAATTCCATTTTTTTTTGTTAGCCAATAGGTATGACATAGTTAATTTTTTTTACCTGCATAGTTGCTTTGCTTCTTTCTGCTCCTTGTGTTTCTCTTTGTTATTCAATTTGAGGTAGCGTTATGACCTTATGGGATGCACATCCAGCTGAAAATGAGAGTATTTTGCCTTGAATTTTGCAGGTTTGGTGAACAAGTTCGCCGCGGCTCATCTGCCTAAGCTGCAAATTTGTAATGATCACCTCTCCAAAGATATTGAGACTTCTAATGAGTGGGTAGAAGCTCGAACGGGTATTCAACGTAGACATGTATTTTCAGGTGAGTTATACCTAAAATTTAAGGGCACGCAAGCTAGCCTTTCCCTTGACATTGCTTGATATGGCTAAAAATTTTGAATATCAGGCAAGTCTTATTGAGTAACATAACATTATTATTCCATCATTTTTAACTTATTTATTCAATGTTTGGCACACATGCATCTATATCTATTGTAAATTTGTAAGTTGATATTGAATTTGGACCTTGATTTTGGTAGTTTACTGCCAAGATATGAGACTTGTGTCGTTGTGAAACTTGTGATGCATATTTTTGGTACTAGATCATACCTCTTAATGGTGGGAGATCTTTTTCTCTCCTTGTCTACTTTCCCTTCTTTGATGCAATTGCTGATTTGGAGTTAAAACAATTATAAAGGACTCAAAATTGTAGAGTTTAGATTTTGCTTGATTTTTGTGAGTTAATTTATACCACTTTAAGGTCTTGGCATCACATATGTGAGACTTCAGCTGCCTTTTGCTGCATCTGATGACAAACCAGGCACAAAAATTTGTACTCTTACAATCTTCTTATCATTCATCTCTTTACAAAGCGAAGTTTTGGGAAGAAGATAATTAGATTTCTTTCCGCTGTTTTCATGTTTGTCCGTGTTACCTGTGCCTTGACTACTTATGCCTGTTTCCATCTTCTTTACAGAAAAAGGAAGCTTGACAGCATTTTTTGCAACCCCGTTGCAAAAAATGCTCTTCAGATGGCACAAGTTTGATCCTGATGATATTGACATGATTTTATCGTTCACTCGCAACTGCAGAGGATCTGATCCGCAGTTCGCCACAGTTACTAACTCAACACGCCTATGAAAGTAATATGACTGGGTCTTGATCCAGCTCGCTGTTGCTTCTCTGCCTCAAGGGCACGGTTCATCCTCCCATTAGTCGCAAACCCGGCCACATACTAAAAGTTTCCGGCGCATCCACATTTTGCATACATGAAACTATGCTCTTAGTTAGCAACATCTCGAAAATCTCGCGAGCTGTACCTAAGCAACCACACTTGCAATACGTATTCACCAACGCATTGCTAATGTTATGAGTGTGATAAAACTCTTCCTTAAACGTACAACTATGAACCTCTCTTCGTTGTATGATAAATTATGCTTTTTTTTAGATGAATGAGTTATTGTAGAGGTGGGCATATAGATATATTTGTATATTTTTTTTTACGCATTAAAATCAAAATGAGCTAATTGTGGATGAATGAGTTTTATATTTGCCAAAATACAATAATATTAAAACTTATATACAGCCATAATTTGCATCAATCGGTCGTTGTAGTATAGTGGTAAGTATTCCCGCCTGTCACGCGGGTGACCCGGGTTCGATCCCCGGCAACGGCGTTCATTTTTGAAATTTTTTTTTAGAACTGCTCGATGATCAGAAAAGATATATACCATGTTTGAGGAACAAAATAGTATTGTTATTTTTGCTAAAAGAGAGATTTAATTACATTGATTATTTCTAATCGCTTTAGACATCTCAAAGTGACGTTTAGTGGTTATCGACGATGTCATCGAGGATGCTCTGGGGAGGACCGCGGCACCTATCTTCATGCTCGCATCCTCTGTGATAGGGAGCCACAGGAATCATAGGGCATGGCTTTAATTTACCTCCGCAGTGTTGTGGATCACCTTTCGATATCGGTGGATATGTGATCGTCTGAGCCTGCACCGGTTCGAGTACAAATAGAGAGCAAGCCATAAGAGTGATCATGTAGATGATCAAAGCTTTTGAGACTGCCATGGCAAAATATTCCAAGTGCAAATTGTCTAATGTCTTGGTTGAAGGTGTGAATGACTGAATGGTGTTTGATGTTGTTTGGTTTTTTTTTTGATGAATTTATAGGCTAAAACATACTAGTTAATTAGGATGATTGTATATTTATGGTTTCCCTTTATATGTTATTTTAGGTAATATATTTGGTTAATAATTGGATGAATTTTTTGGTTAATTAATACATAGTTTTATTGATTTATTACTTTATATATCTGCCTTGGTTTTATGTTTTCTGACTTTTTCTTTTAATTAAGTGTGTTTATTGATGGTAAAAACTATGGGGTATGAATGATCCTTATTTGTTTAAATGAGATGAATTTTGAACATTAAATGTATAATTTCCTCCCTCTTGATCCCTTTTACTTCCAATTTCGGGCTGTAACACCCGGTTATTCAATTAACCCAAAAAATTGTCACTTTTGTAAATTTTATTTGGGATTTACTTTTGCACATGGGAATTTTTTTGGTATATTTGGTGTTATTTCTTGAATGCAGAAAGAGTAATAATTTTGTAGTAGAATTAACCAATAAAAAAATAACTTAAATTTTAATAAAATACAAGTATTTAAATTATTTTTATAATATTATATTATTAGGGATCTGAAATCGTGTATTAGGGATCTACTTTTTAGAACAACCTATTTTTACTTTTTAGAGCACAATAGATTTACCCTTAACATTCTCAAAAATTACATAATACCCTCGTTAGTTCTTTCTCGTGTTACCGCAAGATAAGCTTCAAGAACTACCCCTCCCAGACGATCGATCGCAAGTCTGAAATCCATTGTGAAGCATATATAATCAATTCAAGCAACTAATTAATTAAGAATACGTACGTATTTAATTAAGTGATGGATTGCCAATTAATGAATGAAAGTCTAAAATCCTGCGCTTTCTTCCGTTATCCTCTTCCTCCACCTCCTCAGTGCAGTGGTCGACTTCCTCCCGCTCTCCTCCATCGTGTCACTCGCCGGCGACGAATCTCAGGATCCTGTGCCAGATTCTACCACCTCCGCCGCCGGATTTCACATCGACGGGCTAGCGCTCCGACGGATCTCGCTGTCGTCGTCGCCCGACGCGATGCGAGTGGTGGTCTACTCCGAGAGGATGGGAGCGGGGACTTGCGGCGTATCCGGCGCCGGGAGGAAGATGATCGGGAGGCTGCACCGCCACTACCCGGCCATGACTTCCGGCCAAGAGCTCGGCCTCTTCCCTTGGCGGGGGTTCCGTGTTGTTGGCAACCTCCACATTCCTATATTGATTGGTCGTTGCGACCCTTATACAAATGGTCGGTGCGACCACAAAGCCTTTGGTCATTGCGACCTTCTATATTTTGAAAAAAAAAATGGTCGCAACGACCAATTGACATTTGGTCGTTGCGACCACTTACCCTGCGCTAAACGGAAATTTAACCCTGCGCTAAACAGAAATCGTGTATTAATATATTATCTGTGCACGAGATGAGACCTACACTAGTATAATAAAGAAGAAGACTACTATGACACATATACCACTTTCTCCTTAATTGTAGTAGAATTAACTAATAAAAAAATTCCCCAAAAAAATTATATTCAATTTATCCCCCAATTTTCTAGCTTTGAATATATTTTTGGAAGATTTTACCTAATTTTAGATAATATTTTTCTCAAATTTATATTTTATTTATGGAATATTGTTTAGTGATATATTTTTGGGTTTTTCGGGAGATGTGTCCCAAATTAAACAAATCCACTTGGTTGAGTACACTGGATTTATTTGTTTGATTTCAAATTCCGTGATTGTTATTAAGTGTAAGTTACTATATAGTATAAAGATGGCGAAAATAATTAAAATAACCCAACCTTTAAGGGGGTGTTAAAAATATATCTCAACCTTTCAAATGTAAGATAAATATACCGACCTTTATAAGTGATGGTAATATAATATCCTAATGATTTCTCTCCCATAAAATTCTTATTTTTTGTATTGTATTACTCATGTATTTTCAATTCAAATAAAACATAAAAAATTAAATTAGATGAGTTTAAAAGTTTATTTAATAAACTTTTGTAGTTTTAGATTTAATATGAACCTAACTTTTTATATCTTTTTTTAAATCAATAATATCTATAACAAGCCAAATAAAAAAATGTAAAGCAAAATAACATATTTTCAATTAGTAAATAATTAGCTAGTGATTTAACTTATCAAAACTGAAGAATATTTTGTCAATTATAAACTTTATGTTACTACGAAATTGAAATAAAAATTTAATTATTTAGATTATTAAATGGCGTTCATTTATATATAAGAAGTAAATTATTATTATTAAAAAATATATAAAAGAATGTAAATTTTTTATTTTTTATTTTTTATTAAATCCAAAATAAAAAATTAAGATAAAATTAAAAACCAATCTAATTTAATCTACTAAACTTGAATGATATTTTACACAATCAAGATATTGAAAATTATACTTTAAATATTTACTTGTTTTATTATATTTGTTTTGATTAAATTTAATTATAATATATAAATAAGTACTCCCTCTGTTAATTAAAACTTGTCGTTTACTATTTATGCACGCTTTTTTAGAATGATAAAAACTATATGAAATATTAATTTTTTAAAAAATTTGTTTTTATAAATCATACTTAATAGTAACAAGTATTAAATTATTTAAAAAATATATTACAAAAGTTAATATTTTATATAGTTTTTAACACCTTAAAAAGCGTGCGTGAATAGTAAAACGTCAAGTTTTAATTAACGGATGGAGTATTAAATTGAATGATTTTTTTTAGTTACAAAAGAGACTTTTATTTTTTAAAAATTATTATGACAATCTAGACTATACTTTGTATAATTCGAGCATTAAGATCCAAGGGCACGCTTGTGAATATGATAATTATTTTTTGCCATATATGTGCCATGTAAGCATTTTTGTGGGGGAGAAAATTTTGGGATATTATAGTACCATCACTTATAAAGGTCGGGATATTTATCTTACATTTGAAAGGTGGGGATATATTTTTAACACCCTCTTAAAGGTTGGGTTATTTTAATTAGTTTCGCCTATAAAGATTAAGGATATTCAATTTCATGGATTGGATGATTTGTTTAATGATTTCTACATAAATTGTAAAAGATTTTCTAAATATAAAAGTCACCAATCATATACGGAGTAATATCTTATACAATAGTCAAAGGATCGTATACAAAAGTCTAAGTAACCATAAGAAATTTATTTTTATAAAAAATATAAGAATATATATTAATTTATTTCATATCATTTTATTGTTATCATTAAGTTAATGTAATAATTAATAGTTATTGGAAATAATTTCTTAGTTGAACGGGTGTTTATACAAAATTTATTTAAATTATAACAAATTGAAAGAATATCTTCTATATATCTATATAAAATACTAAAACATAGGTCTCACGTTTAATAAACCAATATAATTTTGTCATCTCAATTAACGATCTCACATTCTTATAAATATTCAACCTTATATCTTAATTAGTTAGAAAACTTATCGTTTTATATCAAATAATCTATCCAATATTACATCAATTAATAAGTTATTATCATATCGTACTAAGTTATATTTTGATAATATTTTGTTATAAATATTATCAATATTTACATTTATTTTTTAATAAATAAAAATAAAAATTGATTGCATTTACACATGGAATTTATGATAAGTTCCTTTTCTTTTGGATTTAATACGTAAGATTTTTATCATTTAATATTTTTTATTAAAAAGTATAAAATCTTGACTCAAGATAAAAATATATTTAAACTATTTTTTAATAATAGAACAAATATGATTAATCAAGACTCAAATATAAGTTTACATTCTAAAAAAAATAACACAATTGAAGATTATATATTTACTATATATATGGATTATTAATTTATATTAATTCAAAGATAGATTATAGAGGCAATTGTACTCAAGGGAAATCATCAAAGGAATAATCACATACTTACACCTCTCTTATCTCACATCTAATCTCCCTCTCCTCTGTATCTTCTTCCCCTCCGTCTGATAACTCATCCTTTCCTCTAGTCTAAACTCTACCTATCATCTCCTTCATCATCTTTTCTTCTCAAGATCATCCTGAAATCCCTCAAATTGACTTCGGGACATGACATAAGCAAATACTTTTTTTTTTTGTTCCAATTTGAGAAAAAAAAACTAAATAGTTAGATTTAAATGATATTATAATAATTTCTTTTAATTATAACAATTATGTGTACGAATAATCTATATAAAATACTAAAACAGAGGCTTGAAACGGGCTCTGGTGCGATCTCGCGTCCATGAAATTTTCTGGATTAAAGCGGGATTATTTTTGCTTACGTGGCATATTCTGGATTAAAGTGGTATTATATTTCTGACCCACATCAATTAATAAACGAATATAGTTAGCTAAAAACTTATCTTTTAAGATCAATAATCTATCCAATATAACTTGAATTAGTTGTTATACATATTTATTATTTTCATGCTTTTGTTAATAAACTATGTTATTTATTATTTTAAAAGATGAAGAAGGAATATTTGGTGTGTTATTCTACCTTTTAGATCAAATTGAATATAATATATTTATATATGGTTTTATTTTTGTGAGCCACATCAATTTGATTTTATTTTTTTAAGCCACGTCAATTAATTATCTAATATAATATTTTAATATAATTAATATAATAAAATATAATTTATTAACAAAACGCGCAACCGCGCGGTAACGAATACTAGTTTTAAGTTAAATAAGGATTAAAAGTATTGCAAGTAGCGGTAACACACGTACCAAGATCATCTGGATTTTGGATGAATAAGTTGTACATTTGCCAAAATAAAATAATGTTAAGACTTTTATACTGCTAAAAATCGCAACAATTAGTCGTTGTAGTATAGTGGTAAGTATTCCCGCCTGTCACGCGGGTGACCCGGGTTCGATCCCCGGCAACGGCGTTTGTTTTTTAAAAATGTTAATTTATTCCCTTTACGCAGCAAGCTATGCTGATCTACTATGCCAGCTTGAGGAACAAAATAGTATTGTTATTTTTGCTAAAGAGAGATTTAATTACATTGATTATTCCTAATTGCTTTAGACATCTCACAGTAACGTTTAGTGGTTAACGACGATGTCATCGACGATGCTCTGGGAGGACCGCGGCACCTATCTTCCTGCTCACATCCTCTGTGATAGGGAGCTACTGGAATCATAGGGCATGACTTCAATTTACCTCCGCAGTGCTGTGAGTCACCTTTCGATATCGGCGGATACGTAATGTCTGAGCCTCCACCGGTTCGAGTACAAATAGAGAGCAAGCCATAATTGTCTAATGAAGAGGTTGAAGGTGTGAATGAATTTATAGGCTAAAACATACTAGTTAATTAGGATGATTGTATATTTATGGTTTCCCTTTATATGTTACTCCGTACTAGGTTTACTATCCGCCCGTTGTGCAGTTTCTTTATAATTACTCTATGTATTTTTTATATTACGTTTTTTTATTAAAGTGTGAATCTTAAAATAGTTTTCTTGAAATATTTATGTAATGATAACATTATATTTTTTTATATTGAGGATACTTTTTATTCTTATCAATTTTTTTTCTTTGTGATCATGTCCCTTATCAAATCTTTTTTCTTTGTTAATATATATTTTTTTATAAATTATAAATACGTAATAATATATATTATTTTATTTAATTATATATTTTTATATTAATTAAGGGGATCTATTGATTGTTTTTTACAAACTCCAACAAAATCTATAATGTCATTTAATATTAACATATACTACGTATTTTTGTAGAAATATATATTAGTTAATTAGAGTATTCAATGTGAAGCGTGAAAAGGCACAAGGGTAATAGAAATAATCAATATAGTATAAATTGTTGGACAGATACAGATCAAACACACGTTATTTTATAACACTTTATTCCAATTTTTTGTTCCAATTAAATTGTAACCATGGGTAGATAAAGGATTAGGTTAAATCTATAATAGATAAATTAAAAATATCTTTAGTAGTTATGGTATTATAAAATAATATGATTAAAATAAGGAAAAATGACCAATAATAATACTAACTATCGCTCGTGAACCAAAAATAATACGAACTTTAGAAATTACTAATTGGTATACAAACTATCTTAAATTAAACCAATATTGACACAATAGCTAAAATTTACAAACAAAGAAAAATTTGAACTTAACAAGAAGTTTGGAAGAATTGTAAAATTAAAGGACTCATCTTCATCTAGGGGTGGAAATGGGGCGGGTTATGGGTGAAAATCTCCAATCCATCACCCGCCCCGCAAGTATAAACCTCCACCCGCCCCGCTCCGTCACCCGCAAATCCTTCACCCGCATCCAACCCGTGCGGGTGAGCGGGTGGAGCGGGTGATTATTGGATATCCAATAAGACGAACCAAACACTTTCAGTTTCAAATATTATATGAAATATATACCTTAGAAACTTATACTAGTCTATCAAGTTTAAGTTCAACCATTCGTAGAAAATTTACAACTTGTAAAATAAAAAATATTTCGAGATCTAGTCCAACAATACGTGGAAATACATAATTTATAAAATAAAATAAAAAGATGAGAATATCTGCAATAAGATAACAATATAGTAGCATTTATGGATTAACTAATAACAATATAAACACAATATAGAAAGTCATAGTTATAATTAAATACGGAATCTAATAACAATATAAAATCAAATATAATAGCACAATATAAAATCAACGTGAGAAAATGATAGCAAAGGTAAGAAATTTATGAGTTTTTTAAGAGGTAAAAAAGTAAAATCATAGATTAATTGGATTATTGGATTCTTATTGGGTGATTGTTGGTGCGGGTTAATGGGGCGGGTTATTGGAGCGGGTATTGGATGACAAATCATCATCCATACCCGCCCCGTCACCCACTTCACCCGTCATCCGCATCACCCGTCACCCGCTTTTTGCGGGTTTTCACCCGCAAAAATGGTGCGGGTGGAGCGGGTGAATTGGATATCCGACCCCCATTTCCGGCCCTATCTTCATCCATCTCGATCTGGAAATCTGGAGGTTGGAACAAGGAGGTAAGGAACCATAAATCTGAAATTTGAAGGTTTTCATCTGAATTGGCTATGAAAGTTGACAAATTTGAAATTCCTATCAAAAGCCCTTCCTTAATTTGATATATGATTTGTGTTTTTGACATCAATTGAAGGTTTTGTGGTTTGGGAATAGTGTCCATGGAGGGGAGAGCAATTGCAGTTGTAGGGTGGAAGGGAAGGTGTTGGGAGACGCTGTCGCGGTGGCAGTGAGCGAGGGCGGAGACGAACTGCGAGAAGACGATGCAAGCGTCGGCCTCGGAGAGGGAGCCGGCTACGGAGAGGTGGTCGGAGAGAGTGGAGGACTCGCAGAGTCGGAGTCGTAGAGGTTGTGGATCTGGAGGATGTTGGGGTGCGGGGAGAGGAGGAGGAGCTTGGGCTCGGCGTCGAGGGAGTCGTCGGCGAGCGCTTGTCGAGGGACTTGACAGCGAAGGAGGCACCGGAGGAGGGGGAGAAGCAGTGATGGAGGGCTGGAGGAAGGAGATGAACAGTAACTATAGTTTTCCCTAATTTTACAAAAATTTCCCAAACTTCTTATTAATTATATTTTGAGGTTAAATTGTTTCTTCGTTTATGAATTTTAGCCATGGTATCAAAATCGGTTTAATTGGATATAGTTTGTATACTAATTAGTAATTTTTAAAGTTCGTATTATTTTTGGTTCACAAGTGATAGTTGGTATTATTCTTGGTCATTTTTCCTTAAAATAAATATAACGTCAAAGCTATGATTTGATTCATTTTCTGCATTATTTTTTTTATTGTTATAAAAATATTTTTTGTTTATATTAAAAACTTTAATATTATTTTTTTGAGCAAAAATCTATCTAGTATTTAAATAGATAGATCAATGGTAGATCTAGTAAACTGAGTTTCATGATATTAAAATAATAATTATGACAATGTCTATTCGTTTTCAGCCGATTGAAATGATGAAAGAAAAAGGGAAATCGGATGGCATAACTCGCAAGCCTCAGAGATCAAATGTCTTTTTCATTAATAAAATTTAACGGCATGAATAATATTAGATAGATTTATCTAATTAAGATATAAGGTTATAATTGATAGATTATTTGATTTAAAAAGATAAGTTTTTTTTATCTAACTATATTGACTTATATTAATTGACGTGGCCCAAAAATATAATATCACTTTAATCCAAAATATGACACGTAAGCAAAAATAATCCCGTTTTAATCTAGAAAATTCCATGTAGGCGAATCGCACCAGAGCCCGTTTCAGGCCTCTTTTTAGTATTTTATATGGATTTTAGGTAAGATATTTGGTTAATAATTTGATGGATTTTTAGCTTAATTAATACTCCCTCCGTTAATTAAAACTTGACGTTTTACTATTCACGCACGCTTTTTTAGGTGTTAAAAACTATATAAAATAATAACTTTTTAAATTATTTTTTAAAATAATTTCATACTTCTTACTATTAAGTATCCAATTATAAAAACAAATTTAAAAAAAGTTAATATTTTATATAGTTTTTATCATTATAAAAAGCGTGCATGAATAGTAAACGACAAGTTTTAATTAATAGAGGGAGTACATACTTTTATCGGTTTTTCTATCCTATGCCCTTGGGGCATAGGATATAGGATAAGACACTAAATTGGGAAACATTCCCTACAAAAAAGGCAAGCGACCCTAAAAATCTAATTGAAAAAAGGTTAAACTAATTAAAAGTTTAAAAAAATTTCCCAATTTAGTGTCTTATCCTATGCCCTTGGCATAGGATAGAAAAATCGTTTAAACAAATAAGGATCATTCGTATAACGATTTTTCTATCCTATGCCCTTGGAACAGAGGATAAGACACTAAATTGAGAAATTTATTTAAACTTTTAATTAGTTTAACCTTTTTTCAATTAGATTTTAATTAGTTTAACCAAATTTTAATGCGCGCATTAATCCTCCATCCGGTTACAAATAATTAAGTACCCTTTTTTGAAAGGGGAAAGAAATCGAGCATAAGAAGTGGTCCACTCCTAATTATACACATATACAGAATAAACCCTTAAAATATCAATAATTACTAATTATATCTTAAATTTTAAAGGGTAAACCTTGGAAAAAAAATTTAAAAAAAATCGGTGTACGTATACGTGTATATATGTGTAGCCTTTTCTGGTACTGTTTGGATTAACTTGATTCACCAAGAGAGTGAGTTCTAGCCAAGGTTGAATGTTAGGTACAATTGTAAGGCTTTAAAAAAGTTACTCTATGATTTGTTCTCGTGCACATTCAGACTTGACTAATGTGGAAATTGATACATATAGAATTAAATGATTTACTCTGTAATATCGTTTATTATTTCGTTAATTGGTTCCTTCAATCCTTCGTATCTATAAGACTAACAAATGAATTCAAGCGAGGAACTAATTATTAATTTATAAATTTGTCATGGGAAAATTTACTTAGATGATGATATATCAGGAACGATTATAATTATAATCTCCTGACCAGGCGATGGAGATAGGAATGGGGATAGAGTTATTTTGAAATATGGAAATCGGGATATGGGTATCCCTCGCTCTAAACCTGCTCCATAGACATTCATTTTGTCGACATTGGCTTTGCTATGTGGAGGACATTTGCCATCTACCGCGGCATTTATCTTCGGTCTCGCACCCTCTACCTCTCGAGGCCAAAGAATGTTTTCCTAATTAAAAAAAAAACTTTTTTTCTTGCAATTTGAAAAAAAACTAAATAGTTAGATTTAAATGATATTATAATAATTTCTTTTAATTATCTTTTAATTATAACAATTATGTGTATGAGTAATTTTAAGTTAGATAAATTTAAAAATATTGCATGATAGCGGTACCCAAATAAAATAATGTAAAAAGACTTATACGGCCAAAGCGTGCAACAACCGGTCGTTGTAGTATAGTGGTAAGTATTCCCGCCTGTCACGCGGGTGACCCGGGTTCGATCCCCGGCAACGGCGTTCATTTTTTAAATTTTTTTTTAGAACTGCTCGATGATTAGAAAAGATATATACCATGTTTGAGGAACAAAATAATGTTGTTATTTTTGCTAAAAGAGAGATTTAATTACATTGATTATTTCTATTCGCTTTAGACATCTCAAAGTGACGTTTAATGGTTATCGACGATGTCATCGACGATGCTCTGGGGAGGACCGCGGCACCTATCTTCATGCTCACATCCTCTGTGATAGGGAGCCACAGGAATCATAGGGCATGGCTTTAATTTACCTCCGCAGTGCTGTGGGTCACCTTTCGATATCGGCGGATACGTGATCGTCTGAGCCTGCACCGGTTCGAGTACAAATAGAGAGCAAGCCATAAGAGTGATCAAGCAGATGATCAAAGCTTTTGAGACTGCCATGCCAAAATATTCCAAGTGAAGATGTGTTGGTTGAAGGTGTGAATGGTATTTGATGTTGTTTAGGTTTTTTTTTTGATGAATTTATAGGCTAATACATATTAGTTGATTAGGATGATTGAATATTTATGATTTCCCTTTATATTTTATTTTAGGTAAGATATTTGGTTAATAATTTGATGGATTTTTAGGCTAATTAATACATAGTTTTATTGATTTATTACTTTATATATCTGCCTTGGTTTTATGTTTTCTGAATTTTTCTTTTAATTAAGTGTGTTTATTGATGGTAAGAACTATGGGGTATGAATGATCCTTATTTGTTTAAATTAGATGAATTTTGAACATTAAAATGTATAATGCTCCATCCGTTTACAAATAAAAAATACCTTTTTTTGAAAGGGGGAAGAATCACATTTATCAAGAATTAGTGTGTTCCACCATACACGAAAATAGGTTAACACAATATTTTAAAATTACATTGATTATCTATAAAAAAAAATAACTTATAAAAAATATATAAAAAAAACCAATAAATTTGAATCACAATGTGATAATTAAACTAATGACGATCAAAGTAGGTAAGAAATATAAAGTAAAAATTAATTTAGATATATATAAATAATTTAGTCTACCAAAAAATAATATGGATATAAATAAAATAACACATATTAAATATTTATCTATTAATATTTTTGGTAAGTATGTATGACTATGAATAATTTTTATTTTTATCAATTAATTAACATATATTTAGATAGATAGATAGATGGTGTCTTATGATAAATTGCTATAAATTATGACAATATATTATTTTAATAATTTTATTTTGGAGAATTTTTTTCCCTATAATCAACCATATATAACACGTAATACACCACATAAGACATTTTACATTGATTTTAGAATAGGTATATAGAATAGATGTGAAAAGTGAATTGAAGTACAATATTAAACTTATTTAGTCGATCATATCAATATGACGAGGTGGCCCATCTTCAATATCTACCCAATAATGATTTCCCTTGCACCATCCCGAGCTTCATACTCTCGTTTTTAAGAACGTTTTTAGTAAATTCTTACTTGTATAAAAAAAATAACAATATCATCGATGAAAAGTTACGAAGGGAAAGCCCCACCAATATTATCCATTTGTAGACCGCAGAAATCAAACATAAGAAGTGGTCTACTCCTTATAAATTGAGTCAAATATGTTTAGTGTAATTTAATCACTTGATTATAAGCACGATATGTATGTCCTGTGTTTGGATTAACTTTTTTTTTTTTAATGATAGAAAACCCACCATTTGGTGGCAAACCCCAAGTATGTGACGCAGTCGGCAAGAGTAATGCACCCGGTAAACCGGCTTGTATCGACTGGTTTGACTCAGTGATATGGAGCAAAGCACATCTTGAATTTTTACCCAAAAAAAAGAGCAGAGGCAGAGATCGAACCCTGGATCTCCTAACTTTCTCTTGCTCCACACCATCGGACCACCCCGACCGAAATAGTGTTTGGATTAACTTGATTCGCCGCGAGAGTGGGTTCTAGGTTGAATGTTAGGTACAATTGTAACTTTGTAAGGCTTTAAAAAAAGTTACTATATACTTTAAATGATTTATTCCCAGACTTGACTAATGTGGAAATTGATAGGATTAAATTATTTACTCCATAAAGGGAGCTGTGTACCATCGTCTAAAAGGATGATCCTGAGCTGTGTACCATCGTCTAAAAGGATGATCAAGGATGAACATTGTCCAGTCAAAACATCCTATTCCTTGTCTACTGTAAAAAAAAATGATTTACTCCATAATATCGTTTATTATTTCGTTAATCGGTTCAATTCCTTCAATCCCTCATATCTATAACAAATGAATTTAAAAGAGGATTAGGAACTAGTAATTAATTTAAATTGGTCATGGGAAAATTTACTTAGATGATGATATGCCAGAGACGATTATAAATCCCTGATCAGGGGATGAGGACGGGGATAGAGGTATTTTGGAAAATGGGAATCGAGATATGGGTATCCCTCGCCCTGAACCTGCTCCATAAACATTCATTTTGTCGACATTGGCTTTGCTCTGAGGAGGACTTCTACCACGGCACCTATCTTCGGTCTCACACCCTCTGTGATAAGGACCCACAGGAATCATAGGGCATGGATTGGATCTACCTCCACACCATGGTACGTCTCCTCCTCTTATCGGCGGATAGGTGATTATCTGAGCTTCCACTGGTTCGAGTTCAAATAGAGAGCAAGCTATAAGAAGAGCAATGCATAGCAACATAGCTTTTGAGATTGCCATGGCAAAATTCCAATTCCCTTTTTTTTTTAATGCAAGAAAATTTCTATTTCTAATTCTAAGTAAAATGTGAAGTGTATAATGTATTTAGGTGAAGGTGTGTTTTAGTTTTTTCATGAATTTATAGGTTAGCTTGGGTAGTACCGGTGTAATAAAACGGTAAGATCACAAAATAAATACCAGTACCGTTTTCACTTTAAAGAAACACCACATTTATTAACTAAGAATGTAAGACTAATAAATTTATACTATTAAGTTATTAATGAGATGCATGTTTAAATGTTTTCATTCCAGTTTTCAATGTAGCAGTTAATATATCGTACTCTCATTTATTTGGATTCCAAATATATTTTAATTATAATGAATAAATAATTAAATAGGGTTTGGTTATCAATTTTTATAACGTTTTTCTAAAATAACTTAAAATTTTAAATAAAATATTTTATAAATTATGAAAATTATATTATGTTTATAATGTAATTATAAACTTCACCCAATAGTAGGTATTTGATTAACACACTTTATAAGTTATTTTGTTTAAAATTTAAATACATTGTGAAACATGTTAACAAACACTATTTAAGTGTTTATACGGATACGAGTATATTATAATTAAAATGTGGAATCCAAAAACACCCTTAGTTCCCCATTTAGTTCGTTTGGCCTGGAATTGAAATGAAATCATTAACTGAAAAGTGTAATTTTAGAAATATTTTATCATGTAGGTTGTTGAAATAAATTAATTTTTAAAAATAATTATAATAATAATAAATATTAAAAAAATATAATATTGTTATAAACCAAAGAGAAAGAGAAAATATAGAAAGAGGCATGAAGAGATCAGGAAGATGTGCCTCGTTAGGGTCTCAATGACCCTTTATATAAGAGTTTATAAGGAAAACTGTCATGGATTGAGTTGATAGGTCTATGGGCTGAAATATGGGCCAAAGGCCCAATTGTGTAAAGAGGGGTATATAACCTCTTGTGCTTGTACGGGAAAGGCATCGATGAAATTACAACATCTTATCTCTTTCTCCTACCTCTCTCTCCTATAAACTTCTCCCTCTCTACTCTCTCTTTCTCAAATTCTCCATTGAAAGCACAAACTTTCACCTATCCGACCCTCGGGTCATGACAATTGGTATCAGAGCTCCGATCCCGGCCATGGCGAACGAAACAAGTCCAGTGATGGAAGAGAGCGCCAGATTGGCGGCGATGGAAGAACATTGGCACAAGATGGATGACCAAGTACAAGATCTTCAACAATTAACGATATTGACTCAACAAGTCCATTATAAAAAAACATATGTCAACCTTTTTTTATCAACCTTATATATTAGTAATATTACTAATAAGTAATAAGTATGAAACTATTTTTAAAAGATTAATTAAAAAGTATAATATATTATACAATATAATTTTTATCGTGACATGTTTTTCACAATGGAGTATAAAATATGACTTGTTTATTAATTATTTTAATAATTTTACACTAAAAAAAATTAAAAGTTAATATTTTATAGAATTTTTAACTATTTAAAAAAATGTATCGGAGTATAACTTTATGCTACGGGGATTAGTTTGGGAGTTGTGACTCGAGACTCCTATGGCTTTGTGGTGATGGCTGCAGTGAGGTGGATTCAAGTGGATTGGCCTCGTGACATATTAGAGGCAATGGCTATGTTGTGAAAAATAAGAGTAGCAAGGGACTTGGACTTCTAAGTAGTAGAGGTGAAAACGGATTATCTTGTTGTTTACTCTAGCTTGTTTTACTTTTGTTGTCTAGCCGCTTTTTATGATAGTTTGTCCATTTATCGATTTATTCGATCTCTCAATATATCAAATATGGTCATTTGGTATATTGAATCCTTGCGTGTATAAAAAAAAATTAACCCTCCAAATACCAAACATTAGTTTTTGTGCTAATGAAACTAATGTTTCATGTGGTCAATGTTTTGATATTTGTACATTAGCATTAGCTTTTTTTTTTGTGTTTCGTCATTTTATGCTCTTGTTCATAGGACATGAAATATTGGTGCTCATTATGTTGCTTGTTTACTCGCTATGAGCAAGTTTTTGTAACTAGGGACAGAGTTAATAAGTTTTGAGTGGAGGGGCACAAAAGTATTACACAACGATATTGAGAAAAAATTCGCAATGTACACAACGTGTTCGATATTATATTTTTAAAAATAACTTTGACATTAGACCAAAAAAAAAATTGACAAAAATATTAATTTCTACTCATATTTATTTTTGAAAAAAAAATTCGTGATTTTAAAATTTTTTTCCTCAAATAAATATATGAATCATCAATTATAAAATCGTTATAATGTTTTGAATTTTTTTCATCAACAATTTTCACCTAATTTTTTTTTTATGTAACACCAATTATAACGCACATGCAATAGATGATTTAAAATTCTACTTACCTAAGATCTAAACATATCAAATCTAAAAAAAAGCATACAAAACGTATCAAAAGCAGGATTTGAACCTAACCTCTTGCACTCCCTTACCACTTTTACCCCTTGTTGGTAGAGAAAAGTAATGATTACTCTTATGAATATAGTCCATATTTAAGTTAAGATTCATTGATCACTATTCTAATCATTCCCCTCCTTCTTCCATTTTTCATACAAATTTGTTACCCTTCTATTCCCTAACTCGAAGGAGGGTAACTAATACCTCTAGGATGAGCTAATAATCCACCCACCCTCTCCTCCAAGCCCACAAAAAATGATAATCATATACATTTTATATGTAAAATTTAATACCTTACCTTTCCATTCCCCTCTTATATAAACAAACGAGTCCTAATGTGAACAATTGCATCACCTTTTCTATATTTATTATGTATTTAACGGTTCGCCGTATGCCGATTTGTCAATAAATCATCCTATTCAATCCCACTCGAATCAAACCGGACCCAATTCGTTGGATTTGACAACTCTGAACACGGCCTCGCGAATCAAAACACGATTACCTCAAAATCGTTCAAAATCTTGACACGATTTATCAAATCAAACGGATCTAACAAAATCCATTCAATTCAGCAGAGTTTATACTTTATAGAGAGCCTGGAACGCGTGAGAAACCAGAAAGCACAGAAATTGGGGAGCTTTTCAATCTATTTTTCCCCAAAGATCGAAGCTTTTTTCCC
Source organism: Persicaria maculosa (assembly GCA_963922045.1). Lineage (NCBI taxonomy): Eukaryota > Viridiplantae > Streptophyta > Magnoliopsida > Caryophyllales > Polygonaceae > Persicaria > Persicaria maculosa. The sequence goes on from OY998260.1 coordinate 70,528,700, forward strand.
GCCGCCGACGCTGATTCAATCGCCGATCCGCCGCCGGTGACGCAGAATGGAGGGAGTCGGAGCTCGTCTCGGCCGATCCTCCAGCCGCTACGGCACGACCACGGTGTTCACCGGCCCTGTGAGGAAGTGGAAGAAGAAGTGGGTACAAGTAGCGCCCCGCTCCAACAACCAAAACGCCGCCGCCGCTAACCACCAGTCCTCCTCCCCCTCTCTCGCTAACGGCGCTGGTAACACCTCCTCGCGCCTCGTGCTTTTCAGATGGGCCCCGATTTCCAAGAGCGGCAAAGAGAATGCCAACAATGGGGAGAATGAAAACCCTAATTCTAAGGACGACGATCCCGAATCTGCTGCCACTGATCCCTCTGAGGAGCCTCCGCGGAGGAAATTCCGATACGTTCCGGTACATATTCCATTTCTCCTTACAATTGGATGCGAATATTGGTTGAATTTTGTTTTGAATGTAAAGTATTGAGACATTTTTAGGTTTTTTGGGGGTTTCAAGGATCGAAAAGTTCACCCCTTGGAAAAGAATCTACTTATTCCATTATCCAATTTTCTTAGCTAGTGAAGATGCTGTTGAATTGACATTTGCCTAAATACTAGCCCTCGGAGAAGTCATCTGGTAGAGTGGAGATTGCCACTTTGAATCTCTTTTTGGTGGCAAAATCTGATTGATGAATTGACATATGGCTTTTGCTCATTGGGTAGATGATATTTGGATGGTTTAGGTTTTAGAGCTTTTGGTACTATGGTTTATCATCAAAGTAGTGAAGTCTCTTTCTGCTTCAGGCCAATCAAAAAGATTGAGGAAGTCAACTGCTGATATGGCATTGAAAAGGAAGGGAGGCCAGTGTTTCATGAAGTCATCCTATATTTATAGGGAAACAAAGAGCAAATGGAAATCTTTACTCCTGAAATTTAATTTAGTGGTAGTACTAGGACAACCACATTATCTAGATACAGTAATTGGTGTTTTGATTGGATTTTTTTTTATTGTTGTTTTCATAGAAGTTAGGATTGATAGTGATACAACTCTAAGCCATATTAGAAGTTCAGTTTGTTCACCATCATCATCTTCTTCTTGTGCTTTTGTGTGTCCTTTTCTTTTTATTTTTATAAATTTGATTGGACCACATAATCATATGCTGTTTAGTAGCTTTCCTCACGTGAAGTAATTTTTTGGGATCCTGGGTTGGGTCTTCAATCATGTGTGATTTGTAGGACAGGAGTGGTTCTGGTCATTCCTAAAGCATCTTAAATGCATCTTAAATGAGAATGAATTTTCTCCTGCCTTTGAGGAGCATAAAATATATTCTGCTGGTCCTCACATTTTGTCAATGTTGTTTTACGATTGGACAAGGGGAATGGACGACCTAACCTTTTGGTAGTATGGCACAGAATGTGGAAAGTTGGAAACTTAGGAGTGTTGAATAGTTTTGATCATACAAGCCCTTTCTACCTCTGCACAGTGTGTTTGGCTTATGTCATGTTCTTGTAGATTCTTCAGCTTTTATCATACATTAGGCCAAAAGCTCTTCGTCGTAATTTTAATGTTAGTTGGCTAGCTGGTTCTGGAATGCCTGGTCTTTGTGGTCCATGTTGTAGAGAATAGTTGTGGTCAACGTTTGTAAAACTCGGAGCATATGCTTACTGATTGGCTTACTCCTTCGCCTTCTTAAGACCTCTGCTGGATGCTGACCTTCTATTTTTATCCTTATCCAATTTCATAGACATATCATGTGATGCAATGGTATTATATTTCAAGCGGGTAACCTTATCTGTTTGCTTTTTTATTATGATTGGTTGCCTCAGCATTGTGTATGTTTTAGCTTTGGATTTGTGCTTGGAGCCTTGGATCATAGAAAATCTATGTACCAAATAGAATGAGTTTTCACTTAGATGATGGGCAGTTCTGTCGGGTTTCCTGGTGATATCTGCTCTGCATCCTATCGTTTGCGATATTGTTCGCAGTTAAGAATGTAATTCATCAAGTCTTTTCAGTTGTAAGCTAAGCAGAAATGATTCTTTCCTGCAATGACAATTTGTACTGGAGGGAAATAATATGGTTATGTTCTGTCAGTTTTCGTACTAACAGATAGTGCTCCGAATTATGCAGGTTGCTGCACTGGAGAAGCAGAACAAAGACGCAGAAGAGAATATTGATGATGAGGCTGATACTGACACAACTGCAGTGGAACCAACATCCAAGAGTGATGGTCGCGATGACAAACTGGACATTAATGATGTTCCTATGGAAGAAAATCAGGTATTCCGACTTCAGTAGATATCTTTATCCTGCTCTTAATAACTTCTTTGAGATTTGAGTGCTACAGACTAATTAATTCTGTATGCATTAAGACTATCTCACTGTGGCTTTTTCTTAGTAAATGGATCCTTGTTTGTCACTACACATGGTATCCATGAGTTCAGGGATGTCTCTAAATGCTATAGTCAGACGTGCAGTGGCTAATCCATTGAGCTATCCTTCTTTTGCTTAGGTAGTTGATATTTTATAACCTGTTAGTTGTTTTAGAAACATCTGCTTCATGATTCCCGAGAAGATTACATTCATTTGCCCATCCCAGATCTTGCTGATTCAGGATCCTCCTTTGGTATTGGCTATGTTATCAAAGCTCTAGCTTCCTCCTCTGGAAACATGTCAGATGTCACCCTTCCTCTATCCCACACCCCTTCCGCTCTCTGACCAAAAGTCGTAGAAACAAAAGTTAAACAACACTCTTAAACCACCCATTTAAGAATACTGAATCCACGGAAGATCTCCCTGCTTCTAGAAATCCCTGCCCATCCCAATGGGTAGGGCTTATCTGGATCGTCACGTGCCCAGCAAGATGTGGTGAACCAGTAAGAAGAAGCCCTGTTAGTATTTCAGAAACTTATATATTAGTGCAACCAGAGAATGGAAAACTAAAGACCATGATACAGCAACATCTGGCTGCTGTAGGTGGTTTCAACTGCTTGTGTAGAATTAATAAAGCTTGATATTAAGACGTGCATTTTAGTATTCTCAGTTAGACCCTCTTCTATATACTCTATAAAAGCTTAGTCTACAAGCTTGAGGGTTCTTTCATTCTGTTTGATCCTTTTTATATCTTCCTGAATTGAGTATCTAAACACTATGTTGGAATTTTAAGTGTCATTTAGTTGATTATAAATTTAACTAGAAATGTCCACTTCCCTTCAGGCTGCAGAGACAGAGCGTCAGGATCTGAATGTAAGTGCATTTGACTTGAGCTTGGGATTGACATCGCGTGAAGGAGAACAGGGTTCTGACCTGAACATGGAGCCTGCAGAAGACGATTAACTGTTTGGAATAACCAAAATACAGAACCGGTTTATCTGGGCATCTATACGGTAAGGGTGCAGCTTCACTCATTGCGGAATTAAGATGGAATGCCTCTGTGCTGGTTGTAATTGTAGGGGTAACGTGTATCGGCAAAATTTTCATTCTTCTTCCATTTTTGAACTGGTTAAAGCCAATGATTTTCATCATTTGTGCTACGGAGAGACAATCCCAGGAAATATATGTTAAAACTCTGACAATCAATGTCACCGTCTTGAATACTTGATTATTTGATCAACTCAAACATTTTCAGCAACTTGAATAGTAGCAGATCATGGTAAGACAAGCTTCCAGCTTTACTGTTGCTGCAAATAATCTTATCCTTTAATTTCGTCTTCTGAACATGGCCGGATGCTCTGATACCGAATTTCTTCAATTGCCATCGTTTCCCTTCAAATGACAGAACTCTCTGATTCCCTTGGATGCTTGATTGAGCTGCCCACCATGATGATCTTTTGGTGGTCCATTTCCTAGTCCTTATGAATGACCCCCCTGACAGAACAAAACAAATAGTATTTGAACTTTGTCTATCATCCGCGCAACCTTTCAATCGCGGTAGGCCTTTTACCTTACATGGTTCTTCTGGTCATAAGCGAAATTCGGTTTCGAATTTGATGAAGGAAAAACGAGTGGTGTTTATCAACAAGTTTAAATCATTCAGCAGATTTGACACGAGGACGAAAAGATCTACAACTTTTCTGTTGAAGGTTTTTCCAGAATCAACCTGTAACATGGCCGGTTTTAGGACTTCCTTGGACAGCAAGTTTGGACGTCCTTGGCAACAAGTTTGGACTTCCTTGGGCCGCAAGTTTGGACAACCTTGGTCAACAAGTTTGGGCTTCCTTGGGCAACAAGTTTAAGTTATTTTATTATTTGTTTTGTCATTATCTTTTAAGCCTCTAGGACTATAAGTAAAGGCTTCAAGGTTTTGTTATGCTAAAAAGAGAATTTTTGACAAAAAAAATCAGATTTGGAGAGTTCTCCTAGGAGAGGAACCGAGTTCCCCTGCGTGGGATAGATTTCGATGGTTTGTTTCTACCTTGGTTTGTCTTGTGTGTGTCGATCCTCATTGAAGGATTGGTGCTATCCATCATGTATGGTGTGTGTCGATTCTCGTCATAGGATTGGTGCTATCCATCATGTATGGTGTGTGTTGATTCTCATCATAGGATTGGTGCTATCAAGCATCCACGAGCCCCTCCTTGTGCCTCCAAGTAGTCCGCTTGGTTGTGTAAGGTTGTAGAGCTGGGTTATATAGTCATTGGTGTTGGTTCTTGGTATTTGAATCAAGGGTCCTCATCTTGTTCTATATAGATCACCTCACTCCCTATTGTGTCTTTCAATTTCGTGTCTTGTCCATTGCATTGCAGCCGCATATCATAGTCCTTGTTCATTCAATTTCGAGTCTTGCATTGATCTTGCATCTTTCTTGTTCTTTTTCTTAAGTTTGTGTCTTGTTGTCGAAGATTGGGTCACCCTACGACTAACCCCGTATCCGACAAGGTATGGCACGACCCAATCGGGCCAACCCATATCCGAAAAGTTGTAGATCTTTTCGTCCTCGTTCCAACAAGGTATGACACGACCCAATCCGATCAATATGGACCCCGAACGACCCATTTTACTGAGACATCGCAAATCTGTCAAATCTGCTGAACGATTTAAACTTGTTGATAAGCACCACTCGTTTTCCCTTCATCAGAATTCCTACTATTTCTCAGCCTTTTGGTGCAAGTTTAGTGATCTTATGCTTCTACATTAGTAGATTGGCTCTAATCTGGTTGGATACTTAGATGGACTTTTTTTTTTTATCGTAGTCCAGTTCAATCGACTCAGTTGCTCTATATCTAGATCGGGTAATGTGTGACCCATTTAAGGAATTGACCCTCTCACTCACAAGCGAGTATATGTTTCCAAGGCATGCTTGGATGGACTCCAAAGGAGGAGAAGATCTTTAGCCTAAATTATTTTTTAATGGTTGAGATTTTATTTAACTATACAGGTCACTACTGCATAGTAGTGCATAGTAGTCTATTCTCTACATTAGTGTCATTTAGTAACTTGGTTTAGTTAAGATCTCATGAAAATAACCAAGAATTTGTAGATTTACAAATAAAATCCAAGGGCTGGTACAAAAATTGTCTTTCGGTGTTCTGGTATCAATTAATTTGGCTAATTTGGTGATTTATGAAGTATTTGGCTAATTTGGTGATTTATGAAGTGTTCCATCATAGATTATAAAGGTTCTCCATTGAAGGGTCTTGGGTTAAGGGAGAGTCCCTTGGAAACTCCTCTTGATCCTAAGAAGTAAGAAATCAATCCATTGCTTCACAGTGGAGATCCCCTACAACCCTTCTATACTCCCCTCCCTACAACACAAAAATATTTTAACATTTATTTTATCTTAAAAAAATTATAAAAATTATATTTATATTATTAACATCTAAATGTATATATTTATAAAATTTTGTTTTTAAAAATTATGTTTTAGAATTTTTAATAATTGTATTTTGTTAAATATTGCCTTTTTCATTTTTTAAAATTATAAAACATGATTTTTCAAAATAAAATTTTATAAATATATAAAAGTATATAATAGTAATATAAATATAATTTTTATAATTTTTTTTAAAATAAAATAAATGTTAAAATATTTTTGTGTTGTAAGGAGGGGAGTATAGGAGGGAGTAGAAGATCTGTACTGATTGCTTCAATGTTGATGACCAGATTAATTACTCCTCTGATTGTTAATTTGTTGGATAGTTTATGTATAATGATAATTGCATACAAGTTGCTGTGGTGTAGTGGTTATCACGTTAGTCTTACACACTAAAGGTCTCCAGTTCGATCCTGGGCAGCAACAATCCTTTTTTTTAAAATTGAATTATTTAGCAGTTTATAATTTTATATCACTTACCTAATGCCGTTGCTTTCTGAATCTATTACCAGATTGAAATTCAGACTTTGATTCAGGTTTCCTACAAATGGTAAATTCAGATCTACTGCTTTAGGAAATTTTGGAATTTGCTTCTATTAAAAAACTGCTGCATCATGATACGATCCAAATTATTTGTACCTTTCAAAGTGACATTAGGTTAACAGCCATAAAGAACAAATCGGCACGAAAACCATTCCCCTTCAATTTCAGAGTTCCATGGACGTGCGGAAGTACAACTCTTAACAAAAACAGTCTAACAGTTCATACATTGAAGTATTTAACAATGATAACAAACTGCATCTTTGTACTGGAAGTCTTTGGTTTACCGGTTAAATTATCTTCCAATTGCAGCCGAAAATCCCTATGCCCATTCGCAAAAATAGCTTCATCTACCCAAATGGGATACATTCCATGAGACACATACGAGATTTCCTAGAGCAAAATTCGATTCTGCTTATCAAACTCTCTGACAGGCAAAGGCAAGTTTCGGCCTTTTAAAAATCCGGCCATCTACTCATTGTTGTTGCGTGAAAAGGATGGATTGTAAAGTGCTCGATCAAGCATGCAATCAAGTTTTCATGGTTGCCTTACATCTACTGTTGCTGCTCGTATATCTGCATATACGCCTCTGACAGTGCAACCATTTGGGGAAGAGTTTCAGTCACATGCAAATCCTGCATCTCATACCTGTGAAAGCGCAACGAAAACAAACACGGCTTAGCATTCAATTGAGTTGCTCAAGAAGATGCAAAGTGATGAAGTTCCAGATGTTGATTAGTTACCAAAGTTCCTCCGATTTCCGCTGGACAAATACCCTGTATGAACCTTCGCCTGGTTTGCCATCATGGACTATATTTGCAATCAGATCATACTTTGATCGCAACTTCTTATCCTTGGGTGTTGGCAGTGGGATATAATCCTTCAGCTCCAGATTCTTGACAGGGAAATTAACTAGGAAATGGAAGTTGCGAAAAAAAGGGTCAAATTCTAAGCACAACATTACCTTGGACAGGTACCATATAAAGCATGGATATGGATGCAAGAAACTTTGAGCATATGGAAAGATCTAGAAAATTCATTTAGAACAATAGGAACAAATATATTCTTACCAAGCGTTGGATTTTTTTCTACAAAGAAATTGTTCTTTGTGAATCGGCGCATATGGAGGATAAGATAGGGTGGGAGTCTGGTTACTCGATATTTCATTCTTGCTATTTGAGGACGCACAACCTCAGTAATCATTTCACCATCAAACTTCTTCAAGATGTTGAAAAGTGGAACCTGAGGAGGAGAAATAACAAGGGCTATTAAGCCATGACATCAAAATAGCATTAAGATAAACTCTACCATGCCGTTTATTATTTAATTTTTTACTTAAAGACAGCATTTAGGTTACATAAGCAAATACTAAAACATCCAAGCTAAAAGAAATGAAGACCAACTGATATGATACATCTGTTTACACTTTTGAAATGAACAGGATTAAGCATCGTAAATTAGTATGAGCACAATAGTTCATTTCATTCCAAGTCTTCAAGGAGAAAGATTAAGACTAGAGCCATGGATAAGATGTAAACTGCCAGTCTTCATGAATATGCAATGACAAAAAATAATCGAACCTCCAACTCCTATTCTAGCTCAAATACTAAAACTATTGTTCACATCCAAAATCTGATCCCATCCTTCCTCAATCGTCCATAATCATCGAAAATCCAATATCAACCCAGCACCTCACCCCCTACTTAACTCAAAAGGTTTAAGTCTTCCTATAAGATATAAAGTATTCAACCAAACCCCTTGATTTGCATCAAGGTGAGATATAGTCTAATAAATATTCACCAAATCCTTCTCCCCTAATTCAAGTCAATAAACTATGCCCAAGGTGAAGACTCAAACAGGGCCACAGGACCAAATTTAAGGATATATGCCACATTATGGGTCCAAGATTAAATTCTGAATTCCATAATGTAACATTGTGTGATTCAGTGTCAACAACAAAAATAAATCCATAACTCAAAGTTACGTTGTTAGATTTAGAGACCCCATAACCTGACCTTAAATTCTCAATGTTACAATGTTATATTCAAGCTATTCAGTGTCAACAATCTTTTTTTATATATGTAACAAAAAAACAGTAAATCAAAGTGAAAAATGTATACTAACAACTTACGTCCCAACGTGTAATCAAATATCCAATGTTGGAAAACTCAATTATCATAGTTTGTTGTCACGTCTCAAAAGCATCTACTTTGAAGGCAGATCATTTGGGATAACATTACCTGAGGAATGATATTTTTCTCCATAACATCTTTAAAAAGTGGTGGTGGGGGCAAATCAAGTCCCAGCATCAGAAATGGCATTCTGGATGTTTCTGTAAGGGCACCACCACTTACAAGCCCAGCATCATCAACACTTTCCTTTTTCTCTTGAGCTCGGTGCTGAAACTCTTTTACAACCTCTAGCTCCCCCTACCAAGCAACCAACTTACATGTAAATCAGTCATAGAATAACAAGGATGGGGTCAAATATAAAGGCTATGGCTAGAGACTAACCTGGAAGCACTTGTATATAATACTGCTATTTTTCTTTGGACTTTTAAGATCCGAATGAAGTGTGTTTAGAAGCCATGACATAAACTCAACTGGATCAGATTGTGCACCAATTCGGAATCTCTTTTTGCTAGCTTTCATCACTGCCTGCAGAAATTCATGGGGACTAACCTGCATTCAAGCAAAATGGGTACTTGAGAAATTCAAATGAAACATTGAAACCCAAAACGTATAGTAAATATTTATCTATAATGCCAAACCTGTCCCTTAAAGTTTCTTGAATGCCATATCTTCCTCGTGAGCTCCCCAAATCTATGAACAAGCGGAGATTTGCAATGCTCGTAGTTTTCAGGGATTAGGAAAAAATTTCTCAAAGGCGTAACACGCATAAGTGATTGAATTGTAACATTAACAAAATCAGTTTCTTGTATGTTGTTCAGTCCTACCTGAGATTATGAACAGTGATTCAGGCCAATTGCTTCTCCTCCAAAGGCTATGAACATGCCAAAACAATAAAAGAGAATAAGAAACATACCATTCCAGGGAGATAGTTGGAACCATCAAGAGCCCTGGACCACAATTTGTTTCTGTCAAGCTGCTCAACTTGCTCATTGTTAAACCTAGATGAGTGAAGTTCAAAACAACATAATGGGCAAAAATCAGTGATTTCATCAATATATAGTGAATTATATTATCATGCAAGAATGAAGAAAAAGCATTGTCAACAATAGAATCTGATGTGCACACCTTGGGTATAGCACATGCCGAATATCATCTAATGATGGGTCAATGATCTCATATCCATCTGGAAGACAATAAACCTTCTCCGTTCGAAGATTAATGTAAACATGGTGATCAGCTTCAAGGCTGTGTGTATATGCGTGAGATTTTTGACCTCTTCCTTGATAGTACTTCCCGCAAACAAGGCAGGCATAAACATTCAGGTTTGACAAAGAGACTGAGCAAAACTTCTCAAAATCAAAATCCAAAACCTGCAAATGGAGCAAGCATTAAACCTACACAAATTTTCCAGCAAAAGGAATATATGTGTGAATGAGACGAATCTAAACCATGCACTTATCAATCCCCTTAAATTGTAACATGAATGTATTGCCATAATGTTTGCTGTTGACTGTTAAGCCTTGGCATTTTGGAAGATAATCACATAATATATTGCTCACACTAGAAATTCAACATGCCTTCAGTGATAACTGACAACACAATGACAACTTTAAAGAACCAACATTTACTATAATAGAATCAGTCAAGCACGGCAACGGTCGTAATTACAGCTACAAGACTCTAGGACCTCTAGGTATGGGTTTGTCAAGTCTCACAATCAAGCTACAATGTCGAACACCCAAAACTGTAAACACACAACACACCTTTACTTAGATGTTGACAACAAACTAAAGGCTAAAAATGCCTAGGTTAAGGAATAAATTATGTTAACTGAATCGCAACTAGATGCTGCCGTCGCATTTTATAGATTAGTCAAGTTTCCCATTCGGCCCACATTGTCATTTGATATTTTGATTCATGCAAATTCTTTATCATGGCATAAAGATATAGGTGCATCTAGCTTCAGTTTAAAGCAAATGCAGTATTATGAATCAAGTCACATAATGTGAGTACCGACATCGCATAAAGCACTTTATTTAAAATTGTGAATCTAGAAACCACTGTTCTTATACAGCAAAGCAGGAATCCATATGATACACAAATAATTGAAATTCTGAATTCTTACCGAAGCATATCAAGTATCAACTATGCATCTAAATTTTCCAGCGAGATTTAACACCAAAACAATGAATTCATATCCACACAAGATTTTGCCCAAAGATTTCATCCCAAACAACCTCAACATAAGTATTGTGCAATATGAGAACTGAGAAGTCGTTGGCCCTAAATCGGCTAATAAGTAACCCCTGAACAAGTGTCCACAGAAGTTATGCTAGGCATAAAAATAATCCAAATCCAAGCAAGAGTCTGATAACAAGTACCTAATAGATTAGCACAAACAAGATATCATTACCTGGCGATTAACAGTGTCCAAGTAAGGGCAATCTCTCCGGACCTCCACCTTGCGACTCCGAGCCTGTCTACTCAAATACTCTTCATCTTCGTCCTCATCATCATCATCTTCAACCTCATGTTTTCGGCCATTCTTATCAGCACCTCGACCACCAAGCTCCTCCTGGCGCTTACTCGCAGCCTGCCTTCTTCTCTCCTCCTCTACCTCATCATCGTCGTATGAAGCTAGACGGAGGATAGGGTTCTCGAAAGCGTGCGTAGTGGGAGAAGAAGCTTCCTCCACCCTCTGCCGCTTCAACTCCGGTGCATCCTCATCCCGCTCCTCCTCTTTCCCTCTCTTCGTCCTGGCTGATTCCGCCGTCATGGCTACGCTCTCACTGTGCACTAATTCAACGAGAAAACTCGAATCAAACCGCTGATTTCACTATGAACAACATTGAATGCTGCTGTCTGGGAATAAACAACATTGAATCTCAAAAATCTAGGGCCAGCCTCAGAAGCAAAACCCTAGATGGATGACAGAGGCGAAGGCAACATTAAACATCATCAAAGATCGGACTAGTGAGAAATTCAAACCCGAGGAAGGAGATAAAGGAAATTCGCGATTGGGAGTAGTGAATTTACCTGGCGAGTGTAGTTAAATTTGAGCGTTGGAGACTGAGAGGGAGATCCCAATTTCAGACTCGAAGAGTTCTTCAACCCGCCAAAAGCCCTAATTTATGAGTTGCGACTTGTGAGGAGAGTGACGATGTCGATCGAGCCGTAAGCCGCTCGGATCGAATCGTGTTGGGTTTCATCGGACGGACGATGCAAACTTTTTTTTTTATTAGGTAAAAATTCGAGTTCAACATATCCGAAACTCGATGGCCGACTCGGAACACCATCAATACAATTAAAATATAATAACACAAATCAATAGAGGAGAAAGAAATAATCAATCAACTCATACAAGGCATCAGCCAACAGAGAAGTCTATGAAGAATCAGGACGTGTCACGAGTGCTAAGAACGCGGGAGAGTGTAAAGACTTACGACAGTACCCCAGCTGAAAAGGGCAAATCTTGAGAAAGTGTGGATCGCAGATGTTTCCCCAACCTAAATTGATGATCTTCGAAGACCACGAACACAACCACGATCTGTTGTCGATCAAATAGGACGTCCGATACTGCAACCCACCACAACACAATGCAATAGCCGCCACATCAAAGCACCAACCTGACGCCAAAAGACAGGGCAAATACAAGCTGAACATGAAAGATCAATCAACCGTAAAAAATGTGAACGGGACCCCCCGGAACCAAACAGGACGTTCGGGGAGCACAAAATTATTCCTTATCCATATAATATTTTCCAACCCTATCGGGATTTAGTATACGCCCTTCGAGCGAGGTTAAAAGCCCTTTCGGAATTTTAGTCAAACCCTTTCGGGGTTTGAAATCAGTGCACGCCCATACGAGCTGGGTTTGATTCCCTTGCGGAGTTTTATTCATTAATGATGAGAAATATATATAAATATACATAAATAAATAAATAAAAACGTATATCAATACATAAAACAAATTGTTTTTTTTTGTTGTTTTTTTTCTTCCAAAGGGCCACTTAAGGCCCAAGGCTTTGCTCCAAACCCGAGCCCAAACAACATCCACAAGGGCCTAGGTTTCAGGCCACGCTACCGTCACAACAGTAGGAGAGGGGAAATCGTGTCCCAGATCGCCGCCGGCCAACCATCGGAAGGGGGGAAGGTTGGCGAGCCGGCCAAAATTTTTTTTTAGGGGGGGGGGACTATTAAAATACTATCGTTTTTTTTACACTGACCGACTCGACCCAGTAATAGTTGTCAGTTGAAGATAAAATAAGAATTGTAGTTCCTAAACAATGCGAATTTCGTAATCATTATAAAGGAAGACTTTTTTCACTTATTCATGGATTGCAATTTTATCAAAAAAATTATTCAAAGAGTTGATGATAAAATTTTCAGAGTATTAGATAAACGGGAATAAAAAGTGAGAGACGAACATTCCATTATTAGAACACTTAAGTAGGCAATCGACATTAAAAAAAAAAAACAAGTACTCCGTATAATAGCAACTATTTGGTGGTCAAGCCTTACTCCCTCCTATCAAATATGTTTGATTTTTGACTTTCCCGCACGTATTTTCATGTAGTAAAAATTGTATAAAATATTATTTTTTTATTAAATTTTTTATAGTTTAATATTTATTAGTAAGAAATATTAGATTGTAAAAAAAATTTAAAAAATTAATATTTTATATAGTTTTTAGCTCAATGAAATATGTGCAAAAAATGATTTTTTTTTTTTGTAAAAATGATTTTTTTGACATCTTCGAGGAGGATTACTCAAGAGACGTCCTCAGTAAAGTCGTAGGCCTTAAAGTTAGCTTTCCAACGACCTCTTAAATGGCTTGATCAGACCAACGCAGCTCCTGTTATGACCAAAATACCAAGCTCGTGTCCGTAACACATAGAAAGACACAACACCTTCATTCCGGGGTCATTTGAGCATCTCAGGTGGGCATTTCATAGACCTATCGCCTAACTAGCATCACACCATGCCTACGGCAATGAATTTGGGGTTTTAAATTTTCTAAGATCTTGAGATTTTTCGTGGACTACCCCATTTGGAAAAAGTCGAGAATCCAAGCTAGTGGAAAAATGATTTTTTGGACATTTTCGAGGAGGATTTCTATGGAGACGTCTTCAGTAAAGTCATAGGCCTTGAAGTTAATTTTCCAACGAGCTCTCAAATGGACCGATCAGATCAACACACCTCTTGTTATGACCAAAATACCAAGCTCGTGTCCGTAACACCTATAGAAAAGGCACACTACCTTCATTCCGGGGCCATTTGGGCATCTCAAGTGGGCCTTTCATGGACCTATCGCCTAACTAGCATCACCCCATGCCTAGGGAAAAGAATTTGGGGTTTTAACGAGCTCTCAAATGGCCCGACCACACCAACGCAACTCTTATTATGACAAAAATACCAAGCTCGTGTCCATAACACCTATAGAAAGGCACACTACCTTCATTCCGGGGCGATTTGGGCATCTTAGGTGGGCCTTTCATTGACCTATCGCCTAACTAGCATCAGACCTTGCCTAGCGAAAAGAATTTGGGGTTTTAAATTTTTTGAGATTTTAAGATTTTTTGTGGACTACCCCCATTGGAAAAAGTCGAGAATCCAAGCTAGTGGAAAATTAATTTTTTGAACATCTTCGAGGAAGATTTCTCAGGAGACGTTCCCAGTAAAGTCGTAGGCCTTGAAATTAGCTTTCCAATGAGCTCTCAAATGGCCCGATCAGACCAACGCAACTCTTTTTATGACCAAAATACCAAGATCGTGTCCATAACACCTATAGAAAGGCACACTACCTTCATTCCGTGGCCATTTGGGCTTCTCAGGTGGGCCTTTCATGGACCTAACGACTAACTAGCATCAGACCTTGCCTACGGCAAAGAATTCGTGGTTTTAAATTTTTTGAGATTTTGAGATTTTTTGTGGACTACCCCCTTTTGAAAAAGTCGAGAATCCAATCTGGTGGCAAAATTATTTTTTTGAACGGACGTCCTCAGTAAAGTAGTAGGCCTTGAAGTTAGCTTTACAAAGAGCTCTCAAATTGCCCAATCAAACCAATGAAACTCTTTCTATAACCAAAATACCAAGCTCGTGTCCATAACACCTATAAAAAGTCACACTACCTTCATTTCAGGGCCATTTGGGCTTCTCAGGTGGGCCTTTCATTGACATATCACCTAACTAGCATCACATCTTGCCTAGGGAAAAGAATTTAGGGTTTTTATATTTTTTGAGATTATGAGATTTTTTGTGCACTACCCCTTTGGAAAAAGTGGAGAATCCAAGCTGGTGGAAAAATGATTTTTTTGGACATCTTCGAGGTGGATTTCTCAGGAGACGTCCTCAGTAAAATTGTAGGCCTTGAAGTTAGACTTCCAACGAGCTCTCAAATGGCCCGATCAAAACAAACGCATCTCTTATTATAACCAAAATACCAAGCTCGTGTCCATAACACCTATAGAACGACACGGTACCTTCATTCCGGGGCCATTTGGGCATATCAGATGGGCCTTTCATGGACCTATCGCCTAAATAGCATCAGAAATTGCCTAGGGAAAAGAATTTGGGGTTTTACATTTTTTTAGATTTTAAGATTTTTTGTGGACTAGCCCCTTTGGAAAAAGTCGAGAATCCAAGCCGGTGGAAAAATGATTTTTTTGGACATCTTCGAGGAGGATTTCTCAGGAGACATCCTAAGTAAAGTCGCATTCCTTGAAGTTAGCTTTCCAACGAGCTCTCAAATGGCCCGACCAGACCAACGCAACTCTTATTATGACAAAAATACCAAGCTCGTGTCCATAACACCTATAGAAAGGCACACTACCTTCATTCCGGGGCGATTTGGGCATCTTAGGTGGGCCTTTCAGGGACTTATCGCCTAACTAGCATCATACCTTGCCTAGGGAAAAGAATTTGGGTTTTAAATTTTTTGAGATTTTAAGATTTTTTGTGGACTACCCCCATTGGAAAAAGTCGAGAATCCAAGCTAGTGAAAAATTAATTTTTTGGACATCTTCGATGAGGATTTCTTAGGATACGTTCTCAGTAAAGTCGTAGGCCTTGAAATTAGCTTTCCAATGAGCTCTCAAATGGCCCGATCAGACCAACGCAACTCTTTTTATGACCAAAATACCAAGATCGTGTCCATAACACCTATAGAAAGGCACACTACCTTCATTCCATGGCCATTTGGGCTTCTCAGGTGGGCCTTTCATGGACCTAACGACTAACTAGCATCAGACCTTGCCTAGGGCAAAGAATTCGTGGTTTTAAATTTTTTGAGATTTTGAGATTTTTTGTGGACTACCCCCTTTTGAAAAAGTCGAGAATCCAATCTGGTGGAAAAATTATTTTTTTGAACGGACGTCCTCAGTAAAGTCGTAGGCCTTGAAGTTAGCTTTCCAACGAGCTCTCAAATTTCCCAATCAAACGAATGAAACTCTTTTTATAACCAAAATACCAAGCTCGTGTCCATAACACCTATAGAAAGTCACACTACCTTCATTTCAAGGCCATTTGGGCTTCTCGGGTGGGCCTTTCATTGACATATCGCCTAACTAGCATCACACCTTGCCTAGGGAAAAAAATTTGGGGTTTTAATTTTTTTGGGATTTTAAGATTTTTTGTGCACTACCCCTTTTGGAAAAAGTCGAGAATCCAAGGTTGTGGAAAAATGATTTTTTTGGACATCATCGAGGAGGATTTCTCAGGAGACGTTCTGAGTAAAGTCGTAGGCCTTGAAATTAGCTTTCCAACGAGCTCTCAAATGGCCCGATCCGACCAACGCAGCTCTTTTTATGACCAAAATACCAAGATCGTGTCCATAACACCTATAAAAAGGCACACTAACTTCATTCCGGGGCCATTTGGGCATCTCAGGTGGGCCTTTCATTGACCTATCGCCTAACTAGCATCAGACCTTGCCTAGGGCAAAGAACTTGGGGTTATAAATGTTTTGAGATTCTGAGATTTTTTGTGGACTACCCCCTTTGGTAAAAGTCGAGAATCCAAGCTGGTGGAAAAATGATTTTTTTGGAGATCTTCGAGGAGGATTGCTTAGGAGACGTCCTCAGTAAAGTCGTAGGCCTTGAAATTAGCTTTCCAACGAGCTCTCAAATAACCCGATCAGACCAACGCAGCTCTTGTTATGACAAAAATACGAAGCTCGTGTCCATAACACCTATAGAAAGTCACACTACCTTTATTCCGGGGCATTTGGGCATCTCAGGTGGGCCTTTCATGGACCTATCGCCTAACTAGCAACAGACCTTGCCTAGGGAAAAGAATTTCGGGTTTTAAATTTGTTGAGATTTTAAGATTTTTTGTGCACTACCCCCTTTGGAAAAAGTCGAGAATCTAAGCTGGTGGAAAAATAATTATTTTGGACATCTTTGAGGAGGATTTCTCAGGAGACATCCTCAATAAAGCCGTAGGCCTTGAAGTTAGCTTTCCAACGAGCTCTCAAATGGCTCGATCAGACCAACACAACTCTTGTTATGACAAAAATACCAAGCTCGTATCCATAACACCTATAAAAACGCACACTACCTTCATTCCAAGGCCATTTGGGCACCTCAGGTGGGCCTTTCATGGATATATCGCCTAACTAGCATTAGACCTTGCCTAGGGAAAAGAATTTGGGGTTTTAAATTTTTTGAGATTTTAAGATTTTTTGTGTACTACCCCCCTTTGGAAAAATTCGAGAATCCAAGCTGATGGAAAAATAATTTTTTTGTGGACATCTTATAGGAGGATTTCTCAGGAGACATCTTTAGTAAAGTCGTAGGCCTAGAAATTATCTTTCCATCGAGTTCTCAAATGGCCTGATCAGACCAACACACCTCTTGTTTTGACCAAAATACCAAGATCGTGTCTATAACAGCTATAGAAAGGCACACTACCTTCATTTTGTGGCCTTTTCGGCATATCAGGTGGGCATTTTATGGACCTACCGCCTAACTAGCATCACACCTTGTGTAGGGAAATGAATTTGGGGTTTTAAATTTTTTGAGATTCTGAGATTTTTTATGGACTACCCCCCTTTGGTAAAAGTCGAGAATCCAAGCTCGTGGAAAAAAGATTTTTTTGGACATCTTCGAGGAGGATTTCTCAAGAGACGTCCTCAGTAAAGTTGTAGGCCTTGAGGTTAGCTTTCCAACGAGCTCTTAAATGGCCCGATCAGACCAACACAATCCTTATTATGACCAAAATACCAAGCTCGAGTCCATAAACACCTATATAAAGGCACACTACCTTCATTTCGGGGCCATTTGAGCATCTCAGGTGGACCTTTCATGGACCTATCGCCTAACTATCATCACACCTTGCCTAGGGCAAAGAATTTGGGGTTTTTAATTTTTTTAGATTTTTTGTGGACTACCCCCTTTGGAAAAAGTAGAGAATCCAAACCGGTGGAAAAATAATTTTGTTGGACATCTTCGAGGAGGATTTCACATGAGACTTCCTCATTAAAGTCGTAGGCCTTAAAGTTATCTTTACAACGAGCTCTCAAATGGCCTGATCATACCAACACAGCTCTTGTTATGACAAAAATACAAAGATCGTGTCCATAACAGCTATAGAAAGGCACACTACCTTCATTCCGGGGCCATTTGGGCATATCAGGTGGGCCTTTCATGGACCTACCGCTTAACTAGCATCAAACCTTTCCTAGGGCAAATAATTTGGGGTTTTAAATTTTTTGAGATTTTGAGATTTTTTGTGGACTACCCCCTTTTTGAAAAAGTCGAGAATCCAAGCTGGTGGAAAAATGATAATTTTGGACATCTTCGAGGAGGATTTCACACGAGACGTCCAAGTAAAGTTGTAGGCCTTGAAATTAGCTTTCGAACGAGCTCTCAAATGGCCCGATCAGACCAACGCAACTCTTGTTATGACCTCAAATGGCCCGATCAGACCAACACAGCTCTTGTATGACCAAAATACCAAGATCGTGTCCATAATACTTATAAAAAGGCACACTACCTTCATTCTAGGGCCATTTGATCTTCTTAGGTAGGCCTTTAATGGATCTATCGCCTAGCTAACATCACACCTTGCCTAGGGCAAAGAATTTGGGGATTTAAATTTTTTTAGATTCTGAGATTTTTTGTGGACTACCCCCTTTGGTAAAAGTCGAGAATCCAAGCTGGTGGAAAAATGATTTTTTTTGGAGATCTTCGAGGAGGATTTCTTAGGAGACGTCCTCAGCAAAGTTGTAGGCCTTGAAATTAGCTTTCCAACGAGCTCTCAAATAACCCGATCAGACCAACGCAGCTCTTGTTATGACCAATATACAAAGCTCGTATCCATAACACCTATAAAAAGGCACACAACCTTCATTCCGGGGCCATTTGGGCCTCTCAGGTGGGCCTTTCATGGACCTATCACCTAACTAGCATCAAACATTGCCTAGGGAAAAGAATTTGGGGTTTTAAATTTTTTGAGATTTTGAGATTTTTTGTGGACTACCCCCTTTGGTAAAAGTCGAGAATCCAAGCTGGTGGAAAAATGATTTTTTTGGACATCTTCGAGGATGATTTCTCTGGAGACGTCCGCAGTAAAGTCGTAGCCCTTTAAGTTAGCTTTCAAACGAGCTCTCAAATGGCTCGATCAGACCAACGCAGCTGTTGTTATGACCAAAATACCAAGTTCATGTCCATAACACCTATAGAAAGGCACACTACCTTTATTCCGGGGGCTTTTGGGCATCTCAGGTGGGCCTTTCATGGACCTATCCCCTAACTAGCATTAGACCTTGCCTAGGGCAAATAATTCGGGGATTTAAATTTTTTGCGATTTTGAGATTTTTTGTGGACTACCGCCTTTGGAAAAAATCGAGAATCCAAGCTGGTGGAAAAATAATTTTTTTAGACATCTTCGAGGAGGATTTCTCGGAAGACGTCTTCAGTAAAGTCGTAGGCCTTGAAGTTAGTTTTCCAAAGAGCTCTCAAATTGCCCGATCAGACCAACACAACTCTTGTTATGACCAAAATACCAAGATCGTGTCCATAACACCTATAGAATGGCACACTACCTTCATTCCGAGGCCATTTTGGCTTCTCAGGTGAGCCTTTTATGGACCTATCGCCTAACCACCATCAAAACTTACCTAGGGCAATGAATTTGGGGTTTTATATTTTTTGAGATTCTGAGATTTTTTATGGACTACCCCCTTTGGTAAAAGTCGAGAATCTAAGCTGGTGGAAAAATGAGTTTTTTGGATATCTTCTACGAGGATTTCTCAGGAGACGTCCTTAGTAAAGTCATAAACCTTAAAGTTAGCTTTCGAACGAGCTCTTAAATGGCCCGATCAGACCAACGCAGCTCTTGTTATGACCAAAATACCAAGCTCGTGTCCATAACACCTATAGAAAGGCACACTACTACCTTCATTCCGGGGCCATTTGGGCTTCTCAGGTGGGCCTTTCATGGACCTATCGCCTGACTAGCATCACACCTTGCCTAGGGCAAAGAATTTCGAGTTTAAATTTTTTTGATATTTTGAGATTTTTTGTTGACTACCCCCTTTGGTAAAAGTCCAGAATCCAAACTGGTGGAAAAATGATTTTTTTGGTCATATTCGAAGAGGATTTGTGTAAGACCCGGGGTCTTAAGAGGCGCCAGCCCATGCCACCTAGCCCTCTCAGGTCCGTTGTCCTCACTTGGAGCCTGAAAAGGAAGAGCTCTTATGACATGGGTAGGGCTTGAATCACTTATAAATCACTCCCAACATCCTTATGATATCCGATGTGGGATGGGGGTGTTACAATCTCCCCCACTTAAAGCACTGACGACCCCGTCAGGCCCAAGGGACTGCCCTCCGGGAGGAGCGTACCCGATCATACTGTCGGAATACCTCCGAGCCCAGAGTCGGCTCTGATACCATCTGTAAGACCCGGGGTCTTAAGAGGCGCCAGCCCATGCCACCTAGCCCTCTCAGGTCCGTTGTCCTCACTTGGAGCCTGAAAAGGAAGAGCTCTTATGACATGGGTAGGGCTTGAATCACTTATAAATCACTCCCAACATCCTTATGATATCCGATGTGGGATGGGGGTGTTACAATTTGTCAGGAGACATCCTTAGTAAAGTCGTAGACCTTGAAGTTAGCTTTCCAACAAGCTCTCAAATGGCCCGATCAGACCAATGCAGCTCTTGTTATGACCAAAATATCAAGCTCGTGACCATAACACCTATAGAAAGGTACACTACCTTCATTCGAGGGCCATTTGGGCATCTCAGGTCGTCCTTTCATGGACTTATCGCCTAACTACCATCACATCTTGCCTAGGGGAAAGAATTTTGGATTTTAAATTTTTTGAGATTTTGAGATTTATTGTGGACTGTCCCCCTTTGGAAAAAGTCAAGAATCCAAGCTGGTGGTAAAATGATTTTTTTGGACATCTTCGAAGAGAATTTGTCGGGAGACATCCACAATAAAGTCATAGGCCTTGAAGTTAGCTTTTCAACGAGCTCTCAAATGGCCCGATCAGACCAATGCATCTCTTGTTATGACCAAAATACCAAGCTCGTGTAAATAACACCTATAGAAAGGCACACTACCTTCATTCCGAGGCCATTTGGGCATCTCAGTTGGGTCTTTCATGGACCTATCGCCTAACTGGCATCAGACCTTGCCTAGGGAAAAGAATTTGGGGTTTTAAATTTTTTGAGATTTTGAGATTTTTTGTGGGCTACCCCCTTTGGAAAAAGTCGAGAATCCAAGCAGGTGGAAAAATGATTTTTTTGGACATCTTGGGGGAGGATTTCTCAGAAGACGTCCCCAATAAATTCGTAGGCCTTGAAGTTAGCTTTCCAACGAACTCTCAAATGGGCCGATCAGACCAACGCAACTCTTGTTATGACCAAAATATCAAGCTCGTGTCCATAACACCTATAGAACGATACATTACCTTCATTCCAGGGCCATTTGGGCATCTCAGGTGGGCCTTTCATGGACCTATTGCGTGACTAGCATCACTCACACCTTGCCTAGGGCAAAGAATTTAGGATTTTAAATTTTTTGAGATTTTTGGTGGTCTACCCCCTTTGGAGAAAGTCGAGAATCCAAGCTTGTGGAGAAATGAATTTTTTTAGACATCTTCGAGGAGGATTTCTCAAGAGATGTCCTCAGTAAAGTCGTAGGCCGTTAAGTTACCTTTCCAACGAGCTCTTAAATGGACCGATCAGAACAATGCACTATTGTTATGACCAAAGTACCAAGCTCGTGTCCATAACACTTATAAAAAGGCACACTACCTTCATTCCGAGGCCACATGTGCATTTTAGGTGGGCCTTTCATGGACCTATTGCCTAACAAGCATCAGACCTTGCCTAGGGCAAAGAATTTAGGGTTTTAAATTTTTTGAGATTTTGAGATTTTTTGTGGACAACCCTCTTTGGAAAAAGTCAAAAATCCAAGCTGGTGGAAAATGATTTTTTGGACATCTTCGAGGAGGATTTCTCAGAAGACGTCCTCAATAAATTCGTAGGCCTTGAAGTTAGCTTTCCAACGACCTCTCAAATGGCCCGATCAGACTAACGCAACTCTTGTTATGACCAAAATACCAAGCTCGTGTCCATAACACCTATAGATAGGCACACTACCTTCATTCCGGGGTCATTTGGGCATCTAAGGTGGGCCTTTCATGGACCTATTGCCTAACAAGCATCACACCATGCCTAGGGCAAAGAATTTGGGGTTTTAAATTTTTTAAGAATTTGAGATTTTTTATGGACTACCCCCTTTAGAAAAAGTCGAGAATCCAAGATGGTGGAAAAATAATTTTTTTTAGACATCTTCGAGGAGGATTTCTTAGGTGACGTCCTCAAAATCGTAGGCCTTGAAGTTAGCTTTCCAACGAGCTCTCAAATGGCCTAATCAGACCAACGCAGCTCTTGTTATGACCAAAATACCAAGCTCGTGTCCATAACACCTATAGAAAGACACACTACCTTCATTCTGGGGCCATTTGGGCATCACAGGTGGGCCTTTCATGGACCTATCGCCTAACTAGCATCAGACCTTTCATAGGGGAAAGAATTTTGGGTTTTAAATTTTTTAAGATTTAGAGATTTTTATGGACTATCCCCTTTATAAAAAGTCAAGAATTCAAGCGGGTGGAAAATATTTTTTTTTGGACATCTTCGAGGAGGATTTCTCAGGAGATGTCCTTAGTAAAGTCGTAGGCCTTGAAGTTAGCTTTCCAACGAGCTCTTAAATTGCCCGGTCAGACCAACGCAGCTCTTATTATGACCAAATTACCAAGCTCGTGTCCACAACACCTATAGAAAGGCACACTACCTTCATTCCGGGGCCATTTGGGCATCTCAGGTGGGTCTTTCATAGACCTATCGCCTAAGTAGCATCAGACTTTGCCTAGGGCAAAGAATTTAGGGTTTTAAATTTTTTGAGATTTTGAGATTTTTTGTGGACTACGCCCTTTGGAAAAAGTCGAGAATCCAAGCTGGTGGAAAAATGATTTTTTGGACATCTTCGAGGAGGATTTCTAAGGAGACGTCCTCAATAAAGTCTTAGGCCATGAAATTAGCTTTCCAAATAGCTCTCAAATGGCCCGATCAGGCAATCACAACTCTTGTTATGACCAAAATACCAAGCTCGTGTCCATAACACCTATAGAAAGGCACACTACCTTCATTCCGGGGCTATTTGGGCAACTCAGGTGGGGCTTTCATGGACTTATCGCCTAACTAGCATCACACCTTGCCTAGGGACAAGAATTTGGGGTTTTAAATTTTTTGAGATTTTGAGAATTTTTTTTTACTATCCCCTTTGGAAAAAGTCGAGAATCCAAGCTGGGGGATAAATGATTTTTTTGGACATCTTCGAGGAGGATTTCTCAGGAGACGTCCGCAGTAAAGTCGTAGGTCTTGAAATTATCTTTCCAACGAGCTCTCAAATGGCCCGATCAGACCAACACAGCTCTTGTTATGACCAAAATACCATGCTCGTGTCCATAACACCTATAGAAAGGCACACTACCTTCATTCCAGGGCCATTTGGGCGTCTCAGGTGGGCCTTTTATGGACTTATCGCCTAACTAGCACTACACCTTACCAAAGGCAAAGAATTTGGGGTTTTAAATTTTTTGAGATTCTGAGATTTTTTGTAGACTACCCGCTTTGGAAAAAGTCGAGAACCCAAGCGGGTGGAAAATGATGTTTTTGGACATCTTCAGGGAGGATTTCTTAGAAGACGTCCTAAGTAAATTCGTAGGCCTTGAAGGTAGCTTTCATACGAGCTCTCAAAAGGGTCGATCAGACCAACGCAATTGTTGTTATGACCAAAATACCAAGCTCGTGTCCATAATACCTATATAAAGGCACACTACCTTCATTTCGGGGCCATTTGGGTATCTCAGGTGGGCCTTTCATGGACCTATCACCTAACTAGCATCACACCTTCCCCCGTGCAAAGAATTTTGGGTTTTAAGTTTTTTGAGATTTTGAGATTTTTTGTGGAGATCTTCGAGGAGGATTTCTCTAAAGACGTCCTCGGTAAAGTCATAAGCCTTGAAGTTAGCTTTCCAACGAGCTCTCAAATGGCCCGATCAGACCAACGCAGCTCTTGTTATGACCAAAATACCAAGCTCGTGTCCATAACACCTATAGAAAGGCACACTACCTTCATTTCGGGGTCATTTGGGCATCTCAAATGGGCCTTTCATGGATCTATCGCCTAACTAGCATCACACCTTGTCTAGGGTAAAGAATTTTGGGTTTTAAATTTTTTGGAATTTTTTGTGGACTACCCCCTTTGGATAAAGTCGAGAAGCCAAGCTGGAGGAAAAATGATTTTTTTGGACATCTTCAAGGAAGATTTCTCAGGAGATATCCTTAGTGAAGTCGTAAGTCTTGAAGTTAGCTTTCCAACGAGCTCTCAAATGGCCCGATCAGACCAACACATCTCTTGTTATGACCAAAATACCAAGCTCGTGTCCATAACACCTATAGAAAGGCACACTACCTTCATTCCGGGGCCATTTGGGCGTCTCAGGTGGGCCTTTTATGGACTTATCGCCTAACTAGCATCACATGTTCCAAGGGTAAAGAATTTGGGGTTTTAAATTTTTTGAGGTTTTGAGATTTTTTTTAGACTACCCCCTTTGGAAAAAGTCGAGAACCCAAGCAGGTGGAAAAATGATTTTTTTGGACATCTTCAGGGAAGATTTCTCAGAAGACGTCCTCAGTAAATTCGTAGGCCTTGAAGTTAGCTATCCAACGAACTCTCAAATAGACCGATCAGACCAACGCAACTCTTGTTATGACCAAAATACCAAGTTCGTGTCCATAACACCTATAGATAGGCACACTACCTTCATTCCGGGGCCATTTGGGCATCACAGGTGTGCCTTTCATGGACCTATCGCCTAACTTGCATCACACCTTGCCTAGAGCAAAGAATTTGGGGTTTTAAATTTTTTTAAGATTTTGAGATTTTTTATGGACTACCCCGTTTAGAAAAAGTCGAGAATCCAAGCTGGTGGAAAAATGATTTTTTTGGACATCTTCGAGGAGGATTTCTCAGGTGATGTCCTCAAAGTCGTAGGCCTTGAAGTTAGCTTTCCAACGAGCTCTCAAATAGCCCGATCAAACCAACGCATCTATTGTTATGACAAAAATACCATGCTCGTGTCCATAACACCTATAAAAGGCACACTACCTTCATTCCGTGACCATTTTGGCATCTCAGGTGGGTATTTCATGGACCTATCACCTAACTAGCATAAGACCTTGCATAGGGCAAAGATTTTAGGGTTTTAAATTTTTTGAGATTTTTTTTGGACATCTTCGAGGAGGATTTCTCATAAGACATCCTTAGTAAAGTCGTAAGCCTTCAAGTTAGCTTTCCAACGAGCTCTCAATTGTCCCGATCAGACCAACACAGTTATTGTTATGACCAAAATACCAAGCTCGTGTCCATAACACCGATAAAAAGGCACACTACCTTCATTTCGTGGCCGTTTGGGCATCACAGGTGGGCATTTCATGGACCTATCGCCTAACTAGCATCACACCTTTCCTAGGGCAAAGAATTTGGGGTTTTAAATTTTTTAAGATTTTGAGATTTTTGTGGACTACCCCTTTGAAAAAATTCGAGAATCCAAGCTGGTGGAAAAATAATTTTTTTGGACATCTTCGAGGAGGATTTCTCAGGAGACGTCCGCAGTAAAGTCGTACGTCTTGAAATTAGCTTTCCAACGAGCTCTCAAATGGCCTGATCATACCAACGCAGCTCTTGTTATGACCAAAATACCAAGCTCGTGTCCATAACACCTATAGAAAGGCACACTACCTTCATTCCGGGGCCATTTTGGCGTCTCATGTGGGCCTTTTATGGACCTATCGCCTAACTAGCATCACAGCTTGCCTAGGGCAAAGAATTTGGGGTTTTAAATTTTTTGAGATTTTGAGATTTTTTGTGGACTACCCCCTTTTGAAAAAGTCGAGAATACAAGCAGGTGGAAAAATGATTTTTTTGGACATCTTCAAGAAAGATTTCTCAGATAACGTCCTCGGTAAATTCGTAGGCCTTGAAGTTAGCTTTCCAACGAGCTCTCAAATAGCTTGATCAGACCAACGCAACTCTTATTATGACCAAAATACCAAGCTCATGTCCATAACACCTATAGATAGGCACACTACCTTCATTCCGAAGCCATTTCGGGATCTCATGTGGGCCTTTCATGGACCTATCACCTAACTAGCATCACACCTTGCCTAGGGCAAAGAATTTTGGGTTTTAAATTTTTTAAGATTTTGAGATTTTTTATGGACTACCCCCTTTAGAAAAAGTCGAGAATCCAAGCTGGTGGAAAAAAGATTTTTTGGACATCTTCGAGGAGGATTTGTCAGGTGACGTGCTCAAAGTCGTAGGCTTTGAAGTTAGCTTTCAAACGAGCTCTCAAATGGCCCGATCAAACCAACGCAACTCTGGTTATGACCAAAATACCATGCTCGTGTTCATAACACCTATAGAAAGGCACACTACCTTCATTCCGGGGCCATTTTGGCATCTCAGGTGGGCCTTTCATGGACCTAACGCCTAACTAGCATCAGACCTTGCGTAGGGCAAAGAATTTAGGGTTTTAAATTTTTTGAGATTTTGAGATTTTTTGTGGACATCTTCGAGGAGGATTTCTCATGAGACATCCTTAGTAAAGTCGTAAGCCTTCAAGTTAGCTTTCTAACGAGCTCTCAAATGGCCTGATAAGACCAACACAGCTGTTGTTATGACCAAAATACCAAGCTCGTGTCCATAACACCTATAGAAAGGCACACTACCTTAATTCCGAGGCCATTTGGGCATCACAGGTGTGCCTTTCATGAACCTATTGCCTAACTAGCATTAGACCTTTCCTAGGTCAAAGAATTTGGGGTTTTAAATTTTTTAAGATTTTGAGATTTTTTTTGGACTACCCCCTTTATAAAAAGTCAAGAATCAAAGCTGGTGCAAAAAAAATATTTTTTTGGACATCTTCGATGTGGATTTTTCAGGAGACGTCCTTAGTAAAGTCGTAGGCCTTGAAGTTAGCTTTCCAACGAGCTCTAAAATGGCCCGATCAAACCAACACAACTCTTTTTATGACCAAAATGCCAAGCTCGTGTCCATAACACCTATGGAAAGACACACTACCTTCATTCCGGGGCCATTTGGGCATCTCAGGTGGGCCTTTAATGGACCTATCGCCTAACTAGCATCAGACCTTGCCTAGGGCAAAGAATTTGGGGTTTTAAATTTTCTGAGATTTTGAGATTTTTCGCTGACTACCCCCTTTGGAAATAGTCGAGAATCCAAGCTGGTGGAAAATGATTTTTTGGACATCTTCAATGAGGATTTCTAAGGAGACATCTTCAGTAAAGTCGTAGGCCATGAAATTATCTTTCCAACGAGCTCTCAAATGGCCCAATCAGACCAACGCAGCTCTTGTTATGACCAAAATACTAAGCTCGTGTCTGTAACACCTATAGAATGGTACACTACCGTCATTACGAGGCCATTTGGTCATCTCAAACAGGTTTTTCATGGACCTATCGCCTAATTAGCATCACACCATGCCTAGGGCAAAGAATTTGAGGTTTTAAATTTTTTGAGGTTTTGAGATTTTTAGTGGACTACCCCATTTGGAAAAAGTCGAGAATCCAAGCCAGTGGAAAAATGATTTTTTGGACATCTTTGAGGAGGATTTCTCAGGAGACGTCATCAGTAAAGTCGTAGGCCTTGATGTTAGCTTTCCAACGAGCTCTCAAATGGCCTGATCCACCAACGGAGCTCTTGTTATGACCAAAATACCAAGCTCATGTCCGTAACACCTATAGAAAGGCCCACTACTTTCATACCATGGCAATTTAGGCATCTCAGTTGGGCATTTCATAGACTTCTCGTCTAACTAGAATCACACCATGCCTAGGGCAATGAATTTGGGGTTTTAAATTTTCTGAGATTTTGAAATTTTTCGTTGAGTACCCCCTTTGGAAAAAGTCAAGAATCCAAGGTAGTGGAAAAATGATTTTTTTTGGACATCTTTGAGGAGGATTTCTATGGAGACTCGTAGGCCTTGAAGTTATCTTTCCAACGAGCTCTCAATTGGCCCGATCAGACCAACGCAACGCTTGTTATGACCAAAATACCAAGCTCGCGTCCATAACACCTATACAAAGGCACACTACCTTCATTCCGGGGCCATTTGGGCATCTCAGGTGGGCCTCTCATGGACCTATCGCCTATATTGCATCACACCATGCCTAGGGCAAAGAATTTGGGGTTTTAAATTTTTTGAGATTTATAGTGGACTACCCCCTTTGAAAAAAGTCGAGAATTCAAGCTGGTGAAAAAATGATATTTTTTTCGACATCTTCCAGGAGGATTTCTAAGGAGACGTTCTTAGTAAAGTCGTAGGCCTTGATGTTAGCTTTCCAACGAGCTCTCAAACGGCCCGATCAGACCAACGCAGCTCTTGTTATGACCAAAATACCAAGCTCGCGTCCATAATACCAATAGAAAGGCACACTACCTTCATTCCGGGGCCGTTTGGGTATCTCAGGCAGGCCTTTCATGGACCTATCGCCTAACTAGCATCACACCATACCTAGGGTAAAGAATTTGGGGTTTTAAATTTTTTGAGATTTTGAGATTTTTCGATTTTTCGTGGACTACCCCATTTGGAAAAAGTCGACAATCCAAGCTTTTGGAAAAATGATTTTTTTTTTTGACATCTTCGAGTAGGATTTTTTAAGTGACGTCATCAATAAAGTCGTTGGCCTTGATATTAACTTCCAAGCGAGCTCTCAAATGGCCCCATCAGGCAAACGCAACTCTTGTTATGACCAAAATACCAAGCTCGTGTTCGTAACACCTATAGAAAGGCACACTACCTTCATTCCGGGGCCATTTGGGCATCTCAGGTGGGCCTTTCATGGACCTATTGCCTATATAACATCACACCATTCCTAGGGCAAAGAATTTGGGGTTTTAAATTTTTTGAGATTTTGAGATTTTTCGTGGACTACCCCCTTTGGAAAAAGTCGAGAGTCCAAGATGGCGGAAAAATGATTTATTAGGACATCTTTGAGGAGGATTTCTCAGAAGACGTACTCAGTAAAGTCGTAGGCCTTGAAGTTAGCTTTCCAACGAGCTCTCAAACGGCCCGATCAGACTAACGCAGCTCTTGTTATGACCAAAATACCAAGCTCGCGTTCGTAATACCTATAGGAAGGCACACTAACTTCATTCCGGGGCCGTTTGGGCATCTCAGGTAGGCCTTTCATGGACCTATCGCCTAACTAGCATCACACCATGCCTATGGCAGAGAATTTGGGGTTTTAAATTTTTTTGAGATTTTTCTATTTTTCTTGGACCACCCCCTTTGGAAAAAGTCGAGAATCCAAACTGGTGGAAAAATGATTTTTTTTACATCATTGAAGAGGATTTCTCATGAGAAGTCCTCAGTAAATTTGATGGCATTGAAGTTAGCTTTCCAACGAGCTCTCAAATGGCCCGATCAAACCAACGCAGCTCTTGTTATAGCCAAAATACCAAGCTCGTGTTCGTAACACCTATATAAAGGCACACTACCTTCATTCCTGGGCCATTTGGGCATCTCAGGCGTGCCTTTCATAGACCTATCGCTTAACTAGCATCACACCATGCATAGGGCAAAGAATTTGGGGTTTTAAATTTTTTGAGATTTTGTGATTTTTCGTGGACTACCCCCTTTGGAAAAAGTCGAACATCCAAGCTGGTGGAAAACTGATTTTTTTGGACATCTTCTAGGAGGATTTCTCAAGAGACGTCCTCAATAAAGTCGTAGGCCTTGATGTTAGCTTTCCAAAGAACTCCTAAATGGCCCGATCAGCCCAACGAAGCTCTTGTTATGACCAAAATACCAAGCTCGTTTCCGTAACACCTATAGAAAGGCACGCTATCTTCATTTTGGGGCCATTTGGGCATCTCAGGTGGGCCTTTCAAGGACCTATCGCATAACTAGCAACACACCATGACTAGGGCAATGAATTTGAGGTTTTAAATTTTCTGAGATTTTGAGATTTTTCGTGGACTTCCCTCTTTGGAAAAAGTCGGGAATCCAAGCCGGTGGAAAATGATTTTTAGAAGATGTCCTCAGTAAAGTTGACGGCCTTAAAATTAGCTTTCCAACGAGCACTCAAATGGCCCGATCAGACCAACGCAGCTCTTGTTATGACCAATATACCAAACGTGTGTCCGTAACAACTATAGAAAGGCACACTACCTTCAATCCTGTGCCATTTGGGCATCTCAGGCGGTTCTTTTATGGACCTATCGCCTAACTAGCATTACACCATGCATAGGGCAAAGAATTTGGGGTATTAAATTTTCTGAGATTTTAAGATTTTTCGTGGGCATCCAATATGGCGGAAAATGATTTTTTTGGAAATTTTCGAGGTGGATTTCTCAGAAGACGTCCTCAGTAAAGTTGTAGGCCTTGAAGTTAGCTTTTCAACGAGTTTTCAAATGGCCCGATCAGACCAATGCAACTCTTATTATGACCAAAATACCAAGCTCGCATCCGTAACACCTATCGAAAGGCAAACTACCTTCATTTCGCGGCCATTTGGGCATCTCAGGTGGGCCTTTAATGGATCTATCGCCTAACTACCATCACACCATAACTAGGGCAAAGAATTTGGGGTTTTAAATTTTCTGGGATTTTGAGATTTTTCGTGGACTACCCCTTTTGGAAAAAGTTGAGAATCAAAGCTGGTGGAAAAATGATTTTTTTGGACATCTTCGAGGTGGATTTCTCAAGAGACGTCCTAAGTAAAGTCGTAGGCCTTGAAGATAGCTTTCCAACGAACTCCCAAGTGGCCAAATCTGGCCAACGCAGCTCTTGTTATGACCAAAATACCAAGCTCACGTCCGTAACACCTATACAAAGGCACACTACCTTCATTCCGGGGCCATTTGGGCATCTCAGGTGGGCCTCTCATGGACCTATTGTCTATATTGCATCACACCATGCCTAGGTCAAAGAATTTGGGGTTTTAAATTTTTTGATATTTTGAGATTTTTCGTGGACTTCCCCCTTTGGAAAAAGTCGAACATCCAAGCTGGTGGAAAAATGATTTTTTTGGACATCTTCTAGGAGGATTTCTCAAGAGACGTCCTCAATAAAGTCATAGGCCTTGATGTTAGCTTTCCAAAGAACTCCCAAATGGCCCGATCAGCCCAACGAAGCTCTTGTTATGACCAAAATACCAAGCTCGTTTCCGTAACACGTATAGAAAGGCACGCTATCTTCATTTTGGGGCCATTTGGGCATCTCAGGTGGGCCTTTCAAGGACCTATCACCTAACTAGCAACACACCATGACTAGGGCAATGAATTTGGGGTTTTAAGTTTTCTGAGATTTCGAGATTTTTCGTGGACTACCCTCTTTGGAAAAAGTCGGGAATCCAAGCTGGTGGAAAATGATTTTTAGAAGATATCCTCAGTAAAGTTGACGGCCTTGAAATTAGCTTTCCAACGAGCACTCAAATGGCCCGATCAGACCAACGCAGCTCTTGTTATGACCAATATACCAAGCGCGTGTCCGTAACAACTATAGAAAGGTACACTACCTTCAATCCTGGGCCGTTTGGGCATCTCAGGTGGTTCTTTTATGGACCTATCGCCTAACTAGCATTACACCATGCATAGGGCAAAGAATTTGGGGTATTGAATTTTCTGAGATTTTAAGATTTTTCGTGGGCATCCAATATGGCGGAAAATGATTTTTTTGGAAATTTTTGAGGTGGATTTCTCAGAAGACGTCCTCAGTAAAGCCGTAGGCCTTGAAGTTAGCTTTTCAACGAGCTCTCAAATGGCCCGATCAGACCAATGCAACTCTTGTTATGACCAAAATACCAAGCTCGCGTCCGTAACACCTATCGAAAGGCAAACTACCTTCATTTCGCGGCCATTTAGGCATCTCAGGTGGGCCTTTAATGGACCTATCGCCTAACTACCATCACACCATGCCTAGGGCAAAGAATTTGGGGTTTTAAATTTTCTGGGATTTTGAGATTTTTCGTGGACTACCCCCTTTGGAAAAAGTTGAGAATCAAAGCTGGTGGAAAAATGATTTTTTTGGACATCTTCGAGGAGGATTTCTCAAGAGATGTCCTGAGTAAAGTCGTATGCCTTGAAGATAGCTTTCCAACGAACTCCCAAGTGGCCAAATCTGGCCAACGCAACTCTTGTTATGACCAAAATACCAAGCTCACGTCCGTAACACCTATACAAAGGCACACTACCTTCATTCCGGGGCCATATGGGCATCTCAGGTGGGCCTCTTATGGACATATCGCCTATATTGCATCACACCATGCCTAGGTCAAAGAATTTGGGGTTTTAAATTTTTTTAGATTTTGAGATTTTTCGTGGACTACCCCCCTTTGGAAAAAGTCGAGAGTCCAAGCTGGTGGAAAAATAATTTTTTCGGACATCTTCGAGGAGGATTTCTCAGGAGACATACTCAGTAAAGTCGTAGACATTGAAGTTAACTTTCCAACGAGCTCTCAAATGGCCTGATCAGACAAACGCAGCTCTTGTTATGACCAAAATATCAAGCTCGTGTTCGTAACACCTATAGAAAGGCATACTACCTTCATTCCTGGGCCGTTTGGGCATCTCATGCGGGCCTTTCATGGAACTATCGCCTATATTGCATCACACTATGCATAGGGCAAAGAATTTGGGGTTTTAAATTTTCTGAGATTTTGATATTTTTCGTGGACTACCCCTTTGGAAAAAGTCGAACATCCAAGCTGGTGGAAAAATGAGTTTTTTGTACATCTTCGAGGAGGATTTCTCAAGAGACCTCAATAAAGTCGTAGGCCTTGATGTTAGCTTTCCAAAAAACTCTCAAATGGCCCGATCAGATCAACGGGGCTCTTGTTATGACCAAAATACCAAGCTCATGTCCGTAACACCTATAGAAAGGCACACTACCTTCATTCTGGGGCCATTTGGGCATCTCAGGTGGGCCTTTCATGGACCTATCGCCTAACTAGCAACACACCATGACTAGGGCAATGAATTTGGGGTTTTAAATTTTCTGAGAGTTTGAGATTTTTCGTGGACTATCCTCTTTGGAAAAATTCGGGAATCCAAGCTGGTGGAAAAATTATTTTTTTGGATATCTTCGAGGAGGATTTCTCAGAAGACGTCCTCAGTAAAGTTGATGGCCTTGAAGTCAGGTTTCCAACGAGCTCTCAAATGGCACGATTAGACCAATGTAGCTCTTGTTTTGACCAAAATACCAAGCTCGTGTCCGTAACACCTATTGAAAGGCACACTACCTTCATTCCTGGGCCATTTGGGCATCTCAGGTGGTTCTTTCATGGATCTATCGCCTAACTAGCATTACACCATGCCTAGGGCAGAGAATTTGGGGTATTAAATTTTCTGAGATTTTGAGATTTTTCGTGGGCATCCAAGATGGCGGAAAAATGATTTTTTTGGAAATTTTAAAGGCGGATTTCTCAGGAGACGTCCTTAGTAAAGTCGTAGGCCTTGAAGTTAACTTTTCAACGAGCTCTCAAATGGCCCGATCAGACCAATGCAGCTCTTGTTATGACCAAAATACCAAGGTCGCGTCCGTAACACCTATAGAAAGGCACACTACCTTCATTCCGGGGCCATTTGGGCATCTCAGGTGGGCCTTTAATGGACCTATCGCCTAACTACCATCACACCATGCCTATGACAAAGAATTTGTGGTTTTTAATTTTCTGAGATTTTGAGATTTTTCGTGGACTGCCTCCTTTGGAAAAAGTTGAGAATCCAAGCTGGTGGAAAAATGATTTTTTTGGACATCTTCGAGGAGGATTCTCAGGAGACATCCTTAGTAATGTCGTAGGCCTTGAAGATAGCTTTCCAACGAAATCCCAAATGGCCCGATCAGACCAACGCAACTCTTGTTATGACCAAAATACCAAGCTCACGTTCGTAATACCTATAGAAAGGCACACTACCTTCATTCCGGGGCCATTTGGGCATCTTGGGTGGGTTTTTCATAGACCTATCGCCTATATAGCATCACACCATACTTAGGGCAAAGAATTTGGGGTTTTAAATTTTTTGAGATTTTGAGATTTTGAGATTTTTTGTGAACTACCCTTTTTGGAAAAAGTCGAGAATTCAAGCTGGTGGAAAAATGATTTTTTTGGACATCTTCGAGAAAGATTTCTCATAAGACGTCCTCAGTAAAGTCATAGGCCTTGAAGTTAGCTTTTCAACGAGCTCTCAAATGGCCCGATCAAACCAATGCAACTCTTGTTATGACTAAAATACCAAGGTCGCGTCCGTAACACCTATAGAAAGGCACACTACCTTCATTCCGGGGCCATTTGGGCATCTCAGGTGGGCCTTTAATGGACCTGTCGCCTAACTACCATCACACTATGCCTATGGCAAAGAATTTGTGGTTTTTAATTTTCTGAGATTTTGAGATTTTTCGTGGACTACCCCCTTTGGAAAAAGTTGAGAATCCAAGCTGGTGGAAAAATGATTTTTTTGGACATCTTCGAGGAGGATTCTCAGGAGACGTCCTTAGTAATGTCGTAGGCCTTGAAGATAGCTTTCCAACGAACTCCCAAATGGCCCGATCAGACCAACGCAGCTCTTGTTATGACCAAAATATCAAGCTCACGTTCGTAACACCTATAGAAAGGCACACTTCCTTCATTCCGGGGCCATTTGGGCATCTTGGGTGGGTTTTTCATGGACCTATCGCCTATATAGCATCACACCATACCTAGGGCAAAGAATTTGGGGTTTTAAATTTTTTGAGATTTTGAGATTTTTTGTGGACTACCCCTTTTGGAAAAAATCGAGAATTCAAGCCGGTGGAAAAATGATTTTTTTGGACATCTTCGAGGAAGATTTCTCAGAAAACGTCCTCAGTAAAGTCGTAGGCCTTGAAGTTAACTTTTCAACGAGCTCTCAAATGGCCCGATCAAACCAATGCAGCTCTTATTATGACCAAAATTTCAAGCTCGCGTCCGTAACACCTATAGAAAGGCACACTACCTTCATTCCTGGGCCATTTGGGCATCTCAGGCTGGTCTTTTATGGACCTATCGCCTAACTAGCATCACACCATGCCTAGGGCAAAGAATTTGGAGTTTTAAATTTTCTGAGATTTTGAGATTTTTCGTGGACTACCCCCTTTAGAAAAGGTCGAGAATCCAAGCTGGTGGAAAAATTATTTTTTTAGACATATTCGAGGAGGATTTCTTAGGAGACGTACTCAGTAAAGTCGTAGGCCTTGAAGTTAGTTTTCCAACGAGCTCTCAAATGGTCTGATCAGTCCAACGTAACTCTTGTTATGACCAAAATATCAAGCTCGCGTCCGTAACACCTATAGGAAGGCACACTACCTTCATTCCAGGGTCATTTGGGCATCTCATGTGGGCTTTTCATGGACCTATCGCCTAACTAGTATCACACCTTGTCTAGGGGAAGGAATTTGGAGTTTTGAATTTTTTGAGATTTTGTGATTTTTCGTGAACTACCCTCTTTGGGAAAAGTCGAGAATCCAAGCTGGTGGAAAAATAATTTTTTTGGACATCTTCGAGGAGGATTTCTCATGAGACGTTTATATTGAAAATATATTTAAAATATTAATTATTTTTAGCTATTGTAAATATATTTTTTTTAGAGTCAATACATTGAGATTTAGGAAATCTTTTCCAGTGTAATTTCTTAACATATGTCTTTGAGCATAAGTTATAAAGATCGAAAATAAAATTAATTATTTTAAATGGGACCAAATTAATAAATAAATAAAATTAATTAATTGATCAATTGTACTAGTTTTAAAGAGAAGTCGTTACGTAACTAAGACAACTTTTTATTTGATAATGATTAATCCAACTTCATTATGAATTTATTTTCTATATTTCATAAAAAATTGTCAACAAAAAATAAGAATGAGTTTTAATAAGAGGGAAAAAAGGAACTAGCAAAATTATTTAACCTTAGATTAAGCAATTGACATAATTGATGCCTCGAAAGATAGAATTTCACATGGAGATCGATTTGTAGAGTGAATTTGAAGATAGTGTTAACAAAATTGCTTATCACGATAGCAATATCGATCAACTCCCCCACCAACCGCCTCGTTCCCTTTTGACTTCCATTAATTAGTAACACATTTTCTTGATTTTTAAGAGCATATGCAATGACTTTTCCATTTGATTGATATATGGAATTTTGGATAATTTTGAGCTTTATTTTAGTTTAAAATGATTTTTCTCTTACAGTAGGCAGACAAACAGTAGAATGTCTTGGTAAGACAAGGCTCATTCATGATCATTCTTATGGTTGATGTTAATTAAGTCCTCATGTAAGAGGAGACTTGACAAATTACAACTATTTCTACATTTAGCAATATAACCATCTGCTGCATTTGATTCTAAAGCAATGTCAGAATTCAATGATACCGAAGTTTCTTCTCGCTATATTAATCTTCTCGATTGTTCTGCAAATCTCCCAATCAATCTTGGTACCATCTTTTATCGCAATTACAACTTTCAAACTATCACCTTCAATACTTACTTTTGTTACTCTTTTCTCTATAGTTCGTTGGACGCCCAAGCAGAACGCATCCGCTTCCGTGCTTCCATCAGAAGGATAGATCCCGAACTTCTTCTCTGTTGAAAGATGTCGATCACTTGCCTCATACTGTCCCTAATGATGCCCCGAAAATGGAAATCATTAGGGGCTTAGTTTAAAAGGATTTATAGAGTAAGTTTGAAGTTCAATGTTTCTTATTTGTTTAAGCTAAAACAAAAATTATTTAGAAAATATAATTAAATTATGAAAGGTCTTCGATAACTTTTGATATGCTACTTCAAATTTAGAACTTAATTCCCATCTAAAATGTTTTTAATTAATAACTCAAACTAGTAGCAAAAATATTGCATTTAAATACAAAAAAAAACCCTTATTGATAATAGAACATTAAATTCACTATGGATATGCGTTTTAGTTCTCAAAGTATGTTTATCTCATCGATATGTTTGGTTTCATTTATTATATTGTATATATACATAAGTGACTACGTCCATCATCCAAGTAAAAAATTATATTTGTCTCATGGATGTATGTATTTTATATTTTATGTACAAAATTCGAATTATTCTATACATAAAACATGTGAAGAGACATGTTTTTCCTCCCTTATTAGATCATCTTATCCGATGCAAAATGGATCATCAATGGTTTCAAGGGGAAAAAAAATATTTCTTCATGATATTGTCGTGTTCTCAAAACTTGAAGTTCTCGTAGGATCAAGTTGGGCTACAAAAGGGGGAAACATCCAATATGAAAGTTCGAAAACAAGTTAGAGTGGAGTGTACAACATCGACTATAATGAAAAGCTATTAATAAGATATAAAATAGGGTAAAATCCTATATTTTAATTTGACTAATAACTCCAATCTATCTATCTATATCTATATATTAATTAAAACCAAAGCTTCTGTGTCACGTGTCGCATCCTCGTGCGCCGTTATTTTTGGCAATATCTATTATATATATAATTTTATTTTTCATTTACAAATAGCTTTTTTCCATATAACCTATTTTTGTCAACTAGATATTCCCCCATCTATTTTCTATAGATTTTTTATTTTATAATTTATAAACTTGATATATAGATACCTTCTTTCCCTCATTTTATATCGTATCTTCTATATTATATATGTCTTGATTCAACATCTATTTTATATATATTTTTAAATTTATTATTTAGAAATAACTTTTTTTTTCCAATATTTATTTGATGTATTCATATAACATATTTTTGATATATTCATATAATCCTGACACTCAGTAATCCGAATAAATTATATCGATGCAAATGAAACAAATGAATACGGATAACTTTGAATGCATTTACCCTATACTATGTAATATCCATATATATATAGAGAGAGAGAGAGGTTGGATCCCGTGTAAGCAACCCTTACGGTGTAATTTGTGAGCAGAGAAATTATTCGTAGGTACCAAGCGATTATTCGTGTATAATAATATAATTATTCGTATGTATGAACAAATGTAATTATTCGTATGCAACAAAGGATTATTCATATGTATGTACATACGAATAATCACTTGGTACCTATGAATAATGTCACTGTTCACAAGTTACTTTTAATCTCATCTGTTTGATCTTCTTAATCCGACGCTCCAGATTTGCTCACAAATTACACAGTAAGACTTGCTTACACATGATCTATCCTCTCTCTCTCTGTATATATATATATATATCAATTGTGTAGCTACTAACTATAGATGTTTATATATCAAATATTTTAAAGATGAAGATAAACATGTAGAGAGAAGGTTCTCCCTTCTCTCTAGTTTCTTAATTAATGGTATGGTTATCCAATTTTTTTTTTCTTATTTTCTCATTCGTTTACATCACTTTTCGATAGTAACTTTATTCTCAACCAATAAAAATGAGAAGGTTGTTTCCATACCATTGAGGAGTTGGTCCAATTTGAATTAATCTTTTATGGAGCAATTTAGAAAGAACAACACTACTATTTTGAAGTAGCCATGCTTCCTAACTTATCTGATCGAATCTAGTCTTATCTCCTTCTCATCTCGGAGAGATATGTAAATAAGGTGAAGAATTAGAGTGTAGAAGACATGTTATATCACATGAGAATGTTTTGAACAAAGATCGAATCTTTCTAATATCCGACCTACTTTAAATGTTCACCTAGTCAAATCACTAATATTTCATAAAAATTTACACTTTTATTCACCGATTAATGAAATACGACCAATCCATCGTTCTTTTTTCCTTCGATTGTATGAGGTTTTCAACCATATTTTCATTTACGATGAAACTTGCTGATTTCCATCTCTCTTAATCACTTGGTATGAAAATCATATATATGAAAACCCTATTTACCCGATCCATTTGATTACTTGTGAATGATGATGCATCAAATTTGAGTAAAAGGATTGATCCATAATTGATGGATTGAGTGAAGCAAATTACCAAGTGAATCAAATGATAAATTGAAATTATCTACCCACAAACTGTTCAATTTCCATTCCTACCTCACCACATTATTTTCTAGGGCTATTATATGAACCAAGTAGCTCGAGTTTGACTTGAGCTCAACTCGATAAAAGCTCAAATCGAGTTCGTTCATTTTATAAACAAGCCGAATATGAGCACATTTTGAAGCTCGGTTCAAAGCTGCTTACTTGATATAAGCTCGAATAACTCGAGTTTTATAAGCAAACCGAGTTGCTTAATGCTAAAAAAAAAGCTCGAATCAAGCTCGTTTATTTCTCAAACGAGCCGATTATGAGCACATTTTCTAGCTCGAGTTCAAATTTAGATTTGAGTCGAGAGTCGAACTCGACTCGTTTCTAAACAAAATTAATATGAACAAGCAATACTTAACTAATTCGCCTCGAATACGAATCTTTCCAACTGGGGTGGCAGTAAATGTAATTTTTTTTAGCTGATCTAAGGCCCTTTTTTTTTACCTACTATGGGGGCCCACCAACATGATAAAAACCAGTGGCGGTGGGTGAGTGTGGGGAGGGTGGTTGGGCTTGGGCCTCTTTCCTTTTTCTCCTCTTTGTGGGTTT
This sequence comes from Persicaria maculosa, assembly GCA_963922045.1. Taxonomy (NCBI): domain Eukaryota; kingdom Viridiplantae; phylum Streptophyta; class Magnoliopsida; order Caryophyllales; family Polygonaceae; genus Persicaria; species Persicaria maculosa. The sequence goes on from OY998260.1 coordinate 70,568,341, forward strand.
TTTTTTTTTTTTTTTTTTTTTGGGTCTTTAGGAAGATCAGAAAAAAATAAAAAAAAATAAAAATCTCATTTTTAGCTGAACCAGAAAAACTCTCTCACTGGACTCACGTTGTACGATGGAGGGAGGAACAACAATGGTGACCGATCAGGAAATAGCCAAAGGGGTCGAGACCCTCCTCCGTCAGTCCCCCGCCAACGCCGTCGACTCACTAAACGGCGTCGTTCAGCAGCTCGGCGCCCGCTTCGGCCAAGACCTCTCCCACAAAACCGCCCTCATCCACCGGGTGATCTCTCACTACTACCAGTACCCTCCGCCTCCTCCGGTGACCCCCCAGAGCCTCCCTCCCCAATTCCTCAACATCAACCAGCAGTTCCTCCCCTCTCACTTCGCCGTTAACCTCCCCGCCGGCTTCCGTGGCCCCTTCTCCCCTCCTCCGCCGTCGCCATCCCCGCCGGTGCAGGTTGCTCCTCAGCTTCAGCAACCGCCGCCTCCGCCGAAGAATGCCGCTTCCGCCGGGAAAGCGCCCAAGGAAAGGTGTGGCCTTTAATTCGAAATTTGTTTTTTTTTTTAGCAATTTGAATACAAGGGGATTTTAGGGTTTTGTCCTGTCTGTGATTAGTTGCTTTCAAAAGGGGATTTTTTTTTTCGCCCCCGATGTTTATTCTCTTTGCCTAATTGCATTGATTCAATCTCCTGCTTGGAAATAGTGAACTCTTTTTTCTAGGCATTTCAATCTGACTTCCTTTAATACTGAAATTTAATTCCTCCTGTAGAGTATAGGAAGGGTTCTGTTCATGTTTAATTCATCCCTGTAACTTGTTTTGAGTTTGGAGCTTGAATTGCCTTATCCTTGTTGCTGCTTTCTTTATGTTAGGGGTAGGTAGAGGTCATAAATTTTTACCACCTCATTACCTTTTCCCCCTTTTAATGTGATGAAATTCAGCTTCAAATGCACTTATACATGCTTACATGGAGTTTGGTTGTGATTGAAGAATGGGTTTAAAAGGTCTGTTTGGAAATTGGAGATGATTTTGGGTGTTTGTTTAGATTTATGAATCAGATGAGGAGATGCTGAATGAGAAGCTTGTTCCGCGAAACGGGGTTCCGGGTTGTTTTGGGATGAGGTTTCATAATTAAGGAAACACAAAACATACTTAGGTATGGGGTTTTGGTTCTCGAAGGCCATTCATGAAGGCTAAAACCCCGTATGTCATCCAAGTTCACCTTAGAATTGTAGATCCACAGCTTTTGAGATCTGTCTATTGCCTCTATAAACATATTTTGCATAGTTTGATGAATACATTTGAAGATCTTCCTATAACGGTCTTGTAAAAATGTACACACGTCTTGAGATTTTGTAGGACTAGACTGTACAATTGTACATGATGATACTCAATATGTAGAGACTGGAATGGTATGAAATACATGTCGAGGATATGTGTTACCTGAAATAGTTGTTTTGAATTTTATGCATTTCTTCGGCCGAGGGAATGGATGATTGATTGAGGTTTTGTGAGCTATTACATGTCTTGGGGTGTCCAAGATTAAATTTAATTCTTGGGCAAACTACCAAAGTCCAAACCACCCATAGTTTAGCCCACTTTGCACCAAACTCTGCTTTATAACCAAAAATCACATTTGACCACTTTTTTTGAAGTGTTGAATTGCTCGATTAACGATTTGCTTTCTGCATATTATCAGCCTGATATGTGATTGATGTTCCCTTTTACACCTGTATACAGTGGTCAGGCTGGAACGAAAAGAAGAGGCGGTGCTGGGGGCCTTAACAAGGTGTGTGGCGTCTCACCAGAACTACAGGCTGTTGTCGGCGAATCTGCCCTACCGAGGACAGAGGTTATTTACTCCGATAACTAAATGTTTTCTCAGTTATAATTAACATACAATCTCAGAATAGTTTTGGCCTGAGGACTCATGGTGACACACAAAGCTACTTTCTTGTTTCAGATTGTGAAGCAGCTGTGGGCATACATAAGGAAAAACAACCTTCAGGATCCGAGTAACAAAAGGAAGATTATCTGCGATGACGCCCTGCGTGCAGTCTTCGAGATAGATAGCACGGACATGTTTAAGATGAACAAGTTGCTATCTAAGCATATCCATTCGCTGGAGTCTCCAAGTATGTCATTGAACATTTTAGATCAATATTTCCTGCTTGGAATTTACTTTAAACTTTTTAAGAAATTTGCCTTTTTTGTTCATGCGATTGCTATTGTAATTAGAGTAAAACTTAATTTTCCATACCGACGTACAGAGGAGTCTGCTTCATCAAAACGATTGAAGATTGACAGTGAAAGTTCTGCTGAAAATCCTGATTCTGCTACCACTTTATTTACAATTTCTGAACCATTGGCGATGTTTTTGGGCACCGGGAAAAAAGAAATGCTCAAGTCAGAGGCCACCCAGTATATATTGGAGTACATAAAAGTTAACCAGTTGGAGGTCAGTAGCGTACTCTAAACTTCTGGCATCTCTTAATTTTACTTCGGGTTGCCAACAGAACAATTCAAATCTTTCTGTCATGTTATCTTGCGCAATGCTGTCCTATGGCTTGCGATTTTCGACTCATAACCCTTTTTTGCATTCAGGATCCTAATACGACAACAGTTATGTGCGACTTAAAGCTGAGAGAACTCTTCGGCTGTGAAAGCATCCACATCTCTGATGTACCCGACATGGTAGCTCGCCATCATTTATCCAGGAGTTAATTATCAACACTATTGCTAACTGGTAAGTTTTTCCTTCATCTCATTCCCTACATGTGTTTGACCCAATCTGCTGGTGTTCGGGTTGCATAAAACTGATGCAGAAACGCTGTTGCTTTTATGCAGATCGAAATTGGGGGTGTAGTCGTTCGTTCGGGCCTAGTGTTTTACGGTAAGAATAGGCAAATAGGTTTCTTCTGTTTCTTTGTGCAGGACTGTAATTGTTATTGTGAAGTTCCTGACAAAACTGGGTTTCTTTTGTTAGTATTTACTGCTAAGAATGTAAAGCTTGTCACTCACCCTTTTATTAGCCACGGCCGCCGCCGCGGCGTTTTGGGTTCAAGCTCTGTTGACATATATGTATGGCTTAGATGAAAACTGCAAACGCTGAGAATCACTAATCCTGTTAGTGTTGATTGTGATTCAGGAATCATGATGATGAAAGTATATATAGTTCTACTTTGCTTGGTTTGTGTCTTTGGTTTCAGTTATGATGACATTTTGGACCATTTTGGTTGGTTACGTTGAATCAAAGGCAAATGAAGTGTGGCAAAGGTTGAGTGGATATATATATTTTTTTTATGAGAAAGGTTGAGTGGATATGATTACTGTCTTGAAATTGGTGATTTTTTTTATAGCTTTTTGAAGAAAAAAAGCTATGATTCTGATATTATATAACTTTAAATAAAATTAATATAAGATTTTAGTTTAATTAGTTTTTAAAATCTAAGCTTTTTAATATTTATTCACCCAAGTTTTTCGGATCTTTTGTTTTTTTTATTCATAAGTTTTCATCAGCCTACCAAACATCATACTAGCTTATAAATCAATATTTAACACAAATATTGATTTGACTAAATTCTGTTTCTGACCCAAAGTGGCCTAATATTTGTTTATTTTGTGTACATAAAGACTATAAGAGGCCGATAAAATCAGTCATTAAAATAAAATTAGTAGATGGATAAGCCTTCATAAAAATAAAAGACAAATACAAAAAATAAATGCCAATAAATAAGAACAAATAAAGGAATTATGGAGGGTAAAAAAAGTCAGTTGAAAATTTTAAATTTCAACTGATTTATGGAGATAAATCTAAATTAGGAAACATGCATCTATATATATCTTCTATATACATATACTAAAGTCGATGCATATCGTCCTACGTGGCACGTTGTGGTTGATTCTAGGATAAAAATTCCTATGTGGCGCGTTGTGGTTTATTCTATGATAAAAATTAATAAAATGAAGTGTTGTCATAATTTATAGAAAGTTATTATATAAGTCACAATCTATCTATCTATATATTTTACTTGATTGACAAAAATATAAATAAAAAATATTTCATAGTCATACCAAAAATATTAGTAATAGATAAATATGTAGTATTTGATAAGTGCTGTTTTATTTATATGTAAATTACTTTTTGGTGAAAAACTCATTTATATAAAAAATAATTATTTAATAATTGTTGTTTTATTTATATCTATATTATTTTTTGAGCCTAAAATGATTTATAAAAATATTTTATAGCCACAATCCATCTGTACATAGTTATTTTAGTAAACTAACATAATAAATATATCATATATATTTAATATTTAATAAAAAAATATTAAAATATTTTGAAAAAACAGTTATCTATTTAATTAAATAATATTCTATTAATGTTTTTTAGAAAAAAATCTTTTACCTTATAAATGTGAATTTTGTTTATATTTTGAGATAATCTAGATATTTAGATTATATAGTATAATCTATCAAACTAATTTTATTTATATCTATATTTTTTGGTAAAAAATTATTTATATTTAGATTATTATTTTATTATTTATTGGCATCCATCTAAATTATTTATAATATTGTATTAATGTATTCTCCATGCACGGGACGAGACCTACACTAGTATATACTAAAACCGATGCATAGCGTCCTATGAGGCGCGTTGTGGTTGATTCTAGGATAAAAATTAATATAATAATATGTTGTCATAATTTATAGAAAGTTATATAAGCCACAATCTATCTATATATATTAGTTAATTGACAAAAATATAAATAAAAAATATTTCATAGTTATACTTACCAAAAATATTAATAGATAAATATGTAATATTTGATAAGTGTTATTTTATTTATATCTAGATTATTTTTTGGTGAAAAAAATCATTTATATCAAAATTAATTATTTAATAATTGTTATTTTATTTATATCTATATTATTTTTTGAGACCAAAATAATTTTATTTATATTTATTGGAATCTATCTAAATTATTTATAATATTATATTAATGTATTCTCCCCGTACACGGGACGGGACCTACACTAGTTTAATCTTTATAAACTAGTTAAAATTATTAACAAGTGTATTAAGGAAACACACACAAAAAAAAAACACACCTACATTATTATTTCTATAAGTATATTATGGAGTATAAATTCGTAATCCATCTTGTGTGACACAAAGTTAGCTACTAGGAGATTAGGTTATTATGTTAAAACAGATCCCTATAGATTCAGACAATACATAACAACCAAGCTTCTAGGGAAGTTGCATGTTTAAAATTCTGTCCAAATTGAATTTTTGGACTGAACCAAACCTATTAAGCTGACCCTAATCAAATCCTTAAAATTGATAATATATTGGTTTGGTTGTTCATAATATATTTAATTTATACTACTAAATATAAAAATTATAAAAAAATTAAGTGTCAAATTTAGTTAACTTTCAAATGTCATTGATTTAATCAAGTAAGTTTTTAATCTGATGCGATTTTACACAAATAAATTGTATATTGTCCTCCTTTAGTATGGTTTATGGTTAATTTAACAACTTAATTATTTTGAATTATACATGAAACTTTACTTTCAAAATAAAATTGTTGGATAAAAAATATAATTATAATTATAGTGAATTTTAAATTTTATATTAAAAAAATTAATTATGTTTTCTATCCAATAACTATAAATTGATCATTTTTATAACTATTTGAAAATCAATTAAATTATAATACATTTTCATTCAATAATATTAGATTAAATATATTATGGACAATCAAACAAAATTTCAATGATTTGATGTTTATATAAATAATTTTGAAGTTTTGATGGGCAAATACCCAATTAATTAAAGTTTTTATGGGTATATATAACCTATTGGGGCCTAAAACAACTATAACAAACTTGAGTCACATACACCTTAAGGAAACCACGATCACAATCCCGGCCCAACTTCAACAACGCCCATATCATTTCTTGCTCATCGTATTGTTTTTTGGGTTCTCTGTCCTTTTGAACTTCCACATTTTTTTGGAACAGGTTTGGATTGTCTAAATTCCAAGCATATCGATCACATATATAGTGATTTGAAATTTTGAATCGAGTAGGAGTTGAGTTGTACAGAGATTAAAAGAGTCTCAAATTGAAAGTACGAACAAAACACGCTTTCAATATATAGCCCGTGCGCTTGACCAGAGAGAAGCCGGGGCATGGGGGTGGCATGAGCACCCTGGCTCGAAGGAAATTTTTTTATATATATATAATACAATTTTGGATAAGTTAAGGGTTAAATGAGTTTGAAAAAAAATACAGGTGGCAGTTGCCCCTCCAATCAAAAATAAAATTTAATATACATATTCATCTCGTCGATAGGTTCGATTCGATATATTATAAGCTCAAATCCGATACCTGAGTAGAAAGTTATAAACGTTTAAAGACTGAAGCGATATAGATTATTTTCACATCATTTACCAAATTAATATACTTCTATCGTACTTGTCATTTGTTAGACTTCATAATTTGACACTATAATTAACCAAAAATTTTCAAATATGGATGATGTTTTCGAAAAAAAAAATTAGAATTCAATTTTCCGCCCCCTCGACGAATCGCTTCAGCCTTCAGGATCCGCCACTACATTTAATGTTTTTCTAATAATATATTCTTTATAAAAAATTATATCTCATATATATATATATATATATATATATTAAAAAATCGACAATGAAGTTGAGATCCCTTTGATTTTTTTTGCTCCGCCCCTGTGCACGACCCTCGATCACATGTTCCAATGAACTTAAGTACTTAACATAAAGGTTCAAGCTGAATTCAAATATGATGTGAAGGTACTTCAATTCATAAGCTACCGTTGGGAATATGATATTATAGATGAGATGAAATCTCGTTGAATTTATGCATTGAGTTTATGTGATATGCAATTCCTCACACGAGTTTCACCGTTGCTAATGTTTCTTCAAGGACAATGAGCACAAAATGTGAAGGATACTTGGTTAAGATGGGATGTATAGTATGCAACCATGCTTTATCAGTATCATTATAAGTCACTTCTGTTAAACTATTATAATGCCTTAATTATAAGTACACAAATACTACATAAGTATGACATACCAAACAGGCCTTAAGCTCAAAGCTAGTCCATGTTTAATTTGGTAGCATTCCAATCTTAACAATCTTTTGCTTTCATGTCGAATTTTCCCTAAATAACCTATCTACAGGCGAATAAGGCATTAAAACTACAACTTATGTTACATGACTCACTTTATATAGTCTCATCTTTGTACAAGAAAATGAGTCATCCACAGGTGACGGATCTAGAAATTTTTTGGGGGATGGAAACAATTTTTTATTGATAATTTTTATATTATTTTTATAAGAAATATTTTTTTTAAATATATGAAAAGAATAACTTTATTTTGTAAGAAAAAATATTACTCCCTCTGTTAATTAAAACTTGTCGTTTACTATTTATACACGCTTTTTTATAATGATAAAAACTATATGAAATATTAATATTTTTTTAAATTTGTTTTTATAAATTCATAATTAATAGTAGCAAGTATAAAATTATTTTAAAAAATATGTTAAAAAGTTAATATTTTATATAGTTTTTAACACCTCAAAAAGCGTGCGTGAATAGTAAAATGTCAAGTTTTAATTAACAGAGGGAGTATTATTTAATTATAAAATACCAAATAAATTATAAGAATTTTAAAATAATGGAAAATGGATTGAGAAAAAAATGAAAATATGTGTCTATTGGGATTTGAACAATGGTTGGTTGATTTTATTTAAAATGGGGTGGACTCAACCACTATGCCATTAAAAATAATTATATTTTACCTTTCAATTTGTTTATATAACACATATTTTTTTTTCCGTTGCATCCGTCAACTAGAGCTTTGACATCTATCAAACGTGTCATAATTTGCAGAAAAAGTGAAAAGCTGGGTTGAGACTATTAAGCTAACGTGACAGTTAAAAAGTAAGTTAAGAGCCCTGAACGGACTCACTGATAAACATGCTCTTAGTTTTCATTAGAAGGTTCTCCTCTATCAAACTTGTTTTTATTTGTACATCAAGTCAACTTAATTTGAGTTGACTTAATTTTACTGATTTGTTTCATATACGTTTTCTACTTGCTTAATGAAGTTGTAATACATAACCGGAAAGGAAAGGTCTCTGGTTCGAACCCCGGATAACCGCTCTTTTAATTACCAAATTCAAAAAGTTGTAATACATAAAATTGAGATTGAAAAACTGGCTTTTGTTTGAAGACAATTCAAGCTCTACTACACAAGCAATGAAGTAATTAACCCTTTATATTATGCATCCAATCTTATGTTCGTCGGCATCAATATTAGTTGTCCTTTAGTAGGGTATGGAGATGACAGAATCTACATGATGCAGATGGGTGGATTTGGCTCAATTTGATCTGTTCTTACAGTGCAATACTATTCCACATCGATCTATAGTCGATATTTAAGTCGGCAATACGTTCTCCTTAGCAATATGTTTATGCCTAGTCTTGTTGCGATGTGTGATAACTCATACTCCCTCCGTTTCATAATATATGAGTTTTTATAATATAGTCTTTGTTTCAAAATAGATGTTATTTTATGTTTTCTAAGTAGGGAATTATAATGATTTATATTGATTTGTGTGTTGCTGACTTTTTAAGAGATTTTGATCGGTTAAAATGTGTAATGGATATTAAAAATATTGAGATATGGAGATATCCTTGGAGATATCATATCTTGTACATAAAGATTTGATTTTATCTTGTATTCTAGGATAGATTTAACCTAGTTCTAACCAAGCACTTGTGTATATATTCGGATGATTAATCAAAGGAAAATGCACACTTTGCACCATATCTCTTTCTTCATGGTATCAGAGCGGTGCGGTTCGGGACCCTGGTCTAACTACTGGGCTAGCCGGCCTTAAGGCTCTTACGTCAAGTGCAACTGGCATATATTGCGGGGCCATGCAGTTGCACTTGAGGGGGCGTGTTGTGATGTGTGGATGATTGTCTCACATCGAAAAATACGGAACCCCGGGCCTTGCATATAAGTCAGTGGGTTACTCCATCTATTGCCAATTGGTTTTAGGATGGAACCCTGCTGGTCTTGTGTGCTCGGCTTGGGTGCGCATGATGCGCTCTGACGTGTGGACCCCCCACGTTATATGGCCCACCGGGATTCATCATGGTCTCTTGATCCTCTATATCACCGTCTACTTTACCTCTTCAACAATGGCTGTCGTCTCTCCTGCTAACCTCACCCCCGCCTCCCCCTATTATCTTCACCCTTCCGACCACCCTGGCCTTGCCATCTGCCCCGTTATTTTGCGTGGTGAAAACTTTCCTGAATGGAAGGTTGCTATGCGCAACGCTTTCTCCGCCAAATACAAGGAAGGCTTTCTGGATGGCACCATCACTGAACCTGCGGCTGATTCCCCTGACTCTGCCTACTAGAGGCGGGTCAATTCTATGTTGATTGGCTGGATTGCTCAATCTATCGAGCCCTCTCTTCGATCCACCATCACCTACTTTTCGACTGCCAAGGAGTTATGGGATGATCTCGACCAACGCTTCTCTGTTGGAAACGGACCTCGGATTCTTCAAATCCGGTCCGAGATCGCCCGCTGTCACCAGGATGGCCAATCTGTCTCGGCCTACTTCGGTCGTCTCAAAAAGCTATGGGACGAGCTCACCACCTACACTGCCACAACGCTTTGTACTTGTGGTAACGCTATCAAGGAGCGCGAGATGGAAAGGGCTCATCAATTTTTGATGGGGCTTGACGACGTTTCTCATTCCACTCTCCGTTCCACGATTGTTGCTCAAGAGCCCCTTCCGCCTTTCAACAGAATCTATTCACTTGCTGTCCAGGAGGAGCGGCTTCGAACCATTGCCAAGGACCGCGAAGCCCGCTCTGACTCGTTTGCAATGGCTGCTAGAACCCCCTCTCGTCCATCCTCTGGCAAATCCGATAAGAGCACCCTCCTCTGTTCTCACTGTGGCCGGACTGGACATGACGTGTCCTCTTGTTTCAAGGTCATCGGGTTCCCGGATTGGTGGAACCATGGTAAGGGCGTCGCTGATCCCATAACAAGGGCGCCTCCTGGCCGTGGTAAGGGTTCTTCAACCCTGGCTTCAACTCCTGCTTCCTCGTCCAAGGGTCCTTCTCGCGGCTCTGCGACGCACATGTCTGTCTCCAACTCTGCCTCCTCTGGCTCTCCGTCGGTGACTGCTGCAGACCGTGATGCATTCGGTCCTATCATCTCCGACACTGATTGGTCTCAGCTCTTTGAAAAGTTCAAAGATTTCCACTCCAAGACCTCTCACGATCGCATGTCAGGTATCATCTCTACCCCCTGGATCCTTGACTCCGGCGCTTCCTTTCACATGACAGGTGACAACACTCTCTTACATGACATGGTCGACATCCTGCCATGCCATATCAAGCTCCCGAACGCCACTATTTCAACGTCTACTCGGGCCGGCAACCTCCAACTGTGCCCTGGCGTCACTCTTAACCATGTGTTGCTTGTTCCAGGCCTTGATTGCCACCTCTTATCTTCCGCTTGTTTTTCTGCTGAATTATCATGTTTAGTCATCTCATCCGATAAGCTTTTTGTGATACAGGACCGCACTTCGAGGACGCTGATTGGAGCGGGTGAAGCCCGAGATAGGGTGTCTTGGTTGCGTTGGCTTACTCCACCTCCATTATCCTCTCCCTACCGCTCCTGCCATCTTCCGGAGGTCGACTCATCCACACTATGGCACCGACGTCTTGGGCATCCATCTCCCAGTTTGGTTCAATCTTTCCCGAGCATTTCCGTTTCCAAGCTTATTCCCAATAAAAGTGACCCTTGTGACATTTGTTATAGGGCCAAACAAACTCGTCTCTCTTTTCCTATTAGTACTTCTCGGGCTACTGATTGTTTTGATTTAGTTCATTGTGACATTTGGGGTCCTTATCGTCTCCCATCTACTTGTGGTGCATCTTATTTTCTTACTTTGGTTGATGACTTTTCTCGTACTACTTGGGTTTATCTTATGATTCATAAATCTGAAGTTGCTTCCTTAGTTCGCAATTTTTGCTCTATGGTTCACACTCAATTTCAGAAATCTATAAAATGCTTTCGTAGTGACAATGGATCGAAATTCCTTGTTCTCAAACCCTTTTTACAAGAGCATGGCATCCTATTCGAGTCATCTTGTGTGAGCACCCCTCAGCAGAATGGTCGGGTGGAGCGCAAACACCGTCATATCCTTAATGTCTCCCGTGCTCTCATGTTTCAAGCTTCTTTACCACTCAAATTCTGGGGGGAATGCGTTCTTACTGCATGCTATCTCATCAACCGCACCCCGACCGCCGTTCTTCAAGGCAACACTCCATATGAACTCCTGTTTCGTAAGCCCCCTAACTACTCTCACCTTCGTGTCTTTGGGTGTCTTTGCTATTCCACACAAATCCCTCGCAGCACCAACAAATTTGCCCCTCGTGGTCGTCGATGCATATTTCTGGGCTACCCCTTCGGTCAAAAGGCCTGACGTCTCTATGATTTGGAAACACATACCATTTTCACCTCTCGAGATGTCTCTTTTCATGAACATATATTCCCCTACATCACCCCTGCTCCCTCGTCCAACCCCTCCGCTGAGCCCACATCAGTTCATCCATCGCCCCTATCTTATGATGATGATGACCCCCTATTACTCCAGCCACTACAGACCTCAGGGGGAGTCCTCCACAGCCACCCCCTCCTCCTCCTCTTCGCCGAAGCAATCGCTCCTCCCACCCAAATACTCGCCTTCGCGACTATGTGTGTACCACTGCTCGCCATTGTCACCCTATCTCGCCGGATCCTTCTGCGATCTCGTCTTCAGGTACTATGTATCCATTAGCTAATTATGTGAGTTATGACAAACTGTCCAAGTCCCACTGCAGCTTCCTTGCAGCCGTGAGTGCTACTCCAGAACCTTCCTCTTTTCGTGAAGCCGTTAAGCATCAACATTGGCGTGATGCAATGCGTCTAGAGATCGATGCTCTTCACCGCAATGGGACATGGGATGTTGTCGATTTGCCCCCTGATAAGACTCCTATTGGCTGCAAATGGGTCTTCTGAATCAAATATAAGGTCGAAGGAAGTATCGAGCGTCATAAGGCTCGAATGGTTGTGCTTGGAAATCGGCAAGTCGAGGGTACTGACTACTCTGAAACCTTTGCCCCCGTTGCTAAAATGGTCTCTGTCAAGGTTTTCTTAGCAGTGGCGGCTATTCGTGATTGGGAACTCCATCAAATGGATGTCCATAATGCTTTTCTCCACGACAATATGCATGAGGACGTTTACATGACCATGCCTCCTGGGTTCTCAGTTCCAGGGTCGTCCAAAGTCTGTCATCTTCGGAAATCTTTGTATGGTCTTCGACAAGCCCCTCGCAATTGGTTCTTCAAGCTCGCCTCCGCCTTAAGGTACTTCGGTTTCACTCAGTCCTACGCCGACTACTCCTTGTTCTCATTCATGCACTCGGGGATTGTGATTCATGTTCTCATATATGTGGATGACCTTATTATTACGGACAATGACTCCGCTGCTATTACTCGATTCAAGGCCTTCCTGCATACCCGCTTTCATATGAAAGATCTTGGTCAGCTTAAGTACTTTCTCGGCATTGAAATCACTCGCACTCCTACTGGTATCTTCTTGTCCCAACGCAAGTATGCCCTTTATATTCTCACAGAAACAGGTCTTCTTGCCTCCAAACCGACGTCCTTTCCCATCGAGCAGAACCATAAGTTGGCCTTGGACACCAGTTCGTTGTTTGATCAGCCAGAACAATATCGTCGTTTGGTTGGCAGGTTGATCTACATCACAATCACCAGACCGGAGCTCAGTTACTCTGTTCATATTCTAGCCCAATTCATGGCTTCTCCGACGACCAATCAATGGCTGGCAGCTCTCCGAGTGGTTCGATATTTAAAAGGTTGCCCTGGCCAAGGTATCTTCTTGTCTCGTTCTAGTGATCTTCGGCTAAATGCCTATTGTGACTCCGACTATGCTACATGCCCTCTTACTCGTCGCTCCCTCACTGGCTTCTTCATCATGCTCGGCGAGTCACCTATTTCTTGGAAGACGAAGAAACAATCTATTGTCTCTCGCTCTTCTGCTGAAGCGGAGTACCGCGCCATGGCTACCACCACTTGTGAACTGGTTTGGCTCAAGTCTTTGCTCGCTTCTCTAGGAGTCTTTCATAAGCAACCTATGCGCCTCTGGTGCGACAATCAGGCTGCTCTGCACATCGCCTCCAATCCGGTCTTCCATGAACGTACGAAACATATCGAGGTTGATTGTCACTTAATTCGCGACCATGTCCAGGCAGGCACTATCATCACTGCACACATTCGCTCTTCTCTTCAGCTTGCCGACATTCTCACGAAGGCTCTTGGGCAGTCCTAGTTTCATGTCCTTCTTCGCAAGTTGGGCATTCGAGATCTTCATGCTCCAACTTGAGGGGGAGTATTGAGATATGGAGATATCCTTGGAGATATCATATCTTGTACATAAAGATTTGATTTTATCTTGTATTCTAGGATAGATTTAACCTAGTTCTAACCAAGCACTTGTGTATATATTCGGATGATTAATCAAAGGAAAAGGCACACTTTGCACCATATCTCTTTCTTCAAAAAAAATTATAAAATTTATGAAAAGTTAGTGAAATTAATGTTTTGTTTAAATGAAGTGTTTTATTAAAACTTGTGTCAATAGTTAAAAATCCATGTATTATGGAACAAATGTCGTATCGAATTCCCCTTTCAAGTTCACTATGTCACAACTCACATGTGCAATTGTGTCGTTTTTGCTCAATCATTCATCCGTTTCATACTTATACATGTATTTCAATTCCTATGGTCTTTTTTCCTCCTTTCTTCATGTTTCTTCACTTTTTTCCATTTTCGCACCCAAAAGAGTTTTTCTCTTGTCTTGACGAAGAAGTTAGGATGAAGGTTACTGCCTTTGCACATCAGCTTAAGTTTCTGTACTTAAAAATGGACCAGAGACGTATGATATAAACAGAAAATAATGAATCTGATCGACATTGCTTTTTCTGATTATAACATTGGTAAAATATATTTATGAATATGCGACAACAACATTTCAGTATATTCCATAATGAAGCAATTAAGGTTTGGGGCTGGAATGTATACTCATTTACCAGTGTTCTAAAAAGCGTTGGACGGATCCTAGGCGGTGAGGGGCCGCCTAGCGCCTAGGCGTGCTTAGGCGGCCATTTAGCTCTAGGCGGAGGGGGGTCGCCTAGTGCCTAGGCACGATTTTTAGAACAATGACATTTACCTTGAACTAGTCAAAAGAGTGTATGTTTCCGATAGACCCAGTGACAAACAACATAGATAGGGAAAAAGTATAGAGCAGAAGGTGAACAACACACATATAGCTAGGGGAGAAGTAGAGAGTAGAAGGTGAACAACTAATGACAGTATAATACATACACAGCAATGTAAAAGCAGGAAAAGCCAAACAAAAACAACCGAGAAGCTAAAACAGAATCAACTATAACACTAAGAACTAAACGTGGATAGCCCGAATCTAGTGGTATTGGTCCATGACTATATCTATCATGAGAGCTAAGAGAGAGGTACCGGTTTTGCGGAATAACTCCCATTCAACTCTTCTTAATTTGATCTACCTCTATCCCGTCTGATATCCCCTAGGGCAAACTCTCACATCTATGCATAGACGCAGAAGTTTGCCTTCTCAACACATTTCCAAACCAACGAAGTTTAAACTTTCACATCTTATACCCATGTTATTAACACTAACCTTGTTACGAATGACGTTATTTAAGATCATGCATGTCCGATCCAGTCTCATGTGACCACATATTCAACGTAATATCTGTATCTCTGTCACCAACATCTTCTACCCTCTTGTGCCTTATTAATCGACCAACACTTCAACACCATAGATCAAGAAAAAAAAACCCAACTCATTCAAGTGGAAGCTCATTTAGATCAAGCTATCAAAAGAGCTATAAAACCATTTTTGGCCCTCTAAATATAATGTTATGTTCATAAGTAACAAGACACAAGTTAGCTTCTTTATCACACTCGACACCATTTGGATGCAAATATATGGTTGTATAGTCTCTTACCATTATTGAGTAATGTAGTACCTATAAGGCTCCGAAGGCAATCGAATGCCGGGACAAAATCACACTGATTTGTTGGTGACATTGACATAGATTTTTGTACTCTTGCATTTGCTAGGTCTCCGGATAGATACCGGGTTCGTCGGGGGTGGTGTCAGTTCAACAACGGCAGCCTGAATCGAGTGTGTTTGGCTTTTGGGAAAAGCTTTGGATGGGTGTGGGGAGCCAAAGAATTGGTTTTGACAGGTGGGTTTCTTTCGTTTTCATGGTGCTCTTTAGTGCAAGTTTGAAACTTTTGAATCTTGGAAAATTGTTGGAGGGATTTCATGTTTGGGCCCCCATGATGGCCATGATCAAGGGTTATCTCATTTTGATGTTGATTTGCTTGCTTTTGGTGGTTTCAAATGAAAGCAAAAGATAAAAAAAAAAAAAGCTTTGATACATGGCCGTAATTCTAGGGTTTGTGGGAGAGTGCAGGTTAAAAATTCGACTCTGATCACATCACCGGATTAACCTAACGATTCGCCCACCACCACTCTCCTTCCATCTTTGTTATCGACTCTGATCACATCACCAGATTAACCTAGCGACTCGCCCACCACCACGAGAGTAGTGGTGGACGAGTTGCTAGGTTAATCTGGTGATGTGATTAGAGTCGAATCAATTAAATTTTTTTTAACTAGAAAAATAAAAGGTTTGGGGGCGAGATTGTCCAAAGTTTTGATTTTTTAAATAGAAAAACGATTTTATCTCTAAATGAAATAACATAAAATAAATATGTCGAATTAAAATGAGATAAAAAAGCACGTAGCCTTAATAAAGAGTAAATCTTCTTAGCAAGATAAGATATTTTGATCATTTTATCTGCTAAACTAGTAAGGATTTACACTTTTAAATGAGTTTGGTTTCGACTATCCCTTTAAACATTTTTTCAAAATAAACCTACATGACTAAATTAATGGCTTGATTCGTGAAAGAAAGAAATTTTCACCTCAATCAAAATGTTTTCAAGGCGAACAAGAGGAATCAAAGCTCAAACAATTTACAAGCTCAGATTAAATTGAAATCGTCGAGTTTTTAAACTTAATTTTAGAATTTAGTGTTAATTAATTTGTTTTCCATACTAAATTACCAAAGTATTAAGTAATTAACTCATTGCTTCAAATTCAAAATGAAATTTACCCTCATAATCCAAGATATTTTGAAGGTAAAACACCTATTACCCATTTACCCTGAAAGTATATTTATGCATTTGGTTGAGTAAAAACTATTATCTAAACAGTTGCTTAAGCCTGTATACTAATGTGACCAAACGTACGATTGCCCATGTGCATGGATATGATGCTAACAGTTTTGGCCTTTAATTATCTTCAGTCTATTAAAATTCACCCTTTGAATGGTACATTTGCTAATAAAAAAGGGTAAATTTCTTAATATTGCCCCAACTTTAGGCGTGGTAACATTTGGTGACACCAAATTATCGAATATGATCGTTTCTACCTGAAATTTTACCTAATGAAAAAAATAAATAAATCGGTGACACTAAATTTGTAATGTTTTGCAAATGAAACAATTGCGGGCAATAGGTTAAAATGGCACGAGACTAGTTGATGACGAATCTCAAAACCAATTACACATTTATATAGTTGTTCTAATGCTACATTTTCCAATATATATAGACAATAGATCATGTGTACACAACTCTTATTGTAGATCATGTTAACAAATTTGGGTCATTGAATTAAGAAGATTAATTTTTTTGGTGGAAAATTAAGAAGGTTAATGAATGAGATTAAAAGTATCTTCGGATTATTCTTTGGTATTGAGAGATTATTCGTTGAAATGAAATTATTCGGTGGTATTGAGCGATTATTCGTTAGAATGAAATATATATTTTACTACACTATTTGTACAGACGAATAATCATATGAACACAGACGAATAATCATATGAAGAAATAGAAGAATAATTTTTGCGTACACGCTAAGAATTGTGTGTACATCATAACTTGTGCAAGTTTGTCCAATCTGATCGGATTGGATAAAATTGTTAAAAAAAAATCTCCAAATTTGTGTTTCCCAATACAAATAAATAAAACAAGAAATTGGCAATCAAGCTGGCTCAACTATGATTTCAAATGTTAATTGAGACAGTAATCATGAATGACACATTCATGTTAAAACTATTACAACTTGGAAAGTAATGCAGCTTTAAGGGGGAAAAAAGAAAGTAATGAACGTTGGAAAACAAAGGTAGAGCAAGGGAAAGGATGTGCTTCAGTCATGTAGGTCCAACCAAGAGCATTTATTGGGCCACGTCACCAGTCATGTCAGTGTAGAAGTGGGCCACTATGGCCCACCAGCCCATTTGAATGCAAGAAGAAGATGATAGTGCACATATGGAGTCATGGAGATATGGTAACATGTCCATGAATGAGATGCAACCAAAGCACAAGGGCCAAACCAAGCCATGCCATTTGAGCCTACCCTTATCACACATGGCTTGCCTTTCTTAGCTCTAGCTCTAACATTCAAATTATTAACAAAATCTTCCCCACAATATAATAGTTTTCAATGGACTAATCGATTCGAAAACCCGATCCGACCGAAATCCGAAAATCTAGTGGCATGCACAACCCGAACCTGAACCCGATCCATTTTGACTCAATCCCCGAATGGACACGAATATAAATAAATCTTCAATATAACCATCAAATACTTTTCATGGTCTAATCGATTAATTCACTGACCTTAATTCGTTCATTATCGACCATTGTTCAACATTGAGAACTAGTCATAAGAATATATACATCGATATTTTATTATCTACTTTCGTTAGAGCCACAAGGAGCTAGGAACATAGAATCTAGCTTATTTTGCTTTCCTTTTTAATTGGTTGATCTCATGTGTTAAACTATTGATCAATTGATTACCTATCTATTTTTTTTCCCTTTATTGTTTGGTGATGTTAGGGGCTTGATCACCCACACTTCCCCAGAAGTCGTCTATTACATGTTGTGAACTTTTGTTTTTCGTCTCCCCGGCGGTAAGTCATCGTGTCAGCGTGCGTCAGCTTTCCCATTTGCTCGCTATCTACATCCTCTTGCCGATTCTTCTTTCCTCGTTCAGTCGGCCTCCTACTTGGTTCTTACGTTGTGTTTGTGGATTGTTTTCCTCATTTTTCTTTGTTTGATTGGTTCTAAGAATGTAGTTTGTTGTGTTTATCGGTTGTATCATGACAGTTCTGTCCGTCTAGCACTTTTTGTGCCCTCTCGATCTACCAGACTTCTTCTGATATTTCGAATTTTTACCTGATAAAAAAAACATATTCAGAACCGATATTGTATTAGTGTTCTTGTGAACTAAACAAGGTAGCTTCATACAAGGAATTAAGTGTATTAACTAAGTGATTCAATGGCCAAAGTGTTACACTAAGATTCAACTTATATTTATAGTTGATATATGAGTGAATTTAGATATATATTTTTTTATCACTTTCCTAAACAACTTTTCTTTTTTGGAAGTTTAAGTGAGAACATCTAAGATGACTTGATTGGTGTTATTAATGGTGACTCTAGGACCATGGGCCATACATACACTAATACAAATAGAAAACACATCATAAAATAATGTACAACTCAATTGTTTGGCATGCTTTGTCATAGGAGTGGTGTTGGTGTAGGGTCCCTTCCACCGGCCTACTTTTAATTCAATTCTCATCCCAAACTTTCCACACTTTACAGATTGCATGACCTTATAAGTAATATTTGGGCAAGTTGGAGTTGGGGAATTTTTTTTTTAGGGAGTATGTGATTGCCTCTAGCTAAATACTTTTGAGCTGTGCACCCAAAACCAAAGCCAACTACAGCTTTATGAACATGGACATATACAATAGAATGGACACAACACAATGTGCCACACAGTAGGGTCAACCACTTAAATGGGCCACACAGTACACGATTCAGACGTAGAGCGACTGAGTCGATCGAACTGGACTAAGATAAAAAAAAATGGATACAAGTCACACAACACAATGTGCTAGGAGGGCAAAACATAGGCATCCAACCTAACTCAGCTCGAAAAGTAATAAACTTCTGTTCATCAACGATAATCTCATTATCAATAACCAACCAATTGAACCCTAGATTATCTATATGAGAATCCAATGAAACGACACTCGTGATTATGTTTTTAATCAAATCTTGAGTTTTTTCACTTAAACATTAACAAACATCTTTCAACACGAACTATTACGGTACATTATTCGACTATAGAAAGGCGGTGGAACATATCTAGGGGGAATCCTATCCATGGTAATGTTTGATGGGAACAATCCAAAAACATGAGTTCTTCAAAATCATAATGTTAGGTGTTGGGTTTTATACCATTGCTGCAGATTAAGGGCCACCTAGGTACTATTTATGGTGTTAAAGGTCAATTTTTTTATATATTCAAGTTTGTACTTGGTCATGGTAAATTTGTGTTTGCCATGTAGGATCCAAAGCATCATGTCTCCATCTTCAGGTAATTCAACATACGAAATCATGTTCATAAGACTATCTATTATATATAAAAAAAAAATGGCCTTAATTTATAGGAAAAAAGATTTAATTAGGGAGTTGCTCACTCTTCTTCATTGGGCAAACTAGATATCCATCGATGCTCGAGAGTTAATAACATTATATGCTAATGGTATAAAAAAATAACCCAAAGTTTTGAGAGATCATGTTAACTAAAAATTGTAGTCATAAATCAAACTGAAATTTTATAATTTTTGATAATTTCTTATATATATCAAACACAAAATTTTGAGAGCTCATGTTAACAAGAAAAAATTGTTTACAAGTAATTACAATCTCATAGTATTTACAGTACAAAAAATCTTGCACATTCCTTTTGACTTTCCCTACTTTTTTTCCCTCTTTTTAAGGTAGCTTTTAGATCTTTAGCTTTAATATTATATTTAGTTTTAAATAGAATAAAGATATAATTTTAGTTTAATTACTTTGTAATTGGTTTTTCACCAGTTACTCACACCAAACTTTTTGAAACTTTTCTTTTAAAATTCACAATTATATTCATTTTTTCCTCTTTCGTCAATTAGTTTGTATCAACTACCTCATCAGCTAGGTTTACCAAATAACTTAGGTTATAAATAGATTAATTTAACACAATTAATATATCAGCTTTATCTACCCTATCAATTTTGTATTACCAAACAATAAATTTTTTGAATTCTCAAAATCCTCTAATTTTGAGAAAGTTTTTAAAGCAAAACAGATTCTCTAAAACTTTATTCCAAAATACAAACCATAATTTAAGAAAAAGTCGAATTTCTCAAATCTGCAATACTCTATATATTTTATAAAAAAAGATTCGAAAAAATCATTTTAAAATATCCAAATTAGATAATCTATTAAAATTACATGAAAAAAATTTATTCAAAATATTAACTTTTAATTCCTTATAATAAACATAATTTTTTTTATGAAAAAGCATCTAATAAAGAAAATAGTTTGTTCTTATCACAACTCCTCCAATAAATAAAACATACAAAGGGAGGGTTTTGATAGAAGTTTAGGTTTTTCTCTTAATTGTCAAATTTAGGGTGCCAAAATCACACATAAAGAAAAGGACAAGCAACCATATGCTAGACAAGGATCCGACGTGGCATATCTGACGTGTCATCGATGCAAACCAGGCAAACATACAACAGTGGGACCCACTTCACGAGTTGGGCGGTTTGCCACAGGGCTCTCTGCAAAAGTTAGATCTGTATATATAAATTGCACGTCAGCTTGATCATTGATTTCATCTTGGACGAATATTCATTCGGTATTGACCGATTTCTTTATCAAAGAGCTGGATTTTATTTTCGGTTACATATAATCCCTCGATGATTACTTGCACAAATTGGATACCAATTACGGGTAGTAAGGATCCCGTGGAGTTAAACTCTGTTGATTTAAAAGGATTACCCAATAGCAATTTATCTACCCTAAAAAAAAATAAAAAAAATAACTAAACTAATTTAAATCTAAACCACTTATTTAGAATTGAGTGGTTAAGATTTAAATAACTTTACTTAGAGTTATTTTAACAACTCCGTGGGATCTCAAGTGCAATTTTTACGGAGTAAAAACTTTGACTCACCAACCGTTTTTCCATTTTAGAGATTTTGGAATTTTTGTAGAATTTTAAGGTGTTTTTTGATCTAACAGATTCTCCATTATATTCTCTAAAATGGAGAAGCAACGGAAAAAATAGAGATGATTTCCTAAATCTGCAGTATTCTCCAAACTAAATGATTCACCAAATCTTCGAAATTGGAAAGTTGTTGGAGTTAAAACAAAAATAATTTGAAGAATGTTTATTTTATTTCCCCATTTTGGAAAAGTTTTAGAGAATCTGTTGGAGATGATCTTACTTTTTTATTTAGATTTAGATGTGATATTTAATTAGCTCTTTAGGTTGATAACAAACTATCCCGATTTTTTTTTCCGACTATAATATATTTGGGAAAAAAATAACATATAATTAGCGAAATTAAGATTTTGGTGAATTTTTTTATAATATTGACTTGTTTTGACGAGAATGATATCATTTGACCAATTTTATGTCATTTTGTTGGTCCAATTTTATGGTAAAAAAAATGAGTCAGGATTATTTATTATCACCTCCTCCAAAGGCTGGATTATTTTTCTTATTGTTGAAACATGGATTTATTTTTTTATCACTCCTATAAAGGTTAATTACTTTAATTAGTTTTGAATTTTCGATATATAGGACTTCAAAGAAATATCTTATCCGAACTAAGAAGTTATTTATTAGCCAATGACCCTTTGATCCGTGTAATTACTTTTGAGTAATATTAAGATATATAGGACTTCAACTCTCATTCTTTACACATTATTACAATCATTTGGGCTTAGCTTCAACTATATTTTTAAACCGTCTCAAAATACTATTATGTAAAATGTGGTTAGTGATGATTTGATTTGAGATGTATTAAGAGATGATGTGGTCATGTAATTGTTTTGTCCCTCTTTTGCACCCTTAGGCTAAAATCCTGGCTCTTCTATCATGTTTTATCTTTTTTGTCCAACACGAATATAAAATGTGTTATACCACTAATTTCAAGATGAAAAAAAAAATAACGTTACATAAGTAATATTTTCAGTAGTGAGATTTTTAGGTCAAATTTTTGTCTGCATCATACAATATTTTCTAACACTAATTTGTGAAAGTTACATTGACAATTACACATGAACCCACCTTCAACTTATATGAGATTGTATTGGGTGAAAGAGAAGAGAATGATGGTAAGATAACTTTGTTATATTCATTAAGCTTTGACAATAATTACACTCACCTTTTTTACTCTAGAAAATGATCTTTTATCGAGTATTTGTTGTTGGTTTGTTTTATTTTATATTTTTAGTCGAATAGTACGATTTTCGTTCAAGTTGGTTTCGCGGTTATACTAAGTAGATGTGTCTACTATACATTTGAATCAATTTCATGTTATTAGAAAAAAAAAATTACATGTATCATTTTATATAGACATCGAAGGAGACTCACTCACGCTAATAAAGGTTATTAAGAATCAATGGTGTTGCTCATGAAAAATTGAAATGATTATCTCAGGTTCATTAAAAGAGATTCAATTAATCAGAGACTAGGAAATTGGGCACATCCACCGTTCAAGGAAAGCCTTGTTGATCATCCCGGTCTATATGACCTCATCCTTCTCTTGGGTAGCGGCTAGTTCTACATCAAACTTTTACCTCCTTAAAAAAAATCACTCACACAGATTTATCAAGTTTTGAGACTTCTATAAATCCCACAAAGGATCAGTTCATTCTTTCTACAGATTAGTCGACAACACAATTCACAAAATATTATTTTTATCAAGGGATTGAAATGATATAAAGCAGTATACAAAACTTATAATCTAACGACTCTTATCACAGCGGTAACAGAGATGTGACATCTTATCTGACGAGTTGCTACTTGATTCATATAATTCAAGCGATTCACGGTTTTTAATCGAATATTTTTCAAAGCTCTACACATATCTTATAACAAGTTCAAATGTTGAAACTAACATCTCATATTTAGTGATTTATGGCTTTAGAACGATTCTCTAACTAGATTCATAAGGTCACATCTTTACATGTCCATATAAATGAAATTGATCATATACATTTACAACTAGACTACCACCTTGGTGTGAGGTGGCATGAGATTAATTAGATCCCAATTTCAAAAGATTCCTCCATGGGCCCACCCCTTCCTCGCCCACCTCCTGTGGGTCCCACTCTTCTCACTGAATCATTTCAACACCTTTTTGGTACTATAAATTGCCTTCAAAATGCACAACCATCTCCCCATCTCACAACAACACTCTCAATTACACACTCTCTCTCTTGCTCTCTTTCTATTTCTCCCTTACCTTTGTTGTACGATCCCAAATTCGCTCTCAAATGGCCACTGTCGAGGTATAGACAGTAGCTTAGTTCATCTTCTTGTTCATCGGATATATCGACTCGTTTTGTTATTGTTCGCTTTGTTTCATCGATTGATGAAATCGATGTGTTTTTACCTATTTTCTCGGGTTTTCATGACGAACAATACTATCTCTATATACCCTTTTTCTTCTTCGAGATTCGCGGGTGTTGTTCTATCTTGATCGCTGCCTTTTTGGTTTCGCTAAATCAGTCGAATCGATGTGGCTTGACTTGATCTATAATGAACTCGTCTGTTGTATACACTTGTATACTTGGTGGCCCTTCCAAAGCCCCATTTTGAACCCTTCTTCATGACGAGTTAGCTATGTAGATGATTGACGATTTGAGCCTTTATACATGATAGAAATCGATTGCAAACGACAAAGCGATACGCTCTTACAAGGGGATTGACGCGATCTCTTAAACGAAAAAAACACAAATATTAATCGTTACGTAATAACGTGATTGATCATCAGCCATTTTTGCATCTGATCTATGCAGGTGTTCTTGTTTGCTTTTCGGAAAAATATAGTTCTGTGAAAAATTGCAAATAAGTGGATTTCTCCTGCAGGTTGTACCAACCACAGCAGCACTGCAAGAGACCGAGACAGCAGAGGTTGCTCAGGTTGAAGAAGTAGCCACCCAGCAAGTAGAGGCTCCAGCCGCTGAGGAGACCCCAGTGGTCGCAGAGGAGACTTCTGAGGAGGCCCCAGCAGCTACAGAGGAGGCAGCGGAAGAGGCTGCCGATGAGGAAGCCCCAGCAGTCGTAGAGGAGGCAGCTGAGGAAGCCCCAGCAACAACCACGGAAGAGGAAGTCGAGACTAAGGAGGTTGTGGAAGAGACCAAGGCTGAGGAAGAGGCCCCGGCACCAGCAGCTGAGGAGAAGGAAGAAGAGGTCGTAGAGGAAAAGCAAGAAGTTGCAGTGGAGGAAGCCGTGGAAACCGAGGAGGCCCCAGCTGCCCCGGTTGAGGAGGCAGCTGCGGTGGAGGAGGAGAAGGTGGTGGAAGTGGCCGCGGAAACACCAGTTGAGGCGAGCGAGTAGAAAAACCGAATCAAACAAAGATGGGTTCCTTCTTTGGGGGGTTTTGTTAGGCTACTACTTGCATTTCAAAGTTGGTCAGCTTATCTTGAATTACATGTCCTTTGTTATTACTATTATTTCAGTTTAATCCCCATGGTTGTATCATGTATCAGGCTTGATTTTCAGAACTTAATAATTTCATTTTTGTGATCTTTCATCCCATCTTCCAAACCATGAAGTGCAAAAATCAAGATGTTTCTAACTCGAATTGGCAACAAAACCAAAGATATCACAACATTAGGATCAACCTTGCAGAACAAATTCTGTGTTAAGAGGACGAACAACGAACTGAACGCAGGGTACGAATTAAACCAAAGCAAGAAGCAATCTGCCTGAAGCATCAAACATGTTTACCTGAACGGAGACGAGGGACACTGTGCTTCAGAGAGAAGCCAGATGCTCTCGTTGTCGTCGTGCAAACACATACTTAAACAGGATTAATGCCTACTCACTTTCTCTCCTATCACAGAAGAGCAAACAAGTTAATGCAATATGCAGAAGACAGATATTGATGCTATATATAATATAAGACGCATAGCTAAGAAACAGACTCAACAGTCCTCTATAAATAGCATTTGAGGTGAACGGAATTTCTCCATAGATAGAGACCACATTGGAAGGCCATTTTGCCAGCTCCAGAACAACGGGCTACGCTGAGAAAGCATAAACTGTACAATCTAATATGTACAAAATAGAAACCCCGACTCTAACAACTTATATTTGTGCAAATGTCACCAGGTGCCAAAGCCGCGGCCAACATGCTCCTTGGTGATGACCTTGAGTCGTTCACTCATTACTTCCTTTGAGGGATATGGCGGCATGCACAGCCGGAAGAAGCAGGTGTGAGAACTAGGCAAGTGATCAGGGGATTCCATGGACTTGTAGAGATAAAGCCGAGATGCCAACCCACGAAAGCCTTCAACAGGTAGATACTTCACTGATGTCCAAAAAAATAGAAGAATTTTTCTCTGGTCTTCAGACATTTGACCAACGACCTAAATGACAGGAAGAATAAAGAAAAACGTAAATATTTGCTTGGCGTATATCCACACCATCTCAAGTTAGTTTAGAGGTAAACTTAAAACCCAAAAAATTGAATTTAGGCAATCTCTTTAAGAAGAATATCTTTGATCAATCTTCAATAAATCCATCACTTCTGGCCCCACATCAAGAGTAGTAAAATTAAAATGATTGAATGGCAGGCTTCAACACAATCATGATTATAGACCTGAATTTTGAAATATTTCATGCATTCTCCAAAAGCTCAAAAGAAAACATCCCAGCAAGTAGAACTTGAGCCTACATGCTTCCACAAAGCCTCAAATTAGTCCACATATACCTTTGCTTAGTTTACTTTAAAGACTAAATTTTATCAGAAACTATTTTCTGTAAAGAACAGTTAATTTTTCTTTACCTGGCAAGGCCAGTATACAAAAGACCAATCAAATCCTTACTTGTATCTAACTTTATTTCCCTCTCTCTACTATTAACTCTTCTCCTGCTACTGACTAACTCTTCTATGGACCTAGTAAGCTATATTGTGTCTCTAAGACTAGGCCAAAAATCAAACTAGTTTATAATGCTCTACGTATTAACCGGAAAAGCAAATTAGCATGTCGCTATTACTTATTACACAAGATGCAATCAATATCCTTGTGAGCAAGTGACACAGCACTATCACATACCCATCAAAGTTGTAACTCACTGTAACAAAATAATCATGAAAAACAAGACCCCGTGAATCAGTATGACTTTGTACACCAGTTCCATTATTTAACACCTACAACTTGAGATGGGTGCAGCCACCAAAAATCATGCGATAGATTATAGAAGTGTTTGTTTAAGGTGTAAAAAGTACTACCTACACAAATAAAGCCCTTTTCTTTTGGGCTTTGGTGAGGACAAAGATGGGGAAAGGCTGTTACGTAAAAGCTAGTTACCTGGGTTGAAAGCCAATGGGCCATATATATATACAAAGAAGAAAGAATCAACAAAAATAAAAAGACTCATGATTGTAAATGACAAAAGTGGACAGAAAGCAAGTAAATAAATAAGAGTGCCAACAAGTCCTTGGAGTGCATACCTCCCAAAACCAGCTTACTTCAGGATCAGAGTTTTTATAGCCATGATATTCTGTATGCGACTTCCACTCTTCAATAGAGATTGCAAATTCACTTCCATGCAGCATGCCGTCTAGGTCCTCGAGCTCTAAACATTTAAAAAAGGACGTCCGGTGGTCATCACTAGAAATTATATCGACAAAACCTTGAGAGAAGTGGGAGACCTGTTCACTGATAGACTCCACAAAGCAGTGCTGAATAAGAAGCTTCACATATAAATGCCTGTTTTTACTATTTACAACCATTTCTTTTCCCCCATCACAAAGTTCCACAACTTTTCTCGATCCCAACTCTTCAAATTCTCTAACAAAAGTCAGGCCCAAGGCATCTGAGTCAATATATTCAGGATCCATTTCCAATATTTGCTTGCAGCTGCTATAAATGTAAGGATCTGCATCCCTTATATCTTCAAGACCAAGATCCATTTTAGCCAACTGTACAAAAAAGACCCGATCAAGAACAGTACCAATTTGCACCTTGTGCATCAAGGCCAATGCAATAACCCTGCCTGCAAAGCGAAAATACTCAAGGTGCAAGGGATCCACCTTGGATGCTGCATAAAAGAATAATATCAATAAGTTACGAAAATATTTATAAAACTATGAATATTTCTAAAGAAATCACAGAATACAACAAATTCCAATCGGAAAATGCCTGGATAATTAGGCAGACCGACCACTATGGAAACAAGAATAAAAACTTGATTATTTTAGCAGAACTGCATCTTTTTTTCCCCTTTTGTGTGTCTGTCTATTCTGTTGAGCAGAACAAACAAGCCGCTGTGCAAATACTTACCAATATCACAAAACAAAAGACTAGCCAAGTTAGTTGTTGCAGTATGGTCATGAAATTTAAGGTGATGCAGAATAACGCATCCTTCTTTATCAACTTCCAAGTGATTCTCCTTTTAAGTTTCCTTAGGTCCAATGTCCCTCAATTTTTGCTATACTGCATAGCTAGTGACATGGCAAAAGGATGTATCACAAAGATAGAGACATGCCAGAAGCTCCCTAAGGTTCAACGGCCCACAATTTTTGTTATGTTGGATAGGTAGAGACAAGCCAAAAAGATGCATCATAACACCACATGGCTATGGAGGCAATTATTTGTAATTCAGTATATGTCAGATTGTTTTATACAACATTACAAACAAATAACCTACATAATAGGACTAAATAGGTTGCTTACTAACAAAGTGATCAATCTTCTATTATTAAACAAGATAGAGTCTAACCCCCACCATCCTAAGGAGGGAAGTTTGATAGGCAGAAGAGTCACTCAAGGAGCAAATATTAATGCTGGATACATGCCGCATGGTTGTATGAGAACGCTAAATGTATATGGAGCAGAAAACGATGATCAATTTCAACATGGAACAGATTGTTAAGTCATGGTCCACACTCCACATACCAAGATACCCTGATGTGCAGAGGCAACTATTCAAATACATAACTAAGATTGGGATTGAAACAACTAAAGGAAATATATTGGACGCAAAATACATATCTCCAAAATGAGAAGGTGCTTAATTAGCTGAAGTGGTAAATTAAGTCCTGAATATTATCAAAAGTCAATGTCATGAACATAATACAGAGAAAAATGATCTTCAAAATGCTTAAAATCAATGGTGTATAGTTTTGGTATTATGTCTATGGTAACTCAAAGATGAAACTTCCTTTGCCTTGTTCACCAATCAGTGAACTTCCTTTCCGCAAGTGATACAGACCCACACTTGAATGCATCTCTATCAGATTTGTTTGCAAGAGAAAGCAAGTATTTTCTTCTTAGGCCTACTGTGAGTTTTAAGAATCCTTATTTTCTGCTTCAGAAGTTTATGTATTCTCTCATAGAAGATGTGGAATCTGACATTCTTTATATAGTAACCATCCACAAATATCATCACAAGAAGGTGAATAAAAACAAATGAGCACAGAAATATGCATAGTATAAAGTGAAGAGGTACCTGGGTTAGGGAAGAACCTCCTACGATCCAGGGGGCATGCAACAAAGAGAGCCTGTTCCGGATCAAATATTGCTTGGCAAACTAATAAAAACCATTCCCTCAGAACACCAGGGCCTGTAGCCTCCTCATTTTTGAATTCCATGAATAGTCCAGACTGCAATGAGGAGGGGTCCGCATGTGATATGTACTCAAATGATTCGGCCAACAATTGTGACCTGTCAATCAGCATCTCATGCAACTCCTCATAATCTTCTTTGACCTCAGGGAGCATCAGCATTGCCAAATGCTTCCTAGATTCAAAATCCAAGATGTCCTTGTGCACAAAAAGCCATTCATGATCATCAATACGCTTAGCAAATCTAACAATAAGAGCACATACTGAGGCCTTTCTGCATCTCATCATGTTCCAAAAGTAATCTTCAGCCCCTTTGTATAAAGTAGCAATGCTATTCAACTGCTTCAGGATCGGAAGATACTGTGACCAGCCAAACTGAAAATTTTCCTTCACAGTTTTCCCTTTCACTGCTTCATTTTTTTCCATCTTTTCAAGGCACTGATCCATCACGCCACATAAATCAGTGAAAATCACATGAAGAAGCTTGATTTCCTCCCAACAAGGATGCAATAAGCCCTTACCCTTGCCATTTGGGGCTGAAATAGGGCCTTTGCATCTAACTTGCTCCTCAACCAAAGCCCACAGGGGTTGCAAAAGTGAAGAAAAATCACTTGCATGACGATACAGCGGGCCATGGATACCATTTGATTCCACACTCCAAACCAGGTCCTTCTTCAACCTATTCACCACCTCACCCAGTAATGGCAACAAATCCTGAACCGTCATGAAGTACTTTATCTTATCAACTCCTTCTGGCCCGAAAGCCACCCCGACAATCTTCACCACCGACCCAAGAGTACACCTACAATGCAAATAGAGCAAATCATCACCGCCGTCACCATCAAAAGCCGGCATGAGCAGCTTACAGAACTCCAGCAGTATCGTTGCGTAGAACGCCTTGACAGGCCCATTTGAGAATTGGTGGACCATATTAATAAGAAGCTGAATGCACTCATCAGCAATGTCCCTATTCGCCTTCTCCAAGGACCTATACAGCACAACCAAGGCCTTGGGAGCATCAAAGTCCAGAAAAACTTTGAGATACTCAATCAGCCATAGCTCACTAGATAAACTACTCAGGACCTGATCCTTGCCCCTGCTGGTGATCACGTTCTTATGCATCTTATCTTTCTTCCTAAAACCATATGCATCATTTCCTGCGCCGAGGTATTTGCTAGATATACAATCTATGTACTGCTCGACCTTTCGTTTGAGCGACCTAAGCATTATAGAAAGCGGGGAAGATTGACTCTTGCAAATGTTCAGAACAGTCGATACAATGTCCTCAGTTACCTGGAAAGCGAGAGGATGACTAGTACTCCTCATCCGGCTCACCAGATACATGGTGGTGTCGTTCTCGATTAAGCACTCCTCCAGAGTCTGCTCAGGCTGGAGCTGCTTCCCGTGAAAAATCAACCGGTGATTATCTTCATTCATTCTCGTGAGCGATTGGAGCGTCTGGAGGATTGTCGAGATCACTTCACTCCGATCAAAGTGGAGATTAATCGTTTTACCACCGACGTTCACGAAGAAGTGAACAATTTCCGAAGGTCCCCTGTTGGATCGGCTCGATTCACCTTCGACGAAGGCTCTAGAAGACGGAGCGTGAGAGGAGGAGGCAAAAGCGACGGATTTACCCTTGCAACTGGCCGAATTAGCATCAGTCCTCACCGGAACCATCTGAGAGGTGTTTTCGTCTAAAACTTTGGATTCCTCCGCCAGGAGACGCGTTCTGCAGAAAGAGGGAAGCTCGAAGGGCTCATCGCGACCGTCACCATCGCCGGAATCGTCCCCTTCGGCGGCGGCGGCGTAATCGTCGTGCTTCCGCTTGGAAGGAAGACGATCAAAGCAGCGCATGAAACTATCAAGAAGCGACATGGACTGAGACCGAAGATTGATCGACGGCGCACTCTAGGGATGAAATGATCGGGGGAAATCTAGCGAATTTCGGGAAGAAATCATCGGAGAAAATCGATTGAATTTAGGGTTTGGGGGAGAGATTTTGCAGGGGTGAGAAATGGATGATCGCTTCCAAAGGCTAAACGCCTGCTTAGTAGTACCAGCAGTCGGCAAAAAGCAACCGAAAAAAGACAACTTCTTTTCCTTTTTTATTTTATTTTATTTTATTTTTTTTAATGTTAACTACTCCGTAGTACTAGTAGTTAAGTAAATCTATAATGTGATTTATACTGTTAAATACAAGTTAGAAAATATTTATCGAAATTGGATGAAATTTTATAAAAAAATATATCAATATCCAATAAAATTAGCTAACATATTAAATTTAGTATATATTATTAAATAAATTAGTAAAAACATATTTTTCAATATATATTGTTATATTATTGATTAATGGGGAAAATATCAATTGATTAAAAATAGTAAGTTTCAAGAGGAGATGTCACTTGATATATGCTGATAGTCCTTTGTTACAATAGATAGATGAATAGATTTTATACTTATTTAATTTTAGAAAGTGACTTTGAAACTAAAGGGTAAATTTTATAAGGTAGTGGTGATCGAGGCCTACTATATATGATGTATGATAGAGTATTAGGCGACAACGAAGATACATGAAGAGAGTCTTATGGTAGTCGAGACGAGGATACTCAGATGGATGTGCGGACACACTCTCTTGTACAGAATCAGGAACGAGATTATCCGTGATAAAGTAGGAGTTTATTGTATAAAAGACAAGTTGAGAGAATCAAGGCTCATATGGTTTGGGCATGTGTGTAGGAGAGGTCCAGATGCACCAGTACGCATATGTGATCTCCTTCTAATCGAGCAATTGCGGTGTAGAAGAGGTTGACCCAAGAAATCCTGGAAGGAAGTCATTAGGCGGGATCTTACTTTGTTACACATACTGGAGGGTTTAACGAGAGATTGCATACAGTGGAGAATGGCTATCAAGGTGGACGAGGATTAGATTGGCTTAACCGAGATAGTATCCTTTTGCTACGAACTTCACTTATCTATGCTTCTACTTGTTGGGCTATGTATTGGATATTCCCAAATCTATCGAGTTAGTTATTTGAGATATATGTGTATCTTCGTATTAGTCTATCTTATCTTCTCAGTTAAGATTTAATTCTCAAAGATAAGATTTGTATTATGTGATATATTGTAATCGATTCTATGAATGAAATATACAAGTTCACAATCTTATATGGTAATCAGAGCTTAGGTTTTTTTTTTCTTTCTCTACCAATTGTTTGCCTCAACCGATTGGTCCGATTCCAATTTTCAGCAGTACTCCCATTGTTTGTCCTGTCAAACACCATGACAACCCGCCAGTCCAACAATACCATTCTCCTTTCCACTGGCAATTCCACAAACATGCAGTTTCCAAACCTCTCCATCAAGCTCGATCCTTTGAACTATTGTTCATGGTGAAGTGTTTTCTATACACTTGAAGCCTATGATCTTGAGCCTTATGTGCTAAATAAACCACCTACATACTGCTCCAACAGGCGATACCGCCCCCACTGATGAGTACATAGATTGGCGCAAGGTTGATCGATTCGTCCTAGTCTGGCTTCGCTCCACCCTCTCCGAGAAGCTCCTTTGCTATGTGGCCAAGGCTTCCATGCCCTATGATTCCTGGTATATGATTTCCTCCATGTTTCAGTCCCAAACCCGTGCTTGCCTGATGAATCTGAAAGGCCATCTTTATAATTTGTCGAAGGGTTCATTGTCGATGATGGATTACATTGAGAAGAAGAGATCTATTGTCGACGCCTTGGCTGAGTGTTTGTACTTTGTTCAGGATGATGACCTTGTCGCTTCCCTCCTTCATGGTTTGGATTCGTCGATCTTACGGTGCGTTCAATGTGGCTATCAATGTTCGGGTGGAGCCGGTTGCTACTGATGAACTCACTGGGAGGAGCGGTTGCAGCACGAGTCCAACCCATCTCATAATAAACTCACTGATCTCTTAATCTTAAATGCATAAATCCCATCATTAGATTTGGGTATATTGAATATACCCAAATCTATCTAGTTAGTTATTTGAGACATATGTGTATCTTCATATTAGTCTATCTTATCTTCTCAGTTAAGATTTAATTCCCAAATATAAGATTTGTATTATGTTATATATTGTAATTGATTCTATGAATAAAATATACAAATTCACAATCTTATACTATGTGTGTTTTTGCGTGCTTGTCCTTTTTATTCGTGTATTGTCTAGTCAATGAAAGAGAACGTACAATCAAATCCCTCATATCCTTTTAGGAATATACTGGATTTATTGTTGTTAATTGTAGAAATTTTCATTTGGTTATTAACTTACAAATTTCGCTTAATGGATAAAGGTTGTGTTTTTTTTTCCTCACAAGGCCGCAACCTGAAGGCCTGAACTAGTCAACATTGCAACCCAATATTTCATCAGGTCAGCATTCGACTACAATCTCAACTGCAATTTTGAAGATATTCCACTTTGGTGATTCACTACACTTCTCATGTGGCTATGTGGGCAATATATATAACGGGTTTTTATCTTATGTTTTAAGTGCATAGTTTAATTTTTATTTTTTGTTGATAAGGTCAAGATTTGAGTGGGGTCAGGTCTTGTTGGACCATTATCTAAGGGCATCCTTACGGATGAGGACACATAAAGTCGAGTCGGCGAGGAGGTCCTGTGTGGATATCGTATGAAGGAGACTCGCAATCCTGTCGGCGGTCAAGTTGAATAACTTCAATTGAAAAAATTACTTCAAATTTAAATTATTTTCAATTTTTTTAATATGGTAGGTAATCGGAAATATATATACACACATATAACTATTTTTTTTGGTTCATTATACTGTATATGTAAGTAATGTAACTCAAATTAACTATCTCTTAATAGAACAACTTCTCTTATAGATTACCAATCCGATTTAACTTGATATATAAATAATAAAATGCATTTTAAAAGAGCATTATCATCTTCCACAATTCAAAGAAATAACTCATGATCGAAAAAATATATTCAAAGGAATGTTATGAGGTTATGACTTATGAGTTCGATTCCAGCCTCCAGTCATTAATTTGGATGAAAATTCAATTATCACTTTGTTTTTTATAATTGGGTCGAATCGCTCGGCGCAAACTGATTTACCTGATCTATAGTTTTTGTCATGTGGGTCATCTGCTGATGTGCACCCATATGTATATATATACACATGGTACGGTGCAATGGTGAAACGAATGAATAATGTGTTATATTCATATGAATTTTATGTTTTTATTAAGGAAAAATGACCCTAAGTAATACAAACTATGAACCAAAAATAATACAAACTTTCAAAATCACCAATTGATATACAAACTATTGCGTATTAAACCAATATTGATACGAAACCATTTCCGGTTCAATTTATACGAAACCAAAAATAAATTGAAACCAAAAATAAATTGAATTTGGTCGGAAATGGTTTCGTATCAAAATTGGTTTAATACGCAATAGTTTGTATACCAATTGGTGATTTTGAAAGTTTGTATTATTTTCGGTTCATAGGTGATAGTTTGTATTATTTGAGGTCATTTTACCTTTTATTAATATGAATATGTGATTATTATGTTGTTTGAATATGAATATGATGTAAATATGCGTATTTTAATATGATATTATTTATACTCATATAACATAAAATGAATAACATCATATTCGCATTCACACACAACAATATATATCATACAAACAAAATTCATATATATAATATTTGTACTAGTGTAACACAATATTCATTCGTTTCATATACATAATATGTGAACAAATCTAAAGCGTTTTTTTATCAAAAAGATCAACGGTTGAGATTTATAAGAAATTTTGAAGAGAACAATTATTCGTTTGTAACAACATGATTATTTGTACATAACTCATACGAATAAGTACGAATAATTATGTTACAATATACAAATAATTTTCATATATTTTTTTATATAGAATTTTAAAGTATAATCATTATTTTATTAATTAGTATTATTTATTTAAGTAGGATAAGAGGTTTCTCAATTCTCATTTAGCAAATACTATCTCTGTTAATTAAAATATATATGACGTTTTACTATTCACGCACACTTTTTAGGTGTTAAAAACTATATATATAAAATATTAACCTTTTTAATAATTTTTTAAAAATAATTTCATACTTTTTACCATTAATTATGAATTTATTAAAACAAATGTAAAAAAAAGTTGATATTTTATATTAGGGGTGGACACAAATCCCGCAAATCCCGGACCCGTCCCGGACCCGTCCCGGTCCCGGTGGGATTTAAGGAAAAAAAAGTGAATCCCGTCCCGGTCCCGTCCCGCAAAAATTATGCGGGACGGGATGCGGGATCCCATAGTCTTGTCCCGCAGCGGGACAAGACTATGGGATCCCGCAAATCCCGGTCCCATCCCGCATATTTATATTTATATTTATATTTATATTTATATTTATATTTATATTTATATTTATATTTATATTTATATTTATATTTATATTTATATTTATATTTATATTTATATTTATATTTATATTTATATTTATATTTATATTTATATTTATATTTATATTTATATTTATATTTATATTTATATTTATATTTATATTTATATTTATATTTATATTTATATTTATATTTATATTTATATTTATATTTATATTTATATTTATATTTATATTTATATTTATATTTATATTTATATTTATATTTATATTTATATTTATATTTATATTTATATTTATATTTATATTTATATTTATATTTATATTTATATTTATATTTATATTTATGAATTTTTTTTTAAATATTCATAAAATAATAAATATGTACGTAAATATTCAAAGGTTGAAACAAATTACAAAAATATTCATTTTTTGCAGGTTAATCAGAAAAACGCGGTCCCAGTACGCGTTTTATTAACAAACCTGGAAAGTGATTTGGGTGCCGGGAGGGAAATTGAAAGTTACGATAGAAACGCGGCCTGTTAGAAATAAAATTTCAGAGAGAGGATTGCCTATGTGGCACTAGAGACGCGGCCTCAGGCCACGTTTCTAGTCTGGATCTGGGACCCACAGCAACTGATGTTGCTGACTGGATGGGACGCAAAAGAAAAACGCGGCCTCAGGCCGCGTTTTTCTGTGTTCCAGAAAAGCAACGTCAAAGATTCTTACTCTTTGAGTGTATTGGTTATAAAACGCGGCCTGAGGCCGCGTTTTATTCAAGCCCCCCTGCCAAGATTCGCCCTAATCTGTTGAGGGAATATGAAGGTTGAGGGCATATGGTGTGTATGAGTCCGAGTAGTTCACCATTACTCCTCTTTCCTTTCCATTTGCTTCTTCCTCATATGAAGCTCTCAAATTCCTAGCGCCGGTTAACTGCATCAACGCTTCAATTACATATTGTCTCATAGTTGATCAAGGTTTGGCTAAGGTTAGTTTTATACTCTTGTTTGAGTTTTTCACTTTTATTTGAATAAGGAAGAGGTTTGGAATCCTTAATAATCTCTTATGTGTGCTTAAGATTATGTATTTTGAATCTTTAATTATGATGTTGTTACTATTATGATTATGATGTAGGATTATGTAGTTGTGTTATTGATTTTCATTTTGAGGATATTTTTTAGGATATTTGTTGATTATTTAGTAAATATTTGTTGATGAAATAGATTGAAATATATGAGGGCGTTTGTACGATTACGCATTTTAATTTCATTGTACTTAATGACAAAATAGTTTAATTTCATTGTTCAACTCTCTGAAGGAGTTGAAATGTGAGTTGACCGAGTATTCTGTGCGTATGAGTAAGCCGTACAGGACAAAGAAGGCAAGTCCGGAATGGTACACAGTTGTTTGTGACAGGAAGGACAGTTGTGGATGCAGTTGGCGACTGTCTGCTCGTCGTATTGATCGAACTGTTGATATGTAGATGATCGTCAATTACAGTGGGCCTCATGAATCAAACTGTGTTGGAGAGGTTTTGCAGTTGGATAATCGTAATGTCACCTCAAGTTTTATTAGAGATGAGATTCTTGGGTTTCTTCGCAAAGATCAAGACACGAAGCCAAGTACCATACTCGAGCATCTGACTAAAAGATATGGGATCTGTGTCTCATACATGAAAGCCTGGAGGGCCAAACAGAAAGCTATTGCAGAGATTTATGGTGATTGGGAGGAGTCGTACACGGAGTTGCCTAGGTTCATGGCTGCGCTACAAGCTACAAACCCGGGAACAGTGGTGGAATGGTACAATCTGGATTCTCCAAATCCACATGAGAAGATATTCGGTCGTGTGTTCTGGGCTTTTGCACCGTCGATTACCGGGTTTGTACATTGCCGGCCTCTGATATCGATCGATGGCACCCATCTGTATGGAAAGTACAAGCATGTTGTGTTAATGGCAATGGGCGTCGATGCAAATGATCAAATTTTCCCTCTGGCATTTGCAGTTGTGGAGAGTGAAAATGGAGATAGTTGGGCTTGGTTCATGGATTGTATAGGGCGCCACGTCACTCAGAACATACAACTATCAAAATTTTGGATTAACACAATCACAATTTTAGATCGGATCTACAACTATCACACAATTTCGGCTTTGTAATAACCACTAATCAACAATTAAAAACATACAAATATCACACAATTTCAACAATCAACATTCTCTCATCCATATTCGTTCAAAAAAAAAATGCACCTCGAACCGGTGGAGAAACGAGCAATAGATGTGAAACTTCCAACGATTTGAATGAAGGATGGGTAGTCGGTTTGCCTAGATGTGAAACCGGCGGCCTTCAGACAAAACCTCTCGCCCTTATGCTATGGCCTTCGCAACGAAGAAGATGAAGTGGGAGGAGGCGGTTTGCCTAGGGTTATTTCAACAAAAAAACGCGGACTGGGCACGCGTT
Source organism: Persicaria maculosa (assembly GCA_963922045.1). Taxonomy (NCBI): domain Eukaryota; kingdom Viridiplantae; phylum Streptophyta; class Magnoliopsida; order Caryophyllales; family Polygonaceae; genus Persicaria; species Persicaria maculosa. The sequence continues at coordinate 70,606,211 of OY998260.1, forward strand.
TTATGTGCAACCCCACCTACCCCATTAATTATCCTTTGACCACATTTTTTTTCGGAAAATACAGAAAAACGCGGCCTGAGGCCGCGTTTTTCTTTTGCGTCACATCCAGTCAGCAACATCAGTTGCTGTGGGTCCCAGATCCAGACTAAAAACGCGGCCTGAGGCCGCGTCTCTAGTGCCACATAGGCAATCCTCTCTCTGAAATAAAATTTCTTTTATTTCTAATTAGAAACGTGGCTTGAGGCCGCGTTTCTTTCGTAACTTTCAATTTCCCTCCCGGCGCCCAAATCTCTTTCCAGGTTTGTTAATAAAATGCGTACTGGGATCGCGTTTTTCTGATTAACCTGCAAAAAATGAATATTTTTGTAATTTGTTTCAACCTTTGAATATTTACGTAAATATTTATTATTTTATGAATATTTCAAAAAAAATTCTATATTTATATTTATATTTATATTTATATTTATATTTATATTTATATTTATATTTATATTTATATTTATATTTATATTTATATTTATATTTATATTTATATTTATATTTATATTTATATTTATATTTATATTTATATTTATATTTATATTTATATTTATATTTATATTTATATTTATATTTATATTTATATTTATATTTATATTTATATTTATATTTATATTTATATTTATATTTATATTTATATTTATATTTATATTTATATTTATATTTATATTTATATTTATATTTATATTTATATTTATATTTATATTTATATTTATATTTGTATTTATATTTGTATTTATATTTATATTTATATTTATATTTATATTTATATTTATATTTATATTTATACGAGACAAGAGTTTTAATTTTGGTAGTACTAAATTTTTTAATAATTTAATGATTTATACGATATATTTAATTATTTTAAACACAGGTTACAATAATACTGTAAGGCTTGTAAGCAATTCGAAAATAAAAAATTACTATGGGCTTGGGGGTTAGGGATTTGGGCTCTAGGAGGCAAACAAAACAATTTATTCTCCATTTTGAAATAGTGAAATCTCTATTCAATTCTAATCGGTTAGAGTTACAAGAGGTTTGTGCCGGTGACAATGTTTTTTTGTATGAAATTGTGCTGCTGGGAGTGTTAACATTATGGTGATATCATTCTACGAAGCATGAACTATGAAAATATTTTTTTTATTTTTCAAGTTTTATAATATTTTATTATTTTTATTTGAGGGACAAGTCCCGTCCCGGTCCCGTCCCGGTCCCGTCCCGTCCCGTGTGGGATAAGACCCGTGTGGGATTAAAAAAAAAGGTGAATCCCGTCCCGGTCCCGTCCCGGAAAAATTAAAGCGGGACGGGCCTCATCCCGGTCCCGTCCCGTCCCACGCCCACCCATATTTTATATAGTTTTTACCATTCTAATAATACATACATGAAAAGTAAACGAAATGTTTTAATTAACAAAGGGAGTATCTAGTAGTATTTTATACGTAATACAGTATAGTTTTTATTATGGATAAAGTTATATCTTCATTTTTGTTTTTGTTTTTTATAAGGAAAAGATCGCTTCGAGATCAGACAGATCTTATACTTGAGAGGCCGATGAATTAGCAGATGAGAGATCGTCAAAATATAACATATCTCAAATCAAATAGACAAAACGTCCTAACAAATACCAATCCAAACAGACCTACGATCAGCGAGATGGGGACGTAGACTACAGTGGTCTAAAAACGAAACCAAACAATCTTTATTTTTGAATGGTTTAGCAATCAAGGAACGATAGTTTGTGTAATTTAAAAAAAAATGAAGAGAAAAGGAGTAGTTGAAGTGATAGTTAGATTGTGGCAATTGATGGCTACTGATTTGTCTCATAGTTGTAGAGTGTGACAAGAGCACGGGTCGTATGGGTTTTAAGTCTCAATGCAAATCATACCCAACAATGATTGACCCGAAATCGACCTACTTACTGTTTATACTCCGGCCAATGTGGATAAGCTTATTTTGCATCATTTTACCACCACCCACCCGCCATCCCACCAACCTACCTACTGTACTTCACATTGTTATCACATTTAAGTAGACGTGGCCAACGGGTTGGACCCGTGGGAGGAGAGGGAAGAAATCGGATCTACCCGACGGGTCGACCCACTGGGTCATGTCCGGGTTGAGCGGGTTTTGACCTTCCGTTGAACGATTTTGTGATGTTTTTTTGTCGTTTTGTGACGTTTCAAAGGCCAATCCGTTCGACCCGCCGGGTCACGAGTTATCTTCTCTCCGACCCTAACCCTGACCCTCAGCCCGAGCCACCCCTGACCCAGCGGGTCACGGGTCGACCCGCCCGATCCGTGACCCGTGGCCATGTCTACATTTAAGTTCCAATTGCTATTTGCATCTACTCTATCCCTATTTATCTTCTTTCTTTTTTCTTTCTTTTTTTTTACAGTGGATCGACAACATTAGGATATCTTACCAAAACAAGGTTCACCAAAAAAAATCTAGATATAAATAAAATAACACTTATCAAATACTACATATTTATCTATTAATATTTTTTGTAAGTATGACTATGAAATATTTTTTATTTATATTTTTGTCAATCAACTAAAATATATAGATAGATAGATTGTGACCTATATAACTTTCTATAAATTATGACAATATATTATTTTATTAATTTTATCATAGAATCAACCACAACGCATCACATAGAAATTTTTATCCTATAATCAACCATAACGCGCCACATAGGACGTTATGCATCGATTTTAGTATATGTACTAGTTCAGTACCCGCACTATGCGCGGTTTTTTTAATTTAAATAAATTTAATAATAAAACTCGATTATTCAATTAATTAATTTCTTACATACTTTTTATTTCTCAAATCTAAATGAATTTATACTTAATTAGTATAAAAACTAATTTCTCCTTACTTCAGTCTTACTCCTTAATCCTTACTAGTTAGTGCATATTTGTAGAAACAACATATGAAAAGCTATAATTTCTCAAATCTGAATGAATTTATACTTTATTGACAATATATGAAACAACATGTGAAAAGCTAGTAAATATTAGTGAAAACAACAAAATAACATACCTTGTAACCAATCAGCACATTATTTCGAAAAGCTTACAAAGAAAACCGTAAACAAAGTCATAAATAACGTGCAATAACAACTCCAAAAAGAAGGGAAAAGACGTCAACGTTTGTAAAATAACATTAACAATCTAAACTATATATAGGTCAAAATCTAAAAATCTATTCATAATTATATATGTATAAAATCCAAAAATATATCGCACAAATATATCAATACCTTCAAGATATATAGGAAAATTTTATTTGTTATTGAATTCCATAAGTTGATAACTTTTACACGGTTAAGTATTATTTTTTCAATTTACCCAAAACCTTTTATCTTCTTCATATTGATAAAGTTATTGATAAATTTATTTAATTATTATGACCATACTAAGTATTATTTCAATATCATCAAAACCTTTTATCTTCTAAAAATATTTTCATATTGATGAAGATATTGATGAAATTATTTAATTAGTATGTCCATATAATATATTGATAAAGTCATTATCTTCTAAAAATATGTTCATATATAGTGAAAATAAGTAAAATCTTATCTTATATAATAGTCTTTAAAATTAATTAATACGAAGTATCTTCTAAAAATATATCCATATCTAATCAAATTGGGTCAAATTTTATCTTATGCATATATAGATATATTGATTAAATAGAGTTAGAATAAAAATTTATCTTATGCATATATTTTAAAATTAGTTAATATCTTCTAAAAATATAGTCATATTTAATCAAATTGGATCAAATTTTATCTTAGGCATATATAGCTATATTGATGAAATGGATTAAGGAGAAGCCGCCATGTGTCTCAGGCGACTTCTCCTTTATTATATATAAAATAAAATAATGGATGGATATTATATATAATGGATGATTGATATAGAAGATAGATAGAAGATATAGATAGATGGTTTCCGACAAACCAAAAACTTATTGGTAGTAATATATCAAATTGAATATATAAATAAAATGACAAATCCTATGTAATTAAAAAAACTACTATGTATAAAACACTAGAATAGAGTAGTAAAATAAATTAATTTATAGCCCATCTGTTGAAAAAAAAAACATGTAATTTACTATTTATACATGTTTTTATGATGCTAAAAACTATATAAATATCATAAAAATATATTTTATTTATATAATTTCATGTGTAATAATAATAAGTGTAAACTTATTTCTAAAAATGAATATTTTATATAGTTTTTTAATCAAAAAAATCATGTATGAATCATAAAATAACATATTTTAATTAATGGAGATAATATTATATTTTAAAATGTTAAATAATTTTTTTTTCCTCAAAATACTACTATAATAAAAAAAAAATTCTCAAAATATTATATTTTAAAATCATGTAAGAATTTTTTTTAAAAAAAAACGCATATGAGTAAATTAAATGTTTTCCTATACTACTAGTAGATATAATAAAATGAGAACGATGTACATATCAGCTAATGATACAAGGTAGGAAGATGAGTGGTCGACAACCGACCGACCCACTTCAGTTCCCATGTGATAAAACAAGGAAATTGGCATCCGACCAACTGCACGCAGTGAAATCAATAAGAGCGGTAGAAATGTAGCACCAATGATTACCGATATTTCTTACTAATCGATCGGCGTAAGCCGGTTTATCTGGTGCATGACTCTTGTCGATTGGGTCACGTGTCCGGGGTTTGTCACCAAATAATGGTTTCCTCGTCATAAAAGAATAGCGGAGAAAAGCATATGATGTTCATGTCATGGCAGTCTAATTAGACTATTATATATGAGTCGAGTAGTTCGAATTCTGCTTGATAGTTGTTTAGCTTGAGCTCGTCTATTTACTAAACGATTCGAGTATGAACACATTTTTAACCTTGATTCAAAGTTTGGCTCGACTTGATTCAAGCTTGAATAGTCGAATTTTGTGGAATTTGAAAAGTTTACTTTAAATTACTATGTCATGTACTTGACTTGTTCGACTCAAATACCACCTGCACTGCCTTACGTATTGATACAAAACTTCATTTCATAGGATATATAGTCATCTGCACTATCTTAAAAGACCCATACATAAAACCACCTGCATATTTTGATCATAGTACTAAATGAATAAACCTTATAACGATACAAAACTGATTCCTTAAATATAATGAATAAACCTTATAATTTATTCGCAGAAACTAAATACACTACAAATCAGGGTTTAGACACCACGTCGATATGAACGTGACACCACATCAATATGAACATGGTATGACTGGTATCTAAACCCTAATTTGACTTTAATTTTTAATTTTCAGTGTTCACCTACACTTCAATAGGAACATGACACCACGTTAATAAGGACGTGCACTTGCGCGCTTAATCTGGATTTACGGTCTATCTAACAAATGATTAACCTATACCCATAGGTAAAACATGACCCCTGATGGGATGGCTCAATGGTAAGGAGCAAGGGGTAATGGGAGGTCCTGGGTTCACCTCGCTTGCTTATTACCATTGGTTTACCGTCAAAGGTGGGTTACCCTCGTTTAAAAAAAAAGTTGCATATTTTGGTAACGGTACTAATATTCGGGTGGTTTTCTATAGTTTGTTTATATCCGGGTAGTTTCGGGAAATTATACCTAATTTTCGGGTAGTTTCTGTAATTTAGCCACAATAGGTGAAGAAAAAGGAAAGCCTTCGCCGCCATCATCACTCTGTGCTTGAGCTTGGCAAGACAATCGGTGTAAGGTTTCGCACCTCTCTCCCTCTCTTTGGCAAACCCTAATTTCCTTTTCAAGCGTTTGGAATCCTCAATTTTACTTGAATTTATTTTAGAAACGGAAATTGCTTAGGGATTTTGAATCATGTATCTCTGGTTGCTCCTTTTGATAGTTTGGGGGTTTCCAGTGGGTTTTGTGAAGTAGCGGCGTAAGAACTTGGAAAGATGGTGTCTTGATTCCGTACTTTTCACACTAGTGTCTGAATTCATGTGTATAGAGAATTGGAAAATTTTAATCTTTTCACTCTCTCTCGATGATTTTTTCGAATGGTGAATCAGAATTCATGTGCGGCTTATATTGATTGCTAGGTGAGATTCTTGTCATGGACGCCGATCGTTGCATTGATTGCTGATATGTTTTCATTCTGGCAATACGATAACATGATTGGTGCTATGAAAATAATGCGAAACTGCAATTTCTAGCTACGGCAATACAATAATTTGATTTCCATCTAGCTTAGATAGGTAGACGATCTATTTCGTTGTTTATACTGATTTCAGTTGCATAGGGTAAGAGCTTATCAATTCCCTTTCCTCACAACCCTAACCCTGAGGCTTCCAGGTTGCTTTGGATTCTTGTAGAGCAATTCAATCTTCTGCATAACATTCTCTATGGCTTGACTTTTATATTACTTCTGTTGGCTTACTGAAGTCATCTTTCAGTTATTAAATTTGTTGGTTCTCCTTGATCTGGATTACAGATTTATAATTAAAACATAGTTTTTGATCTAGATGTGAATGCGTTTAGATTATTGAGTTTGGAAAAAGGTTATACTCCGTATATATTAGTACAACACTTGTGAGATCACCTGGGGTGAGGGATTGATGGATTGATGAAATGTGGGTGAAGGGTATGCTGGGTGTCAAATGGATGGTTTGGGACCTATGTTCGTCGAGTGGTGGTGTGGATCCACCCATCCATCACTCTACCCAGTGAACTCTCTATTTCTGATCTGTGCAAGTTTGATTTTTCTAATGTGTAATTGGAGTTGGCCCGTTTAATTTTATAAGCATATTGTTTGTTTGCCCCTGAAACAAATTATGGAACTTTTTTAGTTGTGATGGAAGTTCTCCTTCACAGGGGAGAATCCTACCTGTGAAATTATAAACTGACGCGATATTATGCTTTTGTTACATGGAATCTAAAAGCTTGACAATGCTTAATATATCCGGGAGTGAAATGGAGGTTTTTAAGAGTCGCATAGACGAAGTATTATTACAAGTCAACCAGGTAACTTTATTTCCAAATTGAGCGCTGTAATGTTTGTTTCAGTTATAATCTTGTTTTAAGCTTAAAATCTGCTTTTATATTGTTATATGAAGAAGGCTCTTGCTTGGTTTGCAAGCAAATTTCCTATGAATACCTTCCCAGTTTCAGGATTCCATCCGTTTGCAACATGCATGAATTCAATTCACCATCTCTCTCCTTTCTTTTCAATTTTTATTATAATTTTGGCTGAAATCACTCGAATTGTGAATTTATTTGGAGACTTAACCTCGTTGCGTTTATTTCGACCCATAGAGATGGTTCGCGAAAACTTCCATCACATAGTGGATGAAAGTCGTATGAACGACAATGAGGGTCATACATAAGCTCCTTGGACTTCCGACCCTTATGGAATTATGTTTGACTTTCTTATGATCATTATTGAAGTGAATGCAGCTTCTTTTGGGATAGTCCAATGGCGAACAATTACGAATCACTTCATTTTGTCCATATAGAAGTCACAATTGTTGCATGGTCTAATAAATTAGAGTGGCATACATCTGTTAGAGAAGAACTTTCTCATAATTCTTGTGTAATGTTAATGTGTAGAAGATGTAAAAACGCTCTGTATAGAATGGAACATTACAGTTCAAAGCCATTGGTCCATCCCTAGTTTCTATATATTTGATGCATGCCTTTCTATTCATTTTTTATTGAAATCGTAGAGTTTGATCTGGAAATTAATTTTCTGAAACCTTGATTTAGGCAAAGTTCTCTAGTAAATGTACAGTAAAGAAAATATTAGTTTCTAAATTCTGGATTATTTATTGTTTATCCCAGTGTAGGGTGCGTCTTTTCCATGTTCTGAAATAATGAATCTGACCTCTTCATCTGAAAGTGCATTTCATTATTTTTTATTTTTTATTTTTTTGTAGCTGGAGCAAAGAGTAGACGAGCTTGAACAATTTTACTCAGAGAACAACAAAAAGAGACTGAATAGTTCTAAAGCTTCCTCGAATTCAAAGGACAAAGATAAGGGAAGGCACGTTAGTAGCATCAAAATGCAGCAAGTGGATCCAAAAAATATGGAAGCTGATGTTTCAAAGAGAATGCAAGCACTTCTTCGACAGTTTGGTACAGTACTGCGTCAGGTAGTTTTTCTGTTTAGCACATCTCTGTCGTTGGGATATTTATGAGTTATACATCCTTTGCTTTTCATATAGCGCAAAAATAATTGATTCCATTTCTTCTATTCCTTTTGCATTTGCCTATCAAATGATCCATCTTCAAAACTGTTAAATCTATGAGCTATTGTCTTAGCAATGCGTGTGAGCTGTCTTTATGTGGGATTAATTTGTTAATAATTCAAATAATGATATTTTTGCTTCATGGAAAACACTTTTGGACTTGGCGTGAAAAAGTGATAGGCACAAGCGACGAGATAAGAAGTGTATGGCTCACAAACACAAGGCGCGTGTTTTTTAAAATTAAAAAACTATATTTTAGACTTGTATATCATGCAAATTAAGCAATCAGAAGAAACTAAAGCCATTTGAAGGTTTTGAAAAATTATCCGAGTGCTTATTAGTTTTTATCTTGCAGTATATCTGTACAATAAACTATTATTTTTGTGAAAAAAAATTATCTATGATGTTGTCTCATGTCGATGAAGTGCTTGCCTAGCTGTTGTTTTTTTATTCACTCCTTGTCCTTTGCCAGATCACTCAGCACAAGTTGGCAGAGCCTTTCATGGAGCCTGTTAATATCGATGCTCTTGGCTGTGTAGACTACTATGAGGTAATCTGTTATTTATATTTTTTTTTAATTTTCTGTTGTATGGAGTCCAGGTTATGAGTATAATAGGTATGTGAAAAAATACCGCCTGCTTTCATTCCGATGTATATCTATATGCACTGAAAAATGGCTATTGCTATGCCCCAAAGTCATTTTTCTAGTGTTGTCTCATTTTTTTATATGATTTTCAGATACTTAATATAGATAATGCTATATCCTTCACTTTTGCAATGCTTTGCTCTTATAAAATTGATTCTGCCATCAATCATCTTTCTGTCTGGTTCCTCCAGGTAATTGAGAAGCCAATGGACTTAGGTACCATCAAGAAGCAGTTGGAAGCTAAGGATGGCTGTGGCTATAAGCATGTACGAGAAGCATGTGCTGACGTCAGATTGGTTTTTAAGAACGCCATGAAATATAATGAAGAAAAGCATCCTGTCCATACCATGGCAAAATCATTGCTGGCAAAGTTCGAGGAAAAGTGGCTGCAGCTTCTGCCTAAGGTAATTGACGAGGTAAGCTTCTTCACCAATCACCATGTGCTGAATGGGTACTTTAGTGGTTATTCATTTCGTCAAGTTTCAGAACAATGTTGTCTGTAGGAGAAGAGATTGGCCGAGGAGAAAACCGAGGCCCAGAGGAGTGTGCAGCTTGCTCAGGAGTGTGCTTATGCCAAGATGGCAAAGAATACAAGTGATGAGGTACAAGGTTGTCCAGTGTATTTTGGAACACTGATAAAAAATTAAAATGCAAAACTTCATTCCATGTAATAAGATTCATTTTACAATTCTTCTACATATTGATACAAAACTTCATTTCATAGGACATTTACACCATAGTAAAGCCTTAAAGTCCACGTGTAGGCTAATAAGCATAAAAATAACAAAAGCATCCCTAAAATATGATTTTTAAGGAAGTAAGGAACCACTCCTTAACTCCATATTTTTGCCTAACTCACCCGATAAATATTAAGGGATGGTTTTGTGAAAACTCATATTTCCTGTTGATTGCATGCAAAACTCATATATCCTATAAATAACCAGGGCCGTCCAATCAATTTTGGAGGCCCGGGTCATAATTTTATAAATTATAAATTTTATATGTAATTTTTCAAAAATTTTTATATCTTAGGGATGAGTATGTTAAAAAAATTTAGATTTTTTTTTTATATTTAAGGAAAATTATAGAAAACTCTTTAAAATTTAGTTTGTGTACAGATTACGTACGCAAGCTATATTTATCAATCTTTTGCTCTATAAAATTTATATTATACAATATTAAAATAATTTATATACGACACGTTTAAATTTGTGTCATTTGTTTTTAAACTCAAAACCCTAATTTTTCTCTCTCTCTATATATATATATTATAATATTCTAAAACTCCTTGAAACATGTTATTTCATTCAGTTCAATTAATATAAATATAACTATGACCATGTGAATCTTTTTTTCTTGAATGTCCATGTTAATAAAACTAAAATTGTTCATGAATAACATAATTATAAAATGAAACTAAAAGATTAGCTGTATTTAAATTTGGATTGATGAAATTTATTGAGGTCTCGGAATTATTAGTTACATAAATGAAGAGAAATAGGTGGGGGCGGCCTAACCAATAGAAAAAAAAAGGTTAAAATGTTGAGAGGTGTGCTAAATCTAGGATTCGAACCCGTGATTGTAAGAAAACATGCATGCCCCATATCAATTCAACCACCACCACGCCAACAGACAATTGTGTTAATTTTAAAAATGTTTTATTATATACTAAAATTAGTAAAAAATGAGGCCCCGTAAAATCGGAGGCCCGGGACAGTCGCCCACCTTGCCCTCCCCCAGGGCCGGGCCTGTAAATAACCATAAAGTATGAGACCGTGTTACAAATGAGGCCCTGATCAATCCCACTCTTTGCCCATGGTAACTGGCCAGGGCTGATGATGTATGCCATTCGTGATCCTGTTGATTGCAGTTTTTTCTTCAACGATAAATGTTGGAGATCAAATGCTTACACAAGCAGAGTCTTATGAGTTTCAGTTGAATTCTTATCTGAGGATGTCATTTCTTTTTACCTGTGAGAATGTCACTTATTCCTTCTCATTGTTTTACAGATTATAGATGTGGACATGCAACTGGAAGAACTTAGAGAACTGGTGGTTCAGAATTGCAGGTGCCTTATCCACATACTCGCTCCTACTTATTAGTGTGCTAATCAGATCAGTATGGTAGTTTTGTTTCAGTTCTCGGCTAACGTTTGTTTATTTGATCAAAAAGATAAGGTCCACATGGTAGCTCTGTCTTGATGCTATAATTTTATTTGATCAGTATGGTAGCTCTGTCTTGAAATGTTTGATGAGAAATTTTCTCATAATGTCATATTTCTTCTTGCCTTCCTCTGCTGCTAAACCAGCCATTAATCTGTTTCTTCAGAAAGTTTTCGACGGAGGAGAAAAGGAAACTAGGCACTGCCCTAACCCGACTGTCCCCCGAAGATCTAAGCAAGGCGCTAGAGATTGTTGCTCAGGCCAATCCTTCCTTCCAAGCAACAGCCGAAGAAGTAGACCTTGATATCGACGCACAGGTATCCAAACCTTCTCCATTTTGAAATGTGCTCTTTCAACATCCCGGTATTTAACCCTCAGGTTCGATTTACAGAGCGAAAGTACATTGTGGAGGCTAAAGTTCTTTGTCAAGGGCGCGCTGCAAGCTCAGGCCAAGCCTTCTGCAAGCACGGGTGACAACAACGACGAGAACAAAAACAACAACAAACGGAAACGGGAGATCTCCGTCGCCCTAGCGAGGAATGCCAAGAGAAGGAGCAAGAAAGTTGGTGCTTCATGATCATGTCAACTAGCTGCAATAAAAATCTCCAAAAAATGGAAAGTGCTTTAGGGCTGTATACTTTTTAGAGTTTTAGACTTTTAGGGAATTTACCCATTAAAAAAAATTATAAGCTTATTTAGAAAAATCTTCTCTTTTGATTGATGTGTTAAGCTTGTAAGCTTCATGGATGAGCTTCAAAAATAAGTAACTCTGTAAATGTGCTTTATGCCAAGAGGCCCTCATAGATCAAAACACAAACCATAACTTCCTGATGCCTGTCATAAGCGACGGTTTTATGGAAAACTTGATCACCATGAGAAGTGTGAACAATCGTTTCAATGATTTTTGTTTCTTGTGGCAGGCAATGTGGGATCTCAGAAACCGTATCATTTTTAAGAAAAAAACAAAATAACAGCACCATAGGAACTCTTGTATCAGACAATCACAACCAATGTTGTGAAAAATCGAGATTCTGGATCAAATCGACAAAAATGTGTAAGGATCGGATCGTAGAATCGAATCACAAGATCTCACCGTATGGATGAATTTTTAAAAAATGAAGTTAATATGTTTCCTATTAGATAAATATTATGTTAAATACTTTAATTATATATAAAAAATACCCATAAAGATCGTAAAAGGTTAAAAATAAACTAAATATAATACTCCCTCCGATTTTTAATATAAGGCATTTGACTTTTGTGCACGTTGTTTAAGGAGCGAAAAACTATATACAATGTTAATTTTTTTAATTAGATTTTTTTACATTATAATACTTATTATAATGTAAAAAAATCTAATTAAAAAAATTAACATTGTATATAGTTTTTCGCTCCTTAAACCACGTGCACAAAAGTCAAATGTCTTATATTAAAAATCGGAGGGAGTATAGAATAACTAAATATATTGAAAATTTCACAGATTTATAGTTTCAATATTATAAATTTCTTATAATAGACATTTTACATGATCGTTAGAATCGTAAAAAAAAAAGATCGAGATTGTTTTTCCATTTTTGGATTTTAGAATCTAATCGTGATTTAACAACCTTGATCACAACAATAAGTCAATAACAAATTGGACTCAAGCACAAGAAAGGAAACCCAAAATAAAAGATAAAAAAAAAAAGAATGAATCTAGCTTAGTTGGTAGAGCACCTCGTTTACACGTGCGCCAATGTTTTTCAGGGGAGTTCATCTTTAGAGAAGATCACTAATAGGCCTCTACAATTTAAATGTAGATGGTTCTATCAAAACAGCGAGAGAGCTAGTTTGGAGGTTTATTGGGAGTGATTGTGAACGAATGGTCAATGTCTTGCGGAAATTGCACCTAACGCAATCTTTCAAATTTAAGCTCTAGCCTTCCGTTTAAGGATAAAACAAGGTATAACAAAAGATTCAAATAGTTGATCGTGGAAGGAACACTATAGGAATAATCAATGCGCTCACTAAACGGGCAACATTCCTTGAGAAATCATGCCTACCATAAAGGAAATTCAAGATCTCATAAGAAGTTGCAACGTCGTTCATTTTCAGCATTGTTATGTTCATTTTCAGCATTGTTATAGATAGACTAATTTTGTAGTTGATTTTTTTGCGAAATATGTTAATAATACTACTATTTCATCTCTCCCAACATGCATGGAAATTTTTAATATCATAGGAAGGGATAATCAAGGTTTATCTTTAATTTTTCAAAAACCTCGTATTTCTTACCTACTGTAAATAAAAAATTGACCCAAACCAATGACCCCTTACCCTAGTGGTAAGGAAGAGGTAACCATTGCAAGAGGTCAAGGGTTCAAATCCCATTATTTACACCTTCATTGGCTTGGGTGAGTCTGCCTGGTGGCTTGCCGCCTGGCTTACCCGGTTCGCGTCCTTTGCAGGCTAGGGTTCGGACTCGTGAGAGATTAGTCGAAAAAAAATTGACCCAAGGCTTTTATGACATGACCACAGGAGTAGGAAATTAAATTTACAAACATTTTGGTGTGTTTGAAAGATTGAGGACTAAAAACAATTGAGTACTATTTTGAAATATTTCAAAGATTGAGGACTAAAATGAAACAAGTGATAAAAATTAAGGACTAAAAATGTAATTTAGCCAAAAAGAAAACCATGAGACATGAGTTCATGCCTCTCCGTTTTCCCGTTTTAAGCGTGACTCCTCATTCCTTACCCGTTCGCCCTATAAAACGGGGCTCAAACTTAAAACCCCGTCCAGCGTTTTACGCGTGACTCCTTTACCGTTTCGCCCTATAAAAGGGGGGCTAAAACCCCGTCCACCTCCCTCCGCCTTCTCCGTTACGCCAACAAATTCAAATCTCTCCGGCGATGGAGTCCAGCCGTTTCCTCTCCTCTCTCCTTATCCTCCACCTCCTCGTCTTCGTCTCCTCCGCCCCCGCTCCGCTGCCGGCTATCGTCGGCGGTTACGAGCCGATCGAGGACCCGAACGATCCGTACGTGGTAGAGATCGCCAAATTCGCCGTGGCCGAGCACAACAGGGAGGCATCGGACCATCTCGCCTTCGTCAAGGTCTCCAGCGGCCAGCAACAGGTCGTCGCCGGCATGAATTACGACCTCGTCATCGTCGCCAGCCTCGGTGCCGAGGGGCAGTACCGCGCGGTGGTCTACGATATTCCATGGCAGCCATTCCGGACCCTCACCTCGTTCGATAAGCTGTAGAAGATGAATTTGGATCGATCTGGTACCGTGCTTGTAATTTGAATTTGGATCTTCAATCTGGAGATGATGATGTGAAAATCTGATACAGGTATATTGATATATAGTGATAGTCGGTTTCTGAATTGCAGAGATCTGACATTTGCAGATTATCCATTATCAAATACAAAATCTCTCAACCTTTTACTCTTGATTCTCTCTGTTTTCCCTCCCAATTCAATTCGACTATGGCACTACACACCTTCGAATCAATTCTTCTTCTCCGTGGTTGATTTCTAGGCCTAGATCCTAGAAGACGAGGTAAGAGATCGATCTATTTTAGTTAGGGTTTGTTCCATGGATGAGTGAGTTAAGTGCTCGTTTGGTATCGATGATGATATCGATTGATATCTTGATATCGGTATCAAGATATCGATGTACTTAATATCGATATCAACTGATACCTCCTTTTATATCAATCTAGCTGTACCAAATACTAGAGTTCAGATATCCGGGCTGATATTCGATATCTAAATATCAATATTAAACGGGCCCTAATAGTGCATCGAGTGTTTTATGATGTTGGTCGGATTTTTAATTATGTATTCAATCTTTAGAATGGGAATATATTTTTTGAGAGTTATAGATTTGAGGTTTCTCTTATCAATGAGGTGATTACTTCTTATGTTAATTTAAGAAGGTGCTCGATGAATTTCATATCACCGTACATAAGGAGTCATGTAAGATTGTTGAAATTTCGAAACAAATCGGTTGTCACTATATATCAATATTCTTGTGACAAAATGGCTATGAGATGATTGAGTGGAGATTCGATTAGAGTTGCTTGTCTAATTTGTTGCATTTTTCGTCATGGTTTTACTCAACTGCAATCACGAAATTCGCATTTTTGAGAGAATTCGTGCTCTCTTAGGTAGAGCTTGTTTTGTGGATGAAATATATCCGGATTATATGTGCTTGCTTAGAAAATCTATAAATGGCTTGAAATAGTCCCTAGACAGCTCGTCCCTCGATCCTTGCCTGATCGATTGTCCAACTCAAACATAAAATCGTATATAAATGTTTAAATAAACACCACAAATTACCAAACCAAACAAATGAAAAATCTCAAGAAACAAGTAATCATAAATTCAATATTGAGAAATTTGAAACCCTAAAAATCTAAAATATCTCAATTCAAACCCTAAAAACAAGATAAGGTAATTTTAATTTGCTCTAACAAATTTGAGAAAAAAGATGACAGATAGATACATAGATATTCTAACTGCACTGAATCAATTAATAACTCAAAACATAAAATCGTACAATAAATATATAAGAAATGTGGATACAAATTGATAGGAGATTAAAGATCTCATTTGCCTAAAAACCGAGGATAGTTATTGACCCGATGCCTTGGACGAGATGTATAAGAAGAATAGAGGCTGACGAGCAAATCTTCATCGTCGAGGACGACGACGACGTGATTGACGAAAAGCACGGCCAAACAAAGGGCAACCACAATCCAAGTGCAGGCGTTGGAGGCACCGAAAGCATCGAACCTCGAACAAACCGAATACGCCATGGCGGACACGAAAAACGGGTAGTGGCAGCGCAAATGCTTGACGTACTGTGCAACCAGAAAGCCTTCGAGAGCAAACACGAGAGTCAAGAAAAAACCGAGCACTAAGGTGGATTCGAAGGCGTATAGACAATACACCGAATCGAACATCTTCCTGACGACGAGGAACCCGAAAACCGGTTTGAGTGCGAAACATAAGCGGGCAATGATCCCATTCCCGGGGGTTTCCCAATCTCCAAACACCTTCCACGAAAGGAATGAAAAGATGGCAAGAGGAACACGGGTGTCGTCGACATCGTTGCGGAGGGAGGTCGGGGAGGGGCAAAGCCACCGTCTTGTGGCCAAAGGAAGACATACAAATGGAACGAAGCGGAGGCCTACGGAAAGGCTGATGCAGGTATATCGACATTTCGCCTCATTCGGAATTCTGAGTATGGAGTTGGGAAAGCTGTATTCTAGAAAGAATACTACAAAGGTGATCAAGGTCGACGGTGATACAAGAATGTTGTTCAGATGCAAGAACCTTGCAACCACTTCCATCTTCTCCATGGATATGGATATATGCTTTTTTGGTTCTTCGATCAATAACGGGGATATATATTTTGCAGACTAGACTAGTGGATTTCTAGTCCTAGGATCCTAGAAGACGAGGTAAGAGATCGATCTATTTTAGTTAGGGTTTGTTCCATGGATGAGCGAGTTAAGTGCTCGATTGATATCGATATCTATATATTAGTATCGATATCAAGATATCGATATCAGTTGATATCTTAATATCGGTATCAGTATCAAGATATTGTTGGTGCTAATTTCTATTTCCAAAGGGTTGGTTAATCCTAAGCAATTGGGCAATTAGATGGGTTAGCCCATAAAGCCCAAATAAAAGGTTGAAATGAGAGGAAGAACCGAGAAAGCTCAAGAAAAGTGGTGACTATTCTACCTAGAGATTAGAGCATGGAAGATCTAGACTTCTCTAGGTAATTTTGTTAGTGGTGTAGGTCGGTGTAGATATTATATATAGGTGTATGTAGTAGTTGGGTGGTGCGTGTGTGAAGAAGTGAGAGAGTTAAGTGAGTGGTAGAAGTTACGTAGAGAGCCTCCAAATCAAGGATGTGAGAGAGTGTGTGGTAAGTGTGAGTTGGTTTAGAGTGTGTAAAATTAATTGTGAGAGTTGTACAAAAGACTTTGTATATTAATATAAAGTGTCGTTTGTAAATAGAGTTGGTCTATTCAAGTCACACGTGATCGAGTGTTAGTTACCCCGCATTTCTTCTCAACAGATATCGATATACGTGATACCGATACCAAGCTATAATATCAAGTGAAGCTATAATATCAAGTGATATTGGGGACACCAAACACCGGATATCGATATCTAGTCATACCAAACACTAGAGATCAGATATCGGAAGCTGATATCCAATATCTAGATCTCAATACCCTGATATCTAGATATCAATATCAAACTGTCCCTAACAGTGTATCGAGTGTTTTTTGATGTTGGTCGGATTTTTAATTATGTATTCAATCTTTAGAATGGGAATATATTCTTTGAGAGATATAGATTTGAGGTTTCTCTTATCAATGAGGGGATTACTTCTTATGTTAATTTAAGAAGGTGCTCGATGAATTTCATATCACCGTACATAAGGAATCATGTAAGATTGTTGAAATTTTGAAACAAATTGGTTGTCACTATATATCAATATTCTTGTGACAAAATGGCTATGAGATGATCGAGTGGAAATTCGATTCGAGTTGCTTGTCTAATTTGTTGCATTTTTCGTCATGGTTTTACTCAACTGGCATCACGAAATTGGCATTTTTGAGAGACTTCGTGCTATCTTATGTTGAGCTTGTTTTGTGGATGAAATATATCTGGATTATGTGTGCTTGTTTAGAAAATCTATAGATGGCTTGAAATAGTCCCTTAGGCAGTCCAACTAAAGCATAAAATTGTATATAAATGTTTAAATAAACACCACGAATTACCAAACCAAATTAACAAATGAAAAATCTCAAGAAACAAGTAATAAGAAATTCAACCAATCAGTCAAAACCTTACTAACTTAGTTGGTAAGGATGACATATAGTGACCTCATCGTCAGGAAGATGTTCGATTCGGTGTATTGTTTCTACGCCGCCGAATCCATTTTTGTGCTCGGTTTTTGCTTGACTCTCGTGTTTGCTCTCGAAGGCTTTCTGGTTGCACAGTACGTCAAGCATTTGCGCTGCCACCATCCGTTTTTCGTGTGCGTCGTCATGGCGTATTCGGTTTGTTCGACATTTGATGCTTTCGGTGCCTACAACGTCTAAACTTGGATTGTGGTTGCACTTTGTTTGGCCGTGCTTTTCATCAATCATTTCGTCGTTGTCCTCGACGATGAAGATTTGCTCGTCAGCCTCTATTCTTCTTATACATCTCGTCCAAGGCATCGTGTCAACAACTATCCTCGGTTTTTAAGCTCTAATCGTCGGAAATGATCGATCTAGATCTTTAATTTCCTATCAATTGTATCCAGATTTCTTATATATTTAATTATTGTACGATTTTATATATGTTTGAGATATTAATTGGTTCAGTGCAGTTAGAAATAGAATATCTATCTATCTATCGTCTTTTTTCTCAAATTTGTTGGAGCAAATTTAAATTACCTTATCTTGTTTTTAGGGTTTGAATTGAGATTTTTTAGTTTTGCATTAAAGGCTAATATTCATATCTTCCATAATAGTTTGAGTTGAAGGCTAATATTCATATTTTCTGTTGTGCGTGTTCCTTAAGTAAACAAATTATATCCCATCCAATTAAAGGGGTGTATCGTTCAAAATTAAGTTTGTTCTTCAAAAAAATTTTGTTTACCCGATCCCTTTTGGGAGATAGAAATTTTACATTAAATAATTTGTTTTGGAGCTAAGCGTAGCACGGATAAGGACTAACCTTTCTGCTTGAGATAAGGTCGAGACTTTCCATTTTGACAATTGTTTTTTAAGGTTTTGGATATCATCTTCAAAAACGCAGTTTTTAATTCTGCCATTAATTATTGGAATGCCCAAGTATTTTTCCAACCCAGTAGAGACCAGTATGTTTATTTATTATGCTAATGATCTAACCAAATTTGGGCTGATATTTTTGGAGACCTGAATAGAACTTTTCTAGTAATTTATTGTCAATCCTGATAGAATTAAAAAATTATTTATCATGTTTTGGATGGTACGAAGGCTCTTGAAAGAGGCCCTTGCAAAGATCAAAGTGTCATCCCAAATGTGAAAAAGGGAATGGGGAATCCATTAGGGGTGAGTTTGATTCCAATAAGAGTGTCATCAAGCAAAGCCTCTTCATGGAGCTCTCTTGCTAGGTTCTCCATCACCATTACAAATATGTATATGGGGCTAAGGGATCTCATTTTTTTTATCTTAATTTGTTTATATTTTCATATTCAGCCCCAAACTTTTTTTTAAGTTACCTAGCAAGCGCGGAGATGCGGAGCACTTCACGCTTCAAATGCGCTTTATTAATAAAAGGAAAAGGGATAAGTAGTCCTCAAACGAGGGATAGCCCGACCCCTCATATCGCTTTGCAGAAACGAAATAACATCCGCATGCGGATCAAACAGTCAAACCAGAGTTATAAGAAAAAGCTAGACTAGCAAGGTGATCCACTACTCGATTCGCCTCGTGATAGATATGTCGAAATTGGATAGTCCAGTCTCTTTTGATTAGGCCCTGACACTTGACAAGGCTAGCCAGCGGATGGCACCGAGGTAAGAACTTACCTAGGAAGTGATTATAAGTTGGGAGCCGTTTCCAGCATCACTAACCTAAACCCACAATCCCAGGCGAGTTGGAGCCCCTAACACCCCCCATAGCTCAGCCATAGGGACTGTACAAGTTCCGATTCTTATGGCGAACCCACGATGCCACCCGCCCGCACTATTACGAATAACACCAACGACGGTTGCCTCTTCGTTTTGATGAACCGCTTCGTCCGTATTGATCTTAACCTATCCAACGTCCGGTTTCTCCCACATCACCCACTCCGCCTTTCTTTGACAGCTCGCCACTCTAGCTTTGTTATGTTCTACATACTGGTTCATTTCCCCTTATAGATGAAATCTAAAAGAAGGAATTACAGAAAATGGGATTAATTAATCTAAAGGAAGGAATTATAGATGAAATCCTAAGACAAAGAAGCCTTCTACCTTCGTTATGTTCTACTAGTTCATTTCCCCTTAGGCTTCTTTGTCTTAGGATTTCATCTAATCTTTGTTGGACTTTAGATATAGGAAGGCTTTCCATGTCCTTTAGATTAATTAATCCCATTTTCTGGCATATAGCTTCTTCATCTGAATTCTTTTCAGACTCATCGTCGCTCATTACTTCTCGGTTCATGAAGTTGGTTTCAATGGTTTTGAGTTCTTGTAATTTTCATTCAGGGTCATCCAACTTAGTTCTAAGCCTCCTTGTTTGTCGAAATGGATGTGGATTCATTTTTAAGGATTTGATTTTCGTCCTGATTTTCTTCTACAATAATCTCTTTTTCTTTATATTTTTATCTAATCTGGTAGAGAACTTCTTTTTGGATTTTTAAATGGTTAACTATTTAAAAGGATCTCCTTTCTTAACTTCACCACCTGATTTTAGGCTTATTTGATGGCTAATTTCGTTGATGGCTTTCAAATTTTTTAAGTGATGTACTTCACCTATTTCTTTTACTCTTTTAAAAATCCTACCACTAATATCAATAAATAACTTTTCTAAATTTTTAATTTTTAATCTTAGATCTATATGTTGGTCTGAAATAGTATTCAAAATTGCTCCAAAATGCTTATGATTTATATCTAAATGTAGAGTATGAGGATAAGTCTTATGTGGACAATTAATAGATATCTCCAGATTGACTTATAGATAAATTACAGATTATTTTTAATTAACTTGGCTCTGATACCAAATTATAGGATCATAAAATGTAACAAGATAAATGCGGACTTATAAAGAAAACTTGAAGTTCTAAAATAGTGGCTATTTTATGTAATTTTTTGGTTTTGGTTGGATTTTAGTTGGAAAGTGGAGTGATCCACTATGAAAAAGTGACCAATAGAAATGCTCATTTCAATTTGCAAGAAATAGTCCTTACCCAAGTCAATCCATATATAAAGATGTGTGTGTGAGGGGTGGGGTGGGGTGGGGTGGGGGGATAAGATTGCCTCCACTCACAACTTACATATGAAATCAGTTCGCCCCCAATCGGCCCATCCAGAACAAAGCCCAAACCAATCCCAATCCCACATTTTATTTTGGAGAAATTTACATAAACTTACCCTCAACAATAAACACCACCCATCACCGCAATCAAGCTCCTCCCCTCACTGCATCTCCAAAATCAACTTTAAGTTTATCATCCACCATAGCAAAAACAACGTACTACTGTATTTGCTTAACCTTTCATTTGGGATTTCCTCTCACTTATATGTGTTGTGGAAATCTCTTACCTATAAAATTTAGGATAACCTCTCAATCTCAACTTGCTTGGGATAACCTCCCACATATAAAATTTGGGATGATCTGGGGACCAACCGAGAGTTTTAACTCTCAACCCCAAATCTCTAACCCTTGAAGAATAACCCAAAACTCAAACATAATGGGGACCAACCGAGAGTTTTAATTCTCAACCCCAAATCTCAATTAACCAATCTCAAACATAATCCCACCATCTTTGTGGAAATTATGGTAATCCATGACACAAGTACAACCTCATTCTGAACATCTGAATTTTGTGAGTCTCCATTGGCACTAGATGCTCTTAATTCAGTTTCAGAATCAGTACTTCCTGGTGGCTTTTGGAACTATACAATCTCCCCCTTCTTCATAGTAACAATACCCCTGAAATCTCACTCCCATCTGATCCGGACCATCCAAACCACCTGTGTGTGTTATTCTCGGTTTGATTTTGGTTGGGATTGCTGGAATAAAAAAGCCCCAAATTTCTAATCCCCAATTTTCTGGAACCTGCCCACCAGGAACCCCGTTTTGATCGCTTCCGAACCATCGCTTTCACCGGCGGTCGTTCGAAGTGGGTGGTCTGGCCGGATCGCCGAAGCCACCGCCACCGCAAGACTTCCCACCACCACCACCTCGCTCCCGCCTTCCTTCGCTATCGCTGCCGCCTCTCGCTGGCGAAAACACCACCTTATTCTTCTCTTCTTTCATCCTCGGCAGATAACACCACCACTCCCCTTTCGACGGCGTTTCCACAACTCCATCAACCCACCACCGGCTTCTTCTCCCTCCTCTTCCAAGTTGGTTCCTGGTGTCGCCGCCGCTGCGCAATCCCCACCCTAAACCCAAGATCTTCAAGTTCTACCTGACAAGGGCGGCGATCCTCGGGTTGTGTCGAGCGACTGGCCCGCCCTGGCCCTCATTGCCGTCGGGTTGCGTCGAGCGATTGCTCTCTCTTGCACAGCTGCTCCCCATGTTCGATTTACCCAAAAAAAAAAACGATGTGTCATGTGTGTATACACCAGCACCTACTGTTGAGCCCAACCTACAAACTCAGCCCAACTATTTTTTTGTGCTGGCCCAACTTAATTTTACCCTAATCCACAACTTAAACAGAGTTCCGGTTTTTTTAATACAACACAACTACTATAATAATTATATTTGAATCTATCAGTAAATTAATAATTGAAACTATCGTTTTTTATGAGATAAATGAATCTTTCTTTAAAATAACTCTTCTTTTAAAAAATGAATCTCGATACCTTCTTACAAACCTCCAAAAAATAATATATATATATATATATATATATATATATATATATATATATATATATATATATATAATTGATGATGCTTTAACCTTGTCACAAAGATTTTTTACCGTCCAAATTCTCGAGTGTTGTTTGTTTGATCCGAGCAAGGGTATAATTTTGAGCTTTGTGGTCTTGTCTTTTGCCGCCGTGCGAGAGGTCGTGGACGTGATCGAGATCTGATGGCTCGCTGATGACCGAGTCCAAATCTGAGGTCTCCACTTTGTCCCCAGGGATATCCTGCGTTGCCTCTACCAATTGTCAGAAGATTTGGCGCACATTGTCCCGGTTCCAACATCGTCCGCCTGTGCTTGTATCGACCTTCGTTCTCTAGCTTTTTTGCGGTGTATTTGTCTTTGTTGATTTGCCCTGTATTTTTTGGTTATTTTCATAACGGTCTGTCCGTTGCCGAATTTTCGGCCTCTCGACCCACCGGGAATGTCTGGTGCGTCGAATCCTTTCCGGTTCAAAAAAAAAATAAACTTACCCTTTAAATATGAGAGTTTTCACTTAACCATCCTTTAAATTGAAAATTACAGAAAATCACGAATTCAGATTCTCAACCAAAAAACGTTAAACCCATGATTCCTAGTCGATGACATTCGATTTGCTGAATATGTTGGAGTCGCCGGCAGCCTTCGCCACGCAGAACCCCTGTTATGGCGAAATGTCGAAGACTAGTACGGTTTGGAGATTACAGTATTAACTAATTAATTAATACAGTAAGAAAAACAATACACATACGAACGACAGTAGTAAATTAAAGTAGTGGTACAGTTGTTTTAATTCAACTTGGAAATGATTTACATGATCAGATCAGCTGCCACTTACATTATATTGCGTAGTAATTAGGAAACTAGGTAGAACTAACTAGCTATGACCGGACCATACTGATGGATGGATGGATGGATGTATGATTTCTAAGCAGAGAGGAGCACATGAACCTTGTCCATTGCAAAAGAGATTAGAACAGAGAGAAGCCAGACACCAAAGAGAAACCCCCAAACAATAAAATTGGCAGCATAACAAGAAACGACCATTGTCATGGATATGGATAAAGCAGTGGTGATGAGGTTCAACTGGTAAGCACGATGGAGATTATACTCCAGTCTCAGGAAGGTCAAAGAAGACATAGCAGTAACCACTGTTGAGACACTTGTGAATTCCACATTGGAAGTGATAAGCTTCTGAACCTAACATATAAATGGATGGACTACTCCACCTAATGCTAATTAGTTTTGGGATGGTGCCCCAGTCTGGCCAATTATATGTTGGGCTTTCTGATCAGGCCCAACAAGACTTTTCCCCTAACAAACTGGTATCAGAGCCGGGTTCGGAGTGGGCAGGTTGCAACAAAGATTGAGATGGACTCCACATCTATATACGGTGACGGGTTAGTCGAACCCGTTGCGTGGTAGTCTCAATTCCAACCGGAGTAGACTTGTGATGGATTCACAAGTGAGAGGGAGATTTGTTGGGACACCTACACTTTAAATATGGGAGTTTTCACATAACCTACCCTTTAAATTGAAAATTACAAAAAATCACGAATTCAGATTCTCAACCAAAAAATGTTAAACCCATGATTCCTAGTCGATGGCATTCGATTTGCTGAATATGTTGGAGTCGCCGGCAACCTTCGCCACGCAGAACCCTGTTATGGCGAAATGTCGAAGACTAGTACGGTTCGGAGATTACAGTATTAACTAATTAATTAATATAGTAAGAAAAACAATACACGTACGTACGACAATAGTAAATTAAAGTAGTAGTATGGTTGTTTTAATTCAACTTGGAAAAGACTTACATGATCAGATCAGCTGCCACTTACATTATAGTGCGTAGTAATTAGGAAACTAGGTAGAACTAACTAGCTATGACCGGACCATACTGATGGATGGATGGATGGATGGATGATTTCTAAGCGGAGAGGAGCACAGGAACCTTGTTCATTGCAAAAGAGATTAGAACAGAGAGAAGCCAGACACCAAAGAGAAACTCCCAAACAATCAAATTGGCAGCATAACAAGAAACGACCATTACCATGGATATGGATAAAGCAGTGGTGATGAGGTTCAACTAGTAAGCACGATGGAGATTATACTCCAGCCTTAGGAAGGTCAAAGAAGACATAGCAGTAACCACTGTTGAGACACTTGTGAATTCCACATTGGAAGTGGGAAGCTTCTGAACCTAATATATAAATGGATGGACTACTCCACCTAATGCCAATTAGTTTTGGGATGGTGCCCCAGCCGGGTTCGGAGTGGGCAGGTTGCAACAAAGATTGAGATGGACTCCATATCAGTATACAGTGACGGGTTAGTCGAACCCGTTGCGTGGGGGTCTAAATTGCAACCGGAGTAGACTTGTGATGGATTCGCAAGTGAGAGGGAGATTTGTTGGGACACTTATGAATCCCACATCAGAAGTGGAGGACTCTGAACCTAACATATAAGTGGATTGGCTACTACAACTAATGCCAATTGATTTTGGGATGGTTCCCCAGTCTAGCTTATATGTTGAGCTTTGGAGTCGGGCCCAACAAGACTTTCTCCAACAAACTGGTATCAGAGCCGTGTTCAGGATGGGCCGGTTGCACCGAAGATTGAGATGGACTCCACACATCTATATACGGTGACGGGTTAGTCGAACCCGTTGTGTGGGAGTCTCAATTTCAATCGGAGTAGACTTGTGATGGATTCACAAGTGAGTGGGGGATTTGTTAGGACACTTGTGAATCCCACATCGGAAGTGGGAGGATTCTGAACCTAACATATAAGTGGAAGAACTACTTCACCTATTGCGAATTGGTTTTGAGATGTTGCTCCAGTTTGACTTATATGTTGGGCTTTCTGGTCAGGCCCAACAAAACTTTCCCACAACAAACTAGTATCAGAGCCGGGTTTGGGGTAGACCGGTTGCACCGAAGATTGAGATGGACTCCACACATCTGTTATGGAGGGATGTTAGGTTTTCTGATTGGATCCAACAAGACTTCCCCTAACAACCACAATTATAAAGATGGAAGTAATTTCAAGAAAAGTGAGTATATTTGAAAATAAGAGTAGGGTTGATTGAAATATGGGTAGGAGAAGAAAACTTATGACGGGCTTATTTTATAAATAAGCCCTAACGGCATAAAGATGGCGTCTGGAGCAAAGCTTCATCACATAGACCGTAACAAAGATAATCAAGGTGCAATACCCCATTAATAGCTCGTTACCTTTTGGATCAACTTCACAGTATATCGCCTCTCTGGCCCCCGGATAAGCAAGAGCCACTGACACCCAAAACTGCCAAGAGTATAACATCCATGCCTTTCCATAAGGCAATGAAGAACTCGCAAAAACTTTCTAGGCCCGAAGGGAGCCCAAAGGCCCGAAAAAAGACCCTAGGGAAATTGCAAGATCTGGAGATGCGAAGTGGACGACGGAGAGTCGAAGGCCTGATTTGAAGGGCCACATGAGCAACCATAGAAGAGTAGACATGAGATGAACCGGGGAGGAGGAACGCAGTGGAAATACCAACCAGAGCAGCCACGACGACACCAAGAGACCCTGCATAGTGGATTCGTGTTCGGAGGCAGCGATGAGCGAAACCAGAATGGGAGAACGCCACCACCCAGAACACGAATTTGAGAGCCCCAAGGGGAAGAAGACCAAGAAGAGGAGAAACTCAGACTCGTCGAGGCAGAACCACTCCGACTCAAGGGAGATTGCATCGACAAAGATGAAAGATACCATTGCAAGATTAACCGATCGAAATTGGGGCTTAGGGTTATAGGCTGAAACGGGAGGAAAAATGTTTTTTCTTAACACGGATTCTGTTTAACACAATGTTTTTTTAGCGCAAGGTCACAATGACCATAGTCGCAATGACCAAAAGGTCATCTAGTCACTCCTAATCATTGCGACCAGATGGCCCTGACCCTCTGGTCATTGCGAGTCTGCGACCATGGCGTTACGTAGATAAAAACTCGAAGTTGAATACTCCATCCATTAATGAAAACTTGACGTTTTACTATTCATGTATGTTTTTTAGGTGTTAAAAACTATATAAAATATTAATATTTTTAATAATTTCATATTTATTACAATTAAGTATGAATTTATGAAAAAAAACAAAAGTAAAAAATGTTGATATTTTATATAGTTTTTATCATTATAAAAAAAGCGTGTATGAATAGTAAACGACAAGTTTTAATTAACAGATGGAGTAATAAATCTGTGTACGAGTGGTCAGTAGAATACATTGTTCGCAACGACCAATGTGCAATGACTCTCAAATGGAAAATATAATGAAAATTGCCTATCTTACTCGAGCTTTCAAGCTCGAAAAATTGTTCAAGCTCAGCTTGAATTGAGTGTTCGAACATTTTCGAATCGAGCTTTTTCAAGTTGATCTCAAGCCATTCGGTTAACATAACAGTCTTAACATTTGGGTAGCATTAATACTAACTTTCATCAAAAGATAAGTTTTTATATCATACAACTTACTTTTATTTTTAAAAAAATGCACCATTTAGAAGCTGGTTGACGAGTACAAACAAAAAAAACTATGTGTACTATCATTATTTATCTCGGTCAAAGATTATATTTTGGTGTTGGCCCAATAAAGAAAACCAACCATTCAATATGTTAAGGAGTATTGAACTTTATGTATATCATATAACTTTATCTGGTTATGAATTGGGTAGTTAGGTGTCTATTTTGAGTATGAAGTGTATACAAACAAAAAAAAAAATTACATACAACTTTCGATTTTGCTTCATATAAGGTTCAGATTTGGTATTGACCAAATATAGAATCCCATCAAGTCTCTGCAAAAGAGTAGTTCTTTGGGTGGATGTGGATTATGAAATATGGTAACATAACATAATGTTTTGATAGTGAGTATACAATAAACAAATAAAATTTTACCCAACTTCAGATTCTGCTTTATACAAAGTTCAGATTTGGTATTGGCCAAATAAAAATTGAAGATTTACTTAAATGTTTACACAAATGAAGATTACTCAATTAAACCAAATTACTCCGTAAAGTCAATGGTTTTATTCAATTTACTCTACTTTTTAAGTTGTAAGGGAGTATGTATTAAATTGACGAGTGGTCGTGACTCCCCTTATTATTATTACAGTAATATGGATCACTCACTTGACATAAGATGTAATCATCTATAATTATCATTTTTCCTTTTATTTACACGGATTTTGTTTAGCACATGATTTTTTCTTTTTAGTGCAAGGTCGCAACGACCACAGGGCCCTTTGATCATTGAGATCATGACGTTACGTAGATAAAAAAACCTTAAATAATAAATTTGTGCAGGAGTGGTCAACAGATTATATGATACACGATGCCATGTGGAGGAGCAGTTGGTTTCTTTACGCATCGTTTTGGTTTCAAAGGGGGTTGATCGACGTCGTTCTATAATGTCCATGATAATAAAAAAAATTACTTAATAACTCAAATAAAATTCAAATTGAATTGAAGGGTGAAGTGACTTACCACTAGCACTGGGGTTGGATTTGTATTAAATACGGAGTATTGTATTAATAGAAAAGGGGTCATGTGACCGATCCAAACCCAACTCCACTAGTATAAATACTCCCAACTCATAGTTAGCCACCCCACTGCCCATTAGATCAAAACTCATTATATTCTCAAACATATTAACATTTTTCAACCCTGCAGTTTCAGTATCAAGAGTTACAAAATGTTTAAAACATGTTTTAAAATGTGATAAGAATCGGTGGTGCACGCATGTGAGTCTCTTTTTCAACTCTTCAATAACACCTTACAAATCTCTTACTTATAAATAACTATTCCAATCCCCTCTACCATCGATGTGAGAAAGAAGTTTAAAAGCCTTTATTAATACTCAATTACAAGCATTATCTCCAACAGTCTCCCACTAATGTGAGGAATTGGGTTTTTCCAAAATAACTTTTCAAAACATCGTTCTAAGTTTGTTTCATAAACAAGATATTTAAACGTTGGTGAACAAATCTTGAACCAACACATAGTGAAGTTGAGTATTTCCCTTGTTGTCGAAGTGAACGGTTCTTGAACTTTCAGACCCGAGAGTTGACCTCAGCTACACATACCTCATCTACTGCCCTGGTGTTTCTGCGATCACACTCCCATAAATATATAAGTACAAATATAAAAATACATATAAATGGGCATCTCAACCTTGGGTGCTGAAGAGTATTCTAAATAGACAACCCTATTCTTCTATAGAAGATGAACAACCTCCATACTCTCGTAGGTGATTCAATTAAGTCTAACCTCTTATAGACCACCCTTATTAGGGCTATAGAACCATTAAAAGCATTATGCTCAACCCGCATTATGCTCAACCCTACATATTTCGGTAAATCCATCAAGTCATTCTCAATAGGACCATCCAACTCTGAGCTCTGGACCCGTCTTGGGAATGAGTATGGTGTACTTCCTCCCCACCGCAATTAGGAATGACACACAATCAATTACTCTCCACCACAACAAGGGTATTAATAATATATAATTAATTAGTTAATATTAACGACAATCTACCGTAACAAGTTGCGATGAACCATTAAAATTAATTAAGTCATCACAAGATTATATGGTGATTAGCGGTGAAAGTAATAAAAATTAGAAACCTCATTTTACAATCTAGTTAAATTTTTAAAATTCATTTTTATCTTTAAATATGTTAAAAACTAGTTTTAAGTGTATTTTTTTTCTAAAAAAACATATAATAAACTCAATGACCAATTGTCAAACATCTAATTTTTGTTTAAATCAAATATATTTACTACAGATTAAGCTAAAATATATCATAAAAAAATACAATATATATAAAAGAAGTGAAATCGAATAAGTGCAATAAGCAACTAAATCGAATAGCATAAATGAGGAGCGAAGATTCAAATATTAAAACAATTAAAATCGAGGGATGCAAAGCAGTTGTTTACACGGTTTTGGGTATTACACCCACATCTACCTACGAGGTCTCATAAGTCGAGACCCTAAATGCATTGTGTTTGATTGAATATGATACAAGGTAGGGCAATCAGAATCTCAAATCCTAACAAGAGTACATAAATTTCAAACAAAGGCAACAAAGTAAAGAAATGGAATAAGGAAACCCCCTTTGAGACTCGTCATCGTTGGTGATTAGGTCCTTGCTAACTTGTACCCAAGTCACCCTCAAACCAAATCTTCAAATCCATGTAAATCAATTGTCAACAATGACTTGCAACCTTAGTTACAACTCTTTAAACCGAAAATAGATATCTTCATCCATTTTTTTTGGTTTGATCTTCATCCGTTTTTGTTGTTGACAATGACTTCTTATCTTTCAAATAATACGTGAGTGAATTCCCTAGCACCTAAAAAATGCCTCCAAGAATTTCTCCAATTTTTCTTTTTTAAAATATTATTGTACTTTGTAAAAGATACGAAGTAATATCTAAACAAATGTAAAACGCTCTTTTATAATAGCAAAAAAAAACCCTAAAATTAACCACAATCTATAATTTTTCACTCAGTCACCTTAAGAGGTCGTTTGATATTGATATCTAGATATCAAATATCGGATATCAACCCCGATATCTGATATCTAGTGTTTGATATGACTAGATATCGATATCACTTAAAGTGATATCGATATCGAGTATTTGGTATCCCCAGATAGCACTTGATATTTAATATATGTGTTTGGTATCTCCAGATATCGATATCAAGTGATATCTAGATATCAAATTTAACCTTATTTGATATACTTATTTTTCGGGAGGTATCACTTGATATCGATATTACCCGATATCGATATTTTGATATCAATATATCTTGATATCTAGATATAAGGGCTCGTTTGGTATCTTAGATTTCGACCTAACCCAACACATTCTATAATTCGGGGTTTCTTAGATATCATCACCTAACTCGTAATTTCATCCTATACATGAATGAATTCGATCGGCCGAAAAGACAAATAGGTATATTAAATGACCCCCCTAAGACATATTGGTATATTAAAAGACTCAAGAGACAAATAGGTATATTAAAAGTGTTCATATGGACAAATTGGTATATTAAAAGAATCTAGTGGACAAATAACCTTTTTTTTACATCATTAGACTTCCTTTTCATTTTATTTTAATAATAAAATCATTTTAATATATTTTTATAATGATTAATTGGTTACATACTCATATAAACTTATTCATTTGATTGTATAATCATAAAAAAATTAAATTTTGCATATATTTCTATCAAATTATAAAATTATTGGATTTTTATCATTATTTGTCACTAATAATATTTATTATATAAATTTAATAAATAAATATTTTATTACAATGGTTGTTTATATAAATTGCACAAATTAAATTGTCCTGCAAAATATGAGCTAATATTTGTTTAGAAACCACAAGAAAATGTTTAATAAAATAAATATGAAATAGGAGAATTTTTATAAAACCTTGCAGAATAAAATAAGTTAAAATTATATTTCATATGCTATTATTATTATTATTATTATTATTTATTTTCTAAAAATAAGCAATAAGTGTTTTAACTTGCAATTCGTAAACCAACTATTAAATAAGCGTTTTTTTTTGTAATTTATACAAAAAAACCAATAATTTTTTATGTAATAAGATTTTATACAACATTATTAGTTACAAACATATGGCAAAAAAATAGTTTTATAATTTTATAGAAATATATCCAAATTTTTATTTTTTTATGATATAGAGTTAAATAAAGAATTAATTATTTAAAAATATATGAAAATTTTTTATTAAGAAAAATCAAATGACATGAAGCCAAATGAGGCAAAAGGGCTATTTGTCCCTTAAAGTTTTTTAATATACCAATTTGTCCATATGAACACTTTTAATATACCTATTTGTCTCTTGAGTCTTTTAATATACCAATATGTCTTAGGGGGTCATTTAATATACCTATTTGTCTTTTCGGCCTGAATTCGATCTAAAGAGATTGGATCCGTTTTTTTTTTTGCTTATTGGATCACTTACCACTTACCACTTACCAGGTTTCAAACTAAAAGTTTTTTTTTAAAAAAAAAAACTTTTTCTTTTGGGTGAATATTGTGAAGAGAGGGGTGAAAGAAAGGGCCAAACGAACTGATCAGATCACAGTATCGCACCCTAGGAGAGAGAGAGAAAGCGCGAATTCGCGATTGAAGAGCACTCGCCGGAGTTTGCTCCACCGTACCCGCTGATCGGGGGCATCCAATCGGAGCATTTCAGCCATTATTTCCGGCCACCAGGAGGCGGCGAAGAGCGAGGCGGTAACCAATGAAGGGGTTGTTCAAGCAGAAGCCGCGCACGCCGGCCGAGACTGTCCGGCTTACGCGTGAGCTTCTCGTCCTTTTCGATCAAGATGCTACCCTCCGTGGAGCCAAGCGTGAAGAGAAGGTTCGTTTTCCCCACCCTCGTTTGATAGGAAAGTGTGATCATTTATCGTAAACTGGTCTTTTTGGATGTAATTGCGTCTAATTCATGTCGGTTTGTGGCTGTTCCCATTTTTGGGGATCTGGATATGCTTGTTTGTTAAGTTTAAACCTCCTTTCGCATGCAAATTTTTGATATTTTAGAGTTGATTTGTTCCTTTTGAAATACTAACTAGCAGTGAAGTGATAATAGAAATTAAGATGGATTGATCAGAGTTGGACAATCAGTTGTTCAAGGTTGGTAGCCGATGGCGAATGAATAATGTTTAGGAAACAGGCCTTCTAAAGATGAATGAGATTTGAAGATGTGCTGTATTATGCAGCTTTTGATGTTGTTGTGTGTCTGATTTTATTTTGATACATTCCAGCGAGGTGGACTTTGATCTGGTTTGGAGCTGTTGAATACTGCTTTCCTTTATTATGCAATAATGTTTGTTTCTATACACTGTAACTTAAATTTGTAGCACCTGCCCAAATCTCACCTTAAACTTTGGGCACAATAGTTTTTAGCAGTTAGATATGATGATGTTATGTCCCCTGGAGTATCTTATGTTCTTATGAGTTATGACTGCAATTTGCTTTTGATCTATACTTGATGATCCCTGTTGATCCAAGAGTGGAATCTAGACCTCATAAGTCATACTCATAACCTTGCAACAAGTGCACATTTTCTACAACAGATGTAGATGGAATTCTATTTCCTGAATCAGGGTTCCAGTTAAAATTGATTGCTTTGTCACATTGGTTTGACAAAATGGAAAATAGGACCATAAATTCATAGTATTGCTTAGCTCATGACCCTCGCATTTGGGATTTGTTTATGGGGTGATTTTCTGGATGCCTGTTTTAGTTCCAAGAATGAACCACAGAAGAATCTTTAATGATGTAGCCTGTGAAATGATAAATAATAATTAGGAAGATATATCAACGTGAGACAAACAAGAGTTTAAAGATCCTAGATGTGTGAAAAGATGAAAAATGAGCTTGAATATCATATCTATTACTTCATATTTATCATGAGATACCAATATTTAATGATCCTGGGCTTAAGTGTGGCTCTTTGGCTGTTTATATACCTTGCCTTTAAGTGTGGCTCTTTGGCTGTTTATATACCGTGCCTTTGAGATTTTTATTTTTTTTAGGAAAGAATTCGAGGTTAGACACACCTGAACCTCGACGGACGACAAGTCGGCAGATGGGAAACCGTCTAAATAAACATAAAAATACAAAGATGGTTAATTTTGAGATGAATATAGCCACATATCACTTTTTGGAGCATTTTAACTAAATTTGGTTAATTTTGTCACATAGCTGGATTTATAAACACTCTCAATTTTCTCGGGTAAGGGTGCATACACCTCGACTCCCTAGATCCCACTTCAAATGGGATTACAATGGGTTGATAAGTAAGAGGGATGTAGCATTGTACACATTAATCCTAACTCATTTTGTTCCCACCAGATGCAAGACTTAAGCAGACTTATTCGGGAATTGAAGACAACATTATATGGCAGTAGTGAAGCTGAACCTGTGGCTGAGGCTTGTGTTCAGTTAACTCAGGAGTTCTTTAGAGAGAACACTTTCCGTCTGTTGGTCATCTCTCTCCCCAAACTGAACTTGGAGGTCTGCAATTTTTTCCTGCATGTGAAATAGGAAACTGCTGTCAAATTATTAGAATGTCCAGATCTTCTTATGCTCCATCTATTTATACCACATTTTATGATTCAGTAAGTGCCAGTTAGGATATATGAACAATGGCATTATCTTTTGCAGGCTCGCAAAGATGCTACTCAAATTGTTGCTAACTTGCAAAGACAGCAGGTTCATTCACGGTTGATCGCTTCTGACTACTTGGAAAATAACAAAGATTTGATGGATATTCTGATAGCAGGGTAGGTGGCTTGATTGGTTGAAAGAGTGTTGCAACTGCTCATGTAGTTGTAGCAACCTGCCTTATGATTTTTCTTTTATATCTGTCCATTGTATTTCACCTCATTTTCCCACTTTCCTAACCTCTTATCAGCATTATTTGTGGTTTGACTGGTTTCTCATAATGGCTGAAACACAAAGCTGGACAAATGAATTTCTTTTTCTCGATATTTTCTGGACGCTGGATTTTTAAATGTTAAGCTGTTGAGGATTAGGGCAGCTTTAACTCTCTTAGCTTTGCTTTCTAACTGACATTTACACATAATTGACTTGGTTTAATGGATGAGGATAAATTTTTAGTTTGTGTCCCAGCTGCTATGGATATGCCTAATTGGAATTCTAAGCCCAAGCTTGCCTTTTAATGCAGCTATGCCAGCGCTGACATGGCTTTGCATTATGGTTCAATGCTGAGAGAGTGCATACGCCATCAGGTTGTGGCAAGGTGAGGAATTTAATCCAAGTAATTTTTCATATGTTAGTGCTTTAATGCAAACTATTGGTTCCTGCAATATCATTTAACGGGAGTCAGGCAAGATCTCTTGCTAGAACTCCCATACTGATCAATGCTTAGTTTACAGCTGGGTATGTATCTAATGTTGGATCTGTTGTTTTCCAATTTCATTGTTGGCGTTGGTACAAAATTAGAAGACCATTTTTAATAGACCATATTTTTGTAAGGTTCCTCATCTCTTTCACTGCCTTTGCAGATATGTGCTGGATTCTGAGCTTTTTCGAAAGTTCTTTGACTACATTCAACTCCCAAACTTTGATATTGCTGCGGATGCTGCTGCTACTTTTAAGGTCTAGGATTGTATATTGTTGTCTTTGCTTCATGCTAACTTTAAAGTTTAAACAGAAGCTCACAAGAACTGCTGCTTCTGCTATTACTCTTTGATTATATCTTATCTTTTCTAATTGTGAAACAATTATTGTTGTGCCAATGTAGGAGCTGTTGACAAGGCATAAATCTACAGTTGCTGAATTTCTCTCAAGAAATTATGATTGGGTTAGAAAGCTTCTATTTCTTCTTCCTTTTTTTTTATATTTTAAATATAGTGCAGTTATATGTATATTCTGTATGGTATAGATTGCATGATTTACTATCAATGTCGTAGGTTTATGGAACTATCAATTTAAATGGCCTCCTTTTATATTGGTTATCTTGGAGTGCTTGTTTGGTTGGAGCCTCTCTGCTATCAAACTTGATTCTTGTGCTGGTTCCAGTTTTTCGCAGAGTATAACTCAAAACTGCTTGAGTCAAGCAATTATATTACAAGAAGACATGCTATCAAGGTACATGATTTTTACTTCAGACTAATTTGGAAGATTTCTTTTCTTAGTATCTTAAATATCAACAGTAAAATCACTTTGCATGT
Source organism: Persicaria maculosa (assembly GCA_963922045.1). NCBI lineage: Eukaryota > Viridiplantae > Streptophyta > Magnoliopsida > Caryophyllales > Polygonaceae > Persicaria > Persicaria maculosa. The sequence continues at coordinate 70,641,698 of OY998260.1, forward strand.
TGGGTTTGTGATTCTCCTTCTGTCAAGGTATACCTTTTGGCTATTCACATTTCCTGATTTATGTTTTTTTTTTTTACATTGAAGCTATTGGGAGATATGCTGCTTGATCGTAGCAATTCCGCCACAATGACAAAATATGTTAGTTCAAGGGATAACTTGAGGATACTTATGAATCTTCTTAGGGTATGTACTTCCTCTTCCTACTATGTGACACTCCTGTCTATTACGCATTGGTTCTGGATATTATATTATCAAAATAAGTCAGATGGAAGGAACTCGAGAGAGCTAACTCTTGAAATTAAGAAAATGTAAATCCCTTGTGTGTGCCCTCTATGCCTTTCCCTTTTATCCTATTAAAAGAGGATGGATTATGCAATCCCGCTCTTCCAATCAGCTTCCTCCCCCCATCTCCAAACACATCTATTACTGTCTTTAAAGAAAAAGCACCTGATGTGAAGTACTATTGTGGTAATATTATTTTAGCATAATGAATTATTTATTCCGCCATCAGTGGATGAATCGTCATGACTCACAGGGTGATCTTGTGTGCAAGTCATTTGTCAATGTTGTTGGTCTTAATATTTGATTTGTATAGGAATCAAGCAAGAGTATCCAAATAGAATCATTTCACGTTTTCAAGGTAACATACCACTGGTTGTGAACATTCTATTTAATCTGTATATTTTTAAATATCAGTGTTGACATGCCTTTTTTGGAAACATTGACAGTTGTTTGTCGCTAACCAGAACAAGCCCCCAGACATTGGAAATATTTTGTTTGCAAATAAGAGCAAGCTTCTTCGTCTTTTAGCTGAACTAAAGCCCGATAAAGGTAATTTAAAAAGAGAACCAGATCTTGAATGATTGTGTTCCATGATAACTCAAATCCTATGATCTTCCAATTGATGTGTGATTTGTTTTGGTTTTGCAGAGGATGAGCAATTTGAACAGGACAAGGCTCAAGTGATGCATGAAATTGCTGTCCTTGAACCGAAGGAGCTCCCTTGAATAGGCTGCCTTGCGCTTCACATATTGTAGTATCCTTTTCTCTTTTAGCATCCGTTTATCCTATACTTGTGCTCTCCCATCCTTCCTGCGTTGCTCAAAAGCCTTCTGCTTTACCTGTGTTGAAGTGGCGAATTTCATACTCGCACCACCAGGTATTAACGTTCTTGAGATCTTCACTTTTATTTCCGAATCATCACAATCCTGAATCACATCCAACCGTATTTTGTACCAATAGAGGGAAAGATTCAGAAGATATATATATATATGAATGGTTATTCGACGAGTTCACAGGAAAACACAGCACTTTCTCTAGCTAGCTGTTGGAATAATAAAACTATCAGATTACTTGGTCTCTTTTCATATCTTTTGTTCTTATGTTGTTTTGCTACAGACTTTGTGAGTTGTTTCTTGTTGATTATATTATGCTTACATAATCGAGGCTCGATCAGAAATAGACAGGGCTTTGTCATCACAGAAGTTTCGACAACACCATCTATCTCGGTGACACAACCGAATCTCACCCAAACTGTATCCGTTGTTGGCTCATCTACTTGCCTAATATGTGCGTAAGCTTGGTTCGAGTCCACCCTCGATCGGTTCGAGTCCACCCTTGATCGGCTCAGAGTCTTGCTTGCTCTTAACAATGTTTTAAATGAAATCTTGCCAACATTTGTGGTATTAGTTTGAGTGGATAACAAACTCGCATTATTGCATAGGTACGTTTTGCCAAATGTCTTCAACAATGCAAAAACTACTCGAAAACTTTTGTGCTATGCGACATTTGGGGATTTACTTGGGGCGTGAGGAGTAACATTGTCACTCGAAGCCTAGTCATACACAAGTTTGAAACCTCACCTATAAAAAAAATATTAAACTTATATCCATTGTGGATGGTGTTACATATATTCTACGGGGTAACATTTAATTATTTTGGTCATAAATTAACATTAGATTTAAAAAATAATAATAATCATGTTATCTCCGTACACTTAAATTGATTATTCATGGATTAAAGTGCTCCCTCTCATAATAAAATACTTTGTTTTTAGGAAATAAGTAAATTCTAAATATTAAATATCTAATTATGAGTGAAGAGTAGTCAACTAACGGGAATTAATGAATAAGCATGCTAAAAAAAAGTTGACCCCTCCTCCGGGGAAAAGCTCTCTTTCTGTAGAGCTCGGAAAACCCTCCGGGGCCTGCCTCCCTCCACCTCCGTCAACCACGATGGTTCAGGTAAGAATCTCACCATCGCTCTCCTTTTGAGAGCCCTAACACCCCTCCTCCGGGAGCCCAACCCTCCTTCGGGAGCAAACAATTTCGCCTCCTCGGCGCGATGAACCTCGGCTTAGGCCGCCCCTTCTCCTCCCCGGTCGGCCACCCATTCTCCGACTCGTTCGGGTGTGCTGTTCGGGTTCAACTACTCGGCCTCGGTGGAGTTAGGCTCCGTCGGATGGCCGTGTCCAAGTGTGGTGGTGGATGCGAATGCGTGTCCAAGTGTGGTCGGAATCGTTGAAAGGCAAAATCAATTTGGGGCTTTTGTTGATTTGGGTCTCTTGTCCCCAAATCGGTCGCCCTCCTTTCCCAATTGCTCCTCTTCTGTGGTTTGCAATTCGAGCCATCTACCGTCCCCAATTCGGTCCTCCTCCTTGCCCCCAGTGTCCGTTGGCGTCGGATTTTGCGGTCTGTGGTGTCGGGACTTGCCTCCCGCCGCCTCCATCTTCCATCGTCGCCGCTTCGGCGGCCGCCGTCTTCGTTGCCGGCAAAGACTCCATCGCCATTGTTGGTGATTAAATTAAAAAAAAAAGGGTAAGCACTCCTTGCAACGCAAGGATTACCACCAAGGAAAAAAAAAATCTTGCCTTTTTACTTCGGTTTGTTCCGGGCTTGGCTTGGGCCCCGAGGTGACCCGGGTGTGGATTCTGCCCGCTTTCGTCTTCCTTGGTCCTGTTGCCTTGCTTTTGTTGGAGCCTGCGTGTTTAGGCCCGAAAATGGTGTTTTGGGCCCAAGGTTCTGCCTTGGGGCCGAGGCAGCCCGACATTCAATATTTAATAAAAAAAATATATATAATAAAAAAATAAAAAATATAAATAAATAAAAGTAGAGGAAAACGATGGATAATTCCTTTTTCCTTTATATAAATAATTCCCGGTTGGGCTAGTTTATCTCCCGCTTGGGTTTATGGTGTGTTTCGAGTCAGGTGTTGTTGCTCTGCGGTGTGAGGGGTTCGGCTTTTCTTCTTCGGTTGATGGGGTTCTGGCTGTTCGAAGTCGGGTCAGGCTGGGGTCGTGGCAGTGTGTATCGAGGCGTCTCCTTTTCCCGGAAGGCTGCTTCCTTGGAGGTTCGTCTTCACTGCCCACAGGTTGCTCCTAATGTACCGCCGGCCTGCGGTGTGGCTGTTATGTTGCGCTTGGCTTCGTTCGTTCGTCTACGTCCGCATCTCGTCCGGTTTAGTTGGGCTTGATTTATCTTTGTAGAGTTCTTGTGCTTGTCTCTTGCACCTTCGTTGTATTTTGTATCTTTTATGACGGTTTCCGTCTGCCGACTTGTCGGCCTTCGAGGTCCAAGTCTGTCTGGCCTCGAATTATTTCCTAATAAAAAAAAAAAAAACTAACGGCAATTAATTAAATATTACTCTATCTATTCAACAAAATGTGTTATTTTGTTATGCACAATTTTTAAGGAAATCAATAAATATATTATTTTACTCTCATTTATTATATTATTTTTTTCATTTTTATTAAAAACTACAACTAACCATTCATTTGTTTCGGGTCGAGACTCTCAATCTCTTTATAACTCGTCCGTTTTTTTAATGACGGGTTTCGACATCTCAATCTCTTTTAGCCTAACTCGAAGCCAAGAAAACCGACTCGACTCGAAATTGCTTTGATACCATGTGAAATTCCGAGAAACTCCGGCCGGATCGTATGAAAATGGGAGTCGTGTCGGATTTATATTGTTTTTGGTTACAAGGCTGGATCCAAACTTAAAGCCATTATATATTTTGTGTTCTTTTACTGCCCAAAATCTATGTTTTGTATCCCAACATCATTAATTATTCCAATATCAATACCTTTATTTTAACAAAATTAACTTTCTAAAGTGATTTGTTTTGGTGAAAAACGAGTAAAATATCCTTTCTCGTTACACAGCAAGAGTGGGAATATTCTTTGAATGAGAGGAAGAAGAGAACACTGTAGGTGTGTTCCACAGCTCTCCACATCTATAAAACATGTCAGTTTTACACTGTTAGATTTGATTATCACTCTCCCCTTCTTCTGCATCAGAAAATGGCGGAAATTCGTAAGCTCCTCCTTTCTGGGTTTCCCCTTTTCATCCTCTTCATCTCCTTTCCAGATCAGTTCCGCATTTGATTTTTCCGTTATTGATTTCAATTTTGTCAGATCGCCTCTCGGAGTTCCTCGGATCTGCTGTCGAGGCTGCCCAGAAAGCCGGCGAGGTCCTCTTTCTTCAATTTTCCCCTTTTGAATTCAACGATTTCGGTAATAATTTAACCCCTTTTCGATTCACAGGTGATCCGCAAGGGGTTCCACCAGACCAAGCAAGTGGAGCACAAAGGAAAGGTTGGCTCTTTTCTTCTGCCGGGCTTTTTTTTTAAAATCAAATTGTGGTGCCCTAATTTCTGAATTGATTGTTGATGCGTTCTTTGTAAGAGTTTGGATCCTTCATTGTTGCTTTAGATTGAACTTTCATTTGTGGATTCTTGATTGGTCCTGTATAAATTCTATTGGAATGCTGTATTGAAGCTTTATTGATTTGATCCTTGTAGATCCATAATAATGTATGAACAATAAGCAATGGACATCTAATTAGAATTGAAGTGATTGTTGCATTTGGTTTAAAAATTGAAGTGATTTGTGAATTGAAATGATTGTTGCATTTGATTATCGAAGACTTGAAGAGTAGGAAGAGATTGTTATTGTGGTTGTGAAATTATCTAAATCTTCATGATCCATATTTTAATGATACAGGTGGATCTGGTCACTGAAACTGACAAGGGATGTGAAGAGCTTGTCTTCAATCATCTGAAGCAGCACTACCCTGATCATAAGGTTCTTTCTTTTGAATTTTCTGTGATGACACAACAAGGTGACTGTTTGATTCAGCTTGAGTTTTTTCACCATGTCTTGATTGATGTTTCTTAATTTCTACCATGTTAGTTTATCGGGGAAGAAACGACTGCTGCCTGTGGTGCTTCGGAGTTGACAGATGCTCCCACCTGGATTGTCGATCCCTTGGATGGGACAACTAACTTTGTGCATGGGTGAGATTCAGTTGTTTCTCATTGTCTTTCAAGAAATCATAGCTTCAAACTATGTTGATCTTTTGTATAAATTCGCTTTTTCACAGGTTTCCTTTTGTTTGTGTCTCGATTGGTCTTACAATTGGAAAGGTCCCAGCTGTTGGGGTTGTGTACAACCCGATATTAGACGAGGTGAGAAACTTGTGCACCAGAACCGTGATGGGCAAATGAACTAAGTAGACTAGGACTAGGATTCCATTACAGTTTATATATTAGTTTCTTTCCTTTTTTATTCGGAAGCTTTCTTACAAGGGGATTTTCGTGGGTATGATATCTAGCTATTTACTGGAGTGCGTGGGAAAGGTGCTTTCTTAAACGGAAACCCAATCAAAGGTAATTGCTGTCAACTATCTCGCATAGCTTCAAATGGCCGACTCAGAATGAGTTTGTTGCACGGGCCTAACATTGCCTATTTGCACAGTGTCGTTGAAGGATGAACTAGTCAATTCTCTTCTTGCTACGGAGGTAAGTGAACATTGAGAGAGAAAAAAATGTAGCCATGAATTTGATTGAAAAGGCCTTTGCACTCTTATTTTACTGCTATATGTGAAATTGCCTTCAGACAGACCAGATAGCCTGTGAATGCTCTCTTATTTGATGGTAGATTCATCTTCGTCCTTGGATGTCGAGCAATCTTTGCAATGCTGCTTGAATAGTGAATGTAGTTATTAATAATTTTGGTTTCAGCATGTCATCTAGTCTTAGAGGCTGTATCCTTTGTCTCTGAATGTTGTCAAGTTATCAAGCCTTGAAAAAGAAGTAACCTTTCGTCTCTAACGAGGGGATCCTTTGAAACATATTTTGGAGTGATTATCTTATCCTTTCCCACAAGAACAGGTTGGTACAACCCGTGATAAGCAGACGGTAGATGCTACAACGAACAGAATCAACGCCTTACTCTTCAAGGTAACACTGGAAAATCATGAATGTGAGAAATGAGATCAACTGATGTCTATTTGTATAAGCACTTGTTAAACCTGTCTTCCTTACTTCCAGGTGAGATCCATTCGGATGGGCGGCTCCTGTGCAATGAACTTATGCGGAATAGCATGTGGAAGGCTCGATCTTATGTACGAAATAGGATACGGGGGTCCTTGGTATGCCCCATGAAATCTCCTTTCAATAGCTTTTCTGCTCTATTTGATTGAGTTCAGTCTACAGAACTGATGGACCATAACCTAACCTCTCTCTCAGGGACGTCGCAGCAGGTGTGGTAATCGTGGAGGAAGCCGGAGGAGTCATCTATGATCCGTGAGTAAAAAACATAGCCTGCTTTACTAGTCTCAGCCGAGTTCAACTTTAACTTTGACGGATCTTGCTCTCCTGTGACAGGTCCGGTAAAGATTTCGACCTCACAGTCTCGAGAATAGCTGCGTCAAACCCGCGGCTTAAGAGCGCGTTTGTCGAAACCTTCCAACAAGCCTAATTCCGGGCTACATAGAGTGGATTGACGAGGCGTCTCGAAAGGAAATCGAAGCATTCGGAGCTGTCTGTTTTGAGCTTGGTAATGCCTTGTCATTTTGTAGAGCATCTCTTGCTGCATTCAGTTATTTAAACCCAGTGTTGGATTTGAGCAAATTTTCTACTGTTGAGAAAGAAAGCAACTCCTACTCCTAGTTCTACAAATCTTGGGAGTGTTTTACATTGGTGAAATTGCGGAAAATGGCCTTGAGTTTGGGGTGGTTGTGGAAAATAGCCTAAACATTTGAAGTTGTGAAAATAACCCAAACTATGGGGTGAATTTGTGAACCTAAGCAATTCTGACTATGAATGATTGGTGATTAAAATTGGTATATCATCGTCATGAACGTTGATACTATAAATATACAATTGTAAATGGATCAATCAATTCAGAATGTCAATGGATCAATCAATTCTTTTGGGAGTTTTCGTCGCGACTTTGGTTTCGTATGAGACGGAGTTAATAAACTGACTAAAATTATAAACAGGGTAAAATTTATAAACCGTTGGTAAAAGTAGTTAAAAATTTAAACAACAAGATAATCTCCGTATGGGACGAAAAACAGTTTATTTGTAAAAAGTGGAGTTTATTTGGTTTTTATTAGGGGTATTGTGGTACTTTCAAACCAAATAAGATAAAAGAGAAGGGGTAAAACAGTACTTGTGTAAAATAAACACCCAAATAAGCACCCTTTTCTAGCTTTTTTTTAACACAATTTTTAACACGTTTTTGTTTATTTTGGACATCCAAACAACCAAAAAAATTGTTTAAAAAATAAACACACCCAAAATAAACTGTTAAACTGTTTATTTTGGTTGCATCCATACACACCATTTGTCTCTTCCTTGATGGCAGAAGCTTTAGCGCTCCATTTCAGTATGACAATGACAAGGGCCTCAACCTCTAACGCATCGACATCGAGGGTCATAAACGAATGATCATCAATTTCATCACTGATAAGTGGAAATGTTTGTGGGAGACCAAAATAATCATCATATACATTCTACAACTTCTAGCAGTTTGAGTGATTGACTTGCAAGTATGTTTTCCGTAAAATCAACCAAGTAGTAGATAAGTGACTCAGGTACGACATGAAATGAATCATGATGCACACCTGAAGTCATTAAGGCTACATCCCTATCATTAAGGCTTCTTTTGACAACACGAGTAACTTTTCAGAACTTTTAGTTTTAATATTATAAAGTTTTAAATGAGATAAATATAAGATTTTAATTTAATTAGGTTTTGGAATTGAATTTTCAACAATTACTCACCTCAAACTTTTCGCGATTTTCTTTTTTATTCACAAAAGATGTCATTAAGGCTACATCCCTATTATGATCCTAATGAGATCTTTGTGAGATTAAAGAGAAAGGGAGAGAGATTGAAGTAGGAAGGGAGAGAGAATGAAGTAGGAGATGAAGAAGATAGAGAGAGGAGAAGATCAGATTAGAGATAGAGAGATAGAACGAGAGAGAGAAATTAGACATGAAGGTAAAGAGTAAGTAATTTGATTATTCATTTCATGATCAACTACAAGGTATAAGAGTATATTTATACCCTAAACTACCATAATCTAATATATAGGATCATAACATAAATATGGGTGACACAGTACTCGATCAGTCGATCAAACTAACATAAAAAAATTAACATATATTTAACACATAAAATATAATTACCTAACCAAACGGACCCTAAGTCGGCAGGCTTTTAGGCGGGGCCCACCTTCTTCTTCTTTCTCCCCCTCTTAAAACTCACCCACCCTCTCTCTCCCTTCCCCCCTTCATAACACCGACACAGTTTTTGCACACTTGCAGTTGCAGTTGACGTTTACACACTGAAACCCTCAACAATGGTGTTCGTTGAAGACTCTTCATACTCCAACTCCTCCTCCACGATTTGGAGAGACAAGGGCCGTTCGATGCGAACTATCCGCTCCATTCTCCACTCCGGCGAGATTTCCTCCACCTCCATCACCTGCTGCTCGTTTCCCGCCGGCTATTCTGCCGCCGCTAAATCCGGTTCCGCCTCAGAAAACCTCGCCGACTCCTTCGACGACCTCCACCTCCACGAGCTCGCCTCCCGCACCAGCCACTCTCTCCGCCCTTCCCTAGCCGCCGCCGATGATGAAGACGACTTGATTGACTTCCTCCCCCTCTCTCACTCCTTCAGCGACTACTCCGTCTGCAGCAGCGACATATCTGGCGAGCTTCACCGCCTCGCTACCCTCACGGCCACGGCGGAGGTCGTCCGTGAAGCTACGAACCCGGAGATTTCGGAATTGGAGCGCGAGAGCTTATCGGCCGAGATCGTTGAGAATATCTCGGCGGAGGATCTTCCACCGATGGTTAAGATCTGCGTCGACAGCCTCCAGGCTCCGTCGGTGGCTGTGAAGAGATCTGCGGCGGCGAAGCTCCGGCTGCTCGCCAAGAACCGCTCCGACAACCGCGTCTTGATCGCCGAATCTGGAGCCGTACCGGCTTTGATTCAGCTCCTCCGCTGCACAGATCCGTTAACACAAGAGCACGCCGTGACCGCGCTACTGAATCTCTCTCTCCATCCTCTCAACAAGATGAAGATCGCCGGCGCCGGGGCGGCGAAATCCCTAATCTACGTGCTGAAGACGGGGACGGAGATATCGAAGCAGAACGCGGCGGCGGCGCTGATGAGCCTGGCGATGGAGGAGGACAACAAGCTTTCGATCGGTGCGTGCGGGGCCATTCCACCGCTGGTGTCACTCCTGATCAACGGATCTAGCCGCGGGAAGAAGGACGCTCTGACGACACTGTACAAGCTGTGTTCTGCCAAGCCGAATAAGGAGAGGGCGGTGAGCGCGGCGGCAGTGAAGCCGCTGGTTGAGCTGGTGGTCGAGCAAGGAGCAGGAATGGCGGAGAAGGCAATGGTGGTTCTGAGTAGCTTGGCAGCGATCAAGGAGGGGAGAGAGTCTATCGTGGAGGAAGGCGGGTTAGCAGCGCTGGTAGAAGCGGTGGAAGATACCTCCGACAAGGGGAAGGAGTTAGCGGTGACGACACTGTTGCAGCTGTGCACTGACAGTGTGAGGAACAGAGGGCTTCTTGTGAGAGAAGGTGGAATTCCGCCATTGGTGGCGCTCTCTCAAGCTGGAACTCCTCGTGGCAAGAGCAAGGTGAGTTTTCCCCTTCATTATAGATCAAATTGATTAACTTTTCTGTTTCTGTTGAGATCATCAAATAAATGTTGAAGATGCATAGCTAATGGCCTTAATTTGATCCAGAACCTGACTTGATTTCAGCATCAACTGCTAAGAAATAAGATCTATGAGCTTATGAAATTTGGATTAATTGACAGGCTGAGACACTGCTTGGATATTTGAGGGAGCCAAGGCATGAGGCTTCATCATCAAGTCCTTAATCAGATAACTCTCATCTTTCTCCTTTATGTGTTTAGTGTTAAATATGATGGTCTTCCATTAGCATCAAAGAAAATATGGTTTTCCATTAGTAACTGTATTACTTTGTATATATGCTCTGATGGCTAGATTGGCCAGTTTTTTCTAATGGTCCATCATTGCTGGTCATCTTTGCACAGTAGTTGGCTGACTACTGATTTTTATTTTGTGTTTGAGGCACATTAGCTGTTAAGTGTAAGTAGAGTAGTTGGAAGACTATTGATCTTCATGGTTTGGATTAAGGAGCCACAGTAGTTGTGATTTTTAGCTAGAGCTGATTTGTTAGGCCTAGTTTCTTTAATCATTTTAGTCTCTTATGGAGAGAGAGGAGTAAAAGCAAATACCTTCTCTGTTTTGTGGATTAGGCAAATGGGTTTTGCCGATTCCATCCTTTGTATCGTTGTAATCGTCGTCAGTTGTGCATATGACAAGAACTGGTGTTTTTTATTGTATGCTTGTGTGAGTGTTTTAGTAATCTTCAAAGTGGCAATTTGGTTTGCCATTTCTTAGAAGTAAAAAGAACAAATTTCTTGCTTTGGGTGGTGGCACTGGTAGATTCCATGCAGATTTTCATCAATCTTATCTGTAGTAAAAGCATCTTAACCACTTGAGATCCTTGTGATGTCTTTGTGAAAAGGCATGATAGGAAGGTGGATGAATATATCCTTGATTTTGATCCTCTTGTGCCAATTGTTGTGTCTTTGTTGGCTCAGGCTTGGTAACTAACCCCGTCTTAGTCTGTTTTCAAAAGCCAAGCTAATCTGGCCCGAAGCTACTGAAAGTGTCGATGACTCGATTCATTGTTCGGATGCGGGAGCCCAACGTCGATGTGGTGTGGCCCCGTGAGGTCGGTCAGGTGCTGGTGAAAAGTGGCCAACTATGGAAATTCTTTATAAAAGCATACATGCTTAATAGGCCCCTTCCTCACTTTTTGTTTGTAAGTTGGGAAAATCTTTGGGTGATTTACCTCTCCACTATCCCAGTTGATTGTTTCCATGAGATGTCACAGTACATGAGAGAAAAGGAAATAATTTGATTCCATTTCCTTTCCTTTTTCATGTAGCTGATTACTACCTTTTAGGCTCGTTGGTTTTCCTCCTCTTCGCCTTTTAGGTTAGTCGATTTCGGATTGGTACTAGGTTGTCTTCGGTTCGGGTATTTGATATCTTCGAGTTGCTTTTGATTGTATGTTGATATCTTCATGCCAAAACTCAGCGTTCTTGAATCGGGTCGGGTCATTTTTTGACAGTCAAATTCCAGTGATCTTTGCAAGAATCGCCTCATTTCATCTAAACACATATGACTTGATCAGAAATAGGATTGTTTCAGTTCCTAAACTTCCTGTAAAGCCATCTAGGAGGCTTGTTCGGCAGCATGAACACATCAAGATAAACTGCTGCTACCCCAAGCATCCATCTCCATGTTCCTTTCATTCATGTATGGATTCATCAAACGCAAATGCTGTGTGGTCATTTTCGAATGAGTAGTTTCCAATGTCGTGAATTCGTTGTCTAATGTACGCCCGTAAAAGAACAAACCTGGGTGAACTGCCCAGAGGTGACGACGAATACATCAGTGCTGTCTAGCGCTCCTCGGATCCGACCAGGAGAAGTCTGTGTATGTAGAGAGGTTAAGTCATGGAAGCCATTCCGACACCCGCGATGACTCCCAAGACTGGGCCAGCTACCATGACGATGGCTCCGGCGAAGGAGGGTGGCGGGCATCATCATAGGCGGCCTCCTCCCTAAAGATCGTTGAACCCACCTCCTAGCCATCTAGAGAGGGTAGACGTTGTGTTACAGATTTGGTTTTGAAGGATTTCCATGTGTTGGGGGGACTTAAAAATTTGATTTTGCTATCTTATCGAAATAAATAAGACCTTTATTGGCACAAATTGACACTTTTATTTATTTATTTTTACCAACTTATCTTTGGTGGAGCTGAGGACTCAAAGGTGGTTGAAAGCTCGGGAAAAAAAAAGTGTGTTTTTTTAAAAAAAATTATGTATAAAAAAATATTAAAAGAGTAATAAATTACAAAGTTTATGCAACTTGGTCAGTAGATTAGTATTTAAACAATTAGGTCATGGTTTGCTGATTTTTTTTAAAATCTACTAAAAATGACTATTTAAGGAATAAATTTAAGGTTTCTTATACTAATATATTTCAAAAAAATTATTTATTATTTATTCTCAATTTTAAGTCACAAATTTAGGGTTCTTTTTACCATATATTTTTTAAAAAATTATTTCTCGTATGTCCCCAACAAAAAAAAAAGCACCCTTTTATTTTTTTTTCCTGTGAATCTGTGATAGCCAGTAGCCACTTATTAATATATTTATTCAATTTATGAGGAACATGGTGAGTTGATTTGAGACTTTTCACCCTTAACTCGATGTTAGAGGTTAGAATTATAGGAATGGAATATCTTCTTATAATGAATATTTTAGCCCCTTATTGGGTCTACCTAGAGTTGTCAAAATCCAATCCGGCCCGATGACCACACCCGTACGCACGATAAATTTTGGTTCAAGACCCAAATATTTTGAGTTGAAAATTTTTTGGACCCGAAAAACCGGTATTTTTCTGGGTCAAATGGGTTTCGACTCGGTGACCCGACTGACCCTATTTGTTAAAATAAAACTTTGATTAATAAAAATCTAAGAAAATTCCAACGTCATATTAGGGTAAGTTCATTAATAATATATTATTAAAATTAATTAATTTATAATTATATATTATTAAAATTATTTATGGAGATTCCAATTTATTATATTTTATATAATTACAAACACTAGATCTTTCTTTTTCAAATCAACTTTTATATTTATTTTTAATGTATAATACTCCATCCGATCGGTAATATTTGTTTTTTATTTTTCAATATGTTTTTTAAAAAGCTAAAAAAAACTCTATATAAATATTAAATGTTTTTTAAAATTTTATACTCATTACTAATTGGTATGAAATAATTTTAAAAAGTTAATTAAAACTTGATATTTTATAGAGTTTTAATGAGTAATAGTAAAAATGAAATTTTTTAGATCGGAGGTGGTATATAATTACAAGCGTTCTAGCTTTGGAAAGCAAGGTAAAACTATACATTTTTTTTATATAAAATTAGCATTTAAAGTTATTCATTATCCATTCGCTCTATATATATTTATAAAAAAAATATTACCAATAATAAATTGATAATAATTTAAAGTTTTTTTTTTCTGAAAAATAAATATAAAACCAAGTAAAATAAGTAAGACAAATTAACAATTATAAAAATAAATTCTTTTATTAAAGGATTATTGGGATTTTATATAGTTAAAAAAATGACCCAAAAGAAGAAAAAAAATCTACTTGATTTGACAAAATAAAATAACCACTTAATTTAGTTTATAGTTTCCTTGAAATATTTGAAGGAAACTATTTTAACCTTCATATTTTAATAAAAAAACATAATTAATATAAAAAAATAAGTAGTATAATTATAAAGAAACTGCACAAGAGTGCGGGCAATAAGACTAGTCTTCTAATAAGTATAGAGCCCTAAAAGAATAACTTACCAACCACATTAACTTTAACATTTTATAGTTATCATAAAGTCGTCAAAATACGATTTTTTATTAAAAAAATAAAAAATTTAACAAAACCAAAATTGACCCAATTTGACCCGAAACTGGGTCAAACCAGAGTTCGAGTTAACCCGGATATACCCGAGATCCGTTTTACTCAAAATCCGAAATGACCCGACACAAACTCAACTTGAATTACCCAATTGACAGATCTAGGTCTATCCGATATGAGATGAACTAACTAAACCACTTATTTACCAAAAAAAAAATTGTATATTTATTCAAACGCACCCACTTCAAAAATACTTTTATATTCTTTAGAGGGGATAATTCGACAAGATAACACGAAGTGGAGGGGAAAAAAAACATTTCTATAAAATAGCTTTACGATGAAGCCAAGTTAGATTCGTTGATAGTTGGGTTCTCTGATTTCATAAAACAAGTATGCACTAGTGCATACTTGTTTACCTTATCCCAACTGATGAACCATTTCTTGTTTAGAACAACCAATCTTTTTGCAAGTAAAGATTGGTTTTATTATACAAAATGACCCAAATAAATAGTTTTGTGATATTAAATATTAACCATTTTAACCTTGATATTTCGATTATGAGTCAAAAGTTCTTCACCTTCTCATCTCCTACATTGCCCAATGGAGTTTGGTATAAGCCACTCGAATAGCCACCAACCAACTTTAGGTAGAAACGTAAACGAGATCATTAACAATTTCTTTTACTTAGTAGAAAATAGATGTTTGAACCTTGATAAAGAGGTAAACTCTCACAAATAAGACCACTAAAAAGGTTTCTTGTCAACTCATCTCGTTACTTAACTTTTAAAACTCATAAAAGAGACATTTGTGATTTGTCTATATAAATCACAGGTAGTGGCGACCGTAAGATTCGGTAGAGCGAGACGAAATATATGTTTTGGAGGAAAAAAATTCGATATATATGTTATGAAGAAATTTTTGTAAAAATATTTAAAGAAACCCATAAATTTTAGTTTAAATATAATATTTTTAGTAAAAAAATTATATGAATAAAAATTAATAGATTTTAAAGTAAAAAAATTAATAGGAATAAAAATGCATAGAATTTTTTTATATGTGTGTAGCATGATAAATACTTTTTTAAAAATATTAAAAGAAAATTATAAAATTTGATTTAAATATGTCATTTTTAATTGAAAAAATTGATAGGGGTGAAAAGTACTGCCAAAAAAATAGGAAATGAGGCTTGAATCATGACCTCTTATATTGATTAATATTTCTTCCCTTCCTTTACCCATTAAGTTAAATTATTTTCCTTATTTATTTACCTTTTTACCTTTTTTAAAAAAAATCCCTAAATTTTTCCGACGGTTGCAGTGTTGAAGACTGTTATATCATTATATGAACTGAACAGCTCGGCTCGGGATCAGTTTGAAAAAAGCTCAACTCGAGCTCGTTCACTTATCTAACATGCCAAGCTTGAACAAAATTTTAAGCTCGGTTGAAAGCTCGGCTCGTTCGATTAAAGCTCGAATTTTATGAAATTTCGAAAATTTTCTTTAAGTTAATATGTTATAACCAAGTAGAATTACTTACCGCTCGAAAAAAGCTCGCCTCGAGCTCGTTCATTTTCTAAATAAGTCAAGCTTGATCAAAATAAAAAGCTCCAATCTTGAACATGTCAAGCTCGGCTCGTTCGATGAACTCAACAGCTTGATTGACATGTTCGATGAGTTCATCCAACATGCCAATCTGGAAACTTTTATATCAAGGTTCATAATTGGTATAGCTGTTGTAGTTACAAAAGTTCACAATATCACCTCCAATCCAAGTAGGGTTTGGGAGCACAGCGGATGTGTTTGGATTCCAAATGCATTATGTTTATAATGTAAAATAATAAGGCGGTGTTTGGTCAACACAATTTTTAAGGTGTTTAAATTATGATGTTTTTTGGTTTGCACGATGTATTTAATTATAATGTAATTATTTTATCTCGATTTATGTGATTATTTGATTAAATTACAGTTTTACCTCGATTTTTACGAGATTTTTATTTTTACAACCAAACGGTCACATAAAACGAGGTAAAATAATTGCATTATAATTAAAATGCAATGGAATCCAAACACACCCAGCGATGCCCGAAAACCCCATTGGAGCATGGATGCTTAAGGAAAAGAGAGATTAGGGGAAGAAGCAATTATTTCCATTCATATGCAAATCAAGCCATCAAACTTACATACATAGTAGGAAGAGGAAAACAGCCCTAACAAAAGAATTAGACCCATCTGAAGTGGTCAATAAACCTAAACCGGGGCGAATATAAAAGGGAAAAGAGAACCAAACCCATGAAAAATAAGAGAGCCAGAACCGGACCATAGTATTCTTGAACAGACTCACTAAAACATCACTTGAATAGAAACAATTGACAGCTTTAGCTGACACTAAAACTTCTTCAGTTCAAGGTAAGAAGGACGAAAATGTCGAGTTCTTCCTTGTATAGTAATATACTAATATGATATAGAGAGAGAGATGCATGTCACTGATCATACCTCACTGTGAAAGTGATTTACATCTCCACAAAGATACAATAAAAGATGAAAATAAGAAAAAAAGGTATATGGACAAAAGCTTCCACCATGGAACTTGATGAATTAATCCACCTGTGGCTCAATTTACGCCAACTGCTCCGAATCAGATCAAATTCTAAACCAGAGGGTTTCTCTATGGAAGTAGAATTACATAAAAGCTGAACTGGTTTAGCCAGGATTTTTTTTTGGGGTTTTTTTTTGGTTGTTGTAAACCTAATAATGTATTTCCGGAATTCCTAGTAAGCAATTCCTGCAGGAAAACAATGAGAAAGATCATGTTATCTGCTTAAGTTTTACACTCTTTAGTAATGGAAATAGAAGGTGACATTATGGGCAGAGAATGAGCAAGCAAAAATAAATATGTAATGGGAATTCAACAAGCAATTCAATAGGTAGATGAACTAATTCGGTTTCATTATTTGGTTATTTCCTTCTTGGGGATGTACAAGAAAAATAGGACGGATCCCTCATCATTCAATAGAGTCTATTATTTGCTTCATCTATTCTCTCAGTTCAAAATATTGTTTCATCTTTCATAAGATATACAAATGTGAAAATGCAATAGCAAAGGCAATGAAATCTCAAGACATCGTGTAGCAAACATCTCAATTCTCAAATCAAGATTCAAGAAGAGTATTTTAACCACACCATGACACCAATTGATCCAGATTTAAATTGCAGGTTTTGATGATCCAGGTTGTTTGGACAATTTATCTATGTAAACTTCAGTCCCTTTTGCCTCAAATAGGATAATCAGATAATGCTTGAACATGTGATAATCAAACACCAAAAGTAGAAGCAATTACTTGATGTACAAGGATATTTGGAAAAGGTTATACATCACTGGTTTTAAATAGCAATTTTAATGTCTTCAAATGTTACTTAAAAATATTTTAGTCAAGTGATCAGTTATATGCCACATTCACCAACTCCATAAAGCTTGTATGTCTTAGTAAGAGTGCATTTAAATTTTAAAGTGCTTGAACATGATGCTAATTTAGAGCCAAAGTGCAAATAAGTGAGGAAGTGGAGAAAGAGAGTTATCTTACCTCTATTTGATTTTCTAGGAGAAATGCTACAGCTACCAGCATAAACCGGGATTTTTGTGAGGAACTTCAGAAGTTGCATTTCCTAGTCCAAGCTCAAATGGAGTGGGGCCCTTAAACTCGGTAGGTGAAGGAAGCCATGACAGCCCACCACTACCACCATACAGGTCCTGGAGATTATTGGCCTCAAAACCACCATTTGATGCAGAAAATGATGATCCAGCTAATGCATTGTTTCCATGGCTCGGTTCAAGAATAGCATCTGTGCGGCCATAATGGAGACTGCGAATGTTGTTAGGAGAACTGGTCCTACCAGTGTGATCATTGAGAGGAGAAGATCCCCAAATAGCTTCAATTCTGTTGAAAGTCCCAGATGAGTTATCAGCACTTCTGAAGCCATTTAATGAACTTGTAGAGTTGGTAGGATATGCAGCATTTGAATTACTCCCATTTCCCCACAAATTCCAGGATGATGAACTAAAGGAAGGAGCGGTGGCCCCATCATTTCCATCATACTCAGCAAAGTTATCATTCCGGTTAGCAATTCCACCACTGTAAAAAGCAGGCCCTCCCCTTTCATATCCCATATTGGATACCAAGTTCAAAGCTTCTCTGCCGTTAGGACTCATTCTCAGCTCATTAATCAGCGGTGTTCCATAAGAAGATGGTCCAAATGAAGGGAAACCACTTCGACCAACAGAGATGGAGCTGTACCTATCATCCATTCGCATTCCTAGCCCTCCAAATAAGCTTGGGTTGAATCCATTCATGAAGCTATTAGCTCTATTCAGGCCATAGTTTCCAACAAACGGAGAATGGGTTGGTAAGGGAGAGAACTCTTTAGGAACAGCACGCTTGACCTCAACCATTTTTCCACTAAGCTCGTGGAATGTTTTAACCAACACCCTGTCCACCGCTTCTTCAGAATCATAAGTGATGAATCCAAAGCCCCTCGGCCTTTGGGTGTTGTGGTCATACATAACTACAACATCTGTGATTATCCCAAACTGATCAAAGTAACTTTTAAATTCACCCTCAGTTATTGTAGATGGCAAACCTCCAACAAATATTTTCTTCGTGCGGACTGGACCTGGTGATCCATGAACACTGCTGCTGCCAACTTTGTTCAACACCTGCTGGTCATCTCTAGGAACAGCCTTCTTTGCCTCAACCTAGCATTAACAGAAAACAAACAAGAAGACATGCTGCATTTAAATGCCTAGCTGATGAAGGGAAAAAGAGAATAGATAATGATTTGTGTTATGTCAAAAAACTATAATCATTATGACCATCAAATATTATTTCCAATCATTGCTCTAACTGAGTCATAAGCATTATAGAATGTATCAACAGATTATTGTGTATATCAGGATTGTCCTTTGTCAGCTGAACTTAGCCCTGTCAAATACAAAAATCCTTACCAATTAATTGCAGGAACTTTTTAGTTTACTCTCAGTTTACAATGTGAACAATGATGATTCAGTCCATTTCTATTTGATCCTCGTTGATTTTACATACATAAAGCTTTGAGATTTTCAAGTAAGTTACCGTTCTACCATCTAGAATATGTTTTTGCTTAACAACTCTCTCTGCCACAGAGGGATCAGCATAGATGACGAAACCGAAACCACGGGCTCTCCCGGTGTTCCGATCCTTCATGATCACAGCTTCCACAACCTCTCCAAATGTCTCAAAATACTCCCTGAGCCTGTCTTCATTGGTATCCCACGAAATCCCACCCACAAATAGCTTCCCCGGCTCCATTGATGATCTGCAAGGCAATTTTCGCAGCCAAACATCATCAACTTCAATCAAAGGCACAAAATCATCAAAATTGAAATAAAAACTGAGTTTCAGGCAATAAATATCAGCTAATTCGGATCCAAATTCCAAATCAACAGGCACAAATTTCACAATTCAAAGCAAATCATCGCAATCCGTAAAAACTCAGCGCATTTTCTGGAATATTCACGAATTCCAATCCAAAAGCATTAGATCTTCTACAACTCGGAAAACCACAATACAGATCGATGATCAATTCATCCACAATCGAAAACAATTAAACAAAACAAAACAAAAACAAAAAAAAAATCCAAAAAACGGCCGCGTGCGGAAGCTGAAATTGGGGAGGAAATCAAAAGCGATCGAACAATTACCAAAACCGATGATTACAGAAGCGGAGAAAGATGGTATCAAGATCTGAGAGGAGGCATAACAAGAACAAAGAGAGCAAAAGAGGCCGCCCCTTTTTCTCTCTCTATTTCCTCCTCTCCTCTTGCTGTGACTCCTCTGCAAGTTAATTTGCGATTGATGATGGAAATGGAGGATGAATTAATACAGGAAGAAGGAATCGGTGGAGCTGCAAAAATGGATTCAACAATCTAAAATTATAAAGAAGGAAGGACGGAAGCAAGGAGAGAGAGAGATTGAGAGGGGGAGAGAGAGAGAGAAGGAGGGAGGAGAGGTAGCTTTGGCTGTCCTCTCATGTAGAGGAGGAGACGATGAAAGATGGTGACTTGCCAGTTTTTATGTCTTATTTCAAAATTTAAGTGCGTGTCTTTTTTTTTTCTTAAAAATTCATTTTATATATTTATATATATCTATATATGTATGTATATTTGTTTTTACTTTTATTAAAAATACAATATATATTTGCAATTTATGGACAACGTTTGGATAATTTTATTTTATGTCATTTTTCACTACTCCTTCATATCGGTAATATTAGACGATTCACTTTTTAACACATATTTTTAAGTAGTTAAAATATATATATAATACTCCCTCTGTTAATTAAAACTTGTCGTTTACTATTCATGCACGCCTTTTTATAATAATAAAAACTATATGAAATATTAACTTTTTTTTAAATTTGTTTTTATAAATTCATACTTAAGAGTAACAAGTATGAAATTATTAAAAAAATATATTAAAAAAGTTAATATTTTATATAGTTTTTAACACCTCAAAAGGCGTGCATGAATAGTAAAACGTCAAGTTTTAATTAACGGAGGGAGTATTATTTTTTTTAGAATTTAATAATGAGTGTTAAATTATGTTAATGATTTAAAAATTTTAATAAATTATATATATGTATATATATAATTTTTAAAATATGTGTGTGCGAGAGTAAAATCTATCTATACTAAAACAGAGGTCTGAAATGGATTGTGGTGCAATTCATATACGTGTTATATTCTTGGTTAATATGGTGTTATCTTTTTTAGCTACGTCAAATCGTCAATTAATAAGTCAATATAATTTTATCATCTCAATTATGGTCCCACTTATTTTTAAAAAGGAATATTTGGTCAATTATTTTACCTTCTGGATCAAATTAAATATAATATATTTATATATGTTTTTATTTTTGTGAATCACACCAATTAATAATCTAATATAACATTTTTAATATAATTAATATAATAAAATATAATTTATTAACAAAACGCGAAGCATATAACGAATATTAATACTATGGTTTAGATCGAATGGAGTTGTGTTCACCAAGATTAGCTTTTTGAGGTTCATTTTCAATCAAATTGGCCTTTTTGTTTGTTATTGTGTGTGGAGTCGGCAATTAGGTATGTTGGTTTGTGAGAATTACTTTGAAAAAAAAAAAAAAGATGAGGTGCATCAACGTATTGGATGGTTCCTCTACAACTAGTTGTTTCTTGTGCAACTCACCTCCATCGAGTTACATGGTCAATAAACTTGTGTACTTGTGACTTTTCTTGTGCAACTCACCTTCGGTTTCGGTTGAGAGGTTTGGTTTGAGACACGTGTCTTTTTCACATTAATTATAAAAAATTAAAAATGATGAGCTATATATAAGAAAGGGTAAAACTCTACACAATAACTTAAAGTTTTGGGTTAGTTAAGTTAGTGATCCGACCTTATAATCACAAAAAAAAAATCAATACTTCGTAAATCAATGTAATCGGATATGTGTTTGTCTTCCGTTAATGGATTTGAAATCTAGGTAGCTTAGAACAACCATAAATTGAATAAGAATGCGAGATTGAATTAAAGTGAGGAATTTAATTTTTTTAATAATACAAACTCGTCTCCATACAAATGTAATACGTTCGAGCATCCCTAACGACACTTGTAAAATAGGGAAAATGGACAATTTAAGAGGAAATATGAGTTTTTTAACCCCATCAGCTCTTGTAAAACAATCTATAAAATAAAGAAATGAGAGGAGAGAAAAAAAATTCTCTAAATTTAGAGAAATGATTAGAATCTATAAAATTAAATGCATTCACCCCTTCCAATGCCTACTTATTGTTCATTGGTTGTTGCCTATTGATTTAATTTTAAGTTATTGGAATTTTATTTATTAAATTATGAATTTATGCATTTATCATATTGTATAATAAATGTAGAAATTCTTATAATACATAAGTTGTTGGAGTTGTGGTATAAAATTTTTAAAGATTTTTCTATTTTATTCTCTATTTTAGAAATTTTTTTTAGAATGATTGATGGGAATGGTCTTAAATAATAATCCCTCTCTTCGGCAAAACATGTCACTTTATTAATAATTAAAAAAATAAATATTTTATATAGTTTTTATCATTCTTAAAAAGCATATGTGAATAGTGAATGACATGTTTTGCCGAACGGATGGAGTAACACATTTAAACGCATTATCTAAAATAAATTGGGGAAGCTTGTTCAAAGATTTTTCCCAATAAGAAAATTAAAGAAGAGCTGTCCATGTTATATACAAAGTGATCACACTGGCAGCCAACCAAATAACAAAAATAGTAATATTAAATTTTGGGATATAACTTTTTATTTATAATTTTAAGTGTTATTAGGAACTCATAACATGCCTTCTTGCTTCTTGTGGGGGCAAGGCATAAATAATTTAATTATCATATACTTGTAAATCTCCATAATAAACCCTGCCAAAGAAAAGTATATATGCATAATTTATTTTAAAATGTATAGCGAGTTGTATTAATTTAACAAAAAAATAGGAAAATATTTACTTCAAAGACGACAAATATTCACACATTTATGTAAATTCCCAAAAAATTGATGGACATTTGTAAAAAGATGGATTCTGCCATCCTGGCATTAATTAAATAAATATATACTCACAAAATTACTTAATGATTCAACTTTAACATTATCAGTGATTTGGGGCGGTGTTAGTGATAACGTACTGTGTTTAATAAATTTAATTTGTTCACTCACTCACAAAATAATAATAATAATAATAATAATAATAATAATAATAATAATAATAATAATAATAATAATAATAATAATAATAATAATAATAAAACTGACTCTAGTGAAAATATAAGCAGCAGCACGAGCCCCGACATCCTGAGATACGGAGAATTTCTGAATCCGCTTCAGCAAAGCAACCGCATCCGTATCTAACTCCCCCAACGAAGAGAAGGAGAAGGGTATGAAACCATAACCAGCCACTGTGCACAAATCTCGATACTTGGCACACTTACGCCGAGCAGCATCAGCAACAACACGACCAGGCACAAAGTTAGACATCCCAGACGTAGTCAAAGGGGAGGATCCCGTCATATCAACACAGACATCCCGCCCTCTGTCCCAGGAATAAAGTAGCAAATCCGCCGGACGAAGAGGATTATCATGCCCATCAATCAAACCAATATCAACCTCCTTACCGGCAGAAATCCCAGAACTGTAGCAGATATCCAATAAGGTGTCGCGAACGAGGTTATGTCGATGTTTAATGCCCACGGAACCAGCGCAAGACACAGCATGGTCACCGTAAACATCACCATCAAAGACCCGAGAACAAGCGGAACATGGTCTGGACACCGCGAACAATGGAACTCCCAATCGATAGCTAAGCACACTACGATAGGTCCTTCCATTCATAGTCTGCCCCAACCCAGAAATAGGAACTGCACGCAACCAATCAGATGAGTGAGCACCCTGTTGACACTACAAGCATCATCAAAAGCAGGCCCAGCAACAATGATACCAGAAGAACGTAAGATCTTAGCCTGTAACTCAGCAGACTGCAAACGGGATGCCAAAAAAGCATAATGTATGACATCCCCAGGAGCATAAACTCCAAGCCCACCAAAATGAAAAGGGAATGTGGCGAGCCTCCACTGCCAATCTCCAAACTTGACTTATTTAATAATAATAATAATAATAATAATAATAATAATAATAATAATAATAATAATAATAATAATAATCGACTCCCTGTCAAAATTGACTTATTTAAAATATCTCATAATTTACATGAAATACTCTAAACTAAAGATTATGTGAACACCTAAAATATAATAAGTGTCATTGGAGAATCACAGTGAATAATATGTTGACATTAACGGAGCATTTACTAGGATGGTTATATTTAAGGTATTTATTAGTAAATTGTCCACTAATGTTTTCAAATTAGTAAAAAGTCCACCTCCCTTCTCTTGCCCCCTTTGCCCCCCCTCCCCCTGTGCACCCCCTGTGCCCCTCCTGTTTCAGCAGCTTTTTTTTCCGCATCAGCACTTCAACACCGGAGTTGCTGAAACCGGAGTTGCTTTTTTTTTGCGTCAACACTTCGACACCAGAGTTGCTGAAACCGGAGTTGCTGAAATGATTTTTTCTCATGTCAGCAAAAAATTCTGAACTGCTGAAATGTTTCATATATGCTTGTGTGTAAGATATAGTAACTCATACAATTTTCTAAGAATTAATTTCAACATAACGAATTTTGCTAATAAGAATTAATTTCAACATTTCAAATCACACAAAAAAACAAGAAGCCAATAAACTCTCCAACAGTTCGCATTTTAGCATAACGAATTTTGCTGAAATGCAGATGGGAATATCTAATGTTCAAAAATGTAATTGCTTACAGGAATTCGCTGACATAAAAAATGGTAGCTCGGATATTGCTGGATAGAGAGAAAGGTTGGCGAAATAGAGCTCTATAAAAACGTAATATACACACTTTCATTGACAAAATGCAACTAATTAAAGCAAATGAGAATAAAGGAGGAGACACATCAAAGCCAATTCAAAGAACCAAAATTTGTAATGCCTTTGCAAAACTTTGATCCCAAAATTCTGATTTATACACAACCAGACCTAACCAAATATTATCCACTAAGCATCAGCTTTTGATCGATCTTCCCACTATAAACACACAATTCTCTTCACATCATCACAATCATAGCCATCATATGATCAAAGGATGCAAGAAGAAAAATAAAAAATAAAATCGCAGCAAACGGTATGGAAAACCTCAATTTCAGCAAACGTCCCTGGTAGCCTAGGTTTGATACAAATTTCAGCAAATGTTCCTGATTACTAGTCTGAAACAGAACAGAAACCCCCAATTTCCGCCCTGACCGAGACTGAATCGAAATCAAAGAAGGGAAACTACAGAGTGCACAACCTTGGACGGTTGACAACGCAGTCGATCCCAGCCTCTCATCGCTGCCGAGCGAATTCCCGCCGGCGGAGTCGGCATAGTTGGGAATCGCAAGAAGGTACGCGAGGAAATCATCGGCGGTGAAACCCTCGGATGTCGGATTCGTCCCCATGGCTCCCCGGGATAGCAATGGAGAAATCATCGGCGGAGTCGCCATCTTCGATTTTCGGAGCCGGAGATGGCGGATCTTGGCAAAACAACCGAAAAGAGAGAAGAAGGCGAACAAGACAAAGAACCCTAAGAGGAAAATCAGGAAGTAGCAACGGCAGGGGAGAGGCTTCTAGTACTCCTCGTCTTCCAAGAGATCCTTATCTTCGATGACATCGCACTACTTCCATGGCTTCTGGCCCTTGCGAGCAGCGGCGGCGGCGACATCGTTGAGGGAGATCTTGCGGGATCCGGGCTTGAGGGAGCCGAAGAAGCGAGTATAGAGGACTCGCGGGAGTGGAAACCGACGGAGGAATGAGAGTGAGGGGGAGAGGTTGTAGGCATGGGGTGAAACGATGTCGCGGTTTTCTCGCCGTCGTGGGAGGAGTCACGGTAGGGGCTCTGGACGTAGTAGACAGGGCATCAACAAACAATCAACCTGCAATGTGTAGGGGCACACGCTATACTTTTTTTCCAATTAGGGGAGAGATGGACAAAAACCTAATTTAATAAGCTTGGGGACACTCACCCAATAAAGGCAAAAAAAGGTCGGTTTTGCAACTTGTTTCTAATTTAAATTCTCACAGGCAATCCAGGTTCAATTTTTCTAATTTATATCTTAAGCATTTATATTAGTAAATACTCCCTCCGTTAATTAAAACTTGACGTTTTACTATTCACGCACGCTTTTTGAGGTGTTAAAAACTATATAAAATATTAACTTTTTTAACATATTTTTTAAATAATTTCATATTTGTTACTATTACTTATGAATTTACAAAAACAAATATAAAAAATGTTAATATTTCATATAGTTTTTATCATTCTAAAAAAGCGTGCATGAATAGTAAACGACAAGTTTTAATTAATAGAGGGAGTATTATTTAGCTATTAATTATTTTTAAATAAATTTAAAATCTTTCTTAATGTGGCTTCAAACTATGCCATTGGATATGGGTTATAAAAACCAATCTATATTAATCCGAAATATCTCTCATTGATACATACTCCTTCCGATTTTAAATATAAGACATTTGACTTTTGTGTACGTAGTTTAAGGAGCTAAAAACTACTCCCTCCGTTTGAAAATAATTGTCGTTTGACTTTTGTGCACGTTGTTTAAGGAGCTAAAAACTCTATAAAATATATGAAATCCGGCAAGGGGGAGGCGCACGGAGGTAGATCTGGAAGATTAGGGAGGTAGATCTGGAAGATCTGAGATCCGGCAACGATCTGAGCGGATGGAGGTAGATCTGGAAGGTTAATAGGAGGAGGGGGAGGACGAACTTAGCCGAGGTTGCTGAACCGATTGAACGGCAACGAAGCACCTCCGTCGTGCGCGGTGCTGCTGGAGAATGATGGCGGCGGCGGCGATTGCCTACTCATGGAGGACAGGGTCGTCCCTCTTGAAATCAGCGATGGAGCTCTGCGCTTGGTGGATTTGGGAGAAGAGGGAAGGTGGAGGATGAATATGAGGAAGAGCAGGAGGAAGACCGAGAGAGATGACATCTGAGATTGGGAAGAACAGGGGGGCAATTATAAATTGAAGGTGGACTTTTAGCTAATTTGCTTCGGGTGGTGGATACTTTCCTAATTAGAGCATAAAAAATGGCTGGTTTTGCAAATTATTTCTTGAATATTTCAATTTTTTTGGCCATTTTATTAATAGTAAAAATGGGCAGAAGCATTAATGATCCCTAACTAAAGTACTGTATCTTAAATTAATTCTCGATAAATTAATAAACCTTCTAAATTAATATGGGTCAATTGAGCAATAGGCCATAATTAGGGCCGTTATTAGGAAAATGTCCACCCTTCCTTCCAAATTGGCAAAATGTCCACCTTCCTTCTTTTGCCCCCTTTGCCCCCCCCCACACGCCCCCTGTGCCCCCCTCATGTTTCAGCACATTTGGTTTCAGCAACCTCTATTTCAGCGTTTTTTTTTTCGCACGTTACTGAAACCGAAATTGTTGAAATTAGTTTTATTTTTTTCGCGTTGCTGAAACAGAAGTTGCTGAAATCGGAATTGCTGAAACCGAAGTTGCTGAAATTGTTGCTGTAATTTCTGAAATTAGTTTTTTTTTCGTGCGTTGCTGAAACCGAAGTTGCTGAAATCGAACTTGCTGAGAAGCCACTTCCGGCACCGTCAAAATTCTGAAACCGGAGTTGCTGAAGTCCTAAAATGTTTTTTTTTTGCGCTAGCAAAATATACTGAAATGAGTTTTTTAGAGTGAACTTCAATTAAGACTTGAGCAGAGAGAAGTCAGAACTCAAAAAAGTGCAAAATCAACAGAATCCCCTTGTTCTTCATATCAAAAGATAAATTCCAATTTCTCAAAACTTTAATACCCCTCCAGTGTATATCCAAAATAATTGATAGACAATATCCTATGTTGAGCCCCAAATAACAACACAGGCAACAACAATCACCAAAATTCCCCTAGAGAAGCACATATTTCAAAATCCAAATCCAAAACCTAATAAATCCATAAGCCGACGAGGGGATGCGGAAAAGGAGGCCAGAGGCCGGAAAGGATGCGGAAACCGACGAGGAGGCCGGAGGAGATGCAGAAACCGGCAGATCCCGATCGATCACGAAGAAAACTAAAAAAGTGTGTAAATTCCAAACTATATTTCTTTCACAGAAGAAATTGAGAGTTGAATTCATTACAGTTAAAACAAAACCTTTCATGCTGGTTTGTGCAACTAACCCAAATTCAACTGAAATTGAGAAGCTGAACTTACTCTGCCTTCAGGACTCTTTTTCATCCTCTCAAGCACCTTTTCAAAGGCGGGCTTCCCTGTCGTCTCCCCCAAAGCTGCAATGAGGTTTGCTCTACGTGGGTCGAGCAATGCACCAACAGCTGAACCAAGTGCAACTGCATCTTGTTGCCAGTCATTAAGCCGGATACGAGCACCTCCTAACATGACAACTACTTCCCTAAGATAAATGCATTGTTTTTGGACCAAGAAAAAGCAAAAGCAAATAATCAGATTCAATTCAACAAACTCATAATGCCCTATTTTTTTTCCCACTGCCACTCCATTTTCTTAATTCAACTGGTTGAAACTTCAAGCTTCATACACAATATAGTAAAACTAGGCTTAGCAGCAACTACAATTATAACCAAAATAAATGGATAAATCTTTGATCTAACATCTAATAGCAAATCAAACATATAGCACTTGAAGAGAAATCTCAGGGTGCAATCGATGCAGTCATGTATTCATCAAGGGCAACCCAGATTCAGAAAAAAAAAATGAAGATCGAAAATTTGAAACTGAAACCAATAAAATCAAAATCAGTGAGATCTCGCCTGAGGATTTCCGTGCCATCTTCTTCAACCTTGAGGATTGAATTTCACTAGCATCGTCTTCTTCACCCAACACCATCTTCTATTTCACCACAGTTCACCAGCACCGTCTTCTTCAACCTTGAGGATTTCCGCACCAGCGTCGTCGCGGACCTAGCACCGTTTTCTTCAATTGCAGATGCGAACAGATCGGAGCGCGGCGAACAGATCGGAGGTGAAGGGATTCGAGACGCTGGAACCAGAGAAGAACCTGGCGCCGCTAGATCTGTAGTGCCCGACGATGTCCCTCGTCGACGGAGTCGCCATCTTCGATTTTTGGAGCCGAAGATGGCAGATCTAGGCAAAACAACCGAAGAGAGAGAAGAAGGCGAACTACCAAAGAGAGAGATGGCAGATCCACTGCAATCGGGAAGTAGCAACGACGGGGGAGAGGCTTCTGGTACTCCTCGTCTTCCATGGCTTTAAAGAGCTCAAACACTGCTGCAGCCGAGGCAAAGGAGGGGACTGAAGATCTATGCCGACCTCGAATTGCTGCAATTGGACGATCGAAGGGCGGTGTGCCGACCTCGAATTGTTGCAATTGGAGATTCATTCAATCAGAAAATCAAAATTGCAAAGGAGAGAGTGAGATTGAGAGCCAGAAAACAGGGATGGAGAGGGGGCATAGGGAGACGGGATTGAAGAAGAGTGGACATTTTGCAAAATAAATTGGTCCGTGGACACTTTCTTAAATTGAGCCCAAAAAGTGGCCTGTTGGGCAAATTTATTCAATTAATAATTTTCTTTTATGCCAATTTGAGGCAGTGGAAAATTTAACACATTTCGATAAGATAATAAGATAATATATTTTTAAAAACTACTATATAAAGATAACGTCACAAAAATATATTATAAATTAATAATTATATAAAAATTAAATAAAAATAACTACATTTTTTTTTATAAGGAAATAATTCGAGGCCGGACAGGCCCGGACCTCGAGAGGCCGACAAAGTCGGCAGACGGCAAGTCGTCTAGACATACAACAACGAAATAGAAAATACAACATAAAATACATCAAAAGAGCACCCAAAGAAAACCCGGAAAGAACCCAAGACCTAAGCAAGCTAGCGGACACAACAACGAGAGGAAGGAAGTCGTCACAGAGAAGTGGATAGCGAGCGCATGGGACAACACTAGCTGACACGATGTCTCGCCGCCGGAAAGACGGAAAGCAGAAATCCTCGTAAGGCAAAGGCGACACCTGGGAAAGTGTGGATCACACGACGTTCCCCCCACCTGGATGAGGGATCTTCGGAGACCATAAAAATAACTACATAAACTAGAAGAACTTAGTCAAATACGATTTTAGTGTTGTTTTTTTCCTTAAAGTTTAAGTCTATTTGAAGCTCATCTTTAATTTTTCTTTTCGCATCTAACATATATTTTTTACATTGTGTTCTTGAATTGCACCAAATTTTTTCGAACCATTCTGGTCACGATAATTGCTTTCTTCCTCGTAACTAATTCCAAAGATATCGTATCATCCTCAACTTTATCATCAACACTAGTATCAAGGATTGTAGCCACAATTTCTTCTAAACTTTCGGACGTTTGAACATGCATCACTCTATAAATTTATAAATATTAATTTATTGATTAATTAATAACTTTATAAATTAATAAAATATTACCGTTCTAACCCTATTGATTAGAGGTTCTATTGTATATGGAGAATAGCTTGTTAAAAGAAGTATTAAAATAATTTATTGTTTCTATTTTCTTTTTAAATGTAAGGCGCCGCACGCAAAAATGTGAGGACATCCACTCTTAATAAATTCGATTTATAATTGGTAATATTAATATTTATATTGACAACTTTGATTCTTTTGAATCTTATTTGAAACTGTTTTTATGTTGAAGTTTAGTGAAACGATTTTTCTATCATATGTCCTTGAAGCTTTATTATGAAAGATTTTTCAGAATTATATAATTTTAGCTTTTATTAAAACTGTTTTTCTAGGGTCGATGCCATGGTTGGTTACCTCGGTTTTTATGAGACATCAACCAATGCAAAATTTTCAAATTAAGGTTGTGTTCGGCTGCACTAGATTATGCAAAATTTTCAAATTAAGGTTGTGTTCGGCTGCACTAGATTAGGAGATTTGGAGATGCCATCAGATTAAAAAAAAAAGCACAATCTCCTGAAGTGGTGTTCGACTGCCAAGAAATGGTGGAGATTGTGGAGATTACAGGAGATGAAAAACTGATGAAAAAAAAATCTTGGGAGGGCAAGATTATGGAGATTAGGGGATTGTGGAGATTTATATCTCACAAAATTGCCCCTCGTCACTCCACACAATTGCTCCCAAAATTTCAGATCTTCAACAGTGCTCCTCCACTTCCATCGTCGTCTTCGAAAACCCAGGTGAGTTCCTCTTCTCCCTCCGATGTACCTTCATAGTTTAGGTTGAACGACGGCCGACGACGTCAATAGGTGGCAGCTTTGGGTGGTCGACCTTGCCGGGGTGCACAGACGTGGAGATCGGCGGCCATGGAAGCTGCCAGGGGGGGCCTGGAGGGGACGGACACCAGCAGACGGCCAAGGAGAGGTCTGCACAATCGACCAAACGAATGGCCAAGGAAAGGGGTGTGGGGTTTGTAAAAAAATGGGGGTATGTGGGTCATTTCGCCCCTTTGAAATACAATACAATCTTGTGTCAACCAAACACCATATCGAGATTTCTGCCTAAATAAATCTCCATCTCCTTACATCTACAAAAATCCCATTAATCTACACAATCTATTTTCATCTCTTAACATCTACGAAAATCTCATTAATCTACACAATCTCCATCTGCTGCCAAACACAACCTAAATATGCCGAAACATTTCTTATAAGGGTGGTGTTGATAATTTGTCAAAAATGTAGAGCAAAAAGGTAAAATTTTTATATAGATATGGAAATATCTTATATCTATATATAAATATGGAAATAGTGATTATTAATTTATAGATATAAGGGATGATTAATTTATGAAGATTAAACATACCTTTTATAATTTTAAAATAATTTTATTTAAAAAAATTTAGTTAGATTATAAACATGTCACATTCGCACCCTTTATATTACAGGCTATGAAGCTACTTAAAACCCTTTCTCAAATCTAATCACAGGACTATTAACAATTAAAAGTCCTTGATAATTTGGTGGAAAATTTCTTGAGAAAGGCAAAAGAAGCTTGTATGTTTAAGTTGGTGGAACAATAGTAGTAGGTGTTCCAAATTTGTCAACACCAACTTTAATTAATATATCACTGTTACATTAAAACTAATATTGATGTTATATACAGTATATAATTAAGCTACTAAGAAATCATGTCAACGATGTCAAGTCTTACTAGTTTAGGTGGTAAGGATGACATATATTGACCAGTAGGTTACGAGTTTGAATCCCCTCCCCATACTATAATGGACTTAGTGTAAACGTTACCGAAAAGTAGCACAAAGAAGAAAAATATCAGCAATGTTTTTATATTTCCTTTCCTTACACTTTTAGTTTGTTTGTTTTTTTATTTTTTTGTTGGTTAGTTTATTTATCGACGTATATTCGTCTCTTCAATTGTATAGGTGTGTTCTATTAATAAAAAAAAACGGTTTTTTTATCCTATATCCCAAGAGTATGAGATAAGATTCTTGTTTTGGACAAAATATTTTTTAATTTAATTGCTTTAGTCAAATTTTAAATTAGATTTTTATGGTACATTTGTTTTTGATAGAGAATCTTTCTCGAATTGGTTCTTATCCTATACAGGATACAAGATAGAAAGATTGATAAAAAAAAAATCAAAAGGTGAAAAGGGTACGGTATATATAGAAAATACTTTGCGAGGGGAAAATATATACTATTATATACTCTATCCGTTCACTTTTATTTGTCGTTTATTATTTACGCACATTGTCTTAAGATGATAAAAACTGTATAAACTATTTATTTTTTATTTTTAATAGTCATACTTTTTAATAATAAGTATAATATTATTAAAAAAATTATATAGTTTTTATCACCTTAAAAAATGTGTATAAATAGTAAAAGAAGTAAAATTGAACAGAGGGAGACTATGCTCATTTATCTTGGAATGTGCTTATGTGCATTTCTCAAACTAAATATTGTAACCAATCATAGTGGCTCGATGGAACAAAATCTCCCCTTTATCCTAATATTCAAATTATAATCACCTTCAACTTTAATTTAATTTGCTCTCTATATTCCGCTGAATAAGTTTGTATTGTCACATTATCATCAAGTTTGACTAATTGTACGTTTAGGATTAAGATTAAAACGAATTTTCACGTTTAAAATATATTAAAGTATTATTCACAATCATTATGCTCATTTAATATTTTTGATTATTTAATTTTCCCTTTTGAGAGCAACCACATCGGTGCTTTTAGTGGGTTTTTAAGGCTAAAATGTCATAAAAAGTAAGAGAGAGGGAAGGGTTGAAATTAAAAACTCATAGGAGAGTTTTGTACTTCCAAACTCCCTTAAAAACTATGAAATGGGACCCACATATAATAATGGCCGGTTTTTACATTTTTTTAATATGTTTGTATGGGGCCCACTACACATTGTTGGATTTTGATGTTTGGAAGTGGGGTATTTATTGATAGTGTTAGGCCATTTTTTACCCGTTAAATATATATAAACAAAGAGAGGTTTGTGACAATTGTCACACATGCAAGGATGTGATGATAAAATTAAATTTTTGTATTCTTTTATATTTATTTTAGCTAGTTTTTAGTCATTAAATACAAAAAATAAAAAATAATCTTTTTATTAAAATTCATAATTTATTTTAAGCTATTAATAAACACCAATATTATATATGTTGAAAAAAATATAATACATACATAAATAATGTACAACATAATATTTTTATGCGTATTGTATTATAAAAAAATTCAAAATTATTTTAGATATTATTAAAAGAAAATTATCTATTTATAGACACTAACATAAAATTAAATAAAATTGTTAAAGATGGTACAAAGATGTGAAGTATTTTTTTCCACCGAAATTGTTAATTAAAGATGAATTTATGAAAAAATAAAATTAAATAATCTATTTCCCTATAAATATGTCCATCTCCTTCTCTTCTTCCACATATCCATCCACCATCTCCTCAATTCTCAGCTTCCCCTATTGAATCTCTACAATCTTGAGATGGATCCAAATGACCCACAACACCCGTACAACTTCCGAAATTTTTTTTACTAGTATGGAGAATTCCTCAAGTATGAATCCTCAACATCTTTCCTACTCTCCAGATTTTTCCAACTTATATTCATCACAATCTCCCATGACCCATCACTCTAATGCTCAAAACTTCTCATCAAATCCCAACTTGTATTCATCGCAATCACCTATTACCCCTACATCTCATGGGAGCTCTTATGGGGTGAATATGTGGAGCCAAGCGGAAGGAGTGGCAAGTCTTGACGATATTCAAGATTCACCCCTAGAGGCTAACCATGCAAGAGGCACTCGTGGGGGAGCATCTCGTGGGAGGGCCACACGTGGGAGAGGGGCTCGTGGGAGATCCGCTCGAGGAAGAGCCACTTGTGAAAGGGGAGCTAGAAACTCATGGAGCAAAGGTGAAGATTTGTTACTCATTAGTGGTTGGATTAACACAACCACTGATGGTCGAACAAATACTCAACAAACAGCAGGGGCTTTTTGGCAGAGAGTTGCTGATTACTACAACACCAATAGGGATGAAGATTGGCCAGAGAGGGTTCTTTCGACGGTTAAGCCAAGATGGTATACCATTTCCTCTGCTGTTTCCAAATTCGTAGAGTGTTATGCGAGTGCCAAAAATCGCCAAGGCAGTGGAGAAAACGATTGTGATGTCATGAGGAATGCACACACTATCTACAAAGGCGATCATGGAAATGACTTCCTATTCGAGCATGCATGGCGTGAGCTCAAGACTGAGCCGAAATTCCATAGGTGGGTTGCAGCAAATGCTAATCCTAATGAAGGAGGCTCGAAGAGGACCAAGGTTAATGAATTTGGATCATACACATCAACTGAAGGGTCGGGTACCCCTTCTAGTGTTAGTGGATCCGAGAGTACTCCAGTGCGACCTGAAGGCATAAAGGCAATGAAGCGAAAGGGAAAGCAGGTGGTGGGAAGCTCAAGTGATTCTGCCAGTAGAGAAGCTGAAGAGGTTGTGAGGGGATTATTTGAACAAGGAGTTCACATGAACGCCCAGGCAGAATCCGATAAGGCAAAAGCTGCACATGAGTATGCAGTAGCACAAAAGACTATCTTGCTTAACAAGTTGATCATGGAGCCGAACTTAAATGATGCACAACTATTCACTAGGGATTCCCTCATTAAAGAATTGTTCGGCGAAAAATGAGAATCGAAGGCGATCATGCTTCTGGCTATTGATGTTGTGGTGTCAAGTGTTTATTTCCCTAAGTGAAGACTAGCTTCACATTATTAGATGTTGGTTGTTGTCACTTTGTTTTAAATTTCCCTAAGTGAAGATTAGCTTCACACTATTATGTATCCTTTATACCAATGCAATGTTCAATTCCCATTAAAATGGTTAGTATGTGTTTGAAATGTTTTATTAGTCTTATGCGACAAGAAGACGAATTGCTCTGCTCGAGGGTCTGCAAAGATGCTCTGCGACAAGAAGACGAATTGCTCTGCTCGAGGGTCTGCAAAGATGCTCTGCGACAAGAAGATGAATTGCTCTGCTCGAGGGTCTGCAAAGATGCTCTGCGACAAGAAGACGAATTGCTCTGCTCGAGGGTCTGCAAAGATGCTATGCAAAGTAGTATAAATTAACTCAAATGTCTACCATTCAGTATCCATCTCTTTAGTTTCCTCTAATTTACAAACACAAACCTCAAATGGATCCTCAAGAAATGTATGACTACCTCACCCAATCTTCAGGTCCATCCACTGATGAGCTAACCCAAGCTTACGCCAAGTGGTTGTATCTATCCACAAAAAATAAGTCAAGCGTGGAGGCGGGAAGTTCTAGGCCAAGGAGACCTCGAGCTTACATTGAAAGAGAACGTGAGAAGGGCCACGATCAGCTTGTCGCGGATTATTTCTCAGAGGACCCACCTCCAGTGTATCCAGATGCAGTTTTCAGAAGACGGTTCAGAATGCGAAGGCCATTGTTCTTACGCATTGTGAACCAACTCTCAAGCGAGGTCGATTATTTCATGCAAAAGCCCGATGCCACTGGTAGGCTTGGCCTATCTGCATTACAAAAATGTACCGCGGCTATGCGCATGTTGGCGTATGGCGTAGGTGCGGATGCGGTTGATGAGTATCTTCGACTAGGAGAAAGTACAGCCAGGCTATGCTTATCCAATTTTGTGGATGGTGTCATAGCTTTGTTTGGTAATACATACCTTCGGAGACCAAATACAACAGATATACAACGCCTTCTTCATGTAGGAGCACAACGCGGGTTCCCGGGTATGATCGGTAGCATCGATTGTATGCACTGGGAATGGAAGAATTGTCCGACTGCATGGAAAGGCCAGTTCGAAGGCAAAGATGGAAGACCAACCATCGTGTTAGAGGCAGTAGCATCATATGATCTATGGATTTGGCATGCATTCTTTGGCACCCCAGGTACGTGTAATGATATCAATGTTCTTGATCGTTCTCCTGTATTCGATGATGTGCTACAAGGGATATCTCCACCAGTTAACTTTGAAGTCAATGACCATCAATATCATTTAACCTACTATCTAGCTGATGGTATTTATCCAAACTGGGCGACTTTTATACCATCTATCAAGCTCCCACAAGGAGAGAAGGCTAGGTTGTTTGTTCAATACCAAGAGGCTACTAGAAAGGATGTAGAACGAGCTTTTGGAGTCCTGCAAGCCCGATTTTCCATAGTTAAAAACCCAACACTTGCATGGGATATTACTTTGGTAGGGAGGATAATGAGAGCTTGTATAATCCTTCACAATATGATAGTAGAGGACGAGCGAGAGAACTACAGTCTTTCCTTTGATTTGTCGCAGTTCGATCAAGCTGAGGATACCGACACTTCGTATTCAAATAGGCGACCCGTCCCCATGGAGAAATACATTGAAAAGCGAACGCAACTTCGGAATAAAATTACACACTATGCACTGAAGCAAGATCTGGTTGAACACATATGGCAAAAGTTTGGAAATGGCTCTTAGGAAAATTAAAATTTTCTTCAAGCATTTCATGTAAGATTAAGAGTACTCTTTGTATTTTATTTTTATTACTTTTGTATTTCGATGATTTTCCATTTCATGTATGATGGAGAGTACTCTTTGTATTTTATTTTTATTGTTCTTGTATTTCGGTGGTTGTTTTGTTCCAATGAAGTTGTTTGCATTAAATTTTATTATCTAATTTTAAATTTTGGATATTTTTTTTAAAAATTATTATATACTATTATTATATTAATTAACGCAAAATATAATACATATATATAGATAATGTATAACATATTATTATTATGTTTATTTAAATATATAATAGATAATAATTGGTGAAAAGTAAATTAAGAAACTCTAGAAACTCATATTGATGTGGACGAAAAAGTAAGTTGGGGTTTTTAAGGAGAGAGAAAGTGATAAAGTGATATTAAGAAACTCTAGAAACCCGCATGGATGCGGATGGTCTGAAGTGGTTCAATTCATATGATTTGTGTTTGAATATGTGATTTAAGAGTATAGACTAGATTAGTACCAGCACAGTTGTGTGAATGCTTTTTATATAATCTTACATATATGTAAAATATTTATATAAGTTAAAATACAATAAGATTATTATCACTTTATCTAAATTTCTTTTCAAATTTACATAAATTTCATATTAATACCCGTTCAACTAATGATTTTCCTTTACAATACTTGCATCAATTCAATAATATATTATAAACTCCTAAATTTATTATTTTTCACAACTAAACTGAAATAAACTAATTATTTTTATTCATAAATGTAATAAAGTAATTTATTACCTGAATATAGATTATACTATATATATACACACATATAACCTTCATTGTTATCATTGAAATGAGAATAATTGATTAAAGTAAATATATAATCAAATTATAACAAAGTAATTTATTAAGTGGATCTAATCGTTATTTATATTATCTCATGAATCAAAACTACAAAAGATTATATGTTTTTATTGAAAACAGTAATTTAAAAAGAAAATCAATCGGTTAAGATTTAGAAAAAGAAAAGAATTAATTAATTACTTATTTAAAGAAGTAATTTGATTTAAAATAAATAATAATTTATTTAAATATAGAAAATATTTAATTGGTTAATAAAAAAATCTATATTAAAGGAGAAACCACCACATAGCGTAGACGACTTCTCCTTTAGTATTATTAAATTGATTTTGCAATCAGTTCACCATCACGCCTTAAAATTTAGTTATCTTACATGCATAATTTTCCCCAAAATTAATGTTGATTATATTAAATTGTTTGGCTAAAAAAACTACTCCATCCGTCCGAAAATAAATGGTGTTTGACTATTTTGCACGTAGTTTTATGAGCTAAAAACTATATAAAATCTTATTTATTTTAATTAATTTTTTCATAGTTTAATACTGTAGTTATTAGTAATAACTATTAAACTATGAAAAAAATTAATTAAAATAAATAAGATTTTATATAGTTTTTAGCTCCTAAAACTACGTGCAAAATAGTCAAACATCATTTATTTTCGGACGGAGGGAGTAAAACAATACTTTCAGAATTCACATATATTTAGACCGCAATTACACTAAATTATAATGTAATTATTTTACTTGATTTTTTTACTAGTGTTTAAGTATAGAAATAAAACAATTACAATATCATATAATGAATTGACAATTCAAAAACACTCTGAAGATTTGTTTGTATAACCAATGCATTTAAATTTAATCGAATTGAGTATTATTTACCATTCAAAAAATCAAAATTGAATTTTAGGTTGAAGATGTTATTCCAAGACTATTCATAAAAATGTCCCAACAATTTTTAGGGGTATAATTGTACAAAACATTGCTATGAAGTCTAACAACTCACTAACTCACCCTATATCCGAGGCTATATATCGCCACTTCAAAAAGTTAGATCACTTTCTGTAAATACTCTTAAGTTTGGGCCTAGTTCCCGCTATTACCCTTAATTTAATTTCAACTTGTGTTGCGAACAGAGCACGAGATTCGTCTTCGACTTTCCCTCCAAAGCCCGAAACCCTCACCCGCTCGCTCCTCCGCGGCGCCGCCGTTCGCGCCTCTCCTTCCTCTCCTCCCCACCTTCCACGGCGGATTTGTAAACTCAAGCTCTCAGTTGCTAGAAATGGTTTGTAGGTTTGTGTCTAAACTCCAAAGGATAAACCCTAATTCCCTCTCTCAGTCATTTTCTTCTTTTGGTGAGATTGGCGCAATTGCGGGACCCGGATTGGCGCGCGAGACCACCTATCTTCTTCACCATATCCAATCGGAGCGGGGACATGGCAGGTTGGTACCTTTTTCGGTGCTTTTTATTGTTTGCTTATTCATGAAATGTTTCCGATTTGGTTTTATCCAATGCTCGAACTCTGTGAAAATTTGATAGAAGTTAATCCAATTTATTGTGCGGTTGCACAAAAATTTTGGCATAGGTATTTGGATTATCTAGACCTAAGCTTCAATTTAATGCGTCTTTTCTTCTATGAAGATTCTTATGTATGGAGTTAAAATTGAGTTGTCCTTGGAATTGTAAAGTGATAAGATATTTTTATGTCATTACTCGAATAATCATGGAAAATGAAAGTATTAGTATAATCTAAAAGTTGGAATGTAACAGTGATATCAAAAGAACTCTTGGGTTTCTCTGTTAGTGACCCCTTGTTCTGAGGTTGGTCCAGCATTAGTGGTGTTATGCTGATGGATGTGTTTGTTACAACGATTTAATCGTTCCAGTTTTCAGGCCCAGGTATGGCAAAATCCCGATCACCTGTATAGAACTTTCAAGGATCTGTGTAAATCAGGGAGATTAAAGCAAGCGATCCAGTTGTTGTTTCACGCAGGATCTGCTGTGGGTTCGCAGAGCTATTCCCTTTTGCTTCAAGAATGCATACACAGAAAAGAATATGATATTGGGAAAAGAATTCATGCACAAATGGTAGTTGTTGGATTTGCTCTTAATGAGTACCTACAAACAAAGCTGTTGATTTTGTATTCCAAGGCTGGACATTTGGAAATTGCGTGCAAAATATTTGAGAAATCTGAGAAGAAAAGTTTAGTGTCTTGGAATGCAATTATTGCTGGCCACGTCCAGAAGGGTTTTGAAGAGGTCGGATTAAATCTATATAATGACATGAGATACAGTGGTGTGACTCCTGATCAGTTCACTTTTGCATCAGTGTTCCGAGCCTGTGCCACATTAGCCTTGTTGGATCAGGGTAGACAAGCTCATGCTTTATGGATAAAATGTCGAGTGCTGAACAATGTTGTGGTTTGTAGTGCAATAATAGACATGTATTTCAAATGCAGCAGTCCCATTGATGGGCATCGGGTATTTGACGAATCTCTTGATAGGAATGTAATTACATGGACAGCTTTAATATCTGGTTATGGCCATAATGGAAAAGTTAGCGAGGTTTTGAATCTTTTTCATGAAATGATTGCAGAAGGTTTTAGACCC
Source organism: Persicaria maculosa (assembly GCA_963922045.1). Lineage (NCBI taxonomy): Eukaryota > Viridiplantae > Streptophyta > Magnoliopsida > Caryophyllales > Polygonaceae > Persicaria > Persicaria maculosa. Next base: position 70,681,725 of record OY998260.1, read on the forward strand.
GATTATGTTACTTTCATTGCTGTCCTTACTGCTTGTAGCCATGGAGGTTTGGTTAGCGAAGGTTGGACGCATTTTCTGTCTATGGAAAGGGATTATGGGATTAAACCTAGAGTGAAACACTATGGAGCCATGGTTGATCTCTTGGGCCGTGCTGGGAGGTTAGAAGAGGCTTATGAGTTTGTTCAAAATTCACCATTCAAGGATCATCCAGTTATTTGGGCTCCTTTGCTTGCAGCATGCAGAATTCACGGGGATATTGACCTGATCAAGCTTTCAGCCCAAAAGTTCTTTGAATTTGAACCTGAAAGTGAAAGTGCTGGGAAGTATCTTGCCTTGTCAAATGCTTATGCCGCCCAGGGGTTGTGGGGGAATGCGGCCAAGGTGTGGGGATCAATGCAGATGAAGAAAGACCCCGGATATAGCAGGATTGAACTCCACAACAAAGTTCACTTCTTTTTCACACTTGATAATACACACAATGCATCCGAGAGTGTATCTCAAATGGCTGAAGAGCTATCTGGCACCCTAAAGGATGTTGGATTTTTACCCGATTTAAGTGATATATAGTCTGATTCATGACTATGACTGTTAAGAAGACCCTGAGGATTCTCAATCTACTACATTTTGTAGAAGTTGGTTTTGCATAGCTTGTTGAAAAATGCCCAATATACTTTTGGATGAAAATTTTGATTTTTAAATGGGGGCATGCCTATTATGCAGCTGGTGAGCCTGGCGAATGCTGATCTGTTGTAGATTGTCAGACTACAGTATCATTGATTTGATTTATCTGCCTCTCTGGTAGATGTAGATCAGCCTAGTTTTGCTTGAACGGTACAGAACTGCAATATTGAATTTCTTCTAGTTCCATCATTTGCTTCATGTGTTTGTTTGTCGCAGATAACTTTTACAAATATTATCTAGAGCTAAGGGAAATGAGAGTTGTGGGGAATTATCATAAGAGTCTTACTGTATAAATTTGCGACTCTACTTTTTCCTCAGCAAGTGCATATAATTGGATTGCAGGATTTGTTCTGCTGGTCAGCAACACGCTGATTTAGGACCAATGTTCGTTGACAGGACCGTCAGTCTCCTTCACCGTATCCAATCCGAGTGGTGCAATGGCAGGTTCACACCTTTTCCCCCTTGATTATTGTCTTTTTGGTCTTTCGTGATATAGTTTGGTAAATTCAGTCTGATTTTGTTTATATGTTTGCACAAATGGGGCATGACTTTGGGAGGTATCAACTATCAAGCACTAAGCTTCAATCATAGGATGTAAGAAATTTTCACTCCATGAGTTAAAGATAGGTACTTGATTTTGAACTGCCCTACTTCAGTGAAAAAAAAAACTGCATAGTGCATTCTACATATAATCTAATTCTTGTGTGATAAAGGATGTTAAAGTAAGACGGTGATTTATTATGTATGCACATCTGACTTTGTGACTCTGAGTGGCCGTGTGTTGTCTCAATCCACAAACAACTTAAAAGCAGGATGGGAGTTATATAGGATATAAAGTACATTGACTATGATATGTCATGTATTTCAGTGCGCATAGATACACAATCTTAGAGAAACATTAAAATGAGCAAGTGTTACAAGAGATTAATAAATTACATCTGAACTTGTAGGGTTACTTATGTTTCAACCATTGAAATTTCGTGGCCTAATTGCAGTAACAGTGATGAAGTATCATTTGTTAATTTAGTTAGTAGATAAGTGTAGATTGAGGCGGTGATTGAAAGCCTGGGCTTGTAGATGGTATGTTGTTGTATGGCACAAGTGTTTTTTCTTTCCAATTTATTTTTCAGTCTAGAGTAGAGTGTCATTTTGTTGGACCTTATGCTTGTTACAAAAAGGAAAGAGTAAGTTATTCTGTAGATATACATATGCCTAGTTTGTGACTCCCTCCCTCTGTGGTTGATCCTTCAGTATTGGTATAGTGGTATTGGGATGTATTTGTCACGATGATTTAATCATTCCAGTTTCCAGGCCCAATTCGTGCATAGCTCCCATCAGTTGGAGAAAACATTGAAGGGTTTGTGTATATCTGGGAGGCTGAGGCAGGCTATTCAGTTGCTGTATGACGCAGGATTGTCAGTCGGATGGCAGACTTATTCCCTTTTGCTTCAAGAATGTATACACAGGAGTGATTATGAACTTGGGAAGAGAATTCACCTGCATATGGTAGTTGTTGGATTTGCTCTTAATGAGTACCTTGAGACAAAGTTATTGATTTTGTATGCCAAGGCTGGGCATTTAGAAACTGCATGCAAAATGTTTTGCCAATTTGAGAAGAAGAGTCGAATTTCATGGAATGCTATTATTGCTGGTCATGTCCAAAAGGGTTTAGAAGAGGTGGGATTAAATCTATATCATGACATGAGATCCAGTAGTGTAATTCCTGACCAGTTCACTTTTGCATCAGTTTTCCGAGCTTGTGCCACATTAGCCTTTTTGGAACAGGGGAGACAAGCTCATGGTGTATGGATTAAAAGTAAAATTCCTACTAATGTCGTAGTTAGTAGTGCAATAATGGACATGTATTTCAAATGTAGCAGTCCCATTGATGGGTATCACGTATTTGAGGAATCTCCTGAGAGGAATGTTGTTACATGGACAGCCTTATTAACTGGTTATGGTCATAATGGAAAAGTTAAAGAGGTTTTGAATCTCTTCGATGAAATGATCACCGAAGGTTTTAGACCCAATTATGTCACTTTCCTTGCTGTTCTTACTTCTTGTAGCCATGGAGGTTTGGTAAGCGAAGGCTGGAAGTGCTTTTTGTCTATGGAAAGGGATTATGGAATTAAGCCTAGAGGGAAACATTATGCAGCCATGGTTGACCTTTTGGGGCGGGCTGGGAGGTTAGAAGAGGCTTATGAATTTGTTAAAAATTCACCATTCAAGGATCATCCAGTTATTTGGGGTTCTTTGCTTGGGGCTTGCAGAATTCATGGAAACGTAGACCTTGTCAGGCTTTCAGCTGAAAAGTTCTTTGATCTGCAACCGGAAAATGCTGGGAAGTATGTTGTCTTGTCAAATGCTTACGCATCCCATGGATTGTGGGGAAACGTGGCTGAGGTGAGGGGGTCAATGAGAGATTCTCATATGAAGAAGGATCCCGGATATAGCAGGATTGAACTCCACAACAAAGTTCACTTCTTTTTTATGGGTGATAACACACACAATGCAGCTCAAGATGTATCTCAGTTGCTTGAAGAGTTGTCGGGCGCCTTAAAGGATGCTGGTTTTATCCCTGATATAAGTGATATGTAAACGGATGCATAGCCATGATTCTTACGGACTTTGATACCTCTCTTCCTACAGTATTTTGCAGGATTGTATTGGATGAAATTACTCACTTTTAAACAACTGCATTCCATTGCCTACCATACTACCATGCTGCAGCTAGGTGCAGTGCTTGCTGCTCTACTGTAGATGATCAAACATTGATTTTTATTCGTTTTATATGCCCTCTGGTGGAGTGCCTCCTTTTACGGGATGGGTGCAGAACTGCAGGTATTCCATTTCTTCTAATTCAGTCACTTTATTCCTTGATCTATGGTGGATAGTCCTTGGAGTTGTTATCTATAACCAATTGAGGCGAACATGAAAAGAAATCATCCTAATAACCAGACCAAAAAGATTGTGACAAAATTCCTTTCAGCAAGTAGTTCGTATCAATGCCGTGCAGGATTCATTTTCATTCTATTGTATCATGGCCAGGGTTGAGCTGGTCCGCTGGATGTGTAATTTGCCTGAGATTGCTCACTGATTATTCCTTTTTTTTTTCAAAGGAGTTTTGATCAAATCTGTCAAAAGGTAAAAAAAAATATGGGCTGGATGGATCCCATAGTGACATACTGGCATCTGATGAGTAAAAATGATACATGCTTGGCATTGGCATTGATAGAGTTGTCGTCATACAAAGCATCACTCAGTCACTTCTAAGGTTTATATAATGAGGTATTTCAATAACGGTACGTTTGAGGAGGTTCTCAGTTCTCTGATTAGTGGAACAAATATAATCTAATTATTCCGATTAGGAGGTTCTTAGCTATTATTGTAATGCTATTTGATTTCCTTGTTCTATATTATTGTAATACCAATTTAAATTATGCGCCTTGATGCAGACAGAATTCCCTGTGCGACTCCTTGGCCAAGCTAAACTGCTCCACATGAACTGTGTGGCAAACTGGCCAATTCGATCTCAAGGAATAATGAAGAGACGCAGGCGGAGCTGATTACCCTTTCTTATGTTGCATAGCGTCGGCAAGTGGTCATCAAAGCTGCTAATCTTGTTCTTTGCGGTAAGATTGCGGGTAATTTTCGTCATTTTCCGTAATTAGTAGTTGATTTGGGGACCTTGTCATGTTTCCCTTGCAGATTTGCGATTCAAGCCAATGATAATCAAAATAGGTGTTTTGATTATACTTTGTAATTTAACATATGCTAATCTCACTTCAGTCTCTGATAATAGTTTTGCCCATTCTCTCTCAAAACGTGTTTTGATTTATACATAACAAATTTGTAACTTTTGAATACCAATTTCATAGAGAACCCTTTGCACCATTGGCCTGTTAATCAGGCAGCCTAGTTTACACAGTTTGCAGATTCAAACTTTCAACTTCAATCCTCGTAGATCCACGCGTCTTTCTAAATCCGCATGCTCTCATCAGTCTCCTCGTCGTTTCTACCTTGTGCCAGTCACCGGATTTGGCATGAACCGTGCTCAACAAGGAGTAACTGGCTGCATTATGAGGCTCGAGTTCAATAACCCGATGAGCCAACTCCTCTGCAGCTTCCAGCCTCCCATGGTCAATGCAAGCCGACACGAGGGAGCTCCAGATTTTGATGTCTGGCTTCATGGGCATTCGCGTCACCACATCACAAGCTTCGTCTACCCTCCCTGATCTCCCAAGAAGGTCAATTAGACACGAATAATGGCCCAAACTTAACTGAAATTTGCCCTCGTCGATTGCATCTCTAAAGAGCTGCTGAGCCTCTTCCACCAGCCCAGCACGGTTGCAAGCTGACAGCGTTGAAAGCAAAGCAACCGGGTCAACTTCTACACTGGCATCCCTCATTGTATGGAAGATCCGTAGCGCTTCCTTGCCTTGGCCAGCCACACCATAGGCGCTGATGAGCGAGCTCCACGAAACATGATCTCTTATCGGAAGTTCTTCGAATACCTGACTTGAATGGGCTATAGAACCGCACTTTGCGTACATGTTAAGGAGCGAATTTCCCACAGAAACATCGGACAAAAGGCCAGACTTAAGAGCATTAGCGTGGATCACTCGCCCAGTGCTTATAGAAGCTTGGTTTGTGCAGGCAGACAAGACCGCCAAGAGGGTCACAGAATTTGGTTCCATCGCTTCTAATCTCATCCGGTTGAAATGCTTGATCGCTTCAGATAGTTTCCCATCCCGAGAGCAGCTTTCAATGGCTGAGGTCCACACCACAATGTCTCTCATTGAGGTTCTTTCCATGATCCTATTAACAGTAGTCTTCGACATGCCCCCAAACTGGCTGTATGCGTGCATAAGTGACGCTGAGAATCTAGGTTCCGAATCAAACCCATGACGGAAAGCATACCCATGGATCTCCTTTGCCTGCTTCATCGATCCCAATCCAGCAAAACTCGGCAGGATGGAAATGAGAGTCACCCGGTTTACCTTAAACCCTTCACCTTGCATTGCTCTAAAGCATTCGATTGCCATCTCATACGCTCCTTTAGCGGCAAAGCCCCCTATCATGGCTGTCCATGAAACTTCATTCCTAACCTCCATTTCACCGAAAACACAAAGAGCCGATTTCGAGTCTGATTCTGAAACTTGCATATACAAGTCCACCAAAGCTGTGGATAAAAACACAGATCGTGGCATCATCATTGCCCCACTCCCAACAACAAACCCATGGATTTCTCTCCCAAGTTTCAAGCCTCCACCGATCCTACTGCAAATCGCGAGAACGCTAGCAATCAGCTCTGGCTTCGGAGCATACCCAACAGCACACATTTGCTTGAACAGCCTCAAAGCTTCAGCAAAAAGCCCATTCTGAATGTTGCCCATTATCAAGGAATTCCAAGTGATGGCATCTCTCTGGGGCATTTCATCAAACAGTTGGCGGGCACTTCGTATACGGGAGAATTTGGAATACACAGAGAGGAGCGAGTTGGAAACGACGAGGTGGGTAATGGCCGATGATTTGATTGCGAGTGAATGGAGTTGCAGGGCGCCATTGAAGGAGTGAGATTGAAAGCAACCTTTGATGAGAGAGGGGAGAAGGTAAGTGATGGATTCATGGTGGAGCTGTTGATGATGTTGAAAGAGAGAAACTGCTTCTTGGTAAAATCCTCTGTGCACAAAATCTCTGAGGTTATCATGAAGTACTCCCAACTTGGTGAGTTGTTGCTTCATCAACCGAACCCTGATAAAATCAAATTGGGTATTACTTATTAGTATCAGGGGATTTGTTAGGGTTTATGTACACCTGGCCAATGGCTAATTGGCTATTGCTTAATCCAGTTATGGAGTCTGGTTTTCTCACCTTACCCCCATAATTTCAAATAAATATTTTTTTTAAGGGGACTGTTATGCATACGGCCATTTTATCGCCATCGGCACGGTGCCGGAGCCGAGCTTTCGAATCGGTATGCAAAATAACGATGCTGAGTCTTTAGATCGGCAACCGGATTGGGTGATCAACCTACAATCTCAGCAACCCGTCCCATCCCCTCAGCCGATGCTGAGTCTCCGGATCGGTAGAGACAAAAAGCTGCAAGATTCCTAGCTAGACCCTCCCGACGACTGAGCACTACAGCCTAGCCCTGGTTTGCCGACTTCGGAACTAGGCATAGACATATTGTTTGCCTACTTCGGAACTAGGCATAGGCATATTGTTGGCCGACTTCAGCACTCGGCTTCAGCACCGTGCGCGATATGTGGCCGTGCGAATAGCATACCCGTTTTTTAAGAAAAGAATTCGAAATACCAAACAACCTTGTAATTCGAGAGACCGAAAAATCGGTATTCATAAGCTCTTAAAAAGTACAACACACAAAACAACAAATAAACAATCACACAAATCAAAAGAAATATATAAAAGAAAACCATTAAAGATATCCCTTTAAATTGGGTTTGATCGTTTCAATTTACTATTATATACTGTATAAATTTATGTTTTAATGTATACCGAGTAATATAAAAACGATAAGAACATACAATTGACCATTATTTTATTTCATAAAAAATTGAACAAGTATATAAAAGAAATCTATTAAGGGTCTGTCTGATAAGATATAGTTAATGGGGTTGCTGAAGTTGATGATTTTATGTGTAAAATGTGTTAAATTAGACTATAGAAAATAAAAGCACAACAAATAAAAGGTTGAAAGCGAAATGGATAAAGCCTCAGGAAGCAATCATGAAAATAAATGTTGATGGCTCGGTGTTTTCCACTGGCCATTGTTATGTGGGGGGAGTCATCAGGGACTCCAGCGGTCAGATTATCGATATTTTTCATCAGGAGACTAGACAGAGTTCAGCTGACCGAGCTCTCCAAACAGAGGCTTTTGCTATTTGTATTGGCATGCAGCAAGCTATCTCCAGAGGAATCCGGAAAGTCATACTTGAAGGCGACAATTTGGAAGTCATAAGTGCGATCAATGAAAGAAATACCATCAAGTGGGAAATCATGCGTCAGGTGGAAAAGATCAAACTCCTCTCAAATTTCTTCGAACATATTGAGTTCAGACATTGCTACAGAGAAGCAAATAGAGTAGCAGATTATATTGCTAGAAGTAGAGGGAATTGTAATCTGTCCACACTCCCTTTTAACAGGGATCTTTGTAACGTCATCCGCCAGGATGATCAAGGTTGTATTGCGTTTTTAGCAAAATCATCCTAATGTTTGCCTACTGTAAAAAAAAACTATTAATAAACTAGTAAGATGCTGTTTGTGGGATGCAGATGGGTCGAATTCACCACGATGGTCGAAGTGGCGGAGGTGCAGGCGGTCTTGTGGGCTGTTGAGGTAGCGCTGGAAAGGGGTTTCACAAGGCTGATCATCGAGACGTACTGTTTAGCGCTAGCAGCGAAGCTGAGGAAAGGATACAACAACCGAGGTGAGCTGAAACACTTGATCGATGTAGCTCGTGGACTCGCGACTGGTGCGGCTGAGGTTATTTGGCGCCATGTCCGGCGGGAAGGCAATAAAGTGGCCCGTTGATTAGCTTCTTATAGGTCTACACATTCTAGTTTGTTTTTTTTAGCTATTTAGGATTACCAAAGACAATGTTTGAACAATTGCCTTTAGATATTAATCAGTAAGCCAACTTGGCTCTTTCTCAAAAAAAAAAGTAAGATGTTTTATAAATCTGACTTATAAGTTATAAGATAGCTCATACATATTAGATACTCATAGAAAACTTTGAAAAGCTTGAGATGAGATGATAAATTGTTGAAAATTCAATTTCGAAAGATAATTAAATCATAATCTTAATTTTACCTCATTTAAAAATATATAATATTAAAACCAAAAGTTATGAAAAAGCTACGAACGTTATGAAATGGAGCCTAAATATTTTGAGAAATTATTGCAAATTATATATATATATATATATATATATATATTATCCATCAATATGAAATATACGAATATATATGTGAAAAAAGTATTATTGAAATAATAATTATAAGCCACAAGATTTTATCCTTTTAGCTTGCTAATATATTATACTTTTAAAATAATATTTATAATAGCTTAGTTTTTTTTTTTTAAAAAAAAAACTTTAACATGTGCTTTTGGGTAAAGTGATTTTATGAATTGTTCTATATTTATGAGTTTAGAAATGGACCAAACTTGTTAAAAAAAACCTAAGGATACTATAAAAAAAATAAAAAAGAGAAACTAACAAAAAAAAGTCCAAACTATATGTTGTTATCACTTTGAACTAAAATGTTGTCAATTTGAACTAAAATGTTGTTGTTTGAACTAAAATACTGTCGTTTTAAACAAAAATGTCATTATTTTGAACTAAAAACACTGTTATGAACTAAAACATCGTCGTTTAAACTAAAATATAATAGCTTCGATCCACTAAACTAAAGAAAAAAATCTATTAAAAAGGGATTAAACAACTTATATATAAAATTTCGACCCTATTTTCAATAAATTTCTAACTCTATCACTGCAAATTAATTTATTAAATAGACTGAATCAAATATCATATATCAACGATAACAAAGGGGACTTTGAACCCAAACCCTAATTAATTCATACCATATTAATTTCATGCAAAAACACACAACACTAACAACCATATACTATCAAAGTAAATCTGAATTGCATTATTATTAATTTATTTTATTCCAGGAAGATTTGTTTGCTGCTACAAACGAAAGCAATTCCTATACAAATACATCCCCAATCCAATTCAAATCATGTCTGTTTTTCTTGATACTTTCCATTTTTTTTATTTGTTTTTGTGTGATGTATTGATCTCTCTAACTATGAAAAGAGATCAAAACTGCTACATTTTATACACCTCAGTTGTTCGATTTAATCGCCCTCGCCAGTCGCTTAATGTGCGTCAAACGCAGTCGTTTAATGCCTCCTTCACCACCTTCACCTTCACCTTCACCTGGAAACCAACACTGATCGTAAGTACTCAAAATGGGTGCAATTTCAGCAGTTCCTATGGACTCCGATCGATCTCACCGTTTTCCGGTGGATTCGAATCCACGGTTGAATGAGGAGTGTGCAGCAATCTAGCCAGCTGCCTTATCTGATGCATCCTCAACCTCTTCGTCGCTCTTCCTTCGACACCTGCGCGCACCGTTTCATCGGAAATCAATAAAGATCGAAACTTTTTTTTGTGGATATATTGATGATTACGTACTGACCTTCGATTGCGGATTCCGATTTCTCGAGGATTCCTTGTGCGGCAAAGGGGAGAGAATCAGCGGTGCTGAAAACGGTGAGATTGAGAGCGTTTTCGCGCGATGCAACGGGGGTGAGATTCGGCGACTGCGAGGCGGGGCCGAGCTTGGAGTTCTCGGCCCTGATTCGGCGGAGCTGGTAGTTCCTCCTCCGCCGCGCCAGGTGCCGCTCGCGCTGCTCCTTGCTCATGTTCTGGCGCCTCTGCCGGTCCCTCAGTCGCCGCCTCTCCCGCTTCCTCTCTCTCTGGATTGATCTAAAATCCGACGTCGTTTCGCCCCCCACATTCGACTCCATTTCTGCATGCCCGCGCCTCGCCAATGCGATCAGATTGTGAATAACGATTTGATTCTCTGCGATCGATCGGCCGAATTAGGGTTCGAAACGAAAGGAGAAATGCAGGGGATTTAATTCAATTACGTGCCTGGGAGATCATCGTTGATTTCCGATCGTCGAACTGTGAATCGGAGAGGGGGGAAATTGAGAGGGGATCGATGACGTTGAGAGGGAGGTGGTGGATTGATGGGGTGTGTTTGTTTTGGTGTGCTTCGTTCTCGACCGTTTCGATCGAAGCTCAAAGACGTCTCCTTGTTTCCGATCTTCGGCCTGGTTTTCTGCGTGTGGTTTTCGGGGCACTTTGAATTCACACAACACGTGAGGTGGAGACGATGGAGTGAACTGTAAACCTATTTGATTGGTCTGTGATTTGGGCCGAGGCCCATTTACAGTAAAGGCCCAATAAGAGGTTATTATTGACAAGATTTGAAACGACGGTTGACAAGATAGCTGCCACTAAATTGCATAATAATTCATTCTCTATTTCAAAAAATATTTACAACTCGGATCGAGAATGAAAGGAAAAAACCTAATTGCATTCATGTAAATATTCAATCCATTCAACCAACGGTTGTGTAATTATTTTGATCCCAAAAATACGCTAAACTCGTTGAAATTTATCAAGGAATAAATTACTATGGACATGTGGTTACTCACTTACTCTATTATTTCACCAGCTTTGATGATTTTCGAACGGTTTTCGACAACTCTAATATGGTTTTTGGTTGCAAGACCAATCAAACCTATGAGGGCATATGGGTTGACATTAGTACTACTAGGGTATTAGTATGTAATTATGTGTAATAAGGTAGTCCTTGGATGTAAATATTAGAAGTATAAATAAGGTTCCGATAGGTGCAATTCACTGTAACAAACTCTGATGCTTTTTGGAAAATAAAGAAAATGGAGAATCTCCTCTTCCGCCATAGATGACGAAGTGAGAGCTCGGGATTCTGGACTCAGACGAGTCTTTACATGGTATCAGAGCAACCGTGATCTTCCTGAGAGGTTAGATTTCGTTCGTTCCTGCGAATTGAGTTTCCGTTTGTGTTCTCGCTCTGACTGTATAGCGAGATCTGGAGGTTTGTAATCGGTTTCTGATCATTAGCCGGTTTCTGGTGTTCGTGTGTTGTCGTTTATTCCTTGAGGTGTCGGAATTGCTTTGTGCTTGTTTTCGATTTGGAATTTCTAGTTCTTGAGTTTTGCTGTGTTGATTTCTGATCCTATGGTTGATCGCAATAGCATTGTGAACGATGATGTTCGTGTTGTGAACGATGATGCTCATAATTCTCGAGCAAATCGTAGTAATGCCTCAGATCCGCTATTTCTTGGGAATTCCGATCACCCTGGCATGCAGCTTGTCAGTTCTCAGTTCACAGGTCGGAATTTCCACAGCTGGAGTAGGGGCGTCAGAATGGCGTTAGGCGCGAAGTCGAAATTAGGTTTTATTAATGGATCCTGTGTGAAACCGGATGAAATTGATGAGAATTATGATCGCTGGCTCAGGTGCGATTATATGGTGATGAGTTGGATCATCAATTCAATGAAATCCGACATTGCAGAGCAGTTCATGTACGTTAATTCCGCCAAGGAGCTCTGGGATGAGGTTCTTGAGCGTTTTGCTGAGTCAAATGCCCCTTTGGTCTATCAGATTCAGCGTGAGATCAGTGAGATAAGGCAAGAAAACAGTAGCGTTGCTGAGTACTATGGGAAAAGGAAAAAGGCATGGGATGAGCTTCAAGAAATAGAAAGTATTCCTGTGTGCAGGTGTGGTGCAATGCACAATTGCTCTTGTGCTATCTTGAAGAAATTGCTTGATAGGGAGGCCACAATCAAATTAATGCAGTTTCTTATGGGCCTATCTGATGCTTATGAGAATGTTCGTAACAGCATTTTAGCCATGGATCCACTGCCTTCTGTGAGCAGGGCATTCCACATGGTTATGCAGATTGAGCGTCAGAAAGGGATAACTGGTGGATTGGTTCATAATCATGATGTTTTAGCAGCAAAGAAGTACTTTGTTATGCAAGGTAATGGAGGAGCTGGATCCTCTTCTCAAGTGCAAGCTTCGTCATCTGGACAAGGCAAAGGAAATGAGTACAAGAAGGATTATGAGTATAAGAGGGATTATAAGAAAGCAAAAATGGAGAGATTCTGCACTTATTGCAGAGAAAATGGACATGTTAAGGAAACATGTTTCAAGTTAGTGGGGTATCCGGATTGGTTTACAGGTCCTAGGGCTCCATCTAATGGGAAGATGGTGGCCAATGTGGACATGGCTTCTGGTGAGCATCCTCTAGAGATGGATGATGCTCCTGCTATGATGAGCTTCAGTCAAGGATCACCACCTGGTCCTGATCAGCATCTCATTAATGCTGTTGTTGCAGAGGTGTTAAGAGCTATGAAAGGCAAGGCTCCGATGGATGAAACTGGATCATCATCACAAGTGAACTTTGCAGGTAATATTGCTTTGATGGCTCATACTGATCATGATGTGAAACATGATTTTGTTTGGATTGTGGATTCCGGTGCAACGGATCACATTGTGTTTGATAGGAGTCTATTTTCAGATTTGGTTCCATTGGAAAAGTCTATTTTAATTGGGTTTCCTGATGGGAAAACTCAGCTGGTCAAGCAAGCAGGGACAGTTCGGTTAAATGAGAAAATCCTCCTTCGTGATGTGCTATATATGCCTCAGTTTCAGCATAATTTGCTATCTGTGTCTAAAGTTTTAGATGATGATAGTTGGCTGTTCATCTTTTCTAAGACAAAGTGCATCTTACAGGACACTTCAACTGATCAAGTCCTTGCAGCTGGATTCAGAGATGGTGGATTGTACAAGTTTCAGGATTTTCGCTGTGTTTCTCAAAATTCAAGAGGCGCTTACAGACGTTTACATAATCAGCACTGTGAGATTTCTCCTAGTTTCAATTTGACAAGAGTAAATAAGATTGATGCTCGTCTTTTCCATGACAGACTTGGTCACCTTTCGGTTTCCAAAATGCATCATACACACCATTGTAGTTCTGGTGATTTGAAACTTCTTGATTGTGATGTTTGCTGTCTTGCTAAATCACATAAGCTGCCTTTTACTCGAAGTTCCAATATTGCATCTAAAATGTTTGAGTTGGTTCATTTGGATCTCTGGGGTCCTTACAAGGTTCCATCCTTGTGTGGAGGAAGATACTTCCTTACTATCGTAGATGACTTTTCTCGTAGCACTTGGACTTACCTCATAAGGGACAAAGAACAAGTGTATAGGATAGTTGCTGAATTCTTAGCATTTGTTGAAAATCAGTTTAGTACTTCTGTCAAGGTGTTAAGGAGTGACAATGGTACAGAATTTGTGCAACACCGGTTGGGTAGTTTGCTGGGAAGCAAAGGCATTGTGCATCAGCGATCTGCTCCGGGTACTCCTGAGCAGAACGGTCGGGTAGAGAGAAAACATCGTCACTTGGTAGAGACTGCTAGAGCGTTAAGGTTGAGGGCTGCTTTGCCGGCTAAGTTCTGGGGCGAGTGTCTTTTAGCTGCTACGTACTTAATCAACCTCATTCCTTCAGTCGTATTGAAATGGAGAACTCCGTATGAAGTTCTTTTCCATAAAAGTCCTGATTATAGCCATCTTAGAGTTGTTGGTTGTCTTGCTTTCGTCCTCAAAGCAAAGGATCACAGAGGGAAAATGGATCCATCTGGATCTAGGTGTGTGTTTGTTGGCTATCCACCTGGGTGTAAGGGCTATAAACTGTATGACCTCACCACACATAAGATTGTGGTTAGTAGACATGTGATCTTTCGAGAGCATGAGTTTCCCTTCCAATCTTCTCCTGCTGTTCCCTCTGGACCTGTTTTGAATCTGCCATTGGTTCCCTTCCATGATGAAGCTGATAGTTCTATGGTACCAAGGGCATCTCCTGTCATTCATGCCACTGATGAGTCTCCGAATGTTCCCTTGGTTGCTCCAAACTCCACCAGTGAGTCTACTCCTTCTATTCCTGCTCCGTCCTCATCACAAGATGTTGATGATTTCCCTCCTGAGTTAGCCCCACGACGAATTACAAGGCCTTCTAAGTTCAGGGATTTTGTGTGCAGCAACCTCCCTACACGTCGCCTTGGGGCAGAGTCTGATCAGTCTCAGTCTTCTGTGTTTTCAGTCATCAACAAGAAGGATCTGATTCATCTCTCTGATGATTACATCCATTCATTGTTCAATGTTCTATCCCATGTCGAACCTGCATCCTTTGCTCAAGCTCAAAAGGATCCGGTATGGATTGAAGCTATGGCTAAGGAAATTGCAGCTCTTGAACAAAATCATACTTGGGATATCACCTCTCTTCCTTCTGGGCACAGGGCGATCGGTTGCAAGTGGGTCTATAAGATCAAATTCCGTCCTGATGGTGAGGTAGAGAGATACAAGGCCCGGCTTGTAGCAAAAGGTTACAGTCAAGAGAAAGACAGAGATTACAAACATACCTTCTCGCCGGTGGCCAAACTCACAACTGTTCGAACCTTCTTGGCCTTAGCTTCTGCTCGTCATTGGCAATTACATCAGCTTGATGTAAACAACGCCTTCCTCCACGGGTTTCTAGATGAGGAAGTCTACATGTCGCCTCCCCCTAGGTACAATAAGGTCTCTCAAGGTCAGGTTTGCAAATTGAGAAGGTCATTGTACGGTCTGAAACAAGCTAGCCGTCAATGGAACATCGAGTTAACAAAACACTTGCTGCAACAAGGTTTTGTCCAATCCAAACTGGATTACTCTTTATTTGTGAAAAGGTCTGGTTCATCTGTTGCAATGGCACTTGTTTACGTCGATGATATGCTTTTGTCTGGAGATGACGACACTGCTATAACTGCTCTTAAACGATCCCTGGATAAGGCTTTCACGATCAAGGATCTCGGATTGGCTCGTTACTTCTTAGGCATGGAAATCTCTCGCTCTGCTCAAGGTTTATTGCTCAACCAGCGCAAATACGTTCTTGATTTGCTGTCCAATTCAGGATCCTTGAACTGCAAAATTGCAAAGTTCCCAATGCAACAAAACCTCCACTTAAGCCTACATGATGGAGAGGAACTAACAGATCCTGAAAGCTACAGGCGACTGGTGGGGCGTCTATTGTACCTCACTTTAACACGCCCGGACATCGCCTACACTGTCCAACAACTCACCCAGTTCATGTCCACTCCTCGGCGCCCTCATCTGCAGGCTGCTTTATTCCTTTTGAGGTATCTTAAAGGCACCGTTAACTATACTCTTTTCTACCCACGCCTCAACAACCTTCAGTTGCGAGCATACTCGGACGCGGATTGGGGTACATGTCCCGACTCTAGTCGTTCGTTAACAGGGTACTGCGTATTCTTAGGTGACTCTCTTGTGTCATGGAAGACCAAGAAACAGAAGACTGTCTCTAAGTCTTCGGCCGAGAGCGAATATAGAGCAATGTCGTCAGTCGGGAGCGAGATTGTATGGTTAACCGGGTTATTGGGTGATCTTCAGGTGGATGTTTCCCTCCCTGTTCCACTCTGCTGCGACAACAAAGCAGCACAACAGCTAGCCGCCAACCCCGTTTATCACGAGCGTACCAAACATATGAGGATCGATTGCCATTTCATTCGGGATTTGGTTGAAGATGGATTGGTTTCCACTGTTCATGTCCCATCCCATCTCCAGTTAGCTGATCTCCTCACCAAGCCATTGGGTGCACATCAACATTTCTTCCTTTCTTCCAAGCTTGGTCTCGTGTTTCATTCCCCGCGCCCACCTTGAGGGGGGATATGAGGGCATATGGGTTGACATTAGTACTACTAGGGTATTAGTATGTAATTATGTGTAATAAGGTAGTCCTTGGATGTAAATATTAGAAGTATAAATAAGGTTCCGATAGGTGCAATTCACTGTAACAAACTCTGATGCTTTTTGGAAAATAAAGAAAATGGAGAATCTCCTCTTCCGCCATAGATGACGAAGTGAGAGCTCGGGATTCTGGACTCAGACGAGTCTTTACAAAACCTAATACAATATCAAATTATTATGAGCTCGGTTCAATAGAGCGAGCTAAATGTGTAAGATCGGCTAATGGTACTGAGCTAAATGAGTTAGCTTGTGCTAGGGTTTTGACATTACAAATGTACTATGATTCTGACGTCACTTCGACCAGATTCGGTGAGGTTACATCATCACCTTGGCCAAATTCGGTGAGACTACTTCGTTATTTTCACCCGATTTGGTGAGGCTACTTTGTCTCCTCGCCAATCAACACCAAGGCCCCTTCTCGACGGCTAGTTTCAAAGAGCAACACTAATCGCAAGGATCTACCCATTCTTCCATTTCAATTCATATTTTTACTCATTATTCAACACTCATAACAAACAAACTAACAACAATTTAAAAAAAAAAAACACAATTATCAACTTATTTCATCCATTTCAATTTCAGTTTTGATTTTTGAAGACCCTAAAACCTGTAAAATCTCTAGAAACCAAAACCTGTAAAATCTCTAGAAATTTCCAAACTCTATGACAAATGGGAGCTCCCAACATAGGAATGAGGGAAATGTGAAAAACTAGTGTCTAATATCCTCTATTAGGCTTTCTTTGTCCAATATGTATTTTTTAATAAATGAAAATGTTTATTAAAAATTGCTTTATGGTGTAATTTAGTAAACTGTTTCGAGATATTTGCAATAACCCATTATGTTCTCGTATTTTGGATTAATTACAAAACCCACCCTCTATTAACTATCTATTAACTACATTTACCGCATGAAAGAATAAAGAATGGATTTGGTACCTCATACAGTGAATGAAAGCTGGGTTGTGTAACATTTTTGGAAGTAATTTAATGGATGGTTTTATGTAATTTTATTTTAATTATAATAGGCAATTAAAGTAAAAATGATGGTTTATATGACTTAAATTTTTAGGTTAGAAGACGGATCTTGATCCCTGTAAATTAGTAAAAATTAATATAAAAAATGATGTAACAACATGTGATTGCCTCCGTGAACGATTTGGCAGTTAGTTTCACATAGAAATCTTATACATTGGCTTAAGTTTTACATAACAACTAGTTTTATTACTCGCCCGTTGTGCGATTTTTTAATAAATTTTATTATATAAAACATCTTTGAATTAATATAAATTACTACTCCATATAAATTATATATATAGTTTTCAATTGTGTTATATTTTTTTAGAATGTAAACATGTTTGAATCTAAATTAATCATATTTCTTCTCTTATTAAAAAATGGTCAAAATCTATTTTTATAAATATATCATACACATATCAAAAACTTTTAACACCCTATTTATTTTATAATTTATTTATTTATTAAAAAATACTACTACAATCGGAAGTGCTATAATTATATCTTTTGTAAGATTTATTCAAATAAGATTTACGTGTGCTAAGTTGATTTGATCTTTTATAAGCTTTATTCAAATAAGCCATAAATTTTTATCAAAATATAACTAACAAAAAATATGATAATATTTTATTATTAATATTAGTAATAAAAATAAAAAAAAATCTAAATAAATATAATTTAAAATAAGATTCTACTTTAATCTAAATATAAGGTTATATTGGATAGATTATTTGATCTAAAAAGATAAGTTTTTTACCTAACTATATTCGTTTATTAATTGATGTGGCCCAAAAAAATAATACCACTTTAATCCAGAAAATGACACATAAGCAAAAATAATCCCGCTTTAATCCAGAAAATTCCGTGGACGCGAGATCGCACCAGAGCCCGTTTCTGGCCTCTGTTTTAGTATTTTATATAGATATAGATACTTTTATATGTGAATTAAATTATGATTCATTGAATGAAAAAATTTCCCAATCTCTTTTTGTGCACTTTTTGGTAACAATATGATTAGCATTTTTATGAGCCATAAGTTCAATACCTCAAAAGAAGATATGATATTGTGATTAGCATTTTTATGAGGCATAAGGTCACTACGTCACACAATAATAACTCTGTTTATATATAGGACTTTGAATTTCTGGTTAAAGATAGAGTTTTTAATCAACTCATCACGCTCTTTCTGGTTCATTTTGTACACAAAAGCATAATACCATAACCCGAGGAAAGAGTTCGAAAACATAACTCCAAAGCTTCACACGCACACTGCCCTCACCTCGTCTCCAGCAAACGAGCTCAAAACCCCTCCTGGAGAACCCCGACGTTCAATTTAACCCCTCCTGGAGAACCCCGACGTTCAATTTCCGAAGAACCGCACCCCTTGTCGAGAGTCGAATGGTCCTCATGTCAAAGGCGGAACAAAGGTGATCAAGACCAATCATGGAGACTGGTACGGGGAAGCACCGGGCCTATTCGATTAGGGTTCTGACAAAGGCGAATGCCTGAGAATTCGAGTCCAATTGAAGAAGACCCTTGCGAATTCCCAAGTAAGTTTCCAACCGTATCAAGATCACGAGTATCATACAAAATGAATGAAAACGAGCACGAAAAATATGGTTACGAGAATTTCTGGATTCATCAGTCCATTTCCGGCCATAAGAACATCAGACAACCGAAACAATACGAAACAAAAAAGCATAAATTACGACTATTTATAGCATTCAGGAGTACTACAAGTGATCACTGAACTCGACAACACAATCCGAACCAGCGTGAACTGCAGTCCCCGAATCCGAATAAAAAAAAATCGTGCCCCCACATTATTACACTAATTCACAAGACATGTACAAGCAGAGAATCTGACAAGAACTAGACCTAAAGCGTCATGGATCGATGCTTCCGAATGCAGGCTAAAGATCATTAGAGCAATAAATAAAGTTACCTCCAAGCGGAACAAGTCGAGAGATAACGGTTCTTCCATCCGAGATAGAGTGAACCATCCCACTCCTTGAGCATAAAGTTCCCATGGAAACCCTTCAACAGTTCTGATACGCCTCTGTGCACCGACGAGCTTAGAGGGCATTGAACGAATCCGGCCATGGAAAGCCTAGCCTTCCACTTGCCCATGAGCTCGTGCCTCTCTACCCTCTCTGGGCCCTCACAGGCAACCATGTTCACAATGTCGCGTGCCAGACAGTGCTGCTCAGCGTTGATCCTCTGCCTGTCGGTTCTTTCACGAGCCACGTCGATAGACTCGAACATTGCAGTGTAGTAGTCCAAGGTCTCAATGAACCTCAGGAAGAAGGGGGTCGTGTTGGTGTTGGACTCCTGCTCGAGCAGCGTCACCACTTTGGGCGAGAGGCCCTTGATCAGCCGCAGCAGCCGGTCCCGGTGGTTCTCGGTGTTCACGCTCTCGTCAGGCATATGGTGGAGCATGTAAGGGAACGTCACGGCTATGGCTTCCCCCGGGATGGTTACGAGGTCTTCCCGTCTGACCTGGCAACCCGACATGGCTGCAGCATGGAACTCGAATGGAACCCCAAAAGAAGCGGCAACCTGGGCGAGATTCTTCCCCACGATTTCTAGGCCTCCTCCTCGGGCATGAGCAGAGTTGGAATCGTCAATGCCGGTTATACGAAGAAAAGGAGGCCCTCCAGGCCGCTTGGAGACGGACTGAATGAAGGGAATCCATTGGGATCCCATCGCTATCTGGAAGTCGATGATGTGGATCCGAGTCTCATTCTCCATTGCTTCATTGATGATGATGTTCGACGACGTGTATGCAAATGGGTAGTAAGGGCAGATCTGATAAAGTATATGCATATAAGTCAGGAGTTCTGAGCCAGTGGGAGGATCACACCTCAGCTTCTTATAGATGTTGAAGCCAGAGAACTCGAGCCTCGCCCTTAGACCTTCCAGCATATAGGCCGACAAACGCTCAATCGGTGAGCCTGAGATGGACACCATCTTCCCCAAGGTATCCATCATGCGTCCAGCCGTCGCAAAATCCTCATTCGCCACCGCCTGAGCACATAGAATGAGCACTTGCCTCAAGTCTTGCCTCGGCTGGGTTTCCCTTTTCCTCTCCCAGCTAAACGACGTTGCTTCGTGGGTCCCGCCTCCTTCCATGTTGTACAGGCAAACGTGGGCATCCATGGCAGATTCGGGCCCAAGCAAAGACAGTTCTAGTTCTCTAAGCTTGGTCTTCAACTGATGATCGTCGTCGACTACAGAGGACCCGCTGGCAGGCGAGCCACTAGTGTGTTCAGAAGAGTGGTGCGGGTCAGAGACGTACGAGTGAGACCTCTGAGGAGAAAACGTACTTATGTTAGAAGTGGTGCTCAGTGCTGGAGAACCATAGATGTTACAAACTGTGGGTGCGGGGGCGGAATCCAGTGTAAAGTATCCGTCACTGTAACCAGTGAAAGATAACTCTTTTCCGGAGCTCAGATTGTTGTCAAGTATCTCGAACTGGGGAAGTAAATGGGGCGGTATTTGTGGAGCCGGGTGGTGGTGGTACAATCCGTGGACTCCACCCGAACCCTGGTGCCCCTGAGACGTTTGCATAGGGCAACCAACTGGGTGAAAAAGCTCAATTGCCTAAAAAATACTTCACAGCGAAAGGAGATTGGCAGTACTTCTCGTTCTAACGCAGATACCAGGTGTTCATTCGCACTTGTGACATATAAATGAAGATCTGCAAGATGGAATAATAAGCAATTGATCAAGACAAGTTTCAGAGACAGTAAGACTGAACACTACTGAATGTCAATCCGAACAGCTTAAACAAGCAATCAAACCGTTGGAGCGGAAAATCAACCAAATGGAGAATAAAAAGGAGATACATGAGCAAGAAACGTCAGATTAACTCAACGGAATTCAAGAAAAAGTCCCTCCCCGATCAGAAAGCTCGGAGTTCAAGCAGTCGACTTGAAAATGTTCAATCATCCAAGAGGAAGTGAAAACAGACTAATTCAGAACCAAGAGAGGTAAATCTCATGATTCTCATCCATACCTATCCTCAACAAATGGAAGATCATCTAAGATCCATGTCCCTAAGAGAAACAAACTCTGTTTGCGGGACTCAAACTAAAGCCTTCCTATCGAAAACGACCCATAAACATTACTTAAAGCAGAGCGATTGATCAATTATTCCCCAGATCAAGTGAGTATATTGGGGAAAAGGAGACAAATACAAACAACTCAAAATACATAAACGCGTTTGCCTTTTAGAGTAAACACTGCATCTGATGTTGAAACTGTATGAATTGATGAGTTAAGACAAAAAAGGGCACTTCAAAATACCTGAAATGGAGTTAACCATACTCAACTCCATTAATTACTTATTAAATGCTCAATTAATCAGAGGAATTAAAAAAACAACCACAGGCCACAGCCACAGATGATCAGATTCCAGTACCCACCATGAACAGACCTAGAAACTTCTTAGATGATGTGATTAAACTCATCTTTCTAGAGTTTGATTTCATCACCTGGGCATGAATCAATTCACCCAATTTCACAGTCAATCAAAACCCTAACACCAAACCCCAATTCAAAAACCAAAACCCTAACAGACAGTGAAATTGAAAGGGGGGAAAGCTGGGGATGATTAATCATGAAATAAACATACCTCTTTTCAACTCTTAAAGAAGACCCTTCATCAGAAACCACCCAAAGAGGCAACGAAGATCTCTTGGGGAAAAAATTGAGGAAATAAAAGAAATTGTGTGAAATTGGGTATTTATAGAATGAGGTGGAGGAAGGGGAAGCTAATCAGATATGCCCTTGGAGATTAGAGATAATTACCAAGGGAGGTTCTGAAAGGGACGCTCTAATTTGGTAGGAATACAAAATTGGTGGTGGGTATTTTTTCGATTTGGAATTAATGGAGATCATCTTGTCTTTCCGGCTGATTTCCCTTTGACAGTGTGGGGTTGCTCTTTCGAAAAATAAAAAAATCGAGGAAGATGAGGATAGCATTGCCGCGGTGTGGTGGACCAATGTATACAGGATACTCCATTTACAAATTACAACCGTGTTCTTAATTATACAAAGTACGTACTAGATAATGGACACTCCCACTTGATAGTTGAATGATCTTGAATAATCAACATCAAAAGTCAAAATGAAGAAAATATTTTGTTAGTTAATTTTATTAAGAAAATATTTATGTTTTACTAAAAAAAAAAATCCTTTTTTTGGCTCGTTTCTTGTTGGGTGCGTTCTACTTATTGTATTACACCGCTTTTTATTTTCGTCTGTATTTCTTGACGAGTTTCCGTCTGCCGACTTGTCGACCATCGAGATTTAGGTATGTCTGATATCGAATTATTATCTTATAAAAAAAATCCTTTTAATGATTAAAAATTTGTTGTTAGTAGTTTTTGATTAAAAAAAACGTGTAATAAACGAGGCTAAATTATTATACAGTATTTGTTAATTTTTTTTTAAAATTATACATAAAGATAGAATGACATGTTTTGGGGGAAGGATGTAGTACACATTAACTAGCAAGAAATTTATTACAAAACCAAGGAAAGAGCTGAGAGTGCTACTCAAGCTTAGAGCCAACGATACAAGAGCATTCACAACAACTCTTGTAAAATAGAGAACATGAGCAATTTTAGAGAAAATATGGATTTTTTTTAACCCCACGGCTCTTGTAAAACAATCTGTAAAATAGAGAAATAGGATGAGAGAAAAAAATCTATAAATTTAGAGGAAGGATAGAATTTATAAATTAAATGCATTCACCCCTTCTAATGTCTACCTATTTATTCATTGGTTATTGCCTATTGATTTAATTAAGTTATTGGAATTTTATTTATTAAATTATGAATTTATGCATTTATTATAGTGTATAATAAATGTAGAAATTTGTATAATAGAGAAGTCGTTGGAGTTGTGGTGTAAATTTTTTAAAGATTTTGCTATTTTGTTCTCTATTTTAGAGATTTTTTAGAGGGACTATTGGGAATGCTCTAACATGTCTACATAATATAAGAAACATTTTGTGTGGGAAAATGTTTCTATACCTTGAGAATTATCAAGTTAATCAAAATATGAAAACATTTTTGTTTATTAAAAGAAACTCCTTCCGGATCAAAATATAAATTATTTTTATATAATATTTATTTATTTATTTAAGGGATAGAGTTCGCCCCGTTTTGATCCCGTTCCACAAATACTATATGGGACAAGATGTGGAACGACCCTCGTCCTGCGCCAACCCCTAACTCAAATTATGAATGTACAACAAAACCACCTAATCTAAAACAATTGAATTAAAACACACCCAATCCGAAACATATTCAAAATAACTAAAATTTAATAGGATTGGAAATGAAAACAAATATTCATTTCACCTACTTCACTCACACAATTTTTTTGAGTGAAAATTCGTAAAAAAAAATGGTTAATAGGTAATGCAGCCTGGAAATGTTGAATGAAGTGGGTGACAGAGAGTATATAAATGATACAGAGTATGATTTTTTTATCCAATACTCACTCCATAACATGCCACGGTAACCCACGACAATAATTATCTAATAATCCAATTAAATATATAATTTGACTTTTCTATATACCCCTTAAAAACGTACCCCTAAAGAGTCCTTTTGAATTGTTATGGTTGATATGATAAAATAACGAAGTGGATCCCCATCTCAGTCTCACTTGAAGATATTCCATTTGTTTTTTATTTTCCAAGTTATGTATTTTTTTTGGATTAGAAAATAATTCGAGTGTCGAACAGACCCTACACCTCGATAGGCCAACAAAGTCGACAGACAACGAACCGTCAAAACATACAATAAACGAAACAGAAAAAGGGGGCAGTACAAACGATGGAAAGCACATGTATGCAGTCGAACAAGCGAACCTAATCCAAACATGTTGGGGACAACATAGACTAAGAATCGACGCCAAGCACCACCAAACAGTGACACAGCTGACCAGCGGTACATCAGGAGTCCCTGTGGGCAGTGAAGACGATCCTTCAAAGAAATATCCGTATCGCGGAGTTGCCTCGATACACACCACATTGACTCCATCCAGACCTGACACCGGACGCCAGAGCCTCAACTCAGAAGAGAAACGCCAAGAACAACCAAAGACGCAGCCGAGAATCATCCTTATAAGACACATCAAGAGGCCCTTTCGGGACCTTATTGAAGCTCTTTCGGGATTTAATCAAGCCCTTTTGTGATTTAGTTTCCACCTAATCAGGCGGGTTTAGTCAAAGAATAAAAAGAATACGTAAATCCAACCATATATAATCAGATTTATATACAAATTAATCCATCCCTTTTTTTTTTTTGCTTCTTCCCCAAATCCCCAACACGCAAAAGTCAACCCAAAACACCACACTCATTTTCACTCATGTGGTTGGCCACCTTTAATTCTCGATAGACTTTTCATATTTCCCGTCTTTAATATGTTGTTTTGATTGCCATTAATTATATTTTCAGCTATTATTGTTATTAATTGAAAACGAGAGATTTGAGTTGATTATTTTTTTTAAAAGTGTTTGTTTAGTTGATTTGGTGAGATATCATTTTGACACTCTATTCAAGAGTGAGACGTTGTAGATGAACCCTTTTGTCTTAGTCTTTCACATGTGAGATGTTTGTTAAAGTTGTTTAAACAATGGTTTAATTGCTCAAGAGTGAGATACTGACAAGTGAGAGAGCACGTTTGGTAAATCTATGGTTTAGATGCTTGTAAATTTAGCCTTCTAAATCTTATTTTTATTTTCCATAAACTTACAAAAAAAAAAAGTTAAAAGTTTTTTTGATCAAAGCTTCAAACTTGTTAGATCAAGATTGCTAAGAGTCCTCACACTCTTTCTTTTCATGGGAACAATACAATGCATTATTAGCTCTCTCGATATGACCACCAACATGGCTAGCTTCTAAGAAACATACACAAAACTCTCGAATGTGGGTGCTCTTAGATTGAGTTTTTTAGTTGAATTTACTAATAATCCTTTAACATATAGATTAATTTATGCTTCCGCCCTGAATTAGTCATGTAGAACGACCATAAAAAGTCTCAACCAAAAGCAACAACTTCTTTTCTTAGTAATGAAGGAAGCAAGATATCGGGATGACGGTGATTGCTCGCAGCGCGCTAGGGTCTCCGACAGAGGTGGTGTTGAGGTTCCCGACGACATCAAGAAACCCAACCCTGGCTTGACCATGTTTTTCGTGGCGGTCGAATCAGTCGTGAAGCTAACTTTCACCCGTTGTGTATGTATTGGAGTCACTGGACTGGTTCTTATAAGCTTCCAAGTATAAGTTATAACTTAATAAACTTATAACGTAACGCAGCAAGCTACAACTCAATGTTGCTAATGACTCATATATATATCAATTATAGGAAATAAATAAAGTTGATTGAGACCAACGACTAGTGGATTAAAAACAAAACTATTAGTATTAAATCGCATGAGCCAAACGTGTAGAAATGCGTTTATTTTCGTTAATTATTGTCAATAATTTCTTACCAACAACTTGTAATTAAGCAATTACAAAAATGAAATTAAACAGTGTGTAACAAAATTCAAGTCACGAGTTTGACTTTCAACTTCTGTTATACCGGCCAATTTATATGACCGAGCACTTTAATTTGAACATTTCTTCTTTTTTTTGTCGACTTCACTTAAGTTGACGAGTGAACCAATTTAATTACGTTTTTTTTAATCTATATCCAACTATTATTAGAGGAGCTTAATAGATGAGGTGACACTATTCTTATTTTTCGGACTCCTAGCCAATTAAAATTTAGCTTCTATAATTTTAATTTTATTAATTTAAAAAAAATGAGATTAATTCAAAATATAAAATTAATAATAAGAAAACATAAAATTAATATCAATAATCTATACATATATATATGCTATTTTAGTTTTTTAACCAACGGGTTTAATTCAAAACATTTAATTATTTGAAATTGTACTATTATTTTATAATATTAATTTAACATATTATTAAGATTTTATTTATAAAAAACTGCACGTTATGACGCGGTGATTATACTAATTTTATTTTATTCAGTTATATATGTGTGTGAAATTCTGCCTTTCTTATAGTTTGCGCTCTTTTTTCATTCTAACCAATATGAAATGATATTTTATCCCAACACTTTATCTTCAAAATATAAATGTTATAAATTAATTGTTTCAGCATACACTTTCCTCTCTCGTCTACCAATTAAGTGGAAGCTACGATCTAAAATAATTTTAAATTTTGCTTATATATTTTCATATTCTAAACCGAAAAACTTTTGCCCTAACTATATTAGCATGAATTCTTTTTTTTTTAAATGATTTTGAATTGGTTCAATATCTTAAGATAGAATTTAAAATTATCTAATTTGTAAATGCTATCAACTCGACGTAATTTTTTTAAGAACATCTCAAATAGGACAGGTATTATAGATAAAAAAAAAAGAGGCAAAATTGGAGAAAATATGTGTCTTATCAACTCCAAAAGAGTTTACATACCTATAACTATAAGCAAAATAGATGAACGAAGAAAGAATATGAAATTATCTAAATTTGTAGGGATTGGCAAAACTCTCTATATTGCTTTTTTTTTTTTAAAGCTTAGACAAACTTCATGTAATAGTTATTAGTGTTATATATAGTGTTTTCTATTAGCTATTTTAGTATATTAGCACATTTTACTTATATTTTACTTTCAATAAGCATTGAGAACAATGCTCTATAAGGATTAGGTTGGGTATTATAATAAATGAGATTATTGGGCAACTAAAGACAATTATAGAGTTAAATGTGTAAATAGGAAAAAATGCCTTAAAAAGGCTAATAGGCCTTGTACAATTTAACTATAAATTACATAATACTCTCTCCTACCTCTCTACTAATCTTCTTCTTGTGACTCTCTATCTCTTTGAAACCTCTTGATATCTTTCTTTCTACCTAAAATCTCCATGACAGACCTTGCTTTCAACTATTCGACCTTCGGGTCATAACGTACATTTCAGTTAAATTTATTTAAAATATAGAATAGTTATAGCAAGTATATATTAAATGTATTTTTAGATATTTTGATATTTTTCCTTCATTTTAGAAATTTTGTACACTTCAATATATTGACCTACTAAATAGGGAGTAGTTTATAGGTTTTACACTTCACTTAATCTATAAGCTAGTAGGTTAAGTGTAAAATTTAGCTCTAAAAAGCCATGTATTATTGATAAAAAAAAATCATAGACTAAAAAGAAATGTATTAGCAGACAGAGGGAGGGAGTAGACCTTGTTGATAGATATGTCAAAATATGACCCGACCCGAAAAATCCGACTCAAATGGCCTGTAATTTTTCAGGGTTTGAACCCAGTATTTTAGACCCGGGACAAAAAATCGACCCGAATCCGAATGACCCATGAATTTCAAGGTCGAGACCCGATGACCTATTGGGTCAAAATTGACCCAGTGAGTCAACAACATGAAGATGCCACACATGCACCACATAAGCTCCATACAGATTCGTCATGTAATTGTTTTCGTTAATTAAAGTCACTCATAAGTTAAATAACATATATATTATAATTGTAGTATGTTTAGAACACTTAAATATTCATATAATAATATTATTATAATAATATTTAGAAATTTAATTATAACATTATTATTTAGTTTAGTTTGACATATTTATATTATAATTTAATTTTGATAATATTTTACTTAAAAATTCTTTAAAAAGTTTGAGTTTTTTTAACCGTTGAGTCAATTCGAAATCGGGACAAATATAATTCGACTCGACTCAGAATTATCGGTAATCCGATTGATCCGAAATCCGATTTACTTCAAACTCGAACTAGATCTAAATGATCCGATTAACAGGTCTGCTTGTTGATCTTTAGAAGTACTTATTGCGCCGGAACACCTAATCACATATCACTAGAGATTAAAATATCGAACTTTGACATTAATCCAAATGATTAGCTAACCTACCAGATTATAAATCTATTTAGAATACAGTTTCCTATCACATTCTAATGTCAACATCACAGTATACAAAGAAAGAAGGAGCTCTTCAAGTGCTTTTATATATATATATATATATATATATATATATATATATATATGATAAAATTCATGTGCTTATAAGAGCACATGAAGAGCGTGACTTAAATAATATTTTATAGTGTTAAATAAAGTTAATTAGTTTTTAAAATTGGATTTTTCACCAGTCATTCACTCTAATTAAATTTATCAAAACTTTTTATTTTATATTCACAAATATATTCATTTTCTCATATTTTATCAATTAATTTGTATGAGTTATCAGATAGGTTATCAAATACCTTACCAGTTTATGTACACTCTAATAATCTAATTTAACATATATTTAACACATTTAATCCATCAATTTAAGTTATTATATCAGCTTTAGCTACTCCATCGGCTATGTATTACCAAACAAATCCTAATGTTTCTCGTTAGAAGCAAAAATTCCATGGGTTTCTCTAGCAAAATGGAAACTATGGTCCATTAGTCACTGGTTTAATGAAGCAAGTCACTTGTTTAATTGATCATTTGACGATTTTGATATTATGCCTCAACCTATACTAAATATGTATAGTCGCACAAGTAGATCGAGTCATAGGTCTATATCTTGACCTTTTTTTAGAAAAAAAAAATTAATAAGTAGTGAAATGACGTTTTATTCTTATTCTTCTTTTTTTGTCTCACAAGGCACAACTGTTTATTTGGAATTAAAAAAAAAGATATCTTGTTTTGTCCTAATAAAAATTTTAAATTTTTTCTAAAACGGAGAACATGATAAAAGAAAAGAATTAATTTGCCAAACATGTCATTTTTAGACCCAAATTGGACAACTGTCTAACCATTAGTTCAAATTGGGAAAAAGTCCATCTCTTTTTTTAACCCTTATATCACCTCAACCTGTGCCCCCTTCCCGAGAGCGAGACATCCACGACTTCCTCCCTCCTCTGATACCCCTTCTCCCTCTTCTCCCGCTCTCCTTCTTCTTCGAGGACCGCTCCGACACCGCCGCCTCCTTTCGATCTCTTCGATCGGTGTTGTACAGGCACATCCGGCTTCAAGCTCTGATTCTCCGATCTTTTCGATTGGCCGCTTCAAGCTCTGATTCTTGCATCCGGCCGCTCGCTTGAGGAAATGTAAGTTCATCCTCTTCTGATTCTTCCTTCTGCTGTGTCAATTACTCACCCCGGTGGATTCGCTCTCCCGAAGTCGGATGCGGCGGATGATAAAGAAGCTGTGGGAATTGTGTCCGATGAGGCTGCGAAAATTGTGACAGATGAGGTTGTGGAAATTGGATACCCTCATCCTCCGTCCTCTGCCTCCAATGGCATCTCCGTCCTATTGGTCTCCGATGAGCACCGACGAAGACATCTAGGAGCCTACCGGTCTCCGAAAGGATCTAGAGCGCCGCGATCTTCCTCGTCCGTTGTTGCCGATGAATCGGTGTAGGACGGGGACAACGATGCGGTCGTAGATCAGCTTCTTTCAGATTCTCCCACGCACACCTCGCAACGATGGCGGTTAACCTTACAAGACTTCTTACCATTTCCAGCCCCTAAAGAATTGGATGAATGGTATGTATGAATGTCTTAAGAGATTTTTGGTTTTAGATTGAAGATTTTGTGTATTGCTTGTTTGCATTGATTCCATTTGTAGGTGCTAATTAGCGCTTGTTCTTGGGCGTGAAGATCCAAATGGTAAATTCCTTTAACTTCTTTCATTGTTCTCTAATTGCAATTGCATTTTCTTGGTCGAAACCCGATAAATGAGGAATTAAAAAGCTCTCACAAATATTTTATTTTTGAATTGTTATCAAATTGGACAAAATTAATGGATTATCTTGATTTTAGTTGTCTAATGTCTTACATGGTTTGGGTTTGGATATTGGCAATTTCATCAATTTTTTTGCCTTGCTGAAATGCGGATTGTAGTTTCAGCAATTGCTGAAATGTGGACTGCAATGAATTTTGATGTTCCTTGCTTTAAATCTCTTTTAAAAGCCTCTTAGCTCAATAGTAGAGCGATGTGCTTATGCTCAAATACGTGGATTCGAATCCCGCATAGGCTTAAGTTTATATTAGTGTTGAAATTGTTAAAATTGTTGTTGTAATTACTGAAATTGGTGTGGCCGGTTTCAGCAACTATGGTTTCAACAACGTCGGCGTCAGCAACTCCGGGTTTAGCAACTCCAATGTCGAAGTGCTGACGCGAAAAAAAAAGAAGAAAAAAGCAACTCCGATTTCAGCAACACGGTTTCAGCAACTCCGGTGTCGAAGTGCTGACGTGAAAAAAAAAGGAAAAAAAAAAGAAGCAACTCCGGTTTCAGCAACACGTTTTCAGCAACTCCGGTTTCAGCAACCCTGGTGTCGAAGTGCTGACGCGGAAAAAAAAAAGCAAATTCGGTTTCAGCAACACGGTTTCAGCAATACTGTTTTAGCAACTCCGGTGTCGAAGTGGTGACACGAAAAAAAAAATAAAAAAAAACAATTCCGGTTTCAACAACTCCGGGGTCGAAGTGCTGACGCGAAAAAAAAAGGAGGGGGGCACAGTGGGCGCACATAAGGGGCACTGGGGCAAAGGGGGCAAGGGAAGGGAGGTGGACATTTTACTAATTTGGAAATATTGGTGGACAATTTACTAATAAAGACCTTAAATATGACCATTCTAGAAAATGCCCCAAAAGAAAAAGACATTTTCCAAATCTGCAACGTACATTATCCGTACTTTAAAACATAATTTTAGTAACGATTTGTCTAACCTATATTCTTAGGGCTTAGGTTAAGAATCCGAATGGGAAACTGTTTTCCTAAATGGCTAAATCATATATCTAGAATAAATATTTTCCGAATCAGAATGTTTATAACTGGGTGTATCTAGAGCATAGGATAGAAAATCCTTTTTAATAGTTATTTTAAAATCTTCAAATTTGTTTTTTTAGATTTGTTTCCTATAACAGGAAATAGGCAAATTGATAATAAGATTGGTTGAGATATGTTTTTTTTTATGACGAGAAACCCACCTTTAGTGGTAAACCCCGAACACGTGATGCAGCTGGCAAGAGTCAAATATTAGGTAAATCGGTTTGTGCCAATCGACTCGACCCACTATTCCACTAGTAGGGAGTAAGAAAAACCTTGGATTTTCCCCCCAAAGAAAAAGACGGAGATAGAAATCAAATTTAAGACCTCTTTATTACTCCTTACTGCACACCACTGGACCACCTCGAGTGAAGTTTGTTGAGATTAGATTTCAAAGGAATCTCACTGAGCTTTCTAGCACACGTGTATCCATAATTCATTTATACTTTGATTTGAGAAAGAACAGGAAGAGAGGGATAGAACGGTTTTTGAGAGCTCTCCCAAAAACCCTCGCCGCCCTCCATGTTCGGCGGTCCCTTGTCTCCCTCTGCGCTTCCTTGTTCATCCATGGCGGTGGTTTGGTGAGACCCGAGAAACGAACACCATCTTTGGCGAAACCCCTCTCTTCGGAGAGCCCTAAATCTCTCTTCGGAGAGCCCTAAATCTCTCTTCGGAGAGCCCCAAATCTCTCTTCGGAGAGTTTCGGTTCATCCCTGGACGGGGGTCCCAACCTTAGGCGTCGGCCCTGGCGGTTTTGTATCACTGATCTTGACAATCTTTCCCCTTCATCCGGAGTGGCCCGTGCTTTTGTCTGTCGGCCATTCCGCTTCCATGGTCGGACCTTCTCCGCCCCTACCAACTGCAATTTCCATCATTCTGGTCTCGATGGACCCGATTTGGGTTGTCGGGTTCTCGAATCCGCTTCCCTCTTCTCCCTCCACCTCCGACCATCTGCGTT
This sequence comes from Persicaria maculosa, assembly GCA_963922045.1. Taxonomy (NCBI): domain Eukaryota; kingdom Viridiplantae; phylum Streptophyta; class Magnoliopsida; order Caryophyllales; family Polygonaceae; genus Persicaria; species Persicaria maculosa. Next base: position 70,713,726 of record OY998260.1, read on the forward strand.
TTCGGTCACCGATCTTCACCACGGTCGCATGGGTTTGGCACCGCCTGGGCATCGACCGTTGTCTCATCTGTCGCTGCCTTTCTTCGCGCGACTCGGTAACTCTGAGGCGCTACCCTGGCTTCCTAGGTTAATTCCCTTCGGCTGGTGGTTGTGCCTTTGCGCTGCTCCCTCCATTCGTCGGTTTCCTGCCCGTGCATCGCTTTGTCGGGCGTGGCAGATGGTCTCAGCCTTGCCTTGGCCGGCTGGTGGATTGCCTTCCCCTTTTGCTATGGTCGTCTTGTGGATTTGTCGACTGTAGCACTGTTAGGATGGGCCTGTTTGTGTGCTTCGGGCCCAAGGATTATCCTTGGGCCCAAAGCAAGCCCTATAAAATTAAAAAAAAAAGACTAAAATATTTTATACATATTTATTTAAATCCCGTTTGGGTTTCCCAATGGGGTTTGCGTAATTCCCGGTTGGGTTTCTGGTGCTTTTTGGTTCAGGCGTTGCGTGTCTCTTCGTTTGCTGTGACTGGATTCTCTTCTCTGTTTGACGGGGTTCTGGCAGTCGGAGTCGGGATAGGCTGAGGTCGTGGCAGTGTGTATCGAGGCGTCCCCTTTCTCCGGAAGATTGGTTCCTTGGAGGTTCGTCTTCACTGCCTACAGGAGACTCCTGATGTGCCGCTGGCCTACGGTACTGCTTTAGGGGAGTGCTTGGCTTCGTCCTTCGTCTACGTCCTCGTCTTGTTCAGTTTAGTTGTATTTAGTTTCGCCTTTGGAGAGCTCTGGCCTGTACTTTGCACCACCTCTGTATTTTTATGTTTACTTTGACGGTTTTCCGTCTGCCGACTTGTCGGCCATTGAGGTTCAGACTTGTCTGAACTCAAATTTTTTCTTAATAAAAAAAAATTCATTTGTACTTTGAACAAAAACATAATAATTCATGTGTACCCTCGATTGGTTCAAAAGCCAAAAAAAAAAAGAACTGCGTTGGTGTTCTTATGTCATCACTTTTCTTCTCGATAATGATAAGCAATTTGAATCACGACTAGCTAACTAACCGACTCAAGAGCCCAAATAACATAATTACTGAATATGCTTATAAAGGGATATTCGATGTCATATATTTCGTGAACCAACTCAAGTTGTTTTTCTTTGCAATTGCAAATTTTATATAATATTTATTTTACTTGGTATGCTTTTATTTTTACCCGATCTTTAGAGAATTATTACTCTCAGACTAGTCCAATATATATTGTAAAACTATTTGCTTGATTAATAAGAGAAATCTACTCCTACCTTTTTACTAAAAAACAAAGAGATATTCGAAATTTCATAAGCTATTAATTATAGTCATATTAATTATAAGTTTATCAACTAATCAAATTATTAATATATTTTATATTTTCTAAGCAATTTAATTCAAACAAAGTGTAACTTTGTTTAAAAAATTTCATATTTTAGATCACCCTTATTGGTTAGTCAAATAAAGGGTGTCACCAAGTGCAGAGGCATACCAAAGACCGACAGAGCCATCGAATCCACCAACTCTAGGATCGGGGGACACCAACATCCATCTTCTTATTGTGTTTCCTTTTTGCAAAATTCCTTCTTAAGGGCTTTCTCCATTGGCGTTGTGTTTGAGCCGGATTTAGTGTTTGTTGTCATGGATTCTCGGATTTAGTGTTTGACTTTAGCTTTCAAGGGCTCCGCTATTGCCAACTTCAATCTGCCTTCTATTATTAGAGGTATTACTATCTCTATGTTGTCAGTGTCAGAGTGAATAATTTCCGCTGAGGTTACCTTCGCTATCATTAGAATATATATATAGGTGTACATCATGACCTAATTACAATCGGGCATATGGGCTTATTATTACATCGAACACACCCTCTCAGTCGAAACCCTTGGTGAAGAAATAATTGGCGAGGCAAACCCTTGGTGAAGATGTCAGCATACTGAAACGGGGACGAGACATGTAAGACACGCACATGACCCATGGCAACCTTCTCACGAACAAAGTGGATGTCAATCTCAACATGCTTGGTTCTCTGATGGTGAACCGGGTTGTGGGCAAGGTAAGTAGCGCTGATGTTGTCTGTATACACAACAAATGCTTGACTCAAAGGACAATAGAGCTCAAGCAACAGGTTGCAAAGCCAGGCGCACTCAGCGAAGACATTGGCAACACCACGGTACTCCACTTCAGCACTAGAGCAGGAGACAACATGTTGTCTCTTGGAAGACCAAGAAATAAGAGAGTCGTTGAGGAACACACAATATCCTGACGTAGACCTTCTGGTGTCCGGACAACTAGCCCAATCAGCATCCGTGTATGCAACCATGGAGAGAGGCGAAGCTGATGGGGTGATAGTGATGCCAAGAGAAGTAGTGCCCTGAACATACCTGATAATGCGCTTAAGAGCAGCAAATTAAAGTGAGACTCTCTGGGGTCATGCATAAATAGACAGACTTGCTAAACAACATAGCTAATATCAGGACGAGTAAATGTCAAGTATTGTAAAGCACCAACTAGGCTACGATACAAAGTCGGATCAGACTCAGGCTGACCCGCAGCTTGGGCCAGTTTGGCAGTGGTCTCAACAGGCGTTGCAGCAGGCTTACAATATCCATGTTAGCCTTGAAAATAATCTCCTTGGCATATTTCTCCTGTGAGAGAAACAAACCAGATGCAGATCGAGATGCAGAGACTCCCAAAAAGAAGCTGAGAGGCCCGAGATCAGACATGGCAAACTCCTTGCTGAGTTGATTAATAATGGCAGCCCGAAGAGTCTCTAAAGATGCAGTAAGGATGATATCATCGAAATATAACAACAAATAAGCAAGCTGATTACCTCGACGAAAGACAAATAGGGAAGAGTCGCTCTTGCTACTAACGAAGCCAAGCATGTGTAGGTAAGTAGCAAAGCGAAGGTACCACACCCGAGGTGCCTGTTTAAGGTCATACAGAGACTTCTTCAAGAGACAAACATGGTCGGTTTTGGTCCTGTCAACAAACCCAGGTGGCTGGAACATGTACACCTTCTCATTCATATGACCATGAAGAAACGCGTTCTTGACATCAAGCTGATGAATAGGCCAATTCCTAGAGACAGCGAGATGCAAGACGGTACAGATGGTAGCCGGTTTGACAATCGGACTAAAAGTGTCATCACAATCGACCCCCACCTACTGAGAGTTGCCATTGGCAACCAATCGGGCCTTATAGCGCTCAAGAGATCCGTCAGAGCGAAATTAACTTGTGCCAAAAGAGTCACATACACCACACAATGTTGGCCCCAGGAGGCCGAGGAACCAAGACCCAAGTGTTGTTACTAATAAGAGCCTTGTACTCATCGAGCATGGCAGCATTCCATTTCGGGTCTAAGGCGACTGTTTTGTGGGAGGTAGGGATGGGAGATATGTGAGAAACGGAGAGGTCAAAAATCTGTTTGGGGCGAAAGATGTCACTCATGCTCCGAGTTTGGATCTGGTTGACCGGTTGGGTGGGGTTAGGTGTTAGGGCAGGGGCGGCAGGTGACGGGACAAAGGCTTGAGGTGACAAGAAGGGGGCTACAAGGGGCTGGACGGGAGCTGCAGGTGGCAGGATATGGGCAGCACGTGGCAGGATATGTGCTGCAAGTTGCGGTGAGGGAGAATTTAGTTGATGAAGGAGGTGGGGTGTAGGGTAGTCATCAGAAGAGGGCGGGGTGTAGGGTAGTCATCAGAAGAGGGTGGGGTGCCGGGGTGTTTGGGGATATAGGGGGACTAGAAAAAGGGAAGGTGGTCTCATCGAATGTGACATGGCGAGAGAAGATGACACGTTTGGTAATGGGATCAAAACACATATACCCTCTTTGATTGGAGGGGTAACCGAGAAAAACACAAGGTGTGGATCGAGGAGCAAGTTTATGAGGGGCAACATATGCTTGGTTGGGATAGCACCGGCAGCCAAAAACACAGAGGTGGTCGTATTTAGGAGTGACTCGGTATAAGATCTCAACAGGGCACCAATTCTGAATGATCCTCATATAAGTGGTGAGGGTGTGAATGCTCCGTTCGGCTTTCCCATTTTGGGAGGAGGTGTGGGGACAAGAGAAGCGGAATTGAATGCCATGAGTGGAGAAGAATGATTTAAGGGCATTGTTGTTAAACTCACCACCCATGTCATATTGGAAGGATTTAATGGGGAGGTTGAATTGGGTGCAGACAAAGCTATTGAAGGCCATAAGGTGAGTGACAACTTTAGATTTGTATTTTAGGAAAAACACCCAAAAATAATGAGAGAGTGCATCAACCAGTACAAGCGCATAGCGGAAACCATCATGGCTGATAATGGGAGAAGTTCATAGATCACCATGAATGATGTCAAATGGAGCGTGCACCTGGGTATAATACGTAGCAAAAGACAATCTAGTGTGTTTGCCAAGCTGTCACGTCAGGCAACTAGTGGAGGGAGGGGCTTTATTGCATGAAATAAGCCCGAAGCTGAGAGACTCAAAAGCCGGAGAGCCTGGATGACCAAGACGGGCGTGCCAGAGAGATGCTGAACGGGCAACCAATGAGTGATGGGCGGTTGCAGAAGGGGTGACAGGATGTATATATGAGGTGACAGGATGTATATTTGAGGTGACAGGATAAAGATCTCCAGTGTTATTACATCTCATGAGCGGGGCCCCAATTGTGAAATCTTTGACAGCAAACCTAAAGCGATCAAACTCAATGGAAATATTATTGTCTATGGTGAGGCGACGAATGGACACAAGGTTCTTTATTAGGCCGGGGAGACGAGGATGTTGTTAAGGTTTAGGTGGTTGGTAGGGGTCGGTAATGTAGTTTTCCCACGACCCAAGGTAGGAATGCATTCACCATTGCCGACAATAATGGATGTAGAAAGGCTCTTAGAAGTAGGGATATAAATTATACCTGGGTTGTGCGACATGTGCGCAGTGGCTCTGCTATCCATGTACCAATTTGGATCGGCAGGTGACACGCCCATCGGTGTTAGGGTGGCTAGCTTCCTGTGTCGGGATGATGTCGAAGATCCCGTTGCAAAGGCCTGAACCGGATGGTGCGGAGAGGGCCCGAGGAGCCCCTGTTGGCTCGGGTGTGGCCTCGTTGGAGAGGCGTATTGGGGAGGTGGAAGGGCATAGGCCGGGTAGCCCTGAGGATGGGCTCCAATGGAGGAATACCCCCTCTGTAAATGACTTGGAGGGGCGATAATCTCGAGGGGAGGCTGTTGTTGATTGTAGAAAGCCATAAGTGTCGTTGATCTGCTAGTGCGAGGTAGATTAACGTCACAAAGAGGGTGACAGGACACAGTGGCAAGGGTTACAGGATGTAGTGCCAATGGTGACATGACACAATGTTAGATCCGCCGAATTAGGGTTTGGCGGAAAAGGGAGAGCAATTGAGAGAGGGGAAAATAGAAGGAGATGCGACTGTTGAGAGAGGTGGAGGCTAGAGCATCGCTAGGAGAGGGAGCGGCTGATAGAGGAGGAAGGAGAGTGGCCAACAAGTGGTGGTCGGCGACAAAGAGGGTGGAGGAGAATCTGGGTAGTTGGCAAACTGTCAGAAAACGGAGAAGCCAACGGAGGGAGGAGGGAGGGTCGACGACAGGGAGAGGAGTGGTCGACGACAGAGAGGGAGGAAGAAGGATGAGAGGATCGATGGTAGGTTAGGGAAAATTTTTGGAAAACCCTAGAGAAAGTCTGATACCATATCAGAGTGAATAATCCCCGTTGGGGTTGCCTTCGCTATCATTAAAATATATATAGGAGGAGTACATCATGACCTAATTACAATTGGGCCTATGGACTTATTATTACATCTAACAGCCAGATCTCCTCAATCTATATTGAGGAGATATGGCTTTGTTTTGGGGTGGTTTGGCTTGGGAGGCGGACAGAGCTAGGATTTCTTCTTTCACGTCCTCTTAAAATTTATTAATATTTTATTTAATTATATAATATTAATTTATTTTATCATTTAAATTTTATTTTAAAAAATTGTGTCATGTTGTGAGAAAGATTAATTACAATATGAAAGAAAGCAGTGCAGATCCCCTATAAAACTAGGTGTAACCCTCGGTGTTACACTTAATTAGCTCCTTAAACTACGTGCACAATAGTCAAATGCCTTATATTAAAAATCGAAGGGAGTATATATTAATAATAAAAATTTATAAACATGTTAATATAAGGGTTCGTATGGGACGAAGTTAATAAACTGACTAAAATTATAAACAGGGTAAAATTTATAAACTGTTGGTAAAAGTAGTTAAAAATTTATGAAAAAATATAAACTTCGTATGGGGCAAAAAACAGTTTATTTGTAAAAAGTGGAGTTTATTTGGTTTTTATTAGGGGTATTGTGGTACTTTCAAACCAAATAAGATAAAAGAGAAGGGGTAAAATAGTAATTATGGAAAAAAAACCTCCAAAATAAGCTGTAATCTCCGGCTTTTTTTTAAACCAATTTTTTTTTAACCTATTTGTGACTTATTTTGGTGCCCATACACCATTTAAACCAAATTAATTTTTTAACAGCTCAAAAGCTAATAATTTTAACTGTTAATATTAGGTGCCATACACACCCTAATTGTATAGAGTATAAATATAATTTTTGAAAAATTTTAATGTTAATTTATAACTGAAATAATTAAGTGTAAAACGAAGTGTTATTGGGACCCAAACACAAAATAATGGTAGACCAAAACCACATCACAAATGTGTGCAATATGTATAAAGAAAACGTTTAAAATTGCGCGTCAAACGATTAAAAAATTGCAAAACGTTTAAAAATTAAAAAGATAATACAGCCCGTGTTGGTTAGGAAGAGAGGAAGGAAAGAGGGGCAATGTGGTAAATACAACACGTGATGTGATGATCATGTGAAGTTAAAAGTAGTAGTAGAAGAAGAAGAAGGGAAGTGGTCAGTCTAGTGGACCGCGTTTTATTTGAGAGTGACTGCCGTCGCATCTTTGACTTTGACCTCCTTTCTTCCTTTCCTCGAACGTCCCCGTTTTGGATTTACGGGTTTTCTATTTACTCAGAAATTTATATACGGATTAGTTTTTATTATTTCAAAAATTAATATTTTATATAATTTTTATTATTTAAAAATTACTAGTTGTCAGAAAACTAGTTGTTTACTTCAAGTACGCTTTTTTAAAATGATAAAGTATATAAATTATCAATTTTTTTAGATTTGTTTTTATAAATGTATACTCAATAGTAATAAGTATAAAGTTATTAAAAAAAATTAATATTAATAAGTATAAAATTATTTAAAAAATTAATATTTTATACTCCCTTTGTTCGGCAAAACATGTTGTTTACTATTCACACACACTTTTTTAGAATGATAAAAACTATATAAAATATTTATTTTTTTATAAATTTTTTTAACAAGTTTGTACTTATTAATAATAACTACGAAATTGTTACAAAAAATTATTAAAAAACTAGATATTTTATATAGTTTTTACCCCCTAAAAAGCGTACGTAAATAATAAAGTGACATGTTTTACCGAACGGAGGGAGTACTGTATAATTTTTAACACTTTAAAAAAGTGTACATAAATAATAAAATATTAAATTTTAATTAACGGACGGAGCACTAAAGCTGAATTGACACAACAATATTTACATGCAACATGGTGAAGAAAATGATAAATTATGTGGTTGAATACACGTAGTGTCGATGGAAAGGTTAAAAGAGGAACTCCAACTTACACTTCACTTCATCAAGCTTTTGGACTCTTTTTGTTATAATTGGTTCACAGAAATTGATGTTGATTGATGATGTTTATAGATAAGGGTAAACATTAAAGGAGTACATACTTCACTTTCTAATTTTTTTAGCTGATGGTGTCATTTGTCTAATGTAATGTTAAATCTGGTAAATAAAGAGTGATTATTCGGGATTTGAATTGGAAATATTTGAGTATTACTTATAAGTCTTTTTCGATTAAACCATTTCAAAATGGTTATTTGTTTAATGTACTCGGTAAAAGGTGAAGTACGTGTTTATTCACATATTTAAAAAAACGGTTCTCTCCGTTAAAAAAAATACTCTTATCAGTTCTAAAATACATATACGTATACCGTTTACTATTTACACGTATTTTTAAAGAGGATAACAACTATATAAATATATTCATTTTTTATATATTTTTAAAACAATTTCGTACTTATTAATTGTAATTACGGAATTGTAAAAAATTACTCCCTATTAAAAATGGATATTTTATATTTTTATCATCTTAAAAAAACGTACGTAAATAGTAAATGACATATTTTGCCGAATAGAGGGGAAATCATTTTACTATTTTTATGTGTTTTGTAGTATTTAAAAACTATATGCTTCCGTTAAAAAATATAAGTCTTACATTTGTACACAAATTAAGAAATTATAAACTTATTACCTTTATATCTATCATTATTTATCCACAACCAACTAATAAAATTTGAGAAAAAAAGTCAAAAACTAATAATTCTCCTACCCCGAAACCTAGAAAACTTAAAAAAACTTATATTTTCAAACAAAAATTTAAGTAAAAAGACCAGAGGGAGTGAATTTTTTTTTTTTTTGACGCTGGATAAAGATTAGGTCGGGTCGGCCGCAGCAGAGGCCCTTCCTAGCGCATCCTTCCGGGCGAGAACATGCAGTTCTGGATCATCCTCACAGCTGACGTCGGCAGGGGATGCATGGGCACTACGAGCAAGATAGTCGGCCACAGCATTAGATTCCCTGAAAATATGACGAATAGCAACATAAGTAAAGGACGAAATATCTGACAAAATATCCGCTTGTAGCATCTCGATTGTCCAGGGGCATTTCCAATCCCCCAGTAGAGTCTTTATAACCAGTAAGTTGTCCCCTTCGATCAAAAGGTTTGAAATCTTTAACGACTTAGCACGCAAAATACCCATTTGAGGCCAAGGTTTTCGGCATAAATCACTGAGATGTTTGTACAAATGGACCGCCCAAGAGCGACAACCTCACCAGCCGAGTCACGGATGACGTAACCGTATGATGTTGAACCACCCGGGATAACTGATCCATCAAAATTAAGCTTATAGCAATTTATAGGTGGTTTATCCCACTTCCCAGAACGATGGTGAGACCTGTTTGGAATAACACCAGCCCTATGGTCCGAGTGGTTTATACAGCCAGCAGCACGATGAGCAGAGGGAAACGTACAAGTAGGATCGTCCTCCAGAACCTTAGATTGTTTCCAACAATGGGTACTGGTACTGTGGAACAGAAGGATTTTTTTTAATAGTTACCTTGTTCGTGTGGTTGAAAACGATTTTGTTTCTAAAGAACCACAATGCCCACCAAGCTGAGGCTGGATCAGCAAACTTAGTGTTTCCGATTGCTCGTTTGATCTCATTCAGTGGAAGCACCGAGCCCATACCTATGTTTACAACTATATGCCCTGGAAGACGAATCCGTAAAGCTTGAAGAAGTTCATTAGCCATGGGACAGTGAAGAAAAAGGTGGTGTACCGATTCGTTAGTGTTACCACAGTAAGCACAGCCCGAAGGCACTGCCACATGCGACTTTTGCAGTCGGAAGACCATCTCGAGAGATTTTCCATAGAAAGTGCCGAACTTTAGGGGGCACGTCGAGATTCCAAATCCAACCGCAATCGAAATCTGTCATCCCAACATGTTCTGATAGAAAGGAGTTAGCAGAACCGGTTGAAAACCATCCATTCTTGCTAGGGCCCCAATACAGACGATCCGTGATCGGATTGTTAGGCAAAATTATCCCCATGATATGGTCAATGTTTTCCCTTGTTAAAATATTTGTTAAAGAGACGTTTAGTAAAGGCCTATTCCACTTACATAAATTTTTTTTATGATTTCATACTAATTACCAATAGTATTAAACTATTAATTTTTTAAAAGTTGATATATTATATAGTTTTTATTATTAAAAAAACATAAATAAATTGTAAGTGACATGTTTTTCCAGAAAAAAAGGAGTAGTACTTATAACGTACAAAAAAAAAGTTTTTATCACCTCACATACTCTCATGTTTTGTGGTTTAATTTGTTTTTGGTTATGAACACATTTCTTAATAGTTTTAGTGTAATTTCTAATTTTTAAGCATTCCCAATACGGAGTACTTGGTTATCACGTTATAATATGCACATGATGAAGCTAGGAATATGAAAATACACTCATGTAAACATTATCAATCATTAATTAGTGGATCAATTTAGTAAGATGGGGTGTGATGTCTCAATCTTGGATTAATCAAGATTATGACTCAGATGTGTGAATTGAGATAGGTAGAGAAAGAAATAGGAGGAAAATTAGTTGGGATTTTAAGTTATTACTTGTATTAATCTAATATTTACAGAGTATTTAAAAAGGTATATTCGCAATTTGCAATCATCCTTTTAAATATTCGGGTCAAGGCCCATTTTCTTTGGGCCTCTAGTGATGCACTCAATGGGTCTGCAGTGCACCATATGGTCCATATATAAACTTTAAATTATGGCAGAAACTTAATGCCGGGGCTATTTGGACATATCGGGTGGACATTTCATGCACCTATTGCCTGAATATAGGGCTGTTATCTGAGCCGAACAGCTCGAGCTCGGCTCGGGCTCGGCTCGAGCTCGTTCGTAGAGGAAAAACAAGCCGAGCTTGAACATAGTTTTAGGCTCGAACCGAGCCCGAGCCGAGCTCGAAAGCTCGATACTGGAAATTACTAAAATACCCCTGGGTTGTTAGATATAAGAACTTTAGGGTTTCTCAGGCTCGGCCGCTTGGAGTTGGCGTCTTCACTCTTCAACTACTAGAGAAAGAAAGGAGAAAGCGTTGGCCCTCCACCCTCCTCCCGCCTCCTTCCGAGCTCGGCTCAGGCGCCACCGGTGAACAGAAACAGTAGCAGCGCAGTGCCGACGAACAGCAGCAGCAGTAGTCGGCCCTCCTCCCATTCTGTTCACCGTCGTTGCCTCGTTGGGCTATCTTCTAGGTCACTCACAGGTGAACTCGCACATCTTCTGGTTGTCACTTCGTTCCTCAATCTCATTCATGTTATCTATTCACTTCGTTCCTCATCTGAAATCTGAATATGAGATTCCTGAAATTTGATTCTCAGATTCTCAAATCTGTTTGTGGCGAACTTCGGAGATCTCAGGTATGTCTTCTCCGGCTCTCTGCGTCGCCGCTGGACGAAATCTCAGCTCTTACATCTGAGAAAGAGATCTCAGGTATGTCTTCTCCTTCCAACTTTTTTTGTTGAAATTGTTTTCTATATTCCCTGATTTTTATTGATTCTTTTTTCTCAATTTAGGGTTTCTCTCTCAACTCTGCAGATCTCTCTCGAATATGCAGAGACCAAAAACTCCAAGGACTTGTTTATGCACTTGTTTATGATTTTTATTCTTTTCCTTCAAACCCTTTTATTGATTCGCCAATATTGAATTTTATTGCTTGTCTCAACTTATGCACTTGTTTATGATTATGTTTGTTGTTGTTCAATTCATGCTTATATGTTATATGATATTAGGATATGAAAGTCTTTTAAATGAAGTTTAATTGGATGTTTCTGTAGGAGTTCAAGCTTAGAACTTCTTCTCTAATACTGGTCAGTTTTGGTAAGACCATAAGAGGGAAGAAATATCAAGCCATCATATGTATATTAAGTGTGATCTCTTGCAATACTTGAGAATCTCTTGAAGCTACTGTCCATCTATTTTATGTTGAATTTTTCTAGTTCACCAATTCTCTATGAAAATACTGATTCAGATGTCTTACCTAGCATCTTAACTTCATTGTTGGTTAATATTCCTATTTTATCTCATTTGTAATATGTGAGTACAGTGGTTGCTATTAGGATGCAGTGGTTCTTGTGTTTGACTTCTTACTAGCTTCATTTTGTCATTTTGCTCAAGTCGCGGTTCTGATTTTTTGATTCTCTGCATGGCCTTTGGGTTGGTAGTTTTTTGTGAGCTGATTACTCAAACATTGGGCAACAGATATGGCTTTTATGATGAATGCTCGAGGAAATATGGAAATGCCAATGTCTGGAAATTCTACACCGACCTCTTTGATTATCTCCCTCTCACTGACCTTATTGAGAGTCAGGTTTAAATGGTGCATTCTTTTTTTCATGTACAATTATGAGATTTATGAAAGTATCTTAGTGTATTTCTCACTCTTTTACAGGTATTCTGTTTACATGGAGGACTTTCACCTTCTTTGGACACCTTGGACAATATCCGAGGCTTGGATCGTATACAAGAGGTTTGTTTGTAATCTAGTGTGTTCAATACTTATTCCATTCTGATGTTTCTTGTTGCATGTATTTGCTATTAACAAGGAGAATTATGCAGGATAAAAATGTAGTTACAGTATTCAGCGCACCCAACTATTGTTACCGCTGTGGTAACATGGCTGCGATCCTAGAAATTGGCGAGAACATGGATCAGAACTTCCTTCAATTTGACCCTGCTCCTCGACAGGTAGAGCCAGACACCACCCACAAGACCCCAGACTATTTTTTTGTGATTTTTGTATCCTGTCCAACCTCTCATTTGCATTACATTGGCATTATCTTATAGGTGAATGATTTTTTGTTGTTGTTATGAGCAGGGCAATGTGTCACTTGTAGAACCAGGTAGAAAAGAGGAGCGTGACTAGAAGAGAAACCAAGCTGCAAGATTGAACTTCTGGAAGCTTTTAATTTTAGTCTTTGTGCTTGTAATGTAATTATAAAATTAGACATTAAACTATTTGATGATTTTCTTATATTTCAGTAGAAAATATCTACGATTCATTTTGATTTCAAACTACATACAAGTTGTACAAATTTCTTTGTAGATGAACAGCTCAAACGAGCCTTTCGAGCTTGAACAGCTCAAACGAGCCTATCGAGCTTGAACAGCTCACACGAGGCTATCGAGCTTGAACAACTCACAAACGAGCCTATCGAGCCTGAACGAACGAGCTTGGACAACGAGATTGAACGAGCTTAAGCTCGTTCGTTCGGCTTGGTCAAGCCTTAACAAGCCGAGCTCGAGCTTTCCCCTGGGCTCGCGAGCCGAGCTTGAGCGCAAAAAAAAGCTCGAATAGATTTTAGGCTCGAGCTCGGCTTGGCTCGTTTACCGTTCGAGCCAAGCTTGAACATGTCAAGCTCGGCTCGTTCGGCTCGTATATCACCCCTACCTGAATAGCATCACACATTGCCTAGTGCAAATGATTTAAGATTTTCAATTTTTTGATATTTTGAAATTATTCGTGGAGTACCCCCCTTTGGAAAAAAAGTATAAAATTTGTCTAAGTTCCAAGCTGATGGAAAAATGATTTTTTTGGCCATCTTCGAGGGGGATTTCTGATAATGCATATTTTAGACAGACATTATAGATACTTTTAGGAGCATTCGGGTGTACATATTGCATATTTAGTTGTTGAAATGCATTCCTGATCATTGGGCACTCGAAGTTCGGAATCTATTGTTTTTAGTGCTTATTTGCATATCATAAGTTCCGAGCTCAGAAGGTGAAGAAATCATGGAGAAAATGAGACTAAGGAAAGCCAAGAAAGAGGCAAGACAAGTCGAGGAGCAAGAAAGAAAGGAATCAAGGTTTAAGAGCTGAAACGACAGCGAGCCGTAAAAGTTGTCCACATGACGAGATGAACTTAAAACGCGATTTTCCAGGGCCACGGATGTCCGATCGCCTATTATGACCATTTTTTGGAAAGCTCTCGACAATCTCTACGACATCGTGAAGGTTAAAACAAAGGACGACACCTACCGTGCAAAGGAAGGTGCCTGTCGTGGAAATGACGGTGCCCACCGTGGAGACAATTTTCAAAATCTGCGAAATCTTCCCAAAATCTTATCTTTATGGAAACTTTTTCCAAACCTTCTAGGGTTTTGTGACTTTTTATAGCTATATTAGGTTGTTTTACAATAGTTTTATTCATTCAGGCTTTAGAGGATTGAAGATGAGAGATTCCAGGTACGTTATGAGTAGTACTTAGAACTCGTTTGGTTTTGCTTACGATTCAAGACTTGGTTGGGTGAATCATGAGAGTTGATTTCTAGTTATTCCTATGAACTATTTCATCTTTTTTGTGCTGATTTTATGTTGTTAGTTTTACTTTGATTGACCATCTTTGTAGAATTGCATCTTGCAACGGTTTTAATTCATTTGCTGGAATAATTAGACCATTTGTAGCAAACACAGTTGAGTAAATCCACAAGGAGGAACTTGATTGCGTAGGATGATGACATATTAGTTAAATATTGGTTCTTAAGATGCTAGGGTCGATGAGATGACAATTATCGACATATATTTGTTACTTAGGGAGGTTGATACTGCTTCTCTGCCAAGTATATTGGAAATTTGTGCTACTCTTATGTTAAATCTTACAGGGATAGAGTTGCATAGGAATGTAAAGGGTTGTTAGATTCGCAAGGGTAAACAATCTATTCAAACCAATGTCGAATAATGAATTGAGTTAGAATAACTAGAAATTGAGTCAAGCATCATGAATACCAACCAATGTTGCGAGTTCGTAGATAAAACCACTTTTCTTCTATCTTTTATTATCTCTTGTTAATATTCTTTATTGCTTATTCTCATTCATATCTCATCTTTCCTTTGATATTGATAAATACACATTGCGATTAAAATACTCGGTTCTCTATAGGTTCGATCCCTTACTTGGATACTATACTAGTTTGTTTGTTTGAGAATTATTTTTTGGCGAGGTGAACCGACAACTTTCCCTCCATCAATTTCTCAAAAGACGTCCTTAGTAAAGTCATATGCCTTGAAGTTACCATTCCAAAGAGTGCTCAAATGCCCCGATCGTACCAGTACAACTCTTGTTTTGCCCAAAATACAAAGCATGTGTCCGTAACTCCTATAGTAAGGCACATTACCTTCATTTCGGGGCTATTTGGACATTTCAAGTGGTCGTTTCTTGGACATATTGCCTAAAGAGCATCACACCTTGCCTAGTGCAATGAATTTTGGATTTTTATTTTTTTGAGATTTTGAGATTTTTCGTGGATCGTCCCCTTTAGAAAAAGTCTAAGATTTGTCCACATAACAAATTCATGGAAAAATGATTTTTTTTGGCCATCTTTGAGGAGGATTTCTCAGAAGACGTCCTCAATAAAGTCGTAGGCTTGACATTAGCTTTCCAACGAGTGCTTATATATATGCCCGGATCCGACCAATGTAACCCTTGTTTCGCTCAATATACCAAGCATGTATCCGTAACTCCTATAGTAAGACAAATTACCTTCATTCCAGGGCTATTTAGCCATCCCAAGTGGGTGTTTCATCGACCAATTGCCTGAATAGGATCACACCTTGTATAGTGCAAAGGATTTTGGATTTTCATTTTTTGAGATTTTTGAGATATTTCCTAGACTACCCCTTTGGAAAAAGTCTAAAATTTGTTCATATTCCAAGCTGATGGAGAAATGATTTTTTTGGTCATCTTAGAGGAGGATTTCTCAAAAGATTTCCAAGTAAAGTCATAGGTCTTGAAGTTAGCTTTCGAACGAGTGCTTATATTCCTCGATCGGACCAACGCAACTCTTGATTCCATCAAAATACCAAGCATGTGTTCGTAACTCCTATAGTAAGGCAAATTACCTTCATTCCAGGGCTATTTAGACATCCCGGGTGGACATTTCATGGACCTATTTCCTGAATAGGATCATACCTTGCCTAGTGCAAAGGAGGTTGGATTATCATTTTTTCGAGATTTTCAGATTTCTCGTGGACTACCCCTTTGGGAAAAGTCTAAATTTTTTCAAGTTGTTGGAAGAATGATTTTTTTGTCCATCTTCAAAGAGAATTTCACAGCATACGTTATCAGTAAAGTCGTAGGCCTTGAAGTTAGCTTTCCAACATGCCTCGATCTGACCAACGCAACTCTTGTTTTGCCCAAAATACCAAGCATATGTGTCCGTACCTCCCATTGTAAGGAACATTACCTTCTTTCCGAGGCTATTTGGGCATCCCGAGTGGGCGTTTCATGAACCTGTTGCCTGAATAGGATCACACCTTGCCTAGTGCAAATGATTTTTTATTTTCATTTTTTGGAAAAAGTCTAAAATCTTCCAAGCTTATGGAAAAATGATTTTTTTTTGCTATCTTTTCTGGCCAAAATACCAAGCATGTGTCTATAACTCCTATTGTAAGGCAAATTACCTTCATTCCGGAGCTATTTGGACATATCGGGTGGGTGTTTTATGCACCTATTGTTTGGAAAAAGTCTAAAATATGTCCAGATTCCAAGTTGATGGAAGAATGATTTTTTTTTTTTACCATCTTCGAGGAAGACTTCTCAGAAGAAGTCATCATTAAAGTCATAGGCATTGATATTAGCTTTCCAAAGAGTGATCAAATGCCCCGATCTGACCAACGCAACTCTTGTTTTGCCAAAAATACCAAGCATGTGTCCGTAACTCCCATAGTAAGGGACATTTCCTTCATTCCGAGGCTATTTGGACATCCCAGGTGGTCGTTTCATGGACATATTGCATGTATAGCATCACTCCTTGTTTAGTGCAAAGGATTTTGGATTTTCATTTTTTTGAGATTTTTTGTGGACTATGCCTTTGGAAAAAGTCTAAAATTTGTCCAAATTCCAATGGAAAAATGATTTTTTGGTCATCTTTGAGGAAGATTTCTAAAGAAACATCCTAGTAATTTCATAGGCCTTGAAGTTAGTTTTTCAAAGAGTGTTCAAATACCCCGATCGGACCAATGCAGCTCTTGTTTTGCCCAAAAACATATGTAGGCAGACACGTGCCTAAGCCTGAACAGAACAGGACCCGTGACTATCTTATTATTAAATATTTTGATAAACTTAATCGAAAATTTGATAAAAAAAAAAGTAGTATTTTAATTTAATAGATATAATTATAAATTTTGCAAATTAATAGTATATAACTATTTATCGATACAATCAATTTTAATTTCGCATAGAACCCTTAAAATTATTGGCACGGCTGTGTAGGTAGGGTAAGATATTGAGCGGGAAAGCTTTTTCAACACCACCAACAACAAATCAGTAAGAGTTGGTAGTGACAACAAGCAACAAGATTTAACAAAGGATTATAGTTTCATACTTGTCATAATCTTGTCTATTGAGTCCTATTGAAGACAACCACTAACAAGATTTAACATTGCAATTTTTTATTCAGCGCTTATAATATAAACGAAAATCAGAACCGTTTTGCCAAACACGCGCGAAACAACTTATTTTTTTTGGGAAGCTTTTCAAACCTTTTCAAACCTCTTCTAAAGGGTTGTCAAACACACGCTAATTGGGTATTAAACTGTGCATTTGGAACCTAATTAAAGAAGGCAACAAATCATGAAGAGAAACTCAAAATTGAACTGTAATTTGTTTTATTGTCAGAGGCTATGCAAGTCGAAAATAGAGGAAACTCGATTGCCAAGCCTAACTCTGAAGCAGAAAGTTAAGGCAAAATTCAGCATTCAACCCGGAGGAAAACAAAGACGATGAACTAAGATGTAGATGAGGAAGGATCAGTATACAACGAATACAAGGTCGAACTACCATTACCGATTGGGACACAAGAAACCACAAAATCTGTTGGTTATGATATGGGCAGAGGTTTGAATTGAATAGAAATTGCATAGGAAAACTTAGGGTCTGCTACTTACCCTCTATGGAACAAGGCAGATGTTTTTTAATTATCATTTCAAAAGTAATTAGTTATTTGACCATCACAGAACTAGGCAGATGTTGTGTAACCAGGGGAAAGATCGTTATAATGTCATAACTTCTTGGATAATAGTCGAAATGAGTCATATATCCTATCGTTTCGAAGCTCTTGTGCCGAACTATAGTGTGGGGCTATCAATTTTATCAAAAGGTAACAGTTTATGGTTTTATTGGATGCTGTGTGACGCGGCGAATGTGCATCATATCTTTAAACGACCATAACTTTGGGCTCAGGTATCGGATTAGGGCGTATGACCACTCAAAACGAAGAAGAAGAAGAAGAAAAGGACACTCTGCGGCTAACTGAACATGGTATATATCACTAACATTGCAAACTCAGGAGTTAGATACATTTATATACCATAGGAAGTAGGAACAGCTAAAAAACCAAAGTATTTCTTCAACGGAGGTAGTCGTCATTAAATCAAAATTTGCAGTTAAAGAAGTGGTCAAGAAAGCACATCAACCATGAACAAAAGATAAAACAGAAGAGACGATATGGAGAGATCCGGTAACTACAATAATAATACCTGACTCATCCCCATGTCTAGCCTTGAGAATTTCATTCCCTATTCTCAAACATGTTGGTAATGAACTTTCAGTAGCTAATATGGTCGTATCATGCTTTATACTTGAGCTAAACGTTGGATCCTTCATTAATTCTTGATATTCAAGCATTTGGTCATGGACAAGATTGATCTTCAGTTCTTCTGAAGCTCTCATCCAACTCTCTCTTAGTAATGAAGATGAAGTGGTTCGAGATTTACCTCCAGCAATACTGACTTCTGTCAGAAAAACCGCTTCTAACCGTTGACCTGCAAATATTTGTTATGGTAAGAAAACTCATCTCTATTGTACATCTGCAAAGTATAGATCCCTTGTTTAACTCAGATTCATGTATGTATGCCATCAAATGCAAGAATCGGTAGCAAAATTTAAAGAAAAAAAGGTGCTAGAGTGTAACGATTTGTTACTTTTTTGTACATAACAACAATAAGGACTTGAAAAGAAGATGTGGTTTAGAAAAGCAGGAGCAGGACAATTACACACACCACCAGTTCCTAGCTCATCTAACATTGATTTGTCTTTGATTTTATGGCAATCCTGTCATTTCACAGACAAAAGTGACAAGGGGCATACCTGAAAGAAATTCCCTAGCAAAACCTATATGATCTTTGTCACTAGCCATTGCAACAACAAGGACCAGCCTTGCTTGTGGAAATGCCATGCGTATTGTATGTACCAATGCTTCAGCGGATTCTTTGGTGTGAGCTGAGTTCAAGCAAGAAAAAAAAATCAGCTACTCTAATACCATAATGAGGTTGTTTTTGGAGTTTTCCATTTCAGGAAAGGTAAATTACCAAATGATTTGAATAAATGCAGAAATGAACAGTTGCAAATTTTAAAAGCTCATACTTAGAGGTATAGTACTCTGTAAGTGTAGCACTGAGATCTTATGATAAGTGTTACAAAGTGATCTACAATGTTAGCTGGTACAGAAGTTCAATTGACCAAGTTAAAGTCCTTGCATGTGACTAAAGACATAGTGAATGCTAAAAACAAGACTTCTCAATGGTAGTAACAAGCTTTGACAAGGAATTGCAACCTTGACAAGAGATAAATACTGGATACGTACGTACAGCCAAGCTTCAAAACCCAAGTACTCGACCACGGTTAACTTATTACCATTGTACTACAAATAGACAAGGACTTAAGATATCCTCCTAAAGAAACATAGCTACAAAAAAGGATATCAACAAGCTGGATAATGCTTAAAATAAACAATTAACTAGCAGAAGTCGATGATAAATAAACATCTAATTTTGGAAAAAACAAAATATCACTCAACACCGTTGCAACTTTCACACATTTCAGTCAGTGATCTCAAGACAATCTAATCTATATAACCAATAGAACATCTACTTTCCACTGGAAGTAAGGCTTCAGGTTACAAATACTTCATGTCAGATAGTATATTCACTAGATTGAAATCAAGGTAGAATGCAGAGACTCAGCATTTGTTGTGTATTATGCAAATATGTGGAGGAATGAAAAGACAAACCTCCATCAAGTAATATCGCTGTGTTAGGGTATCCTAATTTCTCTGCTTCTTCACACGTCAAAAATTGGCTTCTTCCAATTAATTGTGTGCTCTCCAACCCACTACGAATAGAATTCCGTGAAACCTTCCATCCTAGTATGAGAAGCCAAAATTTTATATAGAAAGGTAAAAGTTCTTCCATGCTTCATATAGCTTTCAAGGTTGGATGGACGTGCAACAAATCTGTAAATGCTGATAAAATGAGTAATAGAACTCGGTTCAGAGTCAACTATGGTAAGTATGTAGAACACAAATTTATGTTTCATCTAATTTAAACCCCATGTGTCGAGTGCATCAAGCTGAAAGGTCACAAATTTCATAACCAATGTAAAGTACAGTTCCCATGTTCCAAGCTACCATCTGAATACAAGTTTTTATTTAACATGAAAGGCCACAAAACTAAGAAAATTCCTTACCTTGATGCTGCAGGCATAATGCAGCACAGACTGCAGTCGCAGCGTTTCGAAGGTGATGATATCCCAGCATCAGTAGATTGACATCAAGCAACTCAAACGACTGAATGAGTTTAGCATGATCTTAATAGATAGAAAGGCTAGATTAAAGAAGTAATGTCCATAATTTAATTCAACAATTAAAGTAATGTCCTTCCACCCCCAAAAAGAAAGTAACGTCCACTGTTTAAGTTATTGGGATAATAAACAGTGGATTAGCAGAAAAAAAGGCAACTCTGAAATTGTGCATACCAGGGGAATGTCCTGATCTATCTGAATTACAATATCACAGCACTGGCATGGCTTCCCATTCACTTTGTCAATGCCCTTTATGGAAAGGGTATTACTAGTATCAGATGCTGATACCAATGGTGAACACAGGGAGGATGCTTTATCACGAATAATTTGTTCAATATGTGGAAGGAATGGGCCACCAAGAACTACCTGAAAAGGGGGGAAAAGCATAAAATAAAATCATAATTAAACGTACAGATACCATTATTCACAAGTAAAAAGTAAGAAAAGCAAAAACACCTTACCAGAAAAGAAAAAGGGAGAAAAAAACTTGCAGGTAAGAAACGCAGAGTTATAGACATCTCCATAAAATTAAAATAACTTTTATAAATTATGAGTGTTTTTTCTCACTCATGACCAACATCAACTTCAGTCGCAAATAAAACTGAAGTAGCTAATAAAGTAGACTACACATCAAAGATAATGACTTCTGCTTTTCCCTTGGGCTTTGTTCTTATTTTGTGGACAAACAAATACAGAGTATCAGTTACTAATAGCAGCAAGAGTTTCAAAACTATAATCCATTTTCAATGTCACCTATGTCATTCAAGATCTGTGATGAATGTCTAACTATGTATGCTCTCCAAAGAGACTCCAAGTGTATCCGATTCTAAAGCTATTCTCTCCAAAAGATCTTCAATGAATGGCTAAAGTATGTAAGAATAGCTACTTAACTGGACATCTATGCTTGATGATTCCTGACTTTGCTAATGCTATGCTCTCCAAAGAGCCTCCAAGTGCATCCAGATGCTCCCTGCCAACTGTTGTTATAATAGATGCAGCAAGGCTTGAGCTGGATATTACATTTGTTGCATCCCGGGCTCCTCCCAACCCAGCCTGACAAATTCACAAAACATAAGAGCTGATGTTTGTAATTTATAAAAATTACTGTAGCTTCCATTTAAATATGCCATCAAAAAATATTTGGGAAAACATGTGTTGAAATAAGATGTGCAGAGGAGAAATTGCCAACCTCTATAATGGCAATATCAACATGCTGCTGAGCAAATAGTGCAAATGATATCGCTGTAAGAACCTGGAAAATGCTCAGCTGTCAGAATCAAAGAAATAGCATTCCGTAACACTTTCCCCATGGCACCTGTTCAATGTTTGATTTAATAGGGAATAAAATGTGTCCAGCCAAACTCAGATTTCAACTAATCACATGAGTATTTGACTGATAACATTTAATAACTCAAGTCGCGCTATGAAAGTTCTAACGTAAGCATCAGATTTTCTACATTAGCTGTTACAATAACAACTGCCCAGTACAATGATCTAAAGGGGGAACATCTACAACTACAACTATAACAGTAAGAAGGTTGTATGCGAAGAACATTAGCATACAATAAAACCCAAGACATTATCAAAAGCAAGAAGCAGGCCAAAACTCAAAAGAACACGGTGAAAACTACGCAAATGCAAGCAACATACACAAATGGAAACAAATAATAACTCAATAAGAAAGAAGTAAAACTCATTTAAAGCATGTATTCCAACAAACTATTACTAAGCAAATAACTACTTAAAGCACACAGTTGCACATGGTTTTACAGTTTTACATATCTATGTGCTTCCATGCAGTGTTTGCATGAGCTTGGAATAAAGCATGCAAGTTTGCATAACGATAATACTTTTGTTGCTACACCCAAAACTAATCACAATTTCTCTCTTAACATTTCAAAGCATATCTTGATATAATAAAACAAGTTCTAGAAAGACGGTGTGAAATTCCATACCTCAAAGTGACTTAAATTTCCTTGTTCCAATTGTATTGCCCGGTCAAGAGTGTTCTTGATTTTGTGAAACAAGGAATTCAATACATTTGCTGATACAGGCTCACCAAGTCTTCCTAATGACATCCTTTCCCTGATAGATTGGATATGGGGGCTATGCAAAGAAAATTGGCCCTGTGGTTAGGAAACTATGATGAACAAAGGAAAGTGGCAGAAATTAAATTTTTATGAATTAATGATAAGATGCCAATAATATAGAGGAAGTTACCTTGTGTAGCAACCAACTGAATACCCTTCAGCTCTTAAAATACTAGACAAAAAGGCAGCAGTCGACCCTTTTCCTTTGGTTCCAGCAATGTGAACCACCTATACCAGTTTAATCGCATTCAGAATACTCTCCAGCATAAAGGTCATTAGTCATTACCTCCTTCTTCAGACACACAATTTTTTCTATGCATAGATAATTAAAAATAAGGAACACACTCCTACTATCTATAGATGCTACACTAAAAACTCTTCATAGAAAAGCTTCAAGGTTCATGCAAACCGGTTAATCAATAGCTTTGAATTGATGGATGTTGTGGAGCTAAAATATCAACTAGGGCAAGCTAAAACCATAAACTAATCATTAACAATGAAAGATCAATATAAATGCTCATTGAAGTGCAGTACATAAAATTTAGCTATATAGGCAAACAGGTGGGGAGCTCAAACATGATTCTCTCATTTCTCTGTTTAACTTATGGAAATTTCGCCAATGAGAGCTGCAACATCAAACATGTACAAGTAATTTAAATTCAGACTTGTTTATGTCTCACCAGAAGCTTCAAGCTTGGAACTTGAGAAATCGGGAATACACTTGATGTAGGAGGTTTCAAAGCTTAAATTAGGGGGGTTTCTATTTTTTAGATTTTTAAGCATTTTATGACTTTCTATCTTTTATCCTTTATATCTTTTATCTTTCCTTAGGTTATAAGATAGGTTTTAGCTTCTAAGATAGATTGTCTTTTCTTCTATAAATACGCATGTAGGCCTGAGAACTTTATTATCTCATTACCAGTCTTATTATTCAATACAATCAGAGAGGTTTTTCCTTGGTGGATTGTGGATTCCAGACCTATCGTTCTAGGGTTTTGTCGCTTGCGAACAAACCTTTCAAGCTTTCTACTGCGTCAACACTAGTATGCCAAATCACTTCTAAGTTCAGTCAATGGTTATTATTCTAAAATTTCCTTGCTTGCCAATGTAGGAGTGAAATGTTATATTTTACTTTGTTCAAAGGGACAAATCACAGAAATGGGTAAAATTGTACTAGAAACATCAACCTCGTTCAACTGATTTCCTAAACCTGCCTAAACTAGTTGAAATTTAGCAACTAATTCATCATCTAACTTTTTCATTTCCAATTGGTCATTACCTTTATTTTGAAAAAGAGAGTATTTTATGTTAAGCTTGGAACAAAACACAATCTAGTTTTGCCTATTATTTCCACTCCATAGCTGTAGCTACTTTTCCTTTTTCCAGGCAGTTACATGGAAGTTGGAATTCATGCCCAAATTTCCTACTCACAAACCCGAAACAATGAATAAGCAAGGTTGAAGAGGACCTTGTATTTGGAGTGAGGATTACCAAGGAGATCCAACAAGCGCCTCATCCGATCCAAATCGAAACCATCATCAGTATCTATGCCGGCATTTTTAGGAACCCCTAATTTCTCATAGTTCTTCAAATCATCCAAGTAATTCACCAAATCGTACATGTCAGCATCCGCGGAACCTGTAAACAGCGCTCTTTGAAGCTCGGGACTTCTCTTCATAATCCTTGAACTCTTTCGAAAGACCTCAGTGTATCTCTGAATGGCGGAAAACACATTCATTCGTCCAATGTGACTTATGTAGACCTGCAAACACTGAATCGGAACCGCTATATGAGTGCATTACTGTACTGGAAAACTAAAAAGGAAGCCATAGAAGTAAAACCTTACGGATGAATTGCAGGAGAGAAGATGGCGGAGGTCAAATCTAGCTCTAGAACTGCTTCATCTCGAGTGACGACGCTGCCAACAGGGATGAACAGTCAGAGAAAGGGCAGAAAGTAGCGATTTCCGCTAAATATCCTAACGTTTATGCATAATTGTGTTTAATATCCCGATCTTATAAGATTTCATGAAATATCCTAAACTTTGGTACCCTAGATAAGTTTATTAAATTAAAAAATTACACAAATAATAGAAAAATTATACAAAATCACCCATATTCCTAAAAGAAATTCAATGTACACCTAATATATTTAAAACTGATAAAATAAAATAGCAAATTATCCCCCGAAAAAAAATCATTTGTAATAGATGACACCTACTCCTTTAATAATTAATATAGTTACTAAAAATATAATTAATTTAAACTAATTTTCTTGATAACATATAAAAAAATCTAAATTTATATATACCTATCTATACATGTGGATTTTTACATCTATTCTCTATATATTATCTTATATATATGTTTTGTTTTTGGTCCATATTATTTTATATATACTAAAAGTAATACATAACATCTTATGTGGTATCTTGTGATTGAATCTTAAGAAAATATTTCTCATCTCTAAATTCCATACACTAGTACAAATTAAGTCATTAATAGCGAAAATTTAAAAGCGCTTATTCAAAACCGCTGTTAATGTATGGGAAGCATAGCACTTTATTCAAAACCGCTGTTAATGTATGGGAAGTATAGCGCTTTTTCTAAATAAGCGCTGAGAATGTATTTAGTTTATTTTTTTAAAAAAATATTTTTTCAAGCATAGCGCTTGTATAAAACAAGCGCTATTAATGTATGGGAAGCACATCGCTTTTTAGAAAAAGCGATGAGAGTGTATTTAATTTTTTTTTAAATACATTCAGAACCTTATTTTTTTTAAATATATTTTTTCAAACATAGCGGTTATATAAAATAAGCGCTATTAAAATAAAGCTTTTCTTAACGCTTTTTGTTAGAAAGCGCTGTCTAAAAATGAAGGTGATAAAAATATTTACACGAACAGTTTCCCACTTGTCCCTAATTCGATTTCCTAAAATCCAAAATCAACCAACCCCCAATTCTCCAAATCCCTAATTGACTACCGTGATTCTTCTCCTACTCCGTTTCATCCAGTCGGGCCGGTGATAAGCGGTTGTCGCCTATCTCCTTGTTTGCCATCAACGAGCACAACTCCGACCCTTTGTTTGCTGTCTCCCTGTTTGTCGTCGACAAGCACCACCAGAAAGTGCAGCACTCCTTGCCGCCGCTTCATCCACGTACTGCTAGCACTTCGTCGAGCACAACCGACCGCTGTCGACTGTCGCTGTCAATTGTTGTTCCTTGTCCCGGTTAACCCCTTCGATCTGCTTGGTGACGATGACAACGACGATCCCAGCCTCCTCCTTTCCGCGCAGCAGCACAAGGTTGTTGCCGCCATCACCGCCACCAAGAAGGTGGCTCCCGCCGCCGCTCAGGCTGCTAAGTCGGCCTAGCTACCGACGAAGCCTCTTCCTCCTATTCAAGCAGGTAAAAGCTCAAACCTATTTAGGCCCCTTTTGTGGTTCTTTGTTTGTTAGGTAATGCTTATATTATCTTAGTTTGGATGGATTGATGAACATTCCGACTATTTGTCTTGGATTTGTTATGGTGTAATTTGTATTTGTCTTGGATCTGTCATTGTAATGTCAAAATTGGAGGGGTAAGGACCAAGTAGATAGGGTGACATGCAGACTACTCGTTTAGATTGTTTTAATGTGTCTTAAGTGCTTACTGATGGTTGCTCCTTGGAGAAATAGATTGCTAGTTAGTTCAAGGTGCTAAGTAACACATTTAGTAGAACATTATTACCTAATCTGATTTATGAATTAGCATCTAGAATTGCTTTACTTTTAATGATGCTAGATTGCAACTTATAACACACAGCTTAGTGTTGAAAACTTCAAAGCAGCCATGGTTGTCCCTGCTGCACTTGGGCTTGATCCAACTGTAGCAAATACAGGTGATTTCCCTGTTACCATATATCGTATTTTTGGTAAAGAAGTGAATCTTAATGCTCGGTTTCTGCATTTAATTTGGCATGAGGATTATAGATGACACATCATAGCCTTTTCAATAAAAAGATACTAGATTTCTTATGGCTATTCATTGTTTTGCCTATTGCATTTTGACAGTACATCATGTAATTTCTGATGGTGTCGGATCAATTCTGCCATCCCGATTCCAGAGACTATTGTTAGATGGAGTATTCTCCATAGGCCGGTCACACCTCGCAGATGCTATTTTAAATGACAAGAACCCACTAGGGTCTTCAAGACTTGCCAAATTGAAGCACATCTTTAAAGAAGGAAAGAGCCTTCAACTCCAATTTCCCGCAGAGGATCTAGGCTTCAGGTAATCTCCTGTAGTGCCTTCTTAAATCCTTGTCTTTGCAGCTGCCCATCTCTGTTTTCAAATTAAAGGCCTTTTGACATACTCGCAAATTGATGTAAATAAAGCTTCACCATCTTATTTTGTTCAGATATCTTGAAGGAGCTATTGCCCGTGACAGCAATGGCACACATGTTCTACCAGAAGCACCTACTGGCCGTAGAAGGGCCTACATTCCATCTGCTGAACCAGGATCCAGGCTCCCTCATATGGAAGCATGCTCGAGGACGAGTCCGATGAGCTTAAGGTATTATTTATGTGATTATTTTATATCGGATGAACTCATGCTATTAGATTTCTGTTTGTCAAGGAAATCTAAACTCGAGAAACAATGTAGATTGCCTTTTCTGAATTGTTGATGCATATTCATCACTTGGGTTGGGAATATTCAAATGATTGATGATATAGCTTATTTATTTTTGCATTGTCACACCATTCTTTGTTTTTTAGTAGTTGTAGTCTTTCCATTGTTTTGTAATTCACCCCGTTTTATTATGCAGAGTATTCTTGGAAGGAAATCCGTATCTCCTAGTAATCACCATGGTTGTCTCCATACTTCACTCCGTATTTGACTTTTTTGCCTTTAAGAATGGTGAGGGACAAGATTGCATTTTTAAGGTCGTAGTTCTTCTGTAATTTCAGTTTTTTTAGCAGTTTAATCTGAATGATCTTGCTTACTTGATTATATTTTAATGTCACAGATATTTAATTTTGGAACAAGAACAAGTCAGTGGAGGGTCTATCACCCAAGTCTGTTGTGGTTAACTTTTTCTGTCAGCTGATCATCTTCCTTTATCTCCTTGATAACGATACTTCATGGATGATACTTGCGAGTTCTAGGGTCGGTTGCTCCGTTGCTGTATTGAGTTATGTAAAATAGGGAAAGCCATGCACGTAGAGGTACACATCTTTGATTCATAATCATACTGATGCTTATCCCCTACCCTGGTTATGCCACAAAGTAAATTACAGATAGTTTTTTTTCCCTCAATTTTGATTTGAGGTAGATGATTGTGTTATAACTTATAGTTGCTTTTTGTTCAGGCTTTTTGCACTCTAACCATGCTAATTGGGATTACGGTTGTTAACTATGTGAAGCAAAAACACCTGGTGAGTATAAATAAGCACTTTTTCTCCATATACCTATTCTTCCAAACTTGGTTATTAATTCTGATGCCCACTTTTCTTTGCTATTGCATGTTAATTAGCGATGTGTGTTCAAGCCATGAGCATACGTATTTCGAGTTAGCAGATGAGGAAGCAGAAGTTGAATATGGTACATAGCTAGAATAACAGAAGTTGGATATGGTATGTAGCTAGAATACCATAAGTTGGATATGGTAGATAGGTAGCTAGAATTCCTTTAACTTCATTTCATTAATTAGTGCATATATATATATATATATATATATATATATATATATATATATATATATATAGTATATATTCCTTAGATTTTTAATATTGTTGTAGTTCAACTACCTTCAATGTATTTTATTTTGATCAATGGAAATAATTTATGTTTTATAATAGTTGGTATATTTTATTATTTAATTGTGGCATTGCTATAAGAAGATTCAAGTATGCATGTGGTAATTCCATATGTGTGGAAATTTGATTGTGGGATTAGTTTGCTCATTTACAGACATTCTGGTGGGTTGGGCAGATTTACACAGGTGGATTTCAATAAATATCAGATGATATAACTAGGTAAAAGACAGAGTTAACAGCGGTTATTTTGTAAAACTGATATGATAAACCACAATTTTAATAATAAAAAACAAGGATATAGATAGCGGTTTTTTTAAAAACCCGCTGTGCTTCCCCGAAAGAAAAATAGAATGTAGAAAGCGGTTTTTAATAAAAACCGATGTGCTTGCTTTTTTAAAAGCGCTTTCTAATTACCGCTTTTAAATATTTAACAGCGGTCTGGTTAACAGCACCCCCAAAACCGCTCTCCTTCCCAATAAAAAACCGCTCTTAAAATGCTCTTTTGTACTAGTGTAGCATTAAAAAAAGATTATGTATAAAATCCTAACTATACATAAATGAAACATAATACTTTTATAAAAATAAAATAAAATACATTTTTAAAAAGAAATATTCAAATATATGATAACTATTTATAATTAATAAAAATATGATAAACATATATTAAAAATAGACGAAATCGGTGAAAACTTGATTGATTGGCCATTTGGGCATATAATATGGTACGTACTTACATATTACTCTTATATATAACTATGGATTTATAAAATATATTTTTAAAGAATATAAGATATGATAAGATATAAATTTATTTTAAGTAATTGATCTTATTTTAATTTTTTTAGAGCACACATTTTTATATGTATGACATAAATTTCTTTTTTTATTTGATTAAAATGGGGGATTATTGATTTTTTAAAAAAACAAATATGGGTTCTTTTGTGTAATTTTCCTATTATGTTAGTGATTTTATTAATTTATGAAACTCGTCTAGGGTAGAGGGCGCAACTAACACCAAAGTTTAGGATATTTCGCGAAATCTTACAAGGTTGGAATAGTAAGCGCATCTATCTACAAATGTCAGGATATTTAGTGCAATTAACTCTTTGTTTTATAAATCATACCGGCTATTAACAAGATATTGAAACGGCTATTGACAAAATGAATTCTATCAAATTACACAACCGTGTGTTTGGTAGGATCAAGGTTCTAAATATCGCCTATCGGGGTCGTATTGGTTACAAGTAAAAATGATATATCGGAGATATATCGACATATATCATATTTATCGGTTTCACTAATTTTTAACTATAAATATTATATTTATATTTCAAAATGTAAAAATACACATGAAAAATGAATATTTAAATTGCAAAATTACCAAATAAACTTGACAATATTTTATATTAAAATGAATACATATGTTGTTCTTGATGCCCATTTTGACAAAATTCGGTTTCTGTCATCGCTTCTGTGGCCGGATTAAAGAATGTATCCAGACGGTGTCGTTTTCCGTCTTGATTAATGATGAACCTAAATATACGTTCAAGCCCCATAGGGGTTTGAGACAAGGAGACCCCATCTTTCCATACCTATTCATTTTAGGTGTTGAGATACTTGCTAGAAGATTACAACGACAAAGCGAAATATCCCAAAACACAATTGTTTATAGGATATCCAGAAACGGCACCTCGATTCCATTCCTCTCCTTTGTTGACAACATCATGATCTTCTCCAAAGCAACCCCAGAGGCATGCCAAACAGTGAAACGTATACTCGATGAATATTGTGCGATATCCGGCCAAAGAGTTAATTTTCACAAATCGACATTCTAAGCTACAAAAGGAATAACTCCTGACCAAAGACAGCAAATCCAATCCATCTTACAGATCACAAACCAAGCAGCTCCAGAGAAATATCTTGGATGTCCGATCATAAATGGTAGAGTGAACAAGCACACATTTGAAGAAATTCTCGGAAAATCTAAAAACCAACTTCCAAAATGGAGAGCAAACGAACTAACCAACAAGGAAGAACAGTTTTGATTAAAGCAAATCTAGAGGCAAAACCGAGCTACATTATGCAAAACTTTATGCTTCTAACTAGTATCCAAACTGACCTCGACCGACTCAACAGATGTTTCTTTTGGAATAAAGACCCAAATTTTAATCTCATTGTTTGGGATAAGGTTTGTAGACCAAAGTGTAATGGTGGACTGGGGCTCCATAAATCAAAAGACAAAAACAAACTCTATAGATGAAATTACTTTGGAAAATACTTGCAGAACCTCAGAATGAATGGGTAAAGATAATTAGAGAAAAGTATCTAAAAGAAGAGAAGTTATGGGTCTACAAAAGGAAAAAGAACACATCCTGGTAATGGAAAAAATTGATGAAAATCAAAGAAGAGTTTTGCTCTGGCCTGTTCTGGCAAGTTGGAAATGGGAAAACGATAAAATTCTAGAAGGGCAAATGGTTGGATATTGATGGAAAGCTTAAGGAGAAATGCACGCTGGACCAAATAGACAAGCAAGTAATGGTTAGCGAATTTATCAAACCAAATAGAATATGGAACAAAAACAAATTAGCATAGGTACTCCCTACTGACTTGGTAGACAAAATCCTAGAGATTCATATTCCTGCCAATCCTGCGACTAATTTTGAAGACGGATTATACTGGACCCCTAACAGATATGGACGGTTCTCTACTGCTAGCGCCTTAGATCATATTACGAAGACAAGACGGGGAATTACTGACCAAATTGAATGGATTTGGAAAATTGATTGCCCTTCAAAGATTAAAAAAAAACTCTCTGGAAAAACCTCTTAAACGAAACCCCTACGAAAACCAGATTACAAAGTAAGGGAGTCCATGTCCCTTTGAACTGCCCTCTCCGCGACCATAATACAGAGGATGCTACGCATATCTTCATTGAGTGTCACATTATGCTTGATGTGGTCAGAAAAATGGATAGATAGATTGAAAAAATTATCCGAAATACAGAAAAAGAGAACAAATTGTATAAGAACATCATCTCGGAGATCTTCTTTAAGCTTTCGTTAGAGCAAAAATCGATTCTAGGTTTTTCCCTATGGGGAGTTTGGATGATGAGAAACAGGATACTCTTCAACAACAACGACATTGACAAGGTGGAAGATTGGTTAAGATATATCAAACAGTACAGAACAACATGGAAGAAAGCACAATCAAAGGAACAACAAGAGGACGTGGGCAACAATAGACCAAACTCTCGTCAACCAAAAACAAAAAATCCGAAAATGGTTAAATGGAAAAAGCCTCCTAGTGGTGTTGTCAAACTAAATTTCGATGGTGCGAAGATCGGTTCAGGCGAGGTTGCATCCGAGTTTGTCATCCGGGATGACCGTGGCGAGGGCTTGCTGTGCGGGGCTCGGGCTCACGGGAATGTCTTTGTTGACCGAGCGGAGTGCTTTGGTCTTCTGGCCGGTCTCAAAAGCGGAGAAACGAGGTTTCTTCTGCCTAGAGGTGGAGGGTAACTACTTGAAGGTGATCAACGCCTTAAAGGGGATTTGGCGATGTCCTTGAGAGATCTAGTTGGCGGCCTCTGATGCTATTGGCCTCTATCGGACATTTGATCATGTCTCCTTCTCTCACATTTTCCGCGAGGGGAACCGGGTGGCTGATTCGCTAGCTCACGTTGGCCTCTCCTTGCAGTTCGTCGACGTTTGTGTTCCTGCTGAGTGCGCCGACGCCGTCCGTCTGGACGCTCTTGGGTGCATGGTGGGTTAACTGCGGTTAATCCCCCTCAAATTATCGCCTTGTATATATATAGGGGCTCTTTCCGGTGAAACAACTCTTACCATGTAACGGAGGGACAAATTTGAGCCATTGATTTAAAAGAATCAAGGGTCAGCATTTGTTTTAAAAGAAGCGTGTACCTACCTAGTATTCACATTTAGTGTTAAATATGAATACTAGTTGGTTAAACGATTAAAACTTGTAACCACCAACTATTATTCACCAAACATGTTAATATTCATATTTAGTAACATAATTATTCAAATCTAAGTTATTAAATATTCATATTTTACAAACTAATACAAATTTACTATTGCATATTACTATTCATATTTAAAGATATGGTTACACCAACTAGTATTCATATTTAATGTTAAATATGAATACTAGTTGGTTATACGGTTAATTGTGTTTTTTTTTAAAAATCAATCTCCTCCCCTCATTTCTTTTGATCCAAGGGTCCACAATTGTCCCTCCGTTATATGGTAAGGGGTGTCCTCATAGGAAAGTTGTTCTATATATATTACATATATAGTTACTGTTTTTTTAAATGAATAATTAATATTATTTATTACATATATATATATATACACACATATATTAATTTTAATAAAAAAAAGGCGGGTACCCGTTACGTACGGGCCTAGCGGCCCGTAATGGGTTGATTGATATGTCCAATCCCGCACCCGTTGCGGGCACGGGTCGGGCCTAGCAGCCCGTGTGAACTTTTCTCATGTCCAAGCCCACCCGCGTTTGCCCATGTCTAATAGATATGATTGACCAATTTTTTAGGCGAGAAACTTTTATACCAGAAGTTAATATATAGTAATTAAGTTTCTATTTTAGTATTATATAAGATATGTTAAAAAAAAAAAAAGGGATGATAGTAAGGGTGTGTACGGGATAGTTTTAGTAGTTTTTAAACTACTAAAATGAAGGGGTTAAAATATTAAATGTGTATGGGGCTTGTTATAATATATTGAGTTTTTTAATTAAAATTAGTGTTTAAAAAAAGCTATTTGTGATAGCTTTTTTTTATTATTTTTAGTTTATTTGGTTTGAAATTACCATAATACCCCTAATAATAATCAAATAAACTCCATTTTTTTTACAAATAAACTCTTTTACGCCCCATACGAAGTTTATATTATTTTATAATCTTTCAACCTTTATTTCACACAATTTTTCAGTTTCAACTTGTTTATAATTTTAGTCACTTTTTCTATCTCGTCTTATACGTACCCTATCCTAACTTAAAATCCTCTAATTTTTTTCACCATATATTGATGAGAATTTAGCTCTCAAACTTTCTCTCCCTTGAATTATTATATGATTTTTTTTTGGTATAAATGAAAAAGGAATAATATAAACAAATCAAAGGGGGTTGTAAACAAGAGGGAACATCATCATAGCCCCTATAGATTATTCCCCCGTCTCTAATGCAAATGTCCTTTTGTTCTTTCCATGTATCCTAAAGAGACACATAGAAAGGGATCCATTTTATTTACCTAACATGCCCATGACAAGTTATTTTAACTTCTATCCTATGCCCCAAGGGCATAAGATAGAAAAATCGATATATATACTCCCTCCGTTCGACAAAACTTGTTATTTTAGCTTCTTTCACAAGTTTTAAGACAATTAATAAATGTACTAATTTACCCTCAATTAATACCCTACTTTTTTACTTTATCGAAAACTACAACTAACAAACAATCAATCATATCAAGGGCATTTTTGTAAAGTGAGGGGCAAAATACCTACAATGACAAGTTTTTTTGAACAAAAATAACACCCTAAAATATGACAAGTTTTACCGAACGGAGGGAGTATTATATATATGGTCAAACCCATTACTCTATATATATTAATTCAACCTACCCTTTCACTATTATAAGTGACTAAACTAAAAACAAACACATCGAATTGAAAGATCTAATTACAATGTTGAATTAACCTAACCTAGATTACATACATATATAATTAAGGTTAAACAAACTTATATTAAAATATGAAGATGGGCTTATAGTGTTTTCGATCTCATCAATTGGATCTATATATATATATATATAATTTGTTAAAAGGTGTGTCTTCAATTTTTATTTTTCATTATCGACAAGATTTAGTTCAACAAATCCACTTCATTAAAATACAAGAGCTAGTATAAATTAAGATTAACCGAAATTAATTGATAAAGTGATCCTTTGATTATTTTCACTCAAGATCACCGGTTCACTAAATTACACCTAATCTTGGTGTCCATAAGCCAGTGGGACTATCTATTTGCCAAATATTAATTACTGTGCCTTTAAATACATTTTATATAGTTAAAATTTCTAATAAAACCGAAGTCTCGTATCTCCGTGAGGTGCAAAGGCAAGTCATCCACGGAGCGAGCTTGGATTCGTAGCATTTTGCACTAGATAGTCGAAATTTAGAGGAGGTAGAGGACTAGAGTAATGGAGTATAGGTTGAGTAGAGTTTTGGTGTACCTCGTCTTTTGATTTTTGTGAGGGGATAGCCATAATAGCACACTGAGTTTGTGGTGATACATGCATTTTCCTTTTGTACATTTGGTTACACATTTATAGATTTATCACTTCAAAACAAAAAAAAAAAAATTGATCACAATATATCTCAAATTAACTCATATGCAAAACTCTTGTTAATTAGTTTAGAGAGTTAAATGAGCAAGCTAAAATAATATATATTTGTTGCAACCCTAACCCTAAAATTGGTTAGCAATCATTCTATGGTCTCAATCGGTTTCTATTACTAGTAGCCTTTTTTGAGGTCTCAAGTTCAAACCCCATACCCGATGGATCCATCTGAAAATTTAAAATCAACCTCTCACTTCGGTGGGGAAAGCCTACATCCAGGGCCCTCAGACTTGGCTCTCCACTCGGGGATGGTTGTTATTATTGTTATAGTAGTTTAACTATTTCAAATCATAGCTATTTGCGAAATCAGACCATGTTTTGACATATCTATAACATTGGTGTCTGTGACATTGGGGTCCACATGTTCGAGCACATCATGTGATAACCAAGCCGAACATGTTGAGACGTTTGGCATGGGAGTGTCCCTCCCATCCACATTGATTATAAAAAGCTAAAAATAATAGGTTATAAGGAAGGGTGAAACCCTACAACAACTTAAACTTTTGTGTTAAATTGGTGGATTCCGACCTAAATAATAATAATAAATCAATGTAACTCAACACGTATTTGCCTATACAGATCCCGACATTTTTATAATCGCAATAATAATAATAATAAATCATTGTAACCCGACACGTGTTTAACTCCCGTTAACGGCCATAAAAGGCTTGGATTTTACATATTTTCAGTGTGCGATTACATTTATATCATTTCACATCTTCGACATTGTCGTTATCATATATATATGTTACTCGAGTATATATTACAATCCCACACTCAATATTCCTCCAAACAAGCTCTTCCATCCACTAGCTTCAAACACATTCTCTTGGACTGATTCATCTGCATTGTTGTTGTTCATCAGTTACTGTCAAAGTAACATGCCCCCTTTCTTTGCCCTCTTCCTCCTTGGCTTCTTCCTTCTCCTCTGTCAGATTCTTCTTTTCCTCTTGATTTTCCATGTCTTGATTTATACATATGTACCTCCCTATACCTACCAGGCCAATCTGTATATAGTTTGGTGATCAATAGGAGTATTTATTAATTTATTTATTTATTTCATTTGTAGTTTAATGCAATTTGCAAACATGATCAATGCAAATTAAAAACCCTAGCTAGATCAATCCCAGGTTCTGGGTCCCCTGCCTATAAATATACCCCAATGCAAACTCATTCTCATACATTTAAAAAAAAACCCTAGAAAATTTTAAATTTTTAAGCTTCTATATATATACTTTTATTATTATCATCTTCATCTTCTACTTATATTAGAAATTAATGGATATGGATGGCAAAAATGGGGTTATACAATCCTCGATCGCGTTGTTGCAAGAGAGGTTCAGGCAGTTGCAGAGGGAGAAGGAGATGAGAGAGAGGAGAGAGCTATTAAGAGGCACCATGAACCTTATGTCTTCGTCTTCGTCGTCTTCTTCCTCTTCTGATTCAGAATCCGAAAACTACAATTACACTACTACTACCACAACCACCACCACCGCGGCCACAAGCAATGGTAGTTTGAAGCTTTTATTCGCTGATGAGGTGGCGATGCCACCTCATTGGCTTTCTCCTCCTCCTCCGCCACCTACATATCATCATGAGGTAGCTCTCTCCCTGTGGCCTGTCGCCGCCGAAAGAGGTGTGGCCATTAAGGATGAACACAACAACAAGAACAACAAGAGCTTGTATTTAAATGGATGTTTGAGTTGTGATGGTTCTCATGTTTTTGATGATGTTGATACTTCTCTTCATCTATGATGAATATACAAGCTAGGATCAAGATGCCCTTTATTTTTTTGAAGCACTATGTAATTAATAATTATAGTAGTTTTTCCTTTCTTTTTGATCGAGTACACCGATATGCCATACTCCGTAGTACTACTTAGATAGCATGAGATAGATTAATTAATTAATTAATTACTTAATTAATAGTATCAAGTACGTTGTACTCTAGATCGATATATACATTTATGTAACTAACTAAGCTTCAACATAACCTATAATGATTGGTAGGATGTTAATTATAGTTAATTTTGATCGGTAAAACATACTCCCTCCGTTCAGCAAACATGTCGTTTACTATATATTCACGCAAAATATCCATCTTTTTATATATAAACGTACAAATTAACATGTCGTTTACTATTCACACAAAATATCCATCTTTTTATATATAAACAAATTAACAAGTTCGTACTTATTAATAATAACTACGAAATTGTTAAAAAAATTAAAAAAAAACTAGATATTTTATATAGTTTTTATTCCCTAAAAAACGTGCGTAAATAGTAAAACGACATGTTTTGTCGAACGGAGGGAGTGTTATTTTAGGTATTTTGGGTTTTATTTTATGAAAATGTCCTTATAATGATTAATGGGTTATTAATTGTAGTTTTCGATAAAATAAAAAAAGTAATATAATAAAAAAGGGTAATATAGCATATTTATTATTTTTTAAAAAATTGTACTGTATAAGGTTAAAATGACATATTTTGACGAACGAAAGGAGGATGAAACATCTCTAGGGAAATTAATATATCAATATTATATAGGGTATATAAGGCCCCGGGCGCAGGTCGGGTTTGACGCAGGTTTTACCCAATATATTATCTCGGTGTCACGGGCACGGACCCGACTAAACCCGCTTCATTGGGCTCGGCTCGGCTCGAGCTCAGTTAACAAATGAACCAAGTTTGAACATGCCAAACTCGGCTCGTTCGGCTCGAATAACACCCCTATTCAGTGTGCTTACTCTCACGGAATCTACAAAAATTTTTTACTGGAAGGGGTGGGGGCCGGGGTGAATCATCTAATTCCTTCTGTAGACATACTTTCCTGACAATTATTATATCATCCCTAAGTCAAAAGGGTGATGAACTTGATGTGGGAATTAATGCATAACTTAACCCTTCTGAAGCTGTAGCCACCAATTGCTGCATGAAGGGTGATGAACCTAACGTGGAGATGCATGGCCCCTCCCAAGGTATACCCACTATAAGAAGGTAGCCGTTACAGGTACATTTGGGTTCCCAATCTCGTACTCGTTGCGGGTGCAAGTCAGGCTTAATTAGCAGTCCGTTCGGACTTTACCCCTTGTCCACAACCGTCCGTAATAGCATGCGGGCGGGCCGACGGGCCGGGCGGACTAGCCCTCATTTGCCCATTGAAGTCCTTTTCTCTGACATCCGTCATCTGCTACTGCAGTTCGAGGTCGTCTCGATTTCCCATGTCTTCGGGGAAATTAATCGGTGTGTGAACAAGTTCGTTGCTCGTCTGTTCCTGACTTTGGTTGTGGCAGATCCGCTTCATGATAGGGAACTATGTACCTGCTTTTGCAAGAATATCATTGGTTGGTGAACTAGCTAGAACTAGCTTCTTTCAAATTATTACTTGTATAAAAAAAAATAACTACTCCTATAACCACTATGTTACAATATCTTTTTTATTTCCTATGGGAATATTATATATATTATTTGTTATTATTTAATGAATGCAATTAATGGGGCTTTCACCTAACTTTACCCTCGTTTAATACTCCCTCCGTTCGCCAAAACTTGTCATTTTAGCTTCTTTCACAAGTCTTAAGGCAATTAACAAATGTACTAATTTACCCTCAATTATTACCCTCCTTTTTTACTTTATCGAAAACTACAACTAACAAACCATCAATCATATCAAGGGCATTTTTGTAAAGTGAAAGGCAAAATACCTACAATGGCAAGTTTTGCCGAACGGAGGGAGTATATATATATATATATATATAAAAACAATAGATCAAATGTACACAACTCTTATTGTGTATCATGTTAACAAATCTGGGCCATTGAATTGAGAAGATCAACGGATGAGATTAAAAGTAACTTTTGATTATTCGATGGTATTGAGAGATTATTCTGTGGAATGAAATTATTCGGTGGTATTGGACGATTATTCATTAGAATAAAATTTACAGTTTTTACACTCTTTTTACAGATGAATAATTATGTGCAAACAGACGAATAATCATGAACAAATAGACGAATAATTTTTGAGTACATGATAATGATAAGGGCTATATATATATAAAACCTTTTTTTGAAAATAACTTTACCCAAATTTGGTTTTCGTGAAATCCAAAACGAATTTTTGGCCCTTTGGCCCAAAATGGAATCCAAGTGAATTATTTTTCGAGGGATGAAGGGAAATAGAGAATTATTGGAATGTAAATTATTTTTATGGATTATGAGGTTTGAGAAGAATAGGATTATTTTGATTTTGTAAAAATAATCCCGTTGGTATTTGATAGAATGTGGATTATTGTTGGGTAGGGGAAGGAAAAAGGCAATAACCCCTATCACAATCTCATC
Source organism: Persicaria maculosa (assembly GCA_963922045.1). Lineage (NCBI taxonomy): Eukaryota > Viridiplantae > Streptophyta > Magnoliopsida > Caryophyllales > Polygonaceae > Persicaria > Persicaria maculosa. The sequence goes on from OY998260.1 coordinate 70,752,754, forward strand.
AATCTCAAAAAATAAGATTGTCCGACAATCCTTTTAATCTCTCACTGACAATTTCCTTAATTTCATGTCAAACACCACTACACGCAACCCGATGCATTTCCTACCATCTCTCTGATCCTCACAATCCCTAGCCAAACATGCCCTAACATTTGGACCATAATTAAAATCTTGAAGATCGATGATATATCGTGTATGGTAGTCTTCAATCTTCATGCTCTTATCTTGGACAAAACCCTAACAATGACATGTCTATTTCAAAACCCAATTTATACAATCTGTCAACAATCATTGATCCAAGCATAACATAAACCATTGACGTAGCTTCTATATAGTAAGGGGCTAGTATTGACAAGGATAAAATCTCAACAATTACACGACGACGATTACTATTTTAGAAGTTTGTGAGATATTTAGGTCTCATCAATAAGGTTTTACAAATCGTATAATTTTAAAAATTCAATGAATCAATGATCTTAGCTTAAATTATAATTTTAGTAAAAAAATTTTAAAAAAAAACAATGAAATTAATTCAAAACATAAAATTAATAATAAGGAAACATAAAATTATTATCGGTAAGCTATATCTATATCTATATATCTATATATATATACTATTTTAATTTTTTTTTCAACCAATAGATTTAATTCAAAACATTTAATTATTTAAACCTTTACTATTATTTTATAATATTAATTTAAACTATTATTAACATTCTATTTAAAGAAAAACCGCACCGTGACACGAAAATCATACTAGTTCACTTTATAATACTGTATAACAGGCTAGGTAAATGTTCTTCGTTCTCAAGATTCGAACTCGAATATCTAGTTAAAAGACGATTTCCCTCGTCCTTTCGAAGTTTTGGATCGACAAGGCAATGCAAATTATGCAATGCAACTATGCAAGTGATTAAAGGTGTGATCTTGAAACAAGGGTCCCGATCGAAAACCCACCATATATAGATATATAAATGGGTAAGTTGGGATCATAATGAAGATGAAGTACGTCCACACACCAGCAACAACACGTACGTCTACGCGGTTTTACCGGCCACCAACCCATCTTTACTTCATGTGGCCCTCCCTTTGATTTTCAACCTTACTTCACACCATTCACATCTGCGATCATTAGCAACTATTTCAGAATAATGTTTACGATATACAAAACACACGAGAAAGAAGATAATTCATACTTGACAAATCCTTAGCCTACTGGGGAGCAAGTTTAATAAGAGAAACTAGTTGATGCATTTGTGTAAGTGTATAGGAGTGCTTCCTTAGCCGCTTGCTCGCTGTTTGATACATAGCAAACACCAATCAGATGCTCTTTGCGATTCAACCAAAATCTTTTGTAATTAGGTCAAGCTTTGTAGAGACTGGATTGGTAATTATTATCCAAGCTGCAAACCAAATAAGATTCAGTTTTTATCAGAGAAACCAGTTGCTGCATTTGTGGGTTCGCTTCAGGAGCTACACCTACAAAAAGGGAAGAAAAGAGAGAAACAATCAAAATTATAGCAACAGATGAGCAATTGAGCATAAACAACAGTTCAAAAACTAAAACAAAATTTCAAAAACTAAGCAAGGTGAAAGCACTACCAACATATTTGTTGATCCTGCTTTGATCATCAACAACAGCCTGTAAAGAAAAATGTCCAAATAAGCCCCCTTAGACAAACTTGCAAAAGAGTCATGGAAGCAATGAGACTAAAAGCAAACACCACATGGTCCATATGCACTAGAACCGGCCAAATTAAGCTAGAAAATCACATCCATTGACCTCATATACTGCATAAGTAACCAAGAACACTCTACGCAGGATTAGTTGTCACACAAATTTGACTTTGGATTCCATCAATACTTCAATGAAAAAATTAAAGGACCTTCTACAAGCATCACATATTTAGGAGGAAATACATTTGGCTAGCTACTGCTAACACAATCCAAAAACCTGAATCTGCAAATATTTCATTTTGTAATCCGGGAAACGGTTTCTCTAAGCATTGACAACTTTGGCAATCAGATACACGAATCAACAAATTTACCAGCTTGGCATCAAACGGTTTCTATCTCTCTTGTTCTCAGCATTATGTAATTGCTCTCTTCCTGGCTAGTTCTTGTTCTTGGTCTTGCCTTTCCATTTGCCCTTTTGTTCATTTCAGTCATGGGCTTCTGCTAATTCCCTCTTCTGGATGCCTATTTGATCAAGCTTGCACTTCAATTGAGCTTTCAATCATGGGTGTTGGATAATTTCTCCTGCTGTTTAGTTTCGATCTCAACATCAATCTTTGCCTTTCTCATACTATATATAATGGCAAACAATCAAAGTTCCCATATCAACTCTGCTCCCATTTTCAGAAATACTAATTAAACCTACCAAAGACGGCTTGAAGTTAGATCAAGCTCAAGCAAACATTTCTACAACCAACAAGCTCACATAATTTTAAAGATGAACAGCCCAAAACCTGTCTTACATGTTGATGAAAAATCAAGCTCCAATTCTAAATAGTAAATACTGAAGATCCAAGAATCAAGTCCACAACAAAATCCTTACAACTAGAATCAAAACTATCAGCAGCTTGAAATGTAACCAGCAACATTACCTCCAAAGAGATCTTGGGAAAATCCCTTGCCCTGATATAACACAACTATTCAAGAGTCTAATGATTCTCATAAACAAACACTTACCATCTCTGAGTAGCTAAGGTCATAAAATTCCTCAACATGAGGATCATCGCAGGCAGGGCCACCCGAACTGTATAACCAATGACCTTTCTCAATATTCCAACAATTAGGGCATTGCATTGCTCCCCTGCTATTAAAAGCTAAACCATTGCAATCTGAAGACAAACATAATCAGATTCCAAAATTAGCACATGTCAAGGAAAAGACATACCAGCAAACAGGCAGCCATGATCATGCAACAATGTTATAAAAATAGGTAAAACGATGCCTCCACACAGATATCCCATATTCTCCAAATGACACGAGGATGGCAAGGGGTATTACATTTTTCAAATAAGCATGAAAACCTACAAACATGTATTTGAATGCTAAACTATCATATTCATTCCTCTACCCAGACAGCAGAGGAATCATTTGAGGATGGACAATGACTACACTCCTTACGTTTCCTGAAAGCATTAAATGCTTTAAAAAAAGGATTTACTTTGTAGTGTCATTCCAAGTTTCCAACAACTTCTACTAACATAATTAACTTTTTAATGCAAGAATAGCAAATGTGCAAACAAGAAGAAAAATAACACAAAAAAAAAAAGATTTTGTGAATTTGTCACTATGGAGAGAGACAATTCAGCTACACTAACACAACAATCACATATAGCAACAGGCTGTCTATATATTATTCAATGGATTAAGGAAAAATAGATAAACAAGATTGTTCAAAAAATTTGAAAACTGTCCGAGTAGAAAAAATTTATAGCAGAAAGTATAAAGAAACCAAGATATAGTCATAGTTTGCATACTGTGGTGGAAAAGCTAACTCCTGCATGCAGGGAAGTGCTAAGTTTCAATAAAATATTAGATTGTTTCTCTGATAATCTTCTCCAAGTTCTGGAGAACGATCCGTGTCTCGGGATGGCTTGTATCGTGTGCAGTAAATACGTGTACTGTACTGTTAACTTCGACCCAACTACAGCCAGGGTTCTTTGGGACACCTTTATCCCTCATCTCTTTTCTAACATCCGCTACACTTTCTAACCTGCCTGAATCTGAGTATAAATTAGCCCTTAGGGCATAGAGACCCGATCCTTCAAAATCTAACTCAAGCAGCTTCCTCACAGAATGATCTACTAAACTTGTGTTACCGTGATTGCGACACGCAGCAAGGAGAGCAACCCAAGCATCAGCATTCGCCTTAAAGGGTGTTTCGTCTATCAAACTCCTGGCTTGATCAAGCAATCCAGCCCGGCTAAGCAAATCTATTAGGCATGTGAAATGTTCTTGAGTAGGTGAAATACCATGGTCTTCTATCATAGAGTGGAAGTAACAAAGCCCTTCATTTATAAGCCCTGAGTGGCTACAACCTGTTAAAAGTGACAGAAAGCTTATTTCGTCAGGTGAGCACCCCTGCATCAGCATAGACTCGAATGTCTCGATCACTTCCCTGCCCTGACCGTTATGAGCATATGCCGTAAGCATCGAGTTCCAAGATATCAAAGTCTTAACAGCAATTGAACCAAACACTTTTTGTGATTCAATTAGCTGTCCACATTTTGAGTACATAGTAACAGCACTGTTTGAAACAGCAATATCTGAGCCAAAACCGAATTTCTCCACCTGAGCCATTACTTGTGTGCCCAGCTGGGATAGTGCTGAATCTGCACAAACGCGTACTAGAGTTGTAAACGTGATCCAATCCGGTCTACGCCCTTGTCTTAACATAAGAATGTACAACTTAAGACCCTCTTCCCAATATCCATTCTGTACATATGTTGCTAACATTGAATTCCAAGTAACAATGTTTCGTTCTGGCATTTCGTTGAAACAGATTCGAGCCATCTCAAAATTACCACTCTGTGAGAATGCAGTGATCATTGCAGTCCATGATATTATATCTCTGGAATCCATGAAATCGAATGCAAGCTTCGCATTCTGAATATCCCCAGAACGAGCATACAAGGTGACCAGAGCATTCCCAACGGCAACAGATGAGTTGTTTCCCGACATAACTGCGTAACCATGAAGTTGAATCCCCAACAAGCTATCCTGCTCCATTGAACAGACCCCTAAAAGAGTGGCAATCATAAAATGGTCAGGATCCAACGGAACCAGTCTCATTCGACCGAACAGCTGCAGAGCTTCCTTCCTATGCCCAAACTGTGCAACCCCGGAAATCAATGAATTCCACGAGACTACATTGCGCTGTGCCAACCCATCGAAAATCCGTCTGGCATATTCTAACTGTCCACATTTTGCGTACAGGTCAATCAAACCACTACCAGTGTACACATCAAGCGTCGGTTCAATCCTTATGATCCTAGCATGCAAATGACTGCCCCAATGTAGATCATAAAGGCTCGACGACGAACTGAGAGCGCTGGCATATGTCATGGTATTAGGCCTGAAGTTATGATCCCACATCTCAACAAATAACTCAAGAGTCTGAAGTGCATACCCATGTCGTGACATTAAAGACACAATGGTATTCCACGAAATAGTATCCTTCATTGGTATTCGGTGAAACAAGTCCAGAGCCGCTCGAATACCATACAGCTTCGAATACCCATACATCATGCAGTTCCAACAGAACAATGAAGGGCTCACCATCATAGAAAAGATCCTGTCTGCGTAAAGAACCATATCACATTTAATATAAACATCAATGAGTGAGGAATCAACATCATCACAACCCTCAAATCCATGTTTCTCAACAAAACCATGAAGCTGAAGCGCTAGACCAAGGCAACCAAGATTAGCACAAGCCCTCATTACATAAGATAGCGAAAATGGGTCAGGAGAAGCACCATCATCACCCGCAGTAAGTTCTCTCACCATCATTACAAACAAATCAATAACACCACGAGGCATCCTATTGGCAAGATAAGCAGACATTATCGAGTTCCAAGAGACCGTATCTCTTTGAGGCATTTCATCGAACAGTTCCCGAGCGCGACAGAGACGCCCAGATTCCGCGCTGGCGGTGATCATAGCGTTCCAACTGAACACATTGGGGATCCGGATATCAGAGAATATCCGACAAGCGTCATCTGTTAAGCAGCAATTGGAGTAAAACAGCAGGAGATGGTTTTGGAGGAAGGTGGAAGAGTACAACCCAGAAGAGATTAGGTGACCATGGAGGGCTCGCGCCGGCGGTAAGTAACCATGGGCGGCACAATATTTGATGGATTCGCAGAGATCCTGTGTTGCTTCCATGTATGAGGGGTAGCACCGGAGGGAGGCGAAGTGTCGGAGGAGTGGTAAATTGGGGTTTGAGGGGCGGACAATCCACTGCCATGGCAAAAGCTTCAATACCATTCCAGATTATAGAAAGGATTGGTCTTGATTGCTATCTCATATATATACAAACACAATCTATTGGGGTTGAAAATTGCTCCAGATAAATGCGACCTCAGATTGGTAATTAATGCTGCATTCCCTAAAAGCTTTTTTTAATTTACAGTGTATGACCTGCAAATCACATATGATATCAATATTATTGGCCTTGCTTCCACTAGAGTTAGTTATCACTAAGTAGCATGAAAGTTGAAAACAGTTAAATGCACTTTTAAAATTAGCAACAAAATTAATCAGGTACAGTCTCTCTCCCTTAGTTAGAGATCTTGTTTTCAAAGTGTGTGTTTTGGTTCCTAGCTGTTGATGTATAATAAATTATAGTGCTTCCATCAATCTGTTCTTGGCTTGATCGCACTGTCAAAGAAGAAATTCCCACTCATACTAAAATCAATGATTTCTATCAGATATAAAAGGACAAAAAAATACTGTCTTTCAATTCGATCACTCGAACTCCTACATCATGACATCGATCATGCTAATGGATGCTGCAATGATGTCTCCTAAAAAATTATTATCACTAAAAAATTATTATCACTAAAAAATTCTGTGATAAATTATTATCACTAAAAAATTCAGCAATGGAAGCAATTTAGCAGTGGGTTTATTACTCCAAATAAATGCACAAAAATGATTACTCTGCTAACATACTCAAAAGATCTCACATTTAAGTAAATGCACAAAAATATTAAAAGTATTGAGGTATTGAGCAGGCACATTGAGATCAAATGAGCAAGCAAAGTGTGATTTCTCTTCTTTGCTGCAATTGAATCGAATCGTTCGACCCCTTTATTTTTGCAACACCTCCCAATGATTGAAAGCTTTAAAACTATCAAACCTATGACCCCTTTACTGTCAAAAGGGATCGACAATGTGTCTCTACAACTTTACACAAACCCAATTTATGGTCACATAACTAATTGAGTTTTAGCATCCACTAAGCTAATTGAGTTTAAACATAATATCCACATACATAATCACACTAATGTAGATAATCACACTGATCAGTCAATTTTATATACTTCAATTTCCAATTTTAAGGAACAAAGAGAACCGCCTTTAAAATCCAATGGGATCCAAACTAATAGCTTTAGATTTTGATATGATGATTAAGCACCACTCGAAGCTGGCAAAAGACTATAAATAAATAGCAAAAAAAAAAGTGACAGGTGCAGCTCTGTGAGAAACACCATGGCTACACTCCTTCACTTCACCAAGTTTCCCACAGATCACTTTTAAACCATGCAAATCACATTCACAGTTCCATCGCCAAGGTTATAAAATTGAGTCCGAACAGAACTTCAGTAAAACAGTTAAACCCGGCCTAACATGGATCAATTTTTTCACAAATACAGAATCGTTGGAGAACCACTAAATTCGAAAGTTCCCCCTCTAAATTCGAAACAGAACTTCAGAAAGAGGGAGAAAATACAGAATCAAGATTCCAATCAACATGCAGATATTATACCCATTTATCAAACGAGAAGTTTATCGTATAGCCATTGTCTTAATTTATCTTTTTCAATCAAATTTGATCATTTAAGTATGACCATCATGCTTAAAGATAATATCACAACTCACAATTCTCCAAACTTAAAAAGACAATAAAAAGAATCACCCTTCAATTTCCTCATATATGCAATATTACTTTAGCATTATAAAAGATCAAGCTTACCTCTCTTCTGAATTCAGCCAAGGCGGCACCTGAAAAATCCTGGTCTAAGAATTTCTTCACGGCAACCTCCTACATTAGAAATGTATCGCGATGTTAAGTAGCATAACATTATAGAAGATAAGTGAGAACCACTAAATCCTAACATGGACAATTTTTTCACTCTTGATTGAGGAGGAGGATCAATTTTTTCACAAATTCGAAAATTTGGAGAACCACTAAACCCTAACATGGACACAACCACTCAAATTCTTCTACAAATTCGAAAAAGGGCAAAATTGTAGAACCATTGGTGTAGAAGCAACCTTGTAGCAACAGCATTAACCATCTACAACTTCGAAAAAGGGTAAATTGGACATACCTCATCTGTCGGGTCGTCGGGAAGTTCTCCCTCTTCGCCAAGTCGCCCTCTTCGCTGAGTCTCCTGCCAGAAACCGGCACCGTCGAACAACCGCTATGCCTCCTCGCCGGGGTGCGTCAACAACTCGCCAGGTTGCCGTCTTCGCAAGCTCGCCCTCAGGGCCGGACCTGAGATTTTACATGCCTCAGGCGAGATACGAAAGTTGCCCTGTATGAAGCACAAATTAGATTGTTGTTCTTTCAATTTTCTCTCTTTATCTTCATATAATTGTTTTTCCATCTACACTTTTTTTACTCCAATTAAGTGTTTTCCTATTTACACTTTGTAAGTTATAACCAAAAACGTCGAAATTCCATTCTCAAATTATGTGTCCATGAATATAATTTGCCTTGCCTATACTCTAAAAATTAAGTTGCACAAATCATTAGGGACTTGCATAACACAACTTAAAGCATCACAACATTGATAGCCCAAGGGGCATTTGAGGCTTTATATTATACAGTGAAACTAAGATAGCAAATGGTGGAATTGTTGCACTAAGAAAGCTCTCACCTAATTCTAAGGGGAAACTGGAAAGGGAGTTTCATATGAACACTAACAGTAGCCTTTTATGAACACTAACAGTAGCCTAATTCAAAGTCTTTTTCCTTGACCCATAAATATGCATTCACATGTATCTGACCACCATATTTCCTAGCAGTAAAAGATATGGTTTCCCATACCTCCTTCCTTCTCATTTTCCTATGACAATACTTTAAAGAGGCAATTGCTTTCCCATATGCACCTTACAAGTTATAAAAACAAGTAGTAGACACAATTCAATTCCAAAATCCTACAAATTCAATCCTAAATCTAAAAAATTTCGAATCCTAAATACTACAAATTCAATACCATATGCCAATCTTGATCACCATCCTCTTCAACAATTTGCTCAACCTCTTCATTCAATTCATTGACAATTTGATTACTAGTGAAATACTTCTTGATATTACCTTCTTGACTTCGATTTAATGCATCTCGTTGCTCCTTCAATTTCCTCTTCTTAGCTCACGACAATTGCTTTCCCATATTCACCTTACAAGTATAAATGCTATTTGTCAGACACAATTTAAATCCCAAGTCCTACAAATTCAATCATAAATCCAAAATAAATTCAAATCCTAAATCCAAAACAAATTCAAATCCTAAATCCTACAAATTCAATTCCAAATTCCTAACTCCAAAACCCTAATTACTAAAGTCTACTTTTTGTTACCAATTAAATCCAAATAATTCCAACAACTAGAATGAAATTGAAGAAATTATACCTGATATTTCACAATTAGAACTTAATAGGAATCGGATTTTGTCTTCAAGAGTGAGCCGAGACTACTAAGAGAGGGAGCGACTGCCTGGGACAGCCACAGCGGCACAGGCTGCACAGCCGATAGGCCCGATACGAAGACGGAGACACTGCGACAGGAAGGAGTCGAAGGACTGAAGGAGAACCCTCTTCGCCGGACAAGAACCTCGCTCTCTTCTGTCTTCTTTCCTTCCCTTTCTATAATTCAATTGAATTTCTCTCTCTTTATTTAGGGAAAATTGTAAAAATAGCCCAACACTTTAGGGGTTGTTACATTTATTAGTCTGAACTATATAAAATACAGCCTCAAGTATTTACTTGGTTGTAGAAAATAACCTCAAGCTATATTCAAATTCAAATAATGAACTTCAAATTCAAATTAATTATAAAAAATAGCCTTAAGTTGCCATCAAATTCAAATTAATTATAAAATCTCTCCAAAATAATTTTTATTTTAAAAAATCATCACTTCTTATATAAAAATATTTTACACTTAATTATTGTTATCTAAACTCATAACAGATACTAATTATAAAAACTATCTCAAAACATATAAATATGACTTAAATTTATTATTTTAAAAAATTAATTAGACTATTTACATGTCATTAAAAGTTAAATACTTAAGCTTCTACTCATAATTGATCTAATAAGCGATTTAGGGCAATCTTTTGAGCAAAACTAGCACAACAAAGCAATTAAGCATGCATTATATATACGGTTTTAAACCTAACAATTAGGGTAGTTTGTTATTTATTTAAGAAAAGAGTGTGCGTACGTTATATATTCAGCCGCAATGGTTTTTATTTAAGCAATGAATAGATTGTGAAATGAATATAAAATAATTTTTTAAAGAAAAATAAAGATGTTATGATATTTTTTTAGTACTCCCTCCGTCTCAAAATACATGTCTTTTTAGTCCATTTAATTTTGTCAAAAATACATGTCTTTTTAGATTTAATCATTACACTTAACCTACTTTTTACATCTAATCAATACTCTAATTTTTACATCACTCCTACTCTCCTCCTTACAAATTGAAAAAAAAAAACAAATACTCTAATACTAAAGTTTAATCATTACACTTAACCTATATTTTTACATCTAATCATTATACTTAACTTACTTCTTAATTCATGTGCATAATCCTAAAAAGACATGTATTTTGAGACGAATGGATTAGTTTTTTTTTAAATTTATTTATGTACGGTAAAATGACTTGTTAGAAGGGCGCATTGAATTGAATCAACTTGGACTTCCACGCAAACGGGTCCTTTGTTTGCGCTCCTTAAATGGGTGCTTCTGTTAAATCATAACAACTGCGTTTTCTGTTCACTTCACTTGAGTGTGCCTCTCAGACTAGATGAACACCTTGATGATGGGTTCTACCGGCGTGAGCCCAGGAAATGTACCGGTTTACCATGGCCGCCCAAGGAACCCCATGGCCGTTGAGAGAAGGCTCAGGCTTGCTGAGTTACTCTTTAGGGTCTCCATTTGCGGTTCAGCCGCACTCGCCGTTCTCATCGTAGCCACTGATTCACAAGTCCGGGTCATCTTCACCATCCGAAAGCAGGCCAAATTCACATTGGACAAGTCCCTTGTGTAAGAACCCTAAAAAATTACCCCCTTTTACTTTCCAAGTTTGAATTTTTTGTTGTTGTTGTTGTTGTTTCGGAAGTTGATGTCCTTGATTTCTTGAAATCCAGGTTCTTGGTAATCACTAATGGGATCATGGCTTCTTACTCCCTTGTTCAAGTGGTGAGGTGTGTTGTGGGCATGACTAAAGGGAGTGTGATCTTCAGCAAGCCCTTGGCTTTGGCTATCTTTTCTTGGGATCAGGTATATTTATTTACTGTGTTTGGTTGCAAGTTCTTGAATTTACATGTGATTTTGTCTTTTCTAGTTATAAATCTTCAACTGCAATGCCAATTAGTCCTGATTGCACAGGGAATTTGGGGTAATTGATGGCCTGTAATGTCTTGAGTTTGCATGAAACCTTGTCCTATTTAGGATCAAGATTGATTTTTTCATCTAATTTGTGATGTAAATCTGTTTGATTTCTTGTTTTACCATCTCCATTTGTTTGCTTCAACTTTCAGCAAATCTGAAAATCACTAATGTAAGTGGGTATAGGCGTATAGCAATAGCAAGTACTTACAACATTATAAAGATGTGGAGACTGAGATAGGAAATTAACTTATTATTTTCACACTTTGTGTTTGTCAAGAGCTTGTGGCTCAAATGGCGTTTCAGGTTCGGATCTGGCTTGTGTAGATCCGTCTGCACGTCTCCTTCTGGTGGTAAATAGATCATGGTTAAAAACCTCACCTAATTTTATGCTATGCTATTGAATTTCCCCTTCGAGAAGTGGATGAACCCATTAAGAGATCATTTTTTTAAATTGTCTTTCTAGACAAAGGTATTCAGTATTCCGAATATGAATTCACTAGAAAGTGCAAGGAAGATAGTGGTTTGGAACTGGGTTACTTTCTTAAATAAATGCTATTTACATGGATGAAAGTTGTGTCCATTGGTGAACTCTGCCATTTCGTGAAGGCAAAGTCATTTCTTCACCATCTTACTTTGTATAGTATTTTCCTAAAATTTTCTTTTTAAAAAAAATATTAGTCCTAACTCCCAAGTAACCATCAGGTGGCCAAACTAAGTTCACTAGTACTTGATCTCATTTATTGCTTTTACCATGTGGCCAACGGCATTGTGTAGGAAACCATGCCTTTGCTATGCCCTTTTTTGTGTTGTTGTGAAAATCACATCTTATTGGAGAAAAATTGTCGTACGAGTAGAACTTGTATGACAATTAGGGAATCCAAACATCTCAGGATTTGGACCTTGTAATCTGTCAAGACTTGGGTACATCTACATTAACTAAAACTAGTGCCTACAAGAGTGGTTGTAATCAACCTTCAATCTTGCATAGATTTAGTGAGTGTACCGTGTTTCTACTGCTAGTTGTATGTAGACACTTTAACTGCATGAGTACCATCATTGTTGGAAGCTCAGCGGTGGACCACCCGATTTCTGCCCTGAATTCAACTATGGTCCAGTCTCATCATTTATTAGCGTTAGGCTAAGTAGCATTTGTTTGGTTTGGCATGTGTGTCGTCGTTCCCATTTGACCCAACCTAACCCAACATACATGGTTGATTCGACTTAACTCATGCATATCCGGTGGCCAAATTTGAATTCCCTGACCTTTCGACAGTGAATCTCATTAAATTCTAGCTAGCTGCCGACATTTATGAAGATGTTTTTAACCACCCATGGCACAGAAACTACTTTTACGAGTTCAGATTTCTATCTCTATTTTTCCCCAGGTGATGGCCTACTTGAGCTTGGCAGCCTTGGCAGCAGCTCTCCAATCATCTGCCATAGCTAAGACTGGGCAGTCGGAGTTGGGATGGATGGAAATATGTGACATATTCGGAAAGTTCTGTAAACAGGGCGCAGGAGGCATCGCGTGTGCTGCCATTTCCACCTTATGTGCTGCTGTAACTTCTTCAATCTCTGCGTATAGCCTCTTCCGGCTGTTTGGAAGGAACAAGGGCAAGAACAGCGGATCATGGTAGGACTCCTCCAAAGATGAAGCAACTCAGAAACTCTTCCACAATCAAACCCGCCTCTCATGTAATCGCGTTTATGTTAAGATGGTCCCTGGTTTATATAGCACCCGGTTTTTGTGGAATGTTGTAGGTGCTATACATCCTTGTGTAGTTAAAACTGATCTGAATTACTCGTCTATATAATATATAGTTGTTATTGTTAAACTAAGCTTTCCAAAACTCTTGAGAAAATGGGTCATTTGTCATTTTGTCAGTTTGTGTTTTACTCATTGGCTTATGCAATAGGAGTGAAGATTTAAACTACTAACTTTGGGGTTGATTGTGCTAATGAAAGTGAACGTTGGGATTGGGGGCCAATGTTTGCTCTTCATCAATACTACTCCTTTCGTCTCAAAATACATATCTTTTTAGGACTATGCACGGGAATTAAGAAGTAGGTTAAGTGTAATGATTATATGTAAAAAATTAGTTAAGTGTAATGATTATACTTTGGTATTAGATTATTTGTTTCAGTTTTTTTCAATTTGTAAGGAGGAGAGTATGGGTGATGTAAAAATTAGAGTAATGATTAGATATAAAAAGTAGTTTAGTGTAATGATTAAATTTAAAAAGACATGTATTTTTGAGATGGAGGGATTAGCATTTAATTTTGGATTTAGGTCATTTGTAGAAGAGTGGATGGTTTCCTGGCCAATGCCCCCATACCATTATTTTTGGAGACCTTGTATTAAAAATCTTGTAGGGAAATTCAAGGTGTGTTTGGCGCTAGATGTAGATTAAGGGGATTAATGAGCTGTAGGTAGATTATAGGAGATGGAGATTATTTTCGTAGATTAATTCGGATGTTGGAGATGGAGATTATGTAGGAGTAAAATCTCGAAAAGGTGTTTGGTAGGTAGGGGATTGTGGTGTATTGTAAGACATGAAAATTACTAAACTGCCCCGAACATAACAACATCATACCCTCGGCCCTCTCCACATGTTCAACTGTGTGCAAGGTAACGGTATTGTGGAGAGGCTGGCGACTGGCGACAGCAGCAGCTGCAGGTGACGACGCTTCCCCGGCGAGAAACCCACTGCCCGCCTGACGAATCCCACTCCCTCCCCCTTCCTACAGCTGTTATCGTAGGTGCGGCGGCCAACTCGCCAACGGAGAGGAGAACAACCAGCTGTAGTCTTCACCGTCGTTTCCCAGGTACGCTTCCGCCGCCGGCGACTGTGTGGTGTATGAATTCGGTGGATATGCATAATTTTTTTGCCAAATTCGACTGGTGCATGTAGTTGGTCATTGAATTTGCACTTGTCCGTTGGGAATTAGGGGGGTAGCCGACACTATTGGGGAACCCTACCTACAAATGGGGCCTTCATCACCGGCGGTGAACAGATGAAATTGGGTCGTCGAAGATGACATAGGGTGTACTGGATTGGTAATCGTCAACAGTTGACGCCCTATTGTGGAAAATGTTGATTGTTGTTGATTGTGTATTGTAGCAACTGGGTGCAAATTCTTGCAGTCGAAATATGTGTGTTGCATTAGAAATTTGTTTTCTTGATTATGTTATTGCAGTGTGTTTGTGGCATTCGAAATTTTAGGCAAAAGAGTAGGAAAATCTTGCAGTCGAAATGAAGGAGTTGTAGGTAGAATATAAGGCATAATTGATGGGTGCAACTGAGTGTTATAGTTGACTGTTGTAGGTGGGTGTTTCTCTGTGTAGAGGGAGTGTGTGAGAGTGAGTGGTTGCGAGTGAGGGTTCAGAAGAGGCATCACCTGGTTGCACGTCTCTATGGTCTTTAGAACCTATTGTCTGTTCGTCCAAAACGTACGGGTAGTGGCGTCAACAGATGCATTTGGTATAGGGTGTTAAGCGAAATATAAAAATCGCCTATCTCTAGAAGTGGGATCTATGGCTTTGTCTGCATGCCTTTCATGAATTGTTGTACCACATGTGGTTTCGTCATCGATGTTGTGCATGAATCTCATGAATTGCTAGTGAACTTGATATCGTCAATGAATGATTAGCCATTGTGATTGTGGTTACTCTGAAGGCGTTACTATCGTTTGTGGATATTGTGGTTGCATTTTGTGTTGCCATGGTTGACGCGTTTCATTCCCCAACAGTAGGAAATTGGCATGATCGGTGTATTGTGATTGTTTGATCTTATATGAATATTGATTTTTGTTGGTATGTTGTTGCCCTATGGAAACGTCAGCTGCCATAGTATTGCATCCATGGCCTCTAGTGGCAAGCCCCCCGCACCCGAGAAGGGAAGGAAGAGCCAGGCTGCTAAGGAACTGAAATTTTTATGGACGCCGACTCTGTTGAAACAGTTCTTGGACCTGCTGATTGGTTATCAACGCAAGTACGGTCGCGATCAAGGGTTCAGCTGGGTTGTCTTAACCACCCAATTCGAGGAACTAACAGGGCAGAAGTGCGGCGGGAACTCACTGAAGAACAAATACGCGACAATGAAGGAGAAGTGGAAGGCTTGGAAAGAGTTGAAGCACGGAGAGACCGGTCTAGGATGGGACTACGAACGAGGGTGTATCGATGCCAGCGAGGAGTGGTGGGAGCGTAAATGTCAGGTAAGCAATCTACCATTGTCTGCACGCTCTTTTCGACTTCATGTAAGCGACAAGTGTTATCGTATATGGCTCCAACGTTTGTAGGAGAAGGAAGACTTCCGAAAGCTAAAGAACAAGTGCATACCTCCGGACCTCGAAGACGCTTGGGACCAGATTTACGGGGGCACCGTAGCGACCGGTCAGCACTGCGTATCCCCCTCTATGGATCCCGTGCAAAGCCCTGTACCGATGTCGGCTACGCCCGATGATGGCAGCTACGTACACCGACCCATTCCCACGGCTGGAGAGGTTGACCTCGGGGCTGATGTTGATAACATTGACGAGTTCGACCTCCGTCGTTTTTCGGACCTCGTCAGAGGTGCTAGCCAGTCGAATCCGGTCCCTCCGGTTCAGCCAGCTCCCACTGTCACCCCGGGATGTAGCACCTTCCCGACTAGGTCGGGGAAGCGTCCGGCTAGCTCGTCCGCAGCTCCGTCTGGTAGGAAACGCAGCGCAAGGAGGTCGTCTGGGTCGGTGATGTTCGATAGGCAGATGGAGTTCGTTGAGAAAACTAGTGCACAAATCCTCAACTATGTATGAGCCGACGACGAGGCTTCTCGTACAGAAGCTAACCGGGAGGTTGAGGTTATGAAGGTCCTCGACCATCTTGTGGTCGAAGGCTTGATAGAGGATGAGAGTCCGTTGCTGATGTTGCACTTTGCCTTGTGTTGGTTGATTGGGCTCTTTAAGGGGATGCAGTTGACTGGAATATCGATTTACTGTTTATGTTTGTGTATGGGTGAACTTTGCATTCTGTTTTCTGTTGAGTTGTAAACATTGCGTGCTTACAATGGTACAGATTATGTTTGTGTGTGAACTTTGCATTCTGTTTTCTGTTGAGTTGTAAACATTGCGTGCTGACAATGGTACAGATTATGTGTGTGGGTGAATTTTGCATTCTGTTTTCCGTTGAGCTGTAAACATTGCGTGCTTACAATGGTACAGATTATTTTTGTGTTTGGGGCAGATGGAATCTCGGTCGGTTACACGTCGGATTAAGAGGAGGCACAAGAGAGCAGTTTTGGCCCAGTGGTTTCTCATTCTACAAGTATTGCGCAAATCAGCGCACTACTTCAAATATGTTCACAAGGTGCCCTGCTACACCTCCGAGTACACGGGGGAGAGGTGGATACAGGACATACTCGCCCATGAGACAGACCTCCGGTGCGTCCAAGTCTTTCGAATGCTGAAACACGTATTCAGATCTCTGTGCTCGACTCTCGAACAGAGGTATGACTTGCACGGATCGAACAACATGAGCGTCATGGAGAAGATGGGGATATTCGTCAACACCATGGCATGGGGGGCATCATTGCGGGACACTTGCGAGCGTTTTCAGCGATCGACGTCGACAATAAGCGAAGCCATAACGGAAGTGCTCGAAGCACTAGTTGGCCGCCACAACGGGTGGAATGGACTAGCGCGCGACGTCATCAAACCCGTCGATCCTCACTTCTCAGAGGTTCCAACACAGATATCTGACGATAGTCGATACAACAGATACTTTCAGGTTGCGAAACGATAGGCCATTTCATGCTGAACTAGCAAGTCCGTTATGACATCTTTTAGCCCTTCCATGCAGGGTTGCATTGGAGCTCTCGATGGGACACACATCGAAGCGTGTATTCCACAGGAGGAGCAGCTACCGTACCGGGGACGCAAGGGAATAACAACGTTCAACGTGCTAGTTGTATGTGACTTCGATCTAAATTTCACGTTCGTTTCGGCCGGTTGGGAAGGTAGTGCCCACGACGCCCGGGTGCTCGAGCACGCCCTGACAACCCCGGGAATGCATTTCCCCCACCCTCCTCCAGGGCGTTATTACTTGTGCGACAAAGGATATCCAGAGAGACCGGGATTCATGATCCCTTACTCGAAGACGAAGTACCACAGGGCTTCATTTCTTCAAGAACCGGCCGACAACGAGAAGGAAGCGTTCAACCAAAGGCACTCATCCTTGTGTGGGGCGGTGGAACGGACGTTCGGTATCTTCAAAAGCATGTGGAAGATCACGAAACCCATGCACAAGTATCCGGTCGGAAAACAGGTGGACATCATCATCGCTTGCATGGCATTGCACAATTTCATCCGACGTTCCGTTGGGAACGACGAGTCAGTCGACTACACAGGGGATGACCAAAATGTGGAGCCCCGGGCCGTTGGTGTCGAGGAAGGTGATGTGGAACCCGACTATGAAAGCGAGGACGAGCTCCTGAACGCTTCGAGCGACGAGGAAGATAATCAGCCAGTGGGGATGCAAGGGCTCCGGGACGAGATCGCCAGACAAATTTGGGCCGACCGGCGTCGCCGGCGGTAGTGCGGAGTGTGACCCTATACCAACGGCTTGTGATGATGGGTATGTGTCCGCCCTTTTGTATGTCGGCGAAGTATGATCGGTGAAGCACTACTTTTGAATGTATGCTTCGCCCCTATTGTATGTATAAAGATGGTAAGCTTCGCCCCTACTTTTGAATGTATGTTCCAAATGTTTTAAACAGGAAAGCATGACGGAAATATATTATCCATGAAGAAGTTATGTTACATGGGATGCGCCAACCTGAGGCCAACAGTTGGTTAAGCCACTACCGGGCGTTCAAAAAGTCGCACGAGCGACGAGGCCTTACTTCAGCAAAAACCCACTACACCCGCCCTACGATCACCCAAAAACAAACCGAGTAGCGGGGTCCACAGGCTTCTACACTTCCGTGGACTATCAGACGTTATAACAGTATCTAATTACAGTCACGAGTTCTACGTACACGCTGTCTACATAGACAGAAAAGATCTTTTGAAACGGTCGATGCTTCCTACCTGTTCACCATGGCAGCAACTGCGACAACTGTCATTGCGAGGAACATCCACTTGGTAGCGTCCTCCCAAGCCCTGGAAGCCACCAGGTCATCCCATAGTGTGCAGGCATGGGACGAGAGGCTAGCCAAACGGTCCGCCATCTCGTCGTTCAGCGCGTTAACCCGGTCTAGCTCCTCCGCCTTTCTCTGTACCTCAGCCTCGGCTGCAAACAACCGAGCAGTGAGCTCCATGGCGATCTCCTCGAGCTGTTGGATCCTGGGATCCTCGGGAGGAGGTGGAATGACCTGAGGGATCTCCTGTAGGGGTTGGCGGTTCTCTTAGTCAGCTCCCCTAACAGCATAGCTGGCCCCGTCGTCGTCTTGCATCTCCTGGATTGGTAAGAAACTCAGATGAGGGTGGAGGACATATGACTTAATATACGACCATAAACTCCGGTTTTCAAAGTTGTACAGGTTAGGAACATACCTGCTCCCACCAGGGAGGAATCCTATCCTCACCCCCAAGCCAGGGGTACTTCTCCGGGCAACCGCTGGGCCAGCTACCTGAGGAAGACATGGTCGTAACTGCAGCTACAAACATGAATGAAGTGGTTAGTTAGTACATTTGTCAATTACAATTCCGTATCTAATATTCCCACCATAATGTGCTTACACAAACTATCACTATTGTTTATTTGCTTATCAAATGTATAAGGATTTGTCTAGTAGCATTCAATCAGGCGCAAAATTCAAAACATTAAACATTGTGGAACAACAGCACAACAACTTGTACACACCTTATTGGATCCACATTGCCATATGCAACCACACAAGCATGAGGATAGTAAATGAAGAAACCATAGCAACTTCAAAAATAAGATTCCATAGCAGCCAGGTATGCTGGATCCATGGATAAGCAGTACACACATTCTGCAGAGCATTGGCTTACATGCATGGAAATATAGGAGTATGACAGAGGGATATAAAACCACAAAAATATGGTGCTATACAGGAACTGTATAGTTGTTCATGTCCAACTCCTGCTCATTCATTGACTTACTCACACTTCCTAACATTGTTGTAGTATATTTGAACTAGAAATTGAGTTATTATTTATACATAGTACATGTGCACCCAAATACAGCTACATCTCAGCAATTTCATCATTTCAAAGAGTATAAATTGGGATATAGTGTCATACATGCCATTGCTGTAACCTGTATAGTATAGCAATGGAAAAGATGATGGTAGGCACAACAATCCAAAGGCTAACACAACTCCACATTTGAATACAACTTCTAGAAAGAGGACCATTAGCACAACCCCGGACCACCCCATGGATGTACCTCTTAACTGTGTACCCTAAAATGCACATATCTTTTTCAACGCCTTTAATGTTCTACATAGCCCTTATTAACACCCCAATTCCAGTAGCCAGACAGCAACCATCGCTAACTGGAGGTCCTAAAAGTGGGAACTAGTTTACCCTTGTGGCTGATTTCTTAATTTTGTATGACATCTCCAAGTGCACTAGGACACGATCCACACCAATCTCTGTGATGGGTGTAAGGATTCATATGCCGAGAAAATTGGTTTCTCTTTGAACCTATTCCTTTCCCCTTTTAGTCGACTACAGGAAATAGATTTCAATTTTTTAGGGTGAGAATCATCACAAAATGTAAATGCAGAGGACGACTCGAACAAAGCAACTCAACTCACACAATCGACTCACAGACGGAAAAGAAGATGAAATACGCATAAAAAAATAACACCGTCGGCACTGCACAATCGACTCACACACTCACACACTGCCGTCCTCCGCCGCAGTGGCCGGAGGAGGCCCCCCATTGTCGGCCGGACGAGGGGGTCTACTGATTCCAGCGTGTGGGTGCCCAGATCGGGCACACCTTCGGGCTGAGAAGCCCGTACTAGACGCCGGGGTGTCCCTCGGCCACGCCGGCTAGAGATCCCCCACCCCCCGTCGCCGTTATGAGAGAACAGACCGAGATCGGAGGAGCTTACCTCGTTATCGTCGACGTTGAGTTTGTTCGTCCCTTCTCCGTCCTTGGCGGCTCGCTCACTTCCGAATGTGGGATTGGGGATGTTGATTAGGGCAGGGGCAATTATGGGGTTGTAGATGTTGAAAGATCAAACAATCTCCACAATCTCCCCGGGTGTAGATTCCGAAATGATCTCCCACAATCCCCTTAATCTCCATCTCCCCATCTCGCTCCATCTCCCTACCGAACGCAGCAGATGGAGATTCTTTTCCCCCTTAATCTCCTACAATCCCCCAAAAGCTGGCTCCATCTCCCAACCGAACACACCCTCAATCCTCTAGTCCAATAAGTTGCATTATCAATTAAAAGTTCAGATTTGTTAGGGTCAGTTGGACAAATAAATCATCAAAAATTTTAATTTTATGGGATAAAATAGAATTTTTATAAATATTGTGTACAACAATAATGTTAGTTTAATATGCAGAGTTTATGAGTCAATATACACACACTCTTGCTTGGATCTAGCCAGGATAGTATTTTCAATTGACTCACACAGTCACACTCTTCCACATGTATATATAGCGGTTTTGCTATTGGCACGGCGAAATTTCGCAATCCGCACGGTGCCGACCTCAAAAATCGGCAATGATGATCTGCCGATCTAGGATCTCCAAGTAGGCAAAGCTGCCGACCTGATCCCGTGTGTGATTTTGCACTCAGCAAATGGCTGCCAACCAGTGCAGGTCTACCGACTTCGAAACTCGGTAACGAAACCGTGCGAATGGCGATAAAATTACCGTGCAAATAACAGCCTCCATATATAGCTATCCTCTCATATTCTAAATTAGATCATCTATATCCTATCTAAAAAGGCAAGACCTTGCTTATTTCCCTCTAACTCTTTTTATATCAATCGATGTGATTTAGATGGCAAAACATAGAAAGAGCAGAGAAAGTGATTTATTAATATTTTGTGATTTTGACATGATAAACTGTGTATATCGATATTTTTATAAATAAATTGATTTTAGCCCTTAAATGTTACACACTTTTAGAAACTTCAACAAAAAATTTATAGCTTTTAAAATTGAGCCGCTACAATGCAACTTTTGTAAGGGTGTTGTTAGATATACCGTAAATTCACGTTCAATTAGACGTGGTATAATTTTTAATTAATCCTATTTCTAATCATCTCTAGAAAGATAATTACTCCACTTTCAAACCAACGTTGTTTACGTCCAATGTGATGTTATTACACAAAGAGACGTATATTTTGCGGTGTATATAATTTTCGTAGAGTTGCGGTGCTCTAAATAGGCCTTTTGGATTGTAATTTGGCAACGAAATTTCTCATTTATGGGCCCTACGTCGCAAAAATTCTGTCCTGGCCTCTCGCGACGCGACTTGTAGCGAGTGGCTACCACGTGCCTCCGTCGCAACCGAGGCGAACCTCCCTCCCAACCAAACCCTATAAAATTTCAGGCGGTGGCGTTCCTTCGTCACTTCTCCTCCTCCTCCACTTCAAAACCCTAAAATTGAAAATCCCAATTGAATTGCACTTCAGTTTCTCCAACCTTTTCTGGAAATTTGTCACCATATTGGAAGCTCCAGAGCAGCTCTAGGAGGAGGCGGATATAGAGATGTCGGACAAGTTCTCCCCCGCGCTTCGGATTAGCGATCTCAACGATTTCATTACTCCCTCCCAAGCTTGCATTGTTTCTCTCAAGGGCCTCAAATCCAATTCCAACAACCTTGATTCCCCTCAGGTCCTCTCTCGTTCCCCTTATTTTTGCTTTTCCTGTTGGTTGTTTCGTCCGATGACGCAGACGCCTGTTCTAATGGTTTATCATTGATCGCGCAATTATTTCCTCTGTGTTGAAGCTTACGTTTTGATGAAAGTTAAGTAGCTGTTAATTCATTTCTAGGAATCCCTTGAATTTCGTTAAGAAATTTGACTCCATAGACGGAGAAATTTGATGCTCCAGCTAATTTTCATTATAGACAGTTTTGGTTGTTTAATTTTTAGTATTTGAGGTTGATGAGGGCTGATTGATGTTTTGCAATGAGGCAATCATTAGGTTGTATATAGTTTAAATGAGCATTTGATTGCACATGATTCAAGATTAGGCATGGATTCCATAGTGCAGCAGCTCTCTGATGTCTTGCTATATTACTTGCTTGTCGACGTCGGTGCTTGTAGATAGTTGAGCCTTCAGGAGAAGTTCTTAAGTACAAATCTTTAGTTACTGTGTTCTTCTGAATCCTTATGCTTATGCTATATCATGAGCTCATGTACTTCATACTGTTTCACTTAGAGAGTTCTTCTGAATCCTTATGCTTATGCTATATCATAAACTAATGTTCTTCGTACTGTTTCACTTTTTCAAAAAAGAAAAATCTCACAAATTTTCATTAATTTTACGGCATTTTCAGGGACAAATACCCAAGGTTGTGCCTGTTATTAAACCATTGAATACTGACCCTGTTAAGATTTCTCTCAAGGATTGCTTAGCTTGCAGGTATCTCCCTCCCTCCACCAACCAAATACTGAAATGTTCCTGACATTGTCTGCCATTTAGCCTCTTAGTAGACATGAATATTTGTCTCTCCTCCATTTAAATTTTCTTTTTCCTGAAGCTGTTACCATATTCTTGCTTTATACATTTATACCCTTCTGGTACATATGAATGGTAATTACGTGATGGATCTAGGAAACATGTTCCCTCATTCCACATATTCAAATTCATGAAAATGTGAAACTTTAAGTAATTTTCTTTCTTGACTTGAAATATTTTCAATCTTCCAAACAAATCTGGTAACATATAAAAAGATATTTTTGTTCTCTTTCTCATCGACGGTTCCTCTTTTAAAGAGGTCTAAGGTTCTTGAGTTAAACCTTGAACATATTGTTTTTGTGCTGATTCAGTGGATGTATAACATCAGCAGAGACCATAATGCTGGAGAAGCAAAGTGTGGATGAATTTCTTGCTAATATTGGTAAAGGAAGGCCTGTTATTGTCTCTATTTCCCCACAATCTAGGGCATCATTGGCAGCACACTTCAGCCTTTCTCCACTTCAGGTATGCATATCTTGCTTTACAACAATTGAAATATTTCACAGATTCATTCAACTCTTAAGGAATAAATGTAGCACTCCAGTACTACCGAATTTCAGACCTTCCATTAATTTTACCGGATCCAAAATTTGGTGTTATTTATTATTAGCAAGAATAGAATAAGTGATTTGTTTTGTATTATATTCCAGCTATTTTACTTGGCTACATTATCAAATATTTCAAAGAGTAAAATGATTAAATTTCCCCATCATAATTTGACCTCGCTTGTATAGCTTATTTTCAAAGCATAGTACTGCTGTGCATTATTAAAAAAAATTATATCAGCTTCCTTGATGTTATTAGAATGTGTGTCCTTATTTTGCCTGCATTGAGCTTGGAACACGTACTAGAATGTGCTGCTTAATATTTTGAGAGACGTGCCCCATGGCATTGTAGCTTATTTTCATAGCACAGTATTGCTTTTCATGTGCTTTCTTTTGATAATGCTTGCTACACTCTTCTTTTAGGTTTTGAGAAAGCTGACAACATTTTTCAAGTCTGTGGGAGTAAAAGCTATTTTTGATACGAGCTGTAGCAGGGATCTTTCACTCATAGAGGCATGCAATGAATTTATTTCACGGTACAAGCAAAGCCAATTAATTCATGAAGATCAAAGTAAAACATCCATCCCCATGATTTCATCTTCATGTCCAGGTATACAAATCAGTCAATTTGGTTATTATATTTTAGCACTTTGCATCCTGTTTTGAGTATGAAACACCACCTGTGTTCTTCATATTTAGTGAATTACTTTTCTACTGGCTGGCCAGATTGTTACGAGTGTGTTTGGTAAGACGTGGGAATAATGGGAAATGTGCTAATAAGTTAGTGTTAGTATGGCCTTAATAAAGTGGTGTTAGTATGGCCTTAATATGCAGGGTAGCTTATCCTTTCTAGTTTTCGCACCCTTTTTTTGTTCATTTGGTTGAGGATTCAAAAAACACCTTTGTCTATCTGCTACCTCCTTGTTTCAGGTTGGATATGTTATGCTGAAAAAACACTTGGATCATATGTTCTACCTTATATTTCCTCGGTGAAGAGTCCTCAGCAAACAATTGGATCTATTATTAAGCACCATATTTACCAGAAAATGGGGCTTAGGTAAGTTTAAGAGAATAATATCCTTGCATATAATCTCATTTAGCTTTTCTACACTCACCTAATACTGTTTTGGTGGTTATGGTACTTTTCAGACCAGATGAGGTGTATCATGTGACCGTGATGCCCTGTTATGATAAGAAGCTTGAAGCTTCCAGGGATGACTTTGTGTTTGAAATGGATTATCAGGATGAAAACCATAAGAACTCTGGTCTAAAGGTTACAGAAGTAGATTCAGTTTTGACTTCTGGAGAGGTTTTGGAACTTATGAAGGTGCTTACAGTCAATACCAATTTTAATTGTTTATCTTGGTTTCTTTGGTACCTAATTGCTAATTTGGTGGTTTTTACTGATTCTTTTGCAGTCAAAATCAGTGGATTTCTCTGCATTGGAAGAATCTCCTCTTGATAAATTGTAAGAAGTCTGTTGCCTCTGATAATTCATCGGCTGAATATAAGTTTACTGACCATTTATAGTTTTATACCCTTTTGTAATCTACCAGGCTTACAAATGTTAGTGATGATGGATATCTTTATGGGGTTAATGGAAGCTCTGGAGGCTATGCAGAGACAATCTTTAGGTATGCTGCAAAAGAGCTGTTTGGCAGAGAAATCGAAGGGCCTCTAGAATTTACGACATTAAGGAATTCTGATTTCCGTGAAATCTGTCTTGAGGTACGATTTCTTCTAAATAGTTAAAATCCTGATTGTATTTTTTTGAACTAGATCCCTAACCCAGTATTGAAGACAACATTTACTGAACTAGACATTGTATAGCCTTAGTTATACTTGTGTGAAAATTGAGTAGCATATTGATATTTTGTCAATATTTTTTTGAGAGAATTGCCAATTTGCCAGAGGTGGTGTTTCGTTTTTGTCTTCACCAAGGGAAGGGCCTGATTGTAACTATGAGTCTGCTTCGAATCTTCTTTTTATTGCAGATAGAAGGAAAAGTTGTCCTAAAATTCGCACTTTGTTATGGCTTTCGGAACCTGCAGAATGTTGTACGAAAGATCAAAACTGGGAAATGTGACTACCACTTTTTGGAGATCATGGCATGCCCCTCAGGTTGTTCGCTCGTCATTTATCATTGATTATACTATACCTGCCGTTCTCATGAATTAAGTATCTTGTCAGAGTTATCTGTTGGACTAATCTGTCAGTTGGCAGGATGCTTAAACGGTGGTGGTCAAATAAAGCCAAAACCAGGGCAATCAGCGAAAGACTTGATCCAGTCTTTGGAAAGTATTTACATGGATAACGTAAGTATCTAGATTTTAGTCAGTGAAAGGGAGTGATATGAAATTTCAAAAAACAGATACTATTTCATATTTTCATCTTCTCTGTGCTGCTTGAAATGTCTGGCTTCTGTGAGCACGGGTTCTATAAACTTCTCAAAGTCATTCACATGTTTCAGTTTCACCCTATGGCTAGTGATAATTGATGGTCAAAATGTGTGTTTGCTGTTTTCAGGTCATGGTGGCTGATCCATTTCATAATCCCGTTGTGAAGGGCATTTATGATGAATGGCTTGTGGAACCTGGTTCGGAGAGCGCTAAGAAATACATACACACACAATACCACCCCGTGGTGAAAAGCATAACCGCTCAGCTGAACAACTGGTGAACCAAATCTCCTTTGAAGATTCATTACAGTTCTGCAGTCGTTCTGATCACACGCGGTCTTAGTTTTCGCCTTCATGGAGGAGTGCAGTTTTTGCTGAGCAGCAGCGTACACATTTTTCATGATTTTCATGTTGCTGAGAATGTATATATTCAGTCAGCCAGCCAGCCTGGTTTTCTTTTGGGGGTGGGATTGAGATGTTAGTATGTATTCTATCTGTTTATGGTTTTACATCTGCATTTGCTTATTTAATGTAACATTATAATGCTAACCCACATGCATTCCATGTAAAACACGTCTTGTTTTTGTCACCAAATGATGGGTTTCCTCGTCATAAAAAAAAAAAGAAAAAAAAGGAAGTTTTTATCTTCATTTCCGAATCCACAATGTGACATCTTTAGTAAATACGAAGTATTAAAATTTATAGGATTTGATGGAGCTCTTTCTTGTGGTTGAAGGTTGGATTGATGTAAAGAGTTGAATTGTGTTTATCGGACACACTTTAAAAAAATTAATATTTTATATAGATTTTAGCTTTTAAAAAGCGTGATAAAAAGTCAAAGACTAATCAATAGGATTTCCCGAAAGGATTTTTTTAGGGGCTTGGACCATCTCTAACAACTTTATTAAAATTTCTGAAAAATGGAGAGATAATATATATATTTTTTTCAAATTATTTTTGTTTTAACTTCAATCGTTTCTCTATTTTAAAGATTTGAAAAATCATTTAGTTTTAAAAAATATTGCAGATTTAAGAAAGTCTATTTTTTAATTATTTCTCTATTTTGAAAAATGTGAGGGAATTTATTAAATAAAAGATGTCATAAAATTCTAAAAAATGGAGAATATTTTGGAGATGCTCTTAATAAGTTTGGTGGATGGTAATTTGATATAAGGGGCTACTATTGACACGATAAAAATTTTGTATAACACACCGTTCGGCCACGGTTTCAAAAACCTTATAGATATTTTCCAAAATAAAATAAATAAAATGGTTTTTTTCAAAAGTACTAGTAGTACAACTTCCCAAACCGTGGGGAATTTTTATTTTTTTGCAATCTTTACACCTTATCTAACCGGTGATCGAAGAGGAAAACAATTTGATATGTAAAACCGTAGCCAAAGCCAGGTTCATTTCCCACGGTTTTCAAAACCGTGGCAACAGTCAACTACGGGGTTTGATGTATGAAAAAGGAAAAATCGATCTAAACCGATGCACGTATGAAAACCCGTCAAATAGAGAAGTTGAGCACTCAGCGACATTCGTCGATGGTGAAGTTAGATAATACCCATCAATGGAGGAGTTGAGGTTTGGTAAAGCCTCCATTTTTCCTTCTTCAATTCAATGGGAATTTCTCAAATCCTCACTCGCCTGTCAAGATTACCTCACAACCCTATCTGTCTGATTGATATTTACCTCGTCCGCCCAACAGTTCTTTCAAAATCTCGCACTGAAAATCCGTTAGGGTTTTCTCCCAATGGCTGGCGACGCCATCCTTTTCAATTGGGGGCTCCTAACCCTAGATTGCGCAGGTCAGTTCATAGCAGCTCGGCTGAGGAGGAAAAGCCACCGGCTTTAACCGATCAAAGCACCGAAAGGGCTCGAGAAGTTTGCAAGTTACTGTCATCCTACCCTAAAAGTTGGGAGATTGAAACGGTTCTTGGGAGCCCCGGAGCTAAATTGGAAGTCTCAGCTTCACTGGTTTTAGAGGTTCTGAGGCTGCTAAACAATGCCGGTAACTTGGCACTTGGTTTCTTTCGATGGGCGGAGAAGCAAATAGGGTTTGAATACACAACTGAAAGCTACAACGCATTGATCGATTCCTTGGGGAAAACCAGACAATTTGATATGATTTGGGGTCTTGTTGAGTCCATGAGAGAGAAAGGGCTGTTGACCAAAGACACGTTTATGATCATCATAAGAAGGTATGCAAAAGCGAAGAAGATGTCTGAGGTTGTGATGACATTTGATGACATGGAGCTGTTTGGATTTAAGCCAGATTTGTCGGATTTTAACAGATTCCTCAACACTCTGAGCTACTGTGGTCAAATCAAGATTGCCCACCACCTGTTCGATGAAATGAAAAAGAGAAGGTTTTCTGCTGATCAGAAAACCTACGCTATACTGCTAGAAGGGTGGGGCCAGGTGGGGGACTTAGCGATGCTGGAAGCTGTTTATGGGGAGATGAAGAATGAAGGGTTTGAGCCCGATGCAGTCACTTATGGGATCATCGTAAATGCGTATTGTAAGGCAGGACGAGTGGATGAAGCGATTCAAGTATTTCACAGAATGCACGACCCAACTCCTCGTATATACTGTACTTTGATCAATGCCTTAGGTTCACAGGGGAGAATAGTGGAAGCTCTCAATTTCTTCAAGATGTCCAGAGCTAATTTTGATGCTCCTGAAGCGCACACGTACAACGCAGTCGTCAGATCATACTGCTTGGCATTGAGGTTTGATGATGCCTACTGGGTAGTTGATGAGATGAGGAAACTGGGTATTGGTCCTAATTCTAGGACGTTTGATATAATCCTTCATCATCTTGTGAAAGCTCGAAGAACGAAGGAAGCTCACTCATTCTTTCAGAGGATAATGGACAATGAGCAAGACACTGGGCTGTGTGCAGCAAGCACATATGAGATTGTAATGAGGATGTTATCCAACCAGGGCAAGCCGGAGAAAGCAGTTGAGGTGTGGGATCGAATGAAGGCCAATGGGATTCTCCCCAATGCCCAGATGTTCTCCATGTTAATCTGCAGCTTGTGCCGCGAAAGGAAGCTGGCTGAAGCCTGTAAATACTTTGAAGACATGCTTGAGATGGGGATTGATCCACCACACCAACTGTTTCAAACTCTCAGGGATTATCTTCTGGGCTATGGGATGAAGGATGTTGCTTTCCGATTTTCTCGCAGGCTTCAACAGATCAGGAAAGCTCGACTATTCAGTTGAAATTCAGTAAGCTAACGATTTTCATGATACTGCTGAGCAAACACTGAAACTTGGATGCAATTTGAAATTTATAGCAATGCAACTTATAATTGTGAGTTTTATTGGGGATTTTCTTCAATTGTAGATCATGTTGCTGCAATCCATCAGGATCCACTCACATTTTATCTCCAATAAAGCAATTGCTTGATTATGGGCCACACTTGAGAGAGGAAACAGAAAGAGGGTAAGGGTAAGTGTTGGCGTAATAGAAAGACACGGAATCCCCAGAGCGAAGAAGCGCTCCGTCGTTGACAAGGCATTCGTTGTACTTGACTCGCCTGAAAATCTTGGGATTGATCATAGTCGTGGAGCTGAACCAGCCGCAGCTGAGGCGAATGTTAGAGATGCCGCAGCCTGTCGTGCACACGTTCAAGATCTCAACGATGTAGGTTGGGATTCCGCTAGGGATTGGCTTGCCTGGACCTTGGTTTATTATTATGTTGTCGAAACATGAATGCTGCCCAACTCTGTCCATGTCTTTATCATGATCTGCTCAGGCAATGTTCACAAATTCAGTCCTGTCAATATATGAAGTTTGGAAGCTGACCCAGTTAATGAAGGTTTTATACTTTTTTTATACCATTGGAGAGTAACAGCTTGCGAGTGAAGGAAGTGGTGTTGCCAAGATTGGAGAGTGTTTCAGGCTTGATGCCTTTGTCATTTCTTGCTGAATCTGATATGGTAAACAGCTCTGCAAACACAATAGAATCCATGAATGTATTATGGGTTGAGCTGGCACTGGCAAGATCCAACTCGATTACTCGAACATGAAAACCCGACCCAACCCGAATGACCCGAAACCCGAAATTTTATCATACCCGAAACAGAATCGACCTAAATCATACTCAAACTTGAAAACTACCTGTCCCGAAACAGCAAAAACCAAGATTACAGAAACTCGAAGCCTAGCACACTTGAATATAAAAAGCTCAACTTACTAACATTCGAAATGTCCGAAACCCTAAGTATATGAAATCCAAAATGGTCGAAGTTTGAAGCAACTACAACTCGAATCAACCTCTAATTTTGATGTTATATAAAATGACTAAACCCGAATCAAACACAACCATATTCACTCGATTGTCACATCTATTTTGTGTCATAAAAAAATGATAAAAAGAACCAGGGAAAATGATAGGTTTTGTAAACGACCTGAGAGAGCAACCAGAGAGACCAAGGCCAAGATCAAGGAAGTTTTATGGCAATGGATGCTTCTAGAAACACCACCTCGAAATCCCATTATGATTTTAATCTCCTAGGAAAAAAAAGGGTTACACCAAGTGTATGTAAATTGTAAGTCTATTTTGATTATGGAAGTGTAAGATGTGTAGTGTAAAGGTCTGAAATTGATCTTATTCAAAGCATTTTTGTTGTTGTTGTTGTTGTTGGCCTTGTGGTTAGAAAAAAAATGGATGCATTTGATTACTTTAGTTTAGAAGATCCAAATATTTAGGAGATGAAAAAGAAAAGTTCCTTCTCTCCACATTCATATTACCAAGTTAACTATATATATAGAAATAGAAGATCATCTAGGAATTATTTTTGGACGTAGTTGGTAAGATATTCGTCATATTGTTGATATTCGTCATATTGTTAACACCACCATGCTTGTGTGCTAAGCTACTAGTAAAGCTAGCAAATCTGGACCTGATCCGACTCACCCGAACAAAGACTCGACCGAACCCGAAAATCTAGTTACATGCACAACTAGAACCCAAACCTGTCTCATTTTGACCCAATGTCCGAATGAACACGAAGAAGACAAACCCGACCAGGCTCATACCCTACATCCCTACCCATCTTTGACCTGAGCCGAACAAAACCCGACTTATTTACTTTAATTTTCTCATTTTCAAACACACCAATAAAAATCTAAAAGATCGTTTATTTACACTCAATCCCACATCATTTTTTTAACATCTTGTTTATCCTTTTTTTAAGTTACCTTATTAGGACAACAATTTAAACTAGGGTAACTTCATATAACAAGACCGATACCAAGAGATACCATATTACACGTACTTTATAGTGCCTGATTATCTTGAGCAATGAAGTTTACAGTAAAATGAACTGATTATTACTCACACCTAACAGAGGAAACAGAAAGATGGTAAGCGTAAACGTTGGCGTACTGGAATAACACGCTCTCCCCGGAGCGAAGAACCCCTCCGTCATTGACGAGGCAATCGTTGTACACGATTCGCCTGAATACGTTGGGATCGATGGGTGTCACGGAACTGAACGCGCCACAGCTGACGTGGATGTTAGAGATGCTGCAGCCTGCTGTGCACACGTTTGCGATCTCAACGATGAAGGACGGGAGTCCGGTTGGGGTTGGCCTTGTTGGGACTTGCTTTACTGATATGCTGTCCTTTGAGCATGTAGATTGCCCCACTCTATTCATGGCTTCGCCGTCGTCTGCTCAAACGAGTGTTTACAAATTCAGTATGTTATGTTGGGCAATTATTCGCAACCCAGCACATAGCAGTTCCTGCTATTTTTTGCAACCATCCCAAAAGTTGAGGTTAGGGAGTGAAGGAAAGTTTTATACCGTTGGAGAGTAATAGCTTGCGAGTGAAGGAAGTGGTGTTGCCAAGATCGGAGAGCAGTTCACGTTTGATGCCTTCGTCATTGCTAGCTGAATCTGATATCACAACCGAACCTGCTGCTGAAAATCATACCGATAAGTTATAACATACTAAAAAGGCATACGAAAGACAAAACAAATGTAATCCAAATAGGTGATGTATTATGCAGTCCGAATCATTGTCCCAAATCATGTTTCGAAAATACCGAAAAAGAGGGGAAATGGTTGAGAGAGAGGGACCTAAGAGAGCAAGCGGAGAGACCACAGCGAATAATCCTAACAAGACCAAGGAAGCTTTATGGAAACCCATCACCACTATGAGTTTAATCTTTATCACTAAAAAGTTGGAAGTGTAAGAAGAGAGTGGAGAGAGTTCACCAGAAGTATGCAGTGACATGGCAGTACAAAGCCCTCAATATATATACAAGTGTTCGCGAGACACAAAGCGAATTGATGGGAATCGAAACAGAAAGGAAACGGATTTCCGAATTAATGAAAACAATAGTTGTGCAGGAACATGATCCTCTTTTCTTTGGGTCCAAATCCACTGTACATTATAATTTATGTATGTATGCATAGGATTTTTTTTTTAAAAAAAAAAGTCACTGGTGTATGTAAATTGCAATTTACCATGTATGCAGGGTCTGAAGTTGATCTTGTCCAAAGCATTTGCAGTGTCAAAGCATTAGGAGTGGGAAGCTTGGGAGCCTAAAACACAAGCAAACGATCAGTTAACAATTTCACATCCAGATGACAAATTTCCGTCCTTTCTATGGTTTGAAAGAAATGGTTGCATTTGATAACTGTAGAAGATTTAGCTTTTCAGGAGATCAAATATATGATTGTCTTTTTATTAGATACATCTAATAAGCCTAATTCATCATACATATGGATACATGATTTGAAATTAAAGTTTTTCAATTCAATGGGATAATACTCTCATGTTTGATCAACTCAACAGGGTGGGTGGCAAAGCGAATAAGGCATTTATCTCTTGATGCCATTCATCTCGATTTTGATTCCCGCTAACCAACCGAATAAGGAAGAGTATATGAAGATTCTATTAATTCTACCCATAGAGTTAACTTTACCAAAAATGCATCAATGACAAAGAGGGTAGTTCTAATTAGGTCGTGACCAATCAGAAATTTTACATGGATTATACATATCTTACAACTTTACAATGTCATCAGATATAAACAAAAAAGTGAAAATTGTTCAAGTTTATTAAATTTTTATCTCAAGCTGAACCTGAATCAACAGCAAAAAAACCTCTAATCCTACAGGCAATATCATAAAAATAGAGGGCTTAGTCAGTGGGTGAATGTGTAATATCAGTGGCAGTTCCATCACCTTGGGGTATGTTTCTGACTTCTTCAAGGACTCTTTTGAGTTCCCTGCGCGCATAATCAGAGCGCTCCTTCGCCATGGATGATTCTGCAAGGACACTCGAGGTTAGATCATGGAATTCTGTAAGCCATCTGTTATCGTTACAATGAGTACTCTGACTGTCGTACTGAATTTGTCGCCATCGTCTGGGGAAGTATGTATCTGGAAGTTGAAAGTAGTTCTTTGCAATGAGGACTCTGATGGCGTGCCTGCATAAGATTCCCGAAGAATCAAATTCCTTGCAAGAGCAATGGATTTGCTCCCCCTCTGGTACCCATACGACAAGGCGCTCCCCATCGGTCTTCTTGAAGTGTTGCACAAGACAAGAACCATTAGGCATGTCTGAGGTGGCATACTGCATTGCCAATGCAACTTCATGCTGGAATGCATTGAATGCGAACGGAGTGAGAACATTCCGAGCTTGCTCCTCTATAGGAATACATGTCCTGATAGGCATGTACAGCATTTCCTGATGCCCATGCTTCCGAAGAGAGGCATCATGAGACATCTGCATTGACAAGAATGCAATTTTAAGCATGACATTATACAAACAAGTCGTGAGACTTGAAACTTGAATCTTAATGTGCACACACCGACGATGCCCAGCCTACCTGCTCAAAAAAGCTGCGTAGACACATTTGTCGACTCAATATTACTCTTAAGAATGTATCTACAGACTTCAGGTATAAATTTGTAGCCATTCTTGCAAGGAAGTACCCTCTCGTATAGGCAGGCGCCCAGGTCACCCTGAATGAAAACAACAAGGCCACATGCTTATCCGACACAAGTCCAAATTGAGCAACCATCTGATTCCACTGATACTCGAATTCTTCAGTATTTTCTATGTTAACTAAAGCATCAAAAGTTGATCTGAATTCGGAATAGCTTGGTCCAAGCGAATGAGAAAACCAACTAGTTAGGTTTGGGAGAATTGTCCACACAGGAACAACGTGCTTGGTATTTGGTAGTTCACACCTCACAACATCTCTAAGCCCCGGATCAAGGTTTGTTAAGATTGTTTGCGGGTGCTTCCCATTCATAAACCGAAGAAAAGCCTGTACAATGAAGATAAAAAGTGAGTTACAAATCAATAGAAATTAAAATTCAGAATCATCATTTAAAAATTTTGGTTAACAGACCTGCAAAGCCCACGCGAAAGAGCGGGTCATTTCATCCTGCAGCAAAGCACAGGCGAAAAGGATGAACTTGCCATTGTTATCAATGCCAAGCAATGCACCCAATACCATGCCATACGTGACTGACCGATAAGAAGTCTCAAAATAAAGCACATCAGTAAAAATGGAGTCTGAAGGCATAGAGTTGGGACACAACCAGGCAATGCTCTCCACTTTGTCATTATCATCCACAACATAATCATAAACAAAGTCCTCATTCACTTCTTTCACAGCCTTGCAGGCCTCCACAAGCTCAATCATATCATTCTCTCTCTTTTCTGCAAGTACCGATTTGTTCTCTTGAACAACCTTCTTCCGGTTCTGAATAAAGTTCCTCACATCCCTCTGCAAAAACGGCAGCTGCCCTCCATGTACCCCTTTCTCCAGCTCCAGGACCTTAACTATCCGATGTATGGGAAACCCCGCCTTCGAGAGCAACAGAATGCGCTCCTGATCGGCCTCTTGGATCTTCCGGTACGCAGGAAGAAGCCGAACCTGATCATCCTCCAAGAGCTCATGGTTATGGATGTTGCTAAACTGCACTACACACCACTGAGAGACCCCGTCCACAAGCTCTTTTGACAAGTACATTTTAGCATCACATCCACACCTCACAGACTTCCTATCCCTGTGATTTTCGACACTCGATTTCTTCCTAGGCGGAGCAAACCCCGAACGGTAGCACACAAAGTCCCTCTTGTAAACCCCCAATTGGGGGCTCAACCTGGAACGCTCCTTCCTAATGGAAAATCCATTCTTTCTGGCAAAATTGCCATAATATTCGAAAGCATCGTCATCGGTTTTGAATATCATTCCAACGTATGGGGAGACGATGTCATCGGGAGAACCATCGTTCATAACAGATTGAGAAGGCGAGAAATCATCTTCTGAGACCCCTTCGTGTGTAACGTAACACTTCCAGTCCCCGCAGGGGCATTGCTGCCGCCGGAGCCATAGATTTTTAGACAGCGAAGCTGCCATTGTTAACGAAGATTCGTAAATAGCAATTCAGAGGGTTTATCAACCCCAAATCATCCCCATCCAATTGGAGCTGTTAGCAACAGTTTTTGAGAAAGCAGGTCATAAATTTGGAAGATTCAGAACCGGAAATCATTCAGTTGGAGGAAGAATCAACGAAATTAAAGCAAAAAGGAAACGAGTGGGTTTCAATTTCGAATTCGATCAACAAGCAGTTTGATTAAGAATCAAAACCCTAATTGGTAGAATACAAAAATTGAGGAATAAGCTCATAAATTTGGTAAGTGATGAGTGATGAAGAAGGATAAATGCAGAAAGGGAAGATAGAAGCAGCAAGAGAAAGAGGTTGAATCGTTGAACATACCATCACCATTCACCATGAGAGGGAACTCGGAGGATGGCTGGCAGCTGTGCGCAAAAATTACTCATTTAGGTATAAATAAACATTAAAAAATATTTTTAGGTTCTATACCTTATATTGATATGATTATAAAATTTTATTACGAAAATTCATGTTTTAAAAATATAGATAATTAAAATATCGATTCTTTTAGAAAATATTTTGTTTTATTTTTTAAAACATGATTTTTCATAATAAAATTTTATAAACGTATTAATATAAGGGTATAGAATCTAAAAAAAAAAATTAATTTTTTTTCAATGTTTATTTATACCCGATATAATTTTGTGTTGTACCGAAGAGAGTACCGGAGTGGAGCAGGAGATCCGACCTGCTATAAACTTATAAAAGGTCTTATGCAAAAGCGGGAAGTATAATCACTCAATTTACGGCACAGTATAATCACTCAATTCCTCTATACCCCAAAGTATAATCACTCAATTCCTCTATACCCCAAAGTATAATCACTCAATTCCTCTATACCCCAAAGTATGATGGGAGTTCCTTCTCTGCGCCGTAATTTGGTCTTATATTATGTAATGTGCTTTATCATCTCATCGAGTTGGTTTTAGTGTTACTGGTTGCAAAAACTATAGTGAAAAAAGCTTTCTCTACTATGGGTATTATCAAATCATATTTACGCAATAAGATAATAGAAGATTTTCTCTCTGAGACTTTTGTCAGCTAGGTTGAAAAGGACGTTTTCAAGCGCATTGATAATGAGGTTATCATTCAATATTTTTAAGGTATGAAAACCCATAAAATAGATTTACCCCGTGTCAAGTTGAACTATTTTATTATAAAACTCTAATTAGCAATGGAGAATTTTTTTTACTAGTGAACTCTTTTATTTTTTATCGCTATTTTGTAGTGTTAAAGACGTTATGTGTTGTACGAGTTCGTGTTATTCATTGATGTTTATCATCGGTGTGCCCCTCTTCGGGTTCTGGCTCCGCCACTGGGTATATAGATATAGGTTATGAGTATAGAAAGTCTAATATCTATATACACTGTTTCAATTCATATATTTATTCAAATTGGTATATAGATATCAATTCTATATACTGAATAGGTAAATAGATAGATATGATGGGATAGCCCAGAATTACATAATATAAGACCAAACAAAGGGTCTTATGCAAAAGCGGGAAGTATAATCACTCAATTCCTCTATACCCCAAAGTATGACGTCTAAATCATCCTAACCGCAAACAAAAAACTTCCAACTGTACCCTTCGATCCCCGCCTCCCTCTACTAATGACTTAAAAGAGTCTTGTTCGCCACCTTCCTATATCTCCGTATAGTAATTCAAGGCTATTTTTCAATTTTGAATATCCCTAAAATTGGGCAATAAGAATCTTCTATTCTTCTATTTCTCCTTCTTCTTCTATAATCTTCTTCTTGCCTATTTCTCCTTCTTCTTCTATAATCTTCTTCTTGCATCTAGCACTTGTGTTCGAAATTTTCACGGTCACTTTCGTTCAAATTTTTTTTTTGCTTTGCATTTGTTCAAAATTTCTGTTCGAAAATTTTTCCAGTGTCACTTGCACTTTTGTTCGAAATTTATGTTTGAAATTTTTTTAGAAATTGAGGGCTTGTTTGATTGTAAATGCATCTGTTCTCCTTCTTCTAATTGTGGAACGAGCTTAGGGGTTCTATTCGAATTTTTGAACCCTAAAATGCATCTGTACGATTCAAAATTTTCGAACCCTAATGCATCTTTCCGGATTTTTTTTTAAATTTTCATATCTATATACCCTTTCTAATATACAAGATATAAATATCAATCTCATACCCATACCCATACCCAATACCCATAGCATATATCCTATATCTATATACCTTTCCGAACGGGCCCTCAGATATCTATAGTAAGTATAATCAAATTGTTGAGTTGAGTAGATAGGTACCTGCTGGAATCTTAAACTGGGGGCATTCATGGTGTAAACACCGATTTTGGCAGCTGCTGTTCTCCGTGGTGTGCAGAAGATACTGTGTTGTTGGGGACATAGGACGGTACAGATCAATTTATTCCCAGAAAGAATGGACAGGAGCAGGTTTGCCATTGAGCATCACCTTCACATTGCAAGACATCCGGCCAAGTCAATCATCCTCTTGTGCATCAAAGCTACTGCATTCCCTTCCAGATTGTCCACCTTGAACTTTGATAGATCAGGCTTGAATGTTACTTTGGTCCACTTCTCCCTTGAATCCGACGACGACCGGTGGATAATAGGTTCTGATTTTACACTCATGTTGTCAAAGAAGTCCTTTGAAATTAAATCCACACACAAGTTGATTAAAATTTACGAATCATGAAACCTAAAATAGCAAAAAGGAAAAGTAGGGGTTTTATTCAATCCGAACGAGCCGACCTTGGCAGGTTCAAGCTTGGTTCATTGGTTCACCGAGCTCGAACCGAGCCCAATTTCTAAACGAGCTTTTTTTTTTTTCAAGTTTGGCTTGTTTTTTAGTAAATGAACGAGCTCGAGCCGAGCTTTTTTTCGAACTTTAAGTAATTTTACTTGGTTATAACATATTAACTTGAAGAAAATTTTAGAAATTACTAACATTCGAGCTATTCGAGCTTAAATCGAACGAGTCGAGCTTTCAACCGAGCGGAGCTCGAGCTGTTCAGCTCAACAGCTGTAGGAAAAGGAGATATGGAATGGTTTACCTGCTTGCACCGTTCCTTCCTGTCCGCGATCTCAATATGGAACTCCTTGGAGAAGACGTTGGTTATTTACACACCGGTAAGTGGCTTCTCGGTGTTCAAACAACCGAAAATAAGTTGGAGCTCGTTTTTCCGGAAGGGAATAACGCTGCTATACTTAACCGAGATCTCGGTGTTCTCCGGATCGATCGAAACGTCCACCGAGCTAGCCACCCTGGTTGGTTTTATCCGCTGCATAGACGAGTATCTCGTCAAACATATGATAAAGCCCCAACACGAATGTTAGGTATATTTCATTTTCAACCATTCTCTCTCCGGTGTAAACCCAGCAAGCCTCCCTTACTGCCCGATCGATCCGATAAAGTGGGTCGGATGTTTCAAAATGAAATCGCGAATCGCATTCTCTCTCGCCGCGATCGGGTCCTCTGTCGCCGCGATCGGGTCCATGTTTCACGAAATCCTGCTTGGGTGGATCACCGGTGGAAGGAGAGCTTGCTTGGGTGGATCACCGGTGGAAGGAGAGCTAATTGGGGACGGCCGCTTAGGGTTTAATAACAATAACAGGTTATCTATAATTATTAATTGATAATAAAAAATTAGGAGTGGGTCTACAGGTAAGATATACTATAGACAAACTAATCATAAATACTATAATACTAAAGGAGAAGGAGAAGTCGCTTACGCTGTGGTCACTTCTACTTTAAAGTAGGTTTTTTTATTTTTATTTTTTATTTATGATTTGTTAATTAATTAATTATAATTTAAATTAATTATATTAATATAATCAATTAATTAATTAATTGTTTTCAAATGTGTATCCGGTTGTTACGATTTTATATGCCGATTAGTTTTGAAAATTAAAATATTAGTTGATTGTTATCCGGTATTTTAAAATGAAAGATATGTCGATTAGTTTAATTGATTGTTATCCGATCGGTAAAATGAAAGATATGCCGATTAGTTTTACAAATTAAAATATCAATTGATTGTTATCCGGTCGTTATGATTTTTTTGTTAAAAGCCAAACGATTTTATCCGGCGGTGATCTCATGGTTTCACCTATATATATTAGTTAGTGATCCATGGTATATCGTATGAAAAGTTTTTTGCAACTGAGCTAGATTAGATTGCC
The DNA here is from genome assembly GCA_963922045.1 of Persicaria maculosa. Classification (NCBI taxonomy): domain Eukaryota; kingdom Viridiplantae; phylum Streptophyta; class Magnoliopsida; order Caryophyllales; family Polygonaceae; genus Persicaria; species Persicaria maculosa. Next base: position 70,792,319 of record OY998260.1, read on the forward strand.
CACAATGATAAATAATAAAGGTAAAGAATAATAATAGGAAGCTTCGGAAAAAAAAGTACGTTGGAGTATTTTAGTTTTCTTCGTTTGTGTGATTCATTAATCATGCTTTTATTTAGTTTATTTGTTTGTGTGGATTAGCATCAGATTCGTTATGGAGTTCATTCTGGATTTTAGTTTCGTTTTGATTGAATTCATTAATCACGTTTTTTTATTTAGTTTATTTGTTTGTGCGGATTAACATTGCTTTTATTTAGTTTATTTGTTTGTGTGGATTAGCATCAGATTCGTTATGGAGTTCATTCTGGATTTTAGTTTCGTTTTGATTGAATTCATTAATCACGTTTTTTTATTTAGTTTATTTGTTTGTGCGGATTAACATCGGATTCATTATGGAGTTCATTCTGGATTTTATGCGTTTGAATTAATCTTTTTATTTTAATTTTTTTTTCAAACGATGAAAACATTGTTGGTAGCACTTGAAAATTTCATTACTTAAATGAGTTATTACCACAACACCTAAACACCACACGAATCCGATCGAATATTATTGTTCGCGTATTAAGAATGTCTAGGTCCCTAAGCTACAATGATTATGAAAAAATTCATTCGATTGACATGATTTTGATAGATGAAAACGTAATTGTGTTTAAAGATTGATTAGTTTGTTTACACTATAAATTTATTTGCCCCCATCAATGTATAATACTAAAGGAGAAGTCGCCTAAGCCATATGGTGCCTTCTCCTTTAATGTAAATATTTTAAATTTAAATTAATTATTAATTTAAATTTAAAATCCTATGTATCATTTTCTCATTTTTTTTGCACTTTCTTTTAATTTCCTTTGATTACAAATTTAGTATTGTTGATATTTTTACTGGTTGGTTTAGATATTCTTGATATTTTTGTTGGTTGGTTTAGATATTCTTTGATATTTTTGTTGATTGTTTACACTATAAATTTATTTAATTTATTTGCCCCAACGTGGTGTCTGATTTGGGCTTGAAATTTTTGCTTTGGCAGCCCGTTGGATTAAAAATAAAATAAAAGGAAAGGGGGTAGTATCGCCTTGGTTTGGGCCCGATTACTTGTCCTTTGGGCCCAAGTTTTTGGCTTGATTTCAGAGTCCAAATATGAGGTTTTTACTTAGTTCCCCAGGGATTCTTGCGTGCCACTACCAATTGACAGAAGATTTGCCGCACACTGCTTTCGTTCCTCCAACGATAGTACTAGCCTGCGTCTGTTACTGCATCTCTGTAATTTGGTTTTCTGCTTTGGTGTTATGTCTTTATCTTTCGCTTGTATTGACGGTTTACCCGTCGCTGATTTTTTCGGCCTCTCAACCCACCGGTGCGTCGAATTTTTACTTAATCAAAAGAAAAAAAAAATCAAAATCAAATCGTGGTTGCAGTTTTGGGCCGAATGGGTACCGTTACTTCCTATTGGGCCATGGTTAGCCCAAGTTTCAGACAAAATTGTTTTAAAGCCTACTGAATTGATAATATTTATTTTGCAAAATTGCATAAAACCACGCTGAAATCACCCCTTAAAACTAAAATTGCATAAATTACCTCTTAAAATCATTTTCTTTACAAAGTCACACCCATCACCAAATTACCGTTAATTGAATGTTAAAGTGCGTGAAAAGTCAATTATATCTCTTGTTTTTATTTATTATTTTACTTCATCCAATCGGTATTAATTAATTTTTACTTTTTAACATATTTTTCAAAAGTAACAAACTCTATAAAATATCACTTTCTTTTTACATATAATGATATTTCATATAGTTTTTATTATTCTAAAATTATGTTCACTATTTCACAAATATTTTTAGAATAATAAAAACTATATGAAATATTTTTTTTATTTTCTTCAAGTAGCCCTTTAGCAATACATTTTTTTTAAACTTGTAAAATATAAATTACACATAATTTTTTTATAGATTTTTTTAAAAAAATAATATTTTTTGATATTTTATAGAGTTTTTTTACTTTTGAAAAACATGTCAAAAAGTTAAATATCAACTAATACCAGTTGAATGGAGTAAAATAATTAATAATAAAAATAATGGGTATAATTAAATTTTCACACACTTTGACATTCAATTAAGGAAAACTGGGTGATGGGTGTGAATTTGCTAAGAAAATGATTTTAACGGGTGTTTTTATGCAATTTTAATTTTAAGTGGTGGTTTTCCTCAAAACACTCTATTTAAAGGGTGATTTTATGCAATTTTACCTATTTATTTATTTATTCGCTTTAAAGTTTTACGTCGTGGCTCAAAAATACTCCCTCTGTTAATTAAAACTTGTCGTTTACTATTCATGCACGCTTTTTTAGAGTGATAAAAACCAGATGAAATATTGACTTTTTTTAAAATTTGTTTATATAAATTCATACTTAATAGTAACAAGTATGAAATTATTAAAAAAATATATTAAAAAAGTTAATATTTTATGTACTTTTTAATTGTGTGAATAGTAAGACGTCAACTTTTAATTAACGGAGGGAGTAGTATAAAACTATAAAAGTATTAGAAATTATTTTTACAAGTTTAATAAACTCGAGTTTTATGAGTGATGATGCACCAACATTGGATTATACTTTCACACTAAACCATATCGAATCTATAAAATTTTAAAAATATAAGAGGATCTTAGAATTTTGACAATACTTTGTACTTTCACCGTGAATTAGCCAATAAAGAAAAAATATGGTGCGAATTAATACTCCGTAATCTGTTATTATAATGATGATAGAGAGATAGTTCCTTTTGTTTTACCATCAAAATATGGGTTAAATCTGTCTGATAAGTTATCACTTAAGTTTAACAAATATTAATACTCAGATCCGTAAAGATTAATCTATAATCTCGTAACCCGTGTAAAGATGGGGAGTAGGGGTGTTATTCGATCTGAACGAGCCGAGTTTTACATGTTCCAGCTTGGTTCGTTTGTTAAATAAGTTCGAGTCGAGCCCAACCCAATTTTTAAATGAGTTTTTTTTTATGAAGTTTGACTTGTTTAGTAAGTGAACGAGTTCGAGTTGAGTTCTTTTCAAGCTTTAAACAGTTTTACTTGGTTATAACTTTTAACACTATTAATTAAAAGGAAATTTTATAAATTCCATAAAATTTGAGTTATTCGAGGTTAAATCGAATGAACCAAGCTTTCAACCAACCTTAAAATCCTGTTTAGGCTCGATTTGTGTAGGTAAGTGAACGAGCTCGAGTTGAGTCTCGATCTCGAACTAAACTCGAGTTGAGTCTCGATCTCGAACCAAACTCGAGCTATTCAGTTCATACAACTACCTCGGGGGGAGGGGGTTGTTTTAAGTTAATCAAGTAATCAACCCATTGTTACTTGAAGAAAATAATTGATTTGTGGTTAGAGCAATCCATATATAGAGTGTTTGGTGATGTCTGCTTGAACTAGGATCCTCAATTTTATTTTATTTTGCAAGTAATGGACTTGACAAATGACAACTATATTCTATAGTTCAGCTTTTGACTAATAACAATGCTGATAAAATAAATATAATTGTTTTTCTCTTAAAGAGAGACATCACTGAAATCGGTGAACAAACCGAAGACCTTAGATAGTTTGGTCATACAATAAATATAATTGTTTTTCTCTTAAAGAGAGAAACCGAAGACCTTAGATAGTTTGGTCATACAATAAATATAATTGTTTTTCTCTTAAAGAGAGACATCACTGAAATCGGTGAACAAACCGAAGACCTTAGATAGTTTGGTCATACAAGCCGAGTGAGGTTGTATTATAAAACCAATTTACAATAGAAAGAGTAGTCCACTGACTTATATATTAAGATTTGTTATACTCAACTTTTGATGTGAAACTCTTTTTAATCTCATTCATATATCTCAACAGAGATCAAAACAATCTGCATTTGTAGAGACTCGATCTTAGACATTATTTGTTGATAAATCCAAGTTTCGAACTACTATCGACCCTATTCGACTTTACCTTTTTTTTCAATTTTTTTTAAAAAGAACCTTAATTATGACCAAGAACTTAATTATTTTGATCTTGAAAAAAGGCAAAAAGCAATATCTAGAAACTCAATCCATTCCAAATTAGTAATCTTCAAAATAGCATTATAGTCAAACTCGAAGCAATCAATCAAATTAAACTTGAATACCACTCCAACTTAAAGACATTATTTGTATGTATTTAAAAAACATAAAAATGAGGTCATATGGTATGTGGCAAATTACTAGTTAGAAGGTAATTAGAACGAGTTACCATCAAAAGTACTGTCTCACCTACTCAAAGAAAACGAGAGGTGCAGTGCAGTGCTACATCCATGGAGATCATCGTTTTCGACACCCATTACTCGATCCATTAGCCCGAAACTCAATCCGATTTCGAGATGACCCTTGATTAATTCCCTTTAATCTTTGATTAGAAAGGCTAAACAAAACGTACTCGCCCAAATCTCAATCAAGCTAGGGTTTGAATTAAATCCTAAACCAAAGATTGTTTGATTTGATTTGATTTGATACCATTGCCCTTTGCCAACATTATTTCAAATTCAGTGCTTCTTGTTGCTTTCTAGCGATTGACATTGTGGGGGTGTTTTTATTCGTATTGGGGGCGTTGGTGGTGGCGACAGATTGTTGTTATGCTAACCAAGTGTGTTTGGATACCAATGGTTTTTTTTTTACAAGATAAGAATTCGAGGGTCAGACAAGCTTGACTCATCGAGTGGCCGACAAAGTCAGTAGACGGCGAACCGTCAAAGATACAACGAAAAAAAGAAAGGTGTAATACTATAGGTGACAAGCTAACAAATCTAGACGAACAAACGAACTTAACCCTAAAACGTTGGGTACAACATAGGCAACGCCCCGTCGCCAATCGCCATTAAGCAATGACACCGCTGGCCAGCGGTACATCAGGAGTCCCTGTGGGGCAGTGAAGATGATCCTTCGAGAAAATTCCAGATCATGGAGTCACCTCCGCCTCGACCCCAGCCAGACCCGACACCGAACACCAGAGCCCCAACTAAGAATAGGAACGCCACGAACACCCAGAGACGCAGCCGAGAAGCAACCAAAAGTAAAGCGCACCTGAAGGTCTTTTCAGGATTTTATCGAAGCCCGATTTTGATCAAACCCTTATGGGATTTAGTTTATAACCCTTTCGGGCTTTTATTGAGACTCTTATGGGATTTAATCAAGCCCTATTGGGCGGATTTGGATACCAATGGATTATGTTTATAACCACAAGTGTTTGGTTAAAAGATTATAAAATATTTAAAATCACAAATAAAATATCTTATAAATTGTGTAAAGTGACTATACTAAGTTTATAAGGTAAATATTGAGTATTTGATTTATATAATCTATATAATATTTTATTTTAAATTTATATTATTTGAAATATATAAAACTTTAGTTAAACATACACTTTCAAAGTATTTATGTTTATAAGCATAAAAACTTTGGAATCCAAACAAACCCTAATTTGCCACAAATGTATTTATCGGCGAAACATGACAATATGACGACATTGGGTTATATATATCGAACATCACACATTATTCGTTAGAAAAATTTACATTTTTTACATTTTTTGTACAGACAAATAATTATATTGTTATAGATGAATAATTATGTGAAAATAGCCGAATAATCATGAGAAAACAAATGAATAATTTTTGCGTACACGATAAGGACAATATCCCGAACCAACCTCTCTCTCTCTCTCTCTCTCTATATATATATATATATATATATATATATATATATATATATATATATATATATATATATGGAAAGTTGAAATCTTTATTGACGAGGTAAGAGGTGTCAAAAATTAAGGAGCATGGTTTGGCTTGGCTTGGCAGATTCACCATCATCAGAAATTTAAGGCATCAGTATATATACAGAAAATATACTTTTAAGCAAAGATGAAGAGTCTTTATTTATTGAATTACGTGATTTAATTTTGTTCATATATATATATATATATAGTTTGTTCTTTTAAGCCACTTCAGCCTAAGAAGTAAGAACCCATTTTAAATTAGTGATTCATTATTAACTAATCCCCATTTTAAAGCTTGTTTCTCCAATTAAGATTTAAGTAAGGTTAAGGGTTAAGGCTAAGAAAACGTCAATTTTTTTTTACTATGATAGATAAATGATGCTTAAGTTTACATCTTTGTACACGTGAACCAAACCCATTTTGGCGATTCCAAAAATACAAGGTTTTGGGGGTAAAAACTAACACACTCGAGCTCAAAATAAGTCGGTAATATATATAAGCACACATGCGTTAGTAGCTCAGCAAATAGAGTGGAGATCACCTATTTCATAATTACTCCAACCGTTATCATATAATGCATATATTTACTAGTTAAAAGCAAAATCATTTTAATATATAAATAAAATAATAATAAAATCATGATTGACTAATCAAAATCTTACAGTAAGATTAAAAAAAATATGTTGTTCAAGTAACTTATTAATCCTATATTATATTGCTCAAAATTCTGACACGATATTCTTTTTATCTCTTCACATTTCAACGATGTCTAAATTTAAAATATATAATCAAGCACATTTTGGCCCCCAAAGCAAAACTAATTATATTGAACTCAACCAACCTATCCAATTGACAAGTTTAGTGGAAGAAGTAGGTTTATTATATTACTTTTTTGCCCCTATGAAAAATAACAAATCAAAAAACATGATATAACTACTCAATGAACCAATTCAAACCTTTAATTTGCACACTTTTATTTGGGGTTGTGTAAGAAGCAAGGAGGTAAAGAGTAGTTGGGATAAGGGTTGTTAAGATGGAAAAGATTAGGAGATAATTAAATGTGGTTTTAAAATAATTAAATCAATCTTAATTTAATTTGATGAAATAACGGTTACTATCAAGAGGGAGAAAGTTTAGCCGATTTTGGCGCCTTAGAAATTATTTCTTCAATTCTTATTTTTCAAGTTTCTTGATATTTTAGGTTCTTAAATTTGTGAACCATTTCCCCTTAATTCCATCTCTCTATATAACCATCACCCTTTACTTGTGGTTGTTCATCAGCAATCAAATCCAAAATTCAAATTTGAAATTTAATTTAATTTGTTAAACCAAAAATCAAAAACTGAAGAATGTTGGGGTATGAAGAAGTGATTGATGAGGTTTCTCTTCCTCTTTCGGATGCCTTCGTTCTCGAGCTCCACCGATTGCAGAACCTCCTCAAAGGTTTCTTCTCATCTTCTTGTGCTAGCTAACTACATCAGTATATGAAAAGCTGAATCTCTTATGGTTAATCTATATTGCTGACAAATTAAACAGTTTTTGAGAGATAAAATTTTTTTTTTTTTGAGATGACCCACTTGAGTACACTTTTTTGATGCCTTGAACTTTTAGAATGATCCTTAAAAAGTGGGCCAAGATAGTGCTAATTGGCAATTAATCTTATTAAAATTTTGAAGATTTAATTGTATCTTTTTCATTTTTCTCAAGTGTCAACTGTTTAGAAGTAGATGAATTTTCATCTTTCAATTTTATTTTATTTTTGGAATTTTCGTGAGTATCTGGGTCCACTTTATGTGCTTGACTAATTTCACGAGAGATGGTCTTGATAGACCCGGTACATGAAGAGGGCCCCCTCATCCGGTGGACTCGTAGTATCTGGGTCCACTTTCAATGGTCTTTTACAAGCTGAGCCATTCCGAGATGGTTTCGATGTAGGCGATTCGGTTTACGATGATTTATGTGCTGATTTTGTAAATGTCCTATCCAGAAAAGGAGAATGAACTGGTGGGTGCTCATGGTGAAATCAAGGCCTTGAAAGCAACTGAAGTCCTCAAGACAAAGGCATTAGAAGAGGTTAAACAACAACTTGTTTTCTTGTTTTACTTCTTTTACCATGGTTTAAATTTTAAAATATAACTTTGCATATATGAATTTTTTTTATTTTTTTTGATCTCATGCAGCTTCATCTTGAGCTCTATAAGGTGGAAGATAAACTGAATGCCACAGAGAATGTTGTTGAACAAAAGGTAATCTTCGGATAATTCATTTGCGATTTGTTCAACACACTATAGATGTCGACGACGAAAAAAATACATAAGAATGTGATGTAAAAATTGCAGAATTTGGATATAGCAAAGTTAGCAGAAGAGAAGAAAGAGGCATTGGCAGCACAATTTGCAGCAGAAGCAACTCTTAGACGAGTGCACGCGGATCAAAAGGACGACGATCCTATTCCGATTGAATCAGTCCTTGCTCCTCTTGAATCTGAACTCAAAATGTACAAAAATGAGGTAAGATGTGCTACTTTGTTATATGTAAGATGTCATCATGTTTGTCGCGACGGATGTGAGAAAGAACATAAGAGTAAATCTTTGTATAATGAGCTTCATTGGATGTTATGGCAAAGATTTATTCACTGATGGAGGACAAGAAGGCGTTGGAGCGTCTAACGAAGTCCAAGGAAGCTGCACTGATCGAGACGGAGAGGATACTGAGGAGTGCACTTGAGAGGGCTCTCATTGTCGAGGAGATTCAGAATCAGAACATGGAGCTGAAGAGGCAGATAGAGATCTGCCAAGAGGAGAACAAGATACTCGAGAAGAACAACAGGCAAAAAGTCGTCGAGGTTGAGAGGCTTAGCACGACGATCAATGAGCTCGAAGAGGCCATCCTAGCCGGTAGTGCTGCTGCCAATGCTATTCGTGACTATAGGCGTCAGATTTCCGAGCTCAAGGTATGCAGTCGGTGCTTAAGAATGCCATATGCCACGAACCTCCAGTTATTGACCCACCAGACTTTAAATGCAGGAGGAGAAGAAGACCTTAGAGAGGGAGCTAGCTAGAGCTAAAGTGTCAGCAAACAGGGTTGCAACGGTTGTCGCTAACGAGTGGAAAGACGAAAAAGACAAGGTTATGCCGATCAAGATGTGGCTGGAAGAGCGTCGGCTGCTGCAGGCAGAGATTCAGCGGCTTAAAGACAAGCTATCGGTATCAGAGAGGACAGCGAAGGCAGAAGCTCAGCTTAAGGTAAACTGTCAGCAAGAAATCAATCATCAAATCTTTGTGTTTAGTTTCTTATTTTTTCGTGTCGTGTTCAGGATAAATTTAAGATGAGGCTAAGGACCCTTGAGGAAGGGCTAAAACAAGCCCCTAAAGCGTCGCCAGCTGATGCCAATTGCACACCTAAGCCTTCGAAAAACAATCTCCTTGGCTTCCTATCGAGCAACGCAGGGCTGAGAAAGAGATCATCATCTCTACCGAGGTCTGCATCTATAAAAGGATCATCCCCTTTGAACCAGCCTAGTGAGCAATCAAGGCAACATAGTAAGTTCGTCGACAGCAAGCTGAGGAAAGGCTTTTGGGTGTCGAAGGGTAAAATTGTCGACAGCAATGGGAAAGAAGACATGGATATGATTCCTCAAGACAACGCGAAACAACAAGGGAAAGATGTAAAGAGCGAGGGAGCTAGTGTCGAAAATGAAGACGTTGTCTCCGGTTTCTTGTATGATAAGCTCCAAAAGGAAGTCATCAGTCTAAGGAAGGTTTGTGAGACAAAAGATGACAACATAACTGCTAAAGATGAAGAGATCAAGGTGAAGTCTTAACCCTTTACTAAATCCTAAAACGATTATGGAAGCCGGATTTTTGATGTCAATGAACACTTGCTCATCAGATGCTCACGAAGAAAGTTGACGCGCTAGCGAAGTCCATTGAAGTGCAAACCAAGAAATCAAAGAGAGAAAAGGCGGCGGTTGCATCATCTAAGGCGCCGGAAGGCCAGAAATGTTACCGAAATGTGGCATCAAGGTCAGTTGAAATCAGCGCGTTTTTATGTACATTTTGGTTGAATATATTGTCCTATAAGTCTTAAGATTTTAGCTTCTTTCGAATGCAGCACCATTGCACAAGCATCATGAAGACGAAGCACGCCTCCATTGATCAATCTCAACTGGAATCCTGTGAATTTATTTGTCTATCAAAGTTATTATGAATATGTACAGACCACTGATTGTTGCATATAAATATAAGAATTTGGCATCAACTAAAGATGAAGTTTCCAATGAAATTTAGCTTCAAAAAAACAGATATTTTGCATTCTCCATTTCGCCTATCATTGTACAAAGAAGCTATAAAATGATGTGAACACCTCAAATCCACCAAAGGACGGATTGGATTGCACCTATCATGATGAAAACTATTCGGCGATGGGGGCTAAAGAGGGCCTCCATCGCGGGATTTTGCCTCTATCCCAAAAGCAATCAGCAAACTGGACGCTGATCCCAGTCAACTCATGGTTGTTTATCATAGCTTTCAACTGCTTCTTCGTCACAATGATCTTCACACTTGTTCGTTTCGACACACAGCCAGCTGCTCCGTCCATCGTTTGAGGCAGTGGCGCGACAAGGGGCTGATCCGGCGCTGGCTGCAGGCTCAATGGAGGAGGGACAGGATGGACTTTGGCACATTTCTGAGGTGGGTAAGGAGGTGGCTTCTCACCTGATGTTGAGGCTCTTTCCTCTTGTGTCTCGTCTACATGAATCGCCTTCCGAAAACACAGAATGCCTTGGCAGATCCTCATCTATCTTCGAATGCCCGATTGGAAGAACTGCAAGCTGTTTGAGCAACAGATTTATAGACACAAAGAACATGTCCGGACGTGCGATCAACCTCCTTTTGTTAATGCATTTGTCAGCATAAAATAATAAAAAGTCTTATGCCTGTTAATCAATATATATAATCCTCTCAAAGTCAAGCAACAAATGTAGTTTAAAGGTATCAAATGAAGGGTCAAAAGACAGCCATTGCCAACCTTGTGCAAGTTCATGTGAATTGGTAGGTGGTACTGAAATTTGCATAAACATTTGGGTACTGATCAATTATTGAAAAATTGTCTATCTATAAGGGCAAGCAACTCTTATTTAATTCGATCCATTATTTGGGTACTGGTCGATTATTGAAATTTTTGCATAAACACTTGGTATTAAAACATATATAAACATTTGGGTATTGGTCAATTATTTGAAAGTATTTATTTAGTATTTATTTTCTTAATTGTAGAAAGAATTTTTGCTTAAGTAGATGGCTAGATGCAAATATCATGTCTAATTTTGCTCCTGTAGTTATATTGTTGAATTTTTTGCTGTTTTTTTATTGGTGCTTTTTACAGCTTTGTTGCGATTTTTTAATTAGTTTTATGGATTTTTCTACCAAAAAAAAATATAGTTTTATGGATATTTACTCTCTTATTTGATCGAGTTTGGCTCTTTGCTAGTTATTTCCTTGTTAAAGAGTTGATTATTATGTGGATGTCCTTTTTAAAAGTTTTTTGAGTTTTTTGATTGAATTTAATTAGATGGGATTTATTCGAATTTTCACCCAATCTACCCGATTATCCGTTGGATTATGGGTGGACAAGACTGAAGTGCGGAATAGGTAGATAAAAGGCTAACATATACTCTAGCAAGGGAAGAAGAATAGAGTATGACAATATTTCGCAAATACAGGAAACTATAAGACCTTACCAGCCAGAGGTAAGACCTTATTTGAAATGCAGAAACAAGTTAAAGCAAGAACAACGAATAAGAACGAAAGGAAAGGCAAGCACGAACAGAAAGAAAAGGACACAAAACTTGTTAACGAGGTTCGGCACAACTGCCTACGTCCCCGCCTAGGGTTATCCAACCCGTAGGATTCAACAACTTTATTTCACTTTATCTTATGAGCCCTAGATACAACCTCTAGAAGACTTACCCACTTCTAGACTAACTTCCTATCTAGCAACCCAAACGCACTAGTGAAATAAAGCTTCTAAGGATACCGAAGTACCCTCTATGATTGGGTAAAGAACCCTTAGTGTAACTCAAAATGAATTGTACGATAAAGCTCAATGTAAACCTCACAAACTCTCAAAGAAATAAAACGCTTAAACCAATGGAGAGATACGAGACGATGATGTAGGAGATGAGATTGCAGGAGCCTTTGAGCGTTGTGTACTTGTGTCGTCTGCAATCTTCTTCTTCTCCTTAAATAGGCCAGCACGTTCAATTTGAAAATTGAACGTTTGAATGTTTTGCTCCAAAGTTTGTTGAGGAGCGTTGCAACAAGTCTGGGAGAGATCTTCGGCTAAATGAAAAAGTCCCAGAAGCTTCCTATGGATATATGCTGAGATTTTGTCTTGGATATGAATTCTTGGAAATTCTTACGTTGAAATCTCTTTTGTCAAATCCCTTAATATTCTCAACAACCAAAATCTAGCAAATATGGGTTATAAGAATAATTTACAAGATAGAATTAAAAACCCAATCCACAAATTCCCAAAAAGAATTCTAGGCTCAATAAAATATTGAACCTTTGCTCTGGAATCGTAGACTTAGTAAAAATAGGCTCATTAAAAATAGGTCCAATTGCATTGAGTCAAGCCCATTCGTGTAAAACTTGAGCCACTGTTGGTAAGGTCTTACCAGAGCCAGTAAGGCCTTACCAAAACCTGGAAACCAAGGTTTTGGCTTTGGTTTCAAACAGTAAGGTCTTGATGGTTTGTTTTAAAACGTTGAAGGCAACCAACAAATCTCTTGAAGATCTCAACAAACCAACAACCTTTTGAATGTGAAGATTGCTCCACAAAAACCTCAAAGAGGCTTCTAGAAAGTCAACCCCAAATCTTCAATAACCAAATTAAATCCTGCACAAAATCTCCAACAACTAATTTAAATATAAATCCCAATAAATAATCTAATTGATATTTGCATAAAATAAATACTACCTTTCTTTGTCTTCCATCATATCAACAAACATATAATATAACATCAAGATAGAGTCAACAAAGACGAGTGAAACAAGAAGCGGGTGGGGATTCGGATCGGGTGGGATTTTCATCTGACACCATTGCCATCCCTATAAATTACTACGTATTAAACAATTTGCATACAAGTTTGGGATCCACCTTCTATCACAACATTAGTGTAAGCCAATAAAAGATCAAGTTTAAGGAATGTGTCAAGTTGAATAGTAGGAAAAACATATGAAACATATAGAAACAAGTCAGGCTTATGCTTTCTTTTCATCATGCCTACCACTTTCCCCTTCTATGCAACATGTGACTCTTAATTAAAAGATTCGCAAGTGTGGAAACAAACAAGATTATACACACTCAAGTAAACACGAACACAAGGGTTTGTTTGTGAGGTTCGGATCAACGATCCTATATTCTCGGGACCCTAAATAGTAAATACACTATGTAAAACGTAGGCAATCACAAGTGTTACCCCGTTTTGATATATTTTAATGATTTTCAATCAATCAAAATAAATATACCATAAATTAAGTGGACTAGAAAATCCTCACCGAAATAAGACAGGTTCGAAAGATCCTCTATTGAGTCTTAGGAATGTGTCAAACACTTTATTATGTTGATGGGCTAATTATCCGTCGAAACTAGGGATGGCAATGGGGTGGGAACTCCCCGATCCCCGTGGAGAATCCCCGTCGCGGGGACGGGGATGGGGAAATTAAATGGGGACGGGGACGGGGGCCAAAGTGATTCCCCGCGCGGGGAAACATGCATAGTAGCATGAAAATCAAGGCCCAACACATCGATTGTTGAACTCGAGTTAACCCGATGTATCATATTATTGTATATCCCAAGGGTGTGTTTGTATAGTCATGTTTTATGATTTATAATGCACAATATTGTATTATAATACATATTATAATACAATATTGTGCATTATAAATCATAAAACAAGGCTATCCAAACATACCATAATGCATATGGAGTTTTGGATTTGCAACAAAATAAATCAATTGAACATTAGGTCGTGGGTAGGCCTTCACTACAAGAAAAATGGTTTTTGTGACAAAACTATTCGTCGCCCAGAGTCAAAATTTCGTCGCCCAAAGTCAAATATATATATATATTCCATATAAACATATAGTCAGATGTTTTAATTACTCCCTCCGTTTGCAAATAAAATGATTTTTTTAAGTCAAACACGTATTTTTAGAAAGAAAAATTATATAAAATATTAAATAATTAATTTTTTAAATAATATTATACTTATTATTAATAAGTATTAGTATATCAAAAAAAAATTTATTAAAAAAATTAATATTTTTATATTGTTTTTATTACCTTAAAATTGTGAAATTCTAAGAAACCCCGGTCAGGTTGTATGAAAACAGAAGTCGTGTTGGATTTATTTTTGTTTTTGGTTATAAGGTCAGATCTACCCTTCTAACACAATAGCTTAAGTCATTGTTTAGGGCTTCTCCCTTCCTTAATACGCCCCCGCAAGTGCAACCCGCCTGGATGGACCTGCTCTGATACCATGGGAAATTCCAAGAAACACCGGTCGGGTCGTATGAAAACGAAAGTCGTGTTGGGTTTATTTTTGCTTTTGGTTATAAGGTCAGATCCACCCTTCTAACACAATAACTTAAGCCATTATTTAAGAGCTTCTCCCTTCCTTATATTTTGGATAGTTATATCACTCACAATTAATGTGGGAGGACTATCTTTATATCCCAATAAAAATACATGCATAAAATAGTAAAAATTCATTCTAATGTTTAATTAGCGTATATTGTACGGAGTGCAGGACAATTGGCATTAATGGATTCGCCCCTTTGATGGTTGAACTCGACAAATTATTGTACAGAGGATAACTTATTGCATAGAGAGTTTTGATTTTGCATCAAAGCCCAATTCAATTCAACAGTTCAACTTAACAACGCATTGAATTTGAAGTTGAGAATCATGTATTAGCGAGGATAGGTCCTTAGAATGTGTTATAGTAGAATTATTACAAAAATTTACTCATAGAATTGGAGAAGATTTCAACTGTCGATTTGAAAAGGCGAAATTGGGTAGTTATACCCAATTCAAGTTTTTATTTAGTAAATATACCCTTGCAGATTTTGTTTTTATTATGACAGATTTGCCCTTGATTTGTTTGTAACTAATAAATATATTGACGCTCAATCGGTTTCCATCAACGCTCTTTTTTCCATTCCTCTCTTCCAATAAGCGACGCTCATCCCCCATTGCATCTTCCTTGAAGTACGGTGATTGCGAAGACATTGAAGGTTGGTAAATTTGATTTTTATGTTTATGTGATTGTTACTGTAACTTCCATGATTTGAGAACCCTAATTCAACCACGGGAGTTAGGCGTCTGACACAGACGCAAAAACTCGTCATCAACGTTTGTGATTTTCCAAAAAAACGACGATGCAGAGTAGATGAAAGAGTAAAGATGTAGGGTCGATGGAAGATTTAGGGAATAGATATCTTATCTACGGTTATTGTATTCGCTTATTGTTAGTTAGGGATAATAATTTAGGTTACAATAATCGTTATCTATTTTTACAATAATTGTATGCTACTTATTTGATACCCATGTTTACCAGGATTCAGTCATTATAGGAAATCATTCATTACAATAATTGTATGCTATTGTAGTTGGTTATAGTAATGGGTACAAGAATTCGTTCATTACAATAAATCATTCATAACAAGAATTGTATGCTACTTTAGTTGGTTAGAGTGATTTCTTGTAATACAACTCTACGAGACAACTGTGGGTATAGTAATGGTGAGAAGATTTAATTCATTACAGGAATTGGGTCATTACATGAAATCATTTATTACAATAATTGTATGCTATTGTAGTTGGTTATAGTAATGGGTACAAGAATTCGTTCATTATAGTAAATCAGTAATTACATGAATTGTATGCTACTTTAGTGAGTTATAGTGATTTCTTGTGATACAACTCTACAAGATAAATGTGGGTATAGTAATGGGTAGAAGAGTTCATTCATTACAGGAATTGATGCAAACTGGAAAAAGAAACAAAAATTGTTACAATAAAATCATTCGCATAATTTGAAGAGTAACGTATGTTACCTGTAACCTAGAAATTTGTTGAAGTTGTACCCTAGAAAATTCTTCTTTGATAATCCGTCTGCAGTAATCTAACTGATTAGTTTTAAAAAGGATAAAACTTGTTAAAATATCTCCATCCACCAATCTTTTTTAAAAAGGATAAAAAAAAAGATAAAATCTGATTTGTTAACAATATCTTCCTCATCAATATTTTAAAAAAGGATAAAAATTGAAAAAGGTAAAAATTAATTGTAAGGGTAAATATGTAATATCCACCTTAAAAAAAGTACAATTACCAAAAACAAAATTGAGGGGGTATAATTAGTTAAAAAAAACTTGAAAATAGTACACTACACCCAATTTCCTATTTGAAAATCAATGGTTTTTCACTTAGGAGAAGTGTTGTTGCTCAAGATTCATCTCTTATTGTCAACACGTGGTTGTTGTACTTAGTTTTTAAGAGTAAATTACACATAACCACCCATAAATTATGATACTTTTCACATAACCACCCGTAAAATCCGAAATTACATTAAACCACCCGTAAATTCAATATGCTTTCATAAGACCACTCACCCATTAAACCTCTATTTTTTTTGTTTGAAAAGACTAAAATACCTCTTATTCAAGTGTATTTGTTTTTATAGAAAAACTATTATATGTATTTTGCTATTCAATTTGACGTCCCTCCTTAAAAAAAGTACGGAAATTAAACATTGTAGAATATATATAAATGTCCTAACCAATATATCTACATCAGATTTGTAATGTGAAAAACAAAGATTTGCAATGGCTCTTGACGATCTTCTCTCCTTCAAATGTTGAATAAGTTGTGGATGAGTATAAAATAAACCCATATTATTATTATTTTAAAAAACCAGATTATCTATATCATATCTATATAAACTCTTAAAACAAAATAGTTTTTTCATATGTGTCATATCCACCTTAATCATCTCATTTTTAACTAATCACTTTTCCCCCTTTTTTACAATTGATTTTCATATTTCACATAACAAATGCGTTAATTCAAAATATCAAATTAATATATAACCTTTATCTATTTGTAAATATTTATATATTATCATAATAGAGTTCATCTTGAATAATCTTATTATACCCTTCTCTTATGAGTTTGCTATTACAAGTTTAATTCAAAATATTAAAATAATATTTTATTTAATTGTATAATATTAATTTAATTTATTATATATTAAGATTTTATTTTAAATAAATAGTGTCACGACGCGAGAATTGTACTAGTTGCTTTAAAAAAACTAAAATATGGGGGCATTTTTTCTTTACAAATGAAACAAATGAACATTTAAGAAATGGGTGGTCTTTTGAAAAAAAAATCTAATTTATGGGTGGTTTATGTAATTCATAAAGTTATGGGTGGTTATGTGAAAAGAATCATAATTTACGGGTGGTTATGTGTAATTTACCCTATTTTTTAATGGGGGAGTTTGTGAAATGTCCAAAAAAGTTGTCCTAATTGGTGAATTGTCCACATTTTTGGACAAATTGGTGGAGTGTCCATCTTGCCAATAACAATTTTATCATCTTGCCTATAGCCTTACTCTTTTTTCTTTTTTTTTCTTTTTTCTTTTTCTTTTTACATTTTGTCGTGCAAAAATAAGAGTATGTTGTGCATGTGCAAATATAACCGTATGTTGTGCAAATATGACCCAAGTCTAGTTTTTTTATTTTTATTTTTACATTTTGTCGTGCAAATATAAGAGTACGTTGTGCAAATATAACGATAAGTTGTGCAAATATGACCCAAGTCTAGTTTTTTTTAAATTTTGTTGTGCAAATATAAGAGTACGTTGTGCAAATTTAACCGTAAGTTGTGCAAATATGACCCAAGTCTAGTTTTTTATTTTTAATTTTTTAATTTTTTTTTACATTTTGTCGTGAAAATATAAGAGTACGATGTGCAAATATAACCGTAAGTTGTGCAAATATGACCAAAGTCTAGTTTTTTTTTAATTTAATTTAATTTTATTTTATTTTATTTTAACATTTTGTCGTGCAAATATAAGAGTACGTTGTGCAAATTTAACCGTAAGTTGTGCAAATATGACCCAAGTCTAGTTTTTTTTTTATTTTATTTTTTTTACATTTTATCGTGAAAATATAAGAGTACGATGTGCAAATATAATCGTATGTTGTGCAAATATAACATTTTATTGTGCAAAATGTAATATATTTTTTTCCGCTTTTTTTTTCCGTCTCAACATTTTTTGTTGTGCGAAATTAACTTTACGTTGTGCACATATAACAATATATTGTGAAAATATAACTTTTGGGCAAATGTAAAAATAAAAATATAATCACATAATAAAGTATATATATTTTTTGTAATTTCCATATTTATGGGGTTGTTTTTGTAATTTATCAAAACTTCTTCTTCAACCTCTCTCCCCGCCGTCCCCGATCTGGAAATCTGGAATGCGTGAGACCAGACCCGGCCTCCTTTGCTCCGGCCTCGCTCCGGCCTCCTCCGCTCCGGCCTCGCTCCCTCCGCCGCTTCGCTCGACCTCGCTCGGACGCGTCACTACATATCTGGACCGGAGGAGGAGAGACGGCGGAATCCGACTTCAGATCTAGACTCGCTCGCTCGAGCCACTTTAGATCTGGACCGGGGGATTCCTTTCCTTCGCTCTCGATTTGGATGAAACCTCAAGGAAGACGATCGGAGGAAGACCAACACACCGCAATCCTCGATCGGAGGAACGATCGGAGTTGAAGAGCAATCGGTGGAACGATCCGAAAGTAGATCGGGGAAGACGAACAGATCTGGTTTCATTAATGGCTAAAAATCTTCCAGATCTGTCAAATTCGCACCGGATCTCGCCGAATCTCGCCGGATGAGGAAGAGAGAGCAAGAGAGATGAGCGCAAGAGAGATCGAGAGAGCGGGACAGAAGAGATCGAGAGAGCAGGAGAGAGGGGAGGGCCAACACAGATGACGCAGGCGGTGATGGAGAGAGATGGAAAATAATCAGAAGAGAAAGGGGATATTAATTTGGGGGAGATGGACAGTTTAACAATTTGTCCAAAATGTTGGACAATTCACCAATTCAGCCAAAAAAGTGCATTCCCAACAAATTTTCTCTTTTTTAATTTGTGACAAGAGTTATGACATTTGATGTTGAGAATTATCAATTCTTACTTAATTTTCAATATAATCTATTTTATATGTCGTGGAACAATATTCTTATGGATTCTATTGTTCTAAATTATATCTTTCAGGAGAGTCTCCCAGGGTTTCCTACTTTTTCACATATTTTTTTTGTGTTGTTATGTAGTTGCATACTTTTTCCTGGCTTTCAGCCAGGTAGTTTGCTATGATATGATCAATCAATTGGTAATCATCTACTCGATGATTCGTCCAGAAGTTATAGTTTTTACCATTTTCTACTTGTCCAATAAAGCCCTTATAGAATTCCTTTTTAATATCCATAAGTTTGATCAAATTGTCGTGATGCACCGTGTCTTTTCCGGTATTCCCATAACTGCTTGTCTTTCATTTATTTGCTTTTGATTAGTTGAACTCATATATGTATGGTTCTACTATTATTTTCCAAAGAAGTTTCAATTGTAAAACTTTATTCACATCATTATGATTAGTCATAGTTCGCCCAAAATATTTAATCTTATAAATTTTTTAATATTCAATAAGTGGTTTATATGTCTTTGTCCCATTTTGCTTTCCATTTTGTTTTCTTTTGATTTTGTTAGTTGGTTATTTGTTTTTGTTACCCTTGCTTCGAATGTGGTTTGGTTGATGCACCTATTAGTACGTGAATGGACATTCAATGTATGTTTTCAATGATATTTGGTTTGTGATATTTAGAATGTATTGTATGCTTTGTTGATGTTTATAATAGTCTACTTTATAATATTATTTACTCCATAATTTTTTTTTGAAGTTAATTACTGCATATATTATTTTACACACATTAAACATATATATAGGAGGTTTGTGAACAGAGAACACGAGGCACACGAGATCCTCCAACACATGTTGTGACCTTCCTATCTCAAATTTGCCTACCACACAAATACAATTGAAATTGTATTTCACCATTATTTTTGTGGGTAAGGAGTACTCCAATTGATTCCAGTTCATTATTGAGAAAAGACAAACACGTACATCAGAACAAAATAAGATAAAAAACAACGTGTACAACCAATTTAATAAATACAGACCTGAATAGCCTTTTGTCTTTCCAGTCTTTACTCCCTCCGTTCGGCAAAACTTGTCATTTTAGAGTGTTATTTTTGTTCAAAAAAACTTGTCATTGTCTTTCCAGTCTTTACTCCCTCCGTTTGATAGTTGTAGTTTTCGATAAAGTAAAAAAGGAGGTTAATAATTGAGGGTAAATTAATACATTTGTTAATTGTCTTAAAACTTGTAAAAAAAATTAAAATGACAAGTTTTGCCGAACGGAGGGAGTATTAAATATCCGTAGATCCCTTGAGATGTTGTATTGTAGTAGTACTTCAATA
The DNA here is from genome assembly GCA_963922045.1 of Persicaria maculosa. NCBI lineage: Eukaryota > Viridiplantae > Streptophyta > Magnoliopsida > Caryophyllales > Polygonaceae > Persicaria > Persicaria maculosa. Next base: position 70,812,729 of record OY998260.1, read on the forward strand.
ATTTCTTGTTTTCAGTTTCATGGTTTTACCCCCCACAAACCACAATCTTGTGGGTTCAAGTTCTTTAATTGAGCTGCTTGCAGGCATCTTGCTACGGTTACTGTACACTACAAATCAAGCTTCATTTGAATTGAATTCAGGTTTGTCGACATTGATGAGCAGGAGCAATGGCTTCTGAATATTCCTGGATAACAAATGAGTCATGTTTAGCTTCAACTACCCATGTTTCTTCCATACTTGAATGGCTTCGATTCCTACTTCTGTCCCCATGCCCGCAGAGATTGCTGCTATCCTCCCTAAGCCTCTTGTTCCTGCTCCTCTTCTTTGCTGCACTCTTCCTTTCTAATGGTAGGGATGGAAGACAACGAAGCTCCGTTGATCGCCGCAGCAACACCAGCCTTACCCTATGGTTCAAGGCTCCCTTCGCCGTGGCTGTTGTCCTACCCGCCCTTCATTTGCTCACCTCCATCTTCGTCTTGTTGGAAGGGAAGCTTGTAGATGGTGTGTTTTGGTTGGTGCAAGGGGTTACCCACTTGGCAGCCATGATCCTGTTTGCCCGTGAGAGGCGCTTCAATGATCTCAATCACCCGTCCTTGCTCCGATCCTACTGGGCTTTGTTCTTCACAATCAACTCCTTGTTTGTGGCCTCAGCTGTTGTAAGGATAGGCATAGCAACCACTGATGATGTACCTCCTCATTTGAGTATGGATGATGCAGTTGTGTTGGTATCTTTTGCGATGTCAATCATCCTCGTTGCAGCAGCCATTAAAGGATCCTCAGGGATTGTGGTCTTGGTTGACACCGAAGAATTAGAGGGAAAATTGCAACAGCCATTGCTTCACATATCCAATGATAATGGTAATGTAACCCCTTTTGCCTCGGCCTCTATCATATCGAAAGCTTTGTGGCTGTGGATGAACCCACTCCTCCTAAAAGGCTATGAAAGGCCTCTCACCATTGATGACATCCCTTGGCTTTCCCCGGAGCACAGAGCTGAACAAATGTGCAAGGCCTTCGAGTCCAAGTGGCCTAAGCCGGAGGAGAAAACGAAGCACCCGGTTGCAGTCACCCTTGTCAAGTGCTTCTGGAAGGAAATAGCTTTCAATGCCTTGCTACTAATTGTAAGGCTCTCTGTCATGTATGTTGGGCCTGTTCTCATCCAAGGCTTCATAGATATCACCTCCGGCTCCGACAAGGGAGGCTCCCCCTTTCAAGGATACTACCTTGTTTGTATCCTTCTCCTTGCTAAAATTGTGGAGGTGTTAACATTCCACTACTTCCTTTTCAACTCTCAGAAACTAGGTATGCTAATCAGATCAACCCTTATCACCAACCTGTACAACAAGGGTCTACGGCTATCGTGCTCCGCTAGGCAGTCTCATGGTGTAGGCCAGATTGTCAACTACATGTCTGTGGATGCCCAGCAACTCTCTGATTTGATGCTCCAATTACATCCCATTTGGATGATGCCTTTGCAGGTAGCTGTGGCCTTGATTCTCCTTTACAAGTATATTGGTGCTTCGGTTCTCACTGCTTTGATTGGAACCCTTGTTGCAATTCTCTTCATTTTAGCTGGCAACAACAGAAACAGGTCGTATAACCGCGAGCTGATGAACAACCGAGACTCTAGAATGAAGGCCACCAATGAGATGCTCAACTACATGAGGGTGATCAAGTTCCAGGCCTGGGAAGAACACTTCTCCAGGAAGATCATGTCGTTCCGTGATTCTGAATACAGTTGGCTGTCTAAGTTCCTCTACTCCATCTCTGCAAACATTGTGCTTCTGTGGTCCATGCCTCTACTCGTCGCTGCCCTTACATTCGCCACCGCCATTGCTCTAGGGACTAAGTTGGATGCAGCTACGGTGTTCACCACCACCACAATCTTCAAGATCTTGGAGGAGCCTATCAGGACTTTCCCCCAGTCTTTGATCGCAATCTCGCAAGCTGTTATCTCCCTTGGAAGGCTGGATGGTTTCATGACCAGCAAGGAGTTGGTGGATGGGGCTGTGGACAAGCAAGACTTTTGTGATGATGGTGGGATTGCGGTGGAGGTTAAGGACGGCGAGTTCAGCTGGGATGATCAAACTACTGATGCGGTGTTGAAAGGCATAAATGTGGAGATCAAGAAAGGAGAGCTTGCAGCCATTGTTGGGACCGTCGGTTCTGGGAAGTCTTCTTTCCTTGCTTCAATTCTTGGGGAGATGCACAAGATCAACGGAAAGGTTAGAGTTTATGGAACTACAGCTTATGTAGCACAGACATCATGGATTCAGAATGGAACTGTTCGGGATAATATCCTCTTCGGTTTGCCCATCAATGAGGCAAGGTATAGAGAGGTCTTAAGAGTGTGCTGCTTGGACAAGGACTTGGAGATGATGGAGTTTGGAGACGAGACGGAGATTGGAGAACGAGGAATTAACCTCAGTGGAGGGCAGAAGCAGCGAATACAACTTGCCAGGGCGGTCTATCAGGATTTTGATATCTATCTCCTTGATGACGTCTTCAGTGCAGTTGATGCTCATACTGGGACACATATATTCAAGGTAAGGCAACTGCATTTTCTCTATCGTGTTGTGTTGTTCGTTCTGATCATATTTTATCGATCAGCTTCGGGTTTTTCTCATGCAGGAATGTGTCCGAGGAGCTCTAAGGGACAAAACAGTAATCCTTGTCACGCACCAAGTGGACTTCTTGCATAATGTTGATCTCATCTTGGTATGAGCATGAGCTACTTTGATAGCATTTCTCAACTTTCTAAGAAGCTGATCGAGTTTCCTTTCAACTAATCAGGTGTTAAGAGATGGACAAGTTGTGCAGTCAGGTAAGTACCGCCATCTTTTGGAATCTGGGACAGATTTTAAAGCACTTGTAGTGGCCCACGAGACTTCTATGGAGCTCGTAAACGTGATCCCAGAGGGTTCTACGAAGCAACTAAAATCGCCCAAAAGCCCACAGGTCTCTAGAGAACCAAATATGACAAGAAGATCAAGATCATTGGATTTGGATAAGAGCTCTAAGCTCATCATCAAGGATGAGGAACGAGAAACCGGAAAAGTCAGCCTACATGTCTACAAACTATACTGCACAGAAGCCTTTGGATGGTGGGGTGTGGCTGCTATTATGATGCTTTCACTGATTTGGCAATCATCCTTGATGGCCGGTGATTACTGGCTGGCTTATGAGACATCAGAAGAGCGCGCTCTTTCCTTTAATCCGTCAACTTTCATATGGATTTACTCCTTGATTGCACTAGTTTCAATCGTATTGGTTGTGTTAAGAACCTTCTTTGCCACCCAAATAGGCCTCAAGACAGCTCAGAGCTTCTTTAGGCAAATCCTTGGCAGTATTGTCCGAGCTCCCATGTCTTTCTTTGATACCACACCGTCAGGAAGAATCCTAAGTCGGGTGAGATTTTAGCATTCGAAAACTCACTCTCTTTTATTTTTGGTACGCTGCAAGTGGTGATATATAGTTGTTTATTGTTCCTTGTTAGGCATCAAGTGATCAAACAAATGTAGACATATTAATACCTATCCTTATGAGCATTACGATATCAATGTACATCACAGTGCTGAGCATCATCATCATCACTTGTCAGTACTCGTGGCCAACTGTGTTCTTCGTGTTTCCACTAGGCTGGCTAAACTTATGGTACAGGGTAAGATAATCCATATATCAGCGAGCTATTCAAGTTTTTTTGTTTCAGTAGTACTTTAATTTTCTGCCATGTTAATTTGTATGTAATGTTTTGAAATTCATTCAGCGGTACTACCTTTCATCCTCTCGTGAGCTGACCCGTCTAGACTCGATCACAAAAGCACCCGTCATCCACCACTTCTCGGAAAGCATCTCTGGAGTAGTGACCATTCGTTGCTTCAGGAAACAGGAGACGTTCTGCCATGTGAATGCTACTCGTGTAAATGAAAATCTACGCATGGATTTTCACAACAATGGATCAAACGAGTGGCTAGGTCTACGCGTTGAGCTGATTGGGAGCTTAATCCTATGCATTTCTACCTTATTCATGATCTTGTTGCCTAGCAGTATCATTAATCCAGGTAACACTAGCACTAGTAGTTGTTTATCTTTGACTGCTCGAATTCGAGGCCATATTCAGTATTCAATAGAGCTGAAAATGAATCGAATTGAATGATGCAGCAAATGTTGGGTTGTCGCTTTCTTATGGGCTGTCCCTTAACGGGGCACTGTCCTTTGCCATATACATCAGCTGCTTGGTGGAGAACAAAATGGTATCTGTTGAAAGGATCAGGCAGTTCACTGATATACCATCAGAAGCTGAATGGTACAACAAAGACACTTGTCCTTGTCCGTCTTGGCCATCCAAGGGCGATGTTGACATCATAGATTTACAGGTTAGATACCGACCGAATACTCCTCTAGTTCTGAGAGGCATCAATTTCAGCATCAGTGGAGGGGAGAAGATTGGCATTGTTGGGCGGACAGGCAGCGGAAAGTCAACACTGATCCAAGTTCTGTTCAGGCTAGTTGAGCCCTCTGCTGGGAAGATCATCATTGATGGAATTGATACCACCACATTGGGGCTCTATGACTTGAGGTCTCGGTTTGGTATAATTCCTCAAGAGCCAGTGCTATTTGAAGGAACTGTGCGAACCAACGTTGACCCTCTTGGACACTACACAGATGAAGAGATATGGAAGGTAATACAGTATATATGAACAAGTTTCCTTGTATTTGTGATAACTGTTTTTTTCTGCTAAGAATTTACGCCAAAATGAATATGGTATATCATGCAGAGCCTAGAGAGGTGTCAGCTGAAGTATGTAGTGGCCTCAAAGCCAGAAAAGCTTGATTCCTTAGGTGCGTTGTTCTAAAATTCCGCCTTCTTCCATCATAATTGTAGTGCTGAGTTTGAGGCAGTAAGCGGCTTCTATAATTCTAAAAATGAATTTGGCAGTGGTGGACAATGGCGACAACTGGAGCGTCGGGCAAAAGCAGCTTCTCTGCCTGGGCCGGGTGATGCTCAAGAGGAGCCGGTTGCTGTTCATGGATGAAGCCACAGCATCTGTCGATTCTCAGACCGACGCTGTGATTCAAAGAATCATCAGAGAGGAGTTTGCAGTCTGCACCATAATCAGCATTGCTCACAGAATACCCACTGTCATGGACTGCGACAAAGTTGTTGTTATCGACGAAGGTATCACATACTCGCTCGATACGAAATTTTATTGCAAGGAAATGACTCAATACGAAATTTTATTTTATTTTATTTTGTGTTTATACAGTGGCTCAATCTGAAAATCACAAATTAAGTTGATCATGTCTTGAAACTATTACCTTGATCATAACAGGTTTGGCAAGAGAATTTGATAGTCCTTGTCGGTTGCTGGAGAGGACATCATTGTTTGGAGCACTCGTCCAAGAGTATGCCAATAGATCATCCGGACTGTAGAGGCTTCAGTTGTAACAAACTAGGTATTTGGGGCAACTGAAGTGAGTACTTGGGTATTTAACACTAGCTATTTGCCTTGCTGTTATATGAAGCTCAACACTTGGTAATGGACAAAAAATAAATTCAGGCATCAATCATAAATTAACATATGAACACTGATGGGGCAACCATGCTTGGGATAAGGCAATAACAACAACCACATTTGAAGTTTTACTAATTTTTTTTTCTGTATAACAGTTAACTTAATGCCCTCTCTAACCCTCATATACACATAAACATGGGCAAATTAACAATTTCCCATTCCTGGACTGCAAACATAACCAAGCAAAAAAAAAAATTACATTGCCACATAAGTTTAACACTGACACTAATACACCAATTGCAATTTGCAAAAGTTTAATGTCGGGTTAAATGGACATGATTTATTTTCTTATTAGTGCTCCTTGGAGATTACCATTACAACTTTGCCTCGATTGTTTGCAAATTCTATATATTCTTATGCCGATCCCAATACCGACCTCAATAGCAAAAGAAAATATTCTTATGCATATGCCTGACGGTCGAAATCCAAATCCTAGAATCAGATAAAATTATCGCAGATTAGGGCCACAAATTTAAGTCCTAATTCTGAAACCATAATTCCTAAATCCTAAGAAACCTAGCTAATTGAAGAGAAGAAATCACAGAACGGAGCCTGATATATTGGAGGTAGTCGATCAAATTCACTAAAAAGAGCACAGATCAAAAAACAAATCTCATTCAATCGATATATAATTCAAGATACAAAAGCACACAAAAAACCTAATTTAAGAGAAGAAAGCAAAAACCAGAGTCGACAAGAACACACCTAGATCCACGGCTGATAATTAAATGAAAAATGAGGATGAAGATGGATGAAGATGAGCAGAGTTCATTTATAATTCTGGCAAAAATTAACAAGCAGAAGTAGATCAAAAATTACAAAGAGTATTGAATAAAAATAGATGAAGATAGTAGCACTAACTTGTTCAAGGTAAAGAGCATTGAAAGGCAATGAGTTTGCGATCAAAACCCAGGAACACCAATCTTTACTTACACCTCCAAATCGAAAATCCAACCAAGGAGACATCCGCAGTTCCTACTATAAAGAAGGGTGTCAATTCAGAAGATATATGGAACAGAAGCAAACAACCATCTTGCAAAAGTGAAAGAGAGGAAGACATGTGAATATTCAGAAAGCTCAAATATGTCCACCCTCCGTATGATATCTATCAAGGATGTGGAGTTCAGAGTTCCCTTAACGGATACAAGTGAAGTACTTGTCAATAAGTTCTCTTCTATTCTCTACTTAGCAAACTATTCATGGATGTCTGATCCAATTTCTGGTTTACAGAGATTCCAATTCCACAGGCCAGTAGAGTTGAAATTGCAGATCGACGGTGGAAGTTCAGAGGTGTTCGACCGTTCAGCTATGAATCTCAACCGTTTAACAATAGCCGGAATCTATGGCCTATATTCATCTCTCCTCGTAGTTACAGCCTTCATCATCGAGGTACTTGCCTTTGCTGTCAATTTCGTCTCCGCCCCAATCCTTTCTCTCTTCTGCGTTCATTGAGCACCCACCAAGGAAGTTGCTGCTTCAGCAATTGCTTGCCACCACTGTCTTCATTCTTCAACGCCTCTCCAAGGTGCTTACTTCTTGGGGATTTCATCGGTTGCTTGATTCCTGTTGATTTGATTATTATCTTTGCATGCCGATTTTCCCAGTTTCGAAATTCCTATCCCTCTACTCTAGGTTTTCCAATTGATGAGTTGAGTTGTCTTTGGGCGTTTTTTTTTTGTGTCTGCATCGGTTTTGGTATGCAGAAAAGCAAAACATGTCTGATTTTGATCAAGCAATTGCCTTTCCCTTACAAAAACAATTGGCTAGGGTTTCTCGAAAATTTTCCATATTGCCAATTGACTAATTTTGAATAGCTGGTAGTACTTGAGCGAACCTGAGCTGCGTATTGGTTCATAATTGCTCATCTGATTGCTTCTGTTTCTGGACGGACAGAGTTAGAGCATGTTTATTGGTGAGCCTTGGGCTCACCAATATTACACATCATCAAAAAAGAAAAAAAGAAAAAGCAAAACACATCATCAAAAAAGAAAAAAAGAAAAAGCAAAACAAATGAGTTGGCTAATGAGTCCAAAAAAAACTTCCTGCAGTTGAGCCCTTAACGAGCCCAACTTTTGGGCAGAAAATGGGGTCCACTTGCACACCTTTTTCTTTTTTTGTTGTACATGCAAAGAACAATACATTTAATCCCTCACCAAAAAATAGATCTTCTCTTCCCTATACTACCCATTTTTAGTTGACCACTTTTTATGGTGAATGTTTTTTTTATAATAATAATTATTATTATTATTATTTTTAGGCTTATTTCGAAATTAAAAAAAAATTCGAATATCATTTTTTTTTCTACCCATAAACACCCATTTTGTATATCTTTTTCTAAAAAAAATTCACACATTTAAATACCCATTTAATCCCTCACCAAAAAAAATATCCATTTAATCACCTCTTACTCATTAAAAAATACATTTTTACCCCATTTTTTCCTAGTAACTTGTAACTTTCAGTTCGTATTATCGTTCTATGTAACGTTGAATTATTCTCATTTTATAGTATTATTATTACGAAAAGATTAAGTAATGACGAATAATAATAATAATAATAATAATAATAATAATAATAATAACAACAACAACAACAACAATAATGATGATGATAATAATAATGATAATAATAATAATAATAATAATAATAATAATAATAATAGCTTTGTTTATTTGAAGGAAAAAAATAGATAAAAAAAAGGTAACTTATGAGCCCGGGACAAGGCTCACTAATATGACTTATGATTAAAAAGTAAGCAGTGAGCCCGGAACAGGGCTCACTGATAAATATGCTCTTAGTGAATGGTTTATATGACTTAGTCTGCTAGGATGGCTTTGTGGTAAGTTGAGGTTCGTTGATGGATAGTGAAAGACTGTGAAAGGAAGTGCCTTTGGTGGTGAAAAAAACACTAATGATGAATCACTTTCTGATTGGTGTTCCTGCTAGGGGTTATTTGACGTCTGTCACAAAATTGGTTGCTGCTCAAATGAATTTGGTTTTACGGGCTCACTTCTTAACCCATGAATTTTCAAGCATAACTCAATTAGATAATTGGCAGATGGTATGGAAAGGTGATGCTTTAATAAGTACCGAGAGACTTATTTGTCCAATTACAGTCAGATTTATGCTCTGGCTGGCTTGCAGAAATATTGGAAGTGTTAAATAAGAGGATATGTTGCCGTTTGTATGTATCTATACTATGCAGATGAATTGGAATTAGAGACAAGATAAAGATGAATTTCCCACTTTGGTTGAGGTGAAAGGTTGGTTAAGTTGTTCTTGTCTGTAATCCCTCAAGTGTTTACAAAGTGTTGTTTATGCCTATCGAAAGCTTTGATGCCTGCCTTGATCAAGGTCAAAGATGGCACTTCACTGTGGATAAAAGTTTAGTATTCCTACATTAAAAGGAAGTAAAAGTCCCTTTGGTCTGATTTGAGGATGAAATTGATAGTAGGACCCATGGTTATTAGGATCCCGATCCGGATCCTACGATCCTACGATTCTAGACAAGGTTTTGATCCGGATCGGGCATGTAGACTCCTTCATGTTAGGATCTACCTAGGATCCTATGTGATCGGTAGGATCTACTTAGGATCTACCGATCCTAGAAAAAATATCCGATCCTAGAAAAATCATATTTGTGTAATTGTGTTTGTTTTGTTTGGATATTGGGCCTTCTGGATACGATGAGCCTTTTTATTTTTTTATTTTTTGGCAGCCCATCTCCTTAGAAATTGAAGGCAGAAGAGTGAAGACGTTGAATTGAAACCCTAAGCCCTTTGTTTCGTTACTCAACTCGACAAATCCACGTCTGAGCGCCTGAAATTGTTCATGATGTGGTTAATTGCTATGATGACATTTGAAACTAGAGATGGCATTGGATATTTGGATGTATGATTTATCTCTTGTATGTTTGCCATATTTAAAGACATTATCCTTGTCTGTTTGTCACCTTTTGAGACAATATTCTTGGCAAATTATGAATGTTAAGTGCTTATTATTGGACTATTTTAGTTACTTAATTTGTTTAATGGAGGAAAAGCTTAGTTTTATTTTAAAATTAAGGTATTTGTTTAGGATGGTTTTTTTTAATTTTATTATTTATTTTATTTTTAATTTTTGTCTAGGATCTTACGATCCTACGATCCGATCCTACGCCTTTGTCTCGATCCCACACTAGGATCCCGATCCTAAAAACCATGGTAGGACCATTAGGTTGGTTTTTGCTTGATAAGAATTGATGCTTGATGTAGAAAGATCATAGGCTAATAGGTTGAGACTGAGGGATAAAAGCTGAATATACCTTGTCAATCACACTTTGAGGATGCTAAAACTATCATCATAATCCCCATTGGGAGGCTATGGGAAAAGGGCTATAAAGGAAGGCAAGTTATACCATATATCTATACTACTATAAACATGAGGCAGAGTTTGAGCAATGTTGACCATGTGTTTTTATCAATTGCCCTCATTCATTCTCGTTTCCATCGCCTTCCAACGCTTTCACTACTTCTTTTACACCTTTTGGCCGCCGTAGTTGTGCCCCTTAAACCCCGTCATCGTCTCTTCTTTTACAAAATGTTGTGTTTTTGTCTGTTGAGAAGGTGCTTCCTATAGTAATATTAAAGAAGAGCAGTAGTTTGGGTTTAGCTTCAACTTCCCCAGTGTGTAAAAGTTGAGACATTAAATATCTAACTTGACTTCTTGATGATCATTTTCTTGTTTGAAGGCTTGAAATTGAGCCTTGTACCACTAACGTGCATTAGATGTTATGATCCAGTATCCTGTTTCTCGAAGAGAAAATAAAGTCTAAGTCTGTCAATAAGGATTCAGGTATGGAGTCTTTCTCCGTCTACTGATTTAAACCTTTTGATGATTACCTTTCATGTGATGCAATTTCGGCTCTGGAGATAATTAGGTTCTTAAGTTTTCGAAGGAGATGGTTTTAGGCTGTTGGAAGTTGATGATTTTGATTTTGGAATCCGGAGAGAGTAGTTCGGGTGTGATTAGATAATTAGGGTTTTAAGTTTTCAATTTCTCTGCAAATTAATTCTTTTTAAACTTTTCAATTTCTTTTCCATTGCATGATTATTTGTAATGCTCACTTAGCAAACTATTCATGGATGTCTGATCCAATTTCTGGTTTACAGAGATTCCAATTCCACAGGCCAGTAGAGTTGATGCCAGACCTGATCCAGGCATTGCTCATCAAGATGTCCAGCATCATGAGGATGGAGACGGGGATGATGACCATCAATCGGAAGGTGAACCTGAAGTGGATATCTCAACTCTTACTGGAAGGAAAAAGAAATTGTTTGAGCTGAGGCTTAAGATGGTGCTCCTCAAACTTTTGGGAATCTAAATGGTCAGTTATTCATTGTTTTCTTCATGTGAGACTGAATTATTGCCTCTTGTGTGTGATGTAGAATGAAGCCAGAAAGGCTAATCAGACAGCTATGGTGTCATAGAAGAGGAAAATGGAAGCCCCTGAGGAATCTAGGGGCATATCTAAACAAAAGTGGCTTGAGCAGAGGAAGAAAAAGATTGGTAAAATTTTAGATGCCAATGGTTTGGATATGTCAAAGGCATTTATGTTTGACACACAGGAGGCAGCTGAGGCAAAATATAAGAAACGCCTGAAACGGGATAAAGATCCTGCTCCATCTGGCGGGGAAGGTATAGATCTCATTGATTACACGTTTTCTGATTTCTTTTCACATGGTGTGGAAGTTAGCTTATTGGAACTCTACCTTTTGGCATGTATAGGATGATATTTTCATGTGTAAGATGAATATAAAGTCTGACAAAAGAAATTATTCATGAATTGTCATGTATGTTTGAACTTATGTATTTGGATGCCCCTTTGTCAAATTTGAAACCAAGGAAGAAGGGACTACTGAGGGAATTTTAGCACCAGAGAGTATGGATCTGTATCATTTAGGCGATAACTTGCACCTTGAGACACCCAAATAAATATGAATATGATGACATGCAAAATCTCTGCCCTTTTGGGAACAATTGAATAATTTAGAATTTAGAGTGCCTTTTGCCCAATTATTATCATTCCTCTTTGACCTCTTTTTATTCCAATTATCTCAGTTTTACGTTTCACAAGCTTTGGCCTTTACATCTGATTGATTCTGATATATTTTCTTACTTCTGAAGTTCATAAGATAACTTCATTATTTCTCCAAGAGGCATTTTAACTTCTATAGCTACTGCATAAGAACCATGTATTACTTGGAAATTTGTGTTTTTGGCATGTGATATGAGCTTTGGAGTGTTATGTACTTATTTAATATCTCTTTTCCTGCAGTATTTAACCAAAAAAACCTTGTACAAGGCCTATAAGAAGCGTGCAAATGCAATAGGAGCCGACCTTAACGAGTATAATAAGATGAAGGAAGCAGATCCAGAATTCTATCGGGAGGCATCAAGCCTCCAATATGGGAAGGTATGTGTGTGCTATTTTCAAGGCATATTGCTACTGTATTTTGTTGAGAAGGGACTATTGGCGCAGCTGAACATAGAGACAGGGATACCAATCTACGAAGCCGAGCCATTGCTACTCTTCTTCGTATTGTTCACGTTGCTGGGAGCGATAGGCGTGTTAGGAGACAGGGGCAGTTTGTCGATGACCCTCCAACCAGGCTTGACAAGGCTGTCATCCCACCTGGAAAGAGCATGAGATCTGCGCTTGGTCTCACAGAGGGAGGTAACTACCTTCGACATGTTAGATGAGTGAGCTGAATGTGGCTTGAAATTGATGTGATAAATGGCAATGTAGGTCCATTGTTCGGATTCACAAAGGCGAATGACCTGTTTGTTGAGAGGTTGGCGCAGCTGGGGTTCGCGTTCTCGTTGATAGGAGAGATCATAACGGGTAAGGGAGCACTCGCGCAGCTCAACATCGCCTTCTTCCTGTTCACCGCTTTGAACCCTGGAGCCGGCAAGTTCATCACCGAGGTGGAGGACGAAGATTAGAGACTATTTGGTGCACATTCGACATCAGGTGCTCTAGCTTTGTCTTCGACAAAGGTAATGTTCAAATACAAATAAAATAATATACTCCTTTTCCCCTTTTGCTTTTTATCCACTCTTAATCTTTGGCCCAAGAACTATTTACTGCGGAAACATGGAGGTATCACTGCTTCGCTTGATGAAGCTTGGTAAGCTTGCTTTCTTTCTTCTATGTCCATGTTGCAGTTAGTTTCTCTTGTTCATCACGTATTGCAATGTTCCCAATCTTTGTATGGATTATGAAGAGTCAGGAGAATTTATTCACTTGATAAATAATTAACCTTAGCATGATAGATATTAACAACAGTTGCATTTGTTGGTAACAAATTACATCCTAAAAGAATATCTTTCTACTATTACTCTCTTATGATGGATGTTTTTGTTGTCTCTGTGATCTTGTGAACTTGCAGGTTAATTACATTCACATATATAGCATATTCATGCAAAATTACACCTACAAAGTTATGTGGTTCAAAAGAAATTGTTCTCCTCAACTTTTATAAAGTAAGTAGCTTTACTTGTTCATTCTTGGGATGCTCCTATTGTTAGACTATTGTTACTCTTCTTGTATGTTTGTTAATAAAAAAATCTTCAATTTTTTTATTTATTTATTGATGATCTATTTTCGGATTGAGTTCGATTGTTTTGGGTTTTTTTGGATCTTATCAAAACTCGCAATACAATAGGGACTAGGGAGTTTCATTAGTAAATAATTATGTATAAATCTAATAATTATGTATTTTCAGATTAAGTGGATTTTTGCGGCACCAACAATATCTTCGACCCCCATTGAAAAAAAGGTACCATTTTGGGAATGATCGGAGACGGAGCAAACAAAAATGGAGAAAGAGGAACCAGAGGGAGAGGTAAGGGAGGGAAACTGGGAAACTGCAAAATAATAGTGGCAATTTCGTAATTTTAAAGTAACAGTGCCAGATTTAGGGGCAAAACGGTAAGTCAGCTTTATAGAAGTGTCCAAGGGGAGAAGCAAAAATAATAGTGGCAACCCCTTTCTTTTGATTTGTTGAAATAACGAACAAGCAGACAAAGCCACCAGCAATACCACCAGTGACTGTGACTGAAACGTCTTCTTCTCCCCTATTATGATGACTGATGAGATCCATCAGTTTTCTTCATCCACAGACACACAGCTACTCACCCAACCAAAGGAATCAATCCGGTGAGAGTAATGATGGGGAAAAAGAGAGATGCAAATGCAGAGTTCTTGACACCTCTTTTATTGATTTCTATTTCTATTTCTATTATTATCTGCTTCAGTTTATCAGCAGAAACCGCCGTAGCCCTGAAAGAGTACAGCAGGCATGACTTTCCGCCTGGTTTCGTGTTTGGCTCCGGCACTTCAGCCTATCAGGTTCAGTAGTCCTTTTCTTGTTCTCTCTCTCTCTCTCTCTGCGCCCTTGTCTTACGATAGGATACGACTACCATTGGGCGTGCAGGTGGAGGGCGCTGCAAACGAGGACGGAAGGACTCCTAGCATCATTGATACTTTTGTTCGTGATGGTAGGAAATGGATATGCTCAACCTTTTTTCTTTAGGCTTATTTTTCTTCAAATATTCTTGTTCATAAGAAAGTTGATCGCACGATTGAATGAATTGGTGATGATGTTTTCAGAGAACTGGCATGGTGGAAATGGGGATGTAGCTTGTGATCAGTATCACCAATACAAGGAAGATGTCCAGCTCATGGTTGAAACTGGATTGGATGCCTACAGATTCTCTATTTCATGGCCAAGGCTAATCCCTAGTATGATAATCTGATTCGTCTGAGCTGAAATTATTTAACTTCTCTCAACAATCCGAGTAACAATTAAACATGAGAATTTGATGGATTTGTTTCTCAGATGGTAGAGGACCTGTGAACCCAAAGGGTCTACAATACTACAACAACCTTATCAATGAGCTCATCAAGAACGGTAACTGGATCAATTCGAACAAATTATTCATTGAATCGTTCCATGTACATAGGTAATTGGTTCATTTTATTCGTTCTCGAATCAATTGTGCAGGAATCGAGCCACATGTGACCTTATTTCATCTTGATCTACCACAAGCGCTTCAAGATGAGTATGGAGGATTCATCAGCCACAGAATCGTGTAGGCCATTTTTCAGCTTGCTTTTGATGATTTGATCTTCACATAGTAAGAACATCTGACAGTAACTATACTACCATATGATGTTCAAAACAGGAAGGACTTCATGAACTATGCTGAATTGTGCTTCAGAGAGTTCGGAGACAGGGTTTTGCATTGGACCACAATGAACGAAGGCAACATATTCGTGACGTCCGGTTATGACTTTGGATTTCAGCCTCCACAGAGATGCTCTCCGCCCTTTGGGGTTCATTGCAGAGGTGGCAACTCTACAACCGAACCATATCTTGCCACTCACAACTTGTTGCTTGCGCATGCATCCGCAGTGAAGCTGTATAGGACTAGATATCAAGTATATCCTACACTTTGAATCTTGTTAGATAAGTTGAAGTATATCCTACACTTGTCGCTAGCTGTTTCCTTGTAACTCAACAACAATGTATTTACTTTAGGCTAAGCAGAATGGGACTATAGGTATCAACTTGCTTGCCAATATCGGTGTTCCTGCAACGAATGCAACAGAAGATTTGGTTGCAGCACAGAGATACAACGACTTCTCCCTGGGTTGGTGAGCGCTGCAAAATCTCTGAATCATGTTGGTTTATACTGTTTTCATATCCTGTAACTATATATGCAGCGCTACTGTCACACCATATGCTAATGTTCCTGGCAATGCCGATTGTCAGGTATATGAGTCCTTTAGTCTATGGAGACTATCCTGAAGTGATGAAAAAGAATGCAGGCAGCAGAATCCCAGCTTTCACTAGATTTGAGTCCAGGCTAGTGAAAGGATCGTTTGATTTCATCGGAGTGAACCATTACCTTTCAACATATATCAAGGATTTCTCTTCTACACTGCAGTTCGACACAAGAGATTATTTCATGGATATGGCCATATTACCTGAATTAGGTATCCCATTCATGATAAAGAACTCAAGTTTCATTTCAAGTTGCTTTAATGTTAATTGCTTTTTTCATCAAGTTACCTTCATATTTTAAACTTGATGCAGATGCTGATATCAAAGATTTAAATCCTGGAGAGGTATGGGATCAATAAAGAGCAATTAGTTAAACTGATCATCTCCCCTCCTTGACTCCTTGTTGTGTAAATGTGTTGATATATGATTCCCAAGTCCCAACTAATTAGAATTCCTTGTAGATACCATACATGCCATGGGGTATGAAGGTGATGTTGGAATATTTCAAGGACAGATACGGAAATCCGCCAATCTACATTCATGAAAATGGTTTCTACTTTCAATTTTGCCATTACTCTTTTATGTTTATGTTCGTGTTGTTCGCCTGACATTGACATTGGAGAATGCTGTGCTAGGACAAAGTGAGCACCGAAACTCGTCACTGAATGACACTTCAAGGGTCAAGTATTTGAAAGGATTCATTGGAGCCATGCTTGACACTATGAGGTACTGCAGTTTCTAGCTCTTCCATTGGCAACCAACTGTACCCTGATTTCATAGCCTTTTCACTCAACAGTTTTACCTTGGGATATCTTCGCAGAAACGGATCAGACGTACGTGGATACTTCACATGGTCCTTGATGGATGTGTTTGAGATACTTGATGGCTACACATCAGGGTTCGGATTTTACTTTGTTGATTTGGACGATCCAAATTTGATAAGGGTTCCTAAGCTCTCCCAGAGTTGGTACTCAGGGTTCTTGAAAGGCCAAAGTGTATACTTGGATGAGTCTGTTGAAGCAAGAACCAGCTCAGTTGCAGCTGAAGCACATTCTTACATGTAGGGTCCTGCCTACAAAATAAGATTGTTTTCATCAAAGTACCTTCATCAATAAAGATTTAATATGAGAGGATGAATCCCTCAATTTCACAGTATTTTTTGTGCTACACCAACTTGTATGTAATGTATACAAATTATCCACGCACGTAGAGGAAGATATCGATCGTCAAAACACGCGTTCTCGGTGGAACTGATCTCGGGCGTTCGGTGTACATATCACTTTTTAGTAAATTGCTCGATTGGAGAAATGCGCTTTTGTTTTACCCACCATTCATATACCATTTATTTAAAACAAACAGAGAAATAAATCATTAAAAAATAAATCAATGAAATTGTTTTTTTTTTTGTAAAAATTTATAAACATGGCCTAAGGAGGTTGTAGGCTTAAATGTGCACACCACATGCTTAAATGTGTAAATTTGCACACAAATCAATCAATGGAGCTCAAAAATAGCTGAAAATATATACATTTGCACACAATCATTGAGAATGGTCTTACTTTTGGGTGCACAAAAATTTTCCCTTTCTTTTGTTGAAATAATGGAGAAGCAAACAAAAGGTGCACCAGCAGCAGTTGTAGTGAATAACTCCTCTAAATAGGGTTGGCTAATTGGTAGTTAAACCAAATTCCTAAAATAACCATAACCCAATCCCTAATTAACCAAACAAAACTTGTCATGCTTCCTATTCCACTGTGATTACTAATTTCGTAATAAAAGCCAGATTATATCAAAACACCAAATGTATTATAGTCCATCCATGGGGGGATAATTTCTAGAGTATCAACCCAACTTTACATAAGATAGATCTCGTGCAAATATGGAACAACATAAATGATACCAACAACAAGAAGCATTTATTTGTTTTCTCCTCTATCAACCATTTCAAATGCCTCAACCTTTTTTGCTTAGCATGAATCTCCCCCAACTTCTATATATATGTGTGTGTGTGGGACAGATTTTTGTTCCAATGATTCTAACTGTTCATTTGATCGCGTATCTAACATCATACCAGACAAAATGCCTAAAAGATAGTTAAGTAGTGGTATGGTAAATATTCCTGATCATGTGCAAAATACCAAAAGCTTATAAGAAATCAGTAGAGGATCCTTTCATGGGCCACAGGGAGCCATGGCCACCCCCATTCAAAAATAAATTTAGTACATATGCTCATCTCTTCGATAACTTCAATTTGATATATTAAAAGCTAAAATCTGACACCCGAGCAAAAGATTATGACCGTTTGAAAATTGAACATGCGCAAATCACTTCATACATCATTTATCAAACTGAGATGCTTATATCGTTTGCTAAACTTCATAACTTCATACTATAAATAAACTCGAGAGCTTCGACTCAGTATGTCATATAGAAATGTTAGACAATTTTGTAATGAATTTTACACAATTTATGTTTTAATTCTAGTTATGCATTTATAATTTTGAGAGTTTCTTCAAATTTTTTAGTATTTTTTATATTCTTTTTGAATAAAAAAAACGATTTATGTTTTAAATCTAGTTACACATTTATAATTTTGAGGGTTCTTCAAACTTTTTTAGTATTTTATATTTCGTTTTTGTTTTTTTTTTTAAGATTGGATTCGTTGAAAAATTTTCGAACACTCTATGCCCCTCCAAGAACAAGCTTCAAAATCCACCACTTTACGAAATCCTTGCCAAACATAAAAATACACATGAAGCTAACAAACTAAAAATCACCAACTGAACTCACAAAGAAGTTTCAAGTCAAAATGATGTATCAACAAAATAAAGGATTTCTTGCAAACAAGACTAAGCATGACAACATGACATTGTTACCAATTTCCACCTCAAGGATAAACAACAAACGAACAAAGCCAGACAAACTTTTCCTACTAATCTTCACAATTCCATGGGAATGGGAACATTTCTGATTCCTACCTTGATACAAATCATTTCTCCTGATTTCAAGAATGCATTCTATAAGTGTCACCTTCCCACTTTGATTTCAATAGATACTGTTTACAAACCACACTCAAGAAGAACACTTGAAACACCAAATGCACCCTCACACTCAGGATGCATTGCCAACTGTTATTAGGGACTGTTGAGATGTGAATGTGACCAAAGTGTCCCACATTAGAAAATTGAACATATCAAGCCCTAGTATATGAGTCGGTGGGATACTCCTTCTATTGCCAATTGGTTTTAGAATGGAACCTCACTCGGTTCGTATGCTAGGCTACTAGCGCATGTGCGCCCGTGCACACGACCCCCAGTCGGACCGTTGACTGGGACAATACTCAATTTGAGGTAGTAAGGACAATCAATATGAGAATTGAGATCCCATTGACAAGAGTTGCATATGAAAAATAGTATCTGTGTCCACGAGACCAAACAAATTAGTACTTCCAATGGGCCTATTACTACCTTAGAACCACTGGTTTGCTACCTGGACAAGAAGCATGATGTTAGATATAGATAAATGATTAAAAGAATGTGTGAAACTTTCAACTATTAACAATTTATGAGATCGAAGCAAAACATTTCGTATTTAATAAATAGATACAAATTTATATTTAGCAGTTAGATATAGATTTAAATTTTCGAACTAATTTAATGTTTTGAATTAAACCAATTGATTAGAAAATGTAGAATATATTAAGGAAAAACATCTTAATTCTAAATTTTTAACCAATCAAATTATAATAGATAAGAAAAAGGGAGAAAAAAAAGAGAGAGAGGTTCGAATGTACTCAACCCTTACGGTGTATCATGTACACAAATCTGAACCATCGATTTATAGAAAATAGATGATTGTGATTGATCCTAAAAGAAAATCAATTTTTAATTAAATTCAATGGAACCCGCATACAATGCTGATTCACTCTCCTTCCCTTTTTGTTCTTGTGGAATGCAAGAATTATTCAATTTCACCGAATAATACTTCATATTTCACCGAATAATACTTCATATTTCACCGAATAATATTTCATATTTGAAAAACCCCAAATTTATAAACAATACTTTTGATTATATGAATAATCATGCAGTTTTACCGAATAATGCTTTATATTTTACCGCATAATTGTTTCAAATTTTCCATTTTGAAATTCAGACACCCCAAAGTGAGCCATTACTAAAAAAATTTAATCCACCACTTATCGTTACTATTAGGATTAGACTTGTCAAACGGGTCATTCCGGTCGGGTTCGGGTTGGGTCACTTCAGGTCCCGGGTAAAACGGGTTCCGGGTATATTCGGGTTGACTCGAACCCGGGTTTGACCGGGTTTCGGGTCATTTCAGGTCGATTTCGGCTTTGTCAATTTTTTTTTTTAAATTAAAAAAAATCATGATTTGATAATTTTGCGATAATTTAAAATTCTCAAATTAAAGACGTGGTTCATAAGTTCTAGTGCTTGTAATTATATACTATATCCGATCCAAAATATTTGATTTTTATTATTTCTTGTAATTTTTAATAAAATGTAATAATATATAAAATATCAAATTTTAAATAATTTTTTAAAAATAATTTCATACAATTAGTAATAAGCATAAATTTGTTTTAATATTTTTTAGAATTTTTATCTTCTTAAAAAATGTGTTGAAAAATAAAAAATCAAATACCATCGATCGGACGGAGTATTACACAATACAAATAAATATAAAGGGTAAACTATAGAAAACCACCCTTTAAATATGTGATATTGCTTAAAACCACCCCTTATAATCATAATTGCCGAAAACCACCCATTACAACTATTCTGTTAGCAATTAACCACCCTATTCAACTTTTCATCCAAACCTCTGTTAAGTATTTGTACGTTAATGTATTTTAATATAAATGAATGAATTTTTATATATAAAAAATATAACAAAATAGAATATACAGGGGGTGAATTTGAAGACATTATCAGAAAATAAGAAGAGAAAGGTGGAAGTTCATCATCAGAAAAAGAAAGGGGAAACAATGGCGGTGACTCGCGTCTTGGAGTCGACGACGGCGGTCTCGAGTTCGGTGTGATGACGACGATGGCGAGGCTTGGTCCTGGGGGCCTGTTCTCGCTTTTGTTTTCTCCGAACCACAACTTCTCTTTCCTTTCTTCTTCTTTTTGAAATTCTTGAGTTGCCATCTTCTTTTTTGGATGTTCGGTCTTTCAAGGTGCTTTCTTCTGCAACCTTCTCCCTTCGACCCCATAGACTTTGAATATGTGATTTTGGGCTTCAAATGTTGTAGATTCAGCTTCGGATTTTGGTTGGGTTAAGGCTCTACATTTGATTTTGGCAGAGGATGTAGATTTGTGGGTGGGTTAAGCCGCTTGCATTCGATTCTAGCTTTGAATCTATGATTTTGGTCTTTTTTTAGTTTCATTATGGGACTTTTCTTTGTGGTATTTGGAATACAGATTTGAGTGGATCGATTAGGAATTAGGATGGTCGGAGGTAGCGATCGAAACTCTAATTTGAGATGAGTGGTCGGGGTCGACGGTGGCGGCGTTTTGGCTTCTAGGGTTTTCCCTCTCACCTGTTCTTTCTTCCTCACTTCCTCACTTCCTCACTTAACATCTTCCTTATTATTTTTTTTTAAATTGTTTTCATTCAAATAAAGTATATTAAAAATTGAAGGGTATAATGGTAATTTTATAATTTAAACAGATTATTGACGGAAATCTAATGAGGGTGGTTGATTGCTAACGGAGATGCTTTTATGGGTGGTTTTCAGTAATTAAGTATAGAAGGGGTGGTTTTGAGCAATATGACATATTTAGAGGGTGGTTTTCTACAGTTTATCCAAATAAAAAAGTTGATTTGAAAATGAAAAATCAAGTGATTGTAATTATAAAATGTAATAAACTGGAATCTCCATATAAAAATTTAATCATATATAATTATAAATCGGTTGGGTCAATCGGGTCAATCGGGTCACCGGGGCAATCGGGTAAATCGGGTCAAAATTACCGGGTTAATCTGGTCATCGAGTTGAACCCCCGATTACCCGGAAAATTTTCGGGTTTTCGGGTTCAGGTCGGAAAAAATTTCCGAGTCAAAATTTCCGGTTTCGGGTCAAAAAATTTCCGGTTGTTCGGGTCGGGTTGTGTTTTGACAGGTCTAATTAAGATCCACAAAAGAGCTCATTCAATTGATGCAAAGATTGCTACTTACAAATATACAAGCCTACAGTTTACTGACGGGTATGTCCATCTGGCACTCTTTGTGCCCTCTCGATTTATCAGACTTTACTTAGTATTTCGAATTTTTATCTGATAAAAAAAAAATACAAGCCTACAGCAACAACGGTTATTACTATATATGTACACATATTTTTAGAAATAAAATGACTTTATTTAAGTCAAATACGTATTTTTAGAAAGGTAAAAACTATATAAAATATTAAAATTTAATTAAATTTTTAAATAATGTTATACTTATTATTAATAAGTATGAGTTTATCAAAAAAAAATTAATATTTTATATTGTTTGTATTAACTTAAAATACATTGTAATGTTTAAAGTATATTCTACGGAGTGCATGGCAATTGGCATTAATGGATTCGCCCCTTTGATTGTTGAACTCGACAAATTATTGTACGGAGGATAACTTATTGCATAGGGAGTTTTGATTTTGCATCAAAGCCCAATTTAATTCAAGAGTTCAACTTAACAACGCATTGAATTTGAAGTTGGGAATCATGTATTATCGAGGATAGGTCCTTAGAATGTGTTCTAGTAGAGTTATTACAAAAATTTACTCATAGAATTAGATAAGATTTCAACTGTCGATTTGAAAATCGATGGTTTTTCACTTTAGGAGAAGTGTCGTTGCTCCAGATTCATCTCTTATTGTCAACGCATGGTTGTTCTACTTAGTTTTTAATTTGTAAGGAGAGCGTCATGAGGTTGAGAATTATCCATTCTTACTTAACTTTTAATATAATCTGTTTTTTATGTCGTGCAACAATATTCTTATGGATTCTATTATTCTAAATTATATCTTTCAGAAGAGTCTCCCATAGTTTCCTACTTTTTCACTTTTTTTTGTGTTGTTATGTAGTTGCATACTTTTTCCTGGCTTTCAACCAGGTAGTTTGCTATGATATGGTCAATCAATTGGTAATTATCTACTCGATGATCCATCCAGAAGTTATAGATTTTACCATTTTCTACTTGTCAAATAAAGCCTTTATAGAATTCCTTTTTAATTTCCATAAATTTGATGAAATTGTCGTGATGCACCGTGTCTTTTCCGGTATTCCCATAACTGCTTGTCTTTTATTTATTTGCTTTTGATTAGTTGAACTCATATATTGTATGGTTCTACTATTATTTTCCAAAGAAGTTTCAATTGTAAAACTTTATTCACATCTTTCATTATGATTAGTCCTAGTTCGCCCAAAATATTTAAACTTATAAATTTCGTAATATTCAATAAGTGGTTTATATGTCTTTGTCCCATTTTGCTTTCCATTTTGTTTTCTTTTCATTTTGTTAGTTGGTTATTTGTTTTTGTTACCCTTGCTTCGAATGTGGTTTGGTTGATGCACCTATTAGTACGTGAATGGACATTCGATGTATGTTTTCAATGATATTTGGTTTGCGATATTTAGAATGTATTGTATGCTTTGTTGATGTTTATAATAGTCTACTTTATATTGAAGAAAACTTGGGGGGAAATGCAATTGTCTTTTTTTTAATGCTATTTACATTATCATCTTCTCCAAACAATAGTTGATCTTAGACTTAGAGACGACTCATGCACCCTTTGATAGTTATCCTAGGTACGCCGGATTTGCATCTGAAGTTACTTGTTTGATCCCCAATGTGTAGTCTTTTCCCCAATTACTCGTAAATGCATTACCGACAATCAACAACTTAACAGATGAGTCAAGTAGTACCGATTGAGTGATGTCGTTGTCCTCAAATTGACCTTCAACTTGAAAACTAGTCGCCCTTTGTTTTCAGTAGTTTTCTAATTAGTGTCATGGTCACACATTAATACATAAAATCAATACATTCAAACTATACCCTTTTTTTTTTTTGAATTTCTAATATAGAAAAACAGTTGTTTTTATTGTCAATAGAGAAAAGCTAAGATAACGATGACAAGTTACAACGATAGCGATGACAACAATAACAACAACAATTCATTAAACAATTGTTGAGTGTAATATTATTTGGATGCTCCTGACGGAGTGACCCGGTGGAGTA
This sequence comes from Persicaria maculosa, assembly GCA_963922045.1. Classification (NCBI taxonomy): domain Eukaryota; kingdom Viridiplantae; phylum Streptophyta; class Magnoliopsida; order Caryophyllales; family Polygonaceae; genus Persicaria; species Persicaria maculosa. The sequence goes on from OY998260.1 coordinate 70,836,382, forward strand.
ATGGGAAGAGTTAGAAGGTCGTGAGTTCGATTTCTGCATCCGCCCTTTAAGGTTTATATATCTTGTTTTTCATCAGTGGATTGAGTCGGTCAGCGTAAGTCGATTTAACTGATACATGACTTTTATTGGTTGAGTTATGTGTCCGAAGTTTGTCGCAGTAGAGTTTCCTCATAAAAAAACTATTATTTGGATTTATAACGCATTGATTTACACCACCATGAGTCCATGACTACTTTTCTCCCCTATGATTTATCCACTTAAACCACCACCACCTAATTAATACACACTCACTTCACCTCTTACCTTCCTAAACACTTTGTACTTTACAAAAAAAATAAAATTTAAAAAAAAAACAAATCATTGTGATTAACACAATTATTATTATTATTATTATTATTTTTAGTGTGAAATTATGTAAGGTTGAAGCATTCACATGATGGCACATGCTGATGGATTCTCGTCGGGGATATAGCAGTAACCCGGCCTGTATCCGTACCCTCCGGACGGACAACCGTCGACGTCGTAGTAGCACCACCACCCACCCCGCGGCGGCGGAGGTGGTGGTGGTGGTGGAGGCGGGCATCCGTATCCATACCCATATCCATACCCGCACCCGCTGTAACACGGGCCCGTCGTCCGACCCTCGTAGCAATCCGAACAGCACACCGGACGGCAGCCGCTGTAACAGGGCCCCGTAGTCCGACCTTCGTAGCAATCCGAACAGCACGTCGGACGGCACGGGATTGGAGCCGGCGGTGGCGGAGCTGGCTTCGGTGGCTCCGGTTTGGGTGGGGGAGCCGGTTTAGGAGGCTCCGGTTTGGGTGGGGGAGCCGGCTTGGGAGGCTCCGGTTTGGGTTGAGGTGCCGGTTTGGGTGGTTCCGGTTTGGGTTCAGGAGCCGGTTTGGGAGGTTCTGGTTTAGGTTGGGGAGCCGGTTTGGGAGGTTCCGGTTTAGGTTGAGGAGCCGGTTTGGGGGGCTCGGGTTTAGGTTCAGGAGCCGGTTTGGGAGGCTCGGGTTTGGGCTTGGGCGGGGGCGGTTTGGGAGGTTCGAGGATCTCGATGCATTTAATGGATTTGCCGCCCTTACAGTAGAGCTTGTCCCTGATTTTCTCCGGACTGCAACAAACCACTCTGATCTTCACCGTGTTTTGCTTCTCGTTGTACTCCTGATCCTTGATTTCTGCATCCCTCAAAAAACGAATCAGTTGAAATTGAGATTCCGTACAAATTGAAATTGAATTTTGATTCGAACGAATTAGTCGAGGGGGGGGGGGAGATTGGATTTGGGGATTACGCACGGGGGATTGAACAGAGCAGCTTTTTGACCTTCTTGTAGCAGCAAGGACAATCCAGGTCGACTTTGAGCAACATGAAGGTTTCCTGGTGGATGATCCGTACAGGAGTGCCATTAATGGAACGAATTCAATTGCAGAAATTAACAAAAAAAAAAAAGATGGAAACTTTGATTCCGTACGTACCTTTTGGGGCGCCATTGAGACTCTACCGACAGATTAGAGAGGAAAGGGAGGGAGGGAAAGGAGATGTGAGGAAGACGAAGAGGGTGAGTGTTATTGATCGTATTATAGTGGCATTTGATGGTGATGTCGAAAATTGCGTTTCAACAAATTCACCCAAATTTGAAAAATTATGGAATAACGTATATATTTTATGGAGAAAAAAGGATCAAGTCAGGCCATTCATATGGAGGACAGTTGTCAAATCGACACGATTGGAGACATCTAACCCCCTTGTTATTAGTTTTTTTTTAAATAAGTGAAAATTAAATACACCGATAATTTTGATTGCATACACCGCTAATCTTCGCAACTCCTTGCGAAAACAGATTTGCAACCGGTTGCAGACTACTTTGGAGGTCGTTGTCTAATCGAGGCGATTGGAGAGATCTAACCTCCATGAAACTTCTTGTTTATTAGTCATGTACGCGTGGTAACAATTATATAAAATATTAAAATTTTAAAATAATTTCATACTTTCTCCGTTTTAAAATACGGAGTATGATTCTTTTATTATTCACGCACGTTTTCTTATAATGAAAAAAGACTATATAAATTATTAATTTTTTTGATAATCTCATACTTCTTACTAATAAATATGAGATTATTGAAAAAATTAATAAAAAATTAATATTTTATATAGTTTTTATCATCCTAAGAAAACGTGCAGGAATAGTAAACGACTTATATTTTAGAACGAAGAGAGTACTTATTAGGAGTGTGTATGACATTATTTTAAAAATTAATAAAAATATTAATATTTTGTATAATTTTTATCATCTTTAAAAAATAAAGAAGGGAGTATGTAAATTTCGAAGCTCAACTTGAGTCCAATTACTTATTAAACATCTGGCTCAAAATGGGTTGGATTTTAGACTGACGGGTTGGATCAAACATACTCTCTCCGATCAATAATATAAGATATTTTATTTTTTCTTTTACATGTATTTTAATGAAATGAGCTAAAAGTTGTATAAAATATTGACTCTTTTATTAAATTAAAAAATAATTAAAATTAAAATTATATTTATTTTTAGATCCTTAAAATGCATATACAAGATCGAATAAAACTTCTTATATCGTTAATTCGATGGGTAATAATGTAATAAACCTAATTATATTGTTCATATCATGTTTTTATTTATTTTTGAAATTTATTTGTCTAATACAATTCAGTCTAATGTATTTGTGTTTTTACATGTGCTTTATTCTTTTTCTTAGAATATATTTACAAATATTCAACATTAAAAGTGATACATTATAATGTTGTTAAAGAGTGATGCACATACTGCTTAATCATTATATTAATATATACGGAGTATAAGATAAATTTATAATATAATTTTAATATTTACAAATTACAATGATTGTTTCATTGATAAAAAATTATAAAATGACGTTCTTGATTCATTGAATTGACTTAACAAGACAAATTAACGATCGATAAAGTACAGGAGAAAACCTAAACCTAATAATGTTTCAACTTGCAAAATACGGAGTATTACCATTCGAGGACCGAACAAAGCATCAATCAAACCACACGACAAATTCTATATATAAAAAAAACAACATATGGGTATATATATACGTAAAGATAAAAAAAAAAGTCTTAATCACTCCAAAAAAATATTTAATTATTCGAATGTATACACTATTAAAACATAAGTATGATTTCATCTATCATGAGAATGCTCTATTCTATGGGGCAGCATAAAAAAAGTATCTTCTTATTAGACATAGAAACAGAAATTAAAATGAGTGGACTGAATATGCTAAATTTTATAAATACACATAATTTTTATTAACACAATCATTATTTTAATAAATAAATACATAATTTTTTTATTAATTTTTTCTTGTTTTTTATCTATCTTTTGATTTATAAAAAATGAGGCGGACTGAAGCGGACTTTAACCCACCCTTGCATCCGACATTTCACCTTATTTACATTTTTAATCTATTGCCTCATAATACCAAGATAGTGCTTACATGTCTATCATCTGACATTTACTGTGTTTGTGTTTATTTCTATAATTAGGGTTTTTGACCAGAGCAGCTTTTTGATAGTATATTTGGTAGTATCAATGTACTCCAATTTGTAGCAAATTATATCAAGAAAAGTTAATGAATAATGTTATACTAGCAGTACATTCCAAAAACTTAATTGCTTTACAAGATTTGATACGATTTCTTCATTCATCTACACACAATATTTATTTAATGAAATTTTTAAAAAACATATATTTTATGAGATGCATATCTATTTGAAAAATTGAAAATCTATTTGTTCTTATATGAAAAAAAACATTACATGAATATACTCCCTCCGTTCGGCAAAACATGTCGTTTACTATTCACGCACGCTTTTTTAGAATAATAAAAAACTATATAAAATATTTTTTTATAAATCTTTTTAACAAGTTTGTACTTATAAATAATAATTACGAAATTATTTTAAAAAATTATTAAAAAACTAGATATTTTATACTTCCTCCGATCTAGAATATATAATTTTTTTATTTTTTGACACGTATTTCAATGAGCTAAAAGCTATATAAAATATTAAATTTTTTTATAATTTAATACTTCTTACTAATAAATATCAAACTATAAAAAAAGTTAATAAAAAAATAATATTTTATACAATTTTTTAACACATTAAAATACGTGCCCATAAGTCAAACATCTAATAAAATTGATAGGATGGAGTATAGTTTTTATCCCCTAAAAAGCGTGTGTGAATAGTAAAGTGATATGTTTTACCGAACAGAGAGGGAGTATTAGCTTTAAAAGATTTCAAACATAAATTTCAGAAGATATTGTTTTTAAACCCACTTGCAGGAAAGAAGAAATCCTTTTCGATGAACCAAACATGCATTAATCAAAACTAATCGATATTCCTTTTGAAATGCTGATCGAAGTAGTCGACAAAAAAATGACCAAAAGTCCAAATCCGGTAGGACAGGAAAGCACAAGTTTTTAATATTTAGGAGAAAAAAATATGGCTGTTAGATGATGAGATGATGATGGAAAATTGGAAATAGTAATAGTAAAGCTAACCACTCAACCACCTTATTGGTGGGTTTTGCAAGTACGTTTTTGGCCACTTCACATAGGCATGTTCATGTGGACAAAACTCTAAAAATTAAAAAAAAAAAAAAATGAGGGTCGAGGTTGCGAGTTTCAGACAACTCCAGTTTCGAAAAACACTTCATTTGAGTCACGTTTTCAATTTCCACAGGAGATCGTGTTTTACTGTAATTATCGTTCGACGATACTACTTCGATAGCGCTTGACTTCCCATTGCTTTTTGCTGGCTGAAAAGTTTCTTGATTTGGCATGCATTGGATTTATACCGCGGATCTTTATTAGCCTTGTTGTCGATCTATTGCTAACTTTTTCAACGGTTTCTCTTTCTCTGTTTGCTTTTACAATCTCTCAATTTATCAAACAAACCATTGTCTGATATTTCTAATTATTACCTTTTTTTAAAAAAAAGAGCAAGATCTTAATTATACATATATTCTATCTTATTAATTTTACTATTTTATATAAATAAAATATTATATATATGGAGGATGAAACGGGATTTGTAAACGTGGATTCTTCGTCCCGTGTCCTGCCCTGCATATTTTTTGCGAAACGAGATTAAAATATTTTTTCAAATTCCACCAGAATTGAGATAGAATGCGGGAGGGAACAAAATTTGTGCCCACCTCTACCTTAATTAAACTATACTATTCCATTGAATATCCTGATCTTTGTGGTTAAATTATGGTTGCTCTATGAATTTTCACTATCAACAAAATAGATTATACAAACCAGCAATTTGGTGTGAAATCAACTCAATTATAGTGAAACAATATAATAGGTTATGGTACTATAGCTAGATGCAACTTTCCTCAAAGCTAGGTTAGCATATTCAATGAAGTTTTTATAATTCGGAGAGAACTCAACTTCAATCCCTAAATGTTGAAATATTTATTGCAATTTACCTATAAAATACTTCATTGAAGATTAAATAAAGTTACAATGATATTTATTTATTTCATTTTATCAACTAGTGAATTTAATTCAAAACATAATTTTGCAATCATAAAGATATTAATTTTATTATTTTGAGCTTCAACATATAATATCCATAAATAGTGTGGTTTTTATTTAAGAAATAATTCATTCTAATGATATACTCCGTATATTAAAGGAGAAACAATCTCTATACAATCAACTATACCACATTCCATTTTCTAAAATAATAATATAATGAATTTCGTAATGTGTGTATATGGACCAACGTTATAAAACCCATTTTTTTAAAGATATTTAAAATTATATATTTTTATCTTTTTTATTGCATTAATCCATATATTTTATATAATGTGGTAAAAAAAATAGGTTATTCTTTATGTTAATTTTTGTTTCTTAACGTGTGCCATAGAGATTGTACATGGATTCATTGGATTGTACTACTTGGAATCATATATACTGTACATTCGTGCACAAATAAACACAAAATCTCCATAACTGTATTAACCATCAATCACGAACTGTGGTGGTTCTGGGGGCTCAAGGTGGCAGAAACCTCTAATTTTGTTGGATTTTTTTGATAATTTTTTAGATAAAATAGTGTAAAAAGAGTAATGAATTAATAAGACAAGTTAGGTTAATTAGGAAAGAGATAACTTTATTAAGTCTTCAAATCCATTAGCCTCACCTTTTTATAATTTTTCTCTTAATTTTCTTTTTTTTTAAATATCTAATTATATAACAAATGTAAGATCTTTTCCAATATATTTTAACAAAAATATTTCTTATATATATACATATAAAAAAATTCTCTTTTTTTTTTATAATTTTTGTTTTTCTTTAATTTTTATATAAAAATATCTATTTAAATTATAAATTTAAAGTTTTTTTTAATATATTTAAACAAAAAAATTATTTTTACATACATATAAAAAAATGTGCAAATCTTTTTAGCTTCCTAAAAATAATTCTGAATACACCACTTAAATGGGTAATTATGCACCCGATTGACGCAATAGATGACATCAGGGGAGGAGCTAGGGGGTCACGTGCCCCTCCTCTCATACGATGAACGACCTAGCTGTATTCTCCTCGTTGATAGCTTCGTTTTGATATATAATGTATAATATGCCCTAATCCGACATCTGAGTAAAAAGTTATGAATGTTTTAAAATTAAAGGTATATTAATCACTTTCATTTTGTTTCAATAGACTATAATGCTTTTATAATTACTTAAATTAACATTCACATACTATAATTCATCTCGAGAGCTTCGAAATGAGAGGTTATACTAATCATTTCGACAAATAGATTAGAAGTTACGCAAGTTTAAAAATTTTAAATCTGGATATGCATTATTATATGTTATGAGTACAACAAGTTATGTATTGACTATGGTTGTTATTCGAGCCAAACAAGTCTAGTATTGCTTGATTATATTTAGCTCGTTTAGAAACGAGTCGAGCTCGAGTCGAACCTATATTTGAACTTAAGTTCATACTCAGCTTGTTTAGTAAATGAACAAGGTTGAGCTGAGTTTTTTTTCCAAGTATTATACAACATTATTTGCTCATGACATAGTAACTTAAAAGAAAATTTGTAAATTTCACAAAATTCGTGCTATTTGAGTTTCAATCGAGCCGAGCCGAGCTTTGAATCGAGCATAAAAATGTGCTCATAATAAGCTCATTTTTGTAAATGATGCTCGAGTCGAGCTTTTATTGAGCAAAACTCGAGTCAAGCTCTAGCTATTCAGCTCATATAACAACCATAATCTTCACTTAATGTTTATTATATTGCGTTTCCTATACTTATTTAGTTAAAAAAAATTTCCGAATATTTCATTTATATATTTACATTTCTTTTTTTTAGGTGCGAAAAAAATAATAGGGTTTTATCATAAACCGATGACATTTTATTTTATAATAACATAATTTATTATCGTATTATATATAATTTTTTATACTAATTTAATCCAAAACTATATCGCATGTACAATTGTGTCCCTCCGAAATTTTTCAAGCTCCCCACTTGATGACAAATATGACTGATGAATCCGATATTACTCAAGTAGGGTAAAAAGAAGATTCAGCCATCATTACACTCTTCATGATCTTATAAGTTTGGTACAATATTTGATCGATATGATGCAGGCCAACTGGCCAACTGATTTGTGATTTGTTCGTTATCATATTATAATTACTCCCTCCGTTTATGAATCATGTCATTTATATTATAATTACTCCTCCGATCAATAATATTTGGTGTTTTAAAAATAATTTCATATTAACATTAATAAGTTATGAAATTGTTTAAAATTTTTTTTTTAAAAAAAAAAGACCGTTAGTATAAATTTAAAACAGTTTTTCTCGCAAATTAAAGTATTTTTACTTTTTTAATACGGCTTTCTTAGAATGAGTCAAAACCGAACATGAAACTTTGATTTCATTCAACTCCTTTGTTGAAGATGGATAAATTGCCTGATCCACGTCTAGAATGCGAACAAAAAAATTAACTCATAACATCTATATCAACTTTTGCAAATATAAAACTTAATTATACAACAACTCAATAGACAATTTCTGAATAAGATCAGCACCTTTCTAACAAGACAAACCAACCAACCTATAATGTATAATGTGAATCAAACTACCTAATATAAATCATTTTTTCATCAGCCTACCTAATATATAAGAAAAAATTTGGTAAAATATCCATCTAGAATATCTAATTAGGTAAATGTCCATTTATTTTTACAAATTAAGTAAGTGTCCATAATATTTGTATAAACCCCAAACTACCCTTGTCCTCCTTTACTCTTCCTTCCCTCTGCCTCACACCTCCCAGCCGGCGCAACCGCTTCCCGCACAAATTTGTCATCGCCGGTGAAGACCCGACGCCGATCGTTACGAAGGAGATTCAGGAGATCTTGGTCCCCGGCCCCCTCCTTCAACAACCCCCACTGCAATAACCACATCCACCATTCAATCAACCGGCCGGAGATATCCAGATCGACATGGGAAGGTGGAGCACAAGGTCGTGTTATCTGATAAGGCTTCAAGCGGCAAAAGCTTAAGGTCCGTTTTCCACGCACCTGGAGGAGGCGGTGAGACGGGAGCGGTGACGGCATCGGCCTATGGTGAGCCGGAGGTGTCGCACTTGGGATGGGGTCGGTGGTACTATGAGAGAGATGGAAGCGGCGATGAGTACTTGATTGTCGGATGAGATGTCTGATTTCTTCTTCATTTCCTTTCAATTTCTATTTCTGTTTGTTAATTTCAGTTTCTATTTGATTTAATTGGTTTCTACTTAAATCTATTTGCTATGAGATTGAGATGGAAACTTGGTTCTCATATATATGCAAAGATGGATCTTTGACCAAACAGATTGAAATTGATGACGGTGGAGTTTGAGTTTATTTGCTTATGTGCTTGTTTTTCTTTTCTTTTTTTTAATTAAATGGACCAATTTTGATGACAAAAGGTTGGTGATAGTGTACATTAAATTTTCGTATGCTTAGTTTTAGCCCCTAGCTCTAGGGTGTATGCTGACCTAGTTCTAGGGTTTCAATTTGGTGACAAAAATGAGTTAATGTTTTGTACGTAGTTAGTGATAATACGTTTGAGAAAATAATATGGTGACAATGTTCCGGAGTTGGTGACAATTTTATGTAGTTAGGGAAATAGGCGGTGACAATTTTTAATAGTTGGTGACAAACAAAATTGTTGACAATGTAAGCGCGTGGTTTATAAACTAGTTTAAAATCAAATTTAGTATTTAATTAGTTGATGAAAGTGTAAGTGCGTGGTTTGTAAACTAGCTCAAGTCTAATGGTATACCTAAGGCTCTCCGATTTTTTTATGGGTGACCCTATCTTGGTGATATTTAGTATGGTGATGACAATTTTTTTGTGATTACATGGTCTTGGTGACAAATATTTGTTGAAACAATATTTTGATGACAATAGGTTGATGAAATTATTTTATTGTTGGTGACAACAGATTACTAAAGTATGTTGCTGACAATAGGGGGTGGTAATAATGTTCTCTGTTTAGGGATAATAGATTGGTGGCAATGTTTTTTAGTTGGTGACAATTGGTTTGTGACAATGTTTGGTGATAGTGTTCACTTGTTGGTGAAAATAATTTGATGACAATGTTTCGCAATTATTGACAATAGGTTGGTGACAATATTTTGTAGTTGGTGATAGTATGTAGTTAGTAAAAATTGGTAGTGACAATATTTTATAGTAGGTGACAAAAAGTTGATGACAATGTTTTGTAGTTGATGACAATGTTCTGTAATTGATGACAATAAGTTGGTGACAGTGTTCACTAGTACCAGAAAAAATTATGTTAAATGTCACTAGAAAAAATAAAATGTCCCCAAAAAAGTCAACTGTCACCAAAATAATTATTACAAATAACTGTCACCGGAAAAATATACACAACTGTCATCAAAAAACTAATATTGTTGTAGATAAGATCTCTCGTCTTGCCTACATGCAGTATCCCTGTCAACGGATGTTTAGAGAACGAACTTCAGGTTTTCATTCGCAAAGACACTCTAGGACGAATGAGGATTAAATGTTTCAAAACATACGAGTTTGATATTTGTGCTGTTAAGGGGTCTTGCTTCATGACATTTGCGTTCTCTACTATGGGGGAATTGAGAGATAAGACTATTGGTTTTTGTAAGCGGATTCAGTTGGTTACGAAAAGCCATGGTACAAGGTTTGTTAATAAATGACAATTCTATATTTCATAGAGTTGGTTTCACTATTCAAAAAGGCGTTGGAGTCCAGTTTGTTACGAGGCTTCCAACCAATTTTATGTAAGCCATCTTTATAATAATAATAATAATAATAATAATAATAATAATAATAATAATAATAATAATAATAATAATAATAATAATAATAATAATTGTATTGATATTGTTATTGTATTAACTGTCTACCAAAAAAAAATTAATTAATTTTAAAAATAATTACTGTAATTGTTAGATCTCTATAATAAACCGTACAATGGCACGGATAAGATAAACTACTTCAAACTATAGTCCAATTTCCAACTTACTAATAATTACACTTCTAATTTCTACATAACCACAAAACATATCGCCATCTAATCCTCAATTTGCCATGTGGAGTGGACTTTCTAATCATCAACGGCTCAAGCCAATCGATGACCTTTCCATCCAGTAATCTCTTGTTTTATTATCAACTTATTTTTATTTTTATTTTTATTTTTATTTTAGATTAAACTACACATAACCACCCATAAATTAGCTACGCTAGTTTTCACATAAACACCCATAAAATTATAAATTACAAAAAACCACAGACAAATTAGATTTATTTTCAAAAAACCACCCACCTATTAAAACTGGGTGTGCAAATTAAATCAAGCTTATTTCTTTTTAAAGGAAAGTCATTGTAAGTATTTTACTATTCATTTTGACATTTCATCTTGAAAAAAGAAAAGAAATTATACATTGTAAAACATATATAAATGTCTGAACCAATATATATTCATTAGATTTGCAATGTGAAGAGCAGAGATCTACAATGGCTCTGTTGATCTTCTCTCCTTCAAATGTTGAATAAAATACGAGTAATCTCTAAAAAAACTAAGATTTTTGGGTATTTTTATCTTTACAAATGAAATAAATGGACATCTAACAAATGAGTGGTTTTCTGAAAACAAATCTAATTTATAGGTGGTTTTATGTGTTATAACTTTATGGGTGATTATGTAAAACTTAACCGAATTTATGGGTGATTATATGTAATTTACCCTTTATTACATTACTAAATCCATATTTCTAAGGTTAACAACCTTAATCGGAAAAGAATTTCCACCCAAAGAAGAATGAACCTTAAAAAATCTATTTTAAAAAATTGCTAAAGTAATTAAAATTAAAAAATTATTTTCAAATTACATCTCTTAATTTATATCCCTAGATATAGTTTAGAAAAACTGTTATTAAATTTCCATTTACAGTATGTTATCTGTTTAACCATAATACGGGATCAGTTTCTTCTTTGTTGATGAGAGTGGACCTTCCAATATTCTCTGAGGCAATGGGGGCTCAAGCAAGCAGTACTACTGTACAACACTGGATTTATTCTTGGGAAATTCCGCGTGGTGCCCACGAGCTTTTACAAATTCCGTGTGGTATAGAAAGTTTTGAAAAATTCCGCGTGGTGCCCACGAAGTTTTGTAAAAGTCCACATGGTGCCCACGAGGTTTTTCAAAAGTTTATGTGATAACAATAATGAGTTTTAATATTGAAAAATTGAGATTAAAAATTATATTATTGTACATTATATGGAAAACACTTAACAAGATTGTGTATTAGTTTGAATCTTTTTTAAAACTAATTTTTTATATACATTTTCTTACCTATAAACTAACCAAATTTTTTTCTCAAAAATCTTACGTATTTAATTTTTATTTGTTCTTAATATTTAGATTTTATTTATAAGGAAATGAAGAAAAAATAATAAGAACTATGTAGTAATATTACCCATTTATAATGAACCAATATTAATAGAAAATTTTAAAATTACAAGAAGATATACAAGTACACTTTTCCACATTAAACCAATTTTCATATGAGATAATTTGTAATACACAATTAAAACTTTCATATTTTAATTGAGTATTAAAAATAGGAAAATAGTATGGTTCTTAAATGCCCCATTTTAATTTTTATAAAATTTGATAAGTAAATAATTTTCCCTAAAATACGATTTATAAAATTAAATTGTTTAATTTAGTTTTTACAAAAAAAAAAAGAATTTTGGGAATTTATGACGTCACACCACGTTATTAAATTCTTCAACCCCGGTTACTACATCAAAAAATTCACCGAAAAATTATTTCATATGAAAGTTGGTTTAATGGGGAAAAGTGTCTATATCTTCTTGTAATTTTAAAATTTTGTATCAATTTTTTTCAATGGTGAATGGGTAATTTTTCAATGGTTAAATGTAGAGTGTTTTTCCAAATTATAATGTACAATAATATAATTTTTAATCTTAATTTTTCAATATTAAAACTCATTATTGTTATCACATAAACTTTTGAAAAACCTCGTGGGCACCATGTGAACTTTTACAAAACTTCGTGGGCACCACGCGGAATTTTTCAAAATTTTATATACCACGCGGAATTTGTAAAAGTCCGTGGCCACCACGCGGAATTTCCCTTTATTCTTTAATGCATGTAAATGGACCACTAATAATGTAAGCAACTATATCTCTATATAGGAAACTAGCTTAGAGTTGGTCCGGATGGGATCACCCGTTCCTTGCCCCCTAGATTTTCCTCTCCATTCGTCAAAATTTTTTTTACAAAAAAGAAAAATAATTAAATTTTGAAAAAAAAAATGTAAATTGGTAAAGGGTTGGAGGTTTGTGAGATGGTACAGTGAGAGAGAAAAATTAGGGACAGACTGGACAGTGGATCCTCACTGAGAATTGGTTACGGGTTCAGAACCATCAGTTTGGGTTCACGGGTCGGGAATCGAAACCCAAACCTTGGAGGTACGATTCTGGATTTGACATGTTTTGGATGGTTTTGACCGCTTCTAAACTTGATATGAACTCGAATTCATTTTCAGATTAGGGCCAAAAAAAAATTAAAAATTAAAAATTAAATGAACCCATAGAATAAAAACACAATATTAATTGATTTAAAAAACATTTCTTATAAAAAAACTAGTTAAAAAACTATTATAGCTCGGGAAAAAAAGTTAAGTTTGAACTTTGTAGTTAAGTTAGGGTTAATTAAAGTAATAGGATTCAAGCCATACATATATGACGTAAGTTTTTTTTTTTTTTCAGGTTTAAGTGAGAACTACAGATCTAAAAAGACTTGGTGGCATAAGCTAATTAAGAAGTTAAACTTCATATAGCTATATATATATATTTGGGTAATGGTATTTTGTTTTCGTTAGTATAGTAAGTTTTTTTTATATATAAACATTGGTATAAAGTTAGTAACACTGCTTGAGCGTTGGTTCATTACTTCATTCTATCAACCGAACCAATTACCAAGTTGGGCGGAAAAAGAAGTGGGCTGATTGGCCCATTACATTTCTTTATATTGACGGGCCTGAATACATCCGGCCCAAATCACTTTCGAAGCCACAGTGGATTGTACCAACGCCAACAACTCCATGTATGATGATTGATGATGACCCTTCTTCCAAACAAAAGGCATCCTATAAACAAATATCCAATTTTTCAAGCATGTCAATGCATCAACGGTTTTAGAATGAAGTTTAGCACGATAAGCACTCACCAATCTACCAGAACTAAAAGCACTCTTAAACGCAACACTAGATGCATGGATTGTTAGAATGACCTTAAAAACTTTACGCGAAGTACATGGAAATTTGCATATCAAGTCCCCCATAATGGACATCATACCGAGGATAAGTTTATGAAGGAAGTAAGTCGGAAAGACTCAGAACCCAGAAGGAATGGGTTAAACGAGCGATGGGAGATGATCAGATGAGTACTCAAATGAGACTATGAAAGACGGGAGCAACGTGAACTGAAGAAGATTGGAACAATAGAACTAATATAAGACGTTTTACTTTTCAGAACACATTTTAATGAGCTAAATATTATATAAAAGTTTTAACTTTTTTTTATTAATTTTTTATATATAATTTAATACTTATTTTTTGAAAAAAAAATATATAGTTTTTTTAACTGTATTTTCAAAGTCAAAGTATCTTAATTATACTTTAGAAAGGGAGTATTTTTTTATTCATAAAAATCAAATAAAATTTTATATTAATATATTTGGTGGGTGATTACGGGTGGTGAATCAGGCGCATGCCAAAAAAAAACATTACCCATATCTAACCCAACACTTTTTTTAGGTTTTCACACGCTTTTGCAGGTCAATTGATTCAGATTCAAGTCGAGTGTGAATGAAACTATCATTCTTACTTGTGTCGTTATCTAGCCAAGTCATGTTTCGGGTTTGAATCACCTCAAGTTGAATCATCAAGTTGAGTTATTTCGGATTCTGGTTGAACTAAGTCAAATTTTTTATTCGGGTTAGAATATGCTTATCGTGGGTTGGTATAGCGACAATCAAACCTAAAACGAAGCGTAGTTATCACATAGTTCCTAAGATCCATTGTAGTAGGATGCGATTTGAAGGCGCGTTTTTTTCAAGAGGATGATGATGATGAATTCGAGGGCAACCCACCAATTCATAACAAAAGGGTTCATACAGAGAAACAAGGACAACCGGACATTATGCAATGCATTCCCTATTTACCGGCCAAAAGATAACGTTTCACTTTGTACGTCCTATTTTGAATGATCGGCATTTGCATCGTCCCCACCTCCAATTTTTTGTACTCCTACCATTTTTATATATATAATTTTTTTTTTATGAATCAAACAAATTAAATGGAGTAGCATCACCACACCTTTTGGAAGATCCCTGATGGACTCTATATATATTCCGATTTGCCTCCATCTATACAGATTATACATGGCTGCGCGTGATAGTAAATCTTTTTCTCGAGCGAAAATCAGTGATGGTCCAATTCGCGCTATAATGTTTTGGAGAACTAGATTAATCGGTTAAAAGAATTGTGATCACATAGTTGTGTGAAAATCGAGGGAAAATGTGGTTAATTCACGCGCATGTTGGAGGATTTTGTGTTTTTTCATGTCGTCTGGTTGTCAAGAACAAACCTTTTTATGCTTGATTTGTGTTAAGTATGTGTGCAAGTTGTCAATGTGAGGGACATGAGATCCTATCTAGCAAAGAAAGGATAGAGGGCGTATCTTCGGAAGATGTGATGATGATCAAGGAAAATGAAAAGAACAAAGATCTTCAACTAGTTTGGTGAAACTCATTTGGAAATAGTTTAACAATTGGGATACGAAAAGTTTTACTTAATTGCTCGATCTGAAGAGATCTACTTATTTATAAATTGCTTGCTAGTTAACCTCGTCTCATGTTGTTAGTGATTCCAAATATTTTTTTTATTATGACGAGGAAATCCAGTAATCCACTATTTGTTGGCAAACCCTGGACATATAACCTAGTTGACAAGAACCACGTATCAGGTAAATCGGTTTATGCCGACTTGCTCGATGCACTGATATTCTAATTATTTTGTAGCAAGCTAAAGATAATGGGTAGGAGACTAGGAGCTCCAAAATTGTTATTTTTAAAAAAAAAAAAAAAAACTACTCTCTCTAGTCTTTATCATATGTTGTGGATGAGTGGATGATGAGCACCAAGTGGGATGGCCATAGGTTGTAAATGGAAGGGTGTGTGACATTTTATCAAAGCTTTTTTGAGACTTTTGAGTAGCTAAATTTTTTAGGGTAAATTCATCTTAGAAAACTTTTTACCTTTTTTTCTCTTAAAGGGTTTTTTTTACTATCTATATATACACACATACTTTGGGCTTGTTTGGTTTTAGATTATGAAAATGCACATGAAATATAAATGAATCTACCTAGCTCACTTGTAAATTGTGCACCATTCACATGTCATAATTCCATTCAACTATAGACTATCCATATTCAAATTTTGGTTTCATTTACCCTATTTGAGTTTTTTCACAAATACCCGTGTCTCAGCCAATAAAAATACCTGAAAAGTTAAGTCTTTCCTTGAAACCGCTAGTTCAACTCGGTCACTAAAGTATCTACCTAAGTGTATCGTCATATAAATTGACCAGTAAATGCGATTAAATCCGCATTGGCCAAATTGGCATACAATGACAACGAGTTCATTTGTCACAATCTAATATACGATAAGTGCGCTTTTTTTTATCATTACCTTATCAACACGAATATATAAGTACATTACAAGTTTATAAATCGAGATTCTAGATCTAAACTAACCCTATTACTTCAATAGTAAATGCAGTGAGATATACAAATTGGCATAAGTACAAGCTGGAATTGAAATTGAAAGCCTCAAACTAAAGATAGTTGAGTGAGTAAGTGAGTGAGTGAGTGAGTGGTGATGACAGTACAGTAGGACACCTTTGAGCATGTGGGTTGGGGGTGGGAGGTGGGCCCACTAGTTCCATTTAGACCTTCGAGGTGCTGACTAGGATGAAAGACTCACTGTCTCCTTCCTCCTGCACTGTGCAGTGCACCACTCACTCCTCCTGCATATCTTTCATTTAATTCTCTATTGCCCTCCATTTTTATATCCTTCCTCTATAGCTCCTCTTCAGCTCAAGCCTACCCTCCTCCCTCCCTCCCTCCCTCCCTCTCTCAGTTATCTCTCTCCTGAAGTACACCTTCAACTGCAGCTAGCATTCCTCATTTGCTCTATCAAGCTAGCTATTCATTGTCGTCGTCGTTGTTGTCATTGATCATCATGGGCGAAGTAAGTTCGCCTTTCTCTAGCTTATCCTATATTTAGGCCGAGTTCGTTAGAGTAGAGTATCTTCTAGCTTAGCTAGCTTCTTATCAGAAATCAACACATTGTTTTACGAAACCCTAATTTTGTTGCTTGTGTCGATCTTTGTTAAGGAATCTAACAAAGGGGAAGCCGGAGGCGAAAAGAAAGAGGAGAAGAAGGACAAGGAAGGAGAAGAAGCTCATCAAGAGATTGTGCTCAAAGTCGACATGCATTGCGAAGCTTGTGCCAAGAAAGTCGCCAGATCCCTTCGTCGCTTTCAAGGTAAATATATTCGGTATATAGTATCCCTATACGTGATTTGGAATTCGATACGAATTAATCAATGATAATGAATTGATGTGTTTGAGTGATCATTTTCTATAAAGATTCGATAAAATTGCGCAATGATGAAAATGATGTGGATTTTCATTTCAATCTCCCATGTCGTTACGATAGGAGTGGACGGAGTGAAAGCTGATTGCAAAGCGAGTAAAGTGGTGGTGAAGGCTGCCAAGGATGTGGACCCTATCCAACTTCAGGATAGGGTTCACAAGAAAAGTGGACGCAAAGTCGAAATCCTTTCTCCTCTCCCCGTCGAGAGCCCTAAAGACGAACCTAAACCCGAGTCGAAGCCAACCGCGGTCCCGGATCAACCCAAGAAAGACGAAGTAATTTCATCCTCTATCTTCTTATCATACCATATTACAAATATCTTAAAGTAGTGACCACATAACTTTGTTAAAAAAAATTTTATAAAAGTTATAATGATTTTAAAAATAAAAATTGTATAGTGATAGAAATTAGAGCATGTGTATGTTATGGCAGCATGAGCACCACCTACCAAACCTACCAAAAACTAGTAGTTCGAAGTGGTAGAAATGGTAAAACATTAAATCTTTCAAATGTATTCCTAACTTCACAAGTTACACACCATTACCTCCCTTACCTCGAAGTTTTAAATCAATTAGATTGAAGACATTTGGCATATACAGTATATACTATATACCCTATCAAATTAACCTTGAACCCATTTG
Organism: Persicaria maculosa; assembly: GCA_963922045.1. Lineage (NCBI taxonomy): Eukaryota > Viridiplantae > Streptophyta > Magnoliopsida > Caryophyllales > Polygonaceae > Persicaria > Persicaria maculosa. The sequence goes on from OY998260.1 coordinate 70,854,366, forward strand.
AAAATCTCACCTAACCATCTAAAATTTATTGGTTTCAAACTGTCCAACTCATATGCATGTAGAGGTTACTTCTACCAAAAAAAATATGCATGTAGAGGTTATTTATGTTATTGATAATACACCTTCTTTATATAGACCAGGTAATTAATAATTATATACTCAGTTTTATCGATTGTGTGTCTTAAGGACATGAAAAAAAATTATAAAAAAAAGTGAACCCAACCCTATAATTTAATTTAAAAATGACTAAATCGGATATATCTAGGGAAAATATATTCCAATTTGGCTTCTTATTCTATGTCCGAAAAAACAAATTATCTAAATGGAGTATATATAATCTATATCTATATATACATATACTAAAACCGATACTTAGCGTCTTATGTGGCGTGTTGTGGTTGATTCTAGGGCAAAAAATCCTATGTGGCGTGTTGTGGTTGATTCTATAAAAAAACTAATAAATAATATGTTATCATAATTTATAGAAAGTATATAAGCCACAATCTATCTATCTATATATTTTAGTTAATTGACAAAAATATAAATATAAATAAAAAATATTTCATAGTATTAATTTTTGGTGAAAAAACGAGTTATATTTAGATCATTATTTTTTTATTATTGGAATCTATCTAAATTATTTATAATATTGTATTAATGTATTCTCCCCGTACACGGGACGGGATCTACACTAGTCATATACAAAACAATAAGGTAACTGATGATAATGAATTACGTGTGTTAAATATATGTTAATAAAAATATTTATGAGCTAGTATGATACTCCCTCCGTTAATTAAAACTTGACGTTTTACTATTCACGCACGCTTTTTGAAGTGTTAAAAACTATATAAAATATTAATTTTTTTAATATATTTTTTAATAATTTCATACTTGTTACTATTAAGTATGAATTTATAAAAACAAATTTTAAAAAAAGTTAATATTTCATATAGTTTTTATCATTCTAAAAAAGCGTGCATGAATAGTAAATGACAAGTTTTAATTAACAGAGGGAGTATTTGGTAACCCTAACTATTATAACAACTAATATAAACTAGTTGATCGATGATATAGAAAAAAAATGAATAGATCTGTAAAAAAATAAAGTTAAAACTTGTGATGGGTAGTGGTTGAAAATCTAATTCCAAAAAGTAATTAAACTAAAATCTTATTTTTATATCATTTAAAATTATATAATATTAAAACCAAAAGTCTTACATTTCCAAACAAAACCTAAAGTTGTCTAGTTCACATTTATATTTGTATCTTTAAATGAATAAAGTAATTTTTCTTAACATAAATTTACCGACGTATCATGAATGGATGAAATATGGAAGATGACAAAAATATGAACTACGAGATTTCATGAACCAAAGATGAACTCTCTCATTAAGAGCGAAAATCTCTCACCACTCACTCTTGTATCCTATATGGCTGTAGACTGATTATTTAAAATATATATATATATAGAATGCGGTTCAAATGTTAACCGCTCTTACGGTGTTAAATGTTAACAAATCAATATTCAGCAAAATTTATCAAATATTCATCACAGTCACTCAATTATTCATCAAAGCTTTTGTTAAAATTAATCAAATATTCATCACAGTCACTCAAATATTCATCACAGTCACTCAATTATTCACAATTTCCCAAATATTCGGCAACATTTAAGAAATATTCATCACAGTTACACAATTACAGGATTGGGGGTGGATATTGTGAATAATTGTGAATAATTGAGTGATTGTGATGAATATTTGAGTGATTGTGATGAATATTTGGGAAATTGTGAATAATTGAGTGACTGTGATGAATATTTGATTAATTTTAACAAAAGCTTTGATGAATAATTGAGTGACTGTGATGAATATTTGATAAATTTTGTCGAATATTGATTTGTTAACATTTAACACCGTAAGAGTTGTTAACACATTACCCAACCTCTATATATATATATATATATATATATATATATATATATATATATATATATATATATATATATATATATAATTTTTTTAATATGCAAATATATATATTTAGTGAACATAGATTAAGAAACCAAATTAGGAAAAATTGTCTATCACGATGTTAGAAAATTAATATTAAAAAATACTAAAATAATTGAATTTAGAGGAATCGCTTTTTAATCCAAGAAAACTGTATACTGGAGTATTTATTACTGTATTAACAAAAGAAATAAAGAAATTTAAATTATGTATGATCCAGACTCCATTAATTAATACTCTCTGCTAACTTGGTTGAAAGAGTAGATTCAAACCGGTAAATAAAAATCTGACAGAAATAGAGAGGGAAAGGGTGAAGGCTGAAATTGCAGAAAATGAAAACCCCACCCATCACTGATTCCTCTTCTGGTTCTGAGTGCTCTCTGTACGTACTGCATCTATGCATCTTCATCTTCCTCTTCGTCTTCTAGCGTTTAATTTTCAAATCTATCTGCAATCTCAGCCATTTTTCCCAGCTTTCTATTACCCCCATTATTAAAACATAAAATCAAAATTTGAGAATTGGTAAAAATGTTACTGTAAAAGTTAAATATGCAACTTGGATTGCTACTGACTGAGTTGAATTGACTCTGGTGGTGGCCCAGCTTCCTCCACCTCCGCCTCCGCCTCCTCCTCCTCCTCCACCCGTGACGACGCTCGTCTTACTTGTTGCAATGCACTGTGAAGCTTGTGCCCTCGCCCTTCAAAAGCGCATCCACAAGATCAAAGGTATGTTCACCTCACTGTCGTCGTGTCGTGTCAGTTTCGGGTTGGATCATTTCGGGTTTATGTTAAATGAATTTATGGCTTTCTCATTTGGTCGATATTTACCGATCATGTATCAGTCTATCAGATATCAGGTTAATATCCGGTATCTAATGTTTGGTATTCTTGATATCAGGTTTTTTTCATTTTTTTGACTTATGTGTCAATACCTCCTTAATTTAAGGTTTTTCAACTAATCACAATTTTCTCTTATTAATTCCTTTTCTTTTTCTCTTCATCTCTTTCATATACATTTACATTTTTTCCTTTTATTTTTTTTACCCATTTACTAACCATTGGGCTTAATTCAAAACATTGAATTAAATCTAATGTCTACTATATGTATAATAATAATATATATCAATATAATATCTTAATTTAAAAACTTTTTTGATGAAGTCTAACTTTATGATAAACATTTTTCATTTTCTTAAAGATTTCAAGTCTACTTTCATTATGTTATCCTAACTTTTATTAATATTTTATAATATTAATTTGTTATATTATTAAAATTTTATTTATTAAAAATCACGCCATGGCGCGGGGATTTTACTAGTATCATTTGATATCAAGATATCAATTCCAAACGGTTTTCATAATGTGGAAGAATTTTGGTATTTGAAAACAAAAAGAGGAAAATTAAAAAAAAATACATGAGAAATGTCTACTTACTAGGCTTTTAAACGTCGACTCTTTATATTGACTAACCAAACAAGACCTTATAATTTAAAATCAAATTAGTCAAAAAAAAATCAATTATTATTTCGGGTCTTTGTCAATTTGGATTGATTTAGGTTCGAACCGTTTTGAGTAGTTTCGGGTTGGATCAAATCGAGTCAGTTGATTATAACTCGATTGAATGCAGGGGTGGAAGCAGTGGAGACGGACGTAGCCAAAGACCGAGTTACTGTGAAAGGTGTAATAGAGAGCCCAGACCAACTGGTTCAGCTAATCTACAAGCGAACCAAGAAGCATGCCTCCATCGTCAAAGACGAAGACAAGCCGAAACCAGCTGAAGAGAAAGGAGACCAGAAGCCACTGGGAGATGCGGAGAAGAAGCAAGACGATGCTAGCAAAGACGGGAAAGAAGGCGGTCTTGATGAAGACGATAAGAGCGCAGACAGCCAGGCGTTCGCCAAGCTAGATCAATGGCCTACAAAGTCCCCCTTGGAGTACTACAACTACGCTCCCCAGTTGTTCAGCGACGAGAACCCTAATGCCTGCACTGTCATGTGATCTTAGTTCTTCATTCGTATCAATCTCAAGCAACAGCTCGATGCACGATTTGAGAGCTTGGTAAATGTGTGCTAGTTAAGTGGACAAGTACAGCAGGACCAAGCTAGTTTACCTTAATTTTTTCGTTAATGCGAAAATCAAGTCCAGCCAAAACTTGCTGGAGATGTATCCATCAGTTCGGTTAAGTTGCATACTCTACATTTCTAATGGAATCTAGGTTATGTTATGCAATTATGATATTCGAATCTGTCACAGTTCAATGGGTCCAAAACACACCTGTAGTGTTAAGTTCAGCCGCTTCAGCGTAACGAATGTTGTTCATTTCAGGACCATATTCTAATGGCAATGAGTAAAAACAACATACTTGATCAAACAGACGGTCTGAATTACAAAGCAAAAACGATTTACCTCTTGCGGAGTGTATAGAGGAATACACTTACTAGTGATCAACGTAGGATGTGTTCCAGAGATACAATAAAGGCCCGGCAAACCTCCAGCGCGCATTACAAAACGGCTGCCTGGAGCATTTCGAAGCATACCTCAGCAGCAAAGCTACATATATGAAGGGCCATCACTTTCCAATGGAACTTTTCAAGCCCTTGATTCGTCTAAAAATCTAGACAGTTGGAGAAAAAGAGTGACACTGATGGCACTGACAATACCTGAATATCGGCATGCCTGTCATCATATGATATTACTCTCTGTCTAGTCCCGGGATAGGGACTAGACTTGGATGCTATTGTAATGTCAAGCGTCTCTGAAGGACTTGTATAGAACGACAGTGACGTATTTGGACAAGAACCTGTGAGTTGAACCCAGTGCCACGACTGATGGCGCGCTCTTGCCCTTCTGCATGTAGAGATGATTAAGCACGACGTGTGGTGGCCTGGACAGAGGAGGTGGAATCTCCATGCAGGATGAGGGTGCATTGAGAAGAGTCAGCTGGAGGTGAGGAGGAACCAATGGTGGCTCCTTTGCAAAATCCTCCATGTTCAGTTGCAAGTTATTGTAGCTTGATTCAGGAGATAAAGGCGGTTCAAACCCGGATATACTTTCAATGTCATCAGGAACATACTCCTGCACAGTGCATTAGGGATCATTTTCAATCAAAACATAGACGAGTAAACTAATGTATACAGATCCAAGCAGCACACACGCACAATCACATGCAGTCTTCCTAGTTGCCTCTTTTCTATTGGATAAAGTCGGAAGTTCACCAACTTTAAATTCCATCACACTGAGGAAATATCTTAATTTGCTTCCATAAAAGGAAGAAGCTCTTTCACACTAGCCAGCCATACACATTCATCAAAGAAAAGTTCACCAACTTTAATCTCCATTTAAAATAAATCTCTTGCTTTTATTAGAGAAACACAGCTCATACATGGAGCCCATATATCATTGAAAAGATCTGAGTATGTTTTTTATTTCTTCTATTTTGCTCATTTCCTCCACAAAAGGCCTCATATTCAGTCAAATAAATTAGACAGTTCACAAGCTTAGAAGCACAGGAGATCGAGATTCAAGACAGTTTATATTGGCACTTCAATGCCTCTAAAAATTCATCTAGTCATGTCAGATTGATATTTCAAGGCTGAGCCTCTACAATAGGAGCTACATACTCAAATAGTTACCAATTCTTTGAAGCTTGAAGGGTCAAGATTTTCAGCAGAAGCCAAGTATTTAGCTTTCGTTTATGCACAAGTCAAAATGCCTATCTTCAAAGGCGTTGAATTCATCTCAATACTTAACTCCACAAACAAAGTCAAAAAGGTTTACCTGTAAGTCCAGGATGTTATAATAGTTTCCTGACTCATCCTGGGCCCATGGTAGCTCAGGGGAATATCTCCACTCTCCGTCAACGATAAACCTGTACCTGTAAACTCCTGAAGGGAGCACCTTCATAATACTAAACTCCTTTCCTGAACCCTGCAAGGGCTTTCTGGTTTAAAAAAAAAAATGAGATGATGTGTTAAAACAAATTCATGTTCAGTGTTCAACAAGCACACAACTAGATGAGTAGACGTTTGAATCATCTGAAGGAAATAAATGTAAACAAAACCTCGTTTTCCAGTCGTCCCACGAGCCCTCAACAACAACTTCCTTGCCACCGTAAGTCCAGGTGATCATTGTGGGAATCATTTGCTCAGAGTTTACATCTTCAAACTCGGATGTTGAATACATCCATGACTGGTTCGGGATATTCATTTCGTCGGGTTTTTGTAAGGGAGCCACAGGGACCTAGTTAAACAATAAACACCAAACTTAAAATAATATCCTCATATAGCCAATACAGCAATTTTGGCAATTAGACAAAAGAACCAGATAACTGTAACATCAAGCCACTAGATCAAACGACATATAGATTCCGACGCTACATACTTGGCAACAGCCACAACTGTCAAATTTTATCATACAAGTTAAGAATTCAATCAAACATAGCTAATCCAGTCAAGTAACACATGGATCAATGAATCATACTCTAGGTGAATAATCAATGAAGCTGAAATGGATTCATTTGTCATACAAACACATGGCTTAGAGCCTCAAACTCATCACAACTTCCATGGAAGGGAGGAAACTCGAACTTTCTCAAACCACACAAATAGATAGAGCTGAAATCATCATCCAACTAAGTTCAACTCCCTCAAAAAGCAGCAACCGGGATGCTTGCAAAACAATTTCAAGTCCAAATCGACACACCAGACACTCGACAACAAGCACTCAAACATGGAAAATTCGATAATTAATAAACAAAATAAGAGGACATAATTTACACTTTCGATTTCCTAATTTGCTGAACCTCAGAAAACAAATTCAAGATTTACGAATGAAAACAATATTGAAAGAGGACAAAATAGGGGGGAACGAACCTGAGGGGTGAACAAGAGCGGGGAATGAACAGCGCGAGTGCTATGAGGAGGAGGAGGAGGAGTAACTCCGCCAATCGGACTCGAATTTGGACTCGGAAGATTGTTATTCACAGTGGTTACATCTTGATCCACAAAAGAGGAGTTATCGTCGTCGTCCTCTCTGCCGTTCACATTCCCCATTCGCGTTTCCTATTTCCCGATTATTTTATGTACAAATCCCTAAACCTAGAATCTAAATTCGCTGTTCAATCAATATTTCGAGATTCCACCATTAATGATGCTGCGGAGATTGAACTTGAAGATGGATGCATAAGAAAAGGAAAAATTTAGGAGGAAGTGAAGATTGAAGAGTAAACAAAAAAATCCAGTTTTGGATTTTGTAGTTTAGATAACAAAATCTGCGGCCTCCATGGAGAATCTCTACAACTACTGCGAAGGAATTTTTAGATTCATCTGAGTCGGTTCATGAAACACACGCACTGCGAGATGACGGTGCTGTGAGGTTAATATTTGCTTTTAAGGTTAAAAAAAAAAGAATTGTAAATCACAGAAAATCGCATTTTACAGTGCTATTTTGTTATTTTGTCTAAAATTGCTCCTGGTAAAAATATATTCAACTCTCCATTTACTCTGATTCAGGTCTACGAGAGTCTCGACATTTACTCTGATTCAAGTCTTTAAGACCTCATCTGTGAAGATACTCTCGGGTAGAATTTCCTCCCGAATTATTACTTGATCAAAAAAAATATATATTCAACTCTCCATGGAATTTGAGAAGCACTAAACTTTAATATCTAAAATATTAAAATATAGCTTGATAACATTTGCATTATTAATGTTTTTAAGCTTACTTAGAAATGTTATTGGAAAATCAAAAATTATTTCTATTTTTTTTTATGGATCTTTATGGTATTCACACTTTTGAATTGATGGATCTTTATTGTTAGTTATCAACTGCTAGTGTGTTAGACTATATCACGAGAAACAGAAGAACGTATCAATTCAGATCCACTCGATTGGATATGAAAAATTGACCGTTCATCAAAGATCAAAAACTTCATATGGAAAAGCCTACTAAACGGAATTTCGGCAAAAGAACAGATTATAAAGTAAAGGAGTGCATGTACTATTGGAATTCCCTCTATGCAATTATAATGAAGAAGATGTTGCCCACATATTTACGGAATGTCAGGCTATTTTAACCTTTATTGGGAGAATGAACAAACAGATCAAGCGTATAATTCGAAACACTGACAAAGATAACAAACCATATAAGAATATAATAACGGCGATCATTACAAATCTATCAACAGTGTATAAATCGATTTTGGCCTTTTTCTTTTGAGGAGTTTGGTCAGTGTCAAATAGAATCTTTTTCGACACAATGTCATCAGAAAGATGGAAGACTGTATAAAAAAACATAAAACAATATAAGATAAGTTGGAGAAAAGTATAAACTGAGAAATAAGAAGACGACATGGAGACTACAAGACCAAATATCTATCAAAAGAGGACGAAAAAGTAGAAAGTTGTAAAATGGATAAAAAAAACTAACGAGGGATTTGTGAAACTCAATTTTGAGGGTTCAAAGGTTGACTCGAGTCTTGCTACTTATGTTTTTGTCATTCGCGATTGCCAGGAGGCAGTCCTCTCATGTGGTGTTCGTGGCCACGGGAAGGTTTCCTTTGTTCAAGCAGAGTGTCTTGTTCTTCTGGTTGGAATCCTGGATGCTACAAAGAGGGGTTTCTCTCGTCTTGAGATGGAGGGCGACTGTTTGACCGTGATCAATGTCATGAAGGGGATGTGGCAGTTTCCGTAGGAGATCGAGATGACGGTTTTGGATGCCCTCGGCCTTTGTCGCGCCTTCAAGAGTGTGATCTTCTCGCACACATTCAGGTAGGAGAATCGGGTAACTGATAGGTTGGCGCACCTTGGATTCTCATCGCCATTTTTTGAAGATTGTTCCCAACTGCGATCGATGACGTCATCCGCCAAGACGTACTTGGGAGGTGGATCAACCGCGGTTGATCACCCCAAATCTTTACCTTGTATAAAAAAACATTTTATATTTGAAAAATTAAAAAAGTCGTAAATTCTTTCCTAAATAATATACATTCAACCAAAAAAATTTTTACACCAAGTTAATCCATATTCATTTTACAATTAATACAAAGGCTCTATTATGCATTTATGCCCATAAGATGAGCAATGTAAGATATAGAAATCTAAGTATTAAGGTTATGTGAGTTGGTGACCGTACTTCGATCTTATGGGTCTATATGTTTCGAAAAAAGGGGGGAAACAATGAGTGAGTGTTGATTGATTTAACAAGACTTTAAATTTTGATGTTAGTTTGTGTCACACTATAATGCAAATTTAAAATTAAGGTGGACTGTGCAATCAAATAAAAATAAAACAATATGAAGTTTTTGTACCCCGGCCTCTACTTTACTCTCTCCGTTCTTTTTTATTTGTCTTTTTACTATTTAAGCTCGTTTTTTAAGTTGATAATAACTATATAAAATATTTTTTATTTTTTTAATAAATTTTTTTAATAATGTCATACTTATTAGTATTAAGTTTAATATTATTAAAAAAAATTGAAGAAAAAAATAATATTTATATAGTTTTTACCTTTATAAAAAAACGTGTCTGTTTTAAAAGTGTCAAATATAAAGGAACGGAGGGAGTAGAATTTAATTTAAGATTAAGCCTATTAACAAGAAAATATATATATATTAACAAAATAATTTATCTGAAATTTCACATAAATTGTTATTCATTTTATAAAATAATTACAAATTGGTATGAAAAAATTACTCAAAGAACTATGCTCCTAACTTTGAATTTTTTAATCTAATGTGTTATACAACTGATCAAGCCTCTAAGAAGAGTTTATGCCGATGATGACGAAGATGGAAGAGGAGGGAGCGGCAATGTTGAAGACCAAGACGACTTAGAACGAGTTCTTTGAGGAGGCGTAGAAGGTTTTATCTGTCTTGTTATCGTCTTTGTCGTTCTGTTAGATGCCAACAGGAGAATTGACACCTGCATAGAAGGTTATGGTGGTGATTAGAGTAGAGATCGGCCAATATTGTTCGAATCTCGTTTTGTTTGAGTTGAAATTCAATAAAGTTTAACCAAAATTAATTTCAAATAATCCCTTACAATTGATAGATTGATAATGGTGGTTTGAATGAAGAGGTACGTGATGGGTGTACGGTTTATTGGTTTGTAGTTTTTTTCTTCTGGAATAAAATGTAATTATTTTATAAATAAAAAAGATTCGAATGCAATTATTTAAAATTCATTTTTATCAATAAACAAAACTCATTTTGCTAATAGACTTTTTGATATCAAAGTAACACAATTGTGTCAACGACCTTGTTAATTAGCTTCTGAAAACATGATTCATTTGAAATTTATGGTTAGTTTCATTGCCAAAATTTCGCCAAAATTTCAAATCTTAAACAAGAAAATTATCTCATAAATTTTATTTATATTTCTAAGGGTTGTGTAAAGTTGTAAAAAAAAACTTTATATGTAAAGTTTGTAAAATCTTAACTATTCAATAGATCTAATGATTCATATTTGAACCCTTTTTTTCTTTAATGATTCAAAATTTCTCTATTGCCTAGATAATTTAGGGTGAAGTAGTGTAACACTTGAACAGGTAAGAAGTAGATAAAGAATATCTGCTTCTGGAAGAAATAGAAAAACTTTTTGGAAATATCTATTTGTTTTTTTTTCTCTGACGGATGATCAGAACTTCACTTGAGTTCAAATCCGACTGAGAGGTCCACTAGAGACATAAATTTGTTGATGCATTACAAATTATTTTATTAAAAAGTTTCTCTTCAAAAAACAAAAATTTACATGCATATAAATAGCTACATGTGTGTACATTTTTATCTTGTAAAATCATGTTTTAAAAAAATAAAAATAATCTTTTTAGTTAAAAATAAAAATATTAAACATGTTCTTTTCAAGATAAAAGTTTATAAGCATATGCAAATAGCTAAATCGAAGATAATTTTTAATAATAAATTGTATGCTAAAATAATTTTATAATATACTAAATGGTACATACAATGATACAAGGGATCTTCAATGAGTCACTAGTGAGAAAAAAAGAGGTCATTCCTCGATCTATCTCTAAGGATCTTCTATTAATACCCAATGTAATAATTACACTTAATTATTTTAAATATAAAAAATCAAATAATTGAAGTAGAGGATTTTGATTGGGAATGAGACACCAAAATAGTGAGAGGATTTGATCATATATGTGGGGAAAAAAATTAAGAACAAGTGGGATTTAAGTTCTATTTAACGAACGGTTAAAAAAAGTTTGAAATTTTAATCCAATTAAAACGATTGTTTGTTACTATATATTTTTAATAAAAGCAAACAAAATAAATTTATTAAAATTCTTTGAAATGCATGTTTCCCAAATATGGCCAAACCCACCTCAAGCAATGAGAAAGGAAAATTCAACATACCTTATTATTTAAACCAAATAATAAACACTACTAGTGAAATAAAATGAGATGTAATTTTCAACATAATTTTCAGTCCCTTTCAAATTTAATTATTATTATTTCCAGTCCCTTTCCACTATTTCCTCTTTTTTCCCCACTTTCAATAGTTTAAAAATTTTCTGCCCCTTACCCTACTGCAAAGTTGGTAGTACTACACTTACTGATTTTTTTGTGATAAGGTGGTACATTATTGTCTGGTGCTTGCTACCATTTTTGTTCTCAAGTAAATTGACAAATAAATTGTTTCCCCTCCAAAAGTAGACACCATATGTAGATTCAAATTTACAATGTAAATCCTTAATTTACTAGTTAAATCAGTAAAATTTGAGTTATATGAAAGAAAGTAATGCATATAAATACAGAGTAATAAAGATACATCGATTATACATCTAGAAGTGGAAATATGTTAGTATTATGGGAGATCAATATGGTCGCATATAGGATTATTAAACTTCTCTATTCAATGGTCCCTTAAGATTTTCTTCCTGAGCAAAATTATGCGTTCTCGTCCATAAGAATACATTTAGATAGTAGTTTATCAGGATCTGGTCCAAAATCCTTATTTTATTTGGGAAAAAAAATCATCTAAAAGAGTAAAGTGTGGAATAACATGAAAATATGACTACCTCAATTATTTGATTTTTTTATATTAGTTTTAAGGAGACAAAAATTATAAAATCATAACTTTTTTAAAATTTGGATAGTAAAAAAATAACAGAAATTCCATGATGTACCATGAGGTAATACTTATTTTGTGGGGGTGCAAAATAAAGAAAAAAAAAGTTGAGGTCTTTCTAAAAATAAAAAGTCACACTCATTGGGCCGATGCCCAGTTCCGTTTTCCGAATTTGGCCCATAAGACGGCCCAAAATAAATAGCGACCACAAACAAAATAGTTGCTGAGAGTTTGGGAGACTAGACAAACGCTGTAGAAATCTGGGAGGTTCATTGGGGCATTTCATCGAACACCTTGGGGTTGTCATCTCCCTCCGCGACCACCGAGTTGATTGGTAAGCACAGATAAACTTCCCATACCTGCAATCTCTTTCAGCTGATTCGTGGCTCACATAGCAATCCAAGATTGTTTGAATGTCTAAATTCGGACTTACGTGGGAGTATGTAATTTCATTTCTATTCATTTCTCAGTTTGTTAGTTCAACTGATTACCTACTCCTGTAGCTATCATTTTTGGTTGGGAATTTGTGCTTCTTTCTTGTTATTAAGCTATTAGCAATTGAATTGGGTTTCTGTACTGATGAACTAATTTTTCTGATCTCCCCTATTGGATTGTAAAACTTGGTTAAACAAGTAATCTTGCAACTCTGCAAGTTCAGAGGGGTTTGCCTACTTGAGTTCTCTTTTTCAACTACCAATCTAATTGGAAAAGATAGTATCTTGTGGTAATATGCAATGTGGTTTAATGAATGATGAAAAAATGAATCAATGAACATTAGCTATGATTGAACTGATAATCCCATCTGGGTTGATTATTAGAATTTTGGAAATTTTCACACCTGTGATTGAACTGGTAAATCCCATCTGGGTTGATTTAGTTTCAATTTCGTTACAGTTGCGGAATATAGTCGTTATGCAGTGCATAAAGAGCTCCATTCTGAGGCAATTCAGGGTCAGGGCCTCTTTGAGAAATCGGGCGATTAATGAAGATTGCAAAACATTTTACAGCTATGGCAGGCAGTTTTGCACTGCTATAGGCAACCAGTCTGAGGAGATAACGACACGGGTGATTGGGTTAGTTAAGAAATTTGACAACATTGATGCTGCTAAGGTACATCTTCAATATAAAAACTTATTCTCAAAATCTGTTTTGTGACTTTCAAGCTTTGCTTGTATCTGCATTGAGTTTTGCCTTTATCTCGTTTGCCTTGATTAGCTAATTTTGATTGGGAATTTGGAACTGTCAAAGTACTGTTGTTTATATCTGATTTTGTTCTTCACAGGTAACTGAAAAGGCTGATTTTCAGAAGGATTTAAGCTTGGACAGCTTAGACAGGGTGGAGCTGGTGATGGCCTTTGAGCAAGAATTCTCCATAGAGATCCCTGAGGAGGAAGCCGAGAAGCTGAAATGCTGCGCTGACGTTGCAAAGTACATAAAGTCTGAATCTGATAAGAAATCTACTGAAAAAGTCTAGATATGATGATCAATACGTAATCGCGTATTTTACGGATTGAATTGCACTTCTTTTCAGATTACTTGAGGCATTGAGATATTGATTCATGAAGGCCTTTGATGTTCAGTCAGTTACGTCTAATCTCTTTCGTGTTGATGACTTTGTTGTTTCGCATATGGAAAGCCTCTGTATTCATACAAAAACGACATCCAGCATTATATACAGGATACATAAAACACGGATACACACAGGCTAGGTGTATATGTGAACCTAGCCAGTTTAGTGCTGAACCAAAACGTCGATGATTTTATAGTATGTCCAACTCATTGCTGTGACTGCAGCGCCATCCTGAATATGCGGGACACCAAAACACATATACACGGACACACAGGTCTATATCTACCACATGTCTTGATCTTGTTTAGCCTTCATGGCTACACAAGAGTCCTTCTGGTGAAACTGTATGGTTCCTGCAGTGTAGGTTCGGATTCCATGTCCGACAGACGATAACACTATCTCGTTTCCTTTATCCTTGGCCGCGGCCAGGGCTGATTGACAGGGTGAGTCCTTAGGCAGCCACAGTACATTGATAGAGCAGGCTTTGTGGAGGTCAGGAATCGCGTGAAGATGCGATGGAAGATCAATGATGAAGTCTCCATTCTCGTCCGTGATACCCTTTTCCCACGCCGGTTTCCTGTTGGAGTTGCAGGTAGCTGCCACTAGAGCTCCTGAAACAAGGGCTGATACTCGTCAATCCTTCGTAGCTAACTCGACTAGTTGAATTAATCGATCATAATGTATACGAAATGGACCGCCTATGTTCTTGCTTCGTTCGTAATTGACATAGCTATCGCGATGTGTGGTGGCCATGGGTAAGATGTCACTGGCTTGGAGAAAGCTATAAACGTAACTAAAGTGGGATAAAATGTCACCTCAAACTTACATCCATGTATAAGCAAGACAAACATTTAAGATTGATTATAAGCTACCCAAGCATTTAGATTGATCAAAAGGCACTTAAATTTGTTTTCATTCTTTATACACCAAGTAACATATAACTGTTTCCATCAGTTACCCCAACCGCTAGGTTTACCAAATAATTTATCAGCTTCAATTATCTCATCAGCTACTTTTTTATCAAACATACCTAAATTCACATGTAATCAAGTGTTTGAAAAGTTTAAAAATTTGCAACTGATTCAGACAGTTGCACTTAAGAGAACGTAGGAGAGATGTGTTATTAATGTCCTACATAACAACTTAAGATTGTAATGTTCATATGATCTAATAAAAAAAATTCAATCTATCTAATAATCTAATAATAGAAATAAAAACAAACATTTAAGATTGATTATAAGCAACCCAAACTCAATAATAGAACTCAACATGTAATTGTCTTGAAAAGTTTATAGTTCAATAGATAAACAGTTATACTTGAGAAAGCGTGTTGAGTTTCTGATAATATCTTTGAGAAACGTTACTGATATGAACCCTACGTAGCGGGATGAGATTGTAATGTTCATATGATCGAATCGAAAATATTCGATCCAATAACGTAAAAGCATGTCGAACTCGAAGCACAAACCTGAGAGTGGCAAGGGTTGAAGCTCAGGAGACAAGCATGGGTTACAAAGCAAGGTGCCGGTAATGAGGACGGTGGAGAGCTTCTCTTCGCCGTAGCCGGACATCCGAATGATCTCGTCGGAGGAAGATAGATGATCCAACACATGATTAGAAGGTGAGTATTCGAGCTTCGTCAACGACTCTCGCCCTGCAGCGGCAACACTTGTCGCCGCTGCAGCCATGCAAATGGCGACGATGACGACGAAGGAGGCGTCGGATGGGGAGTTGTTCATCTTCTTGATTTGTCTGAATTTGGTGTTCTTGATTTCGGTTCCTTTTTGTCAACAACAAAAGGCTTGTTAAACAATGGATGCCTCCTTAGTTCGGTTTTTATAGGTATGAAGTTCTTTTATTCAATATATTATATTTTTTTTTCCAATCCACTACAGGAATCCATTTTTTTATTTTATTTTATTAATATCATAGCTCTCTATATAATACTCATATACATTGTTTCGCAAAAGCTTTTGCAAACACATTGCCATAAAAATATCAAAAAACATGAAGCTTAATTTGACAACATTTTTTTTTTTATACAAGAAGCTTTGACAAATATGTTACAAAGTGTGCAAACTTATATTTGATTTAATTTGTTACATATATGCATGCAAGTATGTCATGAAACAAGAAAATAAACATATGTTTAGGAAAGGAGAGGGTATAAATTATTATTTCCTCTGTCTTAAAATATAGACCAATATTTGAAATTTTAACACGTTTTTTTAATCTAAAAACTCTATAAAAAAATTTAAAATAATTTCATAAAATTACTAATAAGTATGAATATGTTAAAAAAATATTTAAAAATATTTTATAAAGTTTTTAGCTTTTTAAAAATTTATTAAAAAAATCAAATAAACTATATTTTGAGACAGGGAGTATAATTTAATTTGGGGTTAATTACATAGCTTAAAAAAGGGTAAATAGGATAATTAATGGAAAGGAAGAGAAAGAAGGGCAGTTGGTGGAAATTAAAAATGGGAAGGGTGTGTGCAAGAAAAGGTAGTTGGGAGGGAAAGTTTAACGGCAGGTGGGTAGCCTACTCTTTTTATCTTCTACTCCATCCGTTCGGAAATAAATTATGTTTGACTTTTGTGCACGTAGTTTTAGAAACTAAAAATATATAAAATCTTATTAATTTTAATTAATTTTTTTCATAGTTTAATATCTATTAGTAATAAGTATTAAACTGTGAAAAAATTAATTAAAATAAATAAGATTTTATATAGTTTTTAGCTCCTAAAACTACGTGTATAAAAGTCAAACATCATTTATTTCCGAATAGAGGGAGTATATATATATTTTTACATTTTCATTCTCTTCAAATCTTACATAAAATTTTATTAATCCGTTACTTTAATTAAAAGTTTAAACTGTATTGATTCCCCTTTAATCGAGCCACGTCCTCAATACGCAGCGTTTTGATGTCATGGTCGATAATGATATTGATCAAAGCGTCAAGCCTGCCCCAACTATATTCCATCTATCTATATACATATGTCGTCACTGCATCCACAATATATGTCATAGGATCTTTCTAATCTATGTGAAAATTAAATAGATTAAAATTTCAAAAATGGTAAACTATAAACCTCATGCATGGGATTGGGAAAAAAGAAATCATAATCAAGCAAATCCTTAAATTTTTTTTTATGAATTAATTAGGATTTTTTAACCTATAATATTCCTAACCAATGTCATATATAGTTCATAGTGATATATAATTGTTGGATCAAATGGTGAGGATGAGTTAATTCCTATTAAAATGTTAGATGTTTAATTGCTGTTGCAAATTGATGAATGGGTCAGTGTTGATGATTGATCTATAAATAAAGCTACAAGTGTTTGTAAGTTTCGTAAACATAGAGTTTCTTTAGCAGCGACATGCAATCAGAATTTACTATGATAAAAAAAAAATTTATCATAAGAGGGCAAAAATAAGCCCACTAAGGCTCATGGGTATCCTCGTCTTTTACACGGTAAATCTCTCAACAAACGAGGAGAAACAGAAAAAAGCAGACATGTTGATGGTTAAAATCTGACTTGAGCATCGGAGGGTTCTCCAAGGAAGCTAGACAAGTCCCACCCTGATCTTGTTTGCTCTTGTATTGTAGGGTTTGCATCTTGGTCTCGACAATTGTTCTTCTTTAACGATTACTATTGCGGAATTTTCCCCGCACAATACTATATCTTAAATGAGAACCTTTGCTTATTCTCATATATATCTATAATACAGAGTAAACGAGGAAAGCATCAAGACAAGTAGACTAGAGGAGTTGAGTTACGTGTAACTAAAATATAACCTAGGGGCATAATTGTAAATTCAGTTATAAAACGAGTAATGTGACTCAAGCTCGTTAAAAGCTCGAGTTCGAAGGGTGGCCTTGGTATTGATTATATATTTGAGATGCATTGGTCTACTGTCATTTGTTTTGTTCACTGTTCCTCTGCAACTTCCTCTCTATTAGGAGTTGGCTTTGGTATTGATCACCAAATGTAACCTTTTTAGTGATGAGTTTCACATTTGTCGGCTGTCATTCATTTTCGAACGAGAACATAATTCATGTATCGGTATCAAGATATCGATATCTCCCTTAAAATCCGTACATCAAATAAGCTCAGTGTCAGATTAAGTGATATCAATATGTAGCAATACAAAACATTGTAAATGTGCAAAATCCCCTTCGCCTTCAGTAATCAGTACCACTGAAGCCACCAGTGACCACACCACCACCTCCCCCCACCAACAACAAACCCTAATTAATTCCCTGCGGAGTTCTTTCTTTCCACCCTTCACGTCTGACATCACATTACACACAAAAGGGGCCAACTTTTTATATGGTGTTTTGAAGACTCTGAGAGCTTCCCCAAATGGCCCAGAAGCTTATACAGGAGTTCATGGAGTTGGAGTCCAACCTCGAATCCCCTCCTTCCAAAGATGCCCTCTTCAAGCTCTTCAAGGTCCGCATTCGTTCCTCCTGTTCGCATCCCATGCCGCATTTCGCTTGATTTTTATGATTTGCTACTGCTGTAGTTGTGCTCGCTTCAATTGCACACTTGCCATTATGTCTTAGTTTATCGAATGGGCCAAAAAAGGGTACAATTCGATTCCAAGGGATGTCGATATCGATTATACCAAACACTAGATACATGGGGCCTTATATTATATCTCCAGGAGTTAACTGCACATACTATGTGCACTAATGCTAGAAAATGCAAGTTAGGCAGCACTGCAATTGCTGATCAGTGCTAGTTTTGTTTTGAAAGCAGTCATTCAGACATTGTATCTATCATTTGGTGATAGTAATCTGCCAATGTGTTACCTCACTGTTTTGAAAGAAGTTTCATGATTTTCTGTTTGATGAACAATGTTGTGTTCCTTAGTTAAACACTCTTTTGGGGAAATTGTTTCAAAGTGTATCTTTCTTTTTCTTGTTCACACAGATTTCTTTCCCTGTCATATTGATTTGTTTCTCTGTATTGTGCTGTGTTGATGATTTGTAGGATATTACAGAGGCTGCAAGGAAGCTTTCCATGGGTGTTGTAAAGCAATGCACTGGGCAACTTGAACCTGTCTTAAAGCAGTTACTCATTAATTTCAACAATGTCAGGGAACAGTGGGTCTTCGGATTGCCACATTGACCATCCTGAAGTTATTTTGGATTTATATCGATGTTCCCCTGAGATTCTATCAGGGGTTGTGCCCTACCTTACAGGAGAGCTATTGGTACTTTATGTTTAAGTGTATAAATCATAATATGTTGTGTCCTATCCGAGTTATTGGCATTTGCAATACAAAAGCGTTATTTTATATCGTCAGTGACATTTGATGGCTTATTAATCTTCAAAATATAGCCAAGGTTTGGTAAACTATTGCTTTCTCTAGTTTGTTTGGCTTGGGTTTTACGTCGTCTTCTTTCCAAATTACTCATTTTCCCCCTTCTTGTTAGGCTGATGAGTATGAAAAACGTTTGAGAGTAGTGAGACTGGTTGGAGAACTTTTTTCGATCTCAGGACAGGCAATCTCTGAAGCATTTCAACCCATATTTACGGAGTTTTTGAAGAGGCTGACTGATATAGTAGTTGAGGTTCAAATGACTGTCCTGGATTACATCAAAAGCTGTTTGCTTTCATATCCTTCCAGGCCTGAAGCTCCTCAAATATTTGGTAAATTTTTTCTTCTGTCATTTTGGAGAGCTTATTAAACATTGTTGTTTATACTCGTACAATACGTGACCCTCTGTCTTCAAATCCTTCTGAAATTCTTAAGTTGTTCTTCATGTCCGGCTCTTGGATTGTGATGAAAATGTGCGGAAGCAAGTTGTTTCCGTAGTTTGTGACGTGGCTTGCCATGATTTGGATACCGTTCCAGTTGAAACTGTGAAATTTGTGGCTGAATGTCTCTGCGACAAATCTGTAATCAATTTTCTCCTCTTTCTTTTTTTTTTAAATCTCACTCTCAATCACATTCTTCTCCTTTTCTTTTTTATAAAAAAAATTGGTTTATATTCGCTTTCTTTGTTTCTTTCTTTGAATGCAGTTACTTGTTAAGAAATATACGTTTGAAAGACTTGCTCAGATATACAGACTTCACTGTATGAGGGGTACTAAAGTCTGTCCGAATGAATATGATCGGATTCCTGGGAAGATTCTCAAGTGCTTTTATGACAGAGACTTCAGGTAGTGTCAATTAATTTTTGAACTGTCACCTTATCTTCCCCGTTTGAAATCATATACAACTTTTTTGCTCAATCTGCATTGATCTGACATTCGCTTCATGCTTTCGAAATATTCACTTTGCATGAAGGCCAAATGCTTTCAATGGTCATTTTATTAAAATGGATTTTCTGGTTGCTGTTACATCCATTTATTAGCAACTCAAATGGTCAGATTATGGCATGTAAAAGAGGTCGTTTGTTCTTAATCTTAAGCTATTGATTTGATTCACCATAGATGCGTAAAATGACTTGCAGATCTGATACGGTTGAATATGTTCTTTGTGAAACCATGTTTCCTGCCGAGTTCAATGTCAAACATAGAGTGCTCCAATGGATTAAAATTTTTCCAGAATTGGACAAAGTTGCAGTGAAGGCTCTCGAAAATATCTTGGAGCAGAAGCAGTGGTAGGACGTGCATTGCTTTTAGATTAGTGATTTTGCATGAAATAGGCAAATCCTGATATCAAGTTTTACCAATTGGATTTTTCTAATTATTCGTCGCAGACTGCAACCGGAAATGGAGAAGTACCCGACTTTTCAGCAGACGTATAAGGTCTGTGACTCACAGATCTTTGCTGACATTTATGGCATCGAATTTTGATGTTCTCTGGCTTTAATTTGCTAACAAAATTTCATTGTTGGAATACAGGACTCTAATGTTCTTATGCTTTTCTTTCGAGTCTTGTCGAGATACTTTATCAATCCAGAAAAGGCAGACGAGAGCTTTCAGGTTCTTGATCAATTGAAAGATGCGAACATTTGGAAGATATTGTCAGATATACTTGATCCAACGAGCATAAGCTTTTGTCAAGCTCGTAGTAGTTGCCCATCCGACTATTTGGGGGACATAAATCGATGCAGCGCAATCTCTGGAAGCTCTAAAAGATCTCGGTCCGATAGTGGAGAGGATAACTCTAGTTCAGATACTCCACGAGTGCGTTTGAGTGTCCTATTGGCATCAAGAAGTCTAAAAGAAAACGGAAACGAGCAATGTCAGATGATCATGAGGCAGCTGTAAGGCTTATGGAGGAGAAAGCGAAAGAAAAAGAAAACAAAATGTACCAGTTATAGATTGCTAAGGAGCTCCGCAAGAAGGAGAAGCAACAAGTGTATGAAAGAGTTGAGAAGATGGAGCAACAAGTGTATGAAAGAGTTACGAAGATGGATTTGCTTATCAAGCTTATGTCGAAGGGAAATCTTCCACATGATGGGGAAAGGCTCAAACTGAAGCTATTCAAAGAGCTTGCAGATCAATCCTCCCCTTAAGTTTTCCAACAGGTGTTTGCATGTTTCGGTTATAGGTAATACAAACTAGTTATCTCAAGTTTAATGTAATGCATATTTGTGTAAAAAAATTAATTTTTTTTATTAATATCAACTATGTATATTCTTTTTTAAAAATTTAAATATAAAATTTTGGGGTTTTTTTTTCCTAAAAAAATACGAAGATCCCTCATTTAGGTGGAGAATTCTGATTTGCACTTTCTCAAGAGTCGTCCTTTTCGGTGGTGGGTTATTGTTATCCGTCTTCCCAATGTCGAAATGTTGCGTGAGTCCTTGCACTCTTCTGTGTTCCCATCATTCGCAGTCTTCCATGAGCTTTACTCCACTTCTACGCAGGTTGACGATTTTCTTGTGATTTGTTGAGTTTTGAGTCATTTTTCCTTGTTTGATTTGCATTATTTTTGTGATGTTTCGTGACGGTTTGTCTGTCTGTTGATTCGTCGCCCTCTTGAATCTTTTCTTTTATATAAACAAATAAAATAAAAAACACATGATTTGCCAATCATCTTTCTAATCTACCCCAATTTAACCATTGTTTCCATAAATAACAATTTTTAAACCATATAATTTTACATAGGTCTAAATTAGTGTATCTATGAAAATATTTGCAAAATTAGAATGTTTCAACCTAGACATAGGTTAAAAAAAATTGATTTACCAACCTCTACTTGCCTATTTTAAGTCAAATTAAAATTAAAACGGTATTTCTATCTTATAGCCTAAATTGGGAAAGATTTCATAAAAAAAATAAACGACTCTATGAATCTAATTTAAAATTTAGCTAATGTATTTTAATTAAGAATATATTTTTTTCTAAAACGAGAATCTTATCTTATACCTATACTGTGTATAATCTATATATTAATTAAAAGCAAAGCATTTGTGCCACGTGTCGCCTCCTCGCGCACCGATATTTTTGGCAATATCTATTATATATATATTTATAATTTTATAATTTAGAAATAGCTTTTTTCCAATATTTATTTGATATATTCATATAACCTATTTATGTCAACTATGTATATTTAATTGGATATTTATTTGATATGTTTATATCTATATCTATCTATATATTAACTATACAATATTATTTTATTCTATATTAATTACACAATATCATTTCAATCTATTTTTTAAACAATCTATCTAGGCAATTCCTTTTTCTTTAACCAATGGGATTAATTCAAAACTTAAAAAAAATAAAGTTACTATTAACTATACAATATTATTTCATTCTATATTAATTACACAATATCATTTCCATCTATTTTTTAAACAATAGGATGAATTCAAAAGTATTTTTTATATTCATATACTAAAACCGATGCATAGTATCCTGTGTGGTGCGTTGTGGTTGATTACAGGAAAAAAAATTAATAAAATAATATATTATCATGTTTATAGAAAGTTATATAAGCCACAATCTATCTATATATATTTATATTTTAGTTAATTGACATAAATATAAATAAAAAAAGATTTCATAGTCATACTTACCAAAAATATTAATAGATAAATATGTAATATTTGATAAGTGCTATTTATTTATATCTAGATTATTTTTTGGTGGAAAAAATTATTTATATCAAAATTAATTATTTAATAATTGTTATTTTATTTATACCTATATTATTTTTTGAGACCAAAATAATTTAGCAAAATATTATGTAGCCACAATCCATCCGTGGATAGATATTTTAGTAAACTAACGTAATAAATATATACTATCTATTTATTAAAAAACAATATTAAAATATTTTTTAAAAACAGTTATCTATTAAATTACATGAAATTCAATCAATGGTAGATTAAAAAAATTACCTTATAAATGTGAATTTTATTTATATTTTGAGAGAATCTAAATAAAATATATTTAGTTTTTTATAATTCGTCGAACTAATTTTATTTATATCTTTATTATTTTTTGGTCGAAAAATGATTTATATTTAGATTATTATTTTTTAATTTATTTATTGGAAACTATCTAAATTATTTATAATATTGTATTAATATATTCTCCGTACACGGGACGAAACCTACACTAGTGGATATTTATTTGATATGTTTATATCTATATCTATCTATATATTAACTATACAATATTATTTCATTCTATATTAATTACACAATATCATTTCAATCTATTTTTTTAAACAATCTATCTAGGCAATTCCTTTTTCTTTAACCAATGGGATTAATTCAAAACTTTAAAAAAAATAAAGTTACTATTAACTATACAATATTATTTCATTTTATATTAATTACACAATATCATTTCCATCTATTTTTTAAACAATAGAATGAATTCAAAAGTTTTTTTTATATAAAAAATATATAGTTCCAAATATATGATTTTTCTATTTTTTTATACAATAGGAAAAAAATCCAACTAATGAAATTTGTACAAGTGCTTTAATTAATCTAGCTATATCTAACTAATAAACTATAAGGATTTTTTATTAAGGTGTTATAACCACTTTTATTTTGGGATCGATTTTCACCCAATCAACCTATTCTACTTAAATCTTAAACTCATGTAACTTTTACACATTTTTCATAAATATTATTATTATTATTTGTACTTAATTTATCAAATCTATTTTTTTCTATTTTATATTAACATTTGGTAATAGTTTATTTAATTTTATAATATTTGTAGTAATTTTTTATACTTACAAAATTTTATATTTATTTTTTTGAAAAATTACGCGTCATGACGCGGGGACTGTACTAGTTTATTTTTGGTTAAATTTGGTAAATATCCCTTTTAGATGTTAAAATTAAGTAAATGTCCATTTTTTTTACAAAATTAAGTAAATGTCCATTTTTTCCAAAAATACCCCTCCTTCCCCATTCCTAAACCTTCCTCCTTCCCCTTTGACCATTTTTAATTTTAACATTGACTAGTCAACATTGACCATTTTGGTCAACGCCTGCATTTGGTGACAGTTGTGTATATTTTTCTGGTGACAGTTATTTGTGATAATTATTTTGGTGACAGTTGACTTTTTTTTGTGACATTTTATTTTTTTCTAGTGACATGTAACAGAATTTTTTTCTGGTACTAGTGAACACTGTCACCAACCTATTGTCATCAATTACAAAACGTTGTCATCAACTATAGAACATTGTCACCTACTATAAAGTATTGTCACCACCAATTTTTACTAACTACCTATTATCACCAACTACAAAATATTGTCACCAACCTATTGTCAACAACTACGAAATACTGTCATCAAATTCTTTTCACTAACAAGTGAACACTGTCATCAAACATTGTCACCAACCAATTGTCACCAACTAAAAAACATTGCCACCAATCTATTATCCATAAAAAGAGAACATTATCACCACCCCTATTTTCACCAACCTACTTTAATAATATGTTGTCACCAACAATAAAATAGTGTCATCAACCTATTGTCATCAAAATATTGTTTCAACAAATATTTGTCACCAAGACCATGTAATCATAAACAAATTGTCATCACCATACTAAATATCACCAAAATAGTAATATATTGTCATCAATGACAAAACATTATACCCTAGAGTGATTAAAACTAAGCAAACTATAATAAATGTCACCACTACATTATATATCTTCAAATATTGTCACCAAATAGAATTTTAAAAGTTTGACTTGTTTTTCTCACCTGAAATTATCACCAAATAGTGTCACCAACCTATTTCGGTCTGTGTCTATATTTGGTGACAATTTTTTTCCGGTGACAATTGATTATATTTTTTTGGTGACAATTGATTAAATTTTTTTTGTTGACAGTTGATTCAGTGACAATTGACTTTTTTGGTGACATTTTATTTTTTTCTAGTGACATTTGAGGAAATTTTTTTCGGGTGACAATTGTTCGGTCTTTTTAAATGCAACATGTTGATCGGTCTTGTTGATAAGTCAAACATTACAAGTGCTTTGTGTTGTTACTTCAACTGTTCGAAATCAAATGACAAGGCATTAGAGTAACAATTGATCAAGCATGTGAAGTATTAGTGCATTAAAAATCCGATTAAGAAACAATAGTCTAGAGCAAAACATAAACGACAATCACTTTGTGTTTAACCAAAATAGAAATCACAGTATGAGTAAACGAAGCTTTCCCTAAAAATGCAGTTGAGTAAATATCGAATAGACCATCAATCTGTCATATTATGACCAACAAAAATCCCATATTGGATAAAACTCACATATAAATTTCAATTGCACTTGAGTACTAAATATCGAACAGACCATCAAGCCTGTGAAGGCTGAAAATTTTGTTTAGTCTTCACCGACGAGTGCAGTGGAGGCTTCGCTGCCAATTTCTTCTTCTTTTTCTTCGTCTTCAACCGGAACAACATCGGGAAAACCGACGTCTTGAGAAGGAACCCGCCGCTGTCGACGCTTCTGCTCCTCGACATCTTCTTATTCATCTTTTTCCTCTGCTTCTCCTTCGGATCCTCTGCGGAATTAGCGAGCTTGATCAGATTCTTGTGGTCTTCCACGGTCAGATATTTCCGATCGACGATGTCTCTTAGGGAGAGCTCGTAGGAGGACTCCGACATGTCCTTGATCATCTCCATTAGCTCTCTCCAGCCTCTCGCTATCGCCTGCGCCCGCAAATCCGGCGATGGAGGGGACTTCGGCACCGTTGTGCTCCACAAGCGGGGCGAGGAGGAGTCCGATTCGCCTCCGTCGGCCGTGGACTTGGCTTTGACCGCGAATCTCAATGGCGATCCCTTGTCGTGAGATCGCGTCTGCTGAACTGGGCGCGACGTGGCTCAATCTGGCCAGTAACCTTCTGGCTTGTTTGCTGCGCCGTACCTTCAATGGCGGTGGAATCAAAAGCCGCCCCTCAGATTTGAACAGGAAAACCTATAAATTAAAAGAAGGGTGTTTAGGTATTACGAAAATATTATGGACACTTACTTAATTACATAATTAAAATGGACATTTCCCTAATTTTAGATTCCAAACGGACATCTCACCAAATTTTTTCTTTATTTTTAAGCCCAAAAAACTAAATTTTAAATGGATTTTTTTGATTATTTTAACACTTTTATCTTCTACGAAAACTAAGCATTGTAAATTTGCAAAACGCAGTGGAAAATCGTTGCAATTTTCAGTGTCTTCTCCGCTCCCCACCTTCCGTCCTTCGAAAATCCCAATCCCCCGCCTTCACCATCTTCCTCAATCCTCCCTCCCACCCACACCTTCACCGCTCAACCCACCGCGCAACCACCACCACCAACAAACCCTAATTCCCTGCGGAGTTTTTTCTTTCCACCCCTCGCTTTGCACACAAAAGGAGCCAGCTTTTTTGTATGGTGTTTTGAAGACTCAGAGCTTCCCCCAGATGGCGCAGAAGCTTATACAGGAGCTCTTGGAGTTGGGGTCCAACCTCGAATCCCCTCCTTCTTCCAACGACGCCCTCCTCAAGCTCTTCGAGGTTCGCATTCGCTCCTGGTTCTCAATTCCCGCCCCCAATTTCCCCCCTTTTCCTCTCTTCGGTTGCCGCTCTACTGTTCTGTTGCAATTTATCGATTTCCTGGTCGTTTCCGTTGCTGAATTTGTCTTAATTTCTGTGATTTGTTACTGCCGTAGTTGTGTTCGCTTCAATTGCCCATTAAAATTGAGGTTCTGCGTTCCTTTCCTCGCACTTCAATTTTCCCGGGTGTCAGATTTTTTCGTGAAATTGGTATTACTGTGTTATATTCGTGGATTTAAGGAAATTCAGAACAGAGATTTGTTCGCATTCGTGAATTTGTCTTAATTTCTGTGAAATTGAGGAAATTCAGAACAGAGATTTCACTATGCTGGAGCTCAAACCTGATCACGCCAATCGCCCTCTTTGGGCTTGTGCTGATGGGCGTATTTTCCTTGAAACATTCTCCCCTTTGTACAAACAAGCTTATGATTTTCTCATTGCCATTGCAGAACCAGTTTGCAGGTATTGTTTGTGATACCAACTAGTACTATCGATTCATTTAGATACCATTTTTTGCTACTGTCAATGCTTACTGAATTACTGATGTAAATTGCTAAATAGGCCGGAGTCCATGCACGAGTACAACTTGACTCCACATTCTTTGTATGCTGCGGTGTCTGTTGGGCTGGACACAGACACTATAGTGAGCGTTTTGAATAAGCTTTCCAAAACTAAGCTTCCCAAAGACATGATTGATTTTATATATGCTTCAACTGCGAATTATGGTAAAGTAAAGCTTGTTCTTAAGAAGAATCGGTACTTCATCGAATCTGCATATCCTGAGGCAAGCCTTTAAGTTGACTACCCATTCGTCATCTGATGGTCATTACGCTTTGAATACCAGTCATCATTCTGTGCATATCATTAAATATTACAGGTTTTGAAGAAATTGCTCAAGGATGATGTTATTGGTCATGCAAGGATGGTTCATGAGGTGAGCATTTTATGCAAGTCTAGTGACAAACCATTAGGATTCAGCTTTGAAAATGTTAGGCTGTTGTATCAAAATTTTGTAGTTTGTTGTATAACTCTAGCTATTTGTAATCTAGTTTTTCACACAAGCTATCTCAAGTCCATTGTCTGTTACTGTCCATGCATATTTAGTTGATGTCCTTGTTGCTCCAGTCTTAAACTTAAAATAGCAGATCAGCTTCTTTTTTACACAGAGAATCAAATGTGAAGCTTTTGAGTGTTGCTTCTTATTATCATATCTACTGACTTAGAATATCTTGTGTATTTCTTGTAGAACGCATATGGAAATGATGGTTTTGTGGTGAACAAAGCCTTGGCTGAGACTGGAAACAGTCATGATAGTCTGTTAAATGAAGATGCATTGGCAGCAGCCGCTGCTGAAGATAAAGAAACTCATTCATTTGAAATCGATCCTAACAAGGTCTTGATCTATTTTGATCTGCTGGTGCATATTGCTGAAATGAAATCTCTCTCAACATCCCTTTTCAGAAGTTCTGTTCACATGCAAAAAAGGCTTCATACATCTCACATTAAAAATAAAAAAATATCTTTTTCAGAAGTACTATGGAGGCGCTTTGTTTTCTCATTAATTGTGTATAAATGTTTTCAGGTCGAAATGGTAAAGCAGCGGTGCTTGCCAAATGAATTAAATTATCCAATGCTGGAGGAGTATGATTTCCGCAATGATACCGTAAATCCTTTCTTTCAATTAGTTCTGCCTTTGCCGTTCCTAATATCCATCTATATGGAAATTGTAGCTAACTTTACATGTTAGGATGGCCTGCACTTGCATTGGGACAGGATATTTACTTTTGATGGTTATAATGTTGCAGACTAACCCTGATCTAGATATGGAGTTGAAGCCTCATGCACAACCGCGTCCTTATCAGGAAAAGAGTCTAAGCAAAATGTTTGGAAATGGTATGGCCCTAAATTTCTGTATGACCATCATTTTCCTTAACTTACTATTTTTATTCAACTTGTCATCTCCTTCTATCTCGCAACGTTGGGAATTTTTCAAGCTTATTAAATATGAATATTTGAAGAGGGATGGTGAGCTAAACTCAAGATTATGGCTCTTCTCTTCTTTTGTCAAAGCTTAGGTGGTCCTTGGGTGGATAATTCCTTTTGATTTAATTTTCAGCTTTAGTATGGGCAGAATTTTATTCTAATATAACCTTGTCATTTGTTCATTCGTTATTGGGTTAGTAATAATCTCAATTCATTTTTATTCATATGTTTTTTCTATACTTTTGGTGATTTGTCTAAAGAATCATATTGTAACGAATGTGAAGCTTATTCTATGGATTAATTTTTTCTCTGGAAAATGTAAAAATACCCCTTTGAAGGTAATAGACAATTTGAATGACTTCTTTCGAGGTTTTGAGGTGTTTTTTGTTAAAGTTCTGGATTTCCAATCTGAAAAGAAGAAAAAAGTAAAATTGGATGGCCTTAAATATAATTTTCAAAGACCTTATTTCATTACACCCTTTACTATCTTATGTTTACCATAAACTTAGTGCATATTGTGCCTTATGCATCTCGCAGTTAAATCTTTCAAGTGAGAGTTTATTGTATCTGTCAGATTTTAGTTTTGATGTTTTCATGAACGAGGGGATCTATGTATATCTTCTCTGGCTTCTTTATTGACATGGAGAGGATGCGTGGATGTCCAGGGGAACCCTGTTAGAGCATTGGCATACGTTCACATTTTCCCAAGATGTCAATTCCAGGATGATTTCAATTTTGATATTTCTTTTGATAAATTTACCTTTAGACGTGTGTATTTTACAGGTAGAGCAAGGTCTGGCATTATTGTGTTGCCTTGTGGTGCTGGAAAGTCTCTGGTTGGTGTTTCTGCTGCAAGCCGTATAAAGAAGAGTTGTCTTTGTTTGGCCACAAATGCTGTATCGGTGGATCAGTGGGCCTTTCAGTTTAAACTTTGGTCTACTGTCAAAGATGAACAAATATGTCGTTTCACTTCTGATAGCAAAGAAAGATTCCGAGGCAATGCTGGAGTAGTTGTTACTACATATAATATGGTTGCCTTTGGTGGTAAACGTTCCGAAGAATCCGAAAAGATCATTGAAGACATTAGGAATACAGAATGGGGCTTGCTTCTTATGGATGAGGTAAGAATGTGATTCATTGTATAACATCTTCTTTTATGAGCTTTTATCAGAATTATAGGTTTATCCTGATGTTTATGGATGTACACTAACAGGTGCACGTGGTTCCTGCACACATGTTTAGAAAAGTCATTAGTATCACCAAGTCACATTGTAAACTTGGTCTAACTGGTAAATATTTACAGCCTTCCTATATCTACATTAAGACCTGAAGATTAAGTCCCATTTTATCTTGATATAGTTGATTTTAGATGGTTTCTAGTTAATGTTCCTTTATCACGTTGATGAACTGCAGCCACTCTGGTGAGAGAAGATGAAAGGATCACTGATCTGAATTTTCTAATCGGTCCCAAGTTGTATGAAGCAAATTGGTTGGATCTAGTAAAAGGAGGTTTCATTGCTAATGTACAGTGTGCTGAAGTCTGGTGTCCGATGACAAAGGAGTTCTTTGCTGAATATTTGAAGAAGGAAAATTCCAAGAAAAAACAGGTTATTTCTGTTTGCTAACCTGTACAATTTTTTCCCCAACTTTATATTACCAGTTATGTTTTTGTTTTTCAATATAAAATTGGGGTGTTTCTCAAAAGCTTAAAACTAGATAACTTATTCCAGTTACTGCTGCCGAGAATGTTGATTATTGTAACTGATAAATTATTAGCAGATGAAAATTATATTTTCCCCATATTGAAAATTTTCTTGATCCAGGCACTCTATGTGATGAATCCTAACAAGTTCAGGGCATGCGAGTTCCTAATCAAATTCCATGAAGAACAACGTGGAGATAAAATAATTGTGTTTGCAGACAATCTTTTTGCTCTCACAGAGTATGCAAAGACGCTTTCAAAGCCTATGATTTATGGTGATACAAAGTACGTAGTTGCTCATGTATTTTCTGTTTGAAATTTTTATTTCTTCTAAGTTCATGATGTTGCTCAGAGCATGTATGTTGCTTATAGCCTTATAAATCTGCCTGAGCCTGTGATTCATTGTGTGTGTTTATGTCTTGTTTCTTTTTACTTTACTCTTCCTGATTTTGTTTTTGCAGGCACGTTGAAAGGACTAAAATTTTGGAGGCTTTCAAAACTAGTCCTAATGTAAATACAATATTCCTATCAAAGGTATTTCTCTCGGATGCATTCTTTTCTGCCTGTTAGGATCCCATATATGCCTAATTGGTTGGCTTTCTGCTTGAAGTTTTGAGTTTTCTGCCACAATCCAGTTTTTTGAACAGAACTTTCTCTGAAACCTTCTCTAAAATGCTTTCATCGCTGTTAAACTGATAAAGACCATTGTATCGGTTGCTCACAGGTTGGTGATAACTCAATAGATATACCTGAAGCCAATGTCATCATTCAGATTTCATCACATGCTGGATCAAGGCGTCAAGAAGCACAGCGTCTTGGACGTATTCTTAGAGCCAAGGTTTGTACCTTTTTCATTTTATTTTATTTTTTAAACCTGATATATTCATAGTTTACCAATGAAGGCAATTACAGTGAAGGTGCTGATATGATAGCTTTGAGCATTGACTGCTTTTCAAAATGTGCACTCTGAGTCTGAATACTTTAAAAGTGCAAATATTGTCGTAATAATTGATTAAACCCATAATCCTTTCTTGGTTGATAATGAAAGGAAACTTTGTTTTGCATTTGTTGCTCCATGTCATCCCTGTATCCCCCTTCCATGTCAATGGAAATTGATTAGGAAAAAAAGCCAACGAACTTGGACGTTAGAGTTTCACAAGAAGATGCTTGAAATATCAAGAGGTTCTGCTGTTATGTGCAGAGTAGATCTGTTATGAGGATCATGTTGCCAAGTTCATATTTAATTTCTACGTGCTAAATCGGTAATTTTTCATCGACTTTGACAGGGGCGACTTGAAGATAGGATGTCAGGTGGTAAAGAAGAGTACAATGCCTTCTTCTATTCCCTTGTCTCTACTGATACACAGGTAGTGTATTTACATGTGCTATTTCTACTCATATGCATGTGAAGGGAACTTCTATCAAGATCTATATACTCTCCTTTTAGTTAGAGATGTGAAAAGATTCTGTTTTCTTTATGCAGGAAATGTATTACTCCACTAAACGGCAGCAATTTTTGATTGATCAAGGTTACAGCTTTAAGGTACTTAACATAACCTAGTCATTACATACTATCGGTATGCATATATTCTTCCAAAGATTTCTTTTTTCCCTCTCATTCAATTTGTAAATATTCTTCATATTTTGGTTTGTTAATGTCATTATGGCAGGTGACAACAGGCTTACCTCCTCCTGATTCCGGACCAGAACTCAAGTATTACAAGCTTCAGGATCAGTTGGGTCTCCTTCGAAAGGTCTGGCTGTGTTTCCCTGCCTTCCCGAATTATGGCCTCTTCTCTTGTTTAATTGTTGCTAATACAGCGGACAATATATGAAACAGGTATTGACTGCTGGCGATGATAAGATAGGCCTAGAGCAGTTAGCAGAAGATGTTGATGATATAGCTCTCATCAAGGCTCGTCGCTCCATGGGATCAATGAGTGCCATGTCTGGCGCAAAAGGGATGGTGTACATGGAATACAGGTATGATCAAATCTATTCCGGTTACTCTTCCATGTGGTACTTATTTTGTTCCTAGTGATGCATTTGATGTGTTCGATTTGGGGTCTATGTTTGTTTACCTGTATTGTGCAGCACTGGGCAAAAAAGACCGGGGCATGGAATGAAGAGCAAGCCGAAGGATCCAGCGAAAAGGCATCAACTGTTCAAGAAGCGATTTAATTAGGACACTCCTTTGATCTGCAGTGTGATTGCAGAGGTTCTTAACAAGGCAAACAAACTCGAAGCAGATGCATTCATCCGAGAAAAAGGGTCTCTGGCTTTTGAGGAGTGCTTGCATGCAATTACAAACTTAATACTGTCTGTTTGCTGAAGATTTTGGTTCATGATCAGTACAGACTGTTTAAAGAGTTTCTTGTCTTTCTGGCTTGACGGAACATGCTAGAAGCTGCATTCCTACTTGGTGGCCATTTTCCGAAAAAGGGAGAAACAAGTTGTATACAAATTCCCTTTTTGCAAGTATCTGGGTGCACTGTGTGAGCTCGACTACTACATGAGATGGCCTTGACAGACCCGGTGTATCCATATGTATCCTTCCATTTCCATGGGAGGTTCACTTCTGGGTAAATTTCAGCGCAACCATGTCGCCTCAAATCAACGCGATTGCACTGAAATGCGCTAGGTCAAAGCTGCGAATGACTGAAACTCCAACGCATTTGGAGGTCTGCAGAGTTACTGAACCTCCAAATGCGAGTTTTGTGAGTCCATTGTGATTGAAGCTGCGAATTTCGCAAAAGTGGAATAATGCACTACTACTACTACTAGTGTGTTGTTTTTTAGTAGGCTAAATGAAAAAGTGACCGGCAAACTCATGAACCATGATCTAATAAGGATGTTATATGCCCTGGTTGTAAGTGTTATTTATGCTTCAAGGTGATGGATCCTTAATTCGTTCACCACTTTTTGAACACAAGCAGATCTATAATTCGTCAATTCGAATAGATCATAGATCATAGATATGCTTGTCCGTGACACACGTTCTTTTTCTTCTGTTTTGAGATTCTAAAATTTGGTCCAACAATTTTATGATCAATGATGGAGAGATGATAATGTAAAAACCACCATTAAATATTTATTTTTTACAATTTAAATTAGAATATTACTGAATGGTTTTGTGGGGTGTGTATATAGTTGTTGGCCTTTGTTGCCATTTTGAGACAAGGGATAGTCTCTTGTCTTCTTTTGTAATTACAATTACGTTTCTATAAATTTACCACTTTAAAAAAATATTAGAAAATTACATGTAAAAAAACGTTAAATTACCAATTTATGTAACTTTCTAATTTATGGATGAATTGATAAAAAAAATTATATATTTTAAGGGTGAATTTTTGTAACTATCTCAAATTTTGGGGAAATTCAAATTTTTAAAAAATCACAAAATACACATGTATGTCTTTGAAACGAATGGATTCCGACAATCTTTTTACAACGAATTCTGAAGTTATTTTGCATTATCGCAGATGGATCCAAAATATGTTAGTTCACAACAAAGTTGAAAATGAATGAAGAAAAATTCGGTTACGATTGCATATAATAATTGGAACGAGTGCATATAAGCATTCGGTTACGAGTGCATATAATATATGCAACGAGTTGCAACACTCACATTTGTAGTCATTTTATTCATATTGAAAAGAAACAAAAACCATATACGGCCACTCGAGAGCTCGTTAGCTTCAATATCGACCATCCTCATTCCTCTGGGTTGTACGCAGGGATGGACCCAGGGGCAGACTACGGTCCGCTCCAACCTGTCCCATTTTTACAAAAATAAAATAATAGGTAAAAAAATAAGGAATATTACTAAAAATTATTCATTTATTTATTAAATTAAGGATTTTGTTGATAAAATTATGCATATGAGAAAACTTTAGCCTATCTAAATCACCCGAATTTTAATTTCTGGTTCCGTGTCTAATTGTACGTTTACAAAACATTATATGCAGGGTATCCCATTGTGCATATTTGATCAAGATACGTCACATTGATAGTGTATTGATGATAGAGATGTGCAGTGGTGGATCTATAAATTTTTTTAGGGGGGCTAAAAAAGTTTTTAAGAATTTGTTTTTGCAGGTATGTATTAAAAATAATTTTTTTTTAAATATATTAGAAAAAACTTTAGATTTGTGATTTAAATAATTATTTATATACAAAAAAATTAAAGAAAAAACAAAACTTATAAAAAAATGAGAATTTTTTTATATATAGAATATATTGTTTTTTGTTAAAATATATTGGAGAAAACATTAAATAGATAATGAAATTTGAACTCGTGATCTCAAAACTTTTTTTCAAGCTAGATATTGCACTGTTTTACACTGTTTTATATCTAAAATTAGTAAAAATTACAAAAAAAAATTCTATAATTTTTTTTTCTACGTTTTTCTTCCGGATTAGAGGTCTTTCGATTCGCCAGTAGATGTGCTTCATATCTCGAGTTCCTCTTTGAGTTGGTTGACAATGCTTTAACAAAGGGGTTGGTTCTCCATGTGATGAAAGGGCAAAGTCTTTGTTCTATGAACAACATAGATAATCCAAATTACTTTGTAACTTGTAAGTTGTTTATAAGGAATCGAATTAGGTGTCAAAATCCAATCAACCAATAAACTAATTTTAAACGATAACACAAATAATGTAAAATATTAATGATATTATTAGTGTTCTAAATATCGGATATATCGGTCGATATATCGGCGATATATCGGGGATATTTAGAATCCGTTACGATATCGGCATATCGGGTGAAAAATATCGGTCAACGTTATATATCGGGTCAACGCCGATATATCGGTCAATATCGGGTTGACCGATATATCGTTAGCCTAAAGTGACGTCGTTTTAGAATATTTAAAAAAAAAATTGATGGGGTTTTGTCATCTTCAAGATCTCCTTTCGCAGTTTTCATACACCAGTTCGCCGTTAGGTCATCTTTATTCTTCCGTTATTCAAATCGGCAAGTCTGCGACCTCTCTTCTTCCGTCGTTATTCAAGTCGGGAAGTCTATGACCTCTCTTCTTCCGTCGTTCTCTGCGCTAGCTGTGCCGCCGTCCGCCGTCCACCACTGCATCTTAAAAGGGGGACGAGTCCGACCGACAGCCTCTGCTTCCCTCGTTCTCAGCTTCGTCTCCGGCCGCTGTGTCCCTGCTTCACCTTCTTTGTTCTCTTCCCGTACGCATTTGTACGACATCCTCTTTCGATTTTGGTTGAATCAATCTGTTGAATAGGATATAATTGAATATATGGTTTCAATTTGAGATGTTTATAGATTGATAAGTTTCGATTTTGGTCAAACGAGTTTCAATTTCGAATGGGTTTTGATTTTAGTTGAATGAAATGAACTAGTTATTTTCCCGAACCTTTTCGGGTTTTTTCATAATATTTTCGGTCGAGTTTGACGTATTGAACAAAATATTTGACACGTCAATTTTCTACTAACATGATAAATCAGTCGCTTCTTCGCTTTTCCTTCCGTCCTAATTGAAGTCAAATAAAACAAACCTTATAATTTTTTGCTTAAGAAAATTGAGTTTGGACCCTCTATGATACTTTATCTATTTACACATCATGTCACACATTTTAAATTGGTCTAAATTATAAATCGATTTGATAAAGATACCTTAAGTTTAAATGTATAAACCCTATATAGCTAAAGAATAAAAAAATGATATTTAGTGTGTGTTTTTTATAATGTCTTAGACCCTTAATTTAAAAAAGGTACTCAATGTTTTAATGTATAAACCCTAAGAGGCCAAAACATTAAAAAAATACGATATACTTCTCAAATTAGTCCAAATTATAAATCAATTTCAATGCAACCAACTTTAAAAATTAATTTTAAATTCAATTCCATATTTGAAATATTAAACACATGGATGCATTTCATCGAACACCTCATAGTCAATGATTAAACCAATCAAACCACAATTTATAACCTTCTATTTCACTTGAATAACACCAATATCTGATGATGAAATTTGATCAATAATTTATAATCTTCAATTTCACAAATTTCATCAATGGAGTAAAAATTTATGCATTGTTATCTAAATATTTTTTCCCAAAAAATATTCCAACGAAAATATCTTGGAACCCTTGTCAAAGTTTCAGGCTTGAATATATGATGGGTTGAGCATCAAATATTTTTGGTTTTTTTTTCATTGTATTTAATATTTAAAATCAATTTTCATAACCATAATAGATTTGATACCATACTGTGAAATGAGCCGCAGAAAATGAATGATTTATGTTTTTACTCATTTTAAGGTCGTGTGTATTTTAATCAGAGCCCAATTACTCCATTTTTCTCTCCAATAGACTATTCTTTTTAGATATTTTTTTTTATTTTTAGTATTTGTTATTCCTATTGTATTTAATATTGAAACCTAGTTTTCATCGCGATAATATATTTCAATATCATGCTTCTGAATAAGGCTGAATAAAATGAATGATTTATGTTCGACGCCTATTTTCAATCTTTTTTCAACTTATTTTCAATCGAGTTTGACGCACAATACAAAATACACGATGGGCGTCAATTTTCCACTAATATACCTTGCTCTTTAGTATACTGCTCTTCGAAATATTCGGTCAGTGTTCCTCACTTCGTCGAACTGGAATTTCCATATATTCAGCAACCTTTATAAATACATCCGTAACTTTGTTGTAGAAAATGATAAACATTAGGTAATGCCCAAGCCCAACTAAGATGTTTCTATAGTTCATGCAATTTCTATAGTTCATGTCAAAGTCTAGCCTCCATTTGCTAGTTCGTCACTTATCAAAACTATTGCAACCCAACATTATTTACAACATCCGAATTCCTAATTTCACAACAATCAAATGATGGAATCATATATATACATACCTGTAGTTAATAACTTTACACAATGAGATATTTCTAGACATACAATATACAAATTTACTATAAAAATTATCTAAAAAAGGTATATACACAATGAGATATTTTCCAATAATAAAAGACATAATTTTTATAAGTAAATTTCTATATTAGTACATTTAATATAGATTTGGTTAGCTAAGATTAGACAAAAGATTTAAGTATAGTTTTTACACTAATTCAATGTCCAATCAATATATAGGATAATAGAATTATACCAAAACTGATTGTTCTGATGCCTAAAACCGCTCATAATCTTCAATTTCCTCCTTTCTATGTTCGCTTGTATCCATTTAAGTTCCTAGTTGAAACCTTATGACCCCCTCTTGCTCTCACAGGAACCTTTCTTTGTAGCTTTGGACCTCCTCCATGGACCATAGTTTCTTATGTTTCTTGACTTCTAACTCGACAAATATCAGACACTTAACCAAGCCACTAAAGCAATCCAAATTTCAACAAAATAATATAGATTAAGAGCAATTATGAATGACTTCTATGTGAAATCAAAATTAAGAAGCAATCAAAATTTGAAAAAAAAACACAAAATTATTTTGATGATAGCACTACAACAAATACCAAATTTTATTTTAAAAAAAACTAAGAAATCAATGAAAAAGATAAAAGCATCATTCAATTACATTGAGACATCAAAAAGTAAGTTATATTGAGAACTTTGAAAGCACAATACTCCAATAAAAGCAGAGGTAGATTGCAAAAAAGAGGAAAACAAAACATGAGTACGTAATTGAGAAGCATGAATCCAATACCCGAAGAAATCAACGTTATTGTATAGATGTTGCAGCCCTTCTAAAGTTGTAAAAATATCCTTAATTGAAATTATCTAATAAAACACCTGGAGTTTAGATTTCTTCTACAAGAAAAGCCAAAATGCATAGCAGAAATAAGCTATGAAGTTGCTACACAACCCATAACTCAACCTTTAAATTAAGAATATATCGTCATTTTCACTGGATCTCAAACTTGCACAAATAGACAGTAATAAGTTTAAGAAGGTAAATCACGATATATATATATATATAAGCATACTCTCTCCGTCCTAAAATACATGATCTTTTAGACCCTTGCACATTAATTAAGAAAACCTATTTATACTCAAATCTCATTAATATTATAAAGATGAGATCGAACTCTTTAATTTTACTTACTATTGTACTTTTTAGGGGTAATAATTACCCTATAAACCTAAAAACCCATGTATTTTTTTTATAAAAGTTCAAAGGCTAAAAGGCCATGTATTTTAGAACGTAAGGAGTATTGTCTTTGATACTGAAACCTGATTTTCATAGCCATAATATACTTCACACCGTGACTGTGAAAATAACTGAAGAAAATGATTGACTTATGATTGTACTCGTTTTAAAGTCGTGTGTTATCATGGGAGTCCAATTATTCTAAATTGACCTATCATAGACGATTTCTTTTCACTTGTTAACGACCTTGTTATGTCATTATTATAATACGTCTTGTTTATCTATATACTACACCAATCATACAAAAAATGTGCAAACAATAGAACTTGCCCCATCTATAAATATATAAATTCAAACACCAAATTGCAAACCATGATTTTAATGTTTAAACAATTAATAAAAACAACCAAAATCCAAACAAACGACTAAATGTTCAACCTAACCAACTTGAAACCATAACTAAAAACCTTCCTACTGAATTCACCTTCCCTGTTGAAACCTCCGTATTGAACCCGCACTTGCTCTGCTGCTATGTAGCTGATTTTTGTTAATGTCACCATTTTTCAAAATTCACACAATATCAAATCACTAGCTTCAAACTTCAAATCTTTATAAGGAAATAAGAGATCGAGAGATACATACTTGAACGGTGCATCGACAAATTTGGATGGACCAGCAAACACAAACTTGCTCTTTGTCCTCTGTGTATGAAAAGGGCTGATCATCTTGTTCACAACCATTTACCACTATGGGACATTGATGAACACTTGCAGCAATGCAATTTTTAGTTGTCTAAAGCTTAAACGTCTGAGAGCAGTGAGACTGGTTGGAGAACTTTTTTCGATTCCAGGACAGGCAATCTCTGAAGCATTTCAACCCATATTTACGGAGTTTTTGAAGAGGCTGACTGATAGAGTAGTTGAGGTTCAAATGACTGTCCTGGATTACATCAAAAGCTGTTTGCTTTCATATCCTTCTAGGCCTGAAGCTCCTCAAATATTTGGTAAATTTTTTCTTCTGTCATTTTGGAGAGCTTATTAAACATTGTTGTTTATACTCGTACAATACTTGACCCACTGTCTTCAAATCCTTCTGAAATTCTTAAGCTTTTCTTCATGTCGGGCTCTTAGATTGTGATGAAAATGTGCGGAAGCAAGTTGTTTCCGTAGTTTGTGACGTGGCTTGCCATGATTTCGATACCGTTCCTGTTGAAACCGTGAAATTTGTGGCTGAATGTCTGTGCGACAAATCTGTAATCAATTTTCTTCTCTTTTTTTTTTAAAAAAAATCTCACTCTCAATCACATTCTTCTCCTTTTCTTTTTTATAAAAAAATTGGTTTTATAATCGCTTTCTTTGTTTCTTTCTTTGAATGCAGTTACTTGTTAAGAAATATACGTTTGAAAGACTTGCTCAGATATACAGACTTCACTGTATGAGGGGTACTAAAGTCTGTCCGAATGAATATGATCGGATTCCTGGGAAGATTCTCAAGTGCTTTTATGACAGAGACTTCAGGTAGTGTCAATTAATTTTTGAACTGTCACCTTATCTTCCCCGTTTGAAATCATATACAACTTTTTTGCTCAATCTGCATTGATCTGACATTCGCTTCATGCTTTCGGAATATTCACTTTGCATGAAGGTCAAATGCTTTCAATGGTCATTTTATTAAAATGGATTTTCTGGTTGCTGTTACATCCATTTATTAGCAACTCAAATGGTCAGATTATGGCATGTAAAAGAGGTCGTTTGTTCTTAATCTTAAGCTATTGATTTGATTCACCATAGATGCGTAAAATGACTTGCAGATCTGATACGGTTGAATATGTTCTTTGTGAAACCATGTTTCCTGCTGAGTTCAATGTCAAACATAGAGTGCTCCAATGGATTAAAATTTTTCCAGAATTGGACAAAGTTGCAGTGAAGGCTCTCGAAAATATCTTGGAGCAGAAGCAGTGGTAGGATGTGCATTGCTTTCAGATTAGTGATTTTGCATTAAATAGGCAAATCCTGATATCAAGTTTTACCAATTGGATTTTTCTAATTATTCTTCGCAGGCTGCAACCGGAAATGGAGAAGTACCCGACTTTTCAGCAGACGTATAAGGTCTGTGACTCACAGATCTTTGCTGACATTTATGGCATCGAATTTTGATGTTCTCTGGCTTTAATTTGCTGACAAAATTTCATTGTTGGAATACAGGACTCTAATGTTCCTATGCTTATCTTCCGATTCTTGTCGAGATACTTTATCAATCCAGAAAAGACAGACGAGAGCTTTCAGGTTCTTGATCAATTGAAAGATGCGAACATTTGGAAGATATTGTCAGATATACTTGATCCAATGAGCACAAGCTTTTGTCAAGCTCGTAGTAGTTGCCCATCCGACTATTTGGGGGACATAAATCGATGCAGCGCAATCTCTGGAAGCTCTAAAAGATCTCGGTCCGATAGTGGAGAGGATAACTCTAGTTCAGATACTCCACGAGTGCGTTTGAGTGTCCTATTGACATCAAGAAGTCTAAAAGAAAACGGAAACGAGCAATGTCAGATGATCATGAGGCAGCTGTAAAGCTTATGGAGGAGAAAGCGAAAGAAAAAGAAAACAAAATGTATAAGTTACATATTGCTAAGGAGCTCCGCAAGAAGGAGAAGCAACAAGTGTATGAAAGTGTTGAGAAGATGGAGCAACAAGTGTATGAAAGAGTTAAGAAGATGGAGCAACTAGTGTATGAAAGAGTTACGAAGATGGATTTGCTTATCAAGCTTATGTCGCAGGGAAATCTTCCACATGATGGGGAAAGGCTCAAACTGAAGCTATTCAAAGAGCTTGCAGATCAATCCTCCCCTTAAGTTTTCCAACAGGTGTTTGCATGTTTCGATTATAGGTAATACAAACTAGTTATCTCAAGTTTAATGTAATGCATATTTGTGTAAAAAAATTAATTTTTTTTTATTAATATCAATTATGTATATTCTTTTTTAAAAATTTAAATATAAAATTTTGGGGTTTTTTTTCCTAAAAAAATACGAAGATCCCTCATTTAGGTGGAGAATTCTGATTTGCACTTTCTCAAGAGTCGTCCTTTTCGGAGGTGGGTTATTGTTATCCGTCTTCCCAATGTCGAAATGTTGCGTGAGTCCTTGCACTCTTCTGTGTTCCCATCATTCGCAGTCTTCCATGAGCTTTACTCCACTTCTACGCAGGTTGACGATTTTCTTGTGATTTGTTGAGTTTTGAGTCATTTTTCCTTGTTTGATTTGCATTATTTTTGTGATGTTTCGTGACGGTTTGTCTGTCTGTTGATTCGTCGCCCTCTTGAATCTTTTCTTTTATATAAACAAATAAAATAAAAACCACATGATTTGCCAATCATCTTTCTAATCTACCCCAATTTAACCATTGTTTCCATAAATAACAATTTTCAAACCATATAATTTTACATAGGACTAAATTAGTGTATCTATGAAAATATTTGCAAAATTAGAATGTATCAACCTAGACATAGGTTAAAAAAAATTGATTTACCAACCTCTACTTGCCTATTTTAAGTCAAATTAAAATTAAAACCGTATTTCTATCTTATAGCCTAAATTGGAAAAGATTTCATAAAAAAAATAAACGACTCTATGAATCTAATTTAAAATTTAGCTAATGTATTTTAATTATGACTATATTTTTTCTAAAACGAGAATCTTATCTTATACCCATACTGTGTATAATTTATTTTTAAGCCCAAAAAACTAAATTTTAAATGGATTTTTTTTGATTATTTTAACACTTTTATCTTCTACGAAAACTAAGCATTGTAAATTTGCAAAACGCAGTGGAAAATCGTTGCAATTTTCAGTGTCTTCTCCGCTCCCCACCTTCCGTCCTTCGAAAATCCCAATCCCCCGCCTTCACCATCTTCCTCAATCCTCCCTCCCACCCACACCTTCACCGCTCAACCCACCGCGCAACCACCACCACCAACAAACCCTAATTCCCTGCGGAGTTTTTTCTTTCCACCCCTCGCTTTGCACACAAAAGGAGCCAGCTTTTTTGTATGGTGTTTTGAAGACTCAGAGCTTCCCCCAGATGGCGCAGAAGCTTATACAGGAGCTCTTGGAGTTGGGGTCCAACCTCGAATCCCCTCCTTCTTCCAACGACGCCCTCCTCAAGCTCTTCGAGGTTCGCATTCGCTCCTGGTTCTCAATTCCCGCCCCTAATTTCCCCCCTTTTCCTCTCTTCGGTTGCCGCTCTACTGTTCTGTTGCAATTTATCGATTTCCTGGTCGTTTCCGTTGCTGAATTTGTCTTAATTTCTGTGATTTGTTACTGCCGTAGTTGTGTTCGCTTCAATTGCCCATTAAAATTGAGGTTCTGCGTTCCTTTCCTCGCACTTCAATTTTCCCGGGTGTCAGATTTTTTCGTGAAATTGGTATTACTGTGTTATATTCGTGGATTTAAGGTCCCAGGAAGTGTTTTTTCGTTAGCTAAATCGCGTTGAAGGGTTAGGTTTGATCAATTAGCTGATTAGGGCAAAGGAAGTCCTTCCTCCTCCCTTTCTAGGGCAAATTCTTTCCCTGTTCACTGAATCATATGCGGCTTTGAATTCAGGAGTTTAGTTATACAAGTTATTATTTCTTCCATCACAAGTAGCTAGAGCCTCCATGTCTTTGCTATTTGCTTCACTATATTGTAAAGTATTCCCTTCTAAACAACCAAGATGACAAGGGAAGGAGGTGAACCTGTATTCATTGATAGTTTATCTGGCAATCATGAGTCATGACACAAGGCCATGGTTATGATTTTCCTAACATTGTGCATGACATCCATTAGACATTAGTAGAATTGCTCAAGAGGCATAATGTTTAAGCATGACAAATCTGTACAGACAATTTCTCCGACTGTTTTCTTGCCAAAGCTATTCCTGCGACGTGTATGTATGCAGTTATGACTTATGAATGTATGGACTAAGTTGAATTAATTGCTTGCCTGAAAGTTCCTCTTTTAGCTTTTATTAATCAGGGCATTCCAGGTGTTCTGCTATTGACTCTTTGATTTTGATTTGCCGTAAGTGTCTATTTGGTAAGAGTATGAATCAATGAGCATAGGAATATTATCCTTGTTAACAAGAAAAACTGTGAATAAAAATATATAAAGAACGAGTCTATTATGGTAAGTACTGATCTAGTTGAACCAAATTCCACATTTTTGCTCCAAAGTTGCATTTAAGATACTGACGCAGAACATTTTCGCTCCCATGTTGCATTTAAGTAGTGATGGAGTTGAACCAAAATCCACGTTTTCGCTCCCAAGTTGCATTTATGATACTGATGCAGAATATTTATTTGGTAAGAGGATGAATTAATGTACTCCGGAATAAAATCTTCATTAA
This sequence comes from Persicaria maculosa, assembly GCA_963922045.1. Lineage (NCBI taxonomy): Eukaryota > Viridiplantae > Streptophyta > Magnoliopsida > Caryophyllales > Polygonaceae > Persicaria > Persicaria maculosa. Next base: position 70,898,235 of record OY998260.1, read on the forward strand.
TGAGAAGATAACCATGCATGTTAGATTCTAATGTGGTGACTGGTAAGTGTTGATCAAATTGGGCTAAATTCCACATTTTCATTCCTAGTTTCCTACGTGGCAGTATGGATGCATTTGTTATGGAGTTTAAGGAAAAAGAGAAAGATGGATCATTTAGATGCACGAGGAACATTTTGTTCATGTTACCTTAATTCACGGGGCATTTTCAATTGTATGTTTTGTGATAATATTCTGCCAATATGTTATATCATTGCCATTCTCCTTTTCTGCCTCGTGTCTTGGATTCTCAATAATGTGCAAATTTTGATTGAATGGGTGATAATGGGTACTTGCTAAACATACCACATTTCCTTCCTTAGACCGATCGTCTAGAGATCCTGTCTTGTTTATCCTGCCTTACATTGAAAATAAGAAGCAATTACTCTGCCAGCCATATTGCTTATAATGAAGCTTAATGGAATGTTTTAAGGGTTCTTTGTCTGCATTATTCGTAGATGTGTTAATTGTTGATTGATGCATTAGACATTCCTTCTTTCGCTTTGCAGCATGCGGCTACTCTTCTTTCAGATTTGGATCAGTCTCCACAAGCATCAATACTGGAGTCGATGCAACCTTTTTTGAAAGCCATTGTCAAGCCTGAACTGCTGAAACACCAAGATAAAGATGTTAGACTTCTAGTCGCTTCTTGTCTCTGTGAGATCACTCGGATTACTGCACCGGAAGCGCCTTACAGTGATGAAATTTTAAGGGTATGCTAATAATCAGTTTGGAACTCCGTAGCATCCTTCTGCTGAATGATTGTACGTAAAATGTTAACATCATCAATTGACACAAATGTATTTTCTTTGCAGGACATTTTCAGCTTGATAGTTGGTACCTTCAGTGGGCTAAATGATCCAAGTGGACCGTCATTTGGGAGGAGGGTTATAATTTTGGAGACTGTTGCAAGATATAGGTCATGCGTTGTGATGTTAGATCTTGAATGTGACGATCTAGTGAAAGAGATGTTTCAAACATTTATTGCTGTGGCCAGGTACCATTAATCCCGGACATTGTAGAATACTCTATGGAGATTTATATTTTTGACACATCTTTATATTCTGCTTTTGCCTTTTTCCACGTTGAGACTTTTTATATTGATTCTGAAAGCTCTTAATCTCGAGAGTTCTCTTTCCCCCCTTGGAAAGATGTATTTTTTTTCCTGGACATTACATTGGCCTTTATTCCCCTGTTTTGCTCGGTACTGCACATCTGCTTGCTAAACTATTATCTTTCAGCCCTGTGGAAGTTTGCAGGGTGCCATTGCTCTATTGCAGACATGATACTTAAGTTGTGAAAAGTATATTATATTGTCAGAATGATCATCCTGGGATCGTTAGCATACTCTTTAATCAGTGAAATATAATGAGATTGTTTAATATATGCAGAGATGATCATCCAGATAATGTTATTACATCAATGAAAGCAATCATGGCTGTGCTAGTGGAGGAAAGCGATGATGTTCATGAAGATATTCTCCTCACTCTACTTTCCTCTCTCGGCCGGAACAAAAAAGTTAGTGCATGGTTTCTATTTTGGTTGTTGTGCAGTTGTTTCATTAAAATTGTTGTGTTCCTTCATCAAACACTCTTTTCAGGAAATTGTTGCAAAGTGTATCTTTCCTTTTCCAGTTCTCGTAGATTTCTTTCCATATCATGTTGATTTGTTTCTTTGTGTTGCGTTGTGTTGATGATTTCTAGGATATTACAGAGGCAGCAAGGAAGCTTTCCATGAGTGTTATAAAGCACTGCGCTGGGCAACTTGAACCTGTCGTAAAGCAGATACTCATTTCTTCAATGTCAGGGGACTGTGGGTCTTCGGATTGCCACATTGACTGTCCTGAAGTTATTTTTGATTTATATCGATGTTCTCCTGAGATTCTTTCAGGGGTTGTGCCATACCTTACCGGAGAGCTATTGGTAATAGTTAAACCATCAGCTTGGTACTTTATGTTTAGTGTATAAATCATAATATGCCATGTTCTATCCGAGTTATTGGCATTTGAAATGTAAAAGCGTTATTTAATATCCTTGGTTACATTTCCTTTCTTATTAATCTTGCAAATATAACCTAGGGGTGGTATACTATATGCTTGTTTCTAGTTTGTTTGGCTCAGGTGTTACGTCGTCTTCTTGCCAAATTACTCATTATTCCCTCTTCCTAACAGGCTGATGAGTATGAAACTCGTCTAAGAGCAGTGAGATTGGTTGGAGAACTTTTTGCTATCCCTGGACAGGCAATCTCAGAAGCATTTCAACCCATATTTACGGAGTTTTTGAAAAGGCTGACCGATAGAGTAGTGGAGGTTCGAATGACTGTCCTGGATTACATCAAAAGCTGTTTGCTTTCATATCCTTCCAGGCCCGAGGCTCCTCAAACATTTGGTAATTTTTCTTGTGTTATTTTGGAGAGTTCACTGTTTGCATTGATTATGCTTGTACAACACTTGACTTGTTGTCTTCAAATCTTTTGAAATTCTTAAGCTGCTCTTCATGACCGGCTCTTGGACTATGATGAACATGTGCGGAAGCAAGTAGTTACCGTAGTTTGTGATGTGGCTTGCCATGATTTGGATTCCGTTCCAGTTGAAACCGTCCAACTTGTGGCAGATCGTCTCCGTGACAAATCTGTAACCAATTTTCTCTTCTTTTATCTCCCTCTCTCATTCTAAAATTTCCTCTCTTTTTTTAAATTTTGGTTTTGTAATCACTTTCTTTGTTTTTTCCCCACTTTTTGCAGTTACTTGTTAAGAAATATACATTAGAAAGACTTGCTGAGATATACAGGCTTGCCTGTATGAGGGGTACTAAAGTATGCCCAAAGGAATATGACTGGATTCCTGGGAAGATTCTCAAGTGCTTTTATGACAAAGACTTCAGGTAGTGTTTACTAATTTTTGATATAGATATGTTTCATGATGGGTTTTGAACTGTCAACTTATCTTCCCTGTTTGAAATCATAGAAACCATTTTTGCTCAATCTGCATTGATCTGACATTCTCTTCTTGCTTTTGAAATATTTACTTTGCACAATGACCAAAATCTTTCTATGGTCTTTTTATTAAAGGGGATTTTCTACTTCTACATCCATTTATTAGCTACTAAAAAGTCTATAACTAATTGTATGCAAATGGTGTGATTGTGGCATGCTGGTATGGAACTTAAAAGAGACCATATGTTTTAATCAAAGCTATTCACCATTAATGTGTGAAATGACTTGCAGATCTGATACGGTTGAATATGTTCTATGTGAAACTATGTTTCCTGCTGAGTTCAATGTCAAACATAGAGTGCGCCAATGGATTAAAATTTTGCCAGGATTGGACAAAGTTGAGGTGAAGGCTCTCGAAAAAATCTTGGAGCAGAAGCAGAGGTAGGATATATATCGCTTTCATATTAGTCATTAAAATAGGCAAATCCTGTTTTAAAGGTTTACCAAGTGGATTTTTCGATAGGATTACTAAGATTTTTCTATTATTTGTTGCAGGCTGCAACAAGAAATGCAGAAGTACCTGGCTTTTAAGCAGACATATAAGGTCTGTGCCTCACAGGTCATTTGTTTAATTTTATGGTGGAACTCATCTTATTTATGGTGGGCATAAAATTTTGATTTCCTCTGGTTTTAATTTGCTAACAAGATTTCGTTGTTGAAATACAGGATTCTGATGTTCCTGAAACTCAGAAGAAGGGTATGCTATTCTTCCGAGTTTTGTCAAGATGCTTTATTGATCCAGCAAAAGCAGACGAGAGCTTTCAGGTTCTTGATCAATTAAAAGACGCTAATATTTGGAAGATGCTATCGAATATTCTTGATCCAAGCACAAGCTTTTGTCAAGCATGTAGTATTCGGGTGAGCCACAATAAGCAGACCTCAATTTACTTTTTCGAAATATTTTTCTTTAGCTTGGAATTAAATTGAACTTTTCTGCCTAGTTTTGAGTCATCGTTTCTGCTTTTTCAGGACGAGATCATCAAGATTCTTGGTGAGAAGCATCCCCTGTTCGACTTCTTGAGTACTCTTTCCATCAAATGTTCATATATTCTCTTCAACAAGGAACACGTGAAAGAAATCCTCTTGGAAGTTGTTGCACAGAAATCTGCAGGAAACTCACAGGATGTTTTGTCATGCTTGAACATGCTTGTGGTAATCCACTTTTCCTTGCCTGCTTTGATGATGTCTTGACATCACCACATTCTTTGTTTATTGTGATTATAGGAAGTTTCATATAATGCTCTCTCTAGTCCGCCATGTAACATTTTGTCTTTATGTTGCTTTACCATTTTTTAAGTTTAAATTGTGAATGTTATATAAAAATACCGCGTTACTGATTTTGCTTACATTCTAAGCTTCTCACCAATAAGTTCATTTATCTATGGCTCCATTTTAAATATTCTACCTTTTTAAATAAGTTAAATATAAGATTTTAATTTAATTATCTTTTGGAATTTGATTTGCAATGGCTACTCACCCCAAGCTTTTCACAACTTTTCTTTTTATATTCACCGACTGAGGAAACCAATTGTTGGTGCTCTTTTAATAAATTGGTCTTAATTCCCTGCGGTGTGAATTTAAGGTAAGCATGAGTGTTTCTATATGATAGCACTGTGTAGAAGATTTTTTTATAACTCTGCTTTCTCAGTTTTGGTCTAATTAGATGGTAATTTGGGCTTTTTTATTAGTTGGTTTTGTGTGTGATTATCAACTAATTATATTAGAATATTGAGGATGATACATTTAGCTGATTTGTGGGAAGTCTTTTATGTACTTATATTATCTCTTTATCTCTCTAGATTTAGTTGTTTTGGGTGTACCGGACACACTCTCTCGACTTGTTCGGGGAAAGAGTGCGTACATCCTGACCCCTAGACCCTACTCAATCGCGGGATATACTGGGTTGTTGTTGTTGTATCTCTCTAGATTTGTTTGCTTTTATATAGATTACTGAAATGACATTCATTTTTCATTTTTGCCACAAGTATAATTTTGAAATTTGAAGATTGTTATTCTGGTTCTTTACTCCTTCATGTTTCTGGATTGTATCTGTACTTTCAGATTCTGGCACGCTATAGTGCTCTGCTTTTTGCTGGCAGCGAAGATGAACTGCTGAATCTCCTCAAGGAAGATGATGAAATTATAAAAGAAGGCATTCTGCATGTCTTAGCAATGACTGGTGGAACAATCCATGAAGGACTAGCATCTTCATCCATGTTTGCCTTCCAGCCTTTATCCTGTAAATGGTTCAGATTTCTCTTCATTGTATGATTTCCTGTTGACTTTGGTACTGACTTGCAGCTCAGTAGATCTTATACTGGAAAGGTTGTGCTTAGAAGGGAGTCGAAAGCAGGCTAAGTATGCTGTCCATGCTCTTGCAGCAATAACAAAAGATGATGGGCTTCTGTCACTGTCCGTGTTGTACAAGGTTTATTCCAGCCATGCTGCCTCAAACCCTAATCTAAGTTCAATTGTCACTACTATCTCGTTTCTAGTGTTAAATCTAAATCTGCAACATCTTACCATTTTCATTCATTTTTCAGAAACTTGTTGACATGTTCAAGGAGAAACCAAATCTGCCGAGTGTTCTGCAATCATTGGGATGCATAGCGCAGACTGCTACTGCAGTTTTTGAAACTAGGGAAAGCGAAATCATCGAATTTGTAAAAAGCAACATTCTCCAGAGCACTAACGTATGCTCATTTCAAAATTTATGATCTTGCTTGTTTTACATCCCTTCCAGTTTGAACATTTTAAATTTATTTTTCCTATTCCAACGCTCCAGAAAAAGAAGGACAAAAAGAAGGCACGTTGGCCTGATAGAAGTGAAGTCTGTCTACTGAAGGTTAGTTGTTTGGGAAAGAGATTATATATCTTACTGATTGTGTAGATCTAAGCTAGATCTATGCTACTCAGTGAAATAATAAGTTTTGACAGATTATGGTAACTTCTATTTAAGTGTGTTCGGCTAACCTTACTGTCTTTGCGACAGATATATGGCATCAAAACATTAGTCAAGAGCTACTTACCTGTTAAGGACCCTCATCTTCGTGGTGGAATAGATAACATCATAGAAATTCTTCGAAACATTCTTTCTTTTGGGGAAATTTCAAAGGAAATAAAATCAAGGTAATCTTTTGTCTTTTTTCGAAATGTTTTGCTGTGTATGATGATATAGAATATATGACATTTCAGGATTTCTAATTTATTGATAACTTTGATGCCCTTTTGCAGTTCAATTGACAAGGCCCACTTGAGGCTGGCCTCTGCCAAAGCCGTACTCCGTCTTTCTAGACATTGGGATCACAAAATACCAGCAGATGTCTTTCATCTAACTGTCAGAACAATTGAGGTGAATCAATTACACAACGAAAGAGATTCTTACCTTTTGTATGAAAGTGGACCCTGCCCACTGTCCCCTGCGTTAACACACTTAACATGGTGAATGATATTGTATTTCTGAAAATTAACTGTTAAATCTTTGCTTTTGTCTTTTTTGGGACAAGCAGATTAATTTCCCGCAAGCAAGGAAATTATTTCGAAGCAAAATTCATCAGTATGTCAAGGATCGTGTTCTAGATGCGAAATATGCATGCGCTTTGTTGTTGAGCATATCTGGACCCAAGCAAGAGTTTGAAGAGGTATTTGTTGTCTTACTGGTTGGCAATATACCATCTTCTAATATTATTTGGCTAACTAACACCCCCTTTGTTGTCTACTTATTATCTTCTGCGTCTTACTATTGACAGTGCAAACACAATCTTGCTGAGATCATTCAGATATGTCGTCAAGTGAGGGCACGCCAAGTTTCTATGCACTCTGATGCTAACTGTCCGATGCCATATCCAGAATTTATACTTCCTTTTTTAATCCATTCTCTTGCACATCATCCTTTATTCCCTAGCGTTGAAGAAAGCAAAGATGTCAAGCCATTTGAGCCTATATATAGGTAACTATTCTTTTCAAGTTTCTTGGCATTTTTATTGCTCCCTCCTGCTATACAGCCTTTACTAAATAAATATGCGGTTTACAAACGGTCCCGATAATGTGATTCCATCCCACTTCAATGTTTTTTCAAATACAATAAATCAATTTTAAGTGCCAATTTGAGTAAGTTGAGTGAGCATTTATTCTACGTCATCAAAACCATTATATTTACTTCTGGTCTTTGAAGCATTTGCATGCCATACTTACTGGTCTGAGCCCCCTTTGTCAGGATACTGTATTTGTTCCTTTCTATGGTTGTGTATGGAGGTGAAGATATTAGAGCTGGAGTTGAGATTTCTGAAAAAGAAAAAGAGAGCATTTCTACCTTAACTTCTATACTTCAACATATTAAGCGCTCACAGGATGTGCTTGATGCAACAAAGTCAAAGGTAAAGATGAGAATAGATTTACGTATTTATCAGAAAATTTGAGCTTATGACTATTCTTTCTTACCTTTTGTGACCGACTTACAGAACTCACATGCATTATGTGACCTTGGACTATTAATTATCAAGCGTTTAGCAAAACAAACGGATCTTCATCATGATGCAGTTGCTCCACTTACTCTACCTTCAATCATGTACAAACCTAGTGAAAAGGAGGGGGATGATGGTGCTGAGGTAATGTTCTATTCCTAGACAGTGTTTTCATGCGATTGAAATTTAAACTATTTCTGATTATTTCAGCATTGAGGATTTTTCCTTTTATGAAATTCTTTTTTCAAGGAAAAATCCTCTTTGTTAACCTTGAAGTTTGAATTGATAGAAGTTATATATTATAAATGAGATAATTATGGGAATGAGTATCCTCTTCGTTTACCTTGAAGTTTGAATTGAATAGAAGTTATGTATTCTAAATTATTTGCTCTTTTCTGGAATACTTGGTAGTTCAGAATATTCACTATTTTTGAAACTGCTTCGGTTTCTCAACAGGTTGGTCAAACAACATGGTTGGCTGATGATTCTGTTGCTGCGCACTTTGAATCACTTGAATTGGAGGTCAATGGAATAGTATGTTGCGGCCAAAGTTTGATACCATCTCCCTTTCTGTTATTCATGCATTTGACATCCTCTCTGCATATACTCTTTATAGGTTCCTCCTGAGACCACCGAAGATGAGAATGTACAAGATGATGATATAGATGAAAAAGAAATGCCTCTAGGCAAGTTGATTAAACAGATAAAGTCTCAAAAAGTGAAGGCAAAAAAGGCAGAGAATGATTCCTCAGCAGCTAAAGCAAAAAGCGAGTACAAGGTTGTTTATGCTTTGAAAGCAGTCCAGAAAATTGATTTGGATGGTCTAGGTAGAACTAATAAATTTGAGTCAAGTAACGGTCATGGAAATCTTTCCGGGCTAGAAATGAAGAAAAGGAAAGGTAGTGATAACACTTCAGATCCTGTATCCAAGCGTCAGCGGTCATCATCTCGAAAGAGTCCTTCCAATAACTCTGCTGCCAGTAGTAAAAGGTGTCTTGGTCGCACTTTAATAAAAGATGGGCTATTTAAGCAAGAGGATCATGAGCCCAGTGATTCAGAGTTGCTGGTATCGTGTACTCGAAAGAAACGCAAGGGCCCCATCTCTGTTCAGGATAGTGATGAAGAGGGCGGTAAATATGAAGACACTGGTGTTAGTGACGGGGAGGTGAGTTTTATGCTCTCTTTGATTTTATTGTTTTGTTATTACAACTTTACAAGTGCTTCAGCTTCAACTCTCTTCCTTCGGACATGGCATTTTATTCAGATGGTTGACCTGGAGACTGAGACGAAGGGAGGCAATACTGGCAAGTACTCAAGTGGACCTAGCAACAAGCGAAAGAGAAGAAGCATTGCGGGATTGACAAAGGTTTGTAAATAAAGTTGAGAAAAATGATCTATTGATTTTGATTTTGGTACCAAATGCACACTGATATAACAGTTGGTGGATGCTCGGTTTCCCATTTCCTCGTTCTTTTCTTTTAGCTTATCTTATTTTACTTGTTCTTGCTTGATGACATTCATCATTTAACAAAAGTTGTGTTTTATTATTATGTTCAATGCACAGAACCTATCTGTGGATAATGGAATCGATGCTACCGATTTGGTTGATTGTAGGATAAAAATCTGGTGGCCAATTGATAAGAAGTAAGTTTATGTTAACAAATTTTTTGTAATATATAATCAGATGCTACCGATATGTATGTACCTGTTCATTAACGATAAAAAGCATGCAATTTTATTGAACATTAATTTCCTCTCAAGATGTTGGTGGAGTTCAACTATAAATTAAATTTCACTGGGAGAAAATCAAGACATGGTATATTCTTCTGAATATTGACAGGTACTATGAGGGCATAGTGAAGTCTTATGATCCCGAGAAGAAGAAGCATGTGGTATGGTCCTTTAATGTTCTCACTTTTATGCTGCTTGCTAAATAACTCTGGAGCTAGATGCTAATCTAAGGTCTAACATGGTGTCAATAGGTATTGTATTGTGATGGGGAGGTGGAAGTGCTTTGTCTAGCTAAAGAGCGTTGGGAGATTATCCCCAATGTCAGTAAGCTTAGTAAGGTAAGCCACTTTACTGTGCTTTACGAGCTTTCATTTTATTTCTATGCAATTTCTGGTTTCATTCTTAAAAGAGTACTTTTTGTTTTCTCCTCAAACTGTAACTCTCATTTTGCAGAAATCGAAGCCTTTAAAGACTCCTCATAAAGGAGGGTGAGTATTCCTCTTTTCCAAGAGCAGATTGTAGCTTTTTCTACCTAAAATGGATGTATGATCTCATATTGCTTTACAGTTTGAACATATATAAATCTCGTCATACCTGAATTTCTTTTTCACAGATCAACAAGCAAGAAAACCAAGGTATCTGACGATGAGTCGGGATCGAAGTCATCATCAGAAGATGAGAGGTAAAATCCTGTACCTGCAAATTGGAAAGTTCTTACTGTTGGATGTCTTTGTTTGAGGTGTTATTCTTATGTCAGATATATATTGAATGACAGAATCACTCTAAAGGAATTAAGTAGCAGGACAAAGGATGTAAAACGTAAAGGTAAGGGTGCTTCAAAGGTGAGATCTGTTCTCCTGTCCGAGGAAGCAGAGAACAGATCCGATTCTTCAGACCTTGAACCTGCTCTCGCATCTGAAATCGATGCTGTCAACTCAGGTAGGGCTCCTACCTAAATCCATACTGAGTTGCTCTTTGAGAGAACCTGAAGAGTGAAGCATAGCATTCATCATTTGTAGTTGGAATGAGCTTGTGTTTAATCAAATGCATATGCTTTTGCAGGTGATCCCGGGATAGAAAATGCAGATGATTATATCGAGAGTCCGCTTCCAAAAGAGGAAGAGGGATCAGAATCAGGAGAAGAGGAGTTGGAAGGAGGAGATGGCAAGGAGAACGATGATGGTTCTGAAGAAGTTGACGAAGATACGAAACCCTCAATAGAAGGAGATGAAGATGAAGGCTCGGAGGGGGTTCAAGAGGATTCTCCGAGCTCTGATACGAAAAAATCCATCTCAGAAGAGGAACAAGTTGAAAAACCAAGCAAACCAGCTCAAATGGAAACCGAGAACTCGCTACAACCAGAAGAGGCCAACGAGAGACCAATGGAAGAAATCAAATTTCACCCTTCAGAGACTGTAGATACTGATGACGAACCAATTGTACTTGCTTCTATCCCTTCTCCTCTACACACAGATTCTCTTCGTTTTGTTGGCTCTCTAACATAGCTTGGTTAACGCAGGGCAACTGGAAGCGGCGGAAGGGAAAATCGTCAAAGCGCAAATAAAATGAACACAAAAGTAGGCAAATTGGAATGCCATCAGGCTATACATACTGGTAGGGTTGGAATTTAGAATCAAGGAAGGCCTGAATCGATCCGGGGCTCGGATTTGTATCTTTTGAATTTGGAATCCAGGCTACACAGATTGTACATGGTAGGCTAGTAGTGTTACTGCTGTCTTAGGGTTATTCAAGCTTTGTGATCTAGTGATACTACAGTTGCAGGGTTAGTTCAACCAATTCATATCTGTTATTGTTGGCAGAAAATTTCATTTTAGTAATAGTGGGTCATTTTAGAACAACTATATTATATGCTTGATGCTTCTGGTGATATCAGTTATGTGATAGTTACAAGGATTTGCCCTAGCCCTAAAATTCCCTGGGTGGGCATTTGAATGTGGTAAGTTTATGTCATTTTATAACACTGTGATGTTTATGTGGTAAATTTGGGTTTATATAAAAGGGACAAGAAGTCAAAAAAGGCAAGTTGGCACATTTTGGTATTTGAGAAAGTTTCTTTAAAGGATTGCAACAAAGGAAATGTGTCCACAGTTGGGCACCGATTTCTTGATTGTCCAAAATTAGACAGCCTTGATTTGGAAGAATCTTTCGATGACACCCTTTTGAATTAGTCGTGGGTGATTGTATCTCATGAATGTTTGAGACGTGTTAAATCTCGAGCATGTGATCCATTCGGAACCTTCTATTAACACCTTCACTTCTTACTATTGAGTTACCCCATAAGGGGATAAACTAAGGTAAGACTAAAGTTTTTATAGTGACTAACCTCGTTGCTTTGAAGCCCCATACAACCATACCCCATAAACCTAACTTCGGCTTACCCCTACGGATTAGTATACACCGTTTCACCCTATCATTTGAAGGGTATTTTTGGAGAAGCTCGGTTCCACTTGTGCAGAATGGGACTCATTTGTTTTTATTGAAAATCATCTTATTATTTACAATTTTAACCATCTTATCAATAGTCCCACATTCAAAACGTTCATCTTTGCATTTAAGAATTTACTTACTATTTACTTAGTTGAACTAATGTGTGGTATAGTTCAAAATGTGGTCCATTTTTAGAATGAGAAAAGTCCATTTCAATTGAAAAGTCATGTCAATTTTTTTTTATTTAAAAATCCGGTCTTCAAACATATACCAAAAAGCACTTATCATGATTTATGACTTTCATTCTACTTCCCTTACAACTAGGTTAATGTGCTACTTCAGTCTATTCAATTCAACCTTTTTTTCAGGGATGAGAAGTGAGGTTATTGTGTTCAGAGGTGGATCTAAGGGAGGAATGGGGAGCATGTGTACCCCTCTTATTTAATGAACTATCAATACAATACATGTTTTTTTTTGGTTAATGACTTTATTTTGATATATTATATGTTAAATTTGACATCCAAGTAAAAAGTTATTTATATTTGAAAAATGAACACACATTAATCACATTTTAATAAAATAAAATAGTTTTATATTTTACTTAATTTGACAATTCACATACTATAACGGGAAAGCTAAATACACCGGTAGTTTTTACTGGATACACCGCTAATCTACGCAACTCCTTGTGGACCGAGCTACACTACGAGTGGCGGACCTCCCCGGGCATCGTGCCAAACATGCCCTAAAGACCCTCGACAAAACGTCCACAAGTCATTGAGGAGAGAGGTCCGCGTTATGATGTAGACTAAACATACCCTTATAAAAGTTTCAAAAGTATGAAAAAAGGGAAAAAATAACCCAAAAAAGGTCCGCATGTAGATGCAGACCCTTTTTTTTTAAGAACTTGTAGTTCTTCATGATGATGATGATGGAGGAAAGGAAGAAGACGAAGGAGCAGGCACATTGAGAAAAGTAGAAAACAGATCTCTTTCTTTTAATTTGTACATGACCAAGTCCTTTTCATCCTTTTGTTTTAAATTAAATAAAGGGAAAAAAGTCAAAATCTATTAACCTTAGATCCCTAGGCTATCATCATAATCCCTTAGATGGGTATATGTATATACGGCACACACTCATATCAAATATGCACAACAAAACACATTTTGTTTTTAGTCCGCATGAAGGTGCGGACTTGTTTTTTTTAATAAATATTTTGTGTGTTTTTTTTTTTAAAAATCTCCAATTTAGTCCGCAAGTAGTTGCGGACCGAAGGCTGTTTGGCACGGCGCCCAAGGTAGTCCGCAACTCGTAGCGTAGCTCGGTCCACAAGGGATTGCGTAGATTAGCGGTGTGTCCAGTAAAAATTACCGGTGTATTTATCAACCCCCTACTATAATTTAGGTATAGAGCTTCAAAAGGAGAGATTATATTAATAATTTCGATAATTAGGTAAGAAGTTACACAAATTTTTTTATTTTTTTTTGTAATATTTGGTTACACATTAGTATTACATGTTAAGATTATAACAAGATAGATACCGACTCAATGTTTATTGTGTTATTTTTACTATCCTTATTTTGTTAGTTTTTTTTCTTTTGATATTTTATTTATTTATTATTTTTTTAATGGAAAAAAGAATGACGTTTGATCCTAAAAAGACCCTCATTTGTTATCATACGGAGTATTACTTAGATATTTTCTATTAATTTAAACCAACAAAGCAATGTCTCTTCCGACTAAAGCTAATATGTACTTGCACATATATATAATTGTGCTAGTCTTGAAAAAATTTATGACTCTTCCACTTAGGTCATTCGCATTAGTGAATCTTTTCATACTCATAACTTACTTTTTCAGTTCCACGTCAGCTTACGAGCCCCATTTAAGATTTTTATTTTTTCACCCCCATTCATAAACTCCAGCTTTGGACTCATAACTTACTTTTTATTTCCCTCTAAACATATGCAAAGTGAGTGTCTATGTGTAGATAAAATTAAATTACATTAAAAAATATATATATATATTTTGTAAAATTTTTATAATGTAAAAATGACCGAAACATCCAATTTAACAAAATAATGATGCGTATTCTTGGTATTGGCGCCATAAACCCACCTTTTCAGGATTCATCTTCAAGAATCCTTCCTCTCGGGTTCATCCTATATTGTGTAATTTACTTATTGTCACATCCAAATATCAAGTAATTTAACTATTCTCTTGATTATGTTTACCACAACTCCAATCAAGACATAACTTTTACTTGTTCAAAACAAAAGAAATGTTCAACATATCCTATCTAGATTGATTGCAAATTGAACTAGTCAAAATGCAGACTATTATATTACTGCATAACAAATAAACAAATCTTTTTTTTTTGTAATCTTAATAAATAACCAACTCAAAGTATTACTCCATCTTATAGGAGTATTATGGAATTAAACAAAGTGACTCAACACCCAATAAAGCCAATGGAGAGAGACACAGTCAAAGTCAAAGAGTGGAAGCTTGCCTTCCCAGAAACCCCAGCTGTATTTTTTGGACCATCTGAACTTTATAGATGATGTCAATTGCTGAATTCATATCATAGTATAATTGTACTTCTTACCTGTGTTATACACGCTGTTGGGTCACTCAAGGTCATGCATTTATTTGAACTCTCTCCATTTTGGGGTTTTGGCTGTTGGGTAAGAACTCAAACTCACCTCTAAACCCTAATTGATCTCTCAATCACTGGAGGAAGGTTTGTGGGTTGCCTTAAATTAGGGTTTCATAGCTGCCCTCTTCAATTGAGCTGGTACTTTTCCTCCCCCTCTCTCTCTCCCCACTAATTTCATATGCCCGTTTGATCTCTTGCTGTTGGGTTGAGTAATTTCAAACATCTTTGCTGTTAATTAGTCCCACTGGTTGAATAAAAATCTCATCTTTTTTTGGTTACATTGAGGATTTGGGATGATGATGAAATTGGGCATGTTAGGGTTTTGCTTTGAGCTTCTTTATCATAAACTGGGTTTTTTCTTGAGCTGAATTTGTTATAATAAGATCTTGTAGGCATTGAATTTCACAGATTTTAGCCATTTTTCATGTGATTTGCCTCATGAATTCATGTCAGATTGGCACACGTGTCTGTGGTTGACCTAATGTTTGACCAAATTCAATAGACTACATAACCCTATGAAATATGAACTGATTGGTCATGTTTTTTTTCTCACACATATCTTTGCTTGATGTGTTCAGGAAGTATTTATTTACCTTTAATGGCAGAGACTGGTGGGAAAGGTACATTGAAAATCACTGTGGTGAAGGGGAAACGATTGGCTGTGCGCGATTTCAAGTCGAGTGATCCTTATGTCATTCTCAAGCTAGGGAATCAGGTCTTCTTTTTCACACAATTTACTTGTCAGTATTGATTGAAATCAATGCATTTGGTTCCTGTCTAGGACCTGCATTCATCAACTCTCCTGCAATTTGGCTACTGACTGACTAATTTTTGTGCTTTGTTCTGGATGCTTTGATTCTGCATTGACATTTGCAAATCTGCAGTAAGGAATTAGAAAAAAGGGTCTTAAGTTTGAGAGATTTGTAGTTCGACATGTGATCCCTTGATCTATTACAATCAAATACGAGCACTAGTGTAAAATTGTCAATTTATACCATATGGAAATAATGGAATGCCTGTTTTCGACATCAGTTCGTCGTGCTGTAGCAGTAGAACTGGTTTTAATCTTACATTGTTCATTTCTGCACAAAAGGTTGCAAAGACGAAAGTGATTAACAGCTGCCTGAACCCGGTTTGGAACGAAGAGTTAACTTTTGCCCTTCATGAACCTGTTGGAGTCCTCAACCTGGCAAGTTTCTTACTATCAGATCCTTACAGTTTCCGCACTTTACATATCTGTGAACCCATCTTGTATATATGCAGGAAGTATTTGACAGGGACCGATTCAAAGCAGACGACAAGATGGGTCATGCCCACGTGAGCCTGCAGCCACTGGTATCAGCGGCGAGATTGAGCCAGATTCTGAAGGTGGATTCAGGGGAGACAACGCTGCGCAAGGTGGTTCCTGAAAGCGACAACTGTCTGGTGAGGGAAAGCTCCATAGACTGCGTGAACGGAGAGGTAGTCCAGGATGTTTGGCTACGCCTTTGCGACGTTGAATCTGGTGAGGTGAACCTCAAGTTGAAGTTGATCAACTATCCTACTCCTATCACTCTCAAGACTCCTGTTCCACAGCAAGACTCAACTTGATCCCTGCTGACAACAGCATTGTCAGCGATCCCCCTGTCGTTTACGAATTTGAAGCTTAACTCGTCGAATGTGTACGTAGCGTAACATTTACTGGTGTGTGTGCTTATTAGTAACTATAGAATTGAGCTATGGTGGTGTTGTATCATGATATTGTCCCAAGTCTTGAATATCAGTCCAGCTAACACCATTATGTATCAAAGGCTTTAGAAGATAGTGTTTGTTAGGTATAAAATTTGGTCTCTCCTAAATCTTTATTAAGTTAACATTTCGCTTGATCAATGGGATATTTTTATTTATTTATCTCTAATTTTTTTAATTTTATTTTATGACTCTGGATTTGGAGTTTGGACTGAATATTTGACCTGTGATATGTAGGGTTCAATTGTGAGAAAATAAGGTCAAAGTCATGAATAGGATCTTGAAAATTGTCCCCTCAAGATCTCCTTGTATCAAAATAATTAAAAAAAGCATGTTCGTTCATTTACAAAAAAAATGGAAATTCGAAACGATTGAGCTTGTTGCTTGTAGTTCAATGTATCATAAGAGAGCTTGGAAACTACAGGGGCATTTTGCAAAATGCCCATATTTCATGGACTAATTGGTGGAGTGTCCTAACTTTTGAACAAATTTGCAAAATGTCCATTCCCTTCCCAAGTCTTTTTTTTAAAAAAAATTTTGTCGTACAAATATAATATTATGTCGTGCTTGTGCAAATATAATTGTATGTTGTGCAAATATAATACATTTTTTTTGTGTCGGCACTTTTCGTTGTGCAAATATAACTGTATGTTGTGCTCATATAACATTTTGTTGTGCAAATATAATTTTATGTTGTGCAAATGTAATATTTTTTTTCCGTTTTTTTTTCGTTTCAGCACTTTTTGCTGTGCAAATATAACTTTATGTTGTGCAAATGTAATATTTTTTTCCGCTTTTTTTTTCGTTTCAATACTTTTTGTTGTGCAGATATAATAATCTATTGTGCAAATATAAGTTTATGTTATGCAAATATAATATTGTTAGTTTTAGATCTTTGAATATAGGCAACTAAATGCCCACTATGAATCGAAATCAAAATAAACTGGAATTGAGCTTTGAACTGGAATTGGAACATCAACAGAAGGAGGAGGTTGAGTCACAATTGAAAAGTCACAATTGAAAAAGTCTAATTGATTTGCACAAGGGGAGATCGGCTTCAGACCTAATTGAATTGGAACTGGAATTCGGTTTCAGATCTAATTGAAACCGAATTCATTGAGGAGAGAGACAGAGATGCGTGAAAGAGAGAAGAAAGGCCGGGCAAGGGCGTGAAAGAGAGAAGGAAGGTCGGGCAAGATGTAGATCGAGATCTCAGATCTAGAATCGTAGGTGGCATCGAATCTCGACGGTCATGGAGAAGCAACCATGGAGAGATGCGGCCGACGACGTCGAAGCTTCCAGATCCGACTACAATGGCTGGCGCATCTTCGCCTGTCGGAATCTGTTACCGCCGCGTCGCCGACAACCTACCACAGCTGGAAACCGTCGTCAGACATCTTTAGTCAAGCGGTACCACGCGCGCGCGTCTTCGATACCGACGCCGACGCCTACAATGGCGAGGCCTCTCTCAAAATTGAGAGAGAAAACAAGGCCATCCTCACCTCCAATGGCAGATCCCGCGCCTCCGCCGCCCCGGATCTAAAGCTGCATAGATCTGACCATGGAGAGAGGATCACAAGCAACATCGTCGTCGTCGTCAAATTGCGCCTCCAATGGCGAGGCCTTTTCCCGAGCAACATCGTCGTTGGAATTTGCGGTCGTTGGAGGCCGTCGAATCCATTGCAATACAACCAGATCCGATGATTGTCTCTCTCGAATAGATCGAAAGCTTGAGGGAGATTGGAGGAGAGGAAAAGAAGGAGAAGACAAAGATGCACGAGAGGGAAAGGAAGAGAATGAGGATGAAATAGAGCTGAGGGAGGGATGTTAATCAAATTAGGGTTATAATAGGATGGACAATTTTACAAATTGTCCAAAAAGTGGGACACTCCCCTAATTTGTACGAAAATTAAATCACACGTCCTTGTTTGACGAGATGTTAGGATGCAACATTGCATTGGATGTGAACAAAGTCGGTTTAGATGTGGACTAATTGTCCTTCTAAACACGATTAGAAGTACGATTAATTAGAAATTATACCATGTCTAATTGAACGTATATCACAATGGATTGAACGTGGATTTACTAAAGGTGATTTGCGATTCTTTAATAACACCCATTCTTTTTATTATTGTTTGTATTTCGTTTCCATTTCTTTTTTTTTGAGAATATTTCTTATTTTCCCTTACTCTTCTTTCTTTTTTATATTATTAGGTTATTCGTGTTTTTTTATGTTGTTTGTTCTTGGTTGTTTATATTTATTTTTCTTATAACATTTTCAAGTCAATCGACCCATCGACTTAGTTGAAAAATAATGCGTATATCTAAATCTACAAACCTTTGAGTGAGATAAGCTAGACACGTAATTTAAAGAAATAAAAATTATATAAAATATTAATTTACTTTTTAATTTTTTTACAATTTAATACTTATTACTAATATTTTATATAGTTTTTAACTCTTTAAACTACGTGTGAAAAGTAAAAAATCTTGTTAAAAATCTAACATTTACATTTATTTATTTATTTTTACATTTATGATGGTGTGCCTTTCTATAGGTGTTACGGACACGAGCTTGGTATTTTGGTCATAACAAAAGATGTGTTGGTCTAATCGGGCCATTTGAGAGCTCGTTGGAAAGCCACTTCAAGGCCTACGACTTTACTATGGACGTCTTCTAAGACATCCTCCTCGAAGATGTTCAAAAACATCATTTTTACACCAGCTTGGATTCTCGACTTTTTCCAAATGGGTTAGTCCACGAAAAATCTCAAAATCTCAACAAATTTAAAACCCCAAATTTTTTACCCTATGCATGGTGTGATGCTAGCTAGGCGATAGGTCCATGAAAGGCCCACATGAGATGCCCAAATGGCCCTGGAAAGAAGGTAGTGTGCCTTTCTATAGGTGTTACGGACGCCAGCTTGGTATTTTGGTCATAACAACAGCTGCGTTGGTCCGATCGGGCCATTTGAGAGCTCGTTGGAAAGATAACTTCAAGGCATACGATTTCTTGAGGACGTCTCCTGAGAAATCCTCCTCGAATATGTCCAAAAAAATCATTTTCCCACCAGTTTGGATTCTCGACTTTTTTCAGATGGGGCAGTCCACGAAAAATCTCAACATCTCAAAACATTTAAAACCCCAAGTGCTGCTAGTTAGGCATTAGGTCCATGAAAGGCCCACCTGAGATGCCCAAATGGCCCCGGAATGAAGGTAGTGTGCCTTTCTATAGGTGTTACGGACACGAGCTTGGTATTTTGCTCATAATAAGAGTTATGTTGGTCCGATTGGGCCATTTGAGATCTCATTGGAAAGCTAAATTCAAGGCCTACGACTTTATCGAGGACATCTCCTGAGAATCTTCCTCGAAGATGTCCAAAAAAATTATTTTTCCACCAGCTTGGATTCTCGACTTTTTCCAAAGGGGGTAGTCCACGAAGAATCTCAAAATATCAAAAATTTTAAATCCCCAAATTCTTTTCCCTAGGCATGGTGTGATGCTAGTTAGGAGATAAGTCCATGAAAGGCCCACCTGAGATGCCCAAATGGCCCCGGAAAAAAGGCAGTGTGCCTTTCTATAGGTGTTACGGACACGAGCTTGGTATTTTGGTCATAACAAGAGCTGTGTTGGTCCGATTAGGCCATTTGAAAGCTCGTTGGAAAGCTAACTTCAAGGCCTACGACTTTACTAAAGACGTTTTCTGAGAAATTCTCCTTGAAGATTCCCAAAAAAATAATTTTTCCACCAGCTTGGATTCTTGACTTTTTCCAAAGGGGGTAGTCCATGAAAAATATCAAAATCTCAAAAAATTTAAAACCCCAAATTCTTTGTCCTAGGCATGGTTTAATGCTAGTTAGGCGATATGTCGATGAAAGGCCCACCTGAGATACCCAAATGGCCCCGGAATAAAGGCAGTGTAACTTTCTATAGGTGTTACGGACACGAGCTTGGTATTTTAGTCATAACAAGAGTTGTGTTGGTCCGATCGGGCCATTTAAGAGCTCGTTAGAAATATAACTTCAAGGCTTATGACTTTACTGAGGACGTCTCCTGAGAAATCTCCTACAAGATTTCCGAAAAAATCATTTTTCCACCAGCTTGGATTCTCGACTTTTTCCAAAGGGGGTAGTCAACGAAAAATCTCATAATCTCAAAAAATTTAAAATCCCAAATTCTTTGCCTTAGGCACGGTGTGATGCTAGTTAGGCGATAGGTCCATGAAAGGCCCATCTTAGATGCCTTTCTATAGGTGTTACGGACAAGAGTTTGATATTTTGGTCATAACAAGAGCTGCTTTGGTCTGATCGGGCTATTTGAGAGCTCGTTGGAAAGATAACATCAAGGCCTACGACTTTACTGAGGACGTCTCCTGAGAAATCCTCATCGAAGATGTCCAAAAAAATCATTTTTCCACTAGCTTGGATTCTCGACTTTTTCTAATGGGGGTAGTCCAAGAAAAATCTCAAAATCTCAGAAAATTTAAAACCCCAAATTCTTTGCCCTAGGCATGGTGTGATGCTAGTTAGGCGATATGTCCATGAAAGACCCACCTGAGATGCCTAAATGGCCCCGGAATGAAGGTAGTGTGCCTTTGTATAGGTGTTACGGACGCGAGCTTGGTATTTTGGTTATAAAAAGAGCTGCATTGGTCTGATTGGGCCTTTTGAAAGCTCGTTGGAAAGATAACTTCAAGATCTACGACTTTACTAAGGTCGTCTCCTGAGAAATCCTCCTCGAAGATGTCCAAAAAAATCATTTTTTCCACCAGCTTGGATTCTCGACTTTTTCCAAAGGGGGTAGTCCACGAAAAATCTCAGAATCTTAGAAAATTTAAAACCTCAAATTCTTTGCCCCAGGTATGGTGTGATGGTAGTTAGGCGATAGGTCTATGAAAGACCCACCCGAAATGCCCAAATAGCCCCGGAATGAAGGCAGTGTGCCTTTATATAGGTGTTACGGATACGAGCTTGGTATTTTGGTTATAAAAAGAGTTGCGTTGGTCCGTTCGGGCCATTTGAGACCTCGTTGGAAGGCTAACTTCAAGGCCTTTAACTTCAAGGCCCACCTGAGATGCCTAAATGGCCGCGGAATGATGGTAGTGTGCTTTTCTATTGGTGTTACGGACACGAGCTTGGTATTTTGGTCATAACAAAAGCTGCGTTGGTCTGATCGGGCCATTTGAGAGCTCGTTAAAAAGCTAACTTCAAGGCCTGTGACTTTACTGAAGACGTCTCCTAAGAAATCCATCTTGAATATGTCCAAAAAATCATTTTTCCACAAGATTGGATTCTCGACTATTTCCAAAGTGGGTAGTCCACGAAAAATCTAAAAATCTGAGAAAATATAAAACCCCAAATTCTTTTCCCTAGGCACGGTGTGATGCTAGTTAGGCAATAGGTCCATGAAAGGCCCACCTGAGATGCCCAAATGGCCCCGTAATGAAGGTAGTGTGTCTTTCTATAGGTGTTACGGACACGAGCTTGGTATTTTGGTCATAAAAAGAGTTGCGTTGATCCGATCGCGCAATTTGAGACCTCGTTGGAAGGCTAACTTCAAGGCCTTTGACTTTAGTGAGGACGTCTTTTGAGAAATCCTCCTCGAAGATATCCAAAAAAATCATTTTTCAAACAGCTTAGATTCACGACTTTTTCCAAAGGGGGTAGTCCACGAAAAATCTCAAAATCTCATAAAATTGAAAACTCCAAATTCTTTGCCCTAGGAATGGTGTATTGCTAGTTAGACGATAGGTCGATGAAAGGCCCACCTGAGATGCCCAAATGGCCCCGGAATGAAGGTAGTGTGTCTTTCTATAGGTGTTACGTACACGAGCTTGGTATTTTTGTCATAACAAGAGTTGTGTTGGTCTGATTGGGCAATTTGAGAGCTCGTTGGAAAGCTAACTTCAAGGCCTACGACTTTATTGAGGACGTCTTCTAAGAAATCCTCATCGAAGATGTCCAAAAAATCATTTTTCCACCAGGTTGGATTCTCGACTTTTTCCAAAGGGGGTAGTCCACGAAAAATCTCAAAATCTCAGAAAATTGAAAACCCCAAATTCTTTGCCCTAGGCATGGTGTGACGCTAGTTAGACGATAGGTCAATGAAAGGCCCATCTAAGATGCCCAAATGGCCCCGGAATGAAGGTAGTGTGCCTTTCAATAGGTGTTACGGATACGAGCTTGATATTTTGGTTATATCAAGAGCTGCGTTGGTACGATCGAGGCATTGGAGAGCTCGTTAGAAATATAACATCAAGGCCTACGACTTTACTAAGGGCGTCTTCTGATAAATCCTGGTCGAACATGTCCAAAAAAATCATTTTTCCACCGGATTGGATTCTCGACTTTTTCCAAAGGGGGTAGTCCACGAAAAATCTCAGAATCTCGGAAAATTTAAAACCCCAAATTCTTTTTCCTAGGCAAGGTGTGATGCTAGTTAGGCAATAGGTCCATGAAAGGCCCACGTGAGATGCCCAAATGGCCCCGGAATGAAGGTAGTGCGTCTTTATATAGGTGTTACGAACACGAGCTTGGTATTTTGGTCATAAAAAGAGTTGCGTTGGTCCGATCGGGCCATTTGGGACCTCGTTGAAAGGCTAACTTCAAGGCCTTTGAATTTACTGAGGACGTCTTTTGAGAAATCCTCCTTGAAGATGTACATAAAAATCATTTTTCCACCAGTTTGGATTCTCGACTTTTTCCATAGGGGGTAGTCCACGAAAAATCTCAAAATCTCAAAAAATTGAAAACCCCAAATTCTTTGCCTTAGGAATGATGTGATGCTAGTTAGACGATAGGTTAATGAAAGGCCCACCTGAGATGCCCAAATTGCCCCGTAATGAAGGTAGTGTGCCTTTCTATAGGTGTTACAGACACGAGCTTGATATTTTGGTCATAACAAGAGCTGTGGTTGTCCGATCGGGCCATTTGAGAGCTCGTTAGAAATATCACTTCAAGGCCTACGACTTTACTGAAGACGTCTCCTGAGAAATCCTCCTCGAAGATTTTCGAAAAAAATCATTTTTCCACCAGCTTTGATTCTCGACTTTTTTCAAATTGGGTGGTCCACGAAAAATCTCAGAATCTCAAAACATTTAAAACCCCAAATTCTTTTCCCTAGGCACGGTGTGATGCTAGTTAGGCGATAGGTCCATGAAAGGCCCACCTGAGATGCCCAAATGTCCCCGTAATTACGGTAGTGTGCCTTTCTATAGGTGTTACGCACACGAGCTTGGTATTTTGGTCATAAAAAGAAGTGCGTTGGTCCGATCGGGAAATTTGAGACCTCGTTGGAAGGCTAACTTCAAGGCCTACGGCTTTACTAAGGAAGTCTCCTGAGAAATGGTCCTCGAAGATGTCCAAAATCATCATTTTTTCACCAGCTTGGATTCTCAACTTTTTCCAAAGGGGGTAGTCCACGAAAAATCTCAAAATCACAAAAAATTTAAAACCCCAAATTCTTTGCCCTGGGAATGGTATGTTGCTAGTTAGACGATAGGTCGATGAAAGACCCACTTGAGATGCCCAAATGACCCTGGAATGAAGGTAGTGTGTCTTTCTATAGGTGTTACGTACACGAGCTTGGTATTTTGGTCATAACAAGAGTTGCATTCGTCTGATTGGGCAATTTGAGAGCTCGTTGGAAAGCTAACTTCAAGGCCTATGACTTTATTGAGGACGTCTCTTGAGAAATCCTCCTCAAAGATGTCCAAAAAATCATTTTTCCACCAGGTTGGATTCTCGACTTATTCCAAAGGGGTAGTCCACGAAAAATCTCAAAATCTCAGAAAATTAAAAACCCCAAATTCTTTTCCCTAGGAATGGTGTGATGCTAGTTAGACGATAGGTCAATGAAAGGCCCACCCAAGATGCCCAAATGGCCCCGGAATAAAGGTAGTGTGCCTTTCAATAGGTGTTACGGACACGAGCTTGGTATTTGGGTTATATCAAGAGCTGCGTTGGTTCGATCGGGCCATTGGAGAGCTCGTTAGAAATATAACATCAAGGCCTACGACTTTATTGAGGACGTCTCCTGAGAAATCCTGGTCAAACATGTCCAAAAAAATCATTTTTCACCAGGTTGGATTCTCGGCTTTTTCTAAAATGGGTAGTCCACGAAAAATCCCAAAATCTCAGAAAATTTAAAAACTCCAAATTCTTTACTCTAGGCAAGGTGTGATACTAGTTCGGCGATAGGTCCATGAATGATCCACGTGAGATGCTTAAGTTGTTAATGTGTTACCATTCAGAGTCTCAATTGCACCAAAATTCTTGGGAAAATAAAAATAGGGTACTGCTATTTAGAACAGGGTGAACTCCTTTTTAGAACACAAAGAAATTGCCATCCTAGTTGAGTTAATTTACAATTCATACCCCTCTCCCTTAGCCGGTTTCGTGGACTCGCCTGTCTTCTCCTTTGCTTGAGAGCTCCATAGAAGCCCAAAATTTTTAGCACAAATCAACCTCACTTCCTAGATCCCTACAATTAATCCCCTCCAAATCAAAGGTTCTTCATATTAGGTGATTATTTTCGATGATTTGGGTTGATTTGTTCATGAATGAAACAATTTGGGGGTTGATTTTAGGGTTTTTTAAATTCTAAAATTTTGAGTGAAATGGATTATTGGTGAATTTATTGGTTAGATTATCAAATTTATGTTGCTACATGATTGGATTAAAGTAGGATTGTAATTGTTTACTGCAAGATTGGAGGTTTAAGCTTGAACCGCTAGATTGGAGGTTTAAGCGGAGGCACGGAGAAGAACAGATCTGCTTTATTCTTCTTCTTTGCCAACAACTCCCACTCGGCGGCGACGACGTATGTCGGGATCATCCATTGCAGTGGCTCCCCACCAATAATCGAGATCGAGTTCGAACAATCATCTCCACTGTCGGGAGCAACCACCGCTATCGGAGTTTCCATCTTCAGACATCGCAACGACCACTGCGTTCTTGGTCGCAACGACCGGCGTGCTTTTGGTCGTTGCGACCACAAATGTAAAAAAAAAAAAAAAAAAAAAATTGGTCGCAACGACCATTTGGCATATGGTCGTTGCGACCTGTGACCATGCGCTAAACGGCAAATTGTCCCTGCGCTAAACAGAAATGATGTAAAAATATTTTGGCTTCGCCAAAGAAAAAGGCGTCGCCATTGCCGGGCAAAAAGGGCACTCTTTTAGCGGAGACACAAACGGATACACATCTTATGCAATGTCGAAGAGGAAGCTGCCGTTGGGGGTGAGGGTGGAGGGCGGGAATTCGGAGCCGACGAAGAACACAGAAAAGAGGGTAATTGAATTAGGGAACGGTAGCCAAGTGATTTACTTGCCCAAATTTCTCCCCTACGAGGATTCATGGAAATGGTTGGATTACTTGAACGATCATATCCCTTGGACCCGACCCACCATCAAGGTCTTCGGTCGCTCCTTCCTCCAGGTCTGTTCCAGTTCTTCTCCCAATTTATTTTCTAGGGTTTCCGCTTTTCATCGTTAATTTAGCCTCCAGGTTCGATTTGAGTGTCGTGTGGTTTGTTCGATCGTCTCTTTATCTTGTCAATTGGTCGATTGGAGTGAAATTGGGCGTTTAATTCGAGTAAAGGTCGAATCTTCAACTGTTAACTGCAATCCGCAGTTGTCTTTTTGAGACCCTATTATGAACATTGATCTTCCATGCCTGCAAAGCACATGGAGCAACAGTTAAACACGCACAATTTCATCAACTAAAGGGGAGAATCAAGCAAGTGTGGTGATCATTGCTCAAAATCGTTATCCATCGATGCAAGATCGGGTTTTTGATTCGTAGTGCTCAACTGATACATCTACTGCTATATAGAGTATAGACTATAGTTAGCAACTCTTATCTTCCAAAATGTACCTTTTCTCTTGCTAGCTGTTCATGATCCGACACTACCTGTGCGCAAGAATCTGTGCATCGTTATTGATTTCCCTCCATTAACATGGTTTCAGCAGGAAATTGTTGTCCAGACTGAAACCGAAATTGAGAATGAGTACTATATGTCGGTCTTTCTGCTAGTACTACCATTGATGCCTGCTGAATTATGCTTTGTTTACGTGTAGCCTCGAGATACATGCTATGTGGCAACTCCAGGGCTGCCAGAACTGGTCTACAGCGGATATCAGCCAGACGCGTATTCTTGGGATGATTACCCTCCCCTAAAGGAGCTTTTGGACTTAGTAAGGAACATTCAAAACTTGCTCCTTAAGCTTAATTCGCCTTTTTATTTTCTTCTAAGACTTATTTTGATTGTTATGAATTGAAGGTCCATGGGGCTCTGCCGGGGAGCAGTTTTAACAGCTTGCTCCTGAACAGGTACAAAGTCGGGAATGATTACGTAGGCTGGCATTCTGATAATGAAGCGCTTTATGGCCCTGCCCCTGAGATTGCCTCCATCTCCTTTGGATGTGAACGCGACTTCATCTTGAAAAAGAAAACGTCTGCTTCCACGTCGATCACTGTTCAAGGTATACACTCTTGAAATCATGTGTGCAGCTTTTCAGGCAATTTCATATCTTGCTTAGTTGTGCGTTGCCTCCGCAATCCAGATGAAACCACAAGTTATAAGCGGATAAAGAGGAGCAGCGAAATTGAGCAGCACAAATTCACCCTAAAACATGGATCCTTGTTGATTATGAGAGGCTACACTCAAAGAGATTGGGTCCACTCGGTTCCCAAACGAGCTAAAGCAGATGCAGTACGAATCAACCTGACTTTCCGACACGTTCTTAAGGATTGATGCCACTGATCTTTTGAGGTTCAGTCTCAATCTTCTCCTTTTGCACAACTAGATTATGCGAGGGTAAACGTTCAGTTGAATTTCAGCATATAGAGATGGTTTCATTTAGCAGCAAGAGCAAAATCTGAGGGTAATGTAATCAGAAACATCATTTGTCTTTGTTGTGAAGTATTAGTGATGAAATTGATGATTATTAGTTTCATTTTTCAGCACTATGTATTCAGGTCTCGTTTTACAATCTATTTCAACCAATTGCTAGCAGATTCAGAAAATAAAGGACTTGTCTTTTTCTTCTACGGAGTTTATTTTGAGTGAGGGCTGTTATATGAACTGAACAACTCGAGCTCGGCTCGAAAAGAGCTCGACTCGAGCTCGTTTACTTATCTAAACAAGTTGAGCCTAAACAGGATTTTAAGCTCGGTTGAAACTCAGCTCGTTCGATTTAAACTTGAATAGCTTGAATTTTATTAAATTTCTAAAATTTCCTAATAGAATTGATTAAAGCTCGGCACGAGCTCATTCATTTCCTAAACAAGTCAAGCTTGATAAAAAAAACTTGTTTAAAAATTGGGCTCGGCTTAGCTCGAGCTCGTTTAATATCGAACCAAACTTGAACCTGCCAAGCCAAGCTCCGCTTGTTCGGCTCGAATAACAACCTTACCGACAAAGATACATCAAAACTTGTACATTTGTCATCAAAATTCAAAAGGAGAACTACATTGATTCATTATTTTTGACAAAGCAAAATCACATTAAAAGATAGTACTAAATATCAACAATCCAGATACATGCCAACCATATATCAATTAAAAATACAAATAATTATTATTTTTTAAAAAAAATTGTGAGAATTTTGAGGGATGGATGGATGTGGGTACATGACCAATTGACTACATGCTATAAAGATATCACCAACCTGAATTACATCCGAAAAATCCTCTCGTCTTCATAAGTAGGTTGCATGTTTTGGCATAACGTTTAAATCCTCTCCATTTTTCCTTTATGGTTTTCCCCAATTGACAGCCAGAAAACACCCTAAAATTCAACAAGAAAAGGAACAACACACAGGGTTTTGATTTGTTTCCCTGATGGTGTTGGAGAGGTCATTACACGAAAACCGGAAGGTGTTTCGATAAGCCGGGAGGAGATCCTTTGAGGTATGTTTTGATGATCCTCTTTGCCATGAACTATACATGTTTTCTTTTAGGGATTCAGCTACATTCTCTTGCAAATGACACAAAGAAAGGCATTCGATGTCGTCGTTTTGTTTGCAATCTTATCATATCTTTTGATGATCCTCTTTGACATGACCTAATGCAATCTTGTTGTATGTGCTTGTTTGATGTTATAGAGGTTATTGTCGAGGTATTTATAGGGGACAAAAATGGTGAATATAGTGAGAACTCAGAAGGATCCAAGCACTTCTCCGAAAAAAGAAGTAGGGGAGATTGACACAAGAGCACCCTTTCAATCTGTAAAGGCTGCAGTTAGCTTGTTTGGGGAAACCATCTCAACTCCTAACAGCAAACCAAACTTTGGCTTCAAGAAGTCCAAGTCTCAAGTCGAGGTTATATCTCTCGGTTCTCTTCGCCTCTATGCCTTCGTCTTAATGCCATTTCGTTCTACGTATCTCTATTAGAAAACATTGATGATTGATGACGAAGAATGAAGGTTTGGGTTATGTATAGGTTGAATAGTTTTGAGTTACATGATTAATCTATAACCTTAGGAGTATCGAGTCGGGTCAAGTTAGGTTCTAGGGTGGTAAGTTTTTTAGTTTGAGGTCTACAATGGACTCTTAGATTTGTCAATTTGTTGATTCTTGTTGGTTTTGCTACTCACAGGGAGTGCTCGACAAAGAGGCGGAGTATCACTTCGCGCAGAAAGAACTTGGCAAGTGCAAAAGCCAGGTGAAGTATGCCGAATCTGCAGTGAATAAGGCTCTTCCTGAGCTAGAAAAGGCAATGAAAACCCTCATGGATCTCAAAGACAAGATCAAGTCTGTACATGAGTCCACGCAGATGATCGTTGAAGATACTGAAGCTTTGAAGATCAAGGCCAAGGAGCTCGAAGAAGCGAGATCCAGCAAGGACCAAAACGCCAAGGTAGGGAATGGCGATGCAGTGGATGCTGCTCGGCATGAGTACAAGGCCGCTTCAGCTGAGCTTGATGCTGCAAAGCAGGAACTCAGCAGCCTGCGCGGAGACTTTGATGCAGCAATGGATGCTAAGAAGGCTGCACTTCAAATGGCGGAGGAGGCTCAGTTTGCAATGAAGACGCAGTCTGAGAGGATTGCCCACCTCTCCGCGGAGATTGAGAGGATGAGGGAGTCATTGGATCGGGTAAAGCTTTCGACACATGAGACTCTCGAGCAGCAGGCAAAGATTTCAGCCGAGAAGGACGAGGAGGAACGCGCTCATAGAGTTGCCAAGGAAGAAGTTGAGAAGAAGGTAGTTGCTCTCCTACAGGAAAAGGAAAAGGAAAACGTCGATGGTGGTGAAGCAACGGAGATGAAGATTGCAGAGACGTACGAGGAGATTGAGGCGCTAAGAGAGGAGGTAGAAATCGCCAAGGCAGCCCTTTCGGACTCTGAGAGGACTGCATACGCTGAGCTGAATGCTGTGCAGGAGGAATGTAAGCAGGTTGAACGAGAAAATCAGTCGCTTCAAGAGGCAGTCGATGCCATAAAGTTAGAGTTGGGAAACGTCGGAAAGGAAATGGCTGATACTCGGGACAAGGAAGCGAAGGCGAAGCTGTTAGCTGACCAGCTCCGAGTGGAGCTGGAAGAGCGGAAGCAAGATCTTGAAGCAGCGCTTGCAAGCGAAGGGAACGATAAGATTGCTTATCGTCAAATGGCGATGAAACTTGAGCAGCTGTTCATGGAAACCAAGGTGGCCAAGCAAGAAACAGAAAAGACGAACGACACTGCTGAGGAGCTGCGGAATGAAGTCAAGGCAGCATCCGAGGAGACGGAGAAGAAGCTGGAGTTGGCGATGAGAGAAGCCGAAGAAGCAAGAGCTGCTGAGAGAAATGCTCAGAATGAGCTCCGGATTCTCACGGATAGAAACGAGACTGAGCGTGCAGCGGCTGCAGCCAACCGAGAACTGAATAAAGTGCTCCTGAAAGAAGAGCTGGAGTCCTTGATGCATAAAGCGTCTGGATCGGAGAAGATGGCTGAGACGAAGATGGCATCCGCACAGGCTGAGATCGAAGAATTACAAGCGAGAAAGATTGCTGCGGAGATGAAGCTGGAAGTGATCCTCAGAGAAATCGACGAGATGGACAAGGCAACACAGGAGGCCTTCAAGCAGGCAGAGATGGCGGATGCAGCGAGAACTATGGTAGAAAACGAGTTGGCAAGACGACGCGAGGAGCTACAGGCAGCAGATGTTGTAGTTAAATGACCATCATACACTCTTTTCATCATCTATACACACTTCCTAATGCTGTAAATAAAAATGATACACATCTGCCAGCTGATAACAGCATTGATTCATTCCCCAAAAGGGAGCAAGTTTTACAACAGTCAATTAATTGTTCTTTTAGTTTGGTCCTTGGCAGAAAAATGTTTTGTTCAATTGATGTTTTGATTGTTGAAGATTTTCCTCAATGCCCTTAGCAAAACAGACTTTCAGTGTGCCTCATTCCGAGGGCTCGAATTCGAGACTGGGTCGCCAGAGAACTTACCCGGTGTCTCGATGCAAACAGAATAACACATTTGTATCCTTGGTTCCAAAAACTCTATCCCCATGGAATCTAAAGAGTCATTCTTGATAGTGATGATAGGTAACTGTTGGGATCTTTTAAACCACAATTTTTTTTTTACTGTAAACACCAAATAATGTCAAAATCTGAAAGAAGTAACAGATTCAATGCACAACTCATCCAACACAGCCTAAAGACTTGAGGGTTCGGGACAACCTGCATATTTATCGATATGCATATTGCGAATTTGGCCTCAAGGCAAACTTGTTATTTATATATGTTTCTACAAGTTGAGTTGTGAAGTATCTCAACCTTACATCATTGTACAAAAGGGCTTTCCTTCTATATTAGCTAACTTGATCTTGGATTACAGGCAATACAAATACATTAATTCCCTTTCTGGCAAAGTTGGGAAAAACCCCGAATGCACATGATAATACTTAAATGTAAAAGGATTGCCAGAAGAAGTAATAAGCTTTCTTACCTCTAATCGTCGCTATTTCCTGAACCGTTTACTGATTCGGAAACTGCAAGCTTGTGCAACTCAGACTCAATGGTTTGAGCAATTTCCTCTTCTACAGTTCCTTCGGTATGAGGAAAATTGACATGGAAAGATCTTTGTTTAATGGGTCCCCCAGGCTCGAGCAGCGAGGCTTGCTGCTTAATGTAGTTGTATAGCTGCTGATGGAAAGGGTGGTCAAGGGAAAAACAGTTACTGCATCCTTCAGAAGAGTACTTCGACGATCCTGAGCCTTGCTTTCTACAGAAGTGTGGAAGTGCATCATACTCCATTACCTGCACAGCAGCACAAACTAATAGTTTCGGGGGCATTATGGTAGCTGTACATATAGGATCCCAATATTTATATTTATCAGAGTAGGGCCTGTTTGGTATAGCTTAGGGCATCGGGTTGGAATGTCATTACTATAGTTGGTATTTGGTATGACGCTGGAATAAGTCATTTATGAAACCTAATAGTTGGGCTTTCGTTGCGATCAATCTTCAGCGAGGAAGATCAGGCAGAGGCTGAGGCGAAGGACTAGCAGGCAGTAGGTTAGGGTTTTGTCGCCGGCAAACTCGGCGCAGGTGGACAGTTGGGCATTTGTGTCTTCTGGGCAATTGGAATTGAGGAAGACAGAGCCAGATCTGGAATGAACAAAGCAAGAAGCAGATGAGCAGACGAAGATAAGTGTGAGAAGGAGGGCGAGAGTCTTGGAATGAGCCAACCTGGAATACATAGGTGGGTGTGGGCTCCCTTGAAATTTTATTCCCAATCTGATACAAGGAATCAACATTTCCCATTTCCGTACAAACCAAACACCGCAGGGTTACTCATTCCCAACCCAATTCCTAAACCCCATACCCTGATACCAAATGAGTCCTAAGGTGCATATTTCCTCTTTATTTTGCCTATTATACTTCCACAAGAGTTCCATTGGTCACGTGCATATTACAGTCGAGTGGTTTATCCTCTGCCTTCTCCCCAGTAACATCCCTTAAAATGAATGAAAACTATGTAATATGAGCCCTTACCTGCAGAAGCTCATCCTGCCCACACCCTGACAACACCTGAATTTTTTTCCTTGTCCTTTCCTGCAGAAGAGGCTTCACAACCTGGTAGAATAAGAGAAATTTTGCGTGATGATCCCAACAATAGAGTAGTAGACTAATAAAAATTTGGGGAAGAAGTGACAAGGCCAACCTTCCAACATGCAGAAAAGACATATGGGGCATTTACTACATAATATGTTTGAGTCTTTTCAGGGTAGTTGAGATCATCGATGTTTGAAATGATGGTCAACAGCTGCAAAGAATATAAATTGGTATTTTTATGTTCAGGAGTTTCTCATGAATACAGGGGGTTGACAGAATGATGTTCACTTCAACCTTCAAGATTGAGCAATGAATCTATACAAGCCTTGAAGCACAAACAAAAGGAAAGATTAATGGATAAAAGGACAACACTTTATCATCATTATAAAATGTTGATATTGGTCATTCTATTTTATTTTTATTTCGTTAGCAAGCAAAAAGAGTATACCTTTATTTGTGAAAGGGCTGATAGTCTTAGGCCAGTCATATCTAAAACCTTTACACATTTGCTGATGTGCCTTCCATTTGTTCTTGTTGTTGAAGGCTACAAAAGAGAGAATTAAAACAATGCTTCATAGAATTTTTTTTTTTGTATACATGGATAAACACTCACAAGAATAACCCGATCTCGGTACTCATTGATTTGTATATGTGACTGGACATAATAATGGACCTGAAAATTAAGAATACAACAGTAAATCAGAAAGATTGAGGGATGAAGACCTTTGGTTTGGAGCTACATATAATTCAACTATGCAAGAACAAGAGTTTCAAAAATTCTTAATTCTTCAATGTGAGTTTTCTATCCTCTCATATCCACCAGCACCACCATTACATCAACAATTGCAAATTTCATGAATAGAAAATTTTAAAATATAAAGAATCCTTCATTCATAGAAAATAATATATACATTTTTTCTTTATAAGGTAAGTTTGCGAATTGGGATTATTCAGTTCTTTCAACACTTATATTATTATATAGACAAATATAAACACTGAAAGAATTAAACCACTGTTCTGTAAACAAAAAACTGATTAACTGTGTAGTATTGCTGCTATGGTGGCAAGAAGGTTAAGCAAAAAGTTTAACAAAACTATAAATTATCTAATATCAGTTTTCCTCGTGTAATGAAGGAACAAAAAGTAACATTTCCTGTGACTAGTTTACAGATCTCTTAGGAAAAACAATAAAAGACAAAGGCTTATAGAGAAGTGTTCTCTTTTTGCTTCTTTTGTGTCTTAATCAAGAAAATTACCTATGGAAGACTGCTTCTCATCCCAATTAAAATCATCAAAATCAATATCCAACATGAGGAACAATTCAAGAAATCATATATTTCCTTCATCGCACAATAGGTGTATCCTTCAAATTTAACTTATACTCCATACTTTTAAAGTCACATGAACTAATCAAAAGATCCACTGTGTTCTAACATATAGTATACATTATAGAAGTATTAGTCAATTTTGAATTTTTATTTGAAGGGGGTTCAAATTAGGAAATAAAATATTCTAAAATTGGTGAATGGATATATTTTTGACCAAACAATCCGAAAGTAGGGACAGTTGTAGTAGGAAATGGATAAAGTAACACATGCAACTATGCAAGTTTTCCGCAGTACGCTAAAAATATGAGAATGTTAAAGAATATTTTTCTTACGGAAGCCTTGTCGAAAGTGCTGAGGCCTGCGCCAATAGCAAACACAGGAAGGCCCTGCAACATAGTGGGGACTCGTTTAGTTAGTTAAGAAAGTATGGACAAACTACAATAACGGAAGTGTCCGCAGTTTCCTGCATAACACCCATTATACTAGCTTCTTTTTTTCCAAAGAAAACAACTACTCTGGTTTCTCTATTTGTGTTTTTCCTTTCCGGTTTCTATGTTATTAACTTAATACTGCTTATACAAAGGTTGTAATTCGAGAAGTGATTGTAAAATAAATTAGTGAAAACCTCTCTTGAGTACCCAGACACTCCTATAAGCTGTGAGTCACGTACTTCTCTATATAGCTCAACAGGGATAATAGGTTTCTGTACACAAAGGCAGAGGCAGGACGTCATTATCGCAAAATGAGTGGTTGAACAAAACAAGTAAAACAAAAGAAAGTGCATATAAAGTAAATTTTATAATATGAAAGTAGGTACTCATTTAATAATAATTAGCATACTTAAGAAGAAAGGATAATTGCAAATAGTACAATGAAGCACCATAACATTTATATTGCAAAGTAGCATTCACAATTACACAAGCAACTGAAGAATGGTGGGATGGGATTTAAAAAGAAAAGGATTTTGCTATTTTACTATAAGCAACAGAAAGTAAACTTACTGAAAGAATACTGTCAATTTGATTTTGCAATCTCCAGTTTAAACAGTCCAACAACTGCAGTATATTATCAGTTCGTACATCATACATGTTACAAACTCCAAAATTGTAAGTAACACAAAAGCATAAAGGAAATAGCGTATAAAGAAGAGAGCAGTTGCGACACCATCTTGTGGGCATTGGAGACATCCCATTCTCTGGCTCTAAGGAAACGAGTGAAGGTTTCAGCTGGATATCCTTGGTGAACGTTCTGCACAAAAACTAATGTTATTGTTAAATTTAACCACATGACGGCACAAAAATGGCACTACAAATATGTGATCAACTATTAGTACTACAATACAAAAGAATACTTCCAAAATCAAGTAGTCAACACCAAATCCATTTCCTTAAAAAGATCCACTTTCAACCCTCTCTATTAAGGAATAAAAACCTTCATATAAACCAATCACTTAACTACGCCCCCTTCAAGAATATGGATTTTGGACGTGAAGCATACTCTGCCAACGAATTTAGGGACGGTGAATCCAAACTCAAAACATCATTGTCAATGTTCATGATAGCTCAAAACCCTTAGAAACTATAATATACGTAGTATATAAAAAGGCAACACTTCCATTTGTTATTCACTTGCTTCATTAGTTCATTCACTGACCAATACATAAAATTTGCATATTCCTGTCATCATCATAACAACTCCATTTGAACGCCCAGTCATGCAAATAATCCAAATATATTATCAATTGCCTTTTAAAAATAATAGCTAAACAAGACTTAAACAAAGAACTAGTGGCTAGTAACAAATAGAAGGTGTCGTTTGGGATAATGAAAAGGGCAAATTGCAATTTTAGGGGGTCATTAACCAACTTTGATTCCGGGAATGGAATGGAATAAAGGTGAAATTAAGATGTGAAGTGGCTTGAGTGACGACTTAGTGATAACAGCTATTAAGGGTAGCAATAGGGCGAGGATTCCCCACCACAGGACTCAATCGGATAGGATACTTCAACGTCCCAAAATCCGCCCCCCATTAACTAAGCAATAATGACTCGAAAAACAGTGCATTTCATTCCATTGCCATTAACTGACCATCCCCAAAACCTAGCCCATTCCCTCGAACCAAGCAAAACCTAAAGGTAACAAGGATTGATCAAGTGAATCATAAACAGACAAGCAAGTGAAGATTGCAGAAAGAGGAACCTGGAAGGTCTTCTTCAATGGCTCATCAACTGCAGTTCAGAAAAGCAAGAAGAAACCGGAAATTGAATCAGGAAATGCATTTGAATTTGATTCCCCTTTTTTTTATAATAATAATTAGAGGGAAAACAAAACAAAACTTGAAAAAAGCAGCAGAAATTGGGAAAATTAGGGCTAAGAAGGAACAATACTTTGGTCCATCAACAATTGAAGATCCCTAATTGCGGCCTCCGAATCCATCGCCATTCCTCAGATAACCAGAAACTGTGCCGGAATCTCTCCCCCCTCGGGTATATTCGAGACGATCTTCGCCTTAGGGGACGAATAATTGAGCAATCGATGGGTTCAAAGGAAGCCTTTTTGGGGGAAAAGGCATGGAAGGGGAACCGAACGAGGGGAGAAGGTGCCACCAGGAAAGGTCTACAATAAAGGGAGAGAGATAGAGAGAGAGAGAGGGTGGAGGTAAGATGTCACCTCCATGAAAAAGGACAAAGAGAGAGGGTTGATATCATATTTCTGTTTGGCCCACGTATTCATTCATGTTATACCAACGTTTTAAAACTAGTGTGTTCGGATTTCAATGCATTGATCTAAACCGAATTGCTATCTACACGGTTAACTCGGAAATTTATTGACTTCGGATGTCGGTGGCGACAAAAGAGACATAGCAACTTGGATGTCGAGAGTGGTGACGCTTTGTTGTCATCGGCTTTCAGAGTTGGTGATGACGACCATGTGTTTGGCGAGATAATCGTCGTGCCAATAACATGACCTCTCGATTAGTCTGTCTGTCAATTTTTTTAATCTCTCGATTTACTTGACATGGATGATGTCATGATTGTATTTCAAATCCTTACCTTAATTTTTTTTTTTTTAAAAAGTTTCCTTGTCTTTCCTAATCTTACACCAAACGGGTCATAAAGATGCACAACAAGTATCTAATAATGAAGTAGGTATCGCAAACAAAGCATCACCAAATCAAGTTACAAGTCAGTCCAACTCCCATGAGTACACAAAATACACAAATCATCCAAGATGTTCATGATTTATGACAAACAAACCTCTTTGAGCCTCACTCTATTGTACACCAAAAGCTTATTCAGAAGTATCTACAACAAGTCAACAACATAAAAACACAATACACACAATCAATCAATTCAATTATTTTCCTTTCGAGGACATATCGATCGATCTTCAAGTAGCGAAAGGAAGGGGCAACCTCTTGCTATGGTTCTTCTTTCTCCTCCATAGTAATCTCTTGAACAGCCCATGCCCATTGTGCTTCTTGATAGGCACAATAGCCAAAGGACCAAACCCGGCGGAATCTCTGAAACTCAGCCTCATTCGATCAGCTTCGAAAGCCGGGTTCAAGCTCCCCTTCTGATAACTCGGAGGCAGGTTCATAGGCTCGGAGCTGCAGATTATTTCCTTGGTCTTAGGGGACTCGTCTTCCCCCTCATCGAGCAACTTGTCTAGCAAGGAGGATCTCTGGCTCAGACTCTTTGGGGTGGTTACAGTGATTGTTGCTAGTGGCGCTGTTGTGTTTGCTGGAGGAGAAACCGCGGTGTCTTGGGTTGATGCTAGTGCCTTGATCTGCTTTTCTAGATTGAAAATGGTTTCTTGGCATTCCGCGAGCTTCTCTGAGGCCTACACACATAAGTTTAGTATCAAGTCAAGCAATTAAACTAATGAATTTGTGTAGACATATGGACATATGATCAAGTCCTGGCTTACAATTTTGAGTTGTTTGTCGTCTTGATCGATATTTGTCGCTTCTTCTGCATCCTTTATTGCCACACTGAGTCATTTGAGAAAATCCAATTTATCAGAAGTGTTAAACAAGCCTAGTATATAAGCTGGTGGGATAACAGATAAAAGATACCTGTCGAGTTGAGTTTGTAATCCAAGACACTTGGCCTCCAATTCTTCACAATGTTTGGTTTTGTTTTCCAATTCAGATTCCAGAGATGAAAGCCTAAGGCGAGTGTCGTCGAGTTCAGCTCTGGTAGCTGAAAGCTGAGTGTTAAGATCTTCATTTTCCGACTTCTGATTTTCAAGTTCAGCTGTAAGTTTCTCTTCTGCTTCCTTTTTGCCAGATTCCAACTCTCTCATTTCATCTTTCAGATGCCTTATCTCTTCCTTGAGATTGCTTTGAATCTGCAGCAGTGGTATTGCACCTTGGTAGCCATTAGTAGAGGCTACCGACAAGCGAGGTGGCTCTACATTGCATTCATTTGTCGTCATCTCGTTGAAATCAAGATGCTTCTTTATCGCATCCTTGATGCTCGGGACGTCCTGAAGGGAGAGGCAGTGGTTGATTATCCACTCAAGTGTAGAAGCTAGTTGTTGGGCAAACCTGTCAAGATCCACCTTACCATGTAACAAGTCATTGCAAGTATTGCGAAAGCTGCGAATGGTGGCAGCCACTTCTGACGCTTTCCACTGGAAAAGACGAACATCGTCGCCTGTAGGAGTTTCCAAGTAGTTGAGCATAGGGGAATCACTATCACAGTCTTGAGGTTTAAGGTTGATTCCATCAATTAAGTTGATCAGCTTGGATATAGATGTGCTTAATCCTGGTTTATAACTCAAAACATTGACATCGCCCAAGGCCAATTTTTCCATCTCGGCGAAGTCATCCATGAGATTGATGTCTGATGATACTCCTCCATTCGACTTGGATAAGCAAGCAGAGGTCGATGATCCTGCACAGCTCGCCTTATCGTCGCTTCCAACTTCTGACATTGATGCTCCTAGGCCACTCTTTGTCACATCCACAATCATTTGAGCTTTGGAATACTCATCAAGTTGGGCTTCAGCCTCGGAAAGCTTCAACGAAGACCGAGCATACATGTTTCTCGAAATCTGAAGCTCATTCGACTTCTTCTGGAGGGCTTCCCTTAGAACATTGTTTTCTTCTTCCAAACTGCACAACTTCTCCACTAGAAGGTTCATCTTTCTCCCTGGGCTTTCCGGGGAGGAGTTGTAGTCCGTTGTTCCATAATAGTCCAATCGTCGGGTTGGTGTTGGAGTCCTTCTTTTGCTCTCATTCTTCGGCACTCTTTCGAGCAAGTCCACCTCGTTCCTCATCTTAGTCAAAGCTGCTGGTCCTGGTAACCTCTTCCTAACGAGGACCCGGAGTCTCTGGCACTCTGACTCCAACTTCGCTATCTTCTTCACATTCTCAAGGTGCTGCTTGTGAGCTGCCTCAGCTGTTCTCCGGTTGAATTCCTTATCCTCGTTCCTAATGTCGAGCTCCTTCTCGAGTACTCGAACTTCGTATTTCAACGACGCATTGTGTTTCTCCAATGACTCTATCTTCGCCATCAACTCATCCATATCCTCGCCCATCTTGGCTCTTTGTTTGTTTAGCTCCTCAACAAGCCCTTCCTTGTGAAACAAAACCTCACCGAGATCACTGATCTCTCCTTCTAGACTCGCTATTTTTCGGCCACATTCCGCCTGCTGCTCTTCGAAGATCAGCCTGTTATCCTCGGCATCTTTTTCCGCTTTGGCTAGGATGTCTTGAATCCTTTGCTCCTTCTCTTCTCGAACAACCCGCAGTTGCTGCATACATTCCTTGAGAGCCGCCTCTAGCTGACTCGTTCGTTCTTCACAAGCCACTTTATGCTCTACCACTTCCTTTAGCTCTTCTTCCACAGATAACGCCTTTGCTTCAGCTCTCTGCCAGCCTACAAAAGGATGTAAAAATCAATGGATGAGATTAAAAGTAACTTATGATTATTCACTAGTACCAGACAACTATGTTTAACAGGCCTACCTACAAGAGCTTCCTCAGCCGTTTTTGCATGTTTCTTAGCAAGCTCGTCGTTTGTATTGCACTCAGACAATGCAAAGGAAAGCTTATTGTTCGAGTCTTTAAGATCTCTCTCTAGCTCCGCCTTTTCAGCCAGAAGTGTATGTATCTAGAAACGTATAACACAATACATTCAAACACTCATCAGTATCCATTTTCTTCGTTGCAATTGTTAATCCTTTCTTGATCGCGATACCATTGTTTAGTCCAAAAGTAGGCAATGAATGTAGAAAAGAGAGCTTAATTATCAAACCAGAAAGTAACGAATGTGTGTCGAAGAAGCAAAGTCGCTATCATATATAATAATATCTATTCTCTAATGCATCATATGTAATATAGTGCACTATATTTGTATACAACTAATAAAGTGCCTATGCAGTAAAGTAAATTGTACACCCCAATCGAAATGACTTAGTAGTAGGGGTTTCATTTAAATAGTGGGTTTCATCGTCATTAAAAAAATTCTACTTTAAAAAAAAACATTACATCATGTGTATTAAAAAATATCCTAAGTATTGTTGTATTTAACCTAATGCGTCATTGTAGATGTGGGAGGTGCATTGGACGATTTTCATCATACTATCATCACAAAATTTGTTAGTTAGCTGTTGGTTTTCTCGGATTAGACAAAGCCACCAAAAAAACTAATAGTACAAGTAATTGATAAAGACCCTTAACCTTAATCAATTTTCACTTACTCGAAGAACTAATAAATAATCCCCACCAAAAAAATAAAAAACTAACAAATAATTACACTAGATAATAAAATATTGCCCTCTTCCTCCCCCTTTAAACAAAATATAACATTTTATTATTGCAAACATATTTTTTAAGTGTTAAAAACTGTAAAAAAAATTTTATACCCCTCCGTTTTAAAATGCATGGGTTTTTAGCTTTATAGATAAGTTTTAATAAAATATTTCACTTTTAAAAGACCGTAGTATAATACCCAGTCCACTTATTATTTTTAATACCCAGTCCACATTTTAACCAATTAAAATCTTTAAAAAAATTAATAACGAACAAATCATTATAATCCTCAACTAGAAAACATAAAAGACTTTAGTATAGTCTTATACTTGCTAAAAAAAATTATATTTTATATAGTTTTTATTATTTAAAAAAACTTAGTAAATGACATGTTTTAAAGGTAAAAAAAAAAGAAAAAGAAAAACATACCTCTTGTGCATTAGCCTTGGAAGAAGGATCTTGTTTGTCAGCAACAACAATGGTCTTTTCTGAGGACTTTCGCCTCCATAGCCAAGATTTGTGGTCTGTCATTTTCACCCTCGATCTCCTTCAATAACAAACACCTAATCAACAATCAACCCCCCTGCAAATTCTGCAATGCCAGAGGATCGCAATTGAAAGCTGATTTTCAAGATTCAACCTTTTTTTTTTCTGGGTCCTGCGCTGCAAAAGACATGATAAAGAGGCCAGTTAGAGGTTTGCGAAATGAAATGGGTACAATTGACAACGGCAAAACGATGGGAATGGGGTTTATGGCTCTTTACCGACACTCTTCCGATGCAGATTTCAGACCCCGAATCGGAGAAACGAAGGATTCATCATTCATCCACAGTGAAAGTAAAGAGAGAGAGAGAGAGAGAGAATGGGCTTCGTCGGTGTTGGAGGTGCTACGCAACGAGAAGATGCAACTGCCGACAATTACAATGGTGGCCTTAAATCTTAATGGAGGTAGGTGAATACTAGTGTGGCCCCACATTCATAAAGCACACAAGAGAGAGAGAAAGCCAAGTGTCAAGACTTAAATGAGTCACTATTTTTTGTTTTTGTTTTTTTAGTTTGGTTCAATTCAATCGGGATTAGGTAGGAATACTATGTGACTTGTTTAACAGGTTAGAGTTTAGAGATACAATTATATGTTTTAAAAAAGATTGGAATTTTGAACATCTTGACATTACTTTCTGGGAGATCGAGATTCTCATTTCGGATGCTCTTCGCCTGCTTTGCTTTTTCGAGACTATTTCCGTGTCATACATTTTCAGGGAGGCGAAT
Organism: Persicaria maculosa; assembly: GCA_963922045.1. Lineage (NCBI taxonomy): Eukaryota > Viridiplantae > Streptophyta > Magnoliopsida > Caryophyllales > Polygonaceae > Persicaria > Persicaria maculosa. The sequence goes on from OY998260.1 coordinate 70,939,707, forward strand.
AGAGCGGCGGATCGACTCACTCATTTAGCTTTGGAATCCGGCTCGTCGTTGTGGAGTTCTGACTTAGAGTTTCAAACTCTCGTTCGTAAGGACGCTCTTGGGTGGTTGTATAACCGTGGCTGACACCCCATATTCTCGCCGTATAAAAAAAAAAACTATTAGGGTGTTTATTTCATTTGCTTAAATATCTATTTCTTTCGCACATTTGTCACAACAGCGTTCACCTTTTCTCTATCCATAGTGATCTTCTCCGGTTAGTTTGGTGACTGGCGTTGAGTCTGGAGCTCCATTTCTTTCCTTAATTTGGCAATGGTGAAGGCTTGAGTGAAGTTCTTAGACGCAAAATCTTTAGTTAAATGTTGTTGAGTAGAAGGACGATTTTACCATTATCAATCATTATCAACCGATTATATTGATTACCAATTAAATTGATATAAAGATTTTTATGGATGATAATAATGGTATTAGATTTAGCATTATCCATTATAATTGGTATTTACCTGGTATAGATAAAAATTAATTGGTATAGATAAAGAGATATTGTGAATTCAAGGTTTATCTTGCTCTTTACCAGTGGGTTGAGTCAGTCAACGCACATCAGTTTACCTCATACGTAACTCTTATCAGTTGAATTACGTGTCCGGTGTTTGCCACTAAATGATGGGTTTCGTCGTCATAAAAAAAGACAATGTAAATTCTATACTACAAGAGAAAGAGAGCTAGAGAAGACCCCAAATTATCCGAATTTGATTTTTAAAAAAAATCCAAAATTGGATTCCTTTAGAGGTAAAAGAAAAAGGAAGGAGTAAAGACTAGAGAGAGGTTGTGTAGTACAGTATATCTTACCTTCATCGTCGGTGATGACAAAGAAAAGTAATAAGGGATTGAATGGGTTAATTTTAAGCTCGATTGTGACATGTGTTTGTACGATCGTGGGCCTCTTATTGCTTCACAATTTTAATGTGTCTTTCATCCTCTATTGCAATATTTGCCCTTACAATTTTAGAACATAAAATATCCGCCTTAATATTTGCACATTCGTTATATCAACGGTTTTCACATATAGAAGCTTCTCACAACTTCAAAAGTTGTGACCGTAAGAATATTTCCCTCGATTTTGAACTAAAAATTGTGACAATGTGAATATTTCTCCAAATTTGTATTCTAAACTTTAGTTGGCTACGATTTCAGAAATCATAGAGACATGTCCGAGATTTTTAGTGAAATCTCGAACCCATGGAAGCTCCACATGATTTCTAAAATTGTGACCATCGCGCCCGTATAATAAAGTAGAAATTGTTGCAAGTAGAAATTAACTTAAATCTACAAGAAAGTATTGCAAATGTAAGAGCATGTTAACTTAAATCTACATTGCCAAAATTATAATTCACGATATTAGGCCAATAATCTCTCATAGTTGCCAACAACCAACGTTGAGAAATCTTCAATTTGAAATCGAAAAATCATGTTAGCGGATTCTCACATTGCTAATGTAAGTAAGAGCATCTCTAACAGATTTTCCATTTGAAGATTTTGGAGTTTTTGATGAATTTTAAGACATTTTTTAGTCCAATAGATTCCCCACTTCATTCTCCAAAATGGAGAAGCAGCGGAAAAAATAGAGAAGTTTTCCTAAATCTGCAGCATTATCCAAAAGTAAATCATTATTCAAATCTTATAAATGAGGAAACTATTGGAGTTGGGGCAAATGTAATTTTAAGAATAATATCTATTTTATTTACCCATTTTGGAATTTTTTTGGAGAAGCTGGTGGAGATAGTCTAATAACATCTCCAACAGATTCTCCATTTTTTAGATTTTGGAAAATTTTAGGGCGTTTTTTATCCTTCGAATTCCTTATCTCATTCTCCAAAATGGAGAAACAATAGAAAAAATAGAGAAAATTCTCTAAATCTATAGCTTTCTCCAAAACTAAATTATTATTCAAATCTTTGAAATGAAAAATCTGTTGAAGTTGAAACAAAAATAATTTGAAAAATATGAATTTTATTTTTTTTATTTTAAATATAAATTTTAAGGAAGTGGTTGAAGATGGTCTAAAAAGTCATTTTAATGCGAATTCTTCACAAGTTCATGGTTAGCGGGAATGTGCTTGCATCTCATCAAGATCTACTTGAACTCATCTGTCTAGAGCTATCGGTTAGGATTTCCAACATAATTCTTAACTGAACAAAAAATAAAAATAAAAATAAAAATTGATGAGTACAAATCAGGCCTTTTGGCTTATTCCTTGGCTCATTGCCCAAGTGCAAACCAAAACACTCCTGATCAACGCCAAAACAGCCATAACACACGCAAGTGCCACAAAAGAAAAACAGTGATGTTCTTCATTTATTGACCTTTTATTGTAACCAGCTGGAAAACAAAGATGCATTCATTTGAAGAAATAACTATGTCGGAATAGTAAGCTACTTTTTACTTTTACTTTTACTTTTAACCGGAGCAAATGTCAACAAATAAAACTTGGTCCAAATACAAGCATTATAATATTCTTGACTAAATCCCGCAAGGGTTTGACTAAATCCTGCAAGGGTTTGACGATATTCTTGTAGGTGAAATCTTGGTGGCGTTTTGTTCGAGCAGCTTGCGGCTCTGCTTCCGATGTTTCTAGGAGGTCTTCTACTTGGTTGGGAGGTGTGGAGTCTGGAGTCGGGACTGGTTGGGGTCGAGGTGGTGCGCTCAGGGCGACTTCGTATCCGGGATTGAGTTTCCTTGGAGCTCGTCTGCACTACCCACAGAAGATAGAGTCCTGCTGTACCGCTGGCCCGCGGTGCCACTGTTCGGTGGTGCTTGGCTTCGTTCTTCGATGACTTCCTCAACTTTTTTGGAGTTGGTCTTCTTGGATCTTCTTGTTGTAGAGTTTATTTCTGATTGTTTCATTTCGCTTGTTTTCTGTATTTTTGTATTTCTGTATTTTAGGTTGTACGTTTGACGGTTCGCCGTCTGCCGACTTTATCGGCCTTTCGATGAGTCAGACTTGTCTGACCTTCGAATTTTTACCTAATAAAAAAAACAAGCATTATAATATATAATATACTCCAGTTTGCACTTTTTCCGGTGGAAATACAAGTTTGGTGTTATGTTGATATTTCATAAACAAAAAAAAGTGACGGACATATTAATATTTTTTTCCGGTGGAAATACGATTATCATATATTAACCCAGTTTGCACTTTTTGAATCACTTTTTATTTATTAAAAAAAGTTTTCTCTATTCTATGCCCCAAGGACATAGGATAAAATTCCCGTTTTAGAAAAAAACATTCCCCACCAATCACAAGTTGGTGTAGTGGTTGTGGGGCTACATCCCATGCCAAGAGGTTCGAAGTTCGAATCTCACTAATCTCATTGGAAACATGGAATCGCTTGTGAGTGGTTTAAGATAAAAAAAAAAGAAAAAAACATTCCCTTAATTTAATTGCTTTAGCTAAATTTTAAATTAGATTCTTAGGGTATACTTATTTTTGATAAGAAATCTTTTTCGAATTGGTTATTATCCTATGTCCTTAAAACCTAGGATAGAAAAAAAAGAAAATGTGATAGAAAGACCGTTCAGAAAGTAATAGTTGATCTAATTTTTACTTTTTGGTTCATTAAACTCAATTCTAAAAGAGTAAACTGAGTTTAATACGGAGTATATGATAATAGGACTTCCGACGTAAAAAAAAAATCAAATGCCTTTTGGCATTTTTTAAAATACCAATATGGAATCGAAGTTTTTGTTAATGCTCATATACCAATTGAAGGTTTGATGAGCTATTATTTGTTAATTAATAAGGGTATTAATGCAAATATTTTAAATCGGGGTTGTTTTATAATGGGTGAAAAAGCCCAATCTTTAGAGATTGGTGCAATCGGTAGCCATACTTGTTAGAAATGTAGATATTGGCCTCAAGTGTCAACCGATTTGTAAAAGGTGCCCATAAACTCCCCTCAAATTAGAATTAATTACAAAAATTACCTAAGAAAACTATTTTTTTTATAACTTATTACTTTGTACAAAAAATCTTCATCAACTCAATATCGTATGAAAGTCATCATTAGTTTTCGATTACCATTACCTTATAAGTTTATAACCTATATACACTATAAAAATCGATACTTTTTTTTATTAAAAATTAATATTTGATTGCCTATTTTATAAAAGTTAAAAAAAATAAAATACTTTATCTTATAGCAACCTTGTTTTGTTAACATGCGTGTGATTTTATTTTATAAAAATTAGTGTTGAAAATAGGGGAATAAGTAAGAAAGGGTAAGTTGTCTACTTCAATAAAATTCGAAGGATAGCTTTACTTTCAAAATAATAAGGCTGATATTCAAGCCGAATAGCTTGGGCGCGACTCGGAAAAAGTTCGGCTCGAGCTCGTTCGAATTTGAAAACGAGCTCCCCTCCCCACCATCGCCGCATCCCAACCCATTCCATCTCTTATTCTCTCGATCCACTCTCCCGCTCTCGTCTCCCATTCCATCGCAGCCTCCGGCTGTCAATCTCCTATCTCTCTGGTTGTTGATCTGGCCTCACATCTCGAGTGCACATCTCTCTTCGCTCTCATCTCTCTGCTCTTTCTCTCTCTCCCTGCTCTCATCTCAGGCGCGTTGCTCCGCCGTCGTCATCTCGCTGCTCCGCCGTCGTCATCTCGCTGCTCCGCCATCTTCAACCGTGCCCTGCTCCGCCTCCTCTCTCCAATCTAATCTTCCTGTCATCGCCCCCCGTGCTTTTTGGCTGCTCGACGATCAGATCTGCTCCCATCAAGTCTACACCCATTCCCCCCTGCTCTCTCTGCTCGATAGTGGATACTTTGCGCTGTAGCCGTTGCTTGTGCATAGATTCATTTGTATTTATACATAGATTTGGTTAATTTGTGCATAGACTAAGGTGGAACGTTGTGCTGCTTGTGCACAGTGGAATTAATGGATACTTTATGCTTCTAATTTGATTAATTTGTGCCTAAATTACAGTGATTTGTGCTTCTTCCTTGAAGTACATGTGCTCCATGGTAGATTACAGTGCATAGTGCGTAGGTTTGTGACCGAGCAATCGAGCTCGAGCTCGTCTCGAGTATAAGTGAGCTCATGAGCTCGAGCATCCTTCTGAGCTCGGGAGCCGAGCTCGAGTAGCTGTTCAAGCTTGTTTCCATATGGAGCTTGAGCTCGGCTCGTTTGTAAATGAGCCGATCTTGAACACTAGGCACTCGAGCTCATTTGCTCGTATATCACCCCTACAAAATAAGAAGCAACTCCATTTTTTTGGCGGAAAAAAAGAGAATGAAACCCAAACCTTTATGGGTTGTTTAGATTTTTCTTTCATCTATATTAATTTGTGTTTTTAGTTTGTTGTATGTTCGACAGTTTGCCGTCTGTCGACTTGTCGGTCACTTGAATTGTTAGACTTCACCCTTGAATTCTTACCTAAAAAAAAGTATGATAATATTCCCATTGCAAGTAAAACAATTTAAAATGGGCCAATAATGCCGGCAGTATATGAAGCCCATTGGGCCAATATACCATTTTATGACTTTTTTTTATTTATTAATTCGAAGTTCATTTTATGAGCTAAAGCCTAAAGCCTAAAAGACTTTTCTTTTTCTTTTTCTTTTCTTTTTTTTTTAATCAGATGTCTCCGAAGTGGGTTGTTATATGAGCTGAACAGCTCGAGCTCGGTTCGGGATCGGCTCGAAAAAAGCTCCACTTGAGCTTGTTTACTTACCTAAACAAGTCGAGCCTGAATATGATTTTAAGCTCGGTTGAAAGCTCGGCTCGTTCGATTTAAGCTCGAATAGCTCGAGTTTTATGAAATTTCTAAAATTTCTTTAAATTAATATGTTATGACCAAGTAAAATGCTTAAAGCTTGAAAAAAGCTCGGTTCGAGCTCATTCATTTACTAAAACAAGTCAAGCTTGAACAAAAAAGAAAGCTCGTTTAAAAATTAGGCTCGACTCAGCTCGGCTCGAGCTAGTTTAATAAATGAACCAAGCTTGAACATGTCAAGCTCGGCTTGAATATATTAATATGTTTTTTTTCAAAAATATATCAAGATATTTGTTTTTTTTTACCAAAAATAAAATCCGGTTTCACCACTATGTATTTACCAAAAATCAAGATGTATGGTTTTTTTTCCATATAGAAGTAATGGTAATTTCATTCCCCCCCCCCAAAATCAGAGATCCCCTACAACACATATATACTCCCCTCCCTACTCCACAAAAATATTTTAACATTTATTTTATCTTAAAAATAATTATAAAAATTATATTGATATTACTAACATCTATTTTAATATATTTATAAAATTTTATTTTAAAAAATCACGTTTTAAATTTTTTAATAATTGTATTTTCTTAAATATTGCCTTTTTCATTTTTAAAAATGGTAAAATATGATTTTTCAAAATAAAGTTTTATAAATATATCAAAATATATGTTAGTAATATAAATATATTTTTTAAAATTTTTTTAAGATAGAAAAAAATGTGAAAATATTTTTGTGATGTAGGGAGGGGTGTAGGGGTGGAGTAGAAGATCTCATAGGGTGTTTATAAAAATATTGACGTTATTTTTCTTAAATCATTAAGGCTTTTAAAAAAGTTTAGTTGTGATAGCACCATTATTAAGGCTATTTTTTATAGGGGATTGTTATACACACGGTCATTTTATCGCCATCGGCATGATGTCGGAGCCGAGTTTTCGAATCAGTATACAAAATGACGATGCCGATTCTTCAGATTGGCAACCGAATTGGATGGTCAACCTGCAATCTCATCAACCAGTCTCATCTCCTCAGCCGATGCCGAGTCTCCATATCGGTAGAGACAAAAAGCTACAAGATTTCTAGCTAGCTTGTCCCGTCGACTGAGCACTGCAACCTAGCCCTGGTTTGCCGACTTCAGAACTAGGCATATGCATATTGTTTGCCGACTTTAGCACTCGACTTCAGCACCGTATATTTGACGATATATGGTCGTGCAAATCACATACCCGTATTTATATATATATATATATATTAAAAAGGAAAAATAACTTCTAATAATACAAACTTTCTCTCATGAACCAATAACAATACAAACTTTGAAAACAACAAACTTATACCCAAACTATTTCAACATCAACCGAAAACAATATGGACGGTTTTTCCGATGAGAAATCCGGTGAAAATGGTGACATGGCACCGGAGAAGTGAAGTGGGTCCCAGTTGGCTAAAAAAATCAAGTCTTCAAATAAAAAAGAAAAAAAAATCTGATTTTAGTTTGACAGAACTACGATTTGGGGTTAGGTTTTTACCAAGGAGGAGAAAGGGGAAATTGAGAGTTGAGAAGTCATGGATTAATTGAGACCTCGACCTCGACCTGTACTTCAGCCACAAATTGAAGGTGTTGATGGGAGAAGAAGCTTACTCCACTGCGAATTGAAGGGTTAGGGACTTCCAACGAGGGTCCCTCTCGGTAAAGATTATATTCAAATTTGAGGTTTTGTTCATCAACACCTTTATATTCAAATTTGGGGTTTTGTTCATCAACACCTTTATGCAACTTTAACTTTGATTTACAAGAAGGTATAACTTAGAAGATATTTACAAAACGTTTTTGTCAAGTATAATCATTCTAATTTTTGTTGTACAAATGAACATCTCGCTGTTGTTTTTTTTTTTTTTGTGATTTACAGTTGATTGGACTATTTCATCAAAATGAACGAGTTTGATGCTGATGATGAACTAGAAAATATGAACTGGGTAGAATTTCTATGTAATGATGTTGATGATGATGGTGCATCTAGTTATGAATCTGAATTTCAGCTTTTGAAAAATTTCAGCTTCTAAATGGCCAGATTATGAAACCCCCTCTCTCCATGAATTTGAAAACCGAAATCAGTTTGGGTGTTCATGGCTTTCCATCTCGTACAGATCGACATCGAAGAGATAAACTTTACCGAGAAGGACCCTCATTGGAAGTCGAGGTCGAGGTCGAGGTCTCAATCCATGGCTTCTCAACTCTCAATTTCCCCTCGATAAAAACCGAACCCCAAAGCAATTCTGTTAAACTAAAATCAGATTTTTTTTCCTTTTTAATTGAAGACTTGATTTTTATTTTGCCAACTGGGACCCACTTCACTTCTCCGGTGCCATGTCACCATTATTTTCGGTTGATGTTGAAATAGTTTGGGTATAAGTTTGTTATTTTCAAAGTTTGTATTGTTATTGGTTCATGAGAGAAAGTTTGTATTATTAGAAGTTATTTTTCCTATTAAAAAATCTATAATGGGAATAAAGTGAATGGTCGAATAAGTGAGTTTTTATGGAACGGTTTTTTTTTCTTAGGCTTGTCATAAATCATAATTTGTCTTCTATGACTTCTGTTTGTATTCTTCCAAGTAATCGTTATTATGAATTTTTCTTAAGTATTTTTTGATCAAGAAAGATAAGTTTATAATTTTCAATAAGGGTATATTTTGATTAACCACTCTTAGAAAGGTTATATTTGGTAATTGTAAATATGTAGGCCAAATGAAAGGTAAAAGAAGGATGAGCCGATAAGGCATATTGGTAAATAAAGCAAAAAAAAAAAAAGTGGAGAAATATTATAAAGTCGGGAAAACATGAGCCCCTAATTGTAATTTTGTAAATAATTTAAACAACATTATGGGCTAGTTTGCATAACCATAGATTATGACATATTATTATAATATTATGTATTAATATATCATAATACATGATAATCTTAATTGAATTAGTTTGTTGGAATTCGCTCTGATACAATGTTGGAATTAGTTTATTGAAGGATAAACAAGGAAAGAGAAAGAAGGAAATGCAGATCGAATTCATTCATTCTCAATTGTTCATTATAGCAACCAAGCATATGAAGAATATATGACAATACGACGTCGTTCTGTACTCTCATATTTATAATTGATATTTTATTGTTATTATTTATTTTGTAACTCTTTTAAAATACAAGCTACACTTTAATACTTATTAACAATTAGTATTTTACTACAATTTCACACCCTATTATGATGATATCATATATATATATAGACTAGTATTCCCTCCATTCGACAATAAATAGTCTTTTACTTTTTGATACATTTTTTAAGATGCTATAGAATATATAAAATAATGATTTTTAATACAATTTCACATTTATGAAAACTGTATAAAAATTCAAAAATATTAGCTTATATAATTTTTAATTTATTAAAAAATTTATATATATAGAAAAAGTTATCTATCGTCGACAAAGGTGTTACTACTTTGTGGGATAATAAAACAAAAGGAAATGGCAGAGATCACATAATGGGAAGAGGTTAAAGTGAAAAAGTCTATAGACAATACAAAAGAATGGAAGAAGGAAGAATTGAGAAAGGTGCTCCGGATAGAGGTAGTAGAAGAAATATGTTGCATTTAAATTCCTAGAAACATGGCTGAAGATAGATTATACTAGTCGTCTAGCATGGATGGTTGGTTCTCTGCATCTAGTGCTAGAAAGTGAATAAAGGTATACCATCCACGAAATTAGTTTTCCAACGAGTGCTCAAATATATGCTCCAATCGGACCAACGCATCTCTCGTTACACCAAAAATACCGAGCATGTGCTGGTACGTCCTATTGTAAGGCACATTACTCATTATCCTCATTCTGGGGCTATTTTGACATCCCGAATGGGTGTTTTGTAGACAAATTGTCTGAATAGCATCACACCTTGTCCAGAGCAAAAGATTTAGGATTTTTCATTTATTTGAGATTTTGAGATTTTTTTCGTGAACTAAAGCTCTGTTTGGCAAAATAATAGCTGATGGGGTAGCTGAAACTGACGGGGTAGCTGAAGCTGATAGATTATTTATGTTAAATATATTTTAATAAGCTAATATGATGTTTGGTAAACCTAGCGGTTGAAGTAGCTGATGGAAACTTGTGAATAGAAAATCATAAACTTCGAAAAGCTTTGGAGAGTAGCTGTTGAAATACTCCCCTTCCAAAAGCTAATTAAACTAAAATCTTATATTTATTTCATTTACAACTATATAATATCAAAATCAAAAGGCCCAATAAGCTAGCTGATGAGATTTTTTTTGCCAAACGGAGCCTAACCCCTTTGGAAAAACTCTATAAATTTTATTCAGATTCCAATGTGATGGAGAAATGATTTTTTTAGCCATTTCGAGGAGGATTTCTTAGGAGATGTCCATAGTAAAGTCGTAGCTCCTAAAATTATCTTTCCAACGATGGCTTAAATGCCCCGATCGTACCGACGCATCTCTCATTTCGCCAAAAATATCGAGCATGTGTCCATACGTTTTATTGTACGGCACATTACCCTCATTCTGAGGCTATTTTGACATCCTGGGTGGGTGTTTTGTGGACGCAATGTCTAAATCACATTGCACCTTGCCTAGAGAAAATGATTTTTGATTTTTTTTTTAGATTTGAGATTTTTTCATGGACTAACCCCTTTGGAAAAACCCTTAAATTTTCTAGATTTTAAAGTGATGGAAAAATGATTTTTTTGGCCATCTTTGGGGAGGATTTCTCATGATAGGTTTTTAGTAAAGTCGTAGCTCCTAAAGTTAGTTTTCCAACGAGTTCTCAAATTCCTCGATCGGACCAACACATCTATTGTTTCGCCAAAAATACCAAGCATGTGTCCGTACGTCCTATTGTAAGGCAGATTACCCTCATTCCGGGGCTATTTTGACATCTCGAGTGGGTGTTTTGTGGACGTAATGCTTGAATAACATCACACCTTGCCTAGAGGAAATGATTTAAGATGTTTATTTTTTTTGATATTTTGAGATTTTTTCGTGGGCTAACCCTTTGGAAAAATTCTAAAATTTTTCCAGATTCCAAGGTGATGGAAAAATGATTTTTTTGTCCATCTTCGATGAGGATTTTTTAGGAGATTCCCATGGTAAAATCGTAGCTCCTAAAGTTAGCTTTCCAATAAGGGCTCAAATGCTCTGATCAGGCCAACACATCTCTTGTTTTGCCAAAAATACCGAGCATTTGTCCGTACACCCTATTGTAAGGTACATTACCCTCATTCCGGGGCTATTTTGGCATCCCGAGTGGGTGTTTTCTATATGTATTGCCTAAATAGCATCACACCTAGACTACCTAGTGCAAAGGATTTCAGATTTTCATTTTTTTGAGATTTTTTTTGTGGACTAACCCCTTTGGAAAAACTCTAAAATTTGTTCAGTTTGCAAAGTGATGGAAATATGATTTTTTGGCCATTATGAGTGAAGATTCTAAGGAGACGTCCATGGTAAAGTCGTAGCTCCTGAAGTTAGTTTTCCAATAAGTGTTAAAATGCCCCGATCGGATTAACGCATATCTCGTTTTGCCAAAAATTTTGAGCATGTGTCCGTACGTCTTATTGTAAGGCACATTACCCTCATTCCATGGATATTTTGACATCCTAGGACGTAATGCCTGAATAGCATCACACCTTACCTAGAGCAAAGGATTTAAGATTTTTTTTTTTGAGATTTTGAGATTTTTTGTGAACCAACCCCTTTGGAAAAACTCCAAAATTTGTCCAGATTCTAAAGTCATGGAAAGATGATTTTTTTTTGCCTATCTTCAGGAAGGATTTCTTAGGAGACATTCATGGTAAAGGCGTAGCTCTTGAAGTTAGCTTTGGAACGAGTGCTCAAACGCCCCGATCAGACCAACGCATCTCTTGTTTATGGACGTAACAAGTATTGAAATGCCCGAGTATGTCTCCTATGGGATGCTCACTATTATGTGACTGCTCGTATGAAGATGCAATACACATTTTCCTCAGATGCACTAGAACATTGTAAATTTTGAATTGAATAGATACAACTACAGAACAAACAACAAAAGCATTGGACATCCAACACAAGAAATGGATGGAACTAATGACATAACTTTTTGGAAAGTTAGTAAAGGGGGAAAAAAGCAACCCTAGCGATCTCCGGGGGAAAGATCTGGAATCAAAAGAACTAGATTATATTTGAAGACCAAACCTTACCCAACATTGAAACTATGACACAAATGATAACTAAACCTATAAGAAATTGGGAAAAAGCAACAGTAAAACAAAAATTGACTACACAAGAACCAAAAACAACAACTAGCTAGATCATGCTCAAGAAGAATAGAACACAAAAAGAATGGGAGAAACCACCTCGTGGTGATGTGAAAATTAACTTTGATGCCTCTAAATCTCCTTATGGTTGTGCCTTTGCGGGTTTCATCATTAGGGACCACGATGGTTGTTTTGTGTCATTAGGTGGCGCATCGTGTGGAAAGGTTATAGAGCACTAGAAGCTTAAGCATGTGCCATGTTCCTTGGCATCCGTCAAGCGCACGAGCTAGACTTAGATTCGGTGTGCATTGAATGTGATTGTCTTACGACCATCAATTGCCTTACAGGGCTTTGGAAGCCTCTTGGGAAGTGGAAATGCTGATTGCATATTGCAGGCTTCTTTGTCAAAACTTGGTGTTTGGCTGTGTGAGACACGGTTCAGGGAAACAAACAGGACTACCGTCAGAATCGCACATCTTCTTCAGTCTACAGATGCAGACGGTCTTCTTCAAAACCCCACGTTTTGGGATCTCATCTGCATGGATGCCTTTGTATTATGAATCCATTGACTCTAACCCAAATCGCTTACCTTTAAAAAAAAAAACATTGTGCTCTAGTAACAATAATCACTTCACAGGACCATGGCCACTACTTATAATATTACCATATTAAACTCCGGTCCAGAGGGCCCAAATATATGCCAATCATCCCTGATCTTTTATATAGACTAAACGACGAATCCGAAGGTTGCAGTTGTGTCACTTTCATATAATCAATGGTGGTGTTGCTTTATAAAGAAGGTAGATCTGATCAAGAAAATGGTAAAAATGATAAAAACCCTTAGTTAAAATTTTCCGCTGTATGAAACTACACAAGTGGTGGTGATGATAAAACATGGTGGCTCCTGTCGAGGGGTCGGTTTCAGCTCCTCAGGGCCGCAACGGTGATGCCCAGCTTCCTTTTCATCTTCACAGTAGGAAAATACACAATCTCGTCCTTCTCCGCAACCCAACTGCAAGTTCACCCGCGATCAAAAAATCATCCGAATTTTCATATTTTTCGGTTAAACAAGATGGTTACTTGCGCGGATTGGTTACCTGCAAGTCGTGACCAAATGATGCAGGAAGATAGCGATCTCTAGCCTAGCCAAATCTGCACCGGGACACAGCCTCTGACCCCCGCCGAAAGGAGCGAAAATGGGGCTGAAGTTGGTAGGACTTCCTTTTTTCTGTAACATATTTGAGACAAAAACAACACATAAATCCAACAGAGTACATCTCAAAACCAGATAATGAGAAGATTATATGCTGTTTAAGATATCTCAATATGAAGACCGACCTCCCATCTCCATGGGTCAAAATCATATGGCTTCTCATAGTTTTGTTCATCCATGTGAACTGAGGCAACAGATGCCATGACACACCAGCCCTTAGGGATCAAATAGCCTGCGAAAATTTCGATTTTTTTGGGGATTAATGTTTGCAAGTTATATATATTAATGTCTGAAAATAAATTAAAATTAGTTAACAATACATACCTTTAATCTCAACATCTTTAGTGGCTTCTCTCCAAACTGCGTTAATGATATTTGCCATCCTTAGGGTTTCACTAATAACCTGATTAATTAGGAGTAACCCAACGTTCAAGGAATTTTATAAGAGAGCTTAATAAAACCATATAATTTTTATATATTTATAAATTTTTATCTTGAAAAAATCATACATTAATTTTTTTTTAAAAGATGATACTCCCTCCGTCTTAAGATATAAGTCATTTTACATTTTGACACGCTTTTTAATACATTAAAAACTCTATAAAATATCGACATTTTTTCAAAAATTTTAAAATAATTTCAAATTTATTACTTATTAAATTATTTTGAAAATTTTGAAAAAAAGCTGATATTTTATATATAATTTTTAACACATTACAAAACATGTCAAAGAGTAAAATGACTAATATTCTGAGAAGTAGGAGATAGTATATCGAATAACACATTAATTTTTATTTTATCTTTAAATTTTTTAAAGATAAAATAAAGATTAAAATAATTTTGTGCTATATCGAATGAGTGAAATAGGAGATGGTAAAAAGAGAATGAGTGAAATAGGAGATGGTAAAAAGAGTACTCACATGTTGGGTGAAAGGTAAAGACATGTAATCTGTCCAATGATAACAGGCAGTAGGTGATCCCATCTTTTGTGTCTTCAACTCCATGTTCTCCTCCTTGTTTTTTTATACATCATCACAATCACAAGAACAAACCATATAATACATTAATTTCAGCATCACCATATCTTAATCAAAAGCAATATTATAAAGGTATTTTAAAGTAAAGAAGTTAGAAAGTAACAAGTACCAAAAGAAGGGGCCAGAATCAAATGGAGGCCTATAGATAATTGTGAATATCTTATGGTACACAAACCATTATCTTTATCTGTCTAATGGTACATCACAATTATGCATATTCACTAGTGGATGGATCCCACATAACCCAACTTAATAATGCTACTAACAATTCCATAGCAAATATAAAATAATATACTTAATTTGGATTCAAATAATTGACCCCTTAACTCATTTCACATTTTTTAAGAAAATTCAAAATAGAAAGAAAAATATACTCACTCCGTTCACTTTTAATTATCCTTTTACTATTTATACACATTCTTTAAGATGATAAAAATTATATAAAATATTTATTTTTTTAAATAATATTATACTTATTACTTAATTTAATAAAAAAATATTTTATATAGTTTTTATAAGAAAACATGTGTGAATAGTAAACGACAAGTGAACGGATGAAGTAGATCGTTTGAATTTTTAACACGTTTCGAGCTAAAATAAAATATAATTTATTTTTATTTTAAGGAGCTGAAAACTATATAAAATATGAAAAATTTTAAAATAATATTATACTTAATAAAAACGTGTTAAAAAGTCAAACGACCTATATTTTGAGAAAGAGGTAGTATATTTTTTTTTAGACTGAGGGAGCATATTCATTCATTTGTTTTAACACATTTGAATGGATTATGAGGTCAACCAACAAAATAATTGTTTATTGATGAGTTAACTTTCTCAAAGATAGTACTCCACTAATTATATTTATGCATACATAGTAACCATCACATCATAAATCTACATTAATTCCAACATCTTTACAAGTCTAATGTCAAGCTACCTTATTATTCATCGATCCCTTTTTAGCCCGGGCCAACACTCACAAGTCACAACCGTACTATATATATAGCTAAGTGGTGAACTACTGTCTATATAGCATATATAGTGCAAACTGCAAAGTATACTGAAATGAGATAATGAAACTTACCAGTAGTCGAGCTAAAGCGAGAGGGTTGTCACTGAGGAATTTGACGGCGAGGGTCATGATCATCGGAACAGAGTCCTCGCCGGGGATCATCATCTCTATGATGTTGGCACAGATGAAGTCCAATGGGGGTCGTCGGCTGCTACTGTTCAAATGGTCACCTTCGCTCCCCACTTCGCGTAGTAGCATTTCAATGGCATCCTTTTTCACTTCGCCTTTATTCGCATCCATATTTGAGTGTTGCCTCTCTTCCACCATCCTTCTCGTCACTTCGAGCAGCTTCTTCTTTGCCTGAACCCATTCGTATAAATCGATATTTTACGTACTTTCTCGTATCATGCTAAAAGACGTGAGTAAATAGTCAATGTTCTAAAAGGCGCTAAGCGGCCTCTAGGCGGAGTTAGAACAAATTTGATTATTTTCTTATATTTTGACGCATAGCACATGTTAAAAACTCATATAATGTAATAATAATCTATAATATTACTCATAAACCCAAAGATGTGATGCTTAACTGACACTAAAGTAAAAAAACGCAAAAATACATGTCCGAGTAGCGAATCTAAACCTACTAAAATCCAAAACCATAGGTTCGACTCAAAATCAAATACATCCCGACTTGGGAGATAATAAACTCTAAGTCGACTAATCACCTGCCTAGACGCTAAAATTGAATAATCGTCAGGGCTAGACAGGCGTAGACGGGGTCTAGGCGGTGCCTAGGCGGATTGTCGCCTAGAGGCCCGCCTAGGCTTAAAAATTCCTAGGTTGCCCTCCCGTCTAACGTCTAGGCGCCGCCTAGGGTGGTGGCCAAGTGCGATTTTTAAAACACTGTATATAGTAAACGATATATTTTGTCGATCATTGAATAATTAAAAGTGTACCTTCAAGGACTTATACAACTGGGTACCAGGAAGCTTGATGGGGACACACACCAACCCTTTGATGAACTCCTTGTATTCTCTCTTGATCAATTCCAAGTCCTCTCCTGGCCCGACGCTCATCAACATTTTCACTAGTATTTCAAATGTTATCTGTTTCGGGTTCCATCCGACATTACACCAAAAACAATACATAAAGATAACGCGAAAAAAAAAACCTTATAACGAAATCGGAAATCAAAATTATATATAATTATTGGAAATGGAGTGAACCTGCTTTGTTTCATCTTGGACGTAAATGGGGCCACGACGATCCAACCAATCGGCGAGGGAGGCCTTGACGGAGCTCTCGATCTCCCTGGCAACGGCATCTTTGAGCTCGGTAGACTTGAAGAAGCGACCGATGGCAGCGTGGGCTCTCCGATGGAGAGGGCCGTCCATGCTCAAGATCGAAAACTCTCCGAAGAGCTCTTTAATGGATTTGGGGTATGAAGGAACGAAACAGTTGCCATGGTTCTGTAAGATCACTTTGTTCACTTCTGGGTCTGTTGATATTATCACCGGCTTTCCAAGCAAGTGGGTTCTGAACACTTCACCGTACCTTTCAATGTCATGTACACCATAGAAATATATTAGTCCTTTTGTTTCACAATTAGACATGAGCACAGAACAGACTCATCGGATTGACGGGGTTGAATAGAAATACTTATCATTTGCAAAGAACATTGTTATATAAACCTTTCATCATTCTTTTTTGTTATAAAATGATATGATATTATTTTCTTATGTTAAAATAATAGTGAGCATAAACAATTATATTGCTAGGTGGAGAGTAATATTCTTGTGTATACAATTACTGATGTATTATCCTACCAAAAAAAAATAATTAATGATGTATTACCAATTTAGGAGATACACACCCTTTATACGTATTAATGATAGAAAATTCTTATGAACCGATGTACAAAATTCAGAGTATTTGGATTTGTACATTCCAGGAATCACTTACACTATATAGGGGAGAGGGATTTGAAGTCATGATTTAATGGTCACTACGTGTCCTTCTTACCAACTAAACTAGTAAGACTTGATGACTTTTCCTTAATTAATGCACTGGTTCTACCATTCTAATGATATTTTCTAGCTAGATTCAAGATCAAGTAGCTTAATGATATTTTCTAGCTAGATTCAAGATCAAGTAGCTAGGAGAATTTTGTACCCAAATTATTTAGCTAGATTCAAGCTCGACCCAAATTATGGGTCGAGCCTCCTATTATTGTCAATTGTGTATCGAATAAACCCCAATAATCTTCTGGAAAAAAATTATCATTTATAATACAAAATATTCACCTCCATAGGTTTAATTATATAAACAAGTTTTTAAGTGCTCATCCAAATGTTTTTTAGTTTTTGCGTTTATTGGGGATTAGGGTTCGTTTGGATAATCATATATTATAATTTATAATACACAATATTGTATTATAATTCAACAATAATAACGTACATATCTCATAACATTCTGCCAAAAATGAGGATTTAGAGTATCGAGATGTATGTATATTATATCGAACAAGTTGAGAGATTGTTTTCGATGGACCCAACAACAACCAACAATACAGTAAAAAGGGAAATAAAAGGAAATAATGAAGAGAGTAGAGCTAGAGTCTACACACTGCATATCTACAGTCCCCTTTCACACTCTACCCTACCCTACACTCCATAGTTTTTTTAGCCAATGTTATTTACACCACAAAATTTACTATTTACACCACATATCTCACTTTTTATATTTTTTTTAAAATACATCCTGCTCTTCTTGAGTCACACACCTGCCCCTCAAGAGGCGCAGAGTATTTTACGGTGTGTGACTCAAGAAGAGCAGAGATGTGATTCAAGAGGCGTAGGTGTGATGCATATAGTAAAATTTATGGGTGTAAATATTATCACCTTTTTTTTCTCATTTCTACTATTTACTTGGATAAGATCTCCTAAATCCTTATATTCATGTACAACACAAAATTAATTATGGTAAATATTTATGATAAAAAATTTAAAAATTATTTTGATGTTTATACATATTTGTATAATTTTTTTCATGATAAAAAAATACCTTTGAAAAATATTAAAATTGAAAAGATGATTATTTGATGATAATAATTTTAATATTTTTCAAATTATACGGAGTATTTTTTAAAATTATTTTTTCTCATGAAAATAATTTTTTCATAATTAATTTTGTGTTGTAGCAGGTGCACGTACACAATGTTACAAGAGATCCCATCTCCTATTTACTGCGGAGTATATATGGAGAGAGAGAGAGAGATATATATAAAGAATGAGGAAAGAAAATAGTACGGAGTATGTGATATTTTTCACAGGGATACTAGTTTTTTTATTAAAAGATGGTCTTAAAATCATAAGAGTATTTATAATTAATTAAATTGATGAAAAAGTGGTCACTTTACTTGTCAATCGGATGTGATGGTGGTGGTGATGATGAACATGATCATCGCAGTGTCACGTCTTTTCAATTTATAATTAAAAATAAAATCCCATATCCCTTTTTTCAATCAGTAATCTTGGGAAAATCCTCCACAAATTAATGCAGATTATTCAAGATTAATTGAAATAATTACTTACGGAGTATAATTAAAATCATTTAAAATTAAAACGAAATTAAAAAAAAGGAAGGAGAGTACATACAGAGACTTGCGGATGTCCATGAAGGAGACCGGTCGGGAAGAGTAACCGGAGGCGATGAAGTGGAGAGTTTCTCCGATGAAAGGCCATCCCCGGCGTCCCCTCGGAACTCTCCCCTTCCTCCCTCCTTCCGCCGCAGCTGCCTCCTCCTTATTCTTGGAGGAGAGCCATATAGACACCACCACCACTAGCACCGCCGTCCACCACCACCCATACCACCACCACTCCATTTCCTCTTTAAGCACCTCTCTCTCTCTCTCTCTCTCTCTACAGGTGAGCTGCTTTGTATGTATTGTGTTTATATAATTGGGGAGCGGGAGTGGAAATTTTACTACTGTATTTAAAAAAAATGAATTAGAGGTAGTAGATGAATTTTGTAGATATTTTTTAACATAATTTTATAGATAAATGTATTAGGTATGAAATTAT
The DNA here is from genome assembly GCA_963922045.1 of Persicaria maculosa. Lineage (NCBI taxonomy): Eukaryota > Viridiplantae > Streptophyta > Magnoliopsida > Caryophyllales > Polygonaceae > Persicaria > Persicaria maculosa. Next base: position 70,959,116 of record OY998260.1, read on the forward strand.
TTTTTAAAATTAGTGGATATATATACAATAAATATTGTACATCCCTTGCAAATGTATTAAAATCCAATGGTTATGATTCTATGAATGAATGTGATTGTGCACATCCCCAGCAATGAATGTGGCCCCTCTTAATTACAGTAGCAATTAAGATCTTCCCTCCCTACTCTACTCTACTTTATGTATCGGTAAATTATTTTAATACTCCCTCTGTTCGTCAAAACTTGTCATTTTAGCTTCTTTCACAAGTTTTAAGGCAATTACAAATGTACTAATTTACCCTCAATTATTACCCTCCTTTTTTATTTTATCGAAAACTACAACTAACAAACCATCAATCATATCAATGGCATTTTTGTAAAGTGAAGGGCAAAATACCTACAATGACAAGTTTTGCCGAACGGATGAAGTATTTATTTCATCTTATAAAAAAAAGAAAATTTACATAAAATCACCAGTTAAAAATACGGGCTGGCTATATGCACCCATTGTAAGTGCTATATGCACTCATTAGGACGGATTATAGATTCACCCATTGTAAATTTTTTTAAAAAAAATATACAGACGGATCCTACATCCGTCCATTAAAAAATTACAAAGGACGGATCCTATATAAATAAAAAAAAAGAGGGTCAAAAAGCTGCACAGAGAAGCTTTTTCTTTCCAGTCGCAAACTCAAGGGCCGATCATAGATCCGCCCTTGTCTCTCTCTCTTTTTCTTTTTATTTGATCCGTCCTATGTAATTTTTTTATTTTTTTTATAACGGACGGATATAGGATACATCCGTATATTTTTATTAAAATTTACAACGGACGAATCTATAATCCTTAGTGCATATAGCACCTGTCTCGAGTGTATATAGCATAATGTTTTTACACTTCACTATTCAATAAATATAAAATTACAAAAAACCACATGTTAGATGGTTTTTTGTTAACAAGCCACCCTCAATTTTCATTAGGTTTTGGAAAATATATTGTATATGATAGTATAATATTATAAGCTTTATATTTAAATTAGAATCTCAAATAGATTTTAAATATATATTTTACTAATTTTTTCAAAAAAAATTGAAACTTGATATATATATATATATGAACAAATTCTCCTATTTTATTCATAAAAAGAGTTATAAAATTTAAAAATATTTTATAGACTACTTTTTAATCAAAACTAAAATAAGTTTATAAACCATTAACATTGTTTAAATTTAATAATATTTTTATACTAATAAGAAATGTCTCATTTTCTTTTATTTGTAATCTATACTAAACTGGAAAAAAATTATCTAGATGTTTTTTTAAAATATTTTCCAACACAAAAGTATTTTTATTAAAAAATTATCTTTGTTAAAAATTTGCTTAAATTTCCAAATAAAATTCAGTAATATTTTCGACATTTAAAACCACCGTATTCCAAATAAATATAGAATTTAAAATTTTCACACATTTTCCCCTGATATATTATTTAATTTTTTACACTACCATAAATATAATTTAAATGTATTTAAGTTTAAAATTTCAATTTTAAGTATAAAATATTAAAATATAATATATTTAATAAAATTCTAATGGAAATATGTGATGGGGGTGTTTTGTTGATGAAACACGTTTAATGGGTCATTTTTATGTAATTTTGTATTTAATGGGTGGTTAATTGTAAAAGTCTATATTTAACGGGTGATTTTTTTTTGTAAATTTCCCTTATAAAATTATAATTATATTTCCAACATCTACTTTTATACATTTCTAAAATTTTATCTTGAAAAATCATGTTTTAAAGTTTATTTATAATTATACTACATATTTTGTAAAATATTGCCTTTTTTATTTTTAAATTTTTTAATAGATTATTTTTCAAAATAAAAACTTATAAACATATAAAAAAGATATTTAGAATATGAATATAACTTTTTTAAAGTTTTATAAAATTAAATAAAGGGTTAAATAATTTAGTGTTACATAAAGAAGAGTAAGGAGTGGTGTATGATATTTGATTGCTTAAGTAAGCTCGTAATCTCGAATTTTTTTCAAAATATTCAAGAAAAAATAAAAAATTACAAAAAAAATTACAACTTGAAAATATTTACACAAATATTCAAAATTTGCAGGTTTATCGGAGAAACGCGGTTTGAGACCACGTTTCTTGGGTAGATTATCAATTTAAACCTGGCGCCGAAGGTAAATACGGAGTAGCATTTTAAAATAAAAACGCGGTTTCAAACCGCGTTTTAGCCCTAATTTCGGGTAAAACGCAGTTTAAAACCGTGTTTATTTCATAAAAAAAAAACCAAACAAAAAAACCCCAAAAAAAATGTAAAACGCGGTACTGACCCGCGTTTTACTTGCAGGCAGGAGCACCAGCGCGCAGAGATCTCCGGCGCCTCCGTCTCCGGCCTTCGTCCTCGCTCTCCGCCCTCCGTCCTCGCTCTCCGTCCCTCCGCTCTCGCTCTCCATCCCAGCTACCAATTGCAACCCCTCCTCCTCCTCCTACCTCCGACAACCATGGATGCTCCTCCCTTCGTTTGCAATTGGTGGCTCCGCCCTCGATCTCCGTCTCCAACAACACCTCCACACCCCTCTCCAACCACCACCCTCTCCGATTCCGATTCTGTTGCAATTGGTGGCTCGAACACCTGGAATCGGTTGCAATTGGTGGCTGGAATCAGTTGCGCCTCGAACACCTGGAATTGGTTGCAATTGGTGGCTGGGATGGAGAGCGACGGCGGAGGGACGGATAGCGAGGATGGAGAGAGGAGAGCAAAGTCGAGAATCTGGTAAGGAGAGGCGGAGATCGAGGACGAAGGGAGGAGCAGCCATGGTTGTCGGAGGTAGGAGGAGGAGGAGGGGTTGCAATTGGTGGCTGGGATGGAGAGCGAGGGCGGAGGGACGGAGAGCGAGGACGAAGGCCGGAGACGGAGGCGCCGGAGATCTCTGTGCGCTGGTGCTCCTGCCTGCACGTAAAACGCGGTACTGACCCGCGTTTTACGTTTTTTTTTAATTTTATTTTTGGGTTTTTTTGTTTGGTTTTTTTTATGAAATAAACGCGGTTTTAAACCGCGTTTTACCAAAAATTAGGGCTAAAACGCGGTTTGAAACCGCGTTTTTATTTTAAAATGCTATTTCTCTTCGGCGCCTGTTTTAAATTGATAATCTGCCCAAGAAACGCGGTCTCAGTCCGCGTTTCTCCGACAAACCTGCAAATTTTGAATATTTCTGTAAATATTTTGAAGTTGTGATTTTTTTTTTTGTAATTTTTTTAATATTATAAAGTTTTAAGTGAGGTAAAAATAAGATTTTAATTTAATTAGCTTTTGGAACTGGATTTTCAGCAGCTAGCTACTCATCTCAAGTTTTTCGAATCTTTGTATATTTACAAATCTAATCACTTTCTTATATCTCATCAGCAAGGGTTACCAAACACCTCACTAGCTTATGAAAAGTTGAATTTAACATATATTTAATACAAATAATCCATCGACTTCAGCAATGCTATAACTTCACTACTTCAGCTACTCCATCGGCTATTTGTTACCAAATTGACTCATATTCTCCTATACATGAAATATATGATTTGTCACTATGTAATTACAAAAGAAAATCCAAGCAAAAGTGGTTGTAGAAATGTGATGACTCTACCTCATTGTTCATTATTTACGTATCTTTGCTTTGAACTTCAACATTTTCTCAACACTCTTTGGAGGCATTAAGTTATTCAAATACCACTTTGTAGTTTACATACATATATGGATTATAATTTTTGTGAATCTGCATAGTTGGATAATCTAATTCATATTTTTTTGTCAGAATTTTGCAGCAGGAATTTTAACAAACAGTTGGTGTGCAATCTTTTTTACCAAATCAAACACACTACCATGTTTAGTTTAATACCATATTATAAACAGTCTAATTGAACAAACGACTATCAATTATCCAAAACCCATATATATATATAAAGCAAAAAGTATCAAGAATCAAAGCCTAGACACGTTTGATTAAGCTCAAATTAGAAGTTAATGCAAGCTATTTAATTATTAACAAAAGATGAATCAAGGAACCAAACAATAGTTGCAAATCCCTGAAAAAGATTATATTTGTAGATTTATCAACCTAATTCAAAGAAAGGAAAAAGGGGGCAAACATCATGTGCATATATTATTTTTGCTTTCTTCAATTGGAGATTTCTTTTTTCCAATTTGGGTACAAAAATGGGAAGATGATGAAGAATCAAGCTAAAAGAGAACAAAGAAATTGCAAGAACCCTATGAAAAGCCCTGTTGTTGATTAGAAATGCTTACCGTTAATCCGATTTGAGGAATGTTGAAATTAGTCTATGATTGAATTGAAGAACATTGTAAGAGAACAAAGTACCGTTCATCTTCGACTGCAATTATCTGCATTCATATGTGACCCCATACATACAATTTTTTTTTAATAGAACTAAACGGGCTGATAGGGAAAGTAGTGTTTGATATTGGGCTGGTGTATGGGCAATTATATGGGCGGAATAAGGACAAAGTGGTCTATTTACTATTCATTCACCCAACTTGATAAATTGAGATGCCGAAACTCGAAAGTATTGGCTGACGGACTAACTGTTATGAAACCATAAAAGAAAACATGCAACCAATAAACAACTCAAACATAACGATTCACAGTAAGTCAGATCGATAGAGTAGAAGAGACCTAAACCATGGGGTCATATATTTAATTTTTTAAACAATTAAAAATAACCAAAAATTATTAAAAATCAAATAAATTATAAGTTCTGCCACAATATAAGAGATCCAAATCGTGGGCTCATATATTTAATTTTTTTTCACCCTTTTATTTTTGTGTGGCAATCGATAAGAGCTCAAACGATCACCATTGCACATGCTATATGCTATTAGCCAAGAACATTGCCCAACATTTCCAATAACTTCTCCATGTTAGAGTTTTTAGTTTTTTTTAGAGAAATTTAAGTATTTTTTTATCTAATAGAATATCTATCTTTCTCTAAAATAAAAAATAAGTAGAAAAAAATAAAAATTTGACTACTTAGAAATTCTAATTCCTAGACACAATAGGATACTCCATGTTTAACCAAACTAGCACTAAATACTATTGTTTTTTGTCATATTTTCAGGGAAGTTAATATTGTGGCCGATAAGATTGTCAGGCTTGTTAGGCTAGCTTACCGTATCCCTGCCGATAGATGTCAAGAACGCTCTAAGTTGAGCAAACAACGTGTGGCTTGATGCTCAATCTAATTGATTTGCTATTAAAAAAATAGCACTAAATACCACTATATATATAAATCGAAGGCCTGCCTCAAGAAAGATTAGATTTTTTTTTTTGAATCGGCCTTTTCCATTAAAGTTTGAATGAAATCACAGCAACTGGTAGGGTGGGCCGATCTTCCGGCAGACTTGCTAGCAATCATCTCCGACTACCTATTTCAGAGGCTAACGATATTAGGCGATTTCGATCGATCTGCCGATCATGGCGATCCTCGGCACCGAGCCCGCCCCTGAACAAACTCTCCACCGACTTCCCTCGCCGTCTCTCCGATTCGACGGTCGTGTTCGCCAGTGCCGTGTTCCTGGTCCGTCCCCGGAACCCTAATTCGAAGAAACTAGCGTCCGCTTGGATAGTATCCGTACAAGAACCCGAAGCCGGAAAGCTCCTCCTCCGCCACGCTCTCAATCACCAGCCCATAACCGACTTCTTCGGCTCCCTGGAATCCCTCGACTTGTCGGGGTGCAGCCTCACTCGAATCGCTATATCGTACGGCCGCTCCGGCGGCCATGATAATTTGGGTTTAGGGCGAGCCAAGGTCGACTTTGTGAATGTTAATGGATGCATCTATGGGGTCGATACCAACAAAGCTGATGTTTACGTGACTGATCGTGATCACATTGGTGGTTCGAAGCCACCTAAATTGATCCGTGGTAAAGTGATCGATTATGTTTCGGGCAATAGGTATACGTTTCGTGGTATCCGACGGAGATTTATATCTAGTTGTCCTTAAACGTTGTTGTTGTTGTTGTTGATGTGGGGTATACAAGTTGGTAGTGAAGGATGACACATCTTACAGTTTGGAGAAGGTGAAGGATTTGGGGAATAGAGTGTTTTTCATCACCAAGGATTCGTGTTTTGCAGTCTCAGCTCGAGATCTTCCTCTGCCTTTGGTAGGAAATTGTGTGGTTTTCGACAAAGGAACCTTTGCGGACTACTCAGTATATGTTTTCTGAAATTTACGTTTGGCGCCTTGGAGCTAAGGCCAAGGCGGCCAAGGCTATGGATAAGGCTTTGTCGTCGGTCTATTCTGCGTTGTTCACTCCGCCTCGGTTAAGGTACTACTCAGGTTGCTTGCCTTAGAATCTGCTAGCTAGTAGCTAGTGTGAAGTGCGGAAAATGCAGATAAAAGGCTAACAAATACTCTAGCAAGGGGAGAAGAATAGAGTATGACAACTTTTCGCAATAACAGAAACTGTAAGACCTTACCGCCAGAGGTAAGACCTTATCTGAAACGCAGAAACAAGTTAAGATAAGAAATAACGAATAATAAGCAAGGCAAACGTAAACAATAAAGATAAAGCGCAGAAAGTAAAGGGCACGCGAATCGTTAACGAGGTTCAGCACAACCGGCCTACGTCCCCGCCTAGGGTTATCCAACCCGTAGGATTCAACACAACTTTATTTCACTTCTTCTTATGAGCCCTAGATACAACCTCTAGAAGACCTTCCCTCTTCTAGACTAACTTCCTATCTAGCAACCCAAGCACACCAGTGAAACAAAGTTCTATGGATACCGGAGTACCCTATACGTTTGGGTAAAGAACCCTTAGTATAACCCTAAATAAATTGTACAATAAAGCTCAATGTAAACCTCACACTCTCAAAGAAATAAAAACGTTTAAACCAAGAGTGATGTGAAATCGGTTGGTGCAGGAGATGAGATTGCAGAAGACGTTATGCGCTATGGTGAAGACTTGTATCGTCTGCAATCTTCTTCTTCTCCTTATAAAGGTCGTCCGTCCGAGTAGAAAGAATTTGAACGTTTAAATGTTTGTTGAACGGCGTTGCAAAAGATCCGCTGAGATACGCTTGAAGTTCCTTCCAAAAACTTCGTCTGAGATATGTCTGGGATATGTTGAATTGGAACGTTGAAAGAGGCTGAATAATTGTTCAACCAAATCCCTACAAAATCTCAACAATCAAAATCTATATATTTGGTTAGATAAATAAAACTTAAAATACTTAAACCAAATATATATAAATTCTGAAGCCTGAGTTAGTTTAGAACTGGCCCATAAAACAAATCTAGGCCCAATAACATATTGGTCCAGATAAAGTCGGAATTATAAGGCTACTCGTGTAAAACTTGAGCCACTGTCGGTAAGGTCTTACCAGTGTCGATAAGGCCTTACCAAAACCTGGAAACCATGGTTTTGGCTTCCAGTAAGGCCTTGAACCTGATGGTTTGTTTTGAAACGTTGAAGGCAGCTTGATACGGCGTTAGCCGTAGGGTGGCCCGATCTTCGACAATTAAGACTCAAAGACAAAAACGGAAGCAAAGACTCAAGAACAAGAACAAAGACTCGAAATTTCAGCGACTCTAAACTCAACAAAACGATGAAATAAAGACCGATAGAAGGGTGATTCGAACTAAGGTAGAACGAGATAAAGACCCCAGGCCTCCTAAGAGGGTAGGAACTAAATATCAACGACTACAAAGCCCGCCTCTACAACCTTACACAACCAAGCGGACAACTTGGAGGCACAAGGAGGGGACTTGTGATTACCTGGATCACCAAGCTCTCGCGAGGTTGACGAACTCAAAGCAAACCAAGCAAGATCTATAAACAATTTGCAATCGATGAGCAACGCTTCGAATCGATTGACTTCCTCACACTTGTGTTTCACACAAAGGCTGAAATTTTCATTAAGTTGAACGTCCCTTCTCAACAAAGGAGATCAGCCGCTTCTTATAACCCTAAAGGCTGATTTTAATGAAAATAATAATTAAAAGAGAAATTAAAATAAAATCCTAAATTACCTAAAATAACTTAAGTAAAGAAGGTTTCTAAAAATAGTAACAAAAGAAAGTTCCAACACTTAGTTTATTCCCGTCTAAACAGTGACAACTTGCAAAGATGGTGATTTTCGGCCAAGCTCTAGGTCGAATCTGGAAAAACCTTCAACAGAAAAGTTGTAGATCTCTTCGTCCTCGTTGCGACAAGGTATGGAACGACCCAATCCGATAAATACGGACTTCGAACGACCCATTTTACTGAGGCGTCGAAAAGCTGTCAAACTGCTGAACGAATCTAAAAATGAACGACCCATCAAACTTGCACCTTTTGGAGCTTCTCCCATGGTGGAGCCTTTTTCTTCCTCTTGAGTATGACAACATTCTCACGAGCTCGAATCATAGGTTCATCCCCAATTATAGGTGTGTCCGAAGGTGTCTTGGATGGTCCCGCATCAATCCCCCTTTCTTGAAAAGGATTCGTCCTCGAATCCAAGGTCGCATATGATTCTGCAATTGCATCCACACGAGCTTCTGGATCGAAAACCTCATGCCCATGGACACCCCTCACAAGGCCGATTGTAGTAGGGGTTGACCACGTCTGGATGGATTTGATCTTGTCTTCGTCAAGTTGTATACCACTAGAGCTCACTACAAAACCAAGAAAAGAAGATTGATTAGTGCATAACTCATATTTCATATCATCGTCATAAGGTTCTAGCTTAATATGCACTCTAGCTTGTTCATTTATCTTTAAGTTTTCGTCAAAGGCTAGCAAGTTTTCTTCCTTTTTCAAGGTTGGATTTTCAATCTTTTCAAGGCTAGCAATATTACAACTATTTTCAACATCAATGATCATATTACAAAATTCGCCTTTTTCTAAGCATTTAGTATGACACGAATCTTCTCTTTGTTTATCATCACAAGGCATAGGTTGAACACTTAAAACTTTAATAACAATCAAAGAATCATCATGCTCATATTCAATGCAATCATCTTTAGAGGCAAGTAAACTAAGATCATGATCATTATTAACATGCTCATCATTTTTACCACTAGAATTTTTAGATTCATTTTCGCCTAGGTGATTAATCATGAAAGTGTTCTTATTTGGGCAATCCTTCATAACATGTCCTCTACCTTGGCATATAAAGCATGGAATGTACATAGAACTAAGAGTAGAGGGGTTAGGATTACTCCCTTTAGGGCCAGTAGATACCCCAGACGAATCTCGTCCATAAGCAGGCGCCTTGCCCTTGTCGGAGGGCTGTTGGGATGTTCGGCCTTCCTCTTTCCCTTGGCCTTGGTTTGGCCGAGAGTTGTAGCCTCCTTGAGGCCGCCCTTGGGGCTGCTGTGGCCGGCTTTGGCGCCATGGTTGTGGCTGCCCACTTGTCATCCTTCCGCCTTGGTTCATGTGAGTACCTTGACCACCAAGGTTATTAGAACTCGTCGGTCGAGCCTCGAAGGCTGTCAGCCTATCCATCATTGCCGCCAAGGTGGTGTTAAGAGTGTTCATTGTGTTGTTGAACACCGCGGTGGATAGAGGTGCTTCGGAATTGTTGTCATCGTTGCCATTGTTGACATTGTTCCCGTTGTTACCCTGAATGTTAGACATGACAAATAAAGACAAACACGGAACGATGTCAAGATTAGCAAAGATAAACAAACTCACAATGTGTTTCTCTCACACACTTCTCTCTAATTGGTTATGACAAGCTTGTTGGGGCAATCCGCTTTGGGCAAATCAACACTCAAGCAAGGACTTAACAATCAAAAGAGAGTAATCAAGGGAAAGGACAAAGAAACACGCAACAAGGGACTCAACAATAGCAAGAACCACTCGACAAAAGCTGGAAAAGAAGGTCGAAATCGACCGAAAGCCTCGAAATCGACCCGAAACAGACTCGACAGACGCTGTACCGAGGCTGGGGGGGTCGGTACGGGGTCGGTATGGGCACTACAGGACTCGACACACTCGACAGAACCTGTACCGAGGCTGGGGGTCGGTATGGGGTCGGTACGGGGTCGGTATGGGCACTGCAGTACTCGACACACTCGACAGGAGCTGTACCGAGGCTGGGGGGTCGGTACGGGGTCGGTATGGCCACTGCAGTACTCGACAGACCAAAATATGAAAAGAAAATGAAGGAAAAGAAAGAAAAACTAGGATTTTTACCTCTTTTTGATTCAAACCCTTAGCAAGGACGTTGTAGTTGCAAGGTAGGGCTTAAAAAAAAATTTGTGTTTTGGGAGGAATGTGTTTGAGAATTTTGAACTAGGGCTATGAAATTTTACCAAAATTGGTCCTTGAAGCTTCTTGCACTAGACTCGACAATCCTCTTTTTTTTTTTTTTTTTTTGAAGCTTACTTTTGCCCCTAGTGAATTTTATCCTCCTAAGTCAAAGCTTTGAATGTATTCTTCTTATTTTTTTGAATTTTTCGGACTCTTTCTCTTCTTTTTTTTGACTAATGCAAGAAACTATCTATGAAATAAAAGGACTCTTGAAAATTTAAACTATGGTGAAAGAAAAATAAAATTTATGTAGCCCTAATGAAATATATATAGGTGATGGCTTGGCTAATATGGTAAGTATATCTATCTAAGGCCTTTTTATAATCTATGATAGATGAAAGTGATTTAATCTATCAAAAATCAGCTTTTAATAAGGCAATAAAATAGATAAACAAAGATGTAACAAGATAGCCAGAGATAGGAAGCAAACTAGGGTTAGGGTTTGTTCCAAGGGTGCCGATTAGGGTTTGCTTGAGCCAAGGATGTCGGCTGCAATCAATGGTGACACCGGCTCCAAGGAATGATGTAGGTCACGGCTAGGCTGTGTTTAGGCTAGTAGCAACCACAACAATCACAAACAAAGGTTAATGCAATCAAATTAAAAAATTAAAGAAGTAAAATCAAGAACAAAGAGACTCTTTTTTTTTGTGTAGTGTTTCGGCCTGTTTTTTTTTTTTGGTTTAGGGAAACAAAAGACACAACTTTTGATGTCGGAAACCTAAGATCTGATGCCAATTTAATACGGCGTTAGCCGTAGGGTGGCCCAATCTTCGACAATCAAGATTCAAAGACAAGAATGGAAGCAAAGACTCAAGAACAAGAACAAAGACTCGAAATTTCAGCGACTCTAAACTCAACAAAACGATGAAATAAAGACCGATAGAAGGGTGATTCGAACTAAGGTAGAACGAGATAAAGACCCCAGGCCTCCTAAGAGGGTAGAAACCAAATATCAACGACTACAAAGCCCGCCTCTACAATAACCTTACACAACCAAGCGGACAACTTGGAGGCACAAGGAGGGGACTTGTGATTACCTGGATCACCAAGCTCTCGCGAGGTTGACGAACTCAAAGCAAACCAAGCAAGATCTATAACCAATTTGCAATCAATGAGCAACGCTTCGAATCGATTGACTTCCTCACACTTGTGTTTCACACAAAGGCTGAAATTTTCATAAAGTTGAACGTCCCTTCTCAACAAAGGAGATCAGCCGCTTCTTATAACCCTAAAGGCTGATTTTAATGAAAATAATAATTAAAAGAGAAATTAAAATAAACAGTGAGAGCTTGCAAAGATGGTGATTTTCGGCCAAGCTCTAGGTCGAATCTGGAAAAACCTTCAACAGAAAAGTTGTAGATCTCTTCGTCCTCGTTCCGACAAGGTATGGCACGACCCAATCCGATAAATACGGACTCCGAACGACCCATTTTACTGAGGCGTCGAAAAGCTGTCAAACTGCTGAACGAATCTAAAAATGAACGACCCATCAAACTTGCACCTTTTGGAGCTTCTCCCATGGTGGAGCCTTCTTCTTCCTCTTTAGGATGACAACATTCTCACGAGCTCGAATCATAGGTTCATCCCCAAGTATAGGTGTGTCCGAAGGTGTCTTGGATGGTCCCGCATCACAGCTAGAGATTAATGTCATGTATAGAGATATATGGGTATATCTTCTTTACCTTCTTGTCTAATTTCTCTCTCCCGTTCTATCTCTCTATTTCTAATCTGATCTTCTCCTTCCTGTATCTTCTTCATCTCCTACCTCAATCTCTCTCCCTTTCTCTTCAATCTCACAAAGATCCCATTAGGATCATAACAAGTGGTATCAGAGCGAGGTTCTTTTGACCTATATTCCGAATCAACAATCCGAAATTCCAAACCTTCCGCAAATGCAATCAATGGCAACGAGTGATGATTGGAAGTTGCGATGGCAAGAGTCCGACCGTCGTTTTTACCAGACTATCAATGAAATCAGGCTTCAATGGGGGATGCCACTGATCAGTCATCCGTCCTTACAAGCGGAGAATGAAGAACATGATCGAACGATCCTCATCAAGGTTCATCTGGAGCTCTATCCAATTTCTTGGGAAATTTTGGATAAAATTTTCTCTAAGTTTGGGATGATAGAGTATTTAGAGGTGTTCTGTCGAGGCGGGGAGTACCATTCCATGATTCGTTTTCAGAAGAAAGAGTCGGCAACGGAAGCATTTGAGTCTTTGAATCATAGAGACATTTATGACAATTGGTGCCGATTGGAGTTGTTCTTGCTGAGTTTGATATAACCACCTTCATTATCGACTCAAGAGGTCACAGAGGAGCAACACCAAATCATGAATCAAGAACGGGCGTGGCGACAAGAATCGAATCCACATTTTTACAAGAATCCCAATGAAATCATCAATTACGATGGACGAAACGCAGAGGAAATCCAGGGCGACATACCTATGACAGTCGGAGTTCCAATGGTTCAAGATTCACGAGGAATCATTGATCGAGAATTCAAGGAGCTATCCGAGATTGTTCTTGGGGATGCAACACCGGAATTGGTCAGCAAGGATGCAGTAGCCGGAGAATCTGCATACTTGATTGAAGACAGAGACCAAGAAATTGATGACCTTTTGAAAGATCATCTAGTCCACACTATACCCATGGTGACAAAGGAATTGAAGAAGCCAGAGACTGACATCGACATAAAGGGGACTCTGACCCAAAACAATTGTCTCAAGGTAAATCTTGATTCCTCTGAGTTTATCATTAGTGACAGTGCAATCAAAGAATTGGGTGAATTGGTGAATCTATTGATTGAACTATTGGAAATGAGGATGGAAAATTTTAGAATGATTTCATTTGAATGTCTGGGAGACCTTAGTGCACGCAAGGTGTTCGAGAAAATGCCTAGAAGAAAGGGTAGCATGTTGGCTGCCCAAGTTGATGAGAAATTTCTTGTGAGTTATGGTATGGAGCTGACTGCAATTTCATGGCCTTATGACAGAGGTAAAACCAAGGTTGTAAAGGGTGGAAACAATGAAATTGATAAAAAGTATGTTTGCTTGGGTATTGAATTGGGATGTCGGGAAGTGTCTTTGGGCGTTCTAATGTTTGATCCCGGAGGAATGTATTTCAAGCTCATAGATAATGGTTTGAAGCCATTACCTTTTGATAGAGGTGGAGTTGCTCTCACTGGAAGATGCTTCAGTTTCGTTTTTGATCTCGGTGGAATCCATGTTGATATGGGCTATTATAAGTGCGCAATTGGAATGTTAATTTGGGGGATTGATTACAAGCACAATCCTTATTCTTACTGTCATAGCTCAAAGAGCATGGGGGTTCTCAGGAGCTAAAAGTAGAGGCTTGAAAATTGAAATGGATTTTTGTTACTGTATTCTTGTATGTCATAGCATGGGTCATCTCATGAGCATCAGTGGGGTATTCTATATTTTTGGTTGGGTTGCACACATTGGGGAAGCTAGCTGGTGGAGACGGGGCTGCTTACAGACAGGTACATGGGACTGTACATGGCAACAATCAAGAGCTGTCAATATTTGGGGGGGGGGGGGGGGCTTTGAAAGCCAAGACATCAGCAGCAATTTGGATGTCAAGTGTGAATTGAAATCCCACCATGCTAAGCATTGAGTTTTTTTTCTTATGTGGTGATGTGGGCAATAAGCTGCAAGCTTGTATTTTTTATATGAGTTGGTGTGATGTAGGGGTTAGGTGGAAAACAAGTCATGGAGAGCTAGGTGCCTATGTGCAAGGACATGGTGTTCCCATGTATTTTACTCCATCTCTAGAGCTGAGAGAGCATCACCAAACATCCAAGGGACAAGGTTGAGTCATCCTCCTTGTTGAAGATTATGGCTTGCCAACTTGAAGCTTGTGCAGAAACTACAGATTGTGCATTCAACCAAAATCTCACATTGTAATACATGCTAGTGTTCTTTTAGTATGAGCTTTAGTTTTTTACTAGTGATTTTTTTTACATTGTAATAAGCTTTGAGGACAAAGCTTTCATAAGGGGAATGCAATGTTATGATCCCATATATTAGGGTATTTATACTAATCTATACCCATATATCTCTATACATGACATTTGGTTCAACCAAATCTCTTGAAGATCTCAACAAACCAACATTCTTTTGAATTTGAAGATTGCTCCACAAAATCCTCAAAGAAGCTTCTAGAAAGTCAATCCCAAATCTCCAATAACCAAATCAAATCCTGCACAAAATCTCCAACAACTAATTTAAATATAAATCCCAATAAATATATTCGCATATATAAACGGATTGATATTATTTGTCTTCCATCATATAAAAATATATCACATATATATGCATATCATGAAGGTGGAATCAATAACTTTATCAATATGAAGTTTATCAATATATTACATGGACATATTAATTAAATAACTTTATCAATAACTTCAACAATATAAAAATATTTTTAGAAGATAAAAAGTTTTGACAAAATTGAAATAATACTTAGTATGGTCATAATAATTAAATAAATTTATCAATAACTTTATCAATATGAAGAAGATAAAATGTTTTGGGTAAATTGAAAAAATAATACTTAGCCGTGTAAAAGTTATCAGCTTATGGAATTCAATAAGAAATAAAATTTTCCTATATATCTTGAAGGTATTGATATATTTATAAGATATATTTTTGGATTTTATACATATATAATTATGGATAGATTTTTAGATTTTGACCTATATATAGTTTAGATTGTTAATGTTATTTCACAAACGTAACGTTGACGTCTTTTCCCTTCTTTTTAGTGTTGTTATTGCATGTTATTTACGACTTTGTTTAGGATTTCCTTTGTAAGCTTTTTGAAATAATGTGCTGATTGGTTACAAGGTATGTTATTTTGTTGTTTCCACTAATATTTACTAGCTTTTCACATATTGTTTCATACATTGTTAATAAAGTAGAAATTCATTCAGATTTGAGAAATTATAGTTTTTCATGTCGTTTCCACTAATATGCACTAACTAGCAAGGATTAAGGAGTAAGACCGGAGTAAGGAGAAATTAGTTTTTATATTAATTAAGTATAAATTCATTCAGATTTGAGAAATCAGAAGTATGGAATAAATTAATTAATTGAATAAACGAGTTTTATTATTAAATTTATTTAAATTAAAAAAACCGCACACAGTGCGGGTACTGAACTAGTATTAATTAAAACCAAAGCACTTACGCCACGTGCCGCTCCCTCGTGCAAAGTTATTTTTGGCAACATTTATATTGAATATATTTAGAAATAACTTATTTTAAACAATGGGATTAATTCAATTTTTTTTTAATAAAGTTAATATTAACTATAAAATATTATTTCATTCTATCTTGAAAACTATTTTTGTTTTTTTTTTATCATAACCTTAATTTTTGTAATTTCACCTAATTAACCAACCTAATCTGCACAAAATTTCACATGATAAAATTTTTAAATATTTTTTTGACCAATGAGATTTATTTATTCTAAATATTAAATGATAAATATTTTTTATTAATTAGATGTCATAATCACCTTAATTTTACAATTTCCTCTCCCAATCAACTGAACCTAGAAAATAAATCCAACTATTAAAATTTGGACATGTTTCTTTAATTAATCTATCTATATCTAACTAATAAACTACAAGCATTTTTTATTAGGTGTTATAACTTATAAGCACCTTTATTTTAGAATTTTAACTCAACCAACCTATTCTACTTAAATCTTAAACTAATGTAATTTTTATACATTTTTCACAAATATTAATTTTTTTACTTACTTTATCAAATCAATTTTTTTCTATTTTATGTTAACATATGGTAATAGTTTATTTCATTTTATAGCGGTAATTTAATTTTTATACTTCCAAAATTTTATTTTTATTTTTTATAAAGAAAAATAAGCGTCATGGCGCGGGCACTGTACTAGTAAGTAGTAACTACTTAGTTACCAATTACCATTACATACTATTGACAATGATCGATCTAATCTTTAGCCGTAGATCGGAGTTCGAAACGACACAGCGGGCAGAAGTATTGTCTCTCAAGCCATTTGACGATGCAATCCCCGTGAAAAACATGTTTACATGGCATCTTCGTCGCCTCGAACCCTAACGAAAACCCCTCCAAGCAAACCGCGCAGCTCGTCTCCGTCTCTGCGCCCCTAATTATCGTAACCTTCTCCAACGCCTCCACGGCTCCTTGGTCAGCCGGCCTCAGGCAATACTCTTGCAGGGATAGCTCCGCTATCTCCCTCTCCAACTCCTCCTCGTCGACACTGACGGCCTCCTCGATCTGTACAAATATTCCTTTAAAGGGTTGTAGAGCGGTCATGTAGTCGAGAATCATTGTGATGATACTGTCTGGTGCCCAACGGAAGGCCTTGACCGTCGAGCCACTCAGTCAGGCCTTCCGGGAGCCGGCAAGGGTGCTGCTCGGAATCTTGTAGTACTCCATCGACAGCCAAACTAGGATGAGGAATGAGCGATCGGTGGCTAATTCGTTCCGGCCTTCATCCTCGTAATGTTGGAGATCGTGAGACATTTTTTTTTTCTTCAAGAGGAAATTAGAATTAGAAGGGATCAAGAGATTTGTTAAGTTTGAAGTTCGAACCTATTAGGGTTTTATATATCTTTGTGTAGTTCTGATAGATTCCAATTAGATAGATTTATCCGTCACCAAAAAAAAAAAGATTTATAGTATTTCCTCAAATTCCAATTAGATAGATTTATATATCTTTGTGATAGATTTATATAGTATAATTTACTGAAATTTAACAAAAAGATATATATCTTTACAAGATATTATCCTATAGAGTGAGTCTCTTTTGTTGAATTACTCCATCCGTCCTAACCATTGCACGATAATTAAGAAAACTTATTTATACTTAAATCTCATTATTATTATAGAGATTAGACCTTTTTAATTTTACTTACTATTGTATTTTTTTAGGATACTAATTACCCTATAAACCTAAAAACCTATGCATTTTTTTTTACAAAAGTTCAAAGTCTAAAATTTCATGTATTTTAGGACGGAGTGAGTATTATTTAGTAATTAATTACGAATTTCTATTATTATGTTCGGTGTTTCTAATATGTGTTGAAATTTTCTATATTTTTTAACCTTAAATATATATATATAAACTAAATGAAATACCCCAAATTATTTTTGGGCTATTTCTTTTATTTAATTAAATGAATCTATATTATACTAAATCTATATACATCTACTAAAATCGATGCATAACATCCTATGTGGCGCGTTGTGGTTGATTCTAGGATAAAAATTCCTATGTGGCGTGTTATGGTTGATTCTAGGATAAAAAATAATAAAATAATATGTTGTCATAATTTATAGAAAGTTATATAAGCCACAATCTATATATATCTATATATTTTAGTTGATTGACAAAAATATAAATAAAAAATATTTCATAGTTATACTTACCAAAAATATTAATAGATAAATATGTAGTATTTGATAAATGCTATTTTATCTATTAAATATTAAAATATTAAATTATATGAGATTCAATTAATGTTAGATTAGAAAAAAAATATTTTACCTTATAAATGTGAAATCTATATCTATATAAAATACTTAAGCAGAGGCCACAAACGGGCTCTGGTGCGATTTCGCATCCGTGGAGTTTTTTGGATTAAAACGGGATTATTTTTGCTTACGTGTCATATTCTGGATTAAAATGGTATTATTTTTTTAGCCACATCAATTAATAAGTCAATATAATTAGTAAAAAGCTTATCTATTTAGATCAAATTATCTATCCTGTAACGGCCCAAATATAGTTATTTGGGTTACGTTTCGAAGGATTGGATACCTTCGTTCGGATCTTGCAATTCGAGTACGGGTTGAGTTTCAAAACATAAAGAAAGGAAATTGACAATACAACTTGCATCGGCGAAGCCGGGTCAAAACCAATATAAACGACTATAAAACCTTTAAAGTGTCGAGTATGGTGGTAAGTCGGTCTCTCGGTTAGTTGAACGCCCCAGATGAAACCCTCGTCATGGAAGCACGGAACAAGCAAAGATCAATTACCTGAAACTATACCACGAGTCAAGGTCGAGCCACTCATGCGGGCCCTGAAGACCTCGCTGAGGACATATAATATGCCTATACCTAGATAAAGGATGCTCTAATGCAGTGCAGAAATATTAAACACACAAGCATGCTAACAGTTTATATATATGCAGAAAGCGATTAAATGGGATCCCGCACAGAATGCCAAGTGGCATGTCCCTCTCCTACTCCCGCACCCATGCTCGTTAGTGCGGGAACCGGTCGCGTTCAATATCATAACATCATCAATCGTATCAATAGTCATGCTCGTCAATTTAATAGTCTGACTCGATGAGGACAAAGCCCGATGGGACTGGACCGTCCTATGACCCTAGCAAATGACTCTAGGACTCACAATTTAACGGTCGTTCTACCATACGCAAAGAGAATACGGATGCTCGATTAATTTGTGCAACCTAAGCATGATACTACATGAATATGCAGGATGCAACACCTACACACTATATGACACATCAGACATGAGGTTCTAACTTGAGTAAGCCCCGGAGGACTTACCTGGAGGTGTAGAGCAGCAAAATAAGGCAGCAGACGTAAGCAATCCGACAGATCAGAGATCACCTAGTTATTTCATAAACAACATGATAAGTCTAAGTCTAATTTACACAAAGCACACAAGTTGCACATGAAACATATAAGATACACATAATAATATAACTCAACCATTTCATCATTATCGACATTATCATCTCATCTTCATTCTTATTCCCATGAATTATCCCAGAATTCCAATAACTTAAATCATGCTCCAAATCTCATTGTACTCATGTAGTAACAATATCACCTTACAAGTAATTCACATAAGCGGATTATAGTCGAGTCCAATTCAGAGTCCAAAAGTGTAGTTAAGTCATTCGGTCAGTTATTTCCATTAAAATATTATTTTTACCAACAAGTCTTCATCAACATTTAAACTCCTTTTTTTAAATTCACTTCAACGAGTCAAATTATTAGAATGATTCTGGCATATATAAATTTTTATAAATAACCCAACAACTCAAATTACCCATTTTAAATATCAAAACTTAGAAATTAGATTATTCACATAAATTATTCTCAACAAATCAGTTTAAAATACTAAATAAATAAATCAGAGAAAAGATAGTTAGCTAACTTAACCATATAAGGAATCACAATCCATAAAGTATTTAAATAATCTTCACACATTAAAACAATATAATCATATAACTAAATAATACTTAAAGTCAGTTTTTTAATAACTTAAAATAATAATTTAAATACTTAGAATGTTTTATAATAATATTTATAGTAATATTTCCCTTTGACTATTTCTAAAAACACATAAAACCACCATATAATAACATAATATCCCAAATAATTCTACTTTTCAAACAACTTAAAATATATAAATTATTTACAGAGAATATCAATTATCTCAAAACTCATAATAATAATAATAATAATAATAATAATAATAATAATAATTATATACTATCATAACATAATATATAACACAAGTAACACTCTTAAAATAATCCAAAAGGCCAGCCCAATCCTCATTCGGATCCAAAATTCTACCCGAGCCCAACCCAGAAGCCCACCCATTTCAGTTTTTAAAGGACTGAACCGGTTCACACAAAAAAAGGAGGGCCGAACCGGTCCCAAAAAAAAAGAAATAAGAGAACCGGGCCTCTTTCTTCCTCACTACCCCGCTCTCTGCAAAACCAGAGGGAAAAGGAAGGAGGGCGTCGGAGGGGGCTCGCCGGAAACGCACACCCATACCCCGAGCTCTCTCACCCAAGAACAAGAAGGGACCAAGAAGAACGAGCCAAAGGGGAAGGAAGGGGCTCACCGAGAGGGGATCGATGTTCGTCGGAGATTCGTCGGAGGGGTTGTTCGGGCTCGCCGGAGACTTGGGAAGCTCCGTCAGACCGGAGTTTGAAGCGGAAAAACAGGGGATGGATGAGGCATTGGCGTCGGCGGCGGGGCTCCTGTGCGGCGTCGATCTCATCTTTTGCTTCGTCGGCCTCGGAGGAAGAGTCGGAGTGCTGGACTTCGGGCTCGAAGGAGTGGAGGGTGTGGCGTCGGAAAAACAGGGGAGGCGGAGTGCTGCTTGGTGGCCGATGGAAGTAGGGAGATGGAGGTGGTGTTGTGTGGTGATGGAGTGAAGCCGGCGGCAAGCTTGAACAAGGGAGGTGGTATTGCCATGGTATCCTGGAGAAGATGAAATGGAATGGGTTTTGGTTTTCTTGTCACTTCCTACAGATGAAGTAGGTAGGAGATGGTGGTGTGTGATGGATTTGTAGCAGCTACAGATCTATAGTAGGGAGAGGGATGGTTCACTGTACAAGGTAAGGTCGGTGGGAATGGGTGAGTTATTGAGTGTGTGAGTGAAAAAGTGAAGATAAATAATACCCGTAAATAAATTCCGAAACCCGCTTTTTGACTTTATTCCGACGTAATTGAATAAATAAAAAACATAACATTCAAATCCAAATTAAACAACGAAATCCGAAAATATTTCAAAACCCGGAATAACAAAGTGGGATACATTCATCTTCAAATCGAATAACAAGTTCATGCCGGAATTTGTTCGAAAGAATTTAAAGTGGATCACTTGCTCGAGGACGAAAACCTTCAAAAAAATTTTGAGGCTTAGAATTTGAATGAATTTTAAATTAAAATAAAAATCTATAATTACAAAAATAATATTTAAAAATCTCGGTCTTTACATATCCAATATAACCTTATATTTTATTTAGTTTTTTTATAATTAATAAGCCAATATAGTTAGGTAAAAAACTTATCTTTTTAGCTCAAATAATCTATCCAATATAACTTTATCTTTAGATTAAAGTAGATTCTTATTTTAAATTATATTTATTAGGATATGTACCATATCCAATTATTATTTTTATATAAAAATAGTGGAAATATATTTAACAATTTTTTTATTTAGATTTGGCAAAACTTATCTTCATTTATTTTATATAAATATGATGCATTTATTAAAAAATTAAATATGATCAATATGCATGTCGTTAACTAAAATTCCTATTGATTAATTATTGAATTATTTATTTATTTAAAATAAGGATGAAATTTTGATACAAACAAACCGATATGATTAACTAAAATTAATGATAATAAGTTAATAATAATAATTAAGTAACAACCATATTTGGATCTCTATTAACAATGATAATGATTATTATTCACAATAATTTAGTAACAAACGGATTAGGAAATCTTTTTATAGTTTAAGTTATTTTGCATGATCTTTTTATATTTTAAGTTGATTTATGATTGCTTGAAAATTTTTATTAAAAAATTTTACATAAACTATTTTAATTTTCACATAAAATTTAATAAAATATAATTTTAATATAACAAAATATAATTTATTAAAAAGAAGCATAATACGTGTCATATTCTGAATTAATATGGTATTATCTTTTTTTCATCTATATCAATTAATAAGCCAATATAATTTTGCCATATCAGTTAACGATCTCACTTATTTTAATAAATATCCAACTTTATATCTTAATTGGGAGACAACATATCATTTTATATAAAATAATATATCCATAAAAAGAAACATGCGCTATTAATATACATTATAAATTTTGATCACTAGTTTTATTAACGGAAGTAGCGCAGAAAACTTGTTTTTATAAATATTCAACCTTATATTTTGATTAGTTAGAAAACTTATCTTTTTAGATCAAATAATCTATCCAATATTTGGTCAATTATTTTATGTTTTAGATCATATTGAATATAATATCAATTTGCGCTTTAAATTCCAACAATCGTTTATCAAATTATATGATTAATCTAGATTCAAACATGTTTATATTCTGAAAAACATAACACAATTGAACACTATATAGTTATTTTATATGGAGTAGTAATTTATATTAATTCAAAAATGTTTTATATAATAAAATTTATTAAGAAACCGCACAACGGACGGGTAAAGTAAAACTAGTATATAAGTTAAATGGATTTAGGTTTTAACATAGCATTGAGTTTCTTTGTTATTTTAAAGATACTGAAATTTGAATCATATATAACTTATAAGTTTGTATCCCAAGTGAAGTTATCTCATTTGTTTCGATGGACGCTCTGCTTATTTACAATAACAATAGCGAATCTAATATATCTCACTTAAAGCAAGGTATAGGATTATAAAGTATGCACCATTTTCTTGACTAAGTTAAAAAGGTGTTTTCGAATAAAAAAGTGTTTTCGAATGACTCATGTGTGTTAAGAACACAAAATCAAATAGAATTGTCACAACCTAGCAAACAAACAAAATAAACACAAGCAAACGTGAATACAAAGTGCAAATTAGAAAGGATACAACAACCCTAGACGTCTCACACTTGCCCCAACTAGTGCTCGTCAACTTTGATAGCATCCCTCCATTATTTATAATGTCTCGTCATGCTCTCTGTCAGGTCCAACAATGCAAAATCATATCTAATCACCTTGTTTTAAGACTTCATATACAAATCAGTCTAGCTCCTACACCGAATATATATGCTACACTCCTTTCTTCTGTCTTTAATTTTACACTAACATGCATTAGTTTCTTGATCAAGCTAGGGGGTTTTTTGGGATTCTTGAGCTCGATCATTCGGAATCAGGCACGGAAAAAAAATTATGTATTTGTTTATTAGAATAAGGGCATGTTTGGATTCCCAAGTGAATAATCACTTTAAAAGTGTTTGGCTAAAAAAATTATAAGGTAGTTAAAATAATGGAATTTTAAAATAAAATACCTTATAAATTGTGTCAATTAATTATATTAAGTTTATAAGGTAATTACAAACTTAACACAATATTTAGTATTTTATTTATACAATCTATGTAATATTTTATTTTAAAATTACGTTATTTTAAATATCTTATAATTTTTTTAACCAAACACTTTAAAAGTGATTATGTTTATAATTAGAATAATGCATTGGGAATCCAAACACACCCAATATAATTAATTGACATAATTTATAATATATTTTATTTTAAAATTCTATTATTTTAAATACCTTATAATTTTTTTAGCCAAACACTTTTAAAGTGATTATGCTTATAAGCATAATCACTTGGGAATCCAAACAGACCCTAAGAGTTTTGTTAATTAATAAAAAAAATATGCATACATGTAAAATTTAGCCTATCTAGTACGTCCAATCAAATTAAAATTGAGGGAATTGTGCTATAGGCCATAATTAGGGCCTTTATTAGGAAAATGTCCACTCTTCCCTTCCAAATTGGCAAAATGTCCACCTTCCTTCCCTTGTCCCATTTGCCCCTTTGCCCCCCCCCCACGCGCGCCCCTTGTGCCCCCTCCTGTTTCAGCACATTTGATTTCAGCAACTCCTATTTCAGCGTTTTTTTTTTCGCGCGTTGCTGAAACCGAAGTTGCTGAAATCGAAGATGCTGAAACCGAAGTTGCTGAAATTGTTGAAATTAGTTTTTTTTTTCACGCGTTGCTGAAACCTAAGTTGCTGAAATCGGAGTTGCTGAAACCAGGGTTGCTGAAATCGGAGTTGCTTAAATTGTTGTTGCAATTGCTGAAATTAGTTTTTTTTTTTTTTGCGTCAACGCTTCGATATCGGAGTTGCTGAAACCGTGTTGCTGAAACCGGAGTTGTTTTTTTTTTCTTTTTTACTTTTTTTTTTCGCGTCACCACTTCGACACCGGAGTTGTTGAAACCTTATTGTTGAAACCGGAGTTGTTTTTTTTCTTTTTCTTTTTTTTTTGCGTCACCACTTCAACACCGGGTTTGCTGAAACAGTGTTGCAGAAACCAGAGTTGGCTTTTTTTTTCGTGTCAGCACTTCAACACCAGAGTTGCTTTAGTGCTGAAATGATTTATTTTTTTCGCGTCAACAAAAAATGCTGAAATGATTTTTTTTCGCGTCAGAAAAAATGCTAAAATGATAAGTACCGGGTATCCGACACGAAAACATGAAACGATTTTGTGTCGTATATCCGTATAACACGACACGAACCATTAATAAAAAGTTAAAAATCTGTTTTTTTATTCACTCTGAATGCATACACTAGTAACAGTACAATTAGGTTTTTTGAATTTGATTATTCAAAAAAATGCTGAAATTGTTTATATATATATATATATTATATAAATATTTTATATATATACACACACTCCATTAAAACTGAAATTACACTTTATATACACTAGCAACCATTGAATTACACTTTACAACAGCATCTGTTGGGATGAACTACCCTATTTGCAAGATATAAGACCCCTCCCTACACATGAAACAAACGATGCAAATATAATTCAGATTTATCCAAAATAATGACAGTAAAATCAAACCCATACTGATGCTGATGTGCAAGATGAATGGAAGAACAAGCAAATGGTAGAAATGTCATCCAAGGCGATCCCACGCCTCTGTCTCTTCCATGCCTCTTCTAAGAGCGCAACATCCAATTGTTAAAAGCATCCAATTGTTTGCAGACTCTCCTTCAATTCCATTATATTTCAATTCCATTATACTACGCCAGACTCTTCTTGTCCCGTGTTCTTACCTGCTGTAAGCACACACACAACATCAATTGTTAAAAGTCTAGAATGAAATTGTTGGCCATTTCTAAGAGCACAGCATCCAGTTGTTTGCAAATTACCAAGAACATTGCAGTGGAAAGCATTAAGCAACACAGTGAAAAGACCAAAGCATGAGTCCTTAATATAAACAAAAAGTATTTAATCCTCTTTCGTTTAAACACAATGAGCCAAATTGATCGAAGTGCAGAAAACGAGTAGCTAGAGGCTACTATTTCAGCAGCATTCAAAATTCACTGAAATGAGTCAATCTTCCGAAATGTGTCAATCTTCTCAATGCAAAATTTTCGTCTATTTCCGCAACATTGAAAATTCACCGAATTACAACTTCAGATCAAGATCTAGAAGCGAAAGTGAAAAATAGTTCAAACATCCAACAAACAGACAAAAGAAAACCTAGAAGAAGCAAAACAGAGGAAGATCGATACCATATATATGATTGCACACAAGGGATGAGTAAACACCAATGCAGCAATGCAATTTTCAAACCTAAAGGGCATGTGAAGAGAAGAAGAAGAAAACGTGAATGCTGAAATCACAAGACTACACTTTAATTTCAGAAGCCTCCCTCCGCATCCACCTCACTCTAACCTCCTTCCTCCTTCCTCTCTCTATATCATATATATCGCTAGAACTGTTCGACGAAGGGATATCAAATGGAATTAATTAGCCCTTGCTTTTCAGCAAGTGCATCAATTTAACCGATCAAACATAGATCAAGCAGAAAATGTCCAAATCGTCTTCAGTACAGGGAAAGAAAACCGAATCCAGAACCGTTCAATGGAAAATAAAGCAAGAAAAGACCTTGTAATCGTTGTTGATTTGAGCGAGGCCGACGGTGGTGTGGTCTTTGGTGGCGCCATAGGCTTTCCTCCATGTCTGCAGAGTCGTCCTAGCGCCGCAGAGATAGATCTGATCCGACCGCAAACACACACAATCTCTCTATCTCCCTTGACGGAAATGGAGGAATGAAGATGGAGGAGTTGGGAGGATTAAATAAGGTGAAGTTGCGGGTTGGATTTGGCTGGAAAAGCTGCGATTTCTCGCCAGGTTGCAGAAACACTGGATCTGAGCTCTGTCATCGCTTCCGTCTCCGGCCTCCGCCTCCACTCCGCCGTCTCCCCTTCCTCCGCTGCCTCGGCAACACCAGCGCCGCCTCCGACCTCGGCCAGCAGGGCTCCACCACCACCGCCTCCGATCTTTTGCTGGCGCCGCTTTGGAGAGAGTCGGAGAGAGAGCTCGAAGAGTAAGATGTTGTAGTGCAAAGATTCACCGCCTCCGATCTTAGGAGAGAGTTCGATTGATTTAGGGTAGGGGGTAGGGGGGCACAAGGAGAAAGCAGTATTGGGTCGGTGGACATTTAACTTATTTTGATGGGTTGATGGACATTTACTTAATTGAATCCTCAAAAGTGGCCTGTTTGGCAAATTTGTTCATTAAAATTTGGGGTTCTGTGCCTCTTTGGATCGGAACCCTTGTGTGAAGGTATATGATTTTGTGGGAGTATTTCTTGATCTAGTGTTCTTTTCATGCCCTGTAAGTCGACTTAATTAGCTTCTTGTATCCCAATTACTACAATAGTATATAATAGTGTTGAGAGAATGAAGAATGTAAATAGACCAAAAGAGTCCCATATTGATAATACGAAGAAGTCTTAGTATATAATCTAGTGGGCTCCTCCTCCTAATGCCAATTGGTTTTATGATGAAACCCCGCTCGACTTATATGCTATACTATTAGCGCAAGCGCGCACGTGTCTAATTAAGCTTCAATTCATTGCAAGAATCAGATCCTCAAAACTCCAGGTATAGTTTCCAGTTTCCACTACTAACTCGATCTGTGAATTCAAACTACCAGAAGTTGAGGTAAAATCAGCAGTTGACCATCCCATCCGTGATCTTATACTACAGTATGTGATCAAAACTGGGCTGAATCGAACCGTACCTAAAATCGAATTTTTTAAAATTGTAAACCGAATCTAACATCTTAGGTTCGGTTCAGGTTTCGAACCTAAATGAACTTAATTGACAATATATTATAAAAAATTTAAATGTTTAATTTTTTAAGTTATGTTATAGAAAATTTCTTTAAAATATACACAATATCTTATAATGGATTATAACTTTTTTATAAGAATTGATTGAACCTAAACTAGTATCATATAATGTTTTTATTTAAATTCATAAAAGTTAGGTTTGAACCGAAAAAAAAAAAAACTAAACCAAACTGAACTTTTAAAAATTGTGAACTGAAAACCAAACCTAGCTAATCTCTTAAGTTCGGTTTGGATGGCTTGGTTCAGTTCAAAATTTCGGTTTGAACCGAATTTTGAACACCCCTACTTCGGATCATTATGTTATAGGTGGCGATGCAGTAGCGAAAAAACTTAGTAGTTTTGAAAAAAAAATATTAAAAAAAAACTAAAATAAAAAAATAGGGAAAAAAACATAAGCTATTTCTAACTTAGTTGGTAAAAATAATTAGTGCAAGAGGTTAGAGTTTAAAACTGCCTTTAAATTTTTTTAAAAAATATTCATCATACTTCTCATATAAAAATATTCAATTAATTTTTCTATAAACATTTTTTTACTAAAAATGGTCATATTTAAATTAAAATTCCTGATTTTCTCAATGTTTTTTAAAAAACTTTTTCATTAAATATACAAAAAAAAAATCTCCAAACTAAAAATTTGACCCCCTCTACGAAATCCTGCTGCCATGCCAAATTGAAAGGCAAATATAAATATGATTGTTAAGAGTGACAGCTTCAATGTGATGGAGGTAATTTTGATTGTTTGTTGAGTTTTTTTTTTTTTTTTGATTAGGAGATTGTTTGTTGAGTTGTTCCTAATAGAAACGACTTCGACTAATTATTCTAATACCTTGTTTTTATTTAATTGAAAAATATGTCAAATTGACTCATAAATTGTGTGTATAAAAATAGGTAGAGTGTGATCCTCTCGTGGCATATTCGCATATTCCCCTCAACCTTTATTTGATTAAATTATTAATTTATTTTCTCCATCATTTCATATATATGTAAAAAACTTGCGTTTGCCTTTAGCTTTGTAAGCATTTGACTTGTCTCATATCCAACACTAAATGACACTTGACATTTTAAGTTACCAACTTGTTCTACCTATAATTTTGATCTACATATAGGTTCCTTCTAGAAGAGAACACTAAAAGGTACTCACTAGGTTACTTTAAGTAGACCAACTTATATAATACTAATTCTTTATTAACTTTTTACTTACAAAAAAAATAGAATAAAATAATTTTGACTTTTTTTTTCACAATCGAGTAGTACTCCCTACATGTTGTTATTTTAGTTTCTTTAACAAATTTTAAAGAAATTAACAAATATTTTTATATCCTCATTTATTACATTTTATTTTTTTTTCCCAAAACTAAAACTAACCATTTACTAATTATTACAAGGTATTTTTCATAAAATAGAAATCAAAATACTTATAATAACCTGTTTTATCGAACAAAACATAATCTCTCAGTTCACTTTTATAGAATGAGATTATTAAAATATATATATTTTTTATATATTTTTTATTATTGTATAAGAAAATGATTAGTAAAAGAGTTGTAAAAGTGAACTAAGGTAGTTAATAGAAGTGTCTCGAGAAGTTTGCCATCATATCACCTTATAATATGATTGGTTTTTATTTGGACATGCTTAAAATATTATGTTAAAGGTGTTAAAAGTAGAGTTTTTTTTAATTAAGATTCCTCTTAACATGTGTGCACATTGAACACCACAAATAAGAGAGAATATCATGGAGTGCAAATCAGCTGCTAGGATTTTTTATTAGTGGTGTAGAAAATGAGAGTGAAATTGAAGTTGCTATAAACTCGCAATCGAAATCTATTAGCTTGAATAGAGCAATTGGTTCGATTCGATCCGATCCGATTCGAGTTAAATAGATACCAAATCAAATGACTAACATAACACCAAAACAAATGATTTCTTCCATTTTACTTTCGTAAGTTAATAAAGTTTGATGTCATATTAAACCACATAATAATTATAATAAAACTAGAATATTCGATAAGTATCTTTGTCTTAAAATAAATGGATAATAAAAACAATTGATTAGAAGAGGCAAAGAGGGGCCGTTGTGGAAGGAGAAATATGTAGAAAAGTCAAAAATAGGACGTAATCAAAGCAAGGTTTCAGCACCTAAAACACAAAATAATCAAAGGTATATTTATTATTAAAAAAAAAAACAAAAAAAGGATTCATCTTTGATGATTAAACACAAGAACAAGAACAAAAACCCACCCTTTTCCTTTATTCCCCACCATTTTTTCTTGCACATTTTCAATACATTCACACCCAATTTACTTTTCTCTTTTTGCTATTGAGATTTCAGTTTTTGGGCCTTTTTTTTCACTTTAAGAATCTCACTTTTGATTCACCTTTTCCACTACTGCACTTTGATCCCAAGAGATTCACTATATGAGTCATAAAGCCTCCTATAGATTTGCACCAAAAGATGCAGCTGATGAAGATGCACACGAAATCGAAAGCGAAATTGAAGGAGGTAATATTGGTATCAAGAAGGCATCATCAGAATGCACTTCTACTTCTTTTAGTGAGATAGAGGAGGTGAACGACGACGATGAGCAAGCCGCGAGTTTGGGTGCAACAAGTGCTAACAATAAGGTGATAAATGAGAGATTGGATCTGATCAAAGAAGACGAGATCTCGTGGCTGCTTCCGAGTGAAGGATCGGGTGAACAAGACATATATGTTGCGGTTGGGAAGAGTGAGACGAGCATGGGAGCTCTCCTTTGGGCGCTCAACAATGCCATCAATCCGTTCACTTCCACTCTCTATCTCATTCATGTCTTCCCTGAGCTCAAATGGGTTCCGAATCCTCGTGAGTGGTCATCCGATCCTTGTTGATGTTTCGGTTTTGATTCATGGAGTAAGATCATTGATTTTGTTTATGATACTATGTGTGTGTAGTTGGACATGGGAAGGTGCCAAGGAGTCAGGTTCGAAAGGAGGCGTTGGACGAGTACTTAGCCGAAGAAACAAGAAAGAGGAGGCAACTGCTAAACAAGTTCATGGACAAGTGCAATGTTCTAAAGGTAGACTCCAAACATTTTAATTTTTTTTGGGAAAAAACAAATAAATTTGATTGATCAAATGGTTTGATCAATCAATGAAACAATGTGCAGGTGAAGGTAGATACAATATTGATTGAGAGTGATATGGAGGCAAAGGCTATTTTGGAACTGATTACAGTGCTCAATATACAGAAGTTGGTGATAGGAGTCCCAAAATCGAATCTGAGGTACGAGTTCCCGTCTGTCGACGAGCTTAAAGTCGGAAAATTTTGGTGTTTTAGTTGTTTTACATGCTGACAAAAACATGATAGGAAGTTGAGATCAAGGAAAGGGAATAGTATACCTGATCAGATACTAGGGAAGGCGCCCGAGTGGTGCGAGGTCAAGTGCATTTGTGAAGGGAAGGATGCATTCGAAGAGAGCCCGAAAGCTCAAACGCCTGTGGCAAGCCCTCGTGCTGCGAATGAAAATGGCCAGGCAACGCGCACGCCATCTCCCAATGTGGACAGCAGCAATGTGGTTGTGGAGAATCAGCTCTCACAGCCTCAGCGTCGCGACAATCCAAGCTTCTGTTGCTTCAAGGCCTAGCTAGCGAGCTACCCGGATTGATGAGTCACTGTATAGAGTTTAATACCTATATATGATCCTTTTGCAAATCTGAAATCAATGAATGAATGAATTTGATTCACCTCTGGAGTTTGTCAGCAGCTCTCAATTGCAATGATGATCAGATGGAAATGTGGTGAGCTCTCTCAGCTTGTGTCTTTTTCGATTTTCCGAGTTCTGCTAATTGAGCTTCATAGAGGTGTTTGCAGTATGTTGTATCCTGCAACACAAAAAATACATACATAAAAATGTAATGTACAGGTCTCTATATTTTGTATATATAACTTCAACATTCATTTGGCTGTATGAGTGATTTGAGCTTCCATTTACGCCTTCCGGTGACGTTGCAGTTTATCGCCATTGATTGACATTACGAGTTATCGATAGCAAGCAAGAGATAGGCATGAATGGAAAAAACAACGCTAATGCAATACAGATTCTTACAACTTTGTCATATCCCTAGCTTCCCATGGTTCATACGGGTACTGTAATGTCTAGATCAATTCTTACACCTAAATTTACCACATTACAACAAACAAAGGTAAAGGACAGACGACGAATTTTCATACTAAAAGAAATCAAACTCCAAATAGTTATCAAAAACCTTCTGATCGGGAGCACCAGCGCCAGCTGCTGCAGTCTTTTCGCCGGTTACTCTGACAGGGACCGGGGATGGGATCTCGACTGGCTTGGGGATCTCAGGGGGTGTAGCACATCGTATAAGAGCCCAGTTCACGCCTTCGAAGAAAGGATGCTGCTTGATCTCGGTTGCACCACGTTTGTGCCCCAATCTGTGCTGTGGTTCCTTCACAAGCAATCCCCTGATTAGGTCCCTGGCAGCAAAACTCACCACTGGAGATTCTGGGAACCGCAGAGGCTGACCAACGACGTTACAGAGAGTAGCACGGTTGACTGATCCTTTGAAAGGCGTCCTACCAAACAAAAGCTCGTACAGGAAAATGCCCAGGGTCCACCAATCTACAGCGCTCCCATGCCCTTCTCCCTTGATGATTTCAGGAGCCAAGTATTCATGGGTACCGACGAATGACATTGACCTAGCACTTGTTGGCTCGGCCATCAGCTCTGGTAATGGGCTCACTTGGTTGCCAATGTCATTTTTAAGTTTCTTCTCTTTCTTGGACTTGCTTGAAAAGAAGCGAGGAGAGAAGCATGTTGTTGGAACCACACATGATGGCTGGATGCAGGCAGGCTGAATACAAGCCGGCTGAGCACAGTAAGCAGAGTCTTTCCTCAAGGGTTGGAACTCATTGGATCCTTTCACGAGAGTCGGGCTCACAGCGCAGCGCAGGGAAAGGTCAAAATCTGACAGCATAATGTGCCCATCTTCTCTGACAAGGACGTTTTCAGGCTTTAGATCACGGTATACTATCCCAAGCATGTGAAGGTACTCTATAGCAAGGAGAACCTCTGCTACATAAAATCTGCAAGTTTAAATTGCAACAAATGGACGTTATTTTATAAGATTCCCGGACGGAAAAAAAAAGACTGCTGTTTCATAAACAATACAAAATGGTGATTCAGCCAAATCAAAGTATACATAATCGACTGTATATGAGATTCCTTTGAAGAATCACATCAGGTTTAGATGCTATCTTGCAATCATGACTACGTACAGCCACATGTATGCACAGCTCCACAGGTAAAGACATGGAGGAAGAGGTGTCAACAGAAGATTCTGAACATAAAACGACTGCTCCCAAACGAAAGGCTAACAATAATGTCATTAAAAAAGTGACCACCAAATCAAACTAGAATCAGACGAGGGACTTGAAATAATTAGCTTGAGACCTAAGCTTAAAATTTCAGCACAAAGGACATACATGTATGCTATTCTTGCTGTCATTTATAACTGCATCCCCGCATGAATCTGACTAATGTAAAGATGGGAAACAAAATAAACCATCGATATATTTATACCAAATACAATGGATGGAAGCCAAAAGAACGAAAAGACAGAGAGCAACCATGTACATAACCAGTCATTTTAGTGGCGTGCAGAGGAGAACACATGTGCTTTCCAGGTAATGTGTGGCAGCCAAGATGCTGATTCAGAATTCAGATGCCGACTTAACATCACTTTTCCCCCTTTTTTTGTTTAAATACAAGGAATAGCATAAGAAAATGCCAAAGTAACTTGTTATGTTGTTAACTCTAAAAACTACATATGTTGTTTGCAATGCCATGACAATCCTACTGATGAAGCAAACTTTATCTTTGGGTGGAGCAGAAGACCCATGGTATTACAAATCTAAATCTCACCAAACACTAATGGAGTTTTAAAAAGGAAAAGTAACAGTCATAATTCATTTCATCAGAGGGGTGCAAAAGCATTTCATTAGCCACACACACACACAAAGAAAAAGCAGTTCATTAGTGGCCATGTAGATAACCACAATGTAAAGGAAAAATGTAATAATGAAAGGATTTATGAAAACAATATCCAGCAAGATACACATATCAGACGACATCAATAATGAATAGGCAATTAGAATATCAAAGAGAGCACTGTGATATAAGCCTTTGGTTACATTTCTTTATAAACACCAATAATTTTTCAACTTAATGTCGATCCAAAATGTTAAAACATAAGGACCTTAAAACGGAGGGATCTTAAAGCACAATCATAAGGTTTCAAATCAAAATGAACTAAAAGTAACTCAATTCAGTGAGGTTTGTGCTTGCTCAAGGGAGTTAATCAAATCACGGAAATAAAGAGGCTATCATGTAGAAGATGGTTTGGAGCAGCAGACACATTACAATGCATCCACAAACTCACACCAGCTACTGCTAGCATAGTTAAGACCTCAGATGCAGAGCCCTATAGGATGAAAGAACAACAGTTTTAAATCCGTTTCTTGTATAACTAAAGAGGCTCATACATAAAATTCTAAGAGCAACATAAGAGCTCCTTATTCTGAAAGATATCCAAGAGCATTATTTTCTAAAAGGGTTCAGATATTGATCCGCAATAAATTTCATAGACTAGA
This sequence comes from Persicaria maculosa, assembly GCA_963922045.1. Lineage (NCBI taxonomy): Eukaryota > Viridiplantae > Streptophyta > Magnoliopsida > Caryophyllales > Polygonaceae > Persicaria > Persicaria maculosa. The sequence goes on from OY998260.1 coordinate 70,992,808, forward strand.
TCAACATAAACATGAAATTAATCTAGACATCCAGATACGAGAGATAACACGTAAAACATGAAACATTACTTAGAAATGGGCATAGAGAAAGTTATCATACTTGACTGCTTGTTCGGAAAAATGCTTCCCTGGCTGCCTTTGCCTGAGAGAGTGCAAGTCCCCACCTGGGCAGAACTCCATCACCAAACATGAGAATTTATCGGTCTCAAAATGAGTATACAAAGTTGGGAGGAATGGATGGTCAAGTGACTGCAATATCTCTCTCTCGGTCTGAGCTCTAACTAGCTTCTTCCGGCTTGCAAGAGATGCTTTATCCATCACCTTCATAGCAAAGCAGCACTTTGTTCCATTCAATTCAGAGAGGTAGACACTTCCAATATCCCCACAGCCCAGCCTCTTTAACAATCTAAAGTGACTTAAACCCAAGACACCATCTCTTGACCGAATAACCTGAATAGCTTCCCAGCTGATGTCATTTGCTTTGTGGGGTTTGTTTATTGTGCTAGTAAAGCTGCTACAACTGCTCTCTTCACTCACATCGGTGCTTGTGCTATCCCTGTACATACTACTCTTGCTGCTCTCAACAAAATCAGCACGATCACTGGTTTTGGCACTCCCACTGGTCTTGCCAAGACTGCTATTCCCATCACTAGCTTTAGAGGATACAAAACTATCCTTTACACTTGCATAATCAGATGCCTTTTTGTCTTGATCAAAAGACACATCTGAAGAGTCCACAAACTCGTCAACGGGAGTGTTTGCTGCCCTCAATGACTTATCAATGCCGGCAGATGAAGAAACCAGACGAGGCTTATCGCCCTGTAAATCTCCTTCTTTGACCTGTTTAGCTGCAATCTGCTTCTCTATACCCGATTTGGTTTTGCTTGAGACTGAAATCTGTTTTGAAAATGACTTGCTAAGATCTTCTCTAGCCGTAGGAATGTGGCCAGACTCGGTTTGTTTCCCTGATAGGGAGTTTTTACCAGTCTTAGACGCCATAAATATGAATAGAAAGAACACTAGTTCTCAAAATACAAAGGGGTAGGATTTAGCCTCAATTCTCAAAGGCATTGGATCCTCCCCTCGTACCAAGTATCAATTTATCTTCTCTAATTCTCCATCAGCAATGATTCATCAACCTAGTTTCAACTGATCTCTTGAACCTGTGCATGGTGTGAACAACAAAGAGATACACAATCACTTAGAACGGATCATGGATAACTCCAGTCATAACACATATACAGAGAAAGGTATCGAATTAACAAAAATCCATCAAGTATAGGCATATCAGAATACAACAAATCCTCCATCTTCTAATTCCAGTACAAAGCAATGAAAGCAGAAGCAAGAAACTCAAATCAAACGCCAATCAGACACTCCGATATTAATGATGGACCTATGCACTGTAAAGCTCAAAACTCCAACCCTAAAACCAGAAAACGATAAACGGTTGCAGAAAACACCACAAGCTGGAAGGAGGACCACTCACCCCAAAAGAAAAAGCGAGAAAAGGGTAAAGTTGGAAGTTTTGGAAATGAGCCGAAGAATCAGAAGCTGGAACTGGTAGGGAGGTAGCGCGATCGATGAAGGGAGAAGAAATTAAGAGATCTGAGGCCCAAATTAAGCAGATCCGAAAAGAAAAGATCCAAATCAAGAGGGATGGGAGAAATTGAAGAAGAAACAAGCGAGGAAAACGGAGCAAGGAGGAGGAGGATAGAGAAAGAGAGATACCTGTTACGCGCAGATCGGAGATTGAGAGCCGTAGCTGAGCTAGAGCTTGAATTGGAGTGCAGGTGAAACGGGAAGATGGAGGAGGGAGAGAGAGAGAGAGAGAGAGAGAGAGAGAGAGAGTGAAGAAGCGAGGGAGACTACTGAGAACTGCGAAATGAGAGAGCGGTCAAAGTAAGAAGGAACAAAAAGGCATTTTTTTAGGGCTTTAACTCCTTTCACAGTTTCACCTCTTTTAAAAACAATATAATAAATAATATAATAAAAATAGTTTCTCTAACCTATATTTTTAATTAATAAATCAAATATAATAGTTTAAAATTTTTAAAATGGGCTAAATTAATAAATCGAGTAGAATCTTTACGAAATTGAAAAGTTTAACCTATACTCTTATTATAAGTTAAAAAATACCATGTAGTAAAAAGGATAGTTTGAGATCATTTTGATGAATTTTTTTATTCATTAAAAATTATCTAGTTATTGCTAAAAAAAAAATTATCTAGTTAGGATTATTGTGTTTGATTTTTAAAAAAACATGTATAACATGACCTATGAATTTTTAATGAGGACTTTTCTCTGATTTATTTTTTTTATCTTAGTGTAGTTCGAATCCCCTTGAAAACGCTTCACATGGGATGTAGTCTCACAACCACTACACCAACTTGTGATTGGTTCTCTGATTTTCTTTCTAATTGCTTTCTTTCCTTCCAAAAAAAAATTGAGGATTTTTCTAAAGTACGTCTTTGGGACATAATTGAAAACATTTTTCTAAAGTACGTCTTTTCTAAATATATATTTTAGTTCTTAGAGTTTATGCATTGAGATTTAGAAAAGCTTTTCTAATATAATTTCTTAACTTATACTTTTAAAATATAGGTTAGAAAAACTATGTTAATAAAGAAAAGTGTTAAAAGGGATTAATTATTTTATTACATAATTAATGTTATATTTTGTAACTTCAAAAGTTGGGGTTATGGTTTTTAATAACAAAATTTTAATGTTCAAATTCTGTAATTTATATATAAAAACTATCTTTGTATTAAACTTATTTTATCCATGTTTCATGCAGTGAAGTTATTTTATATCCACGTAAAGATTTTTTTAAAAATGGATTATTTTATGTGTTTTCTCAGCTGAAGGAGGGTCCACTTCCAAACTTTTGTATGATGCTTATCTACTTATGGCATACGGTCCTACGGACAGGTAACAGGTTTACAATTACTACGGAAAAAAAAAGAGTATTGTAAAAAAGAGAGTAGTTTTTTTTATATGGTTTTTAAAAAGTTAAAACTAATATAAAATAATGATTTTTTTATTGATTTTATACTGAAAGAATATATATATATATATTTATTTTATTTTATTTTTTCAAATAGTTATTTTTAGTAGAAGAAATAAAAAGAAAAAATCCTCAAAAATAAAGTAAAAGGATTTCAACCCAAAATCTCATGGTTTAAATACAAAAAATAAAATATTTTTTACTCTTTTAGTCTTAATATTACTAAGGGTTCGTTTGGTTAAATGTAGGAATTCCAATTCCCGGGAACTTAATTCCTGGGAAATACAATTTCCATAAATTCTACTTCCCGGGAAGTATGAAAATGTGTTTGTTTGCAAATAAATTCACAGGAACTCAATTGCTGCATTTTGTTTGGTTGAACACAGATATTTGATAGCAATTGGTTTTAAATTACCTTTATAACCTTTATATATAAATAAATTCATTTCATTATGTGGATAAATTATATATTTTCTTTATAAAAAATAAAAAATAATAAAAGATAAGGGGAAGAAAAGGGGGAAGTAGATCTTACCCAACCCCCTCATGGTAAGTTAAATTCCCCCTTTTCATGGGAATTCCAATTCCTGTGAATTCTAATTCCTACGTTTTTTAGTTTTCAAAATTTATACCAAACACATATATTGTAAACCAATTCCTGGGAATTTATACTTTCCGGGAAGTTAAAGTGTAACCAAACGAAGCCTAAGCTTACTCTATGATTTATTTATTTTTTAATCTTTTAGTCTTAAAAGAGTAAAAATTAGTAAAAATTACAAAATAACAAATTAATAAAAAAATTAGTAAATATTTTTTATTCTTTTAGTCTTAATATTTTTACTCTCTTAGTTTTAAAAAAAAAGTCTTAAAATTAGTAAAAATTACAAAATAAAATAAATAAAATATTTTTCTATCTTTTCTATGCCATCATTGGGGTATTCGAGCCACTCCATACCCTCTTGGCTAGCTGGTTTTTTGCTCCTTACTCTAAACCAAGGTTGGAATTATTTTTAAAAAAAAAGTTGTGTGTTTCTTTTAAAAGTTTTTAGCCATTTTTAAGAATAAAAGAGTATGAAAAAAGTAAAAAGATACAAACTTGTTTCTTTTAAAAGTTTTTGTTTGTGTTGGGCTTGGATTGGTACATGATGCATGAGTCCATGGATCAAGGCGCCTCATAATTGGCATATTCGTCTTCTACATGGTAAAACTCATTTCAAACCCTAATATGTGCTATTTAACCTTAATTAAAGGGTAGGGATTTGGGGGAGGGTAGTTCATTAACTCTCTATAACTAGTGTAAAGTCCATTTTAATCTATATATAAATCCCACTATAGATAATTGGATGACATGTGCTTACTTTAGTATATACTTTAGGACGTATAAGAGAAAATATAATATATATTATAGGCTTGAAGTATTAATCCAGAAATTGCTTGCATCTTGGTTGACAAGTAGCACCATCATTATAATTGCAATATGATTTGAGCCTAGCTCAAAGGCAGTTGCGTGAATTGATCCATGACCTTTCCTTTTATGTTTTTAACAAGAAAGTTGATCGAAGGAGGTGATCGATTAGAGATTAGAATTTGGTCATGATCGTTGATTTAAAGGTGTGAATGAATATGAATTTTTCCCCGATTTAGTTGTGTTTGGTATCTCCGAATACTATCTAGTTGCGTAAAATTCCATGTTTGGACCTACGAACATTAAGGCCTTCTATGTAGGCACCTTCTCTAGTAAAAGGTGAAAGAATAGTTCGCTTTGTTTCTACTACATGGCTCCACTGTAGGCACCTCTCTCAGTTATCGTTCGTTTTCCTAACGTCTCTTTCCTTCAAGGCTTTCACTTTTGTGTATGACCAATTCTACATGGATTACAAATATCTCTGCATCCTTTTTTTTTTGAAACAATATCTCTGCATCCATTATTCATTATTGGGTCTAGTTAATTTGATATTTAACGTTTTTTTTTAAATTTATTTAACCACAATGAATTATTTTAAACAAAGAAAAAAAAGATTTTTCATATATACATACAAATAAAATTTTCTAATTAAAAACCATAGTTAGCTTCTCCCTAAATAAATTCACTTAATAGAGGATGTCAGTAACACAAGGATGGTGTTATGTGCACCAGTTAGATATACTCCAAATGTGCAGATTATAGATTCGTTTAAACCATAACATGATATATGCCTAACAATCATTAATTACAAGTTAATTGTTGACAAAAAAAAGACCCACGAATCATATATCCCTACGAATTAAAATAATTCAAACCGTCCTAAGAGACTTCAAAATTCCACAATCCTATAACAAAGCCTTGATTTTAAAAAAGTTGGATAATGATCTGCATGAGACCCATAATTTGGGTCAAAGCCTTCATTTCAAAATAAAATTAAATTAAAGTGCGATTAAAGATCCGTCTTATGAGACCCCAATATTAATCACACATAGATTTAGCTAGGATCCATCATCCGTGGTTTAGGATTCGCGCATATTTTTTTTCCCACGGCTTATAATGATTGATAGATATATATATCATATACGTTGTGATTTAAACGGATCTATGATCCCCATATTTATAGTGCATTTAGCACCTGCAAGCCATAACTGCAAAATGGGAAGAAAAAAATGAGGCATAAATTGAATTTAATACTCCTTCAATTCCTTCCTATCCGTTTGCTGCAGGTGCAGTCGATGAAGAGAGATGAAGACAATCAAAGTGGGAAACCATAGGAATCACCCAAACACGTACCATTCCGTTTCCTGCAGGTGAAGCCCAACCCAATCAAGTATCAAACGGAATGGAATTGATTTGATTTTGCATAACATCCATTCCATGTACTCGTTTACTTGTTGTACCGTACGTACACTTCTACAGCTCATTGAATACTCCTTGTCTCCCTTCCATTCAATACGGAGTACCATGGAGCACAAAGTCGTTTTGGCTATTTCACTTAACCTTCGTTTGGCACACCAAATAGCTTTTAAGAATTTTTTTTTGTTTTGATATTTATATATTTTTTAAATGAAATAAAGATGATATTTTGGTTTAATTAGTTTTTGAAATCAGAGTTTTTCAACGACTACTCACTCTAAATTCACCCGACATCATACTATAACTTATTAATATATATATTTAACACAAATAATTCATCATGTTTAACTACCCCATCGGCTACCATTTTCCCAAATAGAGCATAAGGCTCCTTTTGGCAATGTAGGTAGCTTTTCAGATGTATTCTACATTTTTAAATAAGTTAATTAAATATAATTAGATTTTAGTTTAATTAGTTTTAAAAATTGGATTTTCAACAGCTACTCACCCCAAGTTTTTCAAAACTTTTTTTTATTGTTGAGATGTGAATGTGACCAAAGTGTCCCACATCGGAAAGTTGAACATATCAAGCCCTAGTATATGAGTCGGTGGGCTACTCCTTCTATTGCCAATTGGTTTTAGAATGGAACCCCACTCGGCTTGTGTGCTAGGCTACTAGCGCATGTGCGCCTGTGCACACGACCCCCAGTCATCGGTCCGAGTCGGACTTTGATATTTATTAACAAATCTATTCATTTCTCCTTGATATTTATTAACAAATCTATTCATTTCTCCAACTGGGTTAACATATATTTAACACACTTAATCTATCAGTTTCAGCTACCTATCCAAATACGTGTTTTCAAACGACCGCCCTAAATCATTGTTTGAAATAGCAACTTACTTCATTTTGTCTATATATCAAATATGTTTATGCCAACGACTATTTAATTTTTTTTGCTTTAGCTAATTGGCTATGACTCAAAATTGGATATGAATGTAAAATTAAAGTTTTCACATCCAAAATTTTATATCCTTCCGAGTCCACAGTTCATACTGACAATCTTTAAATACGTACGTAGTAAATAGAAATACAGTATCTCTTTAAATGACGTATGGATCAATCTAGAAGTTAATGTGGCAATTGAGCTTTAATTAATTTTTACCTCCTGTAATAAATTCCACCCAGTACTTACCGGAGAAGGTATGCAAATCCGCCGGAAAAGTTCGTTTCTCAATCAAATCAAGTGGTGGTCGGAAAAATGCCATTCATTTACTATTAACGCACGTTTTCATATACTTTTTCTTTTCTTGCAAGTTTTGGTTGAATACAATTCTTCGGCGAGTTGTGGCCTACAAATGCACGAAAACGGAAAAAGCTAACAAGTATAGTACCTTTGTGACAACTAAGACACAATGGGGATCAATGATTCATATATATTGCATGTTATGTGTGTATGTTGTTGTCAATTTTGATGATCGAAGTGCGCGATCTTGCTCGGAGATTAGTGAAGGAGACATTTTTTTTTATAGAAGATAAGAGTTTTGGGGGTGTAACGTACATGAATGTATCGTGGTTCATTGCATGTCCCAAATGACTAAGGAAAGTTTTGGTTTTGGAGCAAAAATTGAAATTTGTCCCAAATTTTTTACTCTCTCCGTTCGAAACAAAATTTCATTTATTATTTATGTATGTTTTTTTAAGGATAATAAAATGATATAAAATTTCAGTGTTCATAATTTTTTAACAATTTTGTACTCATTAAAGTGACTAGTAAATTGTTAACAAAATTTATATAAAAAATTAATATATTATATAATTTTTTATCATCTTAAAAAAATTTGAATGTAAATAGTAAAAATTATATTTTGACGAAAGAATGAATCGAGTATTTCATATAGGGGGATTATATGAGTTGAGTAGCTCGAGCTTGACTCAGGTTCGACTCGATAAAAGCTCGGCTCGAGCTCGTTCATTTTCTAAACAAGCCGAGTATATGAACAAATTTTGAAGCTCGACCCAAAGCTCGGTTCATGTGATTTAAGCTCGAATAGCTCGAATTTTGTGAAATTTCTAAAATTTCCTTTAAATTACTATGTTTTAAGCAAATAGGAATACTTAATTAATGCTTGAAAAAAGCTCGTCTCGAACTCATTCATTTTCTAAACAAGCTGAGTATGATCACAATTTAAAGCTCGAGTCTAAATTGAAGCTCAACTCATTTGTAAAAAGCTAAATATGAACAAACCAATACTCAATTCGTTTCGTTCAAATAAAAGTCCTAATTTCATAAAGGAAAAGTTACAAAACCTGATTGTGGGTTCGGTAATTATAATGCCCGCTAGTACCGCCGCACCATACAAAGGTACGTATTAATCCCAATACCCACAATATCTAGCCCAATAGTTTTTTTTTTTTGAAAAGGAAATAATTCGAAATTTCAGATAACAACAGAAATCTGAAAAAACGAGAGGTTGAAAGAAATCGGTGGACGGGCAAACCGTCATGATACAACCAGAAATAAACTAAATACAAAAGAAAACCCGAATACAAGAGATCTCGGCAAAAAAGACCCAAAAAAAGCCAGAGTCGAAGGACACCAAGTGAAAGCTGCGAATGTCGAGAACATGAGAAAGTCGATGGACTGACACGACGTCTCGACGCCGGGGAGACAAAGGCAGAAACCCGTCAGCGGAAAGGACGTCTCCTAGGGAAGTGAGGATCAACGACGTTCCCTCCACCTGGATGAGAGATCTTCAAGGATCACAAACACCATCTAGCCCAATAGTTGTGTTGTGACTTGTAGACGTCAACCCCCTTTTTTTTTGGCAAAATGGTAGAAACCACCCTTTAAATACTTATTTATAATAAATTATCCTTTAAATTAATATTTTTAAGAAACCACTCTTTAAATAACTTTCCTAGACTAGATCTAGACAAAGTAATATCCGGTGGAAATGAATCCTTTTACTTAAAGACTATCACCAATCAATCATCCTTGAAATGATTTCGTCCAAATTTTGGTTAAACTTGTTAAATTATAATTTTATCCTTCTTTTTTTAATTATGTGTTAATGAAAATTTAACAACTAAAAAAAAGAAAAAAGTAAATAAGTAGAATGAAATTGAAAGAATACCGTTGGGGCTATTTTTGCTCCTAAATTGGATGTGTGTAGAAGCTAATGGAGAATTAGAAAGTGATTTTGAAAAGAAAAAGTGAGCGACTCGATCGGAGGGAGAGCAATTTCATAGAAGTCAACAATATTTTATCGGTTATTTAAAAAGAGAAAATGACGTCAATAGTTTCCTCTCAGTTTCATATATATTATTTTATTATTAAACTAGCATATAATATAAAAAGAGAATTTAAAAAGAGAAAATAACACTTATACAACTCATTCCATTTATAGGGGCTACAATAAGTCATTTTAGAATTTTTAAACATATACTAGTGCTACCTATTAAGGGTGTGTGTTTAGATTATATGTAGAGGATTGGTTTAGCACAATTTACCGTGTGTTTAAAATTGTGTGAATTTAAAATAGAATATCTTATAAATTGTAGAATTATATATCTATAATAATATAAAATTTATCATTACATATATTATAAACTTAATTTAATTAATTTACATAATTTATAAAATATTTTATTTTAAAATCATGTTATTTTTATCATAAATTATATTTATCAAAAGCTTTAAAAACTTGTGTATATGCTTATAAATAATATAATTAGAATTCAAACAAACCCTAAATAAACACTAAAAATATCATCATTGTTCACTAAAATATTTTGGAGATTAGTTTCATCCCAAAAAATATATGTTTTGGAGATTAGTGACCACCATGGCACCATCTTTTCCAACCAATAAAGTTTTAAAAAATATATAATTCAATAATAATATTTATATTTTTTTTAACAAATGGAGTAATACATGTATACCCTATTTTAATTGTGATTTTTTAGGATAAAAATTTATAAACATGTCAAGTGTATAAAATATAAACATTATTTTTTTTAAAAAAAAATTATAGCACACCAACCAGAATTATCAAAACCTTAGGGATATCAATCGAAATTTCTAAATTTTTTAATAAAAATTAATATTTTATATAATTTTTATTATCTTAAAAAACTATATACGTCAAATAAAATGAAACAAAGAGTACAAAACAAGTCCAGATATATATAATTGACAATTAAGATCGACTATTTTACAAACCTTACATATTGTTTAATACATTTCCTTTTTTTTTTATTTGACGTTTATTTACTATTAATGTAAGCTTTGATATACTTTATGTATAGTACCTTGGTGACAACTACGATACATGAGAGAACAATCATTCATGTATATGTGTACGTTGTGTTGTAGACATCACCCTCTTTTTTTTGTTTCTTCGTTAAGGGCTCGGCGTCCGCGTCGGCATCGGCATCTTCAACGGATATAGATCGCTCTCTATGAGAAAACGACGATGAAAGCTCCAAAACGTCGGACACCTTGCCCGTATAATAATCCGGTTGGATCTCGTTTGATGGGTCTTTCAGATTTGCTTCCTTTGTCACTCCTGCCCAAAAAATTAGGGTTTGTTCATTTAATTTCTTTGGTAATTAAATTAGGCAAAAATCACTTGCAATTGCAATATAAGTTAAATCACTTGTAATATACGTTTTTTCATGAAGTTAAAAATTAATTATATAAAATATCAATTTTTAAATTTTTTAATATAATTTTATACTTATACTAATAACTAATAAGTATAAAATTAAATAAAAAAATTAAATAAAAATTTGATATTTTATATAGTGTAATTTCTTAAAAAATGTGTAAAAAAATCAACGGAGTTTGGTGAATTACTCGTCAATTGTTTTTAGATATATAAACATACAAAGAAGTTAAAATCCAACCGTTGAACTTATGGGGTGTCTTCATGAGATGGGATGTCTTATCTTCAATCGATATCAACTACATGTGAGGTTTAGCTATCCGTTATCTATTAAAAAAAAAATTGTTGGTTGCAAAACTTTTGCATCCAAGAATGGAACAACTTGGTTTTTTAGCAACAACTTTACATATATATATTTATATGATTTTAAGATCCTTATTTCAATTATTATAGTTCTTTAATTTCTTTGGATGATAACACTTTCATGTTTAAGGATGTTGCTATATGCACTCAGTTGCATGGATTCTAGATCCGTTTGAATCACAATTTGTTGACACATGTATATCATTAAATACGTCTGACATTAAAAACGATATATATATGGATCCTAAACCTGCTTATGCAATTTGAAGTAAAACAAAGCTAAGAACGGATCCATGATCATCACATTAAAATTGAATGGATCCTTGATCCGTTGATGCTAGATATGTGTCAGGTTGTGATTTAAACGGATTTAGGATCTGCACACATGAGAATGTATAGAATTCAACCTGTTTTCGGTGCATATAGCCTGATGTTAAAGTAAACATACCTGAGAGAACAAGCAGTGTTTTGCAACCAGCACCTTTACCAAACAAGATATCACTGTCCAGTCTATCACCTACCATGCACATTCTCAATGGGTCACACTTGAACCTGCATTGGTCAAAACATCCAATGGCCTCTCCATTTTCACACACATAACCGCGCAATCGAAACACATGTAACTAACACCAACGTCGTACTTACTTGTTTAACAAGTAATCCACGAGGAACGCCGATGGCTTTCCAACGACAATCGGCTCCTTTTGGGTGGATGCGCGGACTGCTGCAACCATGCTCCCCGTCACTGTGACACACAATGCAAAGATTCATGCTTGCAGATTTCTTAAAGAAACAACTTTAAACATTATATATGAATCAAAGATGTTCACCGGGCCATTCTTGTACATTCGTCATATGAACCAGCGAATCCAGCTCTGTCGCGATGAATAGGCATCCTGGGTTCTCGCGTATGCAAAGTGTTGCGTACCTATCGGTCACATAAGAGCAACAAACTCAAACAAGTTCAAACTTATCGAATCTCTAACACACGAGTTTCGTAGAATTTGCCTACATTAGCTTGTAGTAGTTGATGTATTGGTCCATTCCAACCACAACAGCTCCAACCTGAAAAACGTCGCGCAAGTTACTAAATGGTAACGAAACCATGCTTAGGAATCTTGCAAGAAATCACAAGGTAGCGTTATAGTACACTTTTATCATGCTCGAAAAGGGCGTTTGGTTTCAATTCCACTGTCTTTTTCCCATCGTCCTACATTGAAGACTCGAAAAAAATTGATTCATCCATTAGAAACCTAACAAACTTGAAGATATAGTTAGTGTTCATAAGGGAAGTTGTAACCTACTGGGCCACCAAGGCATGTATAGCCGGCAAGCTCAAGCTCATCGACTAAGCCCTGAGCTCCAAACACGTACACCTGTGAACGCACACGCACACGAAGAGGAAGAGATAAACATAGTTCATATATTCATTTGGATAAGCAATTAGGCAAATGATTTGGTTAGCTCAATGAAGATGGTTACAAACACCTTTTTATCCTTCGGAAACTGAATGCTGTTTAGGTACATGGGCGCGGCAAATGAAGAGCAAAGTAGCTCATCCTGGTTTGATCGTCGTAACATATCAATTGTTACAAACAACTATCAACTAAGCACATTTGTTCAATGTAAAAAGATTTGAGTGTATTCAACCTCAGTTGCAGGGATTCCTAAGGATTGGAACTTTTGGATGAATTGTTGTCTTGATTTGGTTGAATTGTTTGACACAAAAGCTAATTGTTTCCCCTGCAAGGTTGAATCAAGCCTAGGAATGTTAGGACTAGATCTTACAAACAAAGCAAATGATCAATCTCTCAATAAAAAGGGAAAAACTAGATGGGCAATGTAAGAGGATTAGATATCAATTGATCGACTATCTAAACTAAGCCACTTAATGAGTGCGGAAGCCCAATATAAGCTCAGAGGAGTTCTATCATAAAATCAATTGACAATACGTGGATCATATCACCAACCTTTTAACTATCCTATTTCTTTATTTGCAATCGACGTGGGACAACCGCAACAAATCTTCTTCCCTTTACTTCTTGGTAGTCTTCATTATGATTTCACCCTAAAATGATAGGACTCATCTAGCAAAGATGTTTGCATCATGCATCATTCGACTTGTACAATACTAAAACGCTGCGACAAGGAACTTTTCGTCTATTTGAGCTTTACTTTCAACAATCCCTACACTCAACTATTGTTGTTTCTACAAACTTTCTCAACATGTCCAAACTTGTTCGACTAAACGAATAATCTTTCTTCATGTGCCTCTTCAAGTTTGGCTTTGCGCTACTTCCTTCTACGTTTCTCTCGTTTTTTTTCTTTGTTGGTTGTTGGTTGTCCCCTCATTTTGAATGTTTTGTTATTGTCATCATTGAAACATCGCGAGTATCTTCCAATGAGGAGATTAACCCAAAGAGTGAAGACGAAACTATGTGGCAGTGTGTGTGTGTCCATTAGGCTTATGTATTACTGCGACGACAATCAAACTTGTAATGTTACATTATCTTTAGGATCCAGTGATTATTGAATAGTTTTAGTTGTAACTCAAGTAAAACTAATGACTGATTAAGCTAAACCATTCATTCTATTAACCATAAAAAGCCTGATTACCTGGTGTTGAAACTTGTAGACCTAAATGTAGTGAAAATGGTAAACAAAAAAACACTGAACTATTTACAGAAATCTCAAACTCTAATGGGCAAGAAGACAACCTTGGAACGAAGCATCTCCAACGTATCAGGAACGCCGTCAATAAGCTTAGAACCCTTCCACAACACACCTATCTCATGCAGGAAAAGGGCAGAAACATTTAATATGATCTAACATAATGAACAAGTAGACAAGCTGAAAACAAGACAGAATTAAATTCAATGGATGCCGTAGCCAGAAGGGAATTGAAGGGAGAGAGACCATCACAATCAAAGACGAAGGCGTCAACAGAAGACAAAAGCTCTCTGGCTCCAGCAGGAGATAAAAGCTGAGCTGCAGCTCTCCTTACATTCGTGTTACTATTCATCGTCTTCATCATGTTTGGTTTATAGTGATGGTGGGTTAGTTTTGCGGGAGTAGACATAGACGAGACGAAGCATTTAACAGCTAACATTGCTTATCCTTGATCCCTCTCATTTCAACTGAAGAAGAGGAAGTAAAAGTGAAGAAATGAAACCTGTGGTGCACATTGAGGCTGGAGGATTTTTTTTTTTTTTAATTTTTTTTATCTTTTGGCTATTAGCAGGAATAAACCAGGGAAAAAGGACCACAACCACAGAAGTGGATTGAGGAGTTATCAATTATCATAAATCATAATCACATATTGGATTTGATAACACTTTATTCGAATAATTCGTCTTTTAAAAAAAAATCCAGCAAAACTCCAACACAAAAGATAAACTACAAGGGGTTGGAATGTAGTGTGCATCATTGAAAAAAAGAAACCAAATTTGATCAGATAAGGTTGATGAGCTACTCATGTCACCTGGTTTTCATATAGAAAACCAAAGATTTATTCAATGTACAGTAAGCAATAGTGTTTGTTGCCCATGGGTGTGTGTGATTTATCATAATAAATCTGCATAAAACTTTAAGTGATACTGCAGATTTCAGTCAGAATTATTCAAGAACAATCAGGCTTCTTTTTAGCCTATGCAGATTGAATTCCATTCGATCTGCAAATGAACTCTATATATGACTCATTCAATCAGAAGATTCAAATGATGAATAGGCCACAAGCTGGTCATGGTCTCAACAAATCCAGCAGGTCAGACAATTTTTGTGTGTAATAGTCTGGTTGGATTTCATTTGAGGGGTCTTGGAGAGCGGATTCAGTAGTCACACCTGCAAAATTCGGAAACTTATGATCACTATTCATCAGGGGAAACAAAGCCATGTTTTAAGTATGGCTTGTGAAGGTCGCTACGTTATACCTGAGAGGACAAGAAGTGTTTTACAACCAGAGTTCTGCCCGAAGAGTATATCAGTGTCTAGCCTATCGCCAACCATACACATTCTTGAGGTAGTGATATCAAATCTGCAAAAAGATGTTATAAAAATCAGCAGCCACAGAATTTTTAGTATAGAATTGTATTGTTGGGAACTTGGGATTCTCTAGCTCCAAATGAGAGGCATAACAAGCATAGCAATGTCATTTAAGTTCACACACTTCTTCAGTAAGAAGTCCATCAAGAATGTGGACGGTTTCCCAACCACAATAGGCTCCTTCTGGGTAGTACCGCACACTGCAGCAACCATACATCCCGCCCCTGCAATCCAGAATTAACGAATACCAACGTAAGATAAAACATGAATGGTCTTATGCAGAAATATAGAGATGCATTCATAGTAACAATCACAATACCAGGCCACTCTTGCAGATCAGTCATGTGTCCCACTGCATCACGGTTGGTAGCAATAAAAAGGCATCCAGGATTTTCACGTATGCAAAGTGTCGCATACCTGTTGATTTACAAGCGCTTTCATATGGGTATCATTCAAATAATTCAAACGCTCCAAATATGCTTAGCACTAGCAAGAACTATTTTACAATTGAATGAGGTTCTAGATTATATACTCCTGCAGCAATACCCGGGTTTTAAGTTGCTTGCTGTTTATTTTTTGACAATAAAAGACACCCTTGGTCCCCAAAATGGAAAAATAAAACCAAACAAGGATTATGATATCTTACTGAAGCTTGTAATAATTTATATATTGATCCAGTCCAACCACAACTGCTCCAACCTGAAAGTGGAAACTTCTTCATCATAATTGCAAACTATGGAAATATACAACCAGAAATCCGATCCAAGGAGCTCATCAAAATAGCAACAGTCGGAAAGTTGTACACTTTTGTCATGCTCAAATAAGCTGGATGCTTTGAATTCTGCTTTCTTCTTTCCATCTTCCTGCAGCAAGTGATATATACATCACATACAGACGGCGAAAAGGAAGATCACATATGTATATGTCAACAGCAGGAGATCAAAAAACAGGACTGTTTTATATAGCAAAGGCATTAAAAACTTACAGGGCCACCCAAACCAACAAAGCCAGCAAGCTCTAACTCGTCTAGTATGCCATTCTCCCCAACCACATACACCTGCGGACTCAACAAAATCAATGCCAGTACCACCACTACAACACCTTTAAACAAGGAAAAAATAACTCGTTGATTGGGGAAAATAAAGGAAAAAATAACTCAAGCGGAACAGTTTACTATTTCTATGCTAAATTTGTGGAAAATAATCCCACAATTTCACTCTATCTGAACATAATCCCAACTTCGCATTTTATTGATAAAGTCTAAAATTTTAGTATTTTATGTTTTATACTTGGGTGTTGTTTGGTATAAAATTTGAGAAGGTAATCGGAAATGAAATGAATGTAGCCCATTTATAATTCAAGATACATTGTTAGAAATTTTAATCATTATTCTCTTATCCCAACTTTTCATACAAAATTTGTTTAGTTTCCCTCCTCTCAATCACCCTTTTGAGTAAGGAATAACCATATCCCCTATACTCCTCTAACCATTACCCCTCTTATCTTATTTTTCAAGCAAAAATGAGCATTCTTCTCCCATCCAGACCCACAAAACTTCCCTCCAATATATTTTTCCATATAAAATTTGTTTCCATTCTGTTTACCATAGATAATCTTATACCAAACGGGCCCTTATATTCTAGCCACTGTGGTGAAATATGACAAGAAAAACACTTAGTGGACGATAAAAACAATTAACATAGTTCAATAATCAGTCCACAAAGTTCTACAAACCAAGGCATAGTTTTCCACATATAGCACATGGTATTTAAGAGTCATTTCCACCACTTTTTCTTTTGAAAGGTTAAAACCAAGGCAGAGTATTGGTTGTTGACCCTAATAGGAATGCATCAACCATGTGGTAATTAAATTGGGGTCACAGATGAAAATACAAAACCTCCAAGATCACAAAGAATTCATCATTCTTTATCAAATTTGAAAAATGCCAGAGTTTTGGGGGTGAAAAATGTAAGTGGGACTAACCTTCTTATCACTGGGAAATTGAATGGACTTCAAGTACATAGCTGCAGCAAATGAAGAGCAAAAGATTTCATCCTACACAAGACAGCAACAACTGAACCTAAAAGCCAAATCTTCCACAACTCTACTTCTAATGGCATCAAAACAAAAGAAATTTGCTAAAAATGAAATCAACCTCAGAAACTGAAATCCCCAAAGAAAGGAACTTTTCAGCGTATTTCCTTCTGGATTTGGTCGAATTGTTGGTCACAAATACCAGCTTCTTGCCCTAACAAAACACATCAATATTTGAGCACTTGAAATCAAATCATGATTACTGAAAAATGAAAACTAGGAGAATGGAAGTGAAACCATAGAGCGAAGCAAGTCCAAGGCCTGAGAGGCTCCATCGATAAGCTTGTCCCCCTTCCAAATTACTCCTACGAAATTTCAGATTTCAGGTTTGCACACACCAAATTGATACATATGAGATGATGATGATGATGATGGTGAAGATGAATGGGAAAACGAAAAGAGAGATACCATCGCAGTCGAAGAGAAACGCATCGACGGAATCGCAGAGCTGTTTGGCGGAGGCCGGAGAGAGAATCGCAGTTTCCATGGCGGATTTCCGATTCTCCGTCTCGTAGCGCCTCCGCAAAGTGGCTGCTGATTTATACTCCGACGAGCTTAAACAGTTGAGCTCTATATTCCGTATTAAGGATCTGTTTGGATGTCATTGCATAAAATTATATAATACACTTTTCAATTATAAGTCACTTTATTCAAAAGCGTTTATCTGAACCAAAAAAAAGAAAAAGAAAAAAAATTGACCTTCTTCTTCCCCAGGTTGGCAGCAGCGGCAGTGAGGAAGCAGGTAGGGCGAGGCGCCGGCGCCGGCGAAGGCTCATAGTGGTCAAGGTGGCAGAAGAAGCAACGGTAGAAGGTGATGGCTGGTTGGTGGTCGCCTGACGGAAAAACTGAAGCCCCTGCATCTTCTTTCACTGCAGCAAGGAGGAAAGAGGGAGAAACACTGGTGGTCACTAAGCTGTCCGACCAGGAGAGATTGAAGAGGGAGACGAGCTTGGAGCTTCGTTTGACGCTTTTGCTTTCGATTAGGCCCTAAATTGGGAACTTGCGGGATGAATTGTACATGGAAATGGACGGATTTGAGATCTGATCCTTGGAAGCCCTAATGTTGGGTGCTGATACGATCTTCGTTCGAAGACGAAGCTGGGAGGCAAAGCCGATGACAGCAAAGTGGGTCTGGTTCTGCGAGATTAAGGTTAAACCAATTTATTGAATTTGATCAAAGTAGTTAGGGTGTTGATTTGGTTCATCAATTTCGGTTCTTTAATTTAGATTGCAGAGAAAAGTTCACCAGTATTGGAGATCAAATTGAAATTTGTCCAATTTGCTACTCTCTTGATCATCAAGTTTACTAGTTAACTGATCATGATCTGTGTATCGTTTGATTTCTTCCCAACTGATTCTGCAATGGTTTTTACAAATATTTGTGTAAAACTGCAACCTAGTTGAGTGATCTGAATCATTCAACAACAATCAGGCTTCTTTTAGCCAATGCTGACTGAATTCCAATCAGCAAACGGACTCTATACAGATTCATATGACAGATAGGCTACAAATTGATCATGGTCTCAACAAATCCAACAGATCAGACAACTTTTGTGTGGAATAGTCTGGTTGGATTGCATTGGACGGATCTTGGAGAGCGGATTCAGTAGTCACTCCTGCGAAATTCGGAAACTTAAGATCATTATCCGCTAAGGGAAACACCAGCCATGTTATAAGTACGAATAGTGAAGGCAGCTAGTGACATTGTACCCGAGAGGACGAGAATTGTTTTGCAGCGAGAATTCTGTCCAAATATTATATCGGTCTCAAGCCTATCGCCAACCATACACATTCTTGAGGAACTGATATCAAATCTGCAACACAACAGCATTACAAACCGAATGAGCTTGATTTCAGGGGAAAAAAAAGATTCTATCAAGAAGTTGAAATAAGCTGGAATTTTTTAATTCTGCTATCTTCTTTCCATCTTCCTGCAGGAAGCTTTACATCAGGCGATAAAGAATATCGAAAAATAGGACTAACTTATAGGGCAAATGTGCTGATAACTTACAGGGCCACCCAAACCAACAACCTCTAACTCGTCTAAAGCAGCCCTCCTTTACAAATTACAATACAAAGATCAAGCAACTTTTCCTTTCCCTGGCATTATCAACAAAATACCAATTTTCCTGATTCTACAAATACAGCACATTTTATCCAACAAATTTTGAACTGTTTTCCACAATGCAGCATTTTTATACCACATTAATGAGAGTACTTGCAGCAAAAAAATATTTTGAATGGGCTAAAAATGTAACTTTTGCTGATCAGAGGTGAAAAAATGTAACAAAAAAATATTTTGAAACTGAATGGATTTCAAATACATAGCTGCAGCAAATGAAGAGCAAAAGATTTCATCCTACACAAGATAGCAGCCTCAGAAACACAAACACATAAAGAACTTGGATTCAAAAAAATAAAAATCAACCTCAGAAACTGAAATCCCCAAAACTTTCCGGTTTTGGCTGAACCTTTGGTCACAAATCCCAGCTTCTTGCCCTAAAACACAATTCAAGTTGTGTTTACAAGGTTTATACAGGATTTAAGATCCGATCGGTAGAGCGAATGAGGGGAATGGAAGAAACTCCTTCGATAAGCTTGTTTCCCTTCCAAATGAGTCCTACGAAATCACAGTTCAAGTTTGAGATTGAGGAAGCAAGAAAAAAGGATCGATTTTCTCTTTTTTTCACTTTTTCAGGTTGGCATACAACAAATTGATACAATACAATGTAAGATGAAAATGCAGGTGAATGGGAAAGCGAAAAAGAGAGATATACCGTCGCAGTCGAAGAGAAATGCGTCAGCGGAGTTGCAAAATTGTTTGACGGAGGTCGGAAAGAGAAGCGCAGTTTCCATGGCGGATTTCAAAGTCTCCGTCGCCAAGTGCTGAGCAATGTTGCTCTGCTTATTATATGTGCTTGGATTCTACAGATGGTCAACGACCCCTTGAATGTCTCATTTCTCACTTAATAACCTTACGGAGTACTATAACCAAAAAAAGATGCAAAAATGCCCCCTAAATTCGATTGATTGAGATCATTTGGTCCAAAAGCCCCTGCCTCTTTAATCTTGAATGTCTCTCCTCCCTACCCGAATAAAAAAACAAAAATAATTATAATTTGAAAAAATTAAGAAAAAAGAGTTAAGGGTGGGAGATATTGTGAGAGGGGACCTAAATTTGACATGACCCAATGGAACCTAAATCATAACTTGTGATTTGAAAATCGACTCGAATAAATAGTTTTGGGTTTATGAGCTAATGGCCGATATAACCTTTTGTAGTCGCTATAGATGGAAATAGTTTGATTTGGTTTTTTATTCTTTATCTACAGTCCAAATCCCCTGTGGCCCTTAACGTAGCAAAGCCTGTAGCAATTTTCCAATTGGGCCACCTGGAATTAGTTTTAATATATAATTAATAATAAAATCAAAGTAAATAATTCAGCAAAAATAAGAAAACCAAATTCCCTTCTCCTCTCTTTCGTTCTTCCGTGAGCAGTCCAAATCCCCTATCTCTTCCACGCTGAAATCCGGTCTCCATTCGGCGGCCTCTCTGTTCCACGCAGAAATCCGATCTCCGTTCGGCGGCCTCTCTCTTCCATGCTAGTGTTCACCCGTCTGCGCAATCTCCTTCCCAACTTTTTCTCTCTCATAGGGTTAACTCTATCTCACAATCTCAACCTTAATTCAATCCGAATTCAACTTCTTCTCAATTGATTTCCAAGTGAACCATAGGTGGCGGAGGAGATATGAGGTGGGCAGCAAGTCTCAGACTTCCGAATTCCAACATTGGCGGTGGATTGTTGGATGGCGAGGAACAAACGAACTTTCTAGGAGAGAGAAGTATCACCGGAAGAGCTGGTAAGACGGGTCACGCAGAGGCTGGATTCCGAAAAGGGGAGGGGAATTGGATGTGCAGCTCGGAATGAATCATGAGAGGTAATATTTGCTGCTGCAAAGAAGATGCAGGATTCGACGAATGTGGAGCTAGTGGCGGCGGAGGGGCTGGCTTGGGCGCTCGAAATCTGTCTGCAGAGGGTTATGACAAAGGTTTTATGGCAATGCTGCAGAGGAATGCAGGGGAGGTGGGTCAACAGCTGCGGAGGATACATGAGTTAGCTACGTCTTTCGCCGAGTGTCGATGGAGCCACATTCGAAGACAAGCCAACCGGGTGGTGGATTTTTTGGCAAAGATCAGACCTGCAGCTCCTGTTTGCATTTCTAGTTTTGCTATGGTACCTTTTGAACTAAGGTTACTGCTGTTGAATGATGCTAAGTAATCAATGATTTTGTTTTGCTAAAAAAAGCTAACAGAACAAGTGCTGGACAAGTCGGAACTTTGGTGATTGATGATTCATTCTGTCTTCTGTCTGTGTGGGTTATAAAAAAATTGTCCTGAATTGGTTGCTTGCTCTCCAATTGCCAGAGCTTTATGCTAATGTTTCTACACTCTCAAAGATGCTACCTTGGGCACTCCATTTTGTTTCTCCTCTGCCATCTGATCAAGTTGCTTCTGAGTTCTGAGAGTGAAAAAATCTGCCATCTATCTCTTGTTGGGAAGTTTTGCAAGTTTTAGCATAACCAAGTAGTAAAGAAGGATCAAGACTTCCGGTTACATTTGAACTAGGATGCAAAGAGTGATTGGAGATGTTTTTCTTTTCATATATATTTTTATGTATACATGGAATACCTGTGTAATGACTAGCTAATGATAAATTATTCATTTTATTGGATCAAACTTTTCTTCCTTATGTCAATTAATTGCTCCAAATTATTCATTTTATTGCTCCATACTTTTCTTCCTTGTGTCAATTTATTGGATCAAACTTTTCTTCCTTATGTCAATTAAATGCAACTCTATTAAGGGTCTTGCAATAGACTAAACTTGAAAAGAATTCCAAAGGAAAAAGTGACTTCTTGACAGTTGCATAAATAAATCTTCAACAATACTTAATAAGCTAAATTGCAGCAATAGGCAAGTAACCATCTTGTTCTCAACAAAACAACACAAGCAAATAAGTCATAATGATTCTGTCTGAAAATAATTTTGCATTGAGGTTAATTCTGCAAACTTCTTTCTCTCTGGCACTTTAAACTTCATGTTCTCTACAAGACAATACCTGATACAAAATCAAATGTAGATTATTAACTCAAAATATTTGGTATATTGATTGTGATTCCTATTATGGTTAGATGAGAAATTAGTATAGAAGCATTAACCTGCAATAGTCATCTCTCATCTCTCATGCTACTGTTTTTACCTAATTCTCCCTACCATCATTTGGTTGAACCTGCAATAGTCATATATTTTAAAATACAGTTATACAACAAACATACATCCATAAAAAATTGAGGTTGAGCAAGTTGTTATACTCACTTGAGGCACACCAATGCTAGTTAGTAATGCCATATGGCTAGGCTGAAATTGAGGTTGAGCGGGTACGGGAAATATATATGTGCCACTTTGTTTATACATGGAAGGTGCAAAATTGTATCTCAATGGATTAACAATGTGGTTCCCCTGCATTTTGCTTGAGTTAAGTATATAAAACATAAGAAAAAGTAATGTTCAAGAGTGTGAAAATAAAGAAAACTTCAGATATACCTCTGGATGATGTGCAAAATTTGAATGCTCCTCTATATGGTTGTCCATAGGGGAAACCATATTGTCGTCTGTTGCTATATTATGCTTAGATTTTCTATTTTTACTCCTTCCTGCTTCAAGACCACCTCTTAGCCTTTTACTCGATTGACTTCCAGACTTTTGCTTGGGCTTTATTCCTTTTACCGCCTTCATCATATCATTTGGATTTTCTGACATATCAGGACGTGGATCACTTATCGGCATATGAGAATTCTGCAAGCCTTGTTGTGTCTGCCTTCCTGTTGAGCTTAAATCAAGTTTACTCATCAAATGAATAAGACCCTCTTTCACAAGGTTGTACCCATCTTCAACTTCTGCAGCTCTTGTAACCAATCGAGTAGATAGACGAGATAACTCTCGATATCGCCTTCCCATTGTTGACTTCGGATCCTCATCGATATGTAAACTTTCAATGCTAACTTTCATGCTGCGTTTTTTGGCATCCATTGTCCATCTTTTCAGGAAGTACTTGCTAGGAACTCTTTTCGTGCCCTTGAAAGAGAAAACCTTTAGTACATGACTACATAAAATGCCAGCAAACTCAAACTTTCTACAGTTGCAATACACAGTTTCTTCGGTCTCATCATAACAGACAACATAACTGTGATTCTTCTTATAGGGTGTGACCATATACTTCACAAGGGGTCCTGTCTCTTCGCAAACTTCAAGATGGCAATCACAAGATTTACCAAATTCTTCTTGAAACCACTTGAACACCTTAGGTGTATATATACTTGCAGCATGCTTAAAAATTTCTACAGGATAGAACATTGCAACTTGACTTTGATTGGCCTTGAAATCAGCAATCATCTCATCATAACGACGATCAATAAGCAACTTCTGAAAATGTTGAAAAAATCTTCTTAAATCATGCTTGTAACTTACATAATGCTTGATCATTTTATTCATGCTTTCACTCCGTTGTGTAGTGGTCATATCTGCACAAAATGTGTCTCTTCCATAAACCAATGCCCACTTTTCTTTCATATTGAACATCCTCTCCAGCCATTCATTACTCTGCAGTCCATACTTGTCAAGCATTTTAGTCCAAGCATCCAGAAAATCTTCCTCATATTCATAGTCATAGATACACTTACTAAAGTCCCTCAGAAAATCCTTGCAATCTATAAAAACATGACTCAAATGAATTGCCGCATTTTGAAAGATATGCCAAATACAAAGACGATGACAAACCCCTTGCCATTGTGAAGCAAGTGCTTTTCTCATTGCAGCATCTTGATCGGTAAGAATTGTCTTCGGTAGTTTGCCACCCATAGCCTTTGAAAATGTGTCAAACAACCACATAAATGAATTTGCAGTCTCATCATATAATAATGCCACACCAAAGATAGTCGTTTGTTTGTGATGATTCACTCCAACAAATAAGGCAATTGGTCGACCATCCTTGTGCTTTCGATATGTGGTATCGAAGCAAACAACATCACCAAAATCATCATAGTCTGCCATTATTTTAGCATCAGCCCA
Source organism: Persicaria maculosa (assembly GCA_963922045.1). Classification (NCBI taxonomy): domain Eukaryota; kingdom Viridiplantae; phylum Streptophyta; class Magnoliopsida; order Caryophyllales; family Polygonaceae; genus Persicaria; species Persicaria maculosa. The sequence continues at coordinate 71,016,934 of OY998260.1, forward strand.
AAAAATGTTAGTTATCATATCATCTTCATCCACTTGAATACCATAAAAAAAGCAAGGATCCTCTATTTTCATACTCTGCAAATACTCGAGAACACCACCTGTATCACCCGACTTCATTTGTAAACTGCGCTTAGTGCGCAAATAATTCCTATAATCCACTTGAGCAAAACCAAGATTTTCCCGACCTCCTGCTTGTCTAGCCATGAACTCGTAAGCATTTTTAGGAGCGATGCCCGAAATATCAGCCAAGTCAACTTCCAAGGCTTGAGATTTTGACACCTTTCGGTGTGATCTAAAGAGGTGAGCCTTACTCGGGCTTGCTAGATTGTGTTCATGCTTTGCAATGAAGTCAACAACACGATATTTGCCAGTTTGCCGACAACTAATCTTTAACTTGGCCAAACATCCAAATCTTGTCTCGGGTCTATGGGACTTGTAAAAAGCATCACGCTTGTCACTTTCTCTTTTACCTTGACATGAGCAAACAAAAACTCTATCGATCACTGTGTTATTGTATTTACGAGACCAACCTCTTCGAACAGAAAAGCCAGTTGCTAATGCGTAAGCATTGTAGAACTCATATGCCGCATCTTCAGTTGCAAATTCCATACCAACTCTTGGAACAATATCCTTAGGTATCTTAGAATGAAGCGATTCCATCATTTGATCATTGGTACAAAAGTTTGTGGGGTTTTCTTCCTGCTCAAATTCTAACCGACGGCGTGGTTGTACTTCTTGTACAGTAGTATCCATAACCTGAAAATATAAGAAATCATCACTTTAAACCTTTCAATGGCATACATTCTAGGACATGTACAATCCAAACTAAATTCAGAAGTTGCTTAAACGAATAATTCAAGAGCAATATCCTGATCAAAACTCATACATTTTAGGATGAAAATAAACACAAATACATGATTCAATTTCAAGGTAAATTATTCAAATGAAAAAGGTTAGATAAAATTCAAAGGCATTAGATAATTCAGTATATGGAAAAAGAAGTCTTGAAGTGGTATGGAAAAATGAAGCCACGTTTACAAAAAACCATAATTCAGCCTAAGAGCAAGTTAATAATATTTGTCTCACGCAAGCTATTGAGGACACGTACAGCAGCAGCACTGGTACATCAGATGGGTGAACTTGTCGCACCTGTAATTTCAGTCTCGAAGAGAGACGGCCGGCGTTGAACAGAGAGAGGAAGAGCAGTTAGGGAGAATCTGAAAAAAGGGAAATTAGAAGATTTTCTTATTTTTGCTGAATTATTTACTTTGATTTTATTATTAATTATATATTAAAACTAATTCCATGTGGCCCAATTGGAAAATTGCTACAGGCTTTGCTACGTTAAAGGCCATAGGGGATTTGGACTGCTTTATCTAGAGTTGTATTATTTAAAATTACTTTTTTTTTTCGAAAGAAGGCAAAAATTTAGATGATGTGAGATCCTGTTAACCCAATAGTGTCCTAACGAATATGTGCTACTTTGCCCGCTACTTGGTAAAATTATTTCTCTTTTATGTCAAGGGAATGCAGGATAATTTTCACCCGAGAAGTTCATTTTGAGGATAAATCAAAGTCCTCAAAACTTCAAACAAGGAGAAAGGGTGTTCTTTTGTAATAACTGGAAAAAAATGGGGCAAAACAGAATGAGTTGGTTTTTCGTTACAGATTTCAAGCATCTCTAGTCTGAATTATTTGCAAGTAATTTAAAGTTGATTCATTAGAAGATGTTCAAGCACCAAAATATACCAAAATTTCGCATCAAATGGATCAAATTCAGCCATTAATTTGTCATATGGTTTCCAATTAAAAGTAAGAAAGTAACCAACAGGTCATGTTTTGACCTTTGATAGTTCTAACATTCACAGTTTTTGGCATTACATCACCTGCCTCTTTGCAACCACAAAACAATGCCATTGAAAAATAATACCATCCTCCCATCGACAACTTTCATAAGCTATCAGATTATGCAAATAACAATTCAGCGGGCAACAAAAACAGATGTTCCTGATTCATGAGGACCCAATTTACAGACTAGATCCGAGCTTAATTGCATACGCTTTCATAATTAGATAGTGAAAATTTGCATGATCTTGCATGATTAAACACCGGGAAGCTGAGTTTGGCAATGTTAGAACCATTGGTTAACCTTACCAGTCAGTCATACATCCCCACCCTAATCTTTGAAGTCTTCTGTAGTGCATCTTAAATTTTCCAAGTCGCCCAACGCATCTTTGAGGGCTTCACTCACAATGCTTCCCTTCGCCTAAATTACCAACAAAGGAACAGATTTTATTCAACGTTGAATTAACCATTGGGATAATCTGTTCTCCTCAACCAAGATGTCATGAAATGCAATATACCTTCAAGGTAGGAATAAGAGCAAACAGTTCCTCCATTGTTTGTGGACCCGTGTTTGCAATCGCGCAAATCTGCAAGAAAAGCAATCAAACTATCAACAAGGTACAATTTTCTTATCATTAGGGGACATGCTTGGTAAATTGTGAATGGGAACAAAATTGCTGAGTTGACAGCATTTCTCACATGAATAAAATCTTAATAATATAGTCTATAATTGTTGAGTTGCAAACAATTTTTATATGCACTCTCACATGAATAAACCCAGCCCACCTAAATGATTATGAGAATATTGGGGTATTACTCAATTCCCTTCCTGCACTAAATGTATACTTTTTAAAGAAAAAAAAATTCAAGTAAATCAGATTTTCACTGATTCATTCAACATCAGCAAACAGGCCTTGAGTGAACCATGATTTTGAGTCTCACCTCGCCATTGGCAACTCCCAGTGATTTCAGACTTCTGCATGCATGCTGAGTTAAAGGGCAAACAAAATTGAGAGTTTCCACTCAATGCCAAAACTTTCTTTAACAAACTGCAAAACTAAAACAAAAGGATACTCAAGAGCTTGTTTGACAGCCTCAACATCAGTATATCGAGTAGTGGACTTCGCATACTCCAAGCCCTGATCAAATGATCTGCCAGTGAAGCAATATGTCACATCATTTTATCAATGCTAAATTAATCTACTTCCAAACAACATCAACAACGTTAATTTTTCTCACGGCGGAAGTTTGATGTTTGGATCTCGAGACAGGATTATCATCTGCTCCTGAATCCCCTGTAAAATAGCTGCAGCCTCGCAATCAAGCAGACATTCTGCATTTTTGGGAAGCTCTGTATGAAACAAATTATGTCAAGAGTTTTAGAATTTATCTTGTGCTAACCCCATTAAAAGGATGCCTATGAAATCAGAGAATAAATAGTTTACTGGGAAACCAACAGAAACACTTATACATAGAGTGCTGTGCTTGATTATTGAGTGGAAATCAAAGCAAGGTTAGTCGAAGCAAATATCAGCAGAATGCACAGAATTTTAAACGAAATCATAGGCATAAGGGTATGACACATCAGAAATTGCAATCTCAAAAATATTGGACACAAACACAAAATTACTAATATAAAAGTGAACTTGAAGACACATTGGATGAGTATAACATGATTTTTTTTTTCAATAGATTCTAAGATAGGACGCCAAAAAAGGTTGAATGAAATGGAAGTACTAAACTTCCTGATGGATGTGGGTTGGGTGGCAGCAGCATCGTTATGATTTCATTTCTGCATCTCATAAGCTAATCCTGTAATGTTTCTCACAAACTGAGCACTTTTCCCTTGCAAAACGAAAAATTATGCTTATCCTAAAAATTGGAAAATCCATTTAAGATTTCCATTAAGTATATATAAGTATTTCATAAATAAACTTGCTAGTTATATCAGAATGCTTATCACGCATTGTAAGCTTATCAACCAGGAAAGTAGTACTCTAGATACCCCAAAATAAACAGCATCACATTCACATATGAAACTACATCAAATGTCAAAACAAAAGGATTGTTTTGGCAAGCACAAACCTTGCTCAACATTAAGATCATATTTTGCTGGCTCCTTTGGTGCAGGAACTTTCCCACCAATCCCCTTGCCTCCTTTGCCTCCTTGGATTCCATTAGACAAATCAACTACAGTGAGATTTTAGGATACTATATCATCAGTGATGGCAGCATATAGCTTTAAAATACAAAGAATGATAAGCTCAACATGACAGGATGGCAAGAACAAACCTTTCTCAACGCATATTACAACAAATGGATGTAGCAAAATATGGATCTTCACACATTCTTGTAAAATAATTCCCTATATCTTCAATTTTGAAATTAAATGCATAACTTAAAAATTAACCACCTTGTCTTTCAAACCAAAGCCCTTTGCCCCTACAGAGGCCCAGAACAATGGCATCTCTAACTTTCCCTTCAAATTCTATCGTGCATCAGTGATATTTAATATTAAGATAATTTAGCTAAAACAGAACTTACATTCGATACTTCCACAAGTTAACAACAAAAGCAACCAAAAGACGCACATCAAAATTTACTCACCATCGTCATTAAATTGCACCTTCTTCCCCTTTTTTGACTTTGCAGAATCAGTATCCTTCCCTTTCAATGGCAATGGAAATAGGAAATTGTTAAGAGCAATATCTCATAAGAAAAACCATGGTTTTTCTAGTATCAGCAGCACTGTTGAGTGTTGACTACTGAAAGGGGAATGCATGTGTCTTTGTATTTGCGCAAGTCAATCACCTATGGCTATGTAACTAACTGGAATAAACTTAGCTTTACTGTTATAGCAGAAAAATAAATAATGTACTGATCTTGAGAGGCATACGCACAAATCATCTTCACACAAAATGAAAAAGGAAGGACCTTGAGAAACCGAAAACAACGAGGAAAGCATGTAGAAATCCGAAAATGTAAGTGATAAACCCTAACGAAATCAAGGAATTTAGGTTTAGGGAGATGACGATTTCGAAAACCTAAATTCCTCAACAGTACCCCCCGAATCCTTTCCTGTTTAATCCAATTTCTTTATCGGTTCGAGTGATTCTAAATGTGCAATAAAAAAACACGACATAAAATTGGAAATTGCATGGAACTCCATGATTCTTCACTGAAGCAATCGAGGAAAGAAACAGGAATTGAAGAAAAGAGGAAAAAGTGAAAGCGATCCTGAAAATCATTACCTCCTCCAAGCTCCGCCATTGAAGAAATCTCTCTGTCTCTCTCTGAGCAGTTGAAGAATCTACTCCCAAACCCCTAAACCTCTCTCACCTCTCTTTGCTAGTTTGCTGTGATGGTTTTTACTGCATTTCCTCGTCGAGGAGAACAAACGCGATATATCTGGTCTTCGATTTCCGCCCAGTGTTTGAAGTTATTTACTTTCTTCGCCCGATTTTCCTGGATTTTGTAGATAACTGCCCCAATTTCAATATTTGCAAAAATATTTTTTTCTTAAAAAAAAAGTGTAAATTGAACATATTCACTCACAAATTAGCATATTTGTCATAGAATCACTCTAAAATATTATACATGTAGATAATAAACAAAATTTAAAAATTTAAACTTTTTATGCATCTTAAATGATTTTTGACATTGAAATTTTTTTTATGCTTTGTTGAAAATTACATCTAAATTCATGATTAGCATGAAGACAAAAGCACCCGTGAAAATTTAAACAAATTATTTGGATTGCAGGCAGTTTTATATGGGTGCAGTTAGATATTTTATTATTGTAAAAACAATTATGCATAGAAATTCAATTTGACATCGAAAAGCCAATAAAAGAGGTTTTTTTTTTAAAAACTTCTGTGTTTTTTTTATGACGAGAAACTCACCTTTGGCGACAAACGGGAGCAAACAATGAGCGCACCGTCGGTCCATGTTTAGGGGTGGGATGGGGATTCTTTTTCCTTCTATGCATTTTTATTTATATCATACGTGGTCTTAGATAAGTCGTGGAAAATTTTTTTTGATAACTCTTCCGAAACTTATCATTTATATAACATTTTTACTTCCTCGTGGTTTTACTCCATCTTATTTGACTTGGACGGATTTCGTGGAATTGCGGAGCGTTTTGTGCACCACATTTTCTTTTATAATTGATTTTTAGTTTTCAAAAGAAATTAGATGTTTTTCATCGTCTTCTACATCTTCTCATTTCTCACAAACTATTTTGAGTTTGCAGTTGATTCAAAACCTTATCTTTATGGCCCAACTCGGGATGTATGTGTTTTTTAGTGTTAGTTAAACACCGCAAATTTGAGTTTCTGAATGATATTATTGATTATTATTACATTATATGAATTATTGAAATGTGTTATACGTTAAAATATAAGGAAATAATAAAGGTTGTACTAAGTCCGCCTAGGCACTAATCGGCCACCGGCCGCCTAAATTAAGGTTGCCTAGTGCCTTTTATAACATTGGATGGAGTATACAAAAAATCAACAAACTTTAGTCTTTGTATATTATATATTTATGTACTCCGTATTTAATTTCTTGACATTAAAAAAAATGGAAGTGGGTTGCTGAAAATGACATCTCAAAACTCAAATGAATGCAATCATATTAATTTCGATCAGCATTACCCAAAAAAAAAATTAATTTCGATCATATCATGCCCAAAAAAAAATCCCAAATTTATGTGAGCATTTCACTTTCACCTATGAATTAATAAGCATTGACCAACAAAATCAAACCAAATTGATATGAACATATATATGATAAAATTTGTTCAACACTTGGTTAAGCTAAAGAGTAAAAACTTCCATCATCCTTGGGCTCATCTGGTGCTGGGTCTCAACAGCCTCCCATTTCCGCCTTTCGTCTTCCGGTCATCCAAAGCCTCCGGCTTGATCTCCTGATCCTCCCTCATGCCTATGGTGCTCGGACTGGGCGTCGTTTTACCCTCTTCTTGCTCGTAGAATAGCACTTGCACGACCGTTCTCAATGGCAGCCTCTCGTTCTGCACAGCGTGTGCTCGCATCTCTGGAGACAGCTTCTGGCAGTTGAGGATTCGGCATAGTTGCTTCTTTTCCGATTTTGTCATATCCGGATGCTCCTATGTACACAAACACAATGTTAGTCCAAATCTACCGAGATTCAGGTATTTCTGATCACATTACTACCTTGAGATAGATGTTGATTGCCTTGTAAAGATCGTCGTGTCTTGGGCGTGCTGCATCAGGCAAGGTTTCGGCAAGAGCAACCAGTTTGGCAGCTGTAACATTAGCATCCTTTGCAACTACGCGAAGATATGAATCGACCAGCTTTGCTACTCTTTGGAGCGAATGCATCTCTTCTTCCGAGAACTCTGCTTGTAGATGGCGTCGTCTCCATAGCTCTAGGTAGCTCTCCAGCACCGCCTTGATCAAGTCAATGTCGCAGGCGGTGAGTAACAGATCACTCACTTCAGCTTCGTCAAGCTGCAGGCTCGTCTGCCTTATGAGTTGAGACTTGGTTACCGGAGAAGCGCCAAGAGAATTCGCCAGCCTCAAAAGCCTTACCAAAAAGCCTACCGAAACAGACCTTTCGTCTAGAGGAATCAAGCTCACAATTGTCTCTAGGATCCTTCTCTTGTTCTCCAAGTCGCCCGTGTGCTCAGATGAAGACGATGACGGAAGCGAAAGAGAATGGGAAGCTGAAGTCGAGCCACTCGAGCCAGAGCTGCCTTTCGGTTTTATGTCTGGTAACCAACGACAGGCATAGACGTGTAGTGCTTCTCCGATGAGCTGAGATGGCAATACTCCGGTTGATCTAACCGTCATAAGTATGCACCTGAATGCGTCCAGATCAAGGTCCGAAATGTCTTCAGTCCACCAATCTTTAGGAGCAACCGAGGGTTCCTGTTTCCTGGAGAACCCGGGCCTAGTGTAAGTGTACTTCCACTTCACCTGTGAGCGAGGTATGTGTATTTTCTCGACAACCGAATCAATGCATCGTCTTATGATTCCAAGATTTTCGGACCACTCTGGCAGATTAGCAGTGGATTGTAGCGCGACGAGTGAGTCCTTCCAGCCTTCAAGGATACAAGAGCTGAAGAAAACTTCAAGTTTCATGACAAGGTTGCCTTCCTCAACTGCTTCAGTCATCCGAAGAAACTTGGCAGCACAGTATGCAGGGACGAAGTTGTGAGCACTAAGGTTTATGGATATCCCGTAACAGAACTTTGCGCACAGCTCAAAGGCGTCTTCGCCTCCTGGGATATCATGAAGATCAACTGCAGCAGTTTCCTCCTCGTCATCGGTGCACAGCCGCTGTAGCAGTCCACACTTGGAAATAAGGGCATACTGCAGCTAACAGCAGTTCAGTTAACAATCATCTAACTAAGCTGGAACCGAAATTAGAGTCGAAAGACGGTATCTCTGTTTCCATATAGGGTCCGTTTGGCGCAGACTGCTTATCAACAATAATTCTTATTTGCAATCAGCACGTTGTGCCAAACAGACCCGTATAACTTTGTGACATTTTGATACAAATCATTGTTTTTTTTTTTTTTCCAATTTGAGCTGCATCTGTAATGAATCGCGACAGCAGCAAACCGATGAACTTTTCAATCAATGATAAACAAAATTGAAGTCTTTAGTAGTCATGTATGTACCTTGTGGAGAACAAACGTAATACTGTTCACTCGTATAACGAGATCAGTAGGTACATCAGAAGTCACAGACCTGCACATATAGTCAATCCCGGGTTATATCAGCTGAAAAAAGCTTATTTCCAAGAGGAATAGGTAAATTTTATCGAATCAGCGCGCTATTACCTGGTTGCCTCCTCAGTGTAGAAGGTGTCTGGCCTTGTTCCGAGTTTCATATACTTCATCTTATTGACTGAGTAAGGTTTCCACAGATGTCTTCGTCCTGCATATATATAGGATCGATTTCTTACTCCATATACCTGAATCATCAGAAATCATGTGTGGATTCGATATAACACTATTGTTCATGCCTCAACTTGATCCATGAAAGCCGGGGCTAGAGAAAATACCACAGAAAATAAAGCTAGGCTTGGTCAGCTTCAAAAGCTGTTTTCTTTTGTCTCAGGCTGAGAATCCGATAGATATGAAGACGATCCATAGATGAGGAACAAGCGAGGCGAAAAAGAAAATAGAGAAGGCAGAAGCTGAACACGTGTGTGTGTGTGTGCGCGCGCTCATGCAAGAAGGACATAGAAAGAAGCAAAAAAAAAAAAAGATGCAAGGTTTTTTTGGTATATTGGCTTTAGCAGCAGTTGTCGGTACTTATTCGGCTTTTGGTTGGGGGGTCACGCTGCAGAAACTGGAAGGTTTCTCTCCAAGCCAGGGGCAGGAAGCTATAGGACAGCAAGAAAGATTCAAAACACCGGCAAATTAAAAGGCACAAAACGCGCTGTGCCTTTCAAATGACAGCGATAAGATACATGATGTGATCTAAAGGAGCAATATAGCTCTTAGACAAGGGAAAGCGTTACGTGATTAAGCAGCCTTACTTAATCGGGATCCATCGAATTTTACGTTATAATTAAGCAACTAAAAAAGGACTCATGGCTTGGCCCCTTCGGCTTTGGTCTTACCTAATACACCGCACGCCCTAAAGCATGATCAATACGAACATACAGAAAATCCCAAAACCATCCACTTCGATCAAATGCACAAAGGTGAACTCTTAACATTCTATCTTTTTTCCTACAGAGTACTACGGCCCATCCTGACCCCATATCCTTGCTTAATTGCGGGATATACTGGGTTGTTGTTGTTGTAGTACTACGGCCCATGAAGATCTTACTACTTGCTAAAAGCTACAGACGATTTCCATCTAAATTTAGCGAGCGGTTTAAAACACATTTCAGCAATCAACAACAACCTACCACAGAGATTGAGGTCTACGGCCCGGATGTAGGCATCCTAACACACTTCAATCATAATTCAAAATTCATGATAGAGTCAAAAGCACAAAGTTGAGTTATAAACATTCAATCTTTTTCCTATAGAGGATAGCAACCCATGAAAGTCGTCCTACTTGCTAAATGATACAAACGGGTTCGACAAAGTGATCATGTAAATTCTTTCTCCCTATCACCCTAGCCTTGATTGATACCCTTAGATTATATACATCTAAATTCAGCGCGCGGTTAAAATTATAAGGAGAAAATAATTTTAAAAAAAAATCTCAAATTTGAACAAAGATGGGATATACAATTCATAGTGGCTATAGTAGAACTAAAGGTTGTAGCATCATATGTGGTGAAAGATTGGTTTAAAGCACACATGAGGATAGAGGACATGATTTGGAACAAGGATCAATCTTATCAACTAATGTTCCATTTGTTGGTAAATGAGGTGCATACATGATACATACATGCATGATGTGACTTGAGGAAGAGAGTAAGTGGGGTGATGACATGGGATGGTGGATGGATGTCAATATATGTCATGCATGATTCAATGACTCCATCATCATCTACTTGACTAAGTACATTCAACTTAGTATCTCCTTCCTCTTTACATTTATACCATACCAAAAACAAGGATTATACTTATACAAAGAGAAATTATGTATGCATGTATGATGTGTTGTGAATTAATTAAAGGATCATACATTTGATATCATCTAGTGTTAAATATGGTATATTGCTCAATCCAACCATTAAGTTAAAAAATTTCGAAAATCACCTCTCGGATAAATTGCTCAAAATCATCTGTTTACTTTTTTTTTTGGAAATTTCAAATTAATCGGTCATTTTGATGGTTTTTGACAATTTTTCCATTTAACGGGTAGTTTTGAACAATATACCTTTTTAACGAGTAGTTTTCGGTAATTTACTTTGTATACAAAAGAAGTAAAAAAAAATGATCAAATATTGGAAGAAAAAGGACACCAAATAGAAGCACTTGTTGACCTCATCCTTTCGGATGCTAGAGGCTTGTTCAACCCGAATCCTTACTTAATCAAAAAAAAATGTAGTCTTGTACATAGTTCCTCAAAACATGAGATTAACCCAATTCAAAAAATTAGATTCAACCTACCCAAGAAATCATAATTTTGAATAAATTTGAACACAAAAAAAAAAGACCCAAAAAAGCTTAAACCCAAAATATACCTACATGCAATCGATCACAATTAGGCTAAACCCATAAAATTAATGTGAAGTTTGATCAATCTTTGAATTCAAAGTCTAAAATCACCAAACTTATTAAAAAAAAAATTGACCTTAAAATGACCCGAACCCGAGACAACCACGATAGCCGAAACTGAAGGGCCCTACCACCAGAATGCCCCACAGACCAAAAGACCCACCAAAGGCAGTGTAATCAGCAGTGTCGCCACCACCACAAATTGACACCCAAATCAAGCAATTGAACTCAATAATTAAAAAAGAAATTAAAGGGCGATCTTTAACGTTAACGTTTCCGGAGTTGGAAGGGAAAGGGACGGCGGCGATCGGCGGTGGGGGCTCCTTCAACAGTAACGGAGGAGTGAGAGCCGGTGGGGTTTTCTTCAGAAAGAGTGAAGATGGTGGGGGTTAAGACATGAATTGATGGGAGAGGAGAAACTGAGAGACCTGTTTTTCTTCCTTCTAATTTTACTCTTTTTTTTTCTTTCCTCTTATCTCTTATTTTTCTCCTTTTTCTTTAATTCTGTTTGATTTCCTGACATTGAATTTAGGGTGTGTTTGATAGTAGGTGTGAAGAGAAACCTTGAATTTAGGGAATTTAGGGTGTGTTTGATAGTAGGTGTGAAGAGGTTTCGGAGGTTAAAAAAAAATGGAAGCTCTGGAGCATGGTGTTTGGTTGCGTCTTTGTGTGGAGGTTTGGGAGTTTAAGGTGGAGTTTATTTTTGTTGAAAATGGAAGCTGCTCCCCCTAGCTTTGGGAGGTTAAGGTGGAGTTTATTTTTTTGTGGAGGCTTGAGATGTCAGTTTTGCTCCCCACTTTCTTTGACCCTTTTGCCCCCTAGCATTTATGAAGGGCATTTTGGACTTTTTTACTACAATAACCTTTTATAAACCTTACAACCACTAAACACTTTTACAAGGTTATTTTTTTAAAAAAATCTTCACCTCTCACACCTTCATAATACACCAAATAAACTCCACCTCCTAAAAAAACCCCAACTCCTAAAAAACCCCCAATTTGTCAAACACGCGCTTAGTCTTTGGGTAGATTCATTTTTGGGACATTTCTCCATTATTATTTGTATTTATATTTTTTATTTAATAATATAATAAATTTATTTTATTAAAAAAAAACTGGTGACATGAATTTTGTGGGTAGTTTTAAAATTAATCTCAGTTACGTTCTGTGAGGAAATCAATCAATGTCGATATGAATATAAAGTTTTTTTTTTGGATTTAATTTTTAAAAATTGGCTACCGTTTTTATAAATCATATTTAGTGTTTTTTTTGTTTTTTTAGTGGTTAGCGTTTCGTATTAGATTACGGACTTGCTATTGGCACGACAGAATTTCGTCATCCGCAAGGTGCCGACTTCGGAGTCCGGCGTGGGTGGATCTGCCGACCTAGGCTTCTTGAGTCGGTACAGCTGCTGACCTGATTCCGTGTGTGATCTATCACTAAGCGAATGACTGTTGACAGGTGTAGAGCTACGACTCCAGAAGTCGGTGACGGAACCGTGCGAATGGCGAGAAAACCGTCGTACATATATATAACAACCCCCTTATATTATGGTATATGAATCCGATCTCATCAAGATATATATTAAATGTTACATATAAATCTAGTGAGATTTTTATCCTAAAATTAATTGATAAATATATGTGAAATATATTGATTTCGTTTTTTCAATGTGAGACACTAATTTTCACAATTCTTATTGTGTTTTCTTTTTGTTCATCCTGCTTAATCATTAATGTTTTCAAGATTAAATTTTTTTTTTGGTAGAAACTCTTTGTATTTCTTATAATACCGAAGTTGAAGATGTGAACATAGTAATCTTGGTGTAATTAATTAAATTAAAGGAATTTGGTCATTTCCATATGGGAAATTGGATTCAATTTAACATACAGTTCATTCTCAATTTTTGGTATTACTATACAAATTAATTGAATTGTGAACCTATATAACACGTTATCCCTATTTATTGATAAACCTATATGTCTTATCCATATAAATGTCAAGAACCACTAATATATCATTACATTATTAAGAGCATACACATTAGTGAGCCGGGAAAAATCAGTTTAAGGACCATATGTACGTATTATTATGTTTTAGTATTTTACATTTGATACATAAATGTTTGAAAAATTACGTCTAATAACCACAAGATTTGAAAAAAAATCTACCAAATAGCCACACAAGGCTTATATATACTTTTTTCAAATTTCATTGCTATTTGATAGAATTCTTTCAAATATTACGGCTATTAGGTGAAAATTTTCAACCTTCTGTGTATACCAAATGAAAAAGATTTTGTGACCACACCAAGAATTTATTTTTTTTAAAAAGATTTAGCACAGCTAGTTAATGGAGAATGTACCTAGTAGTCTAGTACCTAGGGGGGTCACCTATTTTGCAAGACGGTATATTCATGCAGTCCATATCTCCGCTATACCCTCTAACAATCCACCCTTATCTTTTTTTTTAAAAAAAAATTCAAATAAAAATTATTTTTTTTATTAAATTTGAGTGGTGAGGAGGGACATTTAGATGACAAAGGAGTTTTGACACAGGTGATCCCATTCAATATTCATATACTTGACCAGACCACATTAAACTAAGATCTTGCGAGATTAGCCCCATTAATGATTCATGAAATATCCAATGAAACGTTAATGAATATAAAAGCTTAAATTATTATGTAAAATTTCATCTTTTTCTATATATAATTCTTTATTTTTTAGTTATTTATAATAGGTGTGAGAGGAACATTTCCATATCAACTCTCTCAACACGCGATTCTCAAATTTGCATTTGAAATGAACTCATGTCGAAACCAATTGAAATATCCGACAAATCATTAACATGAGTAAATAGATGTTTGGTTACATCGATATTTTTTTTTAATAATTGACGTGTGAGGGAATATTTTTTTTTAAGATTATAATCCATAATTTAGATGTATAGGTCTTTTTGAAAATGTTTTTTCTAACTTAATCCACTCTTAGTTAAAGAAATTAAATTAGAAACAATTTACTATGTTTCAATCTATAAAACTTAAAAGAAATCGTTTTTAAAAAATAATAAAGATGCATGTAAAATAATTTTGATTTCATAACCTACACAAAAACCGTTTCCAAAAATGTCAATAATGATACACCGTATTTCAAAATTTATGGACGCGTATTATAATTAAGGGGTTACATGACATATATGTCCATTACCATGTTAGACCTTTTTATCCCTTACAATGAAATCAGTAAGGTGATGTTTGGTTAAAATTAGAATATTTATCTCGATCGATCAGTTTAGAGAATAAAGAATCCATTTTATTAGAAATCAGGTTGAAATTACACAGTGTTTGGTTAACTTTAGAAATTAGTATGGGAACCATTTTGAGTGTGTTTTAATATGGGATTTAAATTTTAAAAAATATATATGCAGCAATAATTATAATTACATGGTCGAGAGTGAGTAATCGTGTTGTGTTCAAATCGAGCATCGAGTGGTTTGCATAAGCGATCATAAAAACGAAATAAAATTGAGTAGACCACGTGGACCACACTAGTAAAATAAGAACAAAGATAGTCAAGTATCTCGTAAGCCACATAATACACTCATATATACCATTTACGAAACCATTGAGACGATGTAAAATTTTCATCTAGAGTTGGATAGGGTGACACAAAACTATATTTCATCGACTCAAAAATTAGTGGCTTTTATTACAACTTTGAAAAGTCGATAAAAGTAGACCATTATAAACAATGAAATCACCAGATCAATCCAACGAAATCAAAATTGATGTATCTCGGCTGATTGCGCGTATAGAGGAAGAACTCGATCATTAGAAGATGCGGTTTTGGCAACGATGATTTTGGGCATCCCGTATCCGAATGCCTATATATTATGATATTTTTTATATATAGGAAATCACGTCATGATTCGAACTCCCTGCCTCACGCTTACTTATATGTGGGCTATTTAAGTTCAAGGCTAAAATTAGGGTTTTAGTGTTTTCCGAAGTTTTTTTTTTCATATTTTCCTATTTTATCTTTTTACGGAGTATCATTTTTACAACTAGGGTTTAGTTCCGTAACTTTTATATATTTAGAAAATCATCTCACTTTCTTGTAGATTTCAATTTTAGGGTTTTCGTTGCTTGTAAAACTCTTTATTAAAAACTCGTGCTTACTTGTCGTTCGAGCATAGAAAATAAGTTGTGTTTCTTGCCACACGAAACTTTCGAAAACACTTCAAACTCCAATTGATGAAATCCACCAGGAATCGGGCAAACTACAAATTTCAACCAATCTTTAGATCAGAGACACATTTGTGGTGTGGAATTAGGATTAAAGCGAGAGGGAAAAAGCGACAGATACAAGTGGAGAGGGGCGGTGGGGACGATCAAACACTGAGTCACCTCAGAAGCAGGAATTAGGGATACGATCTTAAAGACTCGATCTTTTCAGGATGCAATTAAAGATTTTGGAACTAGTAATTGGAATTGCAATTAATTGGAAGCAAGTGAATACTGAATCCCATCTGATTTTGAGTAAGCAAATTAAAGCAATGATGATTGATTGAGATTGAGCGGGTTGAGCCACCCACCACCACTACAGCACTACTGGAGGGAGGGGAGGATTTATTTGAGAATCGGAAGATTCGAATTTGACTGCCTCTCGACCTCGCACTTGATGCCGGCCACGTGTCTCCCTTCCGATCGCACTGATTTAACCCGTCGGCCTCCCTAAAGTCCAACCTCGATGGAATTCGAATCCCGCTTTTTTTCTCATTTCCCAATCCTTTCTTTCTTCGTTTGTTTGTTTCGGGGGATTCGGACGTCACTGTGAGAGTGCGAGGTGTCCACCCAAACCCTCCTTCACTTCCAACTTCCAAGAATAATTTGGGATATAGCTACCACCCAGAAGTAATTTGAAGAAGCGTGAGACTATTGGCAATTAAAACTTCAGTATGACTATTGATAAGATCGTTACCGCTGTCAAATTGCATGATAAGTCATTATTTATTTTTGAAAATATTTATGAATTTACCCGAGAGTAAAAGAGAAAACCTATTAACATTCATATACCTATCAAATTCGTTGAACCTTAATTTTGAATATACGGTAAACTCATTGAAATTTATCAATAACCAAGATTGCTCACCACACCCCGTCAGAGTGACTGCGGACAAATGCATGATCTTGTCACCGCGTCTCCGAAAATCCTCCGAATCAACTATCCTTCGCGGACAGATTAGCTAAGAGGCCTACACAACACACACAAAGGCAGTCCACGTGGCAAACATGTCAACCTTACGTGGAAAGCCAAGACGACCACTTGGCGAACCTATCATGACACTTATTAACAGTTGTCCGTACAATCTTAACAGTATATAAGGCAAATTCGAACATTGTAATAGAGGCTTTTTGGCATGAGAAGAGAACATATAAATAGAGCACGAGATAGCGCGAGGATACAATTCTTCATGCTTTGCTTCGCGGATGAAAGACCTTAAGGTCTTCCGCATCCAATTTAAACTAGTGTTGTATAATATTTTTATTTAATTTAATAAAGTTAGGTTTGAACCGAACCAAACCGAACTTAAAACCGAATTTTTAGAAATTACAGACCGAAAACCGAACCTAATCTTTTAGGTTCGATTTAGTTCCGATTTGGTTGGCTCAGTTCGATTCAAAATTTTAGTTTGAACCGAATTTTGATCAACCCTAATGGAACCTCCCCAATCTCTAGGCATCTCATAAAAAAAACTAGATAAGAACATCCAACAATTAGGGGCAAGTTGAGCATGACACAACCCATGAGTAGACAAGATCTGCTAGAACAACGGGTAGAGAGGAAGGCGGAATCCTTGGAATAAGCTCCCTACATAGACTACCTATCAATAAGGGTAAGCGTCTAAAGGACCCAACATTGACCGGGAGACAAAGCTCTACTTACTCCACTTGGCCACGAAACCATAACCTCCACGTTAGAAAATTATAAGAAATAAATTCCACTGCGGGCTCGGTTGTTAGGAGGAGGAACATATTATACTTGCTCGCGGAAAACTAGAGGAGGAGGTTGAGGGTCACGTAAAGAGAAATTGCCACGGAATTAAGGAGCAGGTTACTAAATCTTCCAAGTCATAGGGAGGTAGTAGGAGATCGATCACTCAAAGTTTTCTTTGAATGACGTCTGTTGGGTTTCTCCACCTCTATGTGAGGAGGGGTCTCGTGATAATCCCAAGACCCCACTGATCTTGGGCCCGTGTCAATGGCACAAGCACGTCCGATTTGTCTTTAGCTACGGAGGTTGATAGCTTGATCAACTCCGCAGTGTCAACGCTGACACCTTGTGTGTTCCGCGGGCTGCTACTTACCGAAGAAGATGAACTTGCAGGAGAAGTGAAATAGTACTCACTGTCAGAGGGGCGTAGAGGTTCTTTAATTTTGATGCGTCTACTGATAGGCTCCCTAGAAGAGGATACTGACAATGCACTAAATGGTAGTAATTATGCTGCCATGAATAAATATGAGTGAACGCGATCATGAATGAGATTTCTCGCTATACAAATAGAACCTCATCAAATATAACAAAATCACCCGCGAATGACATATAATCATAGTGGTGAAAGAAAGGTCAATAAAGTTAAGGGTGGCGGCGCACGCGGACAGCATACTCACTAGCATATGAAGATCCCAATCAACACATATCTCGTCCACAGACAACATATCCGCTAAATGTCCGCAACCCTCAAGCTCATCAAAATGTGGAACAACCCACTAGTCCACCAAATAGGCACATGTATCGCGATGATGGACACTTGGCACTAAGTTGATGAGTGCCACATGTCGTCTAGTAACAAGACACTTGGCGAGAAACATGCAAGGACAAAAACTAATAGCACCCACATTGGGGTGTTTAAAGAGGAAAAATAAGGAACTTAACATTAAAATAATAAAGGAGAGATGCAGTTTATTAAGGAATGATGCGATGGGTTTGTTAGTAAGAAACTCTTAAAAACTCAATAAAGAAATAAGGTGAGGGACATAAGTGAGAGGGTATGAAAGAGAAAGAGAGATTTGTGGTAGGTAGTGGGGCTAGTTTTAATTTTATAATCCGTATTATTTAGTTTATAATAAAATGGGTTGTAGGGATGTGGGTAAAAAATTAAGTTGGGTTTCTTAAAGAGAGAAAAAAATAAAAGAGAGAGTTAAGGAACCGAATTGGGTTCCATGGATGCTGATGTTTTAAACTCTCCTATAAATAGGCTAAGGGGCACCATTCTCACGGGTCGAAAATGGGAATCTCTAATGGTTTAGGCCAGATTCCTTGGCTTTGAGCGACCCTTCCCAAGAGTGATTAGTCTCGACCAGTAATGACTGATACTTGATGTAGTCCAAGGGAAGAAGGTAGTCCGCGGATAGCTCAAGCTCGGATCGGCCCAGGTTTTAGTACGCAAACAATAATCTCATCGAGCGTCTCAGATAAGCCCGATCACCCGAGGTCGCCCGCGTTCTACTTGACCTTGGATCCTGATGGAACCGGATTTTAAAATCGGGCTTCATCAGATACCGCATCAGAAGAAGTCCTTAAAGGGACCGAAGATTGCTGCAGATGAGGGTCCAAAGGCAAGGATTGATGCCATCCTTCAGCTTTCAAACTCACTAAGTCGATCATTTTCTTCGCTAGATCTAAACATCTTCAAGATTGAAACTATGCTAAGGTTGCGTTTTCTTGCCCCTTTTTTTAAGGGGTGGAGGGGGTGAGGGGGGTGGAAGGGGATGGGGGTGGGGGTTGATTTTGTACCTTGGGGAGGGAGGGTGGAGGGGGTGGGGGGCAAATCCACCCTCCCCACCCCTTAAAAAAAGAAGAAGAAGAAAACACAGCCTAAAAAGTGTCCGTGGTATAAGTGTATAACCTAAATGTGCAGAACAAGTAATTAATAACCAATAAAATTATAATTTTACTATTAATAAAAATATTAAAGATTTAGGAAAAAATAAAAAATTCCAAAAATTCTTCACATTGGAAATCTTATCTGTTTTTTAAGGGTGTACCTTTCTAACTGACACCCCAGCCATAATGCCATCCACGTCTTTTTTTTTCTTTTGAACAATTTGAAAAATCCTAATCTGTTTAGACTTTAGTAGCTTTTCAGAGCCTTTTATTTTAATATTATATAGTTTTAAATGAAATAAAGGCAAAATTGTATTTTAATTAGCATTTTAGAATTGAATTTTCATTATAGTTATACCCCCAAACTTTTCAGAGCTTTTCTTTTCATACACACAAATCTATTCATATTTTTCTCTTTTATCAGTTACCAAATCAGTTAAGGTTACCAAAAATATTAGCAACTTATCAATAGTTTAATTTAACATCTATATTATACTTTAAATGAGAAGCAATTATGCCACATGTCCTCATTTTATGCCAAGTTATTTTAGGTAAGTGTATTTCCATAATAATCTAATTAATTAGGGTAAATCAATTAAACTATTTATTATTTATCCATATATCAATCTTTCCATATATATATCTGTAATTTATTATATGTTATTCTATTTAATTTTAGACAATATTATTAAGGTATAATTGGATATATATTCATATGCCCAATAAATTTTATTAATTTATCTATATACACATAAAAAAAATTCAAAATTTTGGTTTATATACATCAAAATATAATGATCTTATTAAATTATCCAAAGTATGATTTTGGTTTAATGATTGTAGATTAAAGCTTCTAACCTATTTAGTTTTTGAGAAAATAAAATAAAAATTAGCATGTTAAGTAAAATAATAGAAGTTGTGTCTTTTGTTTTAAATTAATAAAATTTATTAATTTCTACAAATTGAATTTTCTATCTATCTATCTATCTATCAATATATATATATATAGACAATAGATCAAATGTACACAGCTCTTATTGCGTATCATGTTAACAAATCTGGGCCATTGAATTAAGAAGATCAACGAATGAGATTAAAAGTAACTTCTGATTATTCAATGGTATTGGGAGATTATTCTGTAAAATGAAATTATTCGGTGGTATTGGGCGATTATTCATTAGAATAAAATTTACAGTTTTTACACTCTTTTTACAGATGAATAATTATGTGCAAACAAACGAATAATCATTGTGATGCATAAAATCTGCATCATAGTTGTTGAAGGAGATCGATCGATCTTGACCATCGACTCCACCCGAACCCTAGCCTGCAAACAAGAACGAACGAGGTCGGGGCGGGGCTTGTCTCCCCCGTAGGACCCTCCGACGCTCAAGTCAGTTCTCTCCCATATAAGAACTTCGTTCCCGTATTTATACTAGTTCATAAAAGAAACGGACAAGGCATTAATTAAAGGAATCGAAACGATCACCTCATTAATGCTGGTCAGGGTGTGATTAATGTTTGAATTGATTTGGATACCACAAAACAATTGATGTTGTTTCTATTCGTTATTTGGGATAAGCTCGGATTTTCCCTATTACAATTGCCCCTCGGGTTTCTTCATCATGTACCAATGACGAGGGAAGCCGACAAGAGTTATGATTCATTGGCCGCAAACGGCGACTTATTAGCTTTGAGCGGTTGTTTTGGCCTTGAGTGGCTTTTGGCAGTAAATGGCGATTTTCGGTAGTCGTAAGTGGCGATTTCCGGTGGCCGTAAGTGACGATTTCCGGTGGCCGTAAGTGGCGATTTCCGGTGGCCGTAAGTGGCGATTTCCGGTGGCCGTAAATGGTGATTTTCGGTGGCCGTAAGTGGCGATTTTCGGTGGCCGTAATTGGCGATTTCCGGTGGCCGTAAGCGGCGATTTCCGGTGTCCGTAATTGGCGATTTCCGATGGCCGTAAGTGGCGATTTCCGGTGGCCGTAATTGGCGATTTCCGGTGGCCGTAAGTGGCGATTTCCGGTGGCCGTAATTGGCGATTTCCGGTGGCCATAAGTGGCGATTTCCTGCCTTAGCTGGCATTTGCTTGGCCATAAGTGGCGAATCTTCTGCCTTAACTGGCATTTGCTTGGCCATAAGTGGCGAGTCTTCTGCCTTAACTGGCATTTGCTTGGCCATAAGTGGCGAGTCTTCTGCCTTAACTGGCATTTGCTTGGCCATAAGTGGCGAGTCTTCTGCCTTAACTGGCATTTGCTTGGCCATAAGTGGCGAATCTTCACTTTTTCGAACAATTGTTGTAGGTTTGAAGACGTCGTTCCATGACATATATAGTCATTGGACCACCATGCCACTCGCAGCACCGGTGACACGTCATGTCTCTCATAGAGGTATTGAAAGCACTCGATGCGAGCTAAAATTGTTGTTAAAGACCCTGAATCTTTTGCCTTGAGTATGGGCTGTCATTCATATCACCTCTCCTATCAAAGAATGTGACAATAATAGACTACGAAGTGTCATTAGGTTCTACATGGGTCCCCAACCCCCATCGCAAGTTGTGACTTGTGAATAACCTTATGTCATGCATACGTGTATCACTAAGAAATATAAACATGGGACTAGAAAACTTAGCTGATAGAAAGTTGGTGTACTGCATAGCTAGCCCAAACACAAGGAATCACATTCATACGATGATACTCCCACTCCGTGATCTCTTCTCCTCGGATGGCGTTAATGACACCCTCGATTGATAGAGCATCATGCTATTAGTAGCAACGAATTTGGCAGGGCACAATGGTGGTGTTGCGTATAACATCACACCCTCTCCGGATTGTTTACACCATCGATCTTTGCCCCGATGTTACGCGTAATACTAAGTCAATTGTGGTGATTTTCGTAACATCGATCCTGGAAAAGATGTCACAACAAATCTCGCAGGCATATATCGAGATAAATGATATTCGATAATAAATCTACACCAAGAGCCTAATATATCATCATGATCATGAAAAAAGTTAAATAGTTGGAGATTTAGAAACTTAGCGTGAGTTTGTTTTTCCCGCATATCCTCTCCGAAAGTTGAGCCGTAATCTTGCACTTCTCAATCACAAGCGGTCACTAGGCAACGCCAAGCGCTGAGCAGACCCTGAATTTCTGACTTCTGAGAACTTGGGCCCTTTTCTGAAATTATCCTGAAAATACAAGCTAATTTGCAATTTTTGAAAACTCCGGGCCAGTTTCGTAGTTAGCCCTAAATGTGCATCTTCCTCGTTCAGATTGCCAAATCGCAGACAACGCCACAACGACGGCGGCGAAGGCTTTCTGCGGGTGTGCCTGTTGTTTCGACGCCAAGCGTGAACCGATAAAGGCTCGACGGACAGTGGCGACGGCGTGGACGTTGCAATCCGTAGGAGGGGCGGTGCTTCGCAGCGGCGCAGGCCCGCCCGGAGAGGCGGCAACGGTGAAGGAATCAACTTGGAGGTGGTCTCGGCGTGGTCCGGCGGTCTTGTAGAGAGCGGCGGCCACGGTGTAATCACCGAACCGAATGCATTCGAAGTCGCACAGAGAGAGATGAAGGCGATCGAAACCGGCGGCTATTCCCGCTGTTAAGGTTTGTGGGCGATGGCGAGAAGAGGCCAGTCGACGGAGGCACCCGACGAGGGGTCCTTGCGGGTTGCAGTGACGGCGACTGCGGCCGGCACGGCAAAGGCTTCTGCGCTGGTTGATTGGTGCAAACATCCAAGGCTGTGGCGACCGTGCCCCAAGCCACGAGATCTGCGGCTGAGAATCTTGTCGAGGGACGGCTCCACCGGCCCGCTCCATGGAGGATCACCGGCTCCACCGTCGATCCGTTACCCCTCTTCACAAGCTAGAGATCTGGTTGCACTTGCGGCGGCAAGCATGATTACTCGCCGTGCCCCTGGCCCTCGACGACGGTAGGGCTCTTCGATTTGGTTCATTAGGGTTCCGATCTTAGTGCTTTTTGATCGTTTCCCACAGACGGCGCCAATTGTGATGCATAAAATCTGCATCATAGTTGTTGAAGGAGATCGATCGATCTTGACCATCGACTCCACCCGAACCCTAGCCTGCAAACAAGAACGAACGAGGTCGGGGCGGGGCTTGTCTCCCCCGTAGGACCCTCCGACGCTCAAGTCAGTTCTCTCCCATATAAGAACTTCGTTCCCGTATTTATACTAGTTCATAAAAGAAACGGACAATGCATTAATTAAAGGAATCGAAACGGTCACCTCACTAATGCTGGTCAGGGTGTGATTAATGTTTGAATTGATTTGGATACCACAAAACAATTGATGTTGTTTCTATTCGTTATTTGGGATAAGCTCGGATTTTCCCTATTACAATCATGAACAAATAGACGAATAATTTTTGAGTATATGATACACGATAAGGGCTGTGTACACCAGAACTAACCTTTATATATATATATATATATATATATATATATATATATATATTGTACCCATAATCCTACTACCACATATCACCTCCTTATGCAAAGATATATTTGATCATTTTTTTCAATTCATTATATACTCCATTTTCTCACTAGTGGTCCAATTCAAAACATTGAATTAATATTAATATTAATGTTAATATATACTTTTAATGAAAAATAAGTTTGAAGAGGTGACAACATCACATTAATTATAGTTTTTCCCTTAATATATTCTATGTTTTCTAACCAAGGGGTTTAGTTCAAAATATTGAATTAATAAATAATTGATACCTATATGGCTATATGTAATTCTTTATATACTATATTAAATTAAAAGCACGAGAACATATCTTATAAATTCTCTCTTTCATCTAAGATATTTTCCTAAAATTATATTTAGTTAAATATTTTATATAATATTATAGTGATAGTCATTTTTTTTCTTTCTAATAAGATTATTTTAAAATAAATATATCTATATATACACTTCTTTAAGTGAGAATCATTTTTAATGAGGTGTTATCATTACATTTAATTGCAGTTTTTTGAATTTACATGCGTATCCGGGGCTAATAGCACCCTACTGATCCCATGGGCCCTGAAGCTAATAACTAGGTAACCCCTCTAGTGGCCACCTGGGGCGGGATTCGAACCGGGGACCTTTGGGTACTTCTCGCAGGTCCTTCTCAGCTGAACCAACCCACAATGGTTTACATTAATTGTAGTTTTTTCAACCAATAAAATTATACATTTTTAATTTTATACTAGCTTTTATAAAATTTTACAATATTAATTTGTCATATTATTATGATTTAAAAAATAAACCACGCAATGGCGCGGGAACTGTACTAGTATATTTTACACAACTAACCATTTGGCTTCAGCTACCTAATTAACTTTAGCTACCCAAAAAGCTTCAATTATCAAACACACCATTAAATCTCTTTTCTAATTTTTTTTTACGTAATCTAATTCTTAAAGATCGTGTAAATAGTATCCACAAGTTCAAATTTCATAACTGCAATATCTAATTGAAATGTCTCCCAAAAAAAATATGAAAATTTGGCATGTAAAAAAATATTTATTACATTATATTACCTTAAGGAGTTAAGGATAAATAATGTTCAATTAACTGAAACATAAACTATCTAAATGAAAAACATGTAATACTCTGCATATATAATCACAAACATATATAAGAAGTGTCGTTCCATCGTACATCACACTTTAAACTACAAGAAGGGAGTATGTGAAGTAAATATATAACGGTACATATATATAAACCAATAATCCTTCAACGAGAGTTCTTATCGATTTATATTAACAAACTATAATAAATCATTTATTTTGGTAGAAAAACGAGTCCGACTCAAATAATTATATTATGTGATAATGTGAAGCCCACTTTAATTAACTTTTGATTTTTTTTTAATGAGCTTTCAAATTGCGACTCCGACTCCGTTTCCAAATCCCTGTAAATACCAATAAAAGACATTAATTAGTCTATATATATAGTTAATACGGAATAAGTAAATATATAGGGGTATAATATATAGTACGGAGTATAATATTTCACACTCATTAAGTGCGCGCATATGTACAATAAGTCAAATACTCCATCCGTTCGGCAAAACTTGTTATTTTAGCTTCCTTCACAAGTTTTAAGGCAATTAATAAATGTACTAAGTTACCCTCAATTATTACCCTCCTTTTTTACTTTATCGAAAACTACAATTAACAAACCATCAATCATATCAAGGGCATTTTTATAAAGTGAAAGGCAAAATACATACAATGATAAATTTTTTTAAACAAAAATAACATTCTAAAATGACAAGTTTTGCCGAACGGAGGGAGTATATAACCTTAATCAGCATGCATATATATATATATATATATATATATATATATATATATCCAAATCATTTGACAAGGAGAATCAAAGTAAATACTCGTATAACCCCGTGACATGACGTGTTTTAAAAAAAATCTTAATAAAATATAACGAATCAATATTATAAATTCAAATAAAAAAACCTATATAAATTATTAATTTTTTTTTATAACTTTCAGACTGCTTCCATTAAAAAAATACACAACAGTTACTATTCATGTGCGTGTTTTAGAAAGATAAAAACTATATAAAATATCAATATTTTTTTAAATTAATTTTTAAAATAAATGCATACATATTAGTAATAATTATGAAATTATATATAAAAAAATATTTTATGTTTTTAGCTTCTAAAAAAAACATGAATAATAAAATGACATGTTTTGGTTAATGAAATACTTAGAGCAACTCCAACAGCATCCCTATTTTGGAGAAAATTCTGAATTTGGAGAATTTTGGGCCATTTTCAGGTCCAACAGCTTCCCCAGCCCATTCTCTAAAATAGGGTGGGAATGAGAAAACTATGGTAGCTTCCCCAAATGTGCAGCAACGCTAAATTTTTTGGAGCAACCCTTTTTCCCACGTTCTTCCACTTTCAACTCTCAAAAACCGACACAGAGGTTGCAGATTGATAGAATGGAGTGCAACACGAAATCCTGATCGGTTTTCTTCAACTGGAAAAATACCTTCTCTATGACTATAATGTACCGTGCATCTGTCTCCATCTCCATGTTCTCCAACAAACTCAAGTCACCAGAGATTGCATGCCCAGAAGAACCACATATGGTGCAGTCCACGACCTCTCGGTTTGGCTCCTATCATAAATTTGAGGCACCAAAGGCCGTGTTCATTTCACATTGGGGGAAACCTAACAATGAGAATGATCTGTCGTGTTCTATTTTACCGTCTAGATATTCCAAATCACAATGGAGTTCTAATTCTCCTCCATTTAAGAAGATTATATACCTACTTTGGTTTCTTTTGTCGTTCTGATCGGTACTTAAAATGCAAAGTGAGCAGTTCTTTCATTTTAAACTACTATTCGAAATCTCTAGAGATCCATATATGAATATGTACCTGCAAGAGAATGCGACCAGCAACAAGTCCTTTGCTAGAAGCCATGATTCCAAGGCTGTATCTGCTGCATCGAAGCAGTGCAACCACGTCTATCTTTCACAAAAAGAACAAGTAAAATGAGGACTTCAAATTCCATGCATTTGTTGTTTTGTGTTCTTTGCATAGTTACACTCATTGCATGTCATGATTGGCTTAATCAATTGTGAATAAAGAATTTAATTATCCCTACCAAACCCATTGCATGTATGAACAAGTCAACAATTAATTATCCTAGCTAGCTACCAAACCGATTCTATGTGTAAACAAGTCGACAAAAATCACAAATGGTGTACAGTAATTTTAAATAAATTATTTTAAAAAAATTAAAATGAAGGTGAAATTCTCTATTATAGGGAAGCTCTTGGAGTTTGGTCTAAAATAATTTGGAGAAACTTGGTATTGATTCCCCATTTTAGAAAAATATTTGGGAAAGCTGTTGGAGAAGCTCTTAATAGTATGCGAAACTGGGTACTGATTTTTTTAAAAAAAAAAAGTTAAAAGGAGAACAATATGATTCTATTAATTAAAAAATGATTACTATTCATCATAATTAAATACATTATGCAATATGCATGCCCAGTTTTTTTTTTAACAACCACACTATTACACTAACAAACTAATTAAAGATGAAAGACAAACAAAATTAAACTGAACTCTATTTGCAAC
Organism: Persicaria maculosa; assembly: GCA_963922045.1. Classification (NCBI taxonomy): domain Eukaryota; kingdom Viridiplantae; phylum Streptophyta; class Magnoliopsida; order Caryophyllales; family Polygonaceae; genus Persicaria; species Persicaria maculosa. Next base: position 71,043,977 of record OY998260.1, read on the forward strand.
TCTGATAATTATGACTTATTTTAAACAGGTCTGATAATTATGACTTATTTATCATTATAACACTTCCAATCAATCTCTAGATATATGTTGCAAGAAATGTTAAAGTTTGCAAAGGTTGAACATATCTTATAAAAGCGAATCAAAGTGAATTAAGGACCTGCTTGAGACTATTATCAATCAAACTTACCTCTATTCACGTATTACAGTAACCGAAGTTGGAAGAGCATCAGGGAGCCGCTCTATAACTAGAACCGGACAGTTGAATATACCCAACGTCTTGAGCTTCAGTAAAGCTCCGTGTTCAACCTCCCAATTAGGGGCGTGCATCGGTCTAAAACCTAACCGAACCGGGCCGAACCAAACCGAACCGAAACCGAAAATCTCAAAATTTTCAAACCGAAAGCCGAACTGAAAGTATTAGGTTCGGTTCGGTTATTTGCCGGTTCGGTTTGTGTTCGGTTCGGTTTTAACATAATTGAACCGAATTTCCATTAAAAAAAAATTAAGTATACAAATATATATAAAATACAGTATATATACACATATATACACATATTCCAATATAAAGTATACAAATATAGTTACAAATAAATATATATATATATATATATATATATATACACGGTTACAAATACAGTGTATATATATACATTGTAGTTGTATGCTTTATAAAGTATACAAGATTAAAATATATATATATATATAATTGCAAATACAATGTATATATATGTGTATATATACATTATATATATGTATATACAGTAAGTATGTGTGTATATATAAAATATACAAATATATATACAATGTATTTATGTAGTGTATAAAAAAATTCGGTTTAACACAAACCGAACACAAACCGAAAAATGGAAATTCTCGAACCGAAAGCCGAACCGAAAAATTTCGGTTAGGTTCGGTTTGTGTTGGTTCAGCCCGAAAATTCGGTTTGGACCGAATCATGCACACCCCTACTCCCAATCCCTAAAACTGTCCAACTCACTAAAGATTAGAAGAGTAAGCTCGGGAAAGCCACCGGCAGAGCAAACCATCCTCTCACCATCATAACACAAAAGCAAATTCAGCTTAGCAAGGCTAGGAAGCCTCTCTAGAACCGGAAGTGGGTCACTCTCAAGCTTAACTGAGATAATATATAAACACACCAGGTTTTGTGGCAACATTTCCAAACTAAGTGGTTGACTGAGACGATAGTCACAACCTTGTTCACCATGTATGACAAGGTAACACATGGCTTCACAAATCGATAATATAGTTGGATTTTGATTTAAGATCTGGCCGTGTAGCATGAGTCTGAAACTCTTCATACTAGAGGAGCCCTGTAGAAGATGATCCAATGCCTCCTTTTTGGTTACACAAGTCGCCACAACCATCTTCAACCTCTTCAACATTTTTATACCATCTACCTCGAGTCTATCCAAGTCTATGTTCATTAATGTTTGTAGGTTGCAGAGACCATCAAGACGTAGCAGTCCACCTCCTTCGATTAAATAGTTTAGTGTAAGGTAGACATGTCTAAGTTGTTTAATCTTCCACAAGACATTAGGAAGTGAAAGCACCACACCATCCTGAACTCGTAAGTCCAGAGTTTGTAGCCACTGCAACGTTTCTATCGATGACGGCAACTTAGTAACACGAGTGTCGGCCAATCCCAAGTACTTGAGGTGGATCAAGTTTGAGACTTTCTTAGGCAACATCCCAGTTATACACAAGCTTTTGCAGTCCAGGACTCGAAGAAGGGGAAAGTCAGTGGAAATGGATTCAACCAACTTTCTACAGTTCTTCTCGCCTTCCTGCTCATAGTTACTTAAGAAGAGCAAAAGAGATCGAAGGTTGGGAGCTCTCGATACTTTGGAAGACGTCGATGTAGGAAGAGATGAGCTCTGTGGCTCCTGGTCACTCACATACACCGCTATACGACGTAACCTTTTGTCTATTTCGGGAAGTGAAATCAATGGATGGGCTGCATTTGAGTTGTTGTTCAGCAACATAGGTCCGCTGCAATTGACTATTTGAACAAAACCTTCTCTTTTAGATATATCAATGCAGACATCCCTCATAAGATCATGGAGGCGACATGTTTCTATCCTTTCGGCGGTTCCCTCGACCCAGCTAGCCGCTTGAACCATGCTCCTACTCACCAGCTCGTTCAAGTATCTCTCAGCAATATCTTCTTCCAGTTCATGTGGGTCTTCTTTAGAAACTATCCCTTCAGCAACCCACAGTTGATACAGTTTCTCGGTCGGGGTCTCATAATCTTCAGGGAAATTTTCCAAGTGAAGGAAGCAATTCTTCAAGTGATATGGCAATTCATCATAGCTCACTTGCAATACATCATACACTTCTTTATATAAATCGGGAGCGCCTCCTCTTTGAATATGTGAAGAAATGTCGTTTCGCAGTTGTATCCAGTCTTCGACTCGCTGTTTCCTTTTCAACACTTTAGCAAGCACAACAATGGCTAGTGGAACCCCCTTACAATGTTGTAGCATTTCTCGTCCCAAATCCTCCTTTTTTGAATCTGAAAGCAAGTCATATGGAGAATTTTATTAAGGTATCCTAATAATATTACAAAGATTTATGATATAATTAAGGTAGGTGGGTATTGATACCTGTACGCGATGATGCACTTGGAAATACTGTCTTCTCAAAGAGCTCCCAGCTCTTGGTTTCATCCAAGGCCTCGACCGAATGAAGGTACACCTCAGTGGAATCCAAGCGTGAAACCGTTTCTTTGTTACGTGTTGTCAAGAGTATTCTGCTTCCTGATGCTTTCTTTCTAGGAAAAGCGGCTTGTAACTTGGCCCAGTCGTTGGAAGTCCAAATGTCATCAATAACCACCAGACACTTTTCATCTTTCATCAGTTTATAGAGTGTTGCGTGAGCTCGATCAGCTTTTATATCTTCATCAATTTTTCTTCTTCTCTCATGGTCATCCTCTGGAACCAAAGAATACAAGAGGGTTTGAAGAACTTTTTCCAGTTGCAACTGCTGAGAAGCAGCAGCCCAACCAAAGGCATGAAAGTAGCCTCTGTCTCTTAACATGGGATGATGGTAGAGCTCTCTGGCAAGGGTGCTTTTTCCGACACCGCCCATCCCACATATGGCTATCACCGTCTCTTTGCTCGGATTCAATAACCTTTCCACCAACTCATCGAGCTGGCTTTCAAAGCCAACAGCCACACAGTCTTCTCTTTCATGGGTATAAACCCTGGTTAGGTGTCTACCAGGGTTGTTATCAGCTGCACTAATCCGGTCAGAGATACCGTAGCTTATCATCCTGCTTTTCAAAGCGGAGATCCTCTTGCTCAATTCACCAATCTTGGAGTGTAATTTGAGGATAGGAACTGCATTCACAGTGAGGAAAGCCCAGCGCATTGCAGATCCGAGCTGGTAGCCTTCGTATTCCTCGTATCCGTAACGAGCCACCTTGAGGATATATGCATCGATCACATCTTGGCAATCGTAAGCAACGCTTCTGGCATCGGATAGTACCGTCTGCACGACTTGGTCCTGACGGCGAGTTTTGACAGCTTCAATTAGGAAGGCCGCCAAGGTGTTGAGCTCAGTCTGCAGCTCTGAAACACGGTCCCTCACACCATCCAAGTTGCCGATTTGCTCCACCAGCAGCTTCCCCAGCCAAAGGGCACCTGATTTCACCTCGGATTCCGCCATTTGATATAAAATGTTATCTCTTTTTCTCTCAAACTAGATCAAACTTCCCTGAATTGATGATGCTAGCTGATGATGTTGGTGTTGGAATCAACGGCAACAGAGGAGAAACACGAGGTTAATTCAAACTGAATCCTAGTTTCCCTTTTCTTGCCTCTCACAAAGCAAAGAAAAGGAATTTTGTTGAAAAATAAAAGTAACTAAATAGAAATTTAACAGATTAGGAATGGTTCCCCCCTAGAAACCATTTCAGCAAATAAAGCAGCAAGTATTACTATAGATAACCATAGAATCCAAGCTGTATTTAATCAATCACACATCATATCAAACCCAGTGAACAAAAGCAAAAATCCAATATTAGTGTAAAAGCTGAATTTAATTATGAAAGATGATAAACGGAGAGGAACTTACCTTTGGTGTTCCTTCCTCAACGTTGACTTACAAGATCTCCCTTCCAATAGCTCTCCTTGTAATCTTATTCCTGTATGATATACAGCTGTTTCTCCCTTAACTTTGAGCCTTTGCGTTGCGCACGTTGCACGTCCTTACCTCAAATATTATAAATAAATTCAATTGATAGTTGCAAAAATAACAATTCGAGCAATCAGAAAACAATTAAACCCTCATAGAAAATCACCAAATAACAAGGAATGTTAACCGTTCCCGCTGAGGATCTAATTTCTGAAATTTCACAGATGTGCCTCCCGCTCAAGGCTAATTCAATAATACTAATTACAGATCAGAAGAACAGGTGGCCTGGACATCAGCTAAGTTGCTATCGTCGATCAAGGCAGCAGCAAGCAACCAGCCATCAACTTGTGCCTTGAACCCCTATAAGGCAAGATAAGTTTCATGGCCAAAAAAGGGAGAACCAGTGGCATCAAGCAGATTAGTAGGAAGCTGAGAAACAGAAGTTAAAGCATTGGACAAACAGAAGTTAAAGCATTGGACATAAACGTATGCATCAAAATGAATCGGAAGCAATTATACAATAAATGTTGCAATATAGCATTCCAGAGTTTACTGATTAATGATCAGAGACACACACCACACACAAAAGCTATTTTTACAACATATACCAATTTCTACAAGTTGAGCAACTTACGAAGATACTTCAACCATAAGGACCAGTACGAGACATGCTGTAAATGTTGAAATTCATCAATACATTATCTTATTAACTGAACATGGAAGAGCATCAGGGATCTTCTTCACCCGACAATTAACCATCACTAAAGTCTTGAGTTTTTGCAAAGCTCCTTCCTTAACCTCCCAATCCCTCAATTCCAACAATTCGTCGAAGCACAGGTAAGTTAGCTCAGGAAAACCATCACTGGAGCAAACCATCAGGCTACCACGATAGCACATGTGCAAACTCAAATGAGCAAGATTAGGAAGCTTTTCTAGAACAGGCAACGGGTCATCAGAAAGCTGAAGGTACCAAATCTCTACTTGAACCAAGCTTTTTGGCAACATCTCCAAACATAGTGGTTTCACTAGAGAAAAATTGGCATAAGGGCCAGCGTGTATATGTAGGTGATGCATGACCTCGCAACTTGATAATATCATTGGGTCCTCATTTATGATCTGGGCATGGACCCTAAGCAAGATACTCCTCGAGCATTGTAGAAAAGGAAGCAATGCCTCCTTGTTGGTCTCACAAGACGCATTAAGGGTGTCCATCCTCTCGAACTTTGATAGACCTTGCAATTCCACTCTGTCAAGGTCTATGAATACTAATGTTTGCAGGTTAGTCAGACCATCAAGTCGCAACATCCCACCTCTTTTGATCACGTACCTATGTGGAGCATCTGCAACTCTTTCTTTCTCTGCTATTGCTAGTCCTCCGTAAAATGGCAGATAGAGATGTCTTAGTTGTTTCATCTTCCACAATATATTAGGTATGGACAGTACCACACTGGGATCAACCCTCAAATCCAGAGTTTGTAGCCACTTTAACTCATGTATAGATGAGGACAACTCAGTAACACGAGTGTTGAACAAGCATAAATGCCTGAGGTGAATCAAATTTCCAATTTGCTTTGGCAATTTCCCTATTATTTGAAAATCTTCACAACCAAGGACTCGGAGAAGGGGAAAGTCCTTGGAAATAGTTTCCACAAATTTCTGGCAATCTTCTTCTCTTCGATTCTCATTTAATGAGAAAAATAAAAGAGATCGGAGATTGGGAGCTCTTGATACTTTGGTAGAGGCCAGCACAGCCGTAGTGGAAAAACTTGAGCTTTGTGGCTCTTGATCACTCACATTGACTGCTAATCGACGCAACCTTTTGTCTCTTTCAGGAAGGCAAGTCATCAAAAGATGGTCTGAATTTTTGTGATCAGTCAACATAGACCTTTGGCAAATGGTAATTTTGAGGAAACCTTCTCTTTTTGCTATCTCAATGCACATGTCCCTCATAAGGTCATGAAGGCGACAAGATGCTATCCTTCCAGTTCCATAGGCCCGCCTAGCCACTTGAACCATGTTCCTATCCACCAGATCGTTCAAGTATCTGGCAGCAATAGCTTCCTCTAGCTCATTTGTGCCTTCGTTTGATATAATCCCTTCGCCGACCCATAACTGTAACAATTTCCCCATTGGGATCTCATAATCTTCAGGGAAGTTTGCCAAGTGAAGAAAGCAATGCTTCAAATGAAATGGCAGTTCATCATAACTGAATCGCAATACATCATACACTTCTTTGTAAGGTACATTGGGAGCACCTCCTCTCTTGATTTGTGCAACGACATTATCCCGCATTTGTTTCCAATCTTCTACTCTTTCTTTTCTCTTTAAAACTTCCCCAAGTACAACAATAGCCAGTGGAACTCCTTTACAATGCTGTAACATTTCTCGACCAAGCTCCTCCTTATTAAAATCTACAAACCAATTGCTGATAAATAATCAATTTTCTAGCTCGAAAATTAAGCAAAGATGAATCAAAAGCTCATCAGAGATTGCATACATACCTTTACATGATCCATCCAAAAATGCAGTCATATCAAAGAGCTCCCAGCTCTTCGTTTCATCTAAAGCCTTGACTGGATGAAGGTAGACACGGGTCTGATCCAAGCGTGATATTGTTTCTTCGTTACGTGTTGTCAACAAGATCCTGCTTCCTGATGCCTTCTTTCTAGGAAAAGCGGCTTGTAGCTTGGCCCAGTCATTCGAAGTCCAAATGTCATCAATAACTACAAGACATCTTTCATATTTCATCAAATTGTAGAGCGCTGCGTGAGCTCGATCAGTTTTTATATCATCGTCAATTTGTCTTCTCCTCTCATGGTCATTCTCGGGAACCAAAGAATACAAGAGGGTTTGAAGAACTCGGTCTGGTTGCAACTTCTGCGATGCAGAGGCCCAACCAAAGGCTTGAAAGCCACCACCTCTCAACTTGGGATGATGGTAGAGCTCTCTGGCCAACGTGCTTTTTCCGATGCCACCCATCCCACATATGACTACCACCATCTCTTTGTTGGGATCCATCAGCCTTTCCACCAACTCATCCAGCTGGCTTTCAAAGCCAACAACCACACACTCTTCTCTTTCATGGGTATAAACCCTCCTTAGAGGCTCTGTTACTTGTGCAGTTGTACTGATCCTTTCAAGGACACCATAGGTTATCATCCTGCTTTTCAGGGCGGATATCCTTCTGTTCAGTTTAGCAATCTTGGAGTGTATTTTGAGGATAGGAACCGCGTTCACAGCAAGGCAAGCCCAGCGCACTGCAGATCCTAGCTGGCAGCCCTCATAATCCTCATATCCATGACGAGCCACCTCAAGGATGTACTTCTCAATCACATCCTCACAATCATAGGCAACATGTCTGGCTTCAGCCAATACCGTTTGCACGACCTGGTCCTGACGGCGAGTTTTGACAGCTTCAATTAGGTACGCTGCCAAGGTGTTGAGTTCTATATGCAGCTCCTCCACTTGGTCCCTCACACCATCCAAGTTGCTGATTTGTTCCACCAGCAGCTTCCCCAGCCACAGTGCTACTGATTTCACCACTGATTCCGCCATTTTAAAATGTTCTCTCTTTTCTCCCAAATTAGATCAAAGCTTCCCTGAACTGATTCTAGCTGATATTGTTTTTGTTGGAATCATGGAAACTGAGGAAAAACTAATTAAAGGCTAATTCAGGTTTGATTGGTATGAATTCGGTGAAAGGCAACTTCGATTAACACGGATGATCAACAGAGAGGAACTTACCTTAAAGTTGACTTACAAGACCTCCCTTCCAAGTTCATCTTGCTGTATAATATACAAAGTATAATATAATAGCTGTTTCTCCCTTTTCTTTGACTTCCGCACCTTCCATATCCTTACCTCAGAAAAAAAAAAGAAAAAAGAAAAAAAAGGTGAAATCGCAGATAGCAAAATTTTTGCAATTTCAGTACCATGAACAAAATATCTCTATCCTCATAAATTCCTAATTCATACTTTCTCGTAATTGGATTTATTTCACTGTAACATCGCTTAAGTACAGAAGAGAAAAATAGAAGAGCATCTCAAATTCCAAATCGATTTCAACACTAAGAAGTACTCACGGCGTTGGATTTGGGCACCGGCAGCGTCTGATGATTGCATTGATTTGAAAAGATGCATAGGCGCAAAGTCGGCAAAGAGGAATTAGATTCACATGATTTGAAGCATCGGCGGAGAGGTCTGCCGCACATGTACACCAATGCATCGATATGAAACTCCGATTGAAGAAAGAAATCAACATAGAGATTGAAAGAGAAGGAAAGAAGAGATGGAGGAGGAGGAGATAGAATGAGAGGTGGAGGTGGTGATGGAGGCCGGAGAGATGAGTGGACGATGGTAACGGCTAGCTCTTCCATCGTCGATCGGAGAATCCAAATAACGGGGTCCCAAATCTGAATACTGTGAGCAAGTGAGCAGTGAGGGTTTATATTTTTGGGTGAATTCCTTCAAATAACTGTTACGACCTATAGTAATGAGCTTGTTAGATATTAGGTATTAAGGGGTCGTTTGGTATCGATATCGGTATCGATATAAAGATATCGATATCGGGTGATATCTTTGATATCTTGATATCAAGATATCGGTATCAATATATCGATATCGGGCGATATCGATATCAAGTGATACCTCCAAAAAATGAGTATATCAAAATAGGCCAAATTTGATATCTAGATATCAACTGATATCGATATCTAACTATTACCAAACACAGATATCAGATATCACTTGATATCAAGTGATATATTATGCATACCAAACACTAGATATCGATATCAGTTAAAGTGATATCGATATCTAGCCATACCAAACACTAGATATCAAATATCGGGGACTGATATCCGATATCTGATATCAGTTAAAGGGTATAAATACTTAGCTCTTGTAATTGCGGGTTTATCCAAGTAATAATCAAAACACTTACCCTAATCTCTCTTCTATTCTCTATCCTCTCTCGATCTATCTCTCTTATCTCCCTCTAATCTTCATCTTCTTCCCCTAATCTGCTCTCTAATCTCTATCGTCCTCTTCAATTTCACAAAGATCCTATTCGGATCATAACAATAACCACAACTTATGGAAAATGACCTTTCAAAATTGTGTAAAATAGCTCAATACTTCCATGAATTAGATGGAATTCGAACAAAGACTACTGATGTCCCACTGATCTGAATTGCTCCCTATGCAACTAAATAGATGAAAACTGAATTCATCTTTTTTATCAAATGTAATCATACATGGTAGCTGCTAAAAAGAAATGATCTGAACATTGAAACAACAATTCAAAATACTAAGATGACTAATAAAACTATCAAGAACGTCATTTGTGAGATCTTGAACAAACTTATCGGAAACAAAAATATAAACTAATCACTACATGGTAGTGCCTATAGACAAGCTGAAACCAAAAAATCTTTGTCAATCAAACAACAAACATTCAAAATATGTGGTAAATTACAATAACCAACAATAAAAAAAAACTAGGAGACATCAAATTAGTTTTTGAAGAAGACTTCCAACATCATCTGTTATGGAAATCGCTTGAAAACTTCGAATAAATGCGATGTCACACAAACCAGACAAGAACACAAGCAGTTGTTTACGCGGTTCGGGTTATACCCTACGTCCGCGGAGCCTCAGAGGGGAGACTCGCCCAAAATTCACTAGATCAAAAAGGTTCAAATAAGAACTCGGTTTACAACAAACACAACTAGCGAAAACCAAAGCGAAAAACCCTAGAACACATAAAGATGCTAGAACAAGAGTAAGATGTAAGAATAGGAGGGATCGGAGATGAGAATCTCCCTTTCGCTGGATCTGAGCTTCAAACACGAAGCCTCAATCAAATCCAGGAAGACGAAGCTAAGCTGTGTCGAGGATGATCGTCTCGAAGCTTGAGGATGCCGTCGTCTTCTCTTCTTCTCCTTTAAGATCTTATCGAACTCTCTCTCTCTCTCTCTCTTTCTTTAGGGTTTTACCTTGGGCGCCTCTGAAGTATGTTGCTCAGCTAGGGTTGATGTCCTTATATAGAGGACCCATCAAAACGCTGCGTCTCCAATACTTCAGCTATCCAGTGTAAGCTGGTTTGGGCTCAGAACTGGGCTTTACCAAACTAGGCCCAAACACAAACATTACAACTGGTCCAGTCTTATAACATATCCGGGCTTCAATCCATATTGGTGCCATCCAAGCTAGCTCATGAGTAACCCCTCCAACCTGGCTAAGCCAAGGGTTGGTTACTCTCGAGCCAGGGTTGCACCAATGTGGGTGCTATGGTGTGTGCTATTGTGTTGCTGTCATACACGAGTACAATCTAAGAGTATCACAGATTACAGGTTTTACATCATCAAAACCCGACCAAATGCACAAAGGAAAAGGAACAACATGAGATAGAACAAAACATCAAAAGATCTTTGAAACTAATTTTGATTACTCCAATTTGCCTTCTAGCGAGGCAACTACAAGCTTTATCCTCAGAGACCACTACAGTTTGATTATAAAGTGTGGTGATACCTAGTGCAGATCGAGCTTGTAGAGGAAATTGCTCCCAGAAGCGGCATTATAAAGGCAAAAGAGTTTGACTTTACCAACATTGCGATTGAGGGAGATAGCTTGACTATATTATCAATTGCATTTGGAGAGTTTGGAGCTGTCTATAGGAGATTGAAATGTTGATGCCTGACTCTAAACTACTACTTTAGTTAGTAGCTAGTCTTTGTATGAAAAAATTTTGTATTAAGATTGAAATAGTGTTATATATGAACTAGCATTTGAAAAATCACTTTGTAGAAATATAATTTATTAGGTAATATATCACATTTTATTTATATGTGTAGTTTTCAATTATAGATACTTATATCAAAATATTATAAAATCTCAATCTTAAAAATAAATAAAAAATAATTTGGCAAAAAATAATAAAAATAAGAAATTTTTTCTGCTGAGGGGACGGGATTACTTGACCACTTCAATATATAAGTTCATCGCCTGAGTGTTCAACCGACCAAATTCGTGATAATAGATGTAATTTTAGAATATTATGTTAATATATTCCGTACACAAGACCAAACATACACTAGTTACACTATAGGCAAAAACATGAAGTTTATTACCAAGGCAAGAAAACGTTTATTAACCAGATAAGTACAAGTAATTTACATACCGATCCTTTTGCACTTGAAAAAATTATTTACAGGGCAGACCGAGCTAAAAAAAAAAAAAAACTAACCACTTCCTCAAGTAACTTCGATCCAAATGATGCTTCCCAAGAACTACCAACAACTTTTTTGATTTAAAAGGTTAAAATATATTAGAGAAGTAGGTATTTACAAGTGGTTTAGTTGAGAATGCACTAGGTACCAAAATGAGGACAAAGCCTCTTTGTACCTATATGATGAGTGAGGTGAGGCTCATTTCCTAGAGAGTCAATAGGGATGTGGCTAAGTCATGTGCGGATCCTATCTCTTCAAGCCAAGGCTATCGGAAGTCGGACACACACGCCAAAGTAATGAGTTGGAGCATCCCCTTCGGCTATGCCATCAAGGATGCTACAAACCACTACTTTGGAATCCCTTGTACATCATTAAACAACTAGAGCAAGCTTAAAATCAGTACGTGGAGCAACCAAAAGCAAAATGTTGCTCCGGATACATTACAACTTTTAGGTGAAAAACCTTGCTCATTAAACAGCCAAGGGGGTGATCTGCATGGCTATGGACGAGCTGTTGAACTCAGATTTGGAGTTCCTCCTCCAGTTGTGCCACCTCCTGGATCAACCCTTCTTGTAGGCTTGAAGATTGTTAACTCCACCTTGATGATAAGATCTGTTGATGAAAGCCAAAAGTTCTGGTTTCCAGAACTTGGTAAGATCTTACCAATACACTACACATTGCCTTGTAGTTACTGGATTTCGATTTCTCACCTTAGACCTTTATTTTCTTTAATGGGCCTGTCTTCTAAAAGGCTCATAGATCCAATATGTTATTGATCTATGAAATCTGTTTTAGATTGGGCCAATTATTTATTGGGCCTAAGATAAGTTCGGACATAGTGTTTAAATGGATTGATTTGTTTTCATCTTTATCTTGTGCATATCCATCTGGTTGTTTTGGCTGAGATTTTGTAGGGATCTTGAGCAAATCTTCATCAGCCCACATTCACATCTTTGACGAGATCCAAGCATCCATTGTGACGGTTTTGATATGCCAGAAATCTCTCCCAAAATTCTATCAACCATCCAGGAGAAGTTCAAGGCTCTACGTTTGAATTCAAAATCATTTGGTGGCCTATTTAAAGAAGAAGGAAGAGGCAGTTGAAGACACAGCACTACTGCGTATCATCATCTTCAGCCGACTCATCCTCTTCAAAGCTTTCGATCACACATTGCTCTCTACTCCTTTCGTAGCATCTACTTTGAGTGTGTGTGAGGTTTTCCTTTGAGCTTCATTGTACAAGTTAGTGAGAGTTATACACAGGGTTCTTTACCCAATCATAGAGGGTACTTCGGTATCCTTAGGTGCTTTATTTCACTAGAGCGTTTGGGTTGCTAGATAGGAAGTTAGTCTAGAAGAGGGAAGGTCTTCTAGAGGTTGTATCTAGGACTCATAAGACAAAGTGAAATAAAGTCGTTGAATCCTACAGGTTGGAGACCCTAGGCGGGGACGTAGGCGGTTGTGCCGAACCTCGTTAACAAATCGCGTGTGCTTCTCTCTTCTTCCTTTCTTGATTTCTTTCTTTCGTGAATTATTTTATCTGTTGAACTAATTTCTGTTTTGCAGATAAGGTCTTACTCGCTTACAGTAAGGTCTTACTTTTTGGCTTGTCTCAATTAACTTGTCTCCGCTTTTCAGATAAGACCTTACCTTTAGCTGGCAAGATCTTACAACCTCCTGCATTTGCGAAAATTTGCCATACTCCATTCAACCCCCCTTCTGGAGTATATTCGTGCCTTATATCTGCCTATTCCGCACTTCAATTGGTATCAGAGCCTCACTCACGTTTCTTAGATATTACTATCTGTGAGTCTAACCATGGCAGGTGAAGGGCAAGGTGGTTTCGGTCAAGGAAGATCTATCTCTCGTCCGCCTCTCTTTGTTGGGAATAACTTCATGCATTGGAAATCTCTAATGCAAATGTTTGTTATTGATCAAGATTTGGAACTCTGGCATATCATTATGCGAGGACCAAATATCCCCAAGAAAGAAGGTCCCAATGGAACGAGGGTGGACAAATCAGAGGATGAATACACCCAGACTGACTTAGAAAGTGTGGCTAAGAATTTCAAAGCCATAAACCTACTATACTGTGGATTGAGTACGGATGAGTTCAACCGTATCTCTTCATGCAGAACAGCGAAAGAAATCTGGGATAAATTGGTGGTTACCTATGAAGGAACCAGCCAGGTCAAAGAGACCAAAATCAGCATCTTTCTTAGACAATATGAATTGTTTAAGATGAACCCTGATGAGTCAGTTAAAGCTATGTTTACCCGTTTTACGGAAATCATAAATAACCTCGACTCATTAGGTAAGACCTTCTTAAATGAAGAAAAGGTTAGAAAGATACTAAGGTGCTTACCTAAAGCTAAATGGGGTCCTAAGGTGACGGCCATAGAAGAAGCTCAAGATCTTAGCACATTGGCCCTTGATGATCTCTTAGGAAAGTTAATAACCCATGAAATGATTCTCAACGAGGATGATGGGGAACTTCCTACCAATCTCAAAAACCTTGCTCTTAAGGTCAAGAAAGAAGAACCATCGGAAGATTCCGATAGTGACGATGATGAAGATCCTTTTGCTCTAATCACTCGTGGATTAGCACGCATATTGAAAATGAAGAAGCAATTTGCCAAAGGTAAGCCTTCTAACTCCACTAGGAAGAGTCGAGTTCTTACTTGCTATGAATGTGGTGAATCAGATCATCTCGTCAAAGAATGTCCCATAAAGAAGAAGAACAAAGCAAAGAAGAAGGAGTCCAACAAGAAAGTGATGGCTGCTTGGAGTGACTCGGATTGTTCAAGTGACTCAGACGCTGAAGAGGAACATGCAAACTTATGCCTTATGGCGAAATCCGACGAAACCAAGGATCAACACTTAGATGGAGTTGTAAGAAATCTTCTCTCTAGCCCCATCAATGTTTTATCTGAGTTTTTGAAGAATATGATTTCTAATGAGGAGACCTACAATAAAGAAATCAGACTCTTGAAAGAGAAAGTGCAGGATCAAGAAACGTGCATAAAGAAGCTATCGCTGAAATTGCAAGATCTTGACAACCAAAGTTCTGAAGCTATCACAGAGAGTAAGACCTTACGATCAGAAATTTCTGAACTTAAGGCAAACGTCTCTTCTCTTAAGAATCAAAATAATGATCTTAAGAATGAAAATGTGAAGCTCTCTAAGAAATGTCAAGATCAACAAACAGCCCTTGTGCAATTCACTCGATCCAAAGCAACTCTTGACAAGATGCTTGGAGAACAACAACTCTCCTTGAATCGAAGCGGTATAGGTTACAACAGGAACTTTCCTGCAAAACCTACTACCAAGTTCGTTAAAGCTAAAGGAAGTTGGCGATCTCCAACTTGTTTCTTTTGTTGTAAGAAAGGTCATGTAAAGGAGACGTGCCCTTATAGGAGAACGGATCCTTACATTATTAGAAATACCTTTCCTGTTCGGTTAAATGAACGGATAAGACAGGTTTGGGTTCCTAAAGGGACGAAGTTACCAAATATGGTCTACCCCCACAATGGATCCAAATCAGTTTATTGGTCTAGCCGAAAAGGTTGATTTTGTGTTTTGCAGGATATCACCAAGACCAAGGATCAAAAGTGGATAATGGATAGTGGTTGCTCAAGACATATGAGTGGAAAAGAATCTCTTTTTCACAATCTAAAGAAGCAATCCGGTGGAACTATTACTCTTGGTGATAAAGCAAAATGCAACATCGTCGGTATTGGTAACATTGGTGTTGATTCAAACAATTCTATCAATGATGTTTATCTTGTTGATGGATTAAAATATAACCTTCTTAGTGTTTCGCAGCTTTGTGATAAGGGCAATCTTGTTAGCTTTAACAAGAAGAAGTGTGTTGTACAAGACGAAGAGACCGGAGAAATTGTTCTCACTGCATACAGGGATTCTAACATTTATGCTCTTAATACTAATCGTATTGCAGGATCCAATCTGAAATGTCTCAAGGCCTTATCTGAAGATCCAAGGGTTTGGCATAGGCGACTTGGGCATATAAGTATGCACACCCTAAGCAAACTCAGTTCAAAGGATCTTGTTCGAGGCCTTCCTGTTTTAAACTTCAAAGTGGATGATCTCTGCAAAGCCTGCTCAAGGGGTAAACATACCCGAAGTCCATTCAAAAAGAAGATGGTCGTTAGTACTACTAGACCCTTAGAGCTTCTACACATGGATCTTTGCGGACCTATGCGTGTCAAATCTCCCAAAGGTAAACAATACATATTAGTTATTGTTGATGATTATTCTAGATTTACTTGGGTTTTCTTCCTCAAAGATAAATCAGAAACTCTGTTTTATTTTTCCAAACTTTGTAAGGAGTTACAAACTTTGAAAAACCTACCTATCGTTTCTATTAGAAGTGATCATGGTAGAGAATTCGATCAATTAAACTTTGATCTATTTTGTGCGAAATATGGTATCTCTCACAACTTCTCAGCTCCTAGGACACCTCAACAAAATGGTGTTGTGGAACGAAAGAACCGCACACTAGAAGAAATGTCCAGGACTATGCTATTAGAGAATAATCTGCCAAAGTCTTACTGGGCAGAAGCTGTGAATACAGCAAATTATATTCTCAATAGATGCTTGATTAGATCAATTTTAAAGAAAACTCCTTATGAGCTTTTCAAGGGAAGAAAACCAAGCATATCTTATTTTAAACCATTTGGATGTACGTGTTACGTGCATAACAATGGCAAGGATAATCTTGGGAAATTTGATGCACGTAGCGATGAAGGTATATTTCTTGGATACTCGACTCAAAGCAAGGCTTATCGAATATTCAATAAACGTACCAAAATCGTCGAAGAAAGTATCCATGTATTATTTGATGAAAGTGATAACGGTACCTTGAGTGAAGGATTTGCAGATTTGAAGTTAAATACTCATGAGGGAGAAGAATCTGATGGAGAAGGCATTCATCCTGAGAAGAGCATATCCAGAAATATGCAGGAACCTTTTCAAGATCTTACTGATCTGTCACAAGGTCTTGGAACTATGTCTCAAGGCCTTACAAATGAAGCCAGTCTTGAAGTATGGTCAATGGTACGAGGAGGAAGTGGTCGTCCTGTCTGATGACGAGTGATTTCTGGTGTTGGGAAGTGTTCTGACTTTGAAACTATTTTGCTTTAATGCGGTTTAACTCTTTGTTGGATATTTGGTTTCTCTTTACTTTTATCCCTTCTTGTTGAAAGACAAAAAGGGGGAGAACCAACCACTAGGTGTAAGGCCTTACTATTTTGCAGACTGTTACCTCGGCCTTACTTTGCTTTTTGGTTTTACAAACTTTGATCCAACATTAATCTCTGATTATCTTTTGCACTATGTTATGTATATGTGTTTGTACTTCTCTGGAAACAGGTACCAAGCTTACAAATTTTGTCTTTCATCAAGGGGGAGATTGTTAACTCCACCTTGATGATAAGATCTGTTGATGAAAGCCAAAAGTTCTGGTTTCCAGAACTTGGTAAGATCTTACCAATACACTACACATTGCCTTGTAGTTACTGGATTTCGATTTCTCACCTTAGACCTTTATTTTCTTTAATGGGCCTGTCTTCTAAAAGGCTCATAGATCCAATATGTTATTGATCTATGAAATCTGTTTTAGATTGGGCCAATTATTTATTGGGCCTAAGATAAGTTCGGACATAGTGTTTAAATGGATTGATTTGTTTTCATCTTTATCTTGTGCATATCCATCTGGTTGTTTTGGCTGAGATTTTGTAGGGATCTTGAGCAAATCTTCATCAGCCCACATTCACATCTTTGACGAGATCCAAGCATCCATTGTGACGGTTTTGATATGCCAGAAATCTCTCCCAAAATTCTATCAACCATCCAGGAGAAGTTCAAGGCTCTACGTTTGAATTCAAAATCATTTGGTGGCCTATTTAAAGAAGAAGGAAGAGGCAGTTGAAGACACAGCACTACTGCGTATCATCATCTTCAGCCGACTCATCCTCTTCAAAGCTTTCGATCACACATTGCTCTCTACTCCTTTCGTAGCATCTACTTTGAGTGTGTGTGAGGTTTTCCTTTGAGCTTCATTGTACAAGTTAGTGAGAGTTATACACAGGGTTCTTTACCCAATCATAGAGGGTACTTCGGTATCCTTAGGTGCTTTATTTCACTAGAGCGTTTGGGTTGCTAGATAGGAAGTTAGTCTAGAAGAGGGAAGGTCTTCTAGAGGTTGTATCTAGGACTCATAAGACAAAGTGAAATAAAGTCGTTGAATCCTACAGGTTGGAGACCCTAGGCGGGGACGTAGGCGGTTGTGCCGAACCTCGTTAACAAATCGCGTGTGCTTCTCTCTTCTTCCTTTCTTGATTTCTTTCTTTCGTGAATTATTTTATCTGTTGAACTAATTTCTGTTTTGCAGATAAGGTCTTACTCGCTTACAGTAAGGTCTTACTTTTTGGCTTGTCTCAATTAACTTGTCTCCGCTTTTCAGATAAGACCTTACCTTTAGCTGGCAAGATCTTACAACCTCCTGCATTTGCGAAAATTTGCCATACTCCATTCAACCCCCCTTCTGGAGTATATTCGTGCCTTATATCTGCCTATTCCGCACTTCAAAGATGTCGTGAAATGTAAGGAGAAGTGGCTACCTAGAGATCTGTAAACATGTAATTTGATAAGAACTACCAACAACTGTGCCTACCCAATGATGTTCTATATTAACCGAAACCGAAACTATCTTCAACCTCTCCTTCAACATTTACCTCGAGTTTGTGATCCAGGTCTATGTTGATTAATGTTGCTAGGTTGCAGAGACCATCAAGACGTAGCAATCCACCTCCTTCGATTAACTACCTCTGCTTGACATTATAAATTGTATCAAAAAGCGGAAGGTAGACATGTCTAAGTTGTTTCATCTTCCACAAGACATCTGGAAGTGAAAGCACCACGCCAGGCTGAACTCGTAAGTCAAGAGTTTGTAGCCACTGCAACGTTTCTATTGATGACGGCAACTTAGCCCAAGTACTTGAGGTTACACACACAAGCTTTAACAAACCAACAAACGGCGAGAAACAGGGCTGGAAATTTGGGTAAATCGTTTAGATTGATTTATATTTGGGTCAAGATTGCTCAAGTAAATTAAGAAACACTTTTTTTTTTTGTGGAATTAAGAAACACTTTAATGACAGCTAATGTTTCAGAATTATTAATTAACAAAGTCACATGATGACTAACAACCCATTATTGCTCCATTTATTAATTCAATCGCCGGCCTTTGACCTACAGATGAGACGAGCTTCAAATCCTCAATAGATAGAACCAATCATTTTGCAAATGTAAGAGGAGAAGCAGGTAGCTGATCTGAAGAGAAAATGGCGGAATCGGAGGTGAAATCAGCGGCTCAGTGGCTGGGGAAACTCATGTTGGAAGAGATGAAATACTTGGGTGCAGTCACAGGCAAGGTGGCCATCCTTAAGACGGAGCTCAACACCTTGGCAGCCTTCCTAACCGACGCAGCAGTAAGGAGTCGTCGGCAGAACAACGTGGTGCGGACCACTCTGGTGGAAGCCCGAAACATCGCCTGTGACTGTGAGGATGTGATTGAGAGGTACGTCCTCCAGGTGGCTCGTCACGGATACGAGGAATACGACGGCTGCAGCCTGGGCTCCGTCTTGCGATGGGGCTGCCTACTTAGGAAGGCAACCCATGTCCACGGAATCCACTCCAAGATCGACGAGCTCAACGGAAGATTCGCCGCCTTAAAGAGCTGCATCGTAAGCTATGGTGTCTCAGATCGGATTGTTGCAGCTGAAGTCAACCCAACTCTCCACCAAACCGAGCTTCTAAGGCAGGTTTTCCCCCATGAAGAGGAGCTGTCAGTGGGCCTAGAGGACCATCTGGACGCGTTGAAGCGGAGGCTGTTGGATCCGAGTGACCGCAAAGTGATAGTCGTGTGGGGGATGGGCGGTATCGGCAAAAGCATGCTGGCTAGAGAGCTCTACAACCTTCCTGCGCTAAGAGGGGGTGATGGAGGCTCCTTCAAAGCCTTCGGATGGGCTTCCGCGTCTCAGCAGTTCCAAACGGATCGAGTCCTTAGGACCCTCCTCTACTCGCTGGTCCCTGAGAATGAAAGCGAGAGGAGGAGGTTGATTGAGGAGAGTATAAGCGCCGATGGGGCTCACGCCGCGCTGTGTCAACTGATGAGGGAATCCAAGTGCCTGGTGGTGATCGACGACATTTGGACTTGGAATGACTGGTCCAGACTCCAACCTGCATTTCCTATGAATGGTGCAACAGAGAGTAGGATACTGCTGACAACTCGCAAAGAAGATATACTTTCGGGTTTGGATCCGACTCTGGTTCACCCTTATCCGATTCAGGGTTTAGATGAATCCAAGAGTTGGGAGCTCTTTAAGAAGACGACGTTTCCTGATGGAGCCTATACAGGTAAAAATACCCCCTCATTTTCTTCAAAGAACTACCTATATATATTCTCATCGTCGATAGCTTTATTTTGATATATTATACGACTTAATCTGACATTCGAGTCAAAAGTTGTAGCATTTTAAAATCGAATGCACAATAATTGTTTTAATCGTATATCAATAAACTAAATCGAATGCACATTGTCTTACCAAAATTTGGTTCAAGAGCTTTGAAAAGAGAGGTTATATTACTCATATTGTTTATGAACAACACGGCTATTTACTTCAATTCCCTCATATATTATTTCAAAGATCAGTACTTCCTCAGTCTCAAAATAGATCGTCTTTCAGATGGTAGTTTTTGTTTTAAAATAAATGGGCTTTTATGTTTTCTAGGTAATGAATTATACGGAGTAATGATTTGTATTGATTTGTGTGTTGTTGACTTTTTAAAAGATTTTAATTGGTTAAAATGTACGAGCACCTTTGGTTTCTATAAAATGATTGATTAAAATGTTTTCAATTGCTTTCTTTAATTTTCTATTTGGAAGGGCCTTTGGTTTCTATAAAATAAAAATAGGCCTAACATTTGCCAAAAAAAAAAAAACGACTTGCAGATTATATTAAGGAGGCAATTGGCAAAGAGATGCTACGACATTGTAATGGCGTTCCACTGGCCATTGTTGTACTTGCTAAGGTTTTGAGAAGAAAACAAAGCATAGAGGACTGGAAACAAATGCGTAACGACATTACTTCACAGATTCAGAGAGGAGGTGCTCCCAATTTCTACAAAGAAGTTTATGATGTATTGCAAGTAAGCTATGATGAATTGCCATATCATTTGAAGCATTGCTTTCTTCACTTTGCGAATTTCCCTGAAGATTGCGAGATCCCAGCCGAGAAACTATATCACCTATGGCTTGGTGAAGGGATCATTTCAAAGGAAGATCCAAATGAACTGGAAGAAGATGTTGCAGAAAGATACTTGAAGGAGCTGGTGAGTAGAAGCATGGTTCAAGTGGCTAGCTGGATCAACGGAACCGAAAGGATACAGACATGTCGCCTCCATGATCTGATGAGGGATGTTTGTATGGAGATAGCAAAGAGAGAAGGTTTTGTTCAAATAGTCAATTGCAATGGACCTTTGTTGCTGAACAACAGCTCAAATGCAGACCATCTTTTGATGACTTCACTTGCCGAAACAGACAAAAGGCTACGTCGTATAGCACTGTATTTGAGTGACCAAAAGTCACAGAGCTCATCTCTTCCTACATCAACGTCTGCCAAAGTATCAAGAGCTCCCAACCTTCGATCTCTTTTGCTCTTCTTAAGTAACTATGAGCAGCAAAGTGAGGAGAAATGCGAAAAGTTTGTTGAAATCATTTCCAATGATTTTCCCCTTCTTCGGGTCCTGGACTGCGAAGGCTTTCGTATAATAGGGAAGTTGTCTAAGAAAGTTGCAAACTTGATCCATCTCAGGTACTTGGGGTTGGCCAACACTCGTGTTACTAAGTTACCTTCATCAATAGAAGCGTTGCAGTGGCTGCAAACTCTTGACTTGCGAGTTGAGAATGGCTTAGTGTTTTCACTTCCTAATATCTTATGGAAGATGAAACAACTTAGACATGTCTACCTTCCGTATTTCGAGAATATGGGATTAGTTGGAAAACGAACGAATGAAGGTGCCCTCATGCAATCTTACTTAATCGAAGGAGGTGGATCGCTACGGCTTGATGGTCTCTACAACCTACAAACATTAATACACATAGACCTAGACAGACTTGATCTAGAAGGTCTAAAAATGGTGGAGAAGAGGTTGAAGGTAGTTTCGGCAGCTTGTGAGATCAACGATAAGGCATTGAATCATCTCCTACAGGGCTCGTCTAGTATGAAGAGTTTCAGACTCAGGCTCCACGCCCGGATCTTAGACATGGATCCAAATATACTATCGATTTGTGAAGCCACATTTAACCGCCTAGACATACACGCAAAACCGTATGGTGAATATCGTCTCGAGGAACCATTACGTTTTGAGATGTTGCCACAGACGTTGGTGTCTTTAGGGATCTGGTACCTTCAACTAGAAGAAGACCCGATGCCGGTTCTAGAGAGGCTGCCTAGACTTGCTGATCTGGATTTACACATGTGTTATAATTCCGGTCGAAAGATGGTTTGCACTGCTGGTGGTTTTCCTGAGCTGACTGACCTAACCTTAGATGGGTTGTTCAGTTTTAGCCATTGGGAGGTTCATCAAAAAGCTCTAGTGAAACTCAAGAAGTTGCTTATAATGAACACTCGGCTGAGCAAGATCCCTGATGCTCTTCCAAGTTCGGTTACTGTCAACATGTGGTAAGTACTTTCATTGATATCTCTCAACCAGGTCCTTAACTTTGATAAACCATAAAGCGATCAGAACATACTATAATTCAATAGAGTTCAGTTTGTGTGGTTTGTTTTTCATCTTCAGCATGTTAGTTTGGCTAATGTTCACAAAACAAAGCATGTGGTGTTTCATCTTCTTCACCCCACAATTGATCATCAATAAGGTTTTGAGCTTTTGTAGAGCTCCTACGTACTTCAACCTCCCAATTGCAAAATTCCAACAACTCATCAAAGCGCAGCTGAATATATAAGCACAGGAAAACCACCGGTAGAGCAGACCATGTAGCTACCGCGAAAGCACATGTGCAAACCCAAATAAGCAAGATTAGAAAGCCTCTCTAGAACAGGTAATGGATCATCCACAAGCATGTATATCTCCTAAGCAAGAAACCTGTCAGCCCCGATCGAGCATTGTAGGAAAGGATACAATGCATCCTTGTTGGTTTCACAAGTCGCACAACGGGTGTCCATCTTCTCCAATGTTGATAGACCTTGCTTGTCCACTGTGTCGAGGTCTATGAAATTTAATGTTTGCAGGTTACACCTCCTCTCTTGATTTGTGCAACGACGTTTGTCTTCTTAAGATCTACATATCAACACCTTGAACATTCGAATTCACCATTACTGATATGAGGACAACCTAGTTTGAATGAAAATTTAATTGGTAGGATAGTTGAGTACCCTACAATGTCATCTAAATGAGACATGTTTTAAACAGGTCCAAACCCCTTTAATTTATCATTATAAAACTTTCAATCAATCTCTACAAATATGTTGCAAGAAATGTTAAGTTTGTAAAGGTTGAGCATATCTTATATATATATATATATATAATGGAGAATCAAAGTCAATTAAGAACCTGCTTGAGATTACATCAATCAAACTTTCTTTTTTTTTTTTTTTTTGAACAGGATCAAACTTACCTCTATTATTGTGATACATTAACCGAACTTGGAAGAGCATCAGGGAGCCGCTCTAGAGCCGGACAGAAGAATATATACAGCCTCTTGAGCTTCAGTAAAGCTCCTTGTTCAACCTCCCAATCACTAAAACTGCCTAACTCATTAAAGGATAGATGAATCAGCTCAGGAAAGCCACCGGCAGAGCAAACCATCCTCTGACCATCATAACACAAGTTCAACTTCAGCTCAACAAGTCTAGGAAGCCTCTCTAGAACCGGCAGCGGGTCATTCACAATCTTAACGAACCAAATAGCTAAAGACACCAAGGTTTGTGGCAACATTTCCAAGCGTAGTGGTTGCCTGAGATGATAGTCTCCATCTCGTTCCGAATGTATGACCAGGTAACACGTGGCTTCACAAATCGATAATATAGTTGGATTCTGGTTTAAGATCTGGGCGTGTAGCGTGAGTTTGAAACTCTTCATACTGGACGAGCCCTGTAGGAGATGATCTAATGCATCCTTGTCGGTTCTACAAGTCACCGAAACCATCTTCAACCTCTCCTTCAACATTTTTAGACCTTCTACTTCAAGTCTGTCCAGGTCTATGTTCATTAATGTTTGTAGGTTGCAGAGACCATCAACACGCAACAATCCACCTCCTTTGACTATGTACCCCTGCTCGACATCAAAAATTAAATCAGAAAGCGGAAGGTAGACATGTCTAAGTTGTTTCATCTTCCACAAGACATTAGGAAGTGAAAGCACCACGCCATACTGAACTCGTAAGTCAAGAGTTTGTAGCCACTGCAACGTTTCTATCGATGATGGCAACTTAGTAACACGAGTGTTGGCCAAGCCCAAGTATTTGAGGTGGATCAAGTTTGAGACTTTCTTAGGCAACATCCCAGTTACACGCAAGTTTTCACAGTCCAAGACTCGAAGAAGGGGAAAGTCATTGGAAATGGTTTCAACCAACTTTCTACAGTTCTTCTTGCCTTGCTGCTCACAGTTACTTAAGAAGAACAAAAGAGATCGAAGGTTGGGAGGCCTCGATATTTTGGCAGACATCAATGTAGGAAGATATGAGCTTTGTGGCTCCTGGTCACTCACATACACTGCCATACGACGCAACCTTTTGTCTATTTCAGGAAGCGAAATCAAAGGATGGGCTGCATTTGAGTTGTTGTTTAGCAACATGAATCCGCTGCAATTGACTATTTGAACAAAACCTTCTCTCTTGGATGTATCAATGCAAACATCCCTCATAAGATCATGGAGGCGACATGTTTGTATCCTTTCCGTTCCCATGACCCAGCTAACTGCTTGAACCATGCTCCTACTCACCAGCTCATTCAAGTATCTCTCAGCAATATCTTCTTCCAGTTCATATGGATCTTCTTTTGAAACTATCCCTTCAGCAATCCATAATTGATACAGTTTCCAAGTCAGGACCTCATAATCTTCAGGGAAATTCGCCAAGTGAAGGAAGCAATTCTTCAAGTGATATGGCAATTCGTCATAGCTCACTTGCAATACATCATACACTTCTTTATATAAACCAGGAGCTCCTCCTCTCTGAATCTGTGAAGAAATGTCGTTACACAGTTGTATCCATTCTTCTACTCGTTGTTTCCTTTGCAACACTTTAGCAAGTACAACGATGGCCAGTGGAACCCCCTTGCAATGTTGTAGCATTTCTCGTCCCAACTCCTCTTTTTTCGAATCTGAAAGCAAGCCCCCATAGGAAGAATTTTATTAAGGTATCCTAATAATATTACAAGATTTATGATATGAATAAGGTAGATGGGGATCGATACCTATACACGATGATGCACTGGGAAATGCTGTCTTCTCAAAGAGCTCCCAGCTCTTGGTTTCATCCAAGGCCTCTACTGAATGAAGGCACACCTCAGTCGGATCCAAGCGTGAAACCGTTTCTTTGTTGCGTGTTGTCACGAGTATCCTGCTTCCCGATGCTTTCTTTCTAGGAAAAGCAGCCTGTAGCTTGGCCCAGTCGTTCGAAGTCCAAATGTCATCAATAACCACAAGACATCTTTCACATGTCATCAGATTGTAGAGTGCTGCGTGAGCTTGATCAGCTTTTATATCATCGTCAATTTTTCTTCTCCTCTCATGGTCATTCTCTGGAACCAAAGAATACATGAGAGTTTGAAGAACTCGGTCCGGTTGCAGCTGCTGAGAAGCAGCAGCCCAACCAAAGGCATGAAAGTAGCCTTCGTCTCTTAACTTGGGATGATGGTAGAGCTCTCTGGCAAGGGTGCTTTTTCCGACACCGCCCATCCCACATATGGCTATCACCATCTCTTTGCTCGGATTCAACAGCCTTTCCACCAACTCATCCAGCTGCTTTTCAAAGCCAACAACCACACACTCTTCTCTTTCATGCGCATAAACCCGCCTTAGAGGCTCGGTTAGATGTCTACCAGAGTTGTTATCAGCTGGAATAATCCGGTCAGAGATACCGTAGCCTATCATCCTGTTTTTCAAAGCGGAGATCCTCTTGTTCAATTCACCAATCTTGGAGTGTAATTTGAGGATAGGAACTGCATTCACAGCGAGGAAAGCCCAGCGCATCGCAGTTCCGAGCTGGTAGCCTTTGTATTCCTCGTATCCGTGACGAGCCACCTTGAGGATATATGCATCGATCACATCTTGGCAATCATAGGCAACGTTTCTGGCATCGGATAGTACAGTCCGCACGAGTTGGTCCTGATGGCGAGTTTTGAGAGCTTCGATTAGGAAGGCCGCCAAGGTGTTGAGCTCAGTCTGGAGGTCTGAAACTTGGCCCCTCACACCATCCAAGTTGCTGATATGCTCCACCAACAGCTTCCCCAGCCACAGGGCTGCTGATTTCACCTCTGATTCTGCCATTTTTTCAATGCTCTCTCTTTTCTTCCTAAATCAATTTGGAATTCCCTGAACAAATTAAGACAGATCTGGTTGTTAATTCAGATTTGATTGTTATCAATTTGGTAGAAAGCTGAATTAATTAAGACAGATCGATGATCAACGGAGAGGAACTCACCTTTTTTTTGTTGAAGCGCCTGTTCATCTCTTGGCGTTGACTTACAAGAGCCCCCATCCAAGAGCTCTCCTTATCATCTTCTTGCTGTCCAATAGCTGTTACTATTTTTTATTTAAGCTCATCTCCTACAAATCATTTAATAATAATGCAATTTGCCATGAAACGTGCTAACCTGTTTGTTTCTGTAGGAGGATTGTTAGTTTCCATTCCTGATTTGTTCCACCAGCAACTTCAGATTCTGCCATTTCAAAAGGTTCTCTCTTTTCTCTCAAATTAGATGAGAACTTGCCTGAACTGATTCTACCTGATTTGTTGGCATTGGAATCATTGTCAATTAGGCAAAAAAAAAGGGGTTAGCTTGATGACTGATTGAAACAATTCAATCTGATGAGAGATGCCTAAAGAATAAATTTATCATTATGTCAAGGTCACATAATTTTTACAAGTACAAATATATACTGTTTGCTTTTTCTTAAATCTTTATGAAGAGGCACCCTTTTTTTCTATAACTTCATCTGAAGATTCAGAAATCAGAACACATCTTAACAGCCCTATGAGATGAATCTGTACACACAACTGCAATGCCCCTTAAAAATCAATCTCGATTGACAAATCAGCAGTGCAGCATCTCCAGCCCTTAGGATCCCAAACCACCGCGCACAGATTGAACAGAGAACGTGCAGATTCATGCAGAAATATAGGATGAACAACTGCTGTTTGCAAACTCTTTATCGGCTTCAGCAAACATCACCTTCAAAAGGTCTTGGAGTTGTGAGACAATGTTCTTGGAAATCCGTTTTTGATGACTTGTAGTCTTGAGCCACTCCGCTCCAAATGAAACTTTAATGTGGCATCCATTTGGTTTGGAGGGTGCATCCTCACCCTGATACCTGAGATGAATCTGCAAATGAAACCACGGAAAGCAATTAGATTATTGACATGAACATGGAGAGGACACGAGAGGTGTTTGCACTTGGAAATGGCGCGTACATTGAAATGGTCACAGTATGGAACACCACTGAGCGTCATGATCTCTTCGATCAGCCAACCGTTTTTGTCAGGAAGGGGAGATTTTTGTTGGGTGCTCCTCACCTCTCCACTGCTAGATACACGCTTGCTGAATTTGTAACTAATTTGTCGTTGGTACAAGCTCATATCTCCCAAATCCCAGGGTGTGCAAGAGTAGTCAACACAGCCGGTTCTCTCCATAACCCTTTGCTCTATCTCACCTCCATTGAATAGCTCCATCAAGGAGTTGGTCTGAAGCAGGCAAGACAAGACAAAAAAGTAAACAACCCTTAGAGATCACCTCCATTAGACAAGACAAAAAAGTAAACAAATGAAGAATGCGCAAGAATGACTGTTTCCCCATCAGCCCCTCATCATTAGTCTAACATAGCAACCGTTAACAATGGTTGGCCAGCAAATCGTGCTACTCGGTACTTGCTCATTCTAAACGACAATTTTACAATCCAACCAAATTATAGTGCAACTAAATACCTTTTCATTTCTGCTCCTTCAAGACATTTCCGGGCACATATTCAAAACCAGATGAGGCATGAAAAAAGTACAAACAGTGCACCCAAGAAGTGCAAGCATTCATCGAACGTTAAGCATAATTTGCAAAATGAGAAATGCATATATACAGAGCACGAACACATTCACTTCCAGAGAGAGAGAGCTCACGTTAATATCAAGGGCAGATGAATAAACATCTGACATGTTAACGTCTTCAATACCCACAAATGATCCACTCTCCTTATTCTCAAGCATTTTGGTATCGGATTCTTCTTCAACTATCCTTACCTTCTCCTCGGGACTCAAGGATCTAGCCTTCCATAGAGCCATAATAATTCTGCATGTCAATATCCACCAATATTTTAATTAAAATTAGATTATTCATTATTTGAGCAGTTTCCTTGTGGAAGTACACTAAAATAAAACATATATAGCAAGCAATTAAAGATAAATTGCTCATGGGTTCAATTAAAAAAATGGTACTGATATATATTGAAAAGTTAACAATTGGCCTACACAGTAAGTACAATTAAGCTGCTAAGGCGTTAATTCGTCTCATGCACCTAGCTGAGTCCAATATATTCTACAAACGAACACACTCCATTTTATGACACTTTGTTTCATTTTGCATAAATTTAGAAGATTAACCACTCCACTACTCGTAATCTATTTGTGTTTATAATTCAGTGGCGGATCTAAAGCGGGGGCTCGGGGTGGCTGAAGGCCCCCTAGCCCGGAAGAAAAGCATAAGAAAAAAATTATTATGGACGTTTTTTTGAAATTTTTATTAATTTTCGAGATAAAACAATGTAAAAAGAACAATGAATCATAAATACAGGTTAGCTTAGTTGGGAAGGAGATATTTATTACCTTGAGGTCATTAATTAAAATCCCATTAGCCTCACTTTTTTATAATTTTTCTTTTACTAAAAATGCCTAATTAAATAACAAATTTAAGGTTTTCTCCCATATATTTAAGCAAAAACTTTCTTTTCTATATATATAAATATAAAAAAATTGTCATTTTTTTTATAATTTTTGTTTTTTTAATTTTTTCCTACTAAATATGAATATTTAAATAATAAATTTAAGGTTTTTTCTAATATATTTAAACAAAAAATTATTTTTCATACGTACATGTAAAAAAACATTTTCCCTGCTAAAAATGTCTAATTAAATAACAAATTTAAGGTTTTATCCCATATATTTAAACAAAAACTTTCTTTTCTATATAGACATATAAAAAAAATTCTCATTTTTTTTAAAAAAAATTCCTATTAAAAAGGACTATTTAAATAATAAAAATTTAAACAAATTCTCATTTTTTTTAAAAAATGACTATTTAAACAAATATAATGATTTTTCTAATATATTTAAACAAAAAATTGTTTTCATACATACATGTAAAAAACATTTTCCCGAAATTTTTTTAGCCCCTTAAAAAAATTATGGATCCGTCGCTATTTATATGTGCACTTTTACCACTTTAAAGAGCATTCACCTTTGCTAATTCAAAAATTACACAATAAAAACATCAGGACAAAAGATTTAGTGTAATTTAATCATCAGAAGCGAGATAAAAAATGTCTTATTGTCACTAAAATAACATTGTATGGTTGACCCCTTGTAAGGTAAAAAAAAATAAAGGATTTTTTTCTAAAAGGCACCTTATAGGCTTATATAATACGGAGTAGAGTTTTTTTAACAAAACACCTTTTAAATTTTATTTTAAACAAAAACACCTTATATAATATAATTTATTCAAGTGAAGCACCAATCTCTATTTTCCGGCCACATGTTTTGATTTTCCTATGACATTTTATGTCTATGACCGGAATGCCCTTGTTTAACTAACACTTTTTTTTAAAGGCACCTTATATAATGTAGTTTTTTTAAAACAAAACACCTTTAAATTTTATTTTTTTAACAAATCAAAATATAATCTTCCAGTATTTGTTGAAAAAATCAAAGGTGACATTTTATCTGTGTTTAATTTATTTTAAAAATTTTAAGGTTCAATTTTATGTGATTTAATTTGTTTTAAATCCTAAATAATAAATCAAAAGATAAAAAAAAATGTGGATTGGTATAAAAAAAGATAATATTATAATATTTGTTCTATAATCATTTTATTTTTCAAACTAACTAATTAATTAAATAAGGGAATTTTGGTCACTAAATGACTAAAATGCAATTTCATCAAAAAATTAAAACAGTTGGTTAGAAAATAGAAGTTGGTGGTTCAATTGAATGGATTATATTATATAAAGGGGTTTTGTTTGAAAAAAATTTAAATTAAGGTGTTTTATTAAGAAAACCTACTACTCCGTATATTATAAGGTTTCTTTTTAAATAAAAACCATTAGTAAAACAAGAGCATTTCAATCATAGACATAAAATGCCACCGGAAAACTAAAATATTTGGCCGGAAAATAAAGGTTGGTGCTTCAATTGAATGGATTATATTATATAAGGTGTTTTTGTTTAAAAAAAATAAAGGGTGTTTTGTTAAAAAAAATCTATTATATAAGGTGTGCTATAGAACAAAAAAAACCAAAAATTAAAAATAAAATAAAAATGAAGTTGAACTAGTTTTACAAACTTACTTGTGTACAACCGAGAAGGATCCAAAGGAGTGAAAATAAAATCTTAGTCTGCCTTCATTATCCTCTGCGTGAGCACCATGCCTTGCATCTTGGCCTCTACCTTTCCGAAGAGTTATGGCAATAGCTTGAGTGCCCATTGATAGAAATGTGCCTGCACCTACTTGAATATCTTCAATGTCCACCCACAGAAAATAGAATGTCGTCTTTTGTCCAAACATATTTGCATGGAAACCAATTATTCTTGCTGATAAAAAGAGTCGCCCCTGTCATATTGTTAAAATTCGGAAGGTTTAATGAGCAATACATCACTTAAGTGACTGAAATAACAAGAGTTTTGGAAAAATGATAAGAAATTAGTCAGATGACGAGTATCCGGTCAAAGTTGTTATCATTCGGACTCACTGTGCAAAAAAATGATGCCAAAATAGAAACTCATCTTTCATTTGTGTAATCTATCTACTGGACTACTATAAAGAAGAGACGGTACCTGCAGAGGAATCTTTCCTTTCAACTTCAACCGACAATTAAAATCACTGATAAGAAACTCTTCCGCTGGAAGACTGAAGAGCTTCTGAAATGCGGTATTTGTTTGAGGTGATCGCATGTTTATCTATGAGCATTCAGAGCAGATATCAATAAGCTACCGAATACTAGAACAGTAACAAACCCACACAAAGATCTGAGTTCAACTGCTAGGAGATTCAGGCTTTACCTTTTTCCCAACCTCCTTTTCCATCTTAGCTATATAATCTTTCACGCCATTTCCACAGCGATTGTCTTCCAAGAATATTCTTAAATGCAACTTCGACTGGACGGCTTGAGAAAGTTTTCCCTGTAGAGGAATCCAGACATCACTCAGATCTGCTATGCTGGTTCTAAGAAAATTGATTTCAGCATGCCCCAGAGAGATTGCATCATCAAAAGGTCCATCCGAATCAAAAACTTCAATGTGCAGCATAGATGGGGGTTCATCCATCGCGTCGAATTCAAATATCTCTGTAGACACCAATTCAAGCAACCAGAAACAATTAAACATAGATAGAGAAGCATTACATAAACATAACAAGAGTAAGTCAAATAACCGTTCCACTGAGGCTCTAGTTTCTGAAATTTGATGGAGCTGGTTCTCGTCTTGCCATTACAAGTAAATACTACATACGGATCAGAAGAACCGGTGGCATCAACAGCAGCTAAGTTTCTTCCTTCAATCAAGGCAACAGTAAGCAACCATCCATCCCCTTGTGCCTTGATTCCATGATCACTTCCTATATGAAAATATGAGTTTCAAAAGTAAAAAAGGCAAATCCAACATTATCCACTGGCCTCAAGCAGATTAGTAGAAAGCTGAAAAAGAAAAGTCGTAACCATTCACAGAAAAATGAAAATTGAAAAATGATGCTTCCCAAAAGGTTCTTATAAAGCATGATCTAAGAAGCATAACATTATATACTTCCATATTCCTACAATAAGTGATAAGCGAACAAAGACCAGCAATGTATTACCACTTCGTTTCCTGGCCTGCATGAATTTCGTGAGCAACTTCAATACTCGTTGAACTTGAAAAAACAAGAGACCACATACAATCACTTCCCCAATGGAATCTGGCAAATCCAGCAATACAAGCTCAAGCCCTTGAGTGTCACTACGTGCAGCTAACCAAATGTGAAGTAAAACATACACTACTATGACAATCGTTGATACTACAGTTACGTTAGCAAAATACTGGACAGCCAGGTTCCAGACTGATTGCCGCTCTGGTTCCACGGAAGCCAAAACCTGCTCCTTAATGGAGCTACTATCTTTAATATCAACACAATTGACGTTGCCAGATAAACAAGCTGCGTACTGGTCAAAGCTGAACTTAAGACCCTTCTTTGCTCCATTCTCAATCATCCCTTTCATCATAACACTCTGCAGAAAGTTCACTCGCCAAGAAATAACTAACTTCGATGACTGTTCTCCGGAAGGCAGTTCAGGACCGAACGTAATGCAATAGAGTAGTTCCACCCTGAAGGAGCTTCCATATGGGACATCTGGAGTACTGACAGTAGCTAAAACAGCGAAGGCTTTGCTATCAGCTTTCAGATACATCTGTTCCTCGGTAGCTTTGACAGCCTTGATCAACGCCGATGCAGGATTAACATAGGTGGCAACTCTTTTCAAGATATTTCCATCATCTTCAAACTTCCACGGTTCGAATTGCAATTCAGTTTTTCCTTGAACATTTGCCACATCATGTGGGAACCTTGAATCTGGAGAGAACAGTAAAGCATTCAACTCTGAGGGTGCAATCATATAGAACTGTTCAAGAAGGACTCCTCCAGATAAACTACTCGGAATTTCAACCCCCTGACTTCTGGCTTTCATCAATTGCATAGCTTCGTCAAAACCACCAGAAGACAACTGTTCTTCGGAGTCACTAATGCCAAACTCCAGTTTACCAGCATCAGCAAATGGAGTGTATGATCTTGGGGTACTGCTTGAAGGTGTGGAAGATGATTCAACCTTTTCATTCACAGCAGCCTTTGTGGTTGAAAATGAGGAAAAGCATTCAACCTTTTCATTGGTAGCAGACTTCACAGCTGAAAGTGTGGAAGATGATTCAACCTTTTCAAGGGCAGCAGACTTCACCGTTGAAAGTGTGGAACTATTTTGAGAAAGAAATATTTTGAGGCATATTTCACCTATTGGAAATAGAACAATTTTTAGACATAACAAGCAACTAATATAATCAAAACAAAAAAAAAGCACTAAAAATGAAAAAATGGGGGTCCTTTTTTATTGGAACAGGAGAGGAGTTAGGTGAAACTAACAAGTAAAATAAGATATGAAGTTGCAAGTATCTAATTTCTCCATAACAATCAATGCTCATATAGACTATATAGAGTGGCACAAAATATTACACTATTCCTCATCTCTGATTCACATATACAACACAGAAGATCTATTTAAAAGGGATGCATATTCCTCTCAAG
Source organism: Persicaria maculosa (assembly GCA_963922045.1). Lineage (NCBI taxonomy): Eukaryota > Viridiplantae > Streptophyta > Magnoliopsida > Caryophyllales > Polygonaceae > Persicaria > Persicaria maculosa. The sequence continues at coordinate 71,077,209 of OY998260.1, forward strand.
TAAATTAAAGTTAAGATGAATTACACAAAATCATCCACTATATCGGTCCACTTGAAGGAAATCTCCCTTCAAAAACTACCCCTGATTACAATGCGCTAAATGAGTTTAAGATCTTAGAACACAATGCTTAAAAAAAGATCTTTGAACTGAATAGTTCCTCAAAGTGGTAAAAAGCCAACGGACTAAGTATTATGGGTGGTTTTGTATAAAACGGACTTAACGGACCTATATAGCAGGTCATTTTGTGTAATTCACCTTAAAAGTTGATCAACAACCACAACCTTTCACTCAATTGAATAATTGATAGGCCTGATGATATAGTCAAAAGGATCAATGAACTAAAAGAAGAAAAAAGGGTATGCATTAATCGAAGTTATTTGTATGAAAAAGAGATTGGGATTACCACAATCCTTGTTCTTTGACCTCTTGCTCTTGGGTTGTAAAGAGTACCAAGCAGTGTCAAGGGACTTATCTTCGGCGTCGAAAACAGTAGAGATCGGAATCTTCACCTGACCAATGAAATCATCAGCGGAATACTTATCCTCATCAAACACACAAATAACAAGTTCCTGGGTTAAATCATCAACCGAGCAGCTGAACTCTTCATCCCATTTAGGGTCTAAGCACTTCTTCACGACCCCAGTCTTGAAATTGTGCTTCCCTAGCTGCAACTTCACATATGGATCACTAAATCCATTGAGATCCATTGCTAGCAAATTCCTAGCCTCAATGACTTTGACCACCAATTTCATCATTACCCAACCCCAATTATGCACAATTAAGATGAAACAGACAAAACCCAGAACCCCAAATCAACCATACAAGTTCAATTGCACAATATCTACAAAAATCAAGAAGTGGGTAAAGGGAATTAGAAAGAGGGAACAAAAACCCAAATGTGGAAATGGGGTTTGGGAGGGATTGGGAATGGATCAAAGATGAAAATGACAGAGGGGAGGAAGAACCCTAAAAAATGCAGGTGAAGAAGCAGCCGTGACGCGGTGAAATCTGGACTTAGAAATGGGAGGCCTTGAACGGGAAAGTGGGTGGACTTTTCGTTGCTCCATCTTATCAACTTGGCGATGATTGATCTCGCTGCTTATCGGATCTGTGTCGAATTTGTTCTTTTTTATTGCATTCAGCCGAAGTGGGAGGGCGGTGAATGTGTGAAACAGAATAGTCAAACGGGAGTCGTTGACTTGCCCTTTTTCCTTGTGTATATAAAAAGATGATTTGAATTCGTGGGGCCATTAAAATTGCATTGATTTAGTCCTTTATAATATAATCTTTTTTGCTTTACGACTTAAGGCTGATCAACTTTAGGAGGAGGTTTATCAAAAAAAAAACTTTAGGAGGAGGCGGATGATGATGCAGCCATTTAATGGGTCATTATGTCAAATTAGGGTATGTTTGGATTCTCAAGTGATTTAAAAGTATTTGGCTAAAAAAATTATAAGATATTAAAATACCTTATACAATCTATTAAAATACCTTATACAATCTATAAAATACCTTATAAATTACTTCAATTAATTATATTAAGTTTATAAGGTAATTATAAACTTAACACAATATTTATTATTTTATTTATACAATCTATATAATATTTTGTTTTAAAATTACGTTATTTAAATACTTTATAATTTTTATAATTAATTGACATAATTTATAAGGTATTTTATTTTAAAATTTTATTATTTTAAATACCTTATAATTTTTTTAGCCAAACACTTTTAAAGTGATTATACTTATAAACATAATCACTTGGGAATCCAAATAGACCCTTAATATTTGATGGATTTTTGTTATTTTTGTGACAATAATACTTTAATATTCGGTGGATTTTTTTTTAATAAGGTAAGAATTACATGACGTTATGAAGATATAAAAATGTAAAGCTATAAGTTTTCAATCCCCAAAAATATTTTTGAATTAAGGATAGTTTTATGTTAATATATTTTTGATGGTTTAAAAATGAAAATCAAAATATGTGTACCATACCACATGTCTAGTTGCGTGACTTCCTCTCTTCCTCTCTCCAAAGTTTCATTTGGCAAATTGTGGGTTCGACGTGGGGTTGCCCACTCAACATGTAAATTTGTAGGTTTGTCCACTATTTGGGATAATTACAAGAAATGGCCAAAATTTATTATGTCAAAACGTTGTTTCCAAGTGACTTGATGAAACAATCAACCCTCCAATGGAAGAAAAAAAATCATAAAGGGGCACAAAATATGACAGCCACTACTCTAAAAAATCCTTCAAAGCCCGCCTAGACTCCCGCTTAAACCCTTGACATCATCCCTTCGCCAGGGCCATTAAGGTCGCCACAATCCGCCTAGACCACAAAGACCCGCCATGAAATTCGTCTAGACCCTGCCTAAACTCTTGACCCTACCCTACCCTACCGCTAAGCACCCGCCAAGCATTTTTTTTTTAGAACATTGATGACAACAATGTGGATAAGAATTAAGAAGTGGAGTAAGGAAAGTTGGGCAATGTCAACCTAAACGATAAAAGATTGACAGCCAATTCGGAGAAATATCTAGAATGCCAACAATTATCAATAGTAGGTTCAATCAATCGATAGTTTTATTTTAATATATTTGATGGTTTAAATATGTGTGATGTATATAGATAATAGATCATTTGTGAACAACTCGTACGATGTAATTTAATTTGTGAACAAATATGAAGCGTTGAATTAAGAATCAATGATTGAGATTTAAAGGAAACTTTGAATAGCAAAATTATTCGTCTAAAGCAGCATGATTATTAGAGTAAATAGGTCTGTTTACTCTAAGGACATATTTGTTTGCATTAAAAATGGGGCAGTAAAGGAATGATAAAGCTCATTACCTTTCAGACCTATTTGTTTAATGCTTTAAAATGAGTGTTTACATTTTAGACCTCAAATGATTTACTCAATCTATTGCACCCCCCCCCCCCCCCCCCCACATACACACAAAAGGGTTTCTATCTCTAATTAGGGATGGCATTATGACAATCTCACCCACACCATCGGATATCCGTTTCACTTGATCTGACAAAGTGGGTGAAAATCCGATATAATTTGTGTATTAAATGATCTTGTTTGATTGATTTGATTTAAACTAATTTTACATTGAAGTGGATTATCTCGTGCTATGCACGAGACTATCGATTTTCTATTATCAAAGAATTTTATATGTTTATAAGTAAGTTTGAAGAAGAAAGTCAATCAAATATAAAATTAATAAAATCAAAAGTGAATATCATATACTTAACCTAGTTTTTTAGACTTTTTTGTATATAATTGTAATTAAATTACTTTATGTTTCCTACTAATATATGTAACATATTGATATTAAAGTAAAATGTAAATATGAAAACTTTACTTTTACTACCATAATCCTACTAACATTTTTTTAAAATAAATGATCTCAAAATTTTACTTTAATATATAGAATGTAGCTTTTATAACTTATAAGGTTACTTTATGTTTTCTACTAATGTACTCCATCCGTCTCAAAATACATGTCTTTTTAGTCCATTTAATTTTGTCAAAAATACATGTCTTTTTAGATTTAATCATTACATTTAACCTACTTTTTACATCTAATCATTACTCTAATTTTTACATCACCCCTACTCTCATCCTTACAAATTGAAAAAAAAACAAATACTCTAATACCAAAGTCTAATCATTACACTTAACCTATTTTTTTACATCTAATTATTATATTTAACCTACTTCTTAATTCTTGTGCATAGTCCTAAAAAGACATATATTTTGAGATGGAGGGAGTATTAAACTAATATTAAAATAAAATATAAATATAATAAATTTACTTTATTTTGCTAATATTTTTTTATAATTTTTATTTATAAGATGAGATAAAGGGGTAAGTACTTAAAATCAATAAATGATCTAGAAGCCTTATTTCACTATATAGAAGATTAAATCCATTTAACATACATTTATTAGTTGAATTTCTTTAATAATTTTGTATTATAAATTAATCTTTGTAAATAATTAAAAAATATATATCCTATTAAATATTTTTTTTATTGTCATTAATTTGAAATTTTTTATCTCCTTTATAATTTGTGATCAATTTAAATTTTATGTATAATAAAAATTGTATACGGAAATATTTTTTTAGAAATAACATTAATATTTTGTCGTTTTCATTAATTCGACTTTTTATGTTCTAAATGTGCATTAATACTCCTAAAAAGCTAACTTTACTAAAGAGAAAAATTTTGATGGGATTTGATTCGTTTAAATTTTCACCTAATCCGCCCGATTAACTGTTGGATAATGGTGGACAAGGTGGGTGAAACTAGAAATGTGTGATAGGTTGGATCAGATGGGGAATTTTGGGTGATGAGTTGAGTAACGAAAGTAGATCATCCACACATCATCCGACCCGTTGTCATCCCTATCTCTAACGTCCCCAACCCTCCCTCAACAAAGCCCACCCATTTGCTTCTGTCGACAATGGCATTCTTCTTCTTCTACACTCTCTCTACCCTCTTTTGTTTGCAGTGATCCTTGTTGACTCTCCCTGCCTCGACCTTGTTCGGGCTCATCAATGATGGTAGTGAGATCTGCTCGCCCCTTCCCCTTCATCATCGCTTCATGACTCAACCTCCACCACTAATACAACAACCGCACTCCCTCATATCTAGACTATCTAGTTCATCAATCTGTCATTATTTCTCCTTCTATATGAAAATTCATTTTTTTTTTACTTACTAGTATAAATTAGGGATTTGAAATTTGTGCTAAATTAGAGTTTTGATTTTGAATAGATTTTCATCCATTGAGCAAGGGCTTTGTGTCAATGAGTTGTGACAACAAAATTTGTTTTTTTTTTTTGGCTTGTTTGATTGTTCCGAGCTAGGAAGTTGTATGGAGTTTCTTTAAACTTTCATGCAATTGATTTTTTTTTTTGTTTTCCAATTTATTTTATACAAAAGGTAACAAGTCCTTTTATGAAATCTCTCAAACAAAACCAGTGTTTAACCTTTTCTGTTTATTTTCTCTTAAAACTAAGAAACTAATTGTTTTTTTAATCAAAGTTCAACTCAAATCGATAACCAGAGTTGCATGCACAGCGTACGTGCACTGATATTTCTATCCTAAAAACAATTGATAATATAAGAAGTAACTCACCAACTTATATATCAGACTTATTAAATTCATATATTTGATACTCTCTCCGTTCGGGAAAACATATTGTTTACTATTCACAAGCGGTTTTTTAGGATGACAAAAACTATATAAAATATCAATTTTTTATATTTTTCAAACAATTTTGTACTTATTAATAATAACTATAATGGTTAAAAAATTATAAAAAAATAGATACTTTATATAGTTTTTATCATACTAAAAAAGGGTACATGAATAGTAAACAACATATTTTACCGAACAGACAGTATGAAACACTTATCCTTTCAAATCTCTAAGGCTATGTTTGGCTAAAGGGTAGCTGATGTGGAAGTTGAAGCTGATGGGGTTTTGGCTAAAGGGTAGTTGATGTGGAAACTGAAGCTGATGGGGTAGCTAAAGCTAAATCATTACTTGTAGGGGTGGGCATAAATCTCGCGAATCCCGAGTCCGTCCCGGTCCCGATGGGATTTGAGGGAAAAAAAGTAAATCCCGTTCCGCAAAAATTATGCGGGACGAAACTGTGGGATCCTGCGAATCCCAGTCCGGTCCCGCGTATTATATATATATATATATATATATATATATATATATATACAAAATACGCGGAATTTTTATTTTTATAGTAGTAATTCTTTATATATATATATATGGTTGCGCTCCGGTGAAAACCAAAATTGCGGTAAAAACCTGTGAGAACCGGCTTTTTAGCCCGGTTCACTAGCTTTATAGCCCGGTTTTGAATAGAACCGATCTATAAAGTCACATATTTTAACCCGGTTCTGAATAAAACCGAGCTATAAAGTCACTAATGTAATTTTAAAACATGAGTTTTCAGCACGATTTTTAGGTTTAACCGAGATATTAAGTCATGTGTTATTTTAAAACTGGAGTTTTTAGCACGGTTTTTAGGTTTAACTGAGTTGTAAAGTCATTGTGTAATTGAGGTTTTTAGCACGGGTTTCAAATAAACCAAGCTATAAAGTAGTTCTCACGGTTTTTACCACAATTTGAGGTTTTCACCGGAGTCAATCCCTATATATATATAGAGAGAGGTTGGATCCCGTGTAAGCAACCCTTACGGTGTAATTTGTGAGCAGAGAAATTATTCGTAGGTACCAAGCGATTATTCGTGTATAATAATGTAATTATTCGTATGTATGAACAAATGTAATTATTCGTATGCAACAAAGGATTATTCATATGTATGTACATACGAATAATCACTTGGTACCTACGAATAATGTCACTGTTCACAAGTTACTTTTAATCTCATCCGTTTGATCTTCTTAATCCGATGCTCCAGATTTGCTCACAAATTACACAGTAAGGCTTGCTTACACAAGATCTATCCTCTCTATATATATATAAGGGGACTTTCACATGCATACACCTCTTACAATGCATTCGTGGGACCCTTTGTAAACTGTTAGATGATTAAGATTGGATGGTTAGATTTAAACGTAAATCAAATCCACCATATCTTTGAATATGAATATGCACCCTATAAAAATGGAAGAAAAAATATAAAAAAAAATAAAAAAGAAGTAAATAATAACTTCTTTTTCTCTCTCCAAATCACTAATTGTTCTCCTAGTTTATCACAATTCGCGTTCTCTCACAATTAAAAAGCGTCAAAACTCCCATATTCATTTCGAATAATGTTATTTGGAGATCAAGGTTCGACCGATTCAAATTAAATTGCAATCTTTCCATATTCATAAAGAATATTTGAATATAATATTTTCTTTCCATATTCTTAATGAATATTTGAATATACTATTTTCTTTTCATATTCATAACGAATATTAATCCATATAAGCGTTATTTAATAATATTCATTTATATTCGTGTTGTTTACATATTCCTATATTCATTCATAACGAATATTCTTTAACGAGCAATTATAATTTGATGAATATTTGAATATACTATTATCTTTTAATATTCATAGCGAATATTAATTCATAGAAGCGTTATTGAATAATATTTATTCATATTCATGTTGTTTCCATATTCATATATTCATTCATAACGAATATTCTTTCCATATTCCTTGTAAAAATAACGTCATAATTAACTGGCAATTATATTCATATATTCATATGAATATACAAAATTAGTCACTAAATTTTAATCTGGGGAGAAAAGTCACATAGCAAAAATGATGGAATGGAGAGATTTGGAGAGAGAAAATATTTTGATTTTTTATTTAAATCATTAAATTATTAACAAATATATTTTAAAATAAAATTTATTAATTAACAATCAATCTTATCCATTCATTCTAATTTAATCCTATGGCTACAAATTAGTCTCACAAATGCATTGTAAGAAGTGAATGCATTAGAAAGTTATTCTATATATATATATATATTATGGCAACATTACAATTTTTTAATTTACATAGTATTTACATTTAAATTTTAAATACTTGCATTTACCTACTCTAAAATTAGGATTTAGGGCTAAAGGAGGCTATTAAAACACGCACCTGCTTTCTTTCGGCTTCCAAATTCCAATATGTATTGCAATGTTTAAGAATTTAATGGTAGTGTTTATTTTTTGGGTATAAAATTGTGCTACTGGATGTGAAAATATTTTTTTATTTTTTACTCCTTCCGTTCGGCAAAACTTGTCATTTTAGCTTATTTCACAAGTTTTAAGGCAATTAACAAATGTATTAATTTACCCTCAATTATTACCCTTCTTTTTTACTTTATCGAAAACTACAACTAACAAACCATCAATCATATCAAGTGCATTTTTGTAAAGTGAATGGCAAAATACCTACAATGACAAGTTTTTTTGAACAAAAATAACACCCTAAAATGACAAGTTTTGCCGAACGGAGGGAGTAAGTTTTTATAGTATTTTAATATTTTTATGTGAAGGACAAGACACGTCTCGTCCCGGTCCCGTGTGGGATAAGACCCGTATGGGATTAAAAAAAAGTGAATCTCGTCCCGGTCCCGTCCCGGAAAAATTAAGTGGGACGGGCCCCGTCCTGGTCCCGTCTCATCCCGTCCCACGCCCACCCCAATTATTTGTGTTAAATATATGTTGATAAGCTAGTATGATATTTGTTAAATCTAAATGTTATGCTAGTTGATGAAAACTTGTGAATAAAAAACCAAAAGTTCCGAAAAACTTTAGTGAGCAGTTGTTGAAAAACTTAGATTTAAAAAGCTAATTAAACTAAAATCTTATATTTATTTCATTTAAAACTATATAATATCAAAACCATAAATTTCGAAAAACTACTTATTGTTGTCAAACGGAGCCTAACACTTTTCTATTCCATCCCTACAACCAAACGATCCTTAAGAAGTAACGTGATATTTACTCGAACAACTTTTTGTTGTAAAATTCGCCCCACTTTTCACTGATTACAAAAGTTGCACATAAAAAATATCTCCACTAAAGTTGGGCCCACTCTGAATCGATACTCGAGCAAAGCCTTCACCTTTACCTGGCATCTTCTCCTTCACCTGTGCCTGTTGCTGCAGGTGCTCTCTGTGTCTCCTCCTCACTCAGAGCTGCTGCAAATCAATCCATCAAATCATCAATCAAGCGTATACACACTCTCTCTCCAGATCCGCCATTGAGATCCTCTGCCAAGGAAGCAGCGCGATGGCCATTGCAGCATTAGGAGGCCTATCAGCGGCAGCGGCGGTTCTGGCGGTGCTGGTTGCGCTGGCGCTGGATCCGAATCTGTGCGGGAGCCAGGCGGAGGCGGCGATAGGAGTGAACTGGGGGATACTGTCAGATCACAGGCTCGCGCCGGATACTGTGGTTCGTTTGCTCAAAGACAACAGGATCTCGAAGGTGAAGCTCTTCGATGCCGACCCGGCGGTCCTCAAATCCCTAGCTGGTAGCGGCCTACAGGTTATGGTTGGGGTTCCTAATGACATGCTCTCGCTTATTGGCTCCTCTACTGCTGCTGCCGACCTCTGGGTTCGCCAGAATGTCTCCGGTTACTTGGCTAAGTCCCGTCATGCTGCTGGTGTTGATATCAGGTACAAGTTTAGGTTTTTGGATTCGTTTCGTTTAGGTTGTGATGATTGTTGTCGTTTTGGTTGAAATTTGGTTGTCAATTTGATTCAGCTTGAAATGAAGAGTCAGATTTTGAACAAAATTTATGGTTAAGGTGTTTGGTTTTGTGTAGTTCACATAAGGTGACATTTTGGTGATATTGAAGGTATGGGTTGTCATTCTCTGACCTTATTCCTGATGCATCAAACCTCCAACCAAACGCCACCTAAAGGGTAGAATTGATACTATCTACGAGCCTGGTTGTTCAAAGATTGAAGGTTTTGCTTGAGTTACTGACTTACTGCTACTTAATAGAAGTGGCCTAACAAAAGGATATGACTGTTTGGGTGAACTGATATAGGCAGATGATAATATTATTGGGTCAGATTCAGTTATTAGCCTTGGTTGAATCAAGGTGATGACTACGTATGTTGAACTTGGGTAGTTGGGTGCTATATGTAACCTAAAACTTAGGTGATTGTTATCCCCTTCGTACCTGATGGACGATATTTTCTCGCTGTAGTTGCTGCCTCAAGCGTTAAAAGTAACACCTAAAATTCTTTGCTTACTAGCTTAAATATATACTTCCGGAAAGCTATTAGTAGGATATCTATTGGCACTTAACCCTGGTATAGTGGTATGTGCAATGTAGTCATCAATCTATGCATCTCTTGCTGGGTGCTTCCATTGATCAGTACAGGTACTATAGTGCTTCCCTGATCAGGCATCAGGGCAATATGATTCATCATTTTCTTTGATCATATTCATATACATTTGTGAATGGTTTGAGCTATTAAGTACTTTCCTAATCTATATCTGTTTTGGATTACTCTCCAGGTATGTGGCTGTCGGAAATGAGCCCTTTCTCAGTAGCTATGCAGGCCAATTCCAGTCTTCTGTTATGCCCGCACTGCTGAACTTGCAGCAATCATTGGTGAAGGCAAATCTTGCAGGGTATGTGAAGCTTGTGGTACCTTGCAATGCAGATGCTTACGAGTCGTCTCTTCCTTCTCAAGGAACCTTTCGGCCAGAACTGACACAGATAATGACTGAGCTTGCTTCCTTTCTCAACTCAAATGGCTCTCCCTTTGTAGTCAATATCTACCCATTTCTGAGCTTATATGGGAACTCGGATTTCCCACAGGACTATGCATTTTTCGAGGGTACTAATCATCCAGTTACAGATGGGGCAAACGTTTACTACAATGCATTTGATGGGAATCTCGATACCTTAGTTGCGGCCCTGAACAAAATAGGATATACACAGATGCCCATAGTGATAGGTGAGATAGGCTGGCCTACGGATGGAGCCTTAAGTGCGAATTTGACAGCTGCTCGGGTTTTCAATCAGGGCCTAATAAACCATCTTTTGAGCAACAAGGGTACACCTCTAAGACCCGGGGCACCACCAGTGGATGTTTATCTGTTCGGTTTGCTCGATGAAGGGGCAAAAAGCATCCTACCCGGGAACTTTGAAAGGCATTGGGGGATTTTCTCCTTTGATGGACAGGCCAAGTATCCGCTGAACCTTGGACTGGGCAATCATTTACTGAAAAATGCAAGGGAAGTCGATTATCTTCCTGAGCGATGGTGTGTTGTAAACCCAACAAAGGATCTATCTTCAGTGGCCAATCATCTTAGACTTGCATGTAGCATTGCAGATTGCACGACGCTGAACGATGGAGGATCATGCAGCGCAATCGGACCCAAAGCAAACATCTCGTATGCGTTCAACAGTTACTATCAGGTACAGAAGCAGGATGTCAAAAGCTGTGATTTTGATGGCCTCGGAATGGTAACTTTCCTAGACCCTTCCATTGGAGATTGTCATTTCCTCGTCGGGATGGCAGATACTTCTCCGAATTATAGACTTCTCCCTGCTGTTTGGATTACTTTTTTTGCATTGCTGATTCTTTTAGTGGTTTTCGGTTAAATGTCTGTGTGAGTAGACAAAAAAACCGACAGATTTGTCATCGTATACATAGTCACATTAGCATATGCATATATAGGTAAGAGACCGAAGATCCATACATCAGAGCACGTTAGTAGTCGATAAGTTTCCATGGTCATTGTACTATTGGTGCTCATTTAGGAGATAGTATTGTATGCATTCAGAGCAATCTATTGGCTGAGTTACTCGTTCTCGTTGCCGTCGTTGTTGCCCATTTTTTCTCTCCAGACGATCAGCTACTCAATTCGCTTCTTTGTATCAGTTGTGTTGTCTTACATTCATGAAATACCACTAAGTCCTTATTTTGTATCATTTTGTTGACATTTTCTGTGTATCCAATTAGGGTTGAGATTTTCCCAGATTGGGCAGTTTTTGATTTGTTCTTGTGGGGCTTTTGATGTCATTTTGTGGATTTGACTCATTTGAGGCATTCAAAACTGAATTACAACTGCTTGGTGTGTTGACTTGACCTTCGTGCTAAACACGTTCGTTTAATTATACAATGGTTCTATGATTTGGAATTGATTTGTATGGCTTCGAGTGAGTTACACAATGTCGTGTAAAGACTTCATTCAAAGAGTGAGTTGCTTCAAGTTCAAGTACACAACCCCTAGTTTTCAACTGAAATAGCTTTTTAGTTTGGTTATTTCGATCTGCATTTGAACAAATTATTATTTTTTTGTCACTTCATTACTTACTACTTCCTCGATTCGACAAAACATATAGTTGATTATTTACTCACTTTTTTTTTAAGATGAAAAAACTATGTAAAATATTGTTGATTTTTTCAAATTAATTCAGTATGAATTACGGAGTAATTAATTGTGTGGAAAACGGTCGTCTCTCTGGATGCTTGTCAAAGTAGTAGTAGTAGTCATTAACCGAAGGGGTCAACATACACTACACTCACTTGTATTCGGGACTTTGAAATTTTATTCACCAAATCTAATTAATACTCCCTCCGTTCGGCAAAACTTGTCATTTTAGCTTTTTTCACAAGTTTTAAGACAATTAACAAATGTACTAATTTACCCTCAATTATTACCCTTCTTTTTTACTTTATCGAAAACTACAACTAACAAACCATCAATCATATCAAGGGCATTTTTGTAAAGTGAAAGACAAAATACCTATAGTGACAAGTTTTTTTGAACAAAAATAACGCCCTAAAATGACAAGTTTTGCCGAACGGATAGAGTATTTAATAGTACTCCGTATTGGGGACTTTGAATTTATTTTTTATGTATGAAGAAATAAATTTTCACACATTTGTTGTTTGTAATCTAGTTAATACACTACACTCATTTGTTGTTTAATACTAAATTCCCATTTTTCCAATATCTCAATTGCTTGGTTTTCAAAAATATTTTGTTTCTCATTTGAACAATGTCCTATCACGAGAAAGCAAGGATTGATTGTTGTTCTTTTGTCAGTTTGTTGAATATTTCCGTTGTTACTATCTTGTTGTTTTTGTTACCATTGTTTTAGTGAATATATGTATCGCATCTTCATATATGTGCTTACACAATGTACACTCAAGTGATACATCTATTCCTTTATTACTATTTACTAAGTTGCATTTTAGTCGGTGTGTCATTCATTAAGATTTTCTACAGAAGGTTTTTCACTCTTGGCGGACAATCAATTTTCCATATTCAATCAAAATTGTTGGTTATGTTTACCTTTGTCTTTGTGATATATTTCATCACACTTATGTTGAGAACCATCCATTTCTGCTTGATTTACAATACTAATCTATTATCAATGTCATTTGTTGAAAGTTGGGTGCTTATGATTTTTTCAACTATATCCATTGGCAATGTCTCTTGTAGTTTTTCCATATGTCATTTCCTATTTGGTTTAATACAAGATAGTTTTCTATTTTTTCTTGTTCATCTATTTGATCTAGTAGTTGAAGATCCACTAGTTATCTGTCTTCATCAATTCATTTATCCTTCCAGAATCTAATATTTCTACCATTTCCAACTTGTCGATTAGGCCTTGCAAAATTCTCCTTTTATTTCCATTAACTTTGCTAATTGCTATCATGATGTTTTTTTTTCATATATCTCAAATGTTTGCATCTTTCAAATATTTTATGTAATTATCTTGACCCATACATTTTGTGGTTCTGCTAAAATTTTTTAAAGTAGTTTCATTTGTCGCGCTTTATTCATATATTTGGTCTTATACAATCCCAGACCCCCACTCTTTTTCGATTTGCAAATGTTATCCCAACTAATTAATGGTTTGTAACTTTAGTCCTTGTTCCAGAAAAACATCTATTCAATTGGTCTAGCTCCTTATGCACATTCGTAGGGGGCATGAAGTTTGCATGACGTAGTTTGGTTTGGCTGATTATAAGTTTGCTTTTATCAATACAACTCTCCCTTGTTGGGACAACGTGTTAGCTTTTCCTTATGTTAATTGAGTTTTTGTTCTTTCTATTGTTTCTTCGAAGGTGAGTTTTGGATTTTGCTTTTGACTATTGGGAACCCTTTTGTTATTTGGAATGCGAATTTATGAAAATTTACCTTTTTGTCTAAAATTTTCACAATATTCATCAATCACTTCTTTCACTGTGTTGCATGATTCTTAGGATGCTTTGACGAAAATCATAATATCATCTGTGAAGAAAAGGAAGGGGATTCATGTTCCATTTCCGGTCACTTTAAACCCAATTGGGTTCCTTGCTTCCTCACATTGTTGTTGTAATTTTCTAGCCAACACTTCCGCACCTATGATAAACGGGCATGGCGATATCGGGTCGCCTTGCCATAGTCCCTTTTCTGGTCTAAAAGTCTCGGTTGGTTCATCATTTACCAAAATTGAGAAAAAGACTAAAAAAATAAAATATATCCAGAAATAATTTTTTTAAGATAATTGTATATATGTATATAAAATAATTTTCATTCGTGATTGAAATAATTATTTTTAGTTAAAAAAATAAAAAAAAATAAAAATTATCAAAAAATAAAGTTGGGTTTGAATGACACATTTTTTTCTGTATGTATATGTATGAAAAGATTGTTGACCCTTTATTTTTTAAAAATAAAGCTAATGAGATTTAAACTATGACCTTAATTTACCAACTAAATTAATATATCTTTATAATTTTTTTTTTATCCTATTTTAGTCCTAAAATTATTTTAAAAACCACGTTACTTTTTTTTTTCTCAATTTTTCTTCAAGCGTAGATTTACCGCAATCCCACCTAGATTCACCTCAGTGAACATTCGAATACATATTTACTACTGTAAGTATTTAACAACTCCTTATATACTTCTTCAAAATAAAGACGAATTCTTCAATCATCCACAACTTTTGACCCGGTGAGTTCGTACTTAATGCGTAGGTAGGGGAGATATACAAATATACTAGGCTCTTAAATAGGGTATATATATTAATGACCTAAAACCACCTCTTAATATCAATAATTATCGAGAACCACTCTACAGAGAATAGATCTTCTACAACCCACCATGAGATCGACATTAAGTGTAACATAAAAATATTTGGAATATTTTTTAACGATAAGAAAATTATAAAAATTATATTTATATTGTACATATCCAATAATATGCATTTGTATAGTTTTTTTCTTTCAAAATAATATTTTAATAAGTATTATAATTAATATTCTAAAATAATGACTCTTTTAATTTTAATATTTTTTAAATATCATTTTATATTATAAAATGTATATAGATGTTATTTGACATGTACAATCTAAATATAATTTTTTTATCAATAGAAAATACCCGAAATATTTTTGTGTTACACCTAGTGTCTCATGATGGATTATAGGAGATCCATTCTCTTATATCATTAGATATTACATAGTGTTGAGACATGTGAAGAGACAAAAAATAGTCCCACATTGAAAATATAAATGAATAAGTCTTAGGATATGTTATAAGTTAGTGAGCTACTCCTCTTATAGTCAACCTCATTCAGCTTATGTCCTAGGCTATTAGCGCTTGTGCGTCCGAGCACACGACTCCCAACAGATTTCAATATGGTATTAGAGTGGTAAAGTCAAATGACCCGACTCTCGATCCTAGCCTAGGCTAGCTAAAAAAGATAATGAGATGCTAGACCCGTTTTTTAAGTGTCAACTAGAAGCAAAGACCCTAGTTGAACTTGCAAGGCGTGTTGAGACATGTGAAGAGATCAAAGAGAGTCTCACATTGAAAATATGAATAAACAAACCTTACTGTATAAGTTAGTGGTCTACTCATCCTATTGTCAGTTGATTTTAGGATAAAACCTCGCTCGACTTGCTAAGCTAATATGATTACACAAAACACTCTCAAATGATATAATATAATGTATTAAGTATGAAATTATTTTTGTAAATTAATAAAATCACTAATATTTTATATATTTTTTATCGTTCTTAAAAAATGTGTACGTCAAACATTAAAATAACGATTATTTTGAGACGGATGGAGTAATTAATTAGTTAGCTCATTTTAAATTATTCGACTGGGTCCAATACCTAAAGGCTAAAGCAATTAAATAAAAGGAAAACGTAACGCAATTAAGGTTGGAACAAAAAAAGGAGGTCAAGAGTCAAGACTAAGTCAAGGCAGCCTTAATAAGTGCAGTGAATACCTATATATCAAGCTTCCTACTCCTCGTTCATTCAAGGCCTTGTCCATACCCAAAAAAAGGCAGCCTTCAAGACTCTTAAAATTAGCCCAAAACGACAATTTAATTCATATATACATTTGGTTCAATTTCCTCATTGCTTGCTAAAACAAACCAAGCTATGGGGAGAGCACCGTGTTGCGATAAGGCCGCGGTCAAGAGAGGCCCATGGTCTCCCGAAGAAGACGCATTGCTAAGGAGCTTCGTCGAGTGCCATGGCACCGGTGGCAACTGGATTGCTCTCCCGCGCAAAGCAGGTAATTAATACATAATAAATATATATATATATATATATATATATATATATATATATATATATATATATATATATATATATATATATATGTTCAAGTTCTTTGTGTATCGCGCACAATCTTGTAAATTTGTTCGTAATGAGTTGGTTTGGTTGTGTTCATGTTGGCGAATTCAAGGGCTGAATCGATGCGGGAAGAGCTGCAGGCTAAGGTGGTTGAATTACCTGAGGCCTGACATAAGGCATGGAGGGTTCACTCGGGAGGAAGATTACATCATTTGTACTCTCTTTTCAGCCATAGGAAGCAGGTATGTATATGTGTATATATATATATATATATATATATATATATATATATATATATATATATATATATATATATATATATATATATATATATATATATATATATATATATATTGATTGACAAGTTCAACTCTTTTTGTTTATTACTTCTTCAAGGTTACGTTTTCATTTCTTATAGTTGTTACATTTACGTGTATCATAGAGCAAACAACATATATGTAATCATCCAAATTGATCGATCAAAATGGTTAGGTATGAATTTGAGAGGTTCACTGAGATTAATTTTCAATATTAAATTAATACTGAAACATGTTGTTTACTAGTATATATTTATGTACGTTTTTTTAGTATGATAAAAATTATACTATAAAATATCTATTTTTTTATATAAAAATTAAATTAACAAAGTGTTTTTTTCGAATGGATGGAGTATAATATATTTTCAGCCATAAGGCCTCAGGTAATTCATCGTTTGAACACCATAAGGCCTCAGGTAATTTTCAGCCATAAGGCATGGAGGGTTCACATGGATATTTTTTTTATAGTTTTTATCATCCTAAAAAATGTACGTACGTAAAATCGCAAATAGTAAACAATGTGTTTTTTTCGAATGGATGGAGTATAATATATTTTTGTATATATTGCCCTTTTTTTTTATTTAACTTACCCAAATATTGAACCTACGGCTATAAATAAGTTCATCGTTTGAACACCATTGAAGTGATATAGTTATTTTCGTCGCCTCGATTACATTTAAGTGACGAAGATAACTAAGTTCATCACCTGAAGTAAAATCAAGTGACAACACCTAAACCCGTCTCTTGATGATGCGATGACAAAACGTTTGTTCGTTACCTGAGCGTCATTCTGGCGTAGCTAGTACATATACTCTTAGAACTAGGATACATATTGTAATCTTAATCATCATATTAGAGATGAAAATTTCCCCAAAATATATCTTCAATTCATTCATGGTATCAGAACAAGTTCAATTGTTTGAACCCTAATTGGCCCTAATGGTATCCAATTCTTTCATGGTGTAACATACTTATTGATGAATGTAGGTGGTCATTTATAGCATCGAAGCTCCCGGGGCGAACGGATAACGATGTCAAGAACTATTGGAACACCAAACTCAAGAAGAAGTTCACCATGGCTGCAGCTGACAAAGCACCCAGTTTCGAAGCAGGATCAGTTCCTAACTACCCTCAATCGGTTCAATCGAACCCAGTACAATCAACACAAATGAAACAAGAACCTGAAACAAATGCATATGATCATATAATTTACAGCAATGATGCAAGTTCTTCTTTAGTGGCAATGAAGCCATGGGAGGAAAGTTCGGACCCAGTTGAGATCTTCCATAATGGAGTTTCGGAGGTCCCTTCTTCGTCGAGGTGTTCATCGATTGGTGGTGGCGGAGGAGAGGTTGAAGATGACATTGATGATTTTTGGTTGAGAGTATTGGTTGACCAGTCAACTATCTTTGGAGGGTCCTCTCAAGTAGCTCATCATGAGATGATCAATGGATTTGAATCAGTGTTTGATGCCCCTATTTTCCCAAGTTTCAGTTAGAGATTTTTTTTGGGTATTTATATATAAATTATATTATATGATTGTTTAGGTAGAACTTATAAAATATATATATATATATATATATATATATATATATATATATATATATATATATATATATAGGGTTAAATTATGAGTTTTTATTAATTTATCCAGAGAGGGATAAGTGTAGTGTTAGTTGCTGATCATTACAACAACACATGTTGATCTGATATAATAATTACGTTTGCTTTGTCATGTTTCAATCAAATTAAATAACAAAAAATCACTCCTTTCCCTCTCAATTTTCTATTTTCTCATCAATACTTTATATTTTTTATATTGTTTTTTGACATCACATTCTGTTGGGAATAAATAAGACCCATTCCACGTGATGTGGGAGGCTAACTACAATATCAAAATACCTCGTTTGAGCTTTTTAGAATTAAAATAAAAATAAATCTAACATGACCTCTTGTTTTCATACGATCCGATTTTTATTGGCTTAAAATGTGCACAACACTTGAACTTGGAGCTATGAAGGTTAAGATACAGTGAAAGGCTTTTGAGTCAAAATTTCACATGATGTGATGGAATTATGGTAATTTATGACACTATCGTCATATTTATTCTCAACAAGCACGAGCATAGCGGTAGGTTTCATCAGCAAATCGTTGAATCCTTTATTTCTATTGACATTCCTTCATTAATTTATTTTTATACGCATTTTTTTAGGTCGACACCCATTGTGTAGCATAGGTATTACATCTCGTACTAAACTTAATAGTATACCACTTCTACATATAGCTCGTAATCGAGACCCTTTATTATCACTTCTGCTCGTTGCATACTTTTATCTACTACATTATTTCCTGCATTACTTTATCCTAGTGTGTATGTACCATAGAAAGCAAAAGTCCCTCTTTCTAACCATCCAAGGTTGAAGTTAGTTTTCTTTTCAAAAAATAAAACCCTATACTTCCCAGCAGAATGACAAGGCTGAACGGATCATTAGAACTATAATCAACATGATGCGCTCCCTTCTCTTTCACGCATCCATTCCCCTTGCCTATTGGCCTCACGCCTTATCAACCACATGTTATCTCCTAAACATCCTCTCATCCACTACCCTACATCATCGCTCGCCCATTCAGGCAATATATGGCACCCTACCTAGGTATCATCACCTTCGTACCTTCGGGTGCTTGTGCTTCCCAAACCAGTCCTCCACCGCCCCACACAAACTCCACCCGCGCTCCACTCAATGTGTCTTCATAGGCTATCCGTCTGATCATCGCGGTTACCTTTGCCTCGATGTGCAGAGCAATAGGCTTATTGTGTCACGCCATGTCACTTTTGATGAGTCTCGCTTTCCATTTTCTTCTCCTCCTCTCCCATCTCCCACACCTCCTATGTCCCAGTCTGAGTCTGAGTCCACCTTCCCACACTTTCTCCTTCCCCAGAGCTCTACCGGTGCTCCTCCCTCTCCCCCTACACCGCCCCCACCGCCACCTCCTCCCCCTACCACCAGACCACACACCCACAGCGTCTCCGGTGTATTCAGACCTCGTCAGATCGTCTCTATGCACGCCTCCGATCACCCCGCCATCACCTCCCCTGAGCCCTCCCGAACCCTCCCGTCGGACCAATTGCCGCGGCCGCAGCATCGTGCTGTGCCCGCAGCATACTCCCCCGCCACAGCCCACCCCCGCCGCGGCCGCAGCATTGTGCGGCGCCCGCAGCATTGTGCGGCGCCCGCCGCACAGCGTAAACCCACCCCCAATGTCTCCCAATTCCCTCCTACCTCAAACCCGGCCTCGCTCTCCCCCATCCCAACCTCCCATAAAACAGCCCTCCTGGACCCGAATTGGCAGGCGGCTATGCTCGATAAATACAGGGCCCTTACAAGGAATGGTACCTGGGTTCTGGTCCCTCGCCCTCCTGAGGCGAACGTCATTCGCTGTATGTGGCTCTTCCGTCACAAGTTCCGCTTTGATGGGACGTTGGAGCGCTACAAAGCCCGTCTTGTGGTCAACGGTCGATCTCAGCAGGCATGTATTGATTGTGATGAGACGTTCAGCCCCGTGGTCAAGCCTGCCACTATCGGAGTGGTGTTGAGCTTAGCGTTGTCGCGCAACTGGGCCATCCATCAGTTAGATGTCAAGAACGTTTTTTTGCATGGCCATCTAAATGAGACAGTCTACATGTTTTAGCCGCCGGGGTTTGCTGATGTTGATCGTCCCAAGCACGTCTGTCTCCTGAAGCGCTCTCTGTATGGTCTGAAACAGGCTCCGCGGGCTTGGTTCCAGCGCTTTGCTTCTCATCTGCTACGCTTGGGCTTCATTGGCAGCCGCTCGGATACGTCTCTGTTTATCTATCGCAGAGGCTCAGACATGGCCTTTCTGTTACTGTATGTCGACGACATCATTCTCACCGCCTCTTCTGATGCTCTTCGGACGTCTATTATTTTGCAGTTAAGTGCCGAGTTCGCCATGTCCGATCTGGGTCCGTTGTCTTACTTCTTGGGAGTTGCTGTTCAGCGTCATGCGTCTGGGCTGTTTCTCTCTCAGAGTAAGTATGCTGCTGCGATAGTTGCTCGGGCCAAGATGAGTAACTGTAAGCCAGTCGCCACCCCTGTCGATACATCCAACAAGCTCAGTGCTCATTCTGGTCCGTTGTTTGATGATCCGACGTTGTACAGGAGCCTCGCTGGTGCACTGCAGTATCTTACCTTCACCAGGCCTGATATTAGTTACGCCGTTCAGCAGATCTGCTTGTTCATGCATGCGCCCAGGGAACCCCACTTTCAGGCCTTGAAGCGGATCATTCGGTACATCAACGACACCCTCGAGCTAGGCACCACAATCACTCCTTCCTCTAAGCTTGACCTCGTCGCTTACACTGATGCGGATTGGGGTGGTTGTCCTGACACACGTCGCTCCACGTCTGGATACTGTGTATTCCTCAACGACACCCTAGTGTCGTGGTCAGCGAAGCGCCAATCTGTCGTGTCTCGCTCCAGCGCCGAGGCAGAGTACAAAGGTGTTGCCAACATTGTCTCCGAGTGCTCTTGGCTCCGCAATCTCCTTCTTGAGCTCCGTTGCCCTCTTCAGAAGGCCACCCTGGTCTACACTGACAACGTCTCCGCCGTCTATCTGGCTAGCAACCCAGTCCAGCATCAGCACACGAAGCACATTGAGCTCGATCTCCACTTCGTCCGGGACAAGGTTGCCATGGGACATGTCCGCGTTCTACATGTCCCGTCCTTCTATCAGTACGCTGATATATTCACCAAGGGTTTACCTCGCCAGTTATTCCTTGATTTTCGGTCCAGTCTCACTGTACGGGACCCTCCACTTTCGACTGCGGGGGTTTGATAGATTACATAGGTCTTATATTGTATAGGGGGCCCAAAGGCCCAATACCTTTGTAACCTATATATATCATTGTCTAATGAATGAAACCCTCAAGGAGGACTTTACAATCAATCTCATGATCTAACAGAAATGAAAGAGTGATTTTCTACAAATTAGGGGTGGTTTTGTGAATAAGTATGAAATTGGGTGGTTTCTCGTAATTTTAAACATTGCAAAAACGGCCAATTGATACGTCCAAAATTCAAAGCCCTAAGGAATACAGGATTGGGGTTGTCTTTGAGTAGAATTTTTTTTCTTTTTTGATGCACTACTCTTGTTTGTTGATTGGTGTACATTAATTTTGCCTGTAAGAAAAAATTAAACTATGTTTGGTAGTATGCACAGGCTCCTAAACTCCATGCCAACAAGTTCCAAGAGCTGCAGAAACATGTAACAACTAACAAGCTAGGGTGCGTTCATATACTGTGATTCCGTGGACGAAATACCAATGGTTATTTCCTTGTAGAGATCAAAGACAATCCCGATAGCAAGGGGTCGTGTTTCAAGAGAGATCCCGGGTTACAAGGTTTTTTGTTCATAATATACTCTGTATTGTAGTAGATTATGAATGAATCTCCTGTTTGGTTCACTCCAAGGATGGGAATGTGAATGAATCCCAATCTTAAATTCCAAAACTGCACCAACCATCAAAATGCAACAGTATTTTGAAAGTCTACAAGAGTGTAGACGACAATGAAAGCAGAAATTATCTTGCACATCAAACAGTTTATCAAAGTAAAGGAACACAAGTCGTTTTGAGAACTCCAAAGTATATGCAGTGAAGGACAGCGGAGTTGCATTTAACTATAGTCTTTGATGCCAATTCACCAGACAGAAATTCCAATACAAGATGACGCAGTAGCTTTTTGCCTTTCGGGAAGTTCAACAACAGAAAATTACAAATCAAACATTACTTTTGCGCCAACGTCTATATACAACCTCTTGAGCACACATAGGAGATGATAAGTTAAGCATGGTAAAAGCCGCAGCAATTATCCCCAGGAAACAATTCAGCCAATCTTTACACAGCTTTGCATCTGTGCAGTAGTACCTGCGAGATTGTGGATAGTAATTTGTTAATCCATTGCATGAAAAGCACGATGTATCTTGATTCTGCAAAGTATGTGTTCATAAAATAAAACATTACCTCAAAGTGCCATTTCTGCTTGCAAGGCTGCAAGTTCATCATCCTCAGCTGTTTGAGAAACACGACTTGCTGGTGGTTTGTTTGGTTGGCCTGGGACGTAAGGTAAAGGCGTTTGAGGGAGAGGTTGAAGCAGTTGCTCCTCCAGTTCAGCACCTTCAAGTTCTTCAAGTTCTGCTTCTAACTCATCCTGTGATGAAAATACATGTATATTACTATATTTGGCAAAATGATATGATAAACAGGAAAGGGAAAATAAAGAAGTTGCAGACTTGCAGTCATAAATACTGAAATTAAGTCAATCACCTCATCAAAATCAACAGCTCCAAATGGATTTGATAATGCCTCTTGAATTTGCTTCATATTCTCTGTCTGTTCATTGATTTCATCCATTGTTTTGTCGACATCATCAATATTCCTGAAAACACAACCCTCATAAGTCATAAGAATTAACTGGCAAAGCTGTTGAAACTACAAATATTAGGAATTACGTTGCAAAGTTAGTGACATTAGAAATTGTATTCCTCTTAGCACAAAAAAAAAAATTGTATTCCTCTAACACTCTCTAAGTATGAAAGTGTATATGGGCTGAATTATATGCCATTTCAAAATCTTTCATTGCTCAGGTGTTTTCTCAACCAGATTATATAGGCAGTAGAAAGTTGGGAAGCTGACGCAAAGCAGAACCTATCTTAAGGCGTAAAAAATCATGAACTAGATTTATTAACTTGACTCTATTCATCACCCACCCCCCAGAAATGCAGGGAATATTCACGATAAACAGTTGAGAATTCTAGATGAAGTTGTCATTTAGAAATGCAGAAGCACATATTTGGAAATTCAAGAGCTAGAATCTTCTCATCGTTGAATGACGATTTAGCATAATCTTTATTGCAGTTAAGACCAACAGCTATGCATTTTACTTACGTTGCTTTCGAAATAGCCTTCATCGCAGCCGCTCCAGTTCTCAAAGCGTCCACAGTTTCAGTGGTAGCTTTTGCACCTTCTAACAATATCATCTGTGATATCAAAACAAAAAAGATGGTCCATCAAATTGCCAGTGAGTTGAAAAAACTATCCACTACACAGTAATTGCTATACACCGTAAAGGGGCTAGTTCCTGTTCAGTATTGGGCTGATAATGGAAAATATCATTTGCTTACTTGATCATGAATACGCAGCTGAAAATTTCCAAGCTGCTCAATTTGTTGTTCATACAGCCTCTTCCTCTTCAAACATTGTATTGCCGCTGTAGAGGCATGGCATGTTTATAATTAAGCCATCAACAAACACATAAAGCTGAAATTCTGTTTTTTCTACTCTATCGTAGTAAAACAGATGGAACAAAATTAAAGGGCTCTATCCTAGTAAAACAGATGGAACAAAGAAAAGGGAAATAAATCAAGAACACCAAACTAGAAAAGATGCAGCAATCAACATACTGCAAACATCTAAATGGACTTGTTTTGTTATAACTGCCTTTCCTGGCAACTTAAATTAACAGAATTCCACTAATTAAATGATGCAGGTCAAGTTATTAAAAAAATCTGCAATTGAAGAGGATCAGAGCTAAGAACTCCCCAGACTAATTATGCACACAGGAACATCATCTACAAGCGAGTGTCAAGCACTTCAGTGTAATATAGTTCCCAATTCATACTGATTAAGCCAAGGAACAAAATCTATATGCTATAGAAGTATAAAAAGTAATTTTCCTGGTAATATTAGGAATAAACAGTAACCACAAAGCAAGTCAATAATTTGTAAGAATAGCTGCAAACGAGAGGGTAAAAAAAGAACCCAACAACGCTAGTAAAGATCTACGAAATCACAATATATTGTCAATAGGAAAAAGCAAGCTAGTCCAACAGAAGTTGGTAGAGGCTCCACAGAATCTGGGCACTGATTAGTAGATATACACTGAAGCAGTGAAGCTCATGGAAGCTCATGGGAGCTCATGGAAGCTCAGAATTTGGTTATTCATAAACATGGAAAGATGACTGTGTTCATGAAGTTTGTAAGATCCAAAACACACCTCTTTTGTTCTTTGCTCTGGTGAATGTCTTGGCCTTCTCAACCTCATCAGCAGCCTTTTTGTTAAGGACGTTCTCTTTCTTCTCTAGCAATTCCAGGGTCTATCAAATGCAAAAGACAGACAGCAAAAACAAACAGAAAAATATTAAGCACATGGGTATGGGGAAGGTGTTAAAAAAAACAAATAAACAACACTCTCGAATGAAAATTGAAAAATATTTCAGCCAGTAGAAAACCAAAAGTAAATTTTAGGTCTTTCTGAAAGAATACAAAAAGGATGCAAGTAATTATCCTCCAATCAACTCACAACTAACAGTATCACATAGCAAAATTCAATAACAATTAAAGAAATAACTACTATCGTCCTCCCAAAATGATCAATCACGTTTACAGCACAAACTAGCAAACAAAATCACAAATCAATCTTCAACCCTAGCAAATTCCAGATAAACAATCCACGAATCAAAAGAATCCGAAAGCACAGAGAGTAAACTGAATTACCTCCCCCAACTTCTCGAGAGTTGCAACAGTACTACTGCTGGTGTCTTGCTTAGGTTTACCAAACACCCGAGAAAACATGGTTGAATCCTTCAAAACGATCAGAAACCCTAAAATAGAGAAACAAAAAACAACAAATCGTTGAGCGTCAAGCTATGGAGAACCCCTAAGCCCTAACTGATTGCCAAAACGCGCCTGAATCGATTGCGATTCAAAATCTTTGTACAAAAACAGAAAATGAATTACTTGATGATCGGATTCAATACCAGAGAGAAGAGAGTGGAAAGATCTAATTAAGGTGCTATGGTATGGAAGGAACTCCGGATTTCGGACCAGAGAAGGAGACGAGAAAGAGGAAGGAGAGAGAGAGAGAGGAGGGTGGATTTCTTAAGCGTGTGACGTTGGTGTCGGAGACGGAGATTGGAGAGGCCAAACTCTTCCTCCTTTGTTTACAGTTTACACATTTATTTTAGTAAAATTTCAAAAAACACCCCCTTTAAAGCTTTTCTTTACCAAAACTATCCTTTTTTTTAATGTTAATCCAATTAGATCGGACTAATTCGGTTTACATCTGGATGGGATATTGTATGATTTATTTAAAAATTTGACTCTCTCACTTACAAACGAATCCAATATTTATAAAACTGAAATTTCATTAACCCAACTTTCATATTTTATAAAGGGAACCACAAATTAGAACAAAGGTTAAAATATTTGATAAAACTTTAATTTTAAAAAAAAATTATATTAATAAAATTGTTACTTTATTTTTGGATTGTTAAAAAAACCAACCACGGATTTGTTGAGAGTAGTTAAGTATAGGAAGAGAAACAGACACATTTTCAATGGAATTGGATCATAGGTGTTTGATTTTTTTTAATTTCGTTTATAAAAGCTTAAACAATCAATTTAAATTCAATGGTTGAAATTTAAAATAAATTTTAATATTTGTTTAAAAAATTTTAAATCCCTCTATTAGGATAACAATTAAATCCCATTAAATTCTACTCTCTATTGAATCCGAATCTATTTTCAACTTATCCAATGACAAAAAAAAAAATTCTCATTTTGAAGAAGATAATAATAGTCTGATCATCATAAATAATTAGAATGTTGAGGATTATTCTTTTTTTTTTGTAATATGAAATCATGTATGGAAGTTTTTTTGTACAACTTATATTTCAATTACAAAAGATGTTAAATAAATTTTGTTTGTGTTTTCCAATTTTACTCCTTTATTAAGCTTTTTTTGTTTCTTTCTGAAATCCGTGTTGATTTATTTCAAGTCGAAAAAATATAAAGGCGGCGCTACGCGCTAGTTCCATCCCGTCAGTCCCTTACCTCCGTACATTACTCTCGCCGGCCACCGGCCCACCACCACCTCCACCGCCCCCCGCAAACCAGTGCTTGCCCCGTCTTCTTCACTCATCTCTTCCAATCTTTTGGTTGATTTCTTTATTCAGTCGGAAGTTCCATATTCCGATGTATTTGTGTCTGCGTGCAGTCGATCACACCGCCGGGGCTTCAAAGAAGCGGAATCGATTTCATCTTTGCATCTTCTTCAATCACCTGACGCCGCTGTTCACCTCTAGCACTGAGTTACCAGTCGACAAGTAATTTTTAATTTCATTATTAATATCATCTTTTTCCTGTTTTCCGGAGTGAAATCGAATTGGAATTTGAAACGGTTGTTATGTGTGTGATTTGGGGAGGTAACAGTGAAATAAATCAAAGTAGGAGGAAAAATCAGGAATGAATTTGGATAGGGTTACCATTTGGAGCTGAAATTGCAAGATTTTAGGGAAGGAAACAGCCAAGCTAAGTTGAAGCTGCAATTTAATTTTGGGGGAAATGGAAAGGAATTAAAAAACAATGGCGGAATCGGTGGTGAAATCAGCAGCCCTGTGGTTGGGGAAGCTGCTGGCGGAACAAATCAGCTACTTGGATGGCGTGAGGGACCAAATGGAGGAGCTGCATACAGAACTCAACACCTTGGCAGCGTTCCTAATTGAAGCTGTCAAAACTCGGCGTCAGGACCAAGTCGTGCAAACAGTGTTATCCGAAGCAAGAAATGTTGCCTATGATTGTGAGGATGTGATCGAGAAGTACATTCTTGAGGTGGCTCATCATGGATACGACGAGTATGATGGGTGCCAGCTAGGGTCTGTTGTGCGATGGGCTTGCCTAGCTGTGAACGCAGTTCCTGTCCTCAAATTGCACTCTGAGATTGGTGAACTGAACAAAAGGATATCCTCCCTGAAAGGCAGGATGATAAGCTATGGTGTCTCTGAAAGGATTAGTACAGCTGCACTCGTCACTGAGCCTCCAAGGCGGGTTTATTCACATGAAAGAGAAGAGTATGTGGTTGTTGGATTTGAAAACCAGCTAGATGAATTGGTGGAAAGGCTGTTGAATCCGAGCAAAGAGACGGTGATAGCCATATGTGGGATGGGCGGCATCGGTAAAAGCACCCTGGCTAGAGAGCTCTACCACCATCCCAAGTTGAGAGATGGTGGCTTTTTTGAAGCCTTTGGTTGGGCCCCTGCATCTCAGAAGTTGCAACCAGACCGAATTCTTCAAACCCTCATGTATTCTTTGGTTCCAGAGAATGAATATGAGAGGAGAAGAAAAATTGACGAGGATATAAAAGCTGATCGAGCTCACAGCGCACTCTATGACCTGATGAAAGAATACAAGTGTCTGGTGGTTATTGATGACATTTGGACTTCAAACGACTGGGCCAAGCTACAAGCTGCTTTTCCCAGAAAGAAAGCATCAGGAAGCAGGATACTCTTGACAACACGTAATGAAGAAACGGTATCACGCTTGGATCCGACTCATGTGTACCTTCATCCAGTCAAGGCCTTGGATGAAACCAAGAGTTGGAAGCTCTTTGAGATGACTGCCTTTTCAGGTGCTCCATGTACAGGTACATATGCATTCTCAACTATCTTGTTAATTTCTTTTGATAGCAGTCAACTGCATTGGATTGATGTATCCTGCATTGTTGCATCAAAGAGCGCCTTTGTTGTTGCTGTTGTTGTAGTGCACTCACGATTTTTGATAGCTAGAAACTCTATTATTTGTTACCGATTGGTTTGCAGATTTGCAAAAGGAGGAGCTTGGTCGAGAAATGTTACAGCATTGTAAAGGAGTTCCATTGGCTATTGTTGTACTTGGTGAAGTTTTGAAAAGAAAAGAAAGCTTAGAAGATTGGAAACAAATGTGGAAGAATGCTGTTGCACAGATCAAGAGAGGAGGTGCCCCCAATGTACCTTATAAAGAAGTGTATGATGTATTGCGCTTTAGCTATGATGAATTGCCATTTCATTTGAAGCATTGCTTTCTTCACTTGGCAAACTATCCTGAAGATTATGAGATCCCGACAGAGCAGTTGTTTCAGTTATGGGTTGGTGAAGGGATTGTATTAAAAGAGGACCCCCATGATTTGGAAGAAGATGTTGCTGAAAGGTACTTGAATGAGCTGGTGGGTAGGAACATGGTTCAAGTGGCAGTTCGGGCTGGTGAAACTGGAAAGATAGGATCATGCCGCCTCCATGATCTTATGAGGGACATTTGCATTGAGATAGCAAAAAGAGAAGGTTTTCTTCAAATAATCCGTTGTCAAAGATCTATGTTGACCAGTCACAACAATGCAAATCATACTTTGATGGCTTCAATTCCTCAAAGAGACAAAAGGTTGCGACAACTAGCAGTTTATGTGAGCAATCAAGAGCCACAAAGCTCAACTCTTCCAACTACTTCCATGTTTGCCTCTTCCAAAGTATCAAGATCTCCCAATCTCCGATCTCTTTTGTTTTTCTCAGTAAATATGATTGGAGAAGAAGAATGCAGAAACATTGTGGAGACTATTTGCAAGGACTTTCCTCTTCTTCGAGTCCTTTACTTTGGGGAATTACAAATCCAAGGGAAACTGCCGAAGAACATAGGAAATTTGATTCACCTCAGGTATCTATGCTTTTGCAGCACACTTGTTACCAAGATACCCTCATGCATACATAAATTACAGTGGCTACAAACTCTGGATTTGCGGGTTAATATAAGGGTGGTGTTTTACCTGCCGAATGTATTGTGGAAGATGAAGCAACTACGACATCTCTATCTTCCATTCTACGGAGGACTAGGAATAGCAGAAAAAGAAAGAATTGCAGATGCTCCACAGAGGTACGTGATCAAAGGAGGAGGAACGTTGCGGCTGGATGGCCTAAGGAACCTGCAAACATTAGTATTCGTAGATCTTGACAGAATAAACTTGCAAGGACTATCAAAGTTGGAGAGTATGAACACCCTTTGTGCCATCTGTGACACCAACAAGGAGGCTTTGTATCCTTTCCTACATTGCCCAAGTATGAGGAGTCTGATGCTTCGGGTCCATGCCCGGATCATTAACGAGGATCCATTGATATTATCCGGTTGTGAAGCCATACATCAAGTAGATTTACATGCTGAGCCATATGCAAACTTTTCTCTACTGAAGCCACTGTGTTTGGAAATGTTACCGAACAGCTTGCTTCGTGTAAACATTTGGTACCTTCAGCTCGCTGATGACCCGTTGCCTGTTCTAGAAAAGCTTCCCAATCTCGCCTATTTGGGTTTGCATATGTGCTATGGAGGTAGCCGGATGGTTTGCTCTGCTGATGGTTTTCCTGAGCTACAAGAGTTGTGCTTCGACGAACTGTTGGAATTTTGTGACTGGGAGGTTGAAGAAGGAGCTCTGCGGAAGCTCAAGACCTTAGTGATGTTTAGTTGCTTGGTGACGGAGATCCCGGGTGCTCTTCCAAGTTCAGTTATTAAGAGGATTGTAATGTGAGTATGTAATGTAACTAATCATATGCTTATATACTTGAACGATTTCTTTGTGCTCATAAACTTTCCCAATTTTTTTAAGAGAAAAAATAAGTTGATTTGATTCAAATACACACATTGTCATCAATGTACATACAAATGGTTGACGATCGTATTTGGAAGACAAGCAAACATGGACGGTTCTCGATGTCGGTGACAGTAGATAAAATTACATGCCCATCAAAGAACTCAAGAAAGTGACATAGCGTGGATATAAGGATTTGGAAAGCGTAAAAAATTTCATGTGAAAACTTGTCAAGAACGGACCCCCAACTAAATGTAAACTAGCTAAAAAAGGAATTGTATCCTCCTATCATGTATCTCCTGTAATAACTCGAATGAAGACTCCAAACACTTGATCCCATCGGTTGTAGCCACTCACTTCGAATGATCACTAAGACTGATGTCAAAATAGGACAAATCATACAATCTGTAACAAAAATAGGTTAAACAATGAGACAAATCATACAATCTGTAACAAAAATAGGTTGAACAATGAGACAAATCACAAATGATATATTTTCCCAACTTAACAAATCCCAAAAAACCACGTTAGCCACTATTTGGTGGTGATTATGGACTAATGTACTATTAGGAATAAAATTGTCTTTAATGATGATAACTTCCCGTACAATATGAAACAAGAAGCATACTTGAGACAACAATTCAAGGACTCCAAAAACATAAAACTAATGTGATAAAACAAAAACATACACCTAGACTTAAGAAAAATCTTCGATGGAAGAAACCAGTTGTAAACAACTTCAAAATCAATTTTGATGGATCTAGGTTGCCGTCGGGAAGTGCAACTATAGGTTTTGTGATTTGTGAATCGTGATCATGCTGGATTAGTTACGTCTTCGGACTCTTCTCAGTGCGGCTCTGTCTCTTTGCTGATGGCCGAAACCTTGACACGCCACTTTGACATTATTACCACTAGAGACCTGGGCTTGCAACGTGTCGAGAATGAGGATGACATTCTCACTATCATCAATGCAATCTTCGGTGTCTGGCAATGTTCTTGGGAGATTGAGATAATCAACATGGTCATCCAGTTCCTCATCCAACAGTTTGAATGGGCGACGGTTTGAATCTTCAGTGTCTCACTGTCAGTTTGAATGACCATGCATGGAGCTCTTACGTCTCATACGGAGTTCCTTTCCGTTATTCATGGATGTTATTGGATGGTGGATCAGCAAGACATGACACCACCCAAATCTTTACCTAGTTAAAGAAAATGTACATAAATATAAATGATCATGGTGGTGTGATACGGTTGCCAAAACCCACCAAATGTTTACCCACTGTAAAAAAAAAAGTCAGGTTGTTCTAGGATCAAGTTTAAGATAATAGGGAAAAATTATTATCTAATAAAATTAATTGTTTCCGATTCAATCCGGTTTAACGTAAAATTCAAATAAACCCGAAATTAATCTTTATTCGAACTTACTCGAGCTAACCAAACTACATAATATACACGACATTAATGTTGGGATAAAAAGATTACCATCTCACATTGATTGTGGGTGGTATAAGTATAACAAACCAAAATATAAGGGAATGAGAAATCCTTACACAATGACTTAAGCTTTTGTGTTAGAAGAGTGGATCCCTAGTTTCAGGTAAGGCTAAAACAACCCGTCATAAAACAAGTCAACCCGCACTTGAGGGGGCGTGATTAAGTTTTTGTGTTAGAAGGATGATCCCGACCTTATAAACTGTTATAACGAGAATGAAATTAGCGAAGAACAACACAGAGATTTACGTGGTTCAGCAACGGTGTGTTGCCTACATCCATGGGCAGAGAACCAGTTTTCTTATTAGAGGAAGCAAAACAGATTAGGGTTACAAGGTTGGATGCCTCTAGGGTAGGCCTGTAGGAGATTATATAGCCTTACTTAATTCTAATCCTATTAGGATAAGTATATCAATAAGGCCTAAAGGGATAAATCTAAATCTACATAAATATATCTTTATCTATATCTTATTATAGATAAATCTACCTATAATAAATATATCCCTAAAGATAAACTCTATTAGATAGATTCAAGTTATTCCAACAAATCTCCATCTTGACTTGAATCCTCTCAGATGTACCAACCGCATTGTAGCGCCAGACGTACTAGATGCAATGCCATGCCAGATGTACCAGATGCGCTTCAATGCCGGATGTACCAGAATCTCCTCTCAGAAACAGATGCACCATGACAAGTGCTAGACGTTCTTCTGCCTCAGATTTGTCCTCGTAGGAGGACCCAGATTGCTCCGCAGAGCAACTCAACAGCTGGTGATGTTATGCAAGTCCAAACAATGTTGGAACTTGCTCTTCGGAACTGTCTTGGTGAACATACCAGCAGGATTATCAGTTGTCCCCACCTTCTTCAGCCTGATTCTCTTCTCAGCCTGCCAGTGTACTGACTCACCTCCAGAAACAGCAGCCTTGTAGTTGGATGGAACATCATCCTTCCCCTCCTCGGCCACATGCAAAGCATATCCCACCAGATCGTCAGACCTGGATCTCGCAGGCCCCCTGATGTCAACCCTTCGTGGTCGATCTAGAGCAATACTCTGATGTACAGCTCCACCTGTTCCTGTGTCTAGTGGTATATTCTTTGTCACACCAGTATCTGACTCAGTAGTACCTGTCTGTGATGATTGGTCAGTGACCAACTCAGGTGTCTGAGTCTCTGTTGGAGTGAAGTTCAACTTCACCTCCTCAGCAACAGTCTCCCTAACCTTGACTGAAGCAGCATCTGCAGCACCTGTGACTGCTGAACCTTGTAAGGCATACAAAGTTCCCTTTCCCTGCTTGACTCCATGCAGAACCACATCACAACCTCTGAACACACGCAGCTTTCCACCATGACCCGTGTAACTGAACCCCTTGTCGTCTAACACCGTTAGGGATATCAGATTCTTCGTCATGGATGGCACGTGCTTGACATCCTCCAATGTGCGAAATTTCCCATCATCTGTCCGAAGCCTGACTGAGCCGATCCCAACAACCTTGCAGATGACATCGTTTCCCATAGAAACATTGCCCTTGTCTACACATCTATATGTTGTAAACAACTCTCTTCTAGGACATACGTGACAGGACGCACCTGAGTCAAGAAACCACACATCATGATCTATGCGATTACCTGCTAGTAGAACAATATCTTCCTCAGAAGTATTTCCACCATGAACTACTGCTGCAGATCCAGATTTCTGCTCTTGTTCCCTCTTCTTAGGACAGTCATTCTTCCAATGACCTTTCTCCTTACAGTAGTTACAAACGTCGTCTGGTTTAGGGCCTGATTTGCGACCTTGCTTCTTGCCCCTTCTACCATCAGAATTGCCTCCGTTGGCCACAAGTCCGGAAGCCTGATTGTCTGTAACTGACGCGGTTGCCTTCAGACGCAACTCTCTGCTGTGAAGCAACGATCTAACCTCTTCCAACGTGATGGTGTCCTTCCCAACGACGAACGACTGAACGAAGTTCTCGTATGTGGGGGGTAGGGATACCAGCAGAATTAGGGCAGCATCTTCGTCCTCCACCTTAACATCAATATTACGCAATTCAAGTAATAGAGTGTTAAGTTGATCAAGATGATCTCTGAGTTGTGTACCTTCCTGCATACGCAGCCCGAACAACCGTTGTTTCAGAAGCAACTTGTTCGTCAGAGACTTTGTCATGTACAAAGACTCCAACTTTAGCCACAACTTGCTTGCGGTTTCCTGATCAGCAACTTCTGTTATGACATCGTCTGCGAGACACAACATAATCGTCGAATGAGCCTTCTCCTCCAGAAGGCCGTACTCAGCGGTGGTTGTATCTGCCCCCTTCTTGTCGGCGGCCAACGGTGTCCATAAACCTTGCTGTTTCAGCAAAGCCCGCATCTTGATCTGCCACAGACTGAAAGAATTTCTTCCAGTAAACTTGTCGATCTTCAACACAGAACCAGACATCATTCTCGGCGGAAATCAACAACCAAAGCTCTGATACCAGTTTGTTATAACGAGAATGAAATTAGCGAAGAACAACACAGAGATTTACGTGGTTCAGCAACGGTGTGTTGCCTACATCCACGGGCAGAGAACCAATTTTCTTATTAGAGGAAGCAAAACAGATTAGGGTTACAAGGTTGGATGCCTCTAGGGTAGGCCTGTAGGAGATTATATAGCCTTACCTAATTCTAATCCTATTAGGATAAGTATATCAATAAGGCCTAAAGGGATAAATCTAAATCTACATAAATATATCTTTATCTATATCTTATTATAGATAAATCTACCTATAATAAATATATCCCTAAAGATAAACTCTATTAGATAGATTCAAGTTACTCCAACATAAACAAATCCATTTGATATTATCTGGTTATGAAGCCATACATCAAGTAGATTTACATCCTGAGCCATATGCAAACTTTCGCTAATGACCCGTTGATTGTTCTCGAAAAGCTTCCTAAGCTCACCTATTTTGGTTTGCAGATGTGCTATGGAGGTAGCCGGATGGTTTGCTCTACTGAGGGGACACGTTCGTTTGTTTTAAAAAAAATTGAGAATTTTAAACTTTTTGTATATAGCAACGGATCAGTTTAGTGGTATTTTTTTTAAAAAAAAATGTTAATTTTTTTGTAAATACAAATAGATTAAGATTAGTTAATTTAATACAAACGTATTTATAATTGAATATATATCAAGCTGAGGATAAATGAATCCTAAATCTATTTGTATTGAGTGCATTTGTCGGTGTTCGGTGCATATGGCGCCAATACACTCAACATTAACAACCCGAGTAAGTTACCCGAACTCAACCCGATTAGCCCGTAAACTACCCTTATCTTCTCGGATGATTTCGGGTTCTCAGTTTTTTTTTTTTTTTTTTGTTGAAACAAAGGTTCGGATTCTCAGATATTCATATAGTACTCCGTACTAAATATCCAGTTATTCCACTTTATAGATCCCCAAAACGACAAAATACAAAAACCCTGGTCACTGTTGTTTGCTCAAAGTGATTCCTTTACTTGCTCTCCCCCACGCCAAAGCAAAGCAGAAAAAGGGCGGGCCTTTCTCTCCATACCACTCTCTCCAGTCTCCAATGGAGAAACTGAGTGAACCCGTCAAGCTAGCATCTGCACCTCAACGCCTCCATGATCAATCCTTCCTGCTCGATCTTCCCGTTCCTTCTCGGATCGCCTCCGTAATCTTCTTCTTCCTTCCTTCCTTGCTTTCCGCTTCGTACTTTATTGCATCTTTTCGGGTTTGTTCATCTTCTGTCACTTCGAATCATGTTTCTAGTTGTTGTTTCACTCGTCGCCGTCCTTGATCCATGAACAGCAAAGGGATGGTACACATTTTGCAAAAAAGAACCATTTTTTTATCTATCCGAGGCTTGAAAAAAATGTCACCTTTAACTAGTTTGTTCACTTTCAATCAAGTTTTGCAAAGCTATTGTGGTCAATCAGGGAAGTTCTAGTTTTGATTTCCTCCAATTGGGGGGAAACACATTTTGCAAAAAATACAACCTTTATAGCCTTGAAAAAAATGTCACCTTTAAATAGCTTTGTACACTTTCGATTAGGTTTTGCAAAGCTAATGTGAGTCGTAACTGTCAATCAGGGATGTTCTAGTTTTGATTTTATGGAAATGGGAAAAAAAACACATTTTGCAAAAAAAATCCCACCTTTTTATCTATCTGAGCCTTGAAAAAAAATGTGATCTTTAGCGAGCTTTGTTCACTTTCACATTTCATGTAGGTTTCGCAAAGCAAATGTGACCAGAAAGTGTCAATCAGGGAAGTTCTAGTTTTGATTTTGTAAAAATAGGAGGAAAAAACTCATTTTGCAAAAATGTCACCTTTAAATCAGCTTAGCAAAGCAAATGTTTTGGGAGTTTCCAATTTTTCAAGTTTTCCTTTGATTCCTGATGCTTTTGTAGATGGTATGTACGGCGATAACAGAACTAGGGGAAGAAAATGGGTCGTCTGAGGAATCAATTTCAGACTATATCAAAGCAAATTTTGATGATCTGCCATGGGATCATAACAGTATCCCCAGCCATGATCACTTGAATAGGCTTTGCAATGAGGGTTTGGTTGTGCTCCTTGCTAGTAATCGGTATTCGATTCCTGGGTTTACTTCGAAGCCTGTTCTTAAGAATCCAGAGGCACCTAAGCTCATCACTTATAGGCAATTAAGACATGGTCAAAAACGAAGGGTGTTCTTCCAAGAGGAAAGGGAGATTGATGGGCTCAAAGATGAACATGTGAAAAATGGATGTGAGCTTAGTATTATTGACATAGTAAAGGCCCGTGCTAGAAAAATCAAAAGAAAATGCGATCAGCTGCTGATTGGAGGGACTGAAGAGGAATCTCCATCTTCGGAGGATGATAGTGATGATGATGATGATGACCATTGCTATCATCCTTCGGAGGATGCATATAGGCAGACAGATCGTCTTGTTGTTTGTGCTCTTGCCACGAAGTTGCCCAACTCGATAGAACCAAAACGGTGTGTTACTAGCCAGTTAATTATAGCCTTGGAGGATGATAGCAATGGTGATGATTCGAAGAACAATGGGGACTCTTTTGAGAGGCTGGTGGAGGGAAAACAGGAGGAGGTTGCAGATAAGCAAACAGATCGTCTTGTTGTTTATGCTCTTGCTGCAAGACTGCCCAACCAAGCAGAACCAAGACGCCGTGTTAATAGGCGATTTATCAAGTCAAAAGATCAGCCAAATATGAAGCTTCTGAAATTTGATGATCAACCAAAGGCTTCAATTCTGAACAGTCAAGAGATCGAGGTAGCTAATAACTTTTGGTTTGTTACATTTCGCGTAATGTGGAAACAATTTTGTGTTTATCTTTGTCCTGATTGTATGAAATCCTTTGCAGAGTAAATGGCCGTCTTGGATTCAATCCCTTCTCCAGACAGACTTCTATGGCCAATGCAAGGTTCATGGAAATGTTGAGAAAAGTATATGCAATTCGTATTGCGCAGATTGCAAGAATGGAGCCCTTTGTACCTCATGTGTCACCTCTCATGAAGGTCATCATGTCATCCGGGTTTGTACTTCTTCTACTCTTCAAGTATCAATTTCAGAAGCTACAAGTCGTAAGCAACAAAGTTATATGTTTTTGGCAGATAAATCAAACAGACTGTGAAGCTGCAGTTGAAGCTTCGCTTGTTGGAAAGCATATAGACATATCAGAAATTCAAACACTCAAGACGAGCGCTACCAGTGCCAACATTGTTCTGAAGAGAACAATTCCTTCATGGTTCAGCAAATCTACAAACAATGTCTGTCAATTTTGCAAGCGTCGTGCTCCTTATCCCTTCAAGTTCTGTGCTCTCAGCTGCAAGGTAAACTAAACTGCTCTTCTTCATTATTCTTTCAACACTAAACTGCTCTTCTTATAAAACCCCGCCATTTACGCAGTTCAAGCATGAGCATAAGGTTGGCTGATTCGGATACCGATCAAGTGAGGTCGCCACAACGCCTTTTGGATCCCTTATTGATCTTTTCTGACTGTTGTTTGTTAGGGTGACAATATTTTGTGATTGGTAAACTACTCAAAAAAGCAAACTGTTAATTTAGTTTCTTCTGACTAGTTGCTTATTGTAACCTGCAACCATCAGGAATTTGATTTCTCAATTGAACTGATCTAGCTTTTGCAATGCCTTTATTTATGTCAATCTTCATATCATATTTCCATTGAATCTGAATAAGTTGTCCCCAGCTATGGTTTGTTTATGGGCTTTCAAAAATTAACAAAGCATGGGATCAAATAATATTTATTAATACACCAAAAGGTCAGCAATTCTGGAAAGGTCAGTTGGGTTAAATAGAAAAGGGAAATTAAAAGATACTGTATACAATTTGATCCACCAGGCTCCACCTAATCTTCACGATTTGACCTGCCAACTTCAATCAATCCCACAGGCAAATTATTGATTTTAATTCATCAGTTTCAATCTTTATTTGGAAGGAATCTGAAAAGGTCAGTACCAGACAAGATTAGGAGAGAGAAAGAGAGAGAGAGAGGGATGGAGCACCAACCACCACAGAGACAGGCAGATGAGGGGAAGACGGGGGATGTCGATCTTCCATTGCACTCGATCGGCTTCGAATTGGAAGAAATCACCCCCACTTTGGTCTCCGGCCGGCTTCTGGTCACCGAGAAATGCTGTCAGGTAGCTCAGAAATGGAGTAATTTGAGACTGAATCAATTGAATTGAATTTGATTGGATTTCATTTTCGCAGCCGTTCAAGGTACTGCACGGAGGCGTGTCGGCGCTGATGGCGGAGGCGCTAGCGAGCATAGGAGCGCACTTGGCTTGCGGACTCAATAGAGTCGCCGGAGTTCACCTCAGCATCAACCATGTCAAGAGCGCCATGCTCGGCGACCTCGTCGTCGCTCAGGCAACGCCAATCAGCGTCGGCCGTACCATTCAGGTTCGCAAATCTTAAACTACATAACAGTAAATGGCTTTCCATTTTTTTTATTGCCAAAAAACAACTTCAAATTCCTTCTGAGTATCAATTTACAGGTTGGAAATTAATTGATAGGGGATTACTCCCTCAAAAATATTAAAATATTTTAATGAGTTAAAAACTATATAAAATATTACAGTATTGTTTTTAAAAAACTCAATTCTTATTAGTAATAACTAATAAATATTAAATTTATTTTTAAAAAATTAATAAAAACTTAATATTTTATAACTCGGTAAAATACGTGATAAATAGTAAAAAATCTTAAATTTTAGATATGATAGGAGGGAGTAGTATTGTTGATTTGTTCATCGTGTTACACTTTATGTATTGTTGTTTTGATCGGATATATTAAATTTTACATTCTTTTATTTACTAATAAAATTGTTTTCGTATTTACTTCGAAAATTTATTGATCAATCACGAAAATCATCTTATATATTGTACGATTGATCACAGGTCAAGTGTATATATGTTTCACATCCGTTTTATACTGAATCTGCATACATTTTTATAGGTATGGGAAGTGAAAATATGGAAAACAAATCAATCAAACACAGCAGCAACCAAGACATTGGTTTCGTCGGCGCGGGTGACTCTCCTTTGCAACATGCCTGTCCCGGAGAATGCCAAGGACTCCGGCGATGGCCTCCGGAAATACGCAAAACTATGAACATTATTTTTTAAATTGTTGCAGTGCAGGAGTAGCCTCTTAATCGATCTGTGTGATTGGTTTCTATGTCAACTTCTAAGAACTGTAACAAGATCACTGCAGAAATGGAGGAATAACAACTTTTCGTTTTCATTTTCTTTTGTACCCACCATCCCTTTCAATTGATTTCAGACCAAGAGTAAAAATTAACTAAATGGGCATCATATTCACAACAAACAGTAATAACACAAATGAGGGGTGGACGCGGGACGCATATTAGGGTTGTCCTGCATAACCGAGATTTGCAGGATTTGTGCCCACCCCTAACACAATCGAACCAGTTGATCAATCCACTGTTAGACTGACAGTGTGCAGCGATGAATCAGGTATCGTTTATGCGAGCTAAAATCATTTAGAACTGCATCCAGGTTATAATGCAAGTTGAAATAGAAGTATAAGAGGCACAGACAAGAAGCCGAGGGCGGCAACAAAAGGGAACAAAATTGAAGAATTTATATCTAAGCAATGGTAAACGGCCAACACAAGTCATGGTATTCACCAGCAAAAGAAAGGTCAAGATCACTACAGCCTTTGGAAAATTGATTCATAAAATGGGGAGCTCATTCTTCGTCATCAATGACCTTGGTGCCGAGCCCCTTGAGCCCTTCGGCTGGGACTTCTGCGACAGTCACCAAAGAGTAGAGCTCTTCCTTTGCATCCTCGTCATCGTTTCTCTTGCGGGCGATACGGACTCTGATCCTCCTCGGGACACTCCTGATTCCTCTGCTCCAGATGTGCTTGTTGAGCTTCACATCAACCCTAACATCATTTGTTCCCATCGTTTTCTTTGCAAACTTCCTGATCTCTTTTATGGCATTGGGAGCCTTCTTCTTGAAGGTGCTGTTTTACAAAACAACATCAACTTGTCAGAGAGTGTCATAGATCAGTAAGAAATGTAGAACAGAAAAATATAATCATGTTCATAAAATCAACTGCAGAACAAACTATGACACGCGAAAAAACCGGGAAATATAAACAATGAGACCACAGTAAAGATCAAATTCATTAATAGTTGACCAAATCCAAGTATAGTGAACAAAACTGTGTTTGTGTTTCTGAGTTCCCTTTAAAAAGGATGCTCCCTGTATTGTAAGCCAGTAGCGACGACATCAACATGTACAATTGGCCATTGAACTAAAAAGCTCCACATTTTGATTCTATCACATCACTTGTTGTGCTTTTTGCATTCTGTATGGATCTTCTAAGAGTGTATACATTTCAACGTCTAAGCATTCTGTATCTTAGGAATCTTTAATTACTATAAGCAAAATTCTAGTCCTTCCTACATAAAAAGAAACCCACAGACTTGCAGACATTAAACTGTATGACATATCTATACATTTTGATTAGAGCAAATACACAACTGAGAAGCATGAATATATAGTCACAGATCCACTTGTACAAACAAATGTAAATTCAATCAACTGTGAAACTAATGAAATGCATTAATTTGTTCATTGGATTGAATACAATGACAGGTTATCTATTCACTTTGCATAAAAGACTGAATATTCACGTGACCTCCCTTATTGTAAGCTACCTACTGCAATATTAAGGCCACAAATACAGGCTGATCGAGCTTCACATCTGAAGCTGTGAAATTGACGAACTCTAACCTCTAGATTTCTGCTAAAAAACAGTGCAAACTAAATCTGATGGGATAATTTCAAAGAAAGCCGACTAAAACAATTGATCAATATCAAAATCGCAATTACAAATCACCAACAAATTCCAACAATGCAAAGCAACACTCATATGTCCACGTATATACCAGCCTATAACGAATTCAATCTCGAAAAGGCCGATCGGTGAAACGAAGAAACAGGGGAGAGAAAGTACCAGCTGTGCAGGCGCTTGTGGAGGTTAATGGTGTACTCCCTGGTGACAACCTCCTC
Source organism: Persicaria maculosa (assembly GCA_963922045.1). NCBI lineage: Eukaryota > Viridiplantae > Streptophyta > Magnoliopsida > Caryophyllales > Polygonaceae > Persicaria > Persicaria maculosa. The sequence continues at coordinate 71,118,165 of OY998260.1, forward strand.
CTTCCTTCCCTTGGCAGTTTCCACCATTTTCGCTGGCCTCTTTCTACCTCACCTGCTTACTCTGCATCGATTAAACACCATCAATTAGATGAAAGATCCACAAACACATATTACCACAACTATCTACGAAGAGAAGTTGATAGAGAGAGAGAGAGAGAGAGAGAGAGAGCAAGAGATAAACCTAGAATAGAGGGATGAATGGAAGTCGGGAACTCAGGGAAGAGAGCGGCGTTTTCGCTCGTCTCTCAACTATAAGTAAGCGATTGCCCTAAACCTAGAATTCCTGATCTTGTTAGGTGGGGCCCAGTTTCCGGCTTCCATTTTGGCCCAATTAACATTGACCACGGCCCAATTGTGTCAATTCGGCCATTTCCGCAGATTCAAGTTTTTTTTTTTTTAAAGTAAGGTAAGAATTCAAAATATAAATTTGATAGATTGAGAAGAAATCACAATATGAACAACTCATTAGTTATCACGATAGAAATGAAATCAAACAAAACAAGCAAAACATTGAAAATAAAAGTAAAAAATGAAAAAAATGTAACCAACCGATAAAAGAAGCAATAAGATGGGTCAATGACCTAATGAATCAATTGGTGGTGTAAGTGCAAGGAATGAGCTAGTTTTATATCCATTTGACCATGTAATCATGAAATGGGTTATTATTTTCTTAATTATAATTAATTAATACTATAAAAGTAAAAATTTTATTTTAAAGAAAAATAAACAAGTTTGTAAACCTAACACGTCAACCTTCAAGATGACTAGCTCGTGTATGGTCCCATTTCGGGTCATGTGATCGAGTCACCTCCAAAGATTAGTAAGTTATTATAAACTTGTTTTTTCGAGGATTGAGCATCTCTATTACTAATTCATTAACTATTCGAATCATTATTAGTAATAAATTTTCACTCTCACTTTACCCACCTAATAAACTAATAAAACCTCATTTTAACAAACATAGCCTAGTCCCGAAAACATGCTTTGATTGGATTTGATGATATAATTAGTAATTTAGAACCCATCTATTTTAGTAAGACAAAAAAATGTAATTTTTTGTAGAACCCCAATTTATAGGATTATATATTTTTTTTATATGGGTTGTAGGCACAAAAGTAAATGATAATTTATTTTATGAAGCTTCATAAGTTTTGTTCCATATTCCTTCCACCATTAGAATTACTTTTTTTTTAATTATACAAATTGTTGTAAACTTATTATGTGGATGTCGTGTTGGCTTTGGCTTTGCTTTGGCTTTGGCTTTGCGTTGAGATCAAATCAAAACGCCTTTAATACGAACCTCCTCCCAACTTCTCTCTCTCGCTCCCCTCTCTGCATTCATCGCTGTCCAACTACCAGACGCAAAGGGGGCCGAAAAATCTATCCCCAAAATTTCATCCCCTCCAATCTCAAATTTTCAACTCCGAATCTCTCCTCGTTCCTGTTTACTCCTGCTGTTTGTAATCGCTTCAATTTTCCACCAATTGCGAAGATCATAAATCTAGGGTTTTCTTTTGATCTTCGATCTACGCGTTTGATTTCGTCTCCGACTCTTCGCCATGAATCCCGAGTAGTAAGTCCTTCGCTTCTTTCTCCCTCGGCTTCTGATTTTGCTTTTTGACGTTGCTCGTTGCTTGATTAGGGCCTTTTTCAGCTCCGATGATTTTTTATTTTTTTTAGCTTCCGATTCGTCGTAGTATGATTTGTACGTGTGTGATTTTTGGTTAATTGTCTGCAATTTTGTTATTCTTCAGATGTGGAAGAGGAGAATTTTATCTTAAATATGATTTAATTGCATGATTTGTATGCAATCAAACATGATCGACAACTTTAGCATGACTTCTAGTCAACTCTGCTGGAGGATTCACCTCATTTATAGTCTTTTTTGGCTTTTGTAACCTAGGATGTATTTCGCCTGGAGCAATTGGTGGATGTTTTGCGATGATACATCCTATTTTTGGATATTTATACCTATTAATAGACGATGGTGATGATGACTGATGTTTCTTTCCTCTCTTATCAATAGATGAGAATTCCAATTAATTGCTTTCTTTTGGCTGTTTGCCTCTAGTGATGAATGATACGGCAATGAAGGAGGGTCTGAGGGGTGGGATGTACACATTCTCTAGTGATGAATGATGTAATTGTAAATCCTTCTCTTTTGACAAAAATGTTTCAAAATGTTTTGCAGTGATTACCTCTTTAAGTTGTTGCTGATTGGAGATTCAGGTGTCGGGAAGTCATGCCTTCTATTGAGATTTGCGGTATACTACCTGTCCCTGGTTAATGTTTCATTTCAAACTCATTTTGTGTCTTCGCACAAATGCCATGCTCACTGATGGTTGGCTGTAATTTGCAGGACGACTCCTATGTTGAGAGCTATATCAGTACTATTGGGGTTGATTTTGTAAGTATTGACATCTTAAATGACATTTGAAGTTTTTGTTTTGTTTCTTTGATCACATTATTTGTTTTAGTTTTCATGGGATTTGCCTGTTTTTTGGTGTGTAATTGTCTTTGGTATGCCTGACCTGACATTCCTTGTGTAGAAAATCCGCACAGTAGAGCAAGATGAGAAAACCATTAAACTGCAAATTGTAAGTACTCGTACAGAAATTTTGAAGTTTTTAGTGCTTCTTGCTCCTTGTTCAAGTCCAGTGAATATCTTTCTGTTTTATATAGTGGGATACTGCTGGCCAAGAACGGTTCAGGACCATCACTAGTAGTTATTACCGTGGTGCCCATGGAATAATTGTAAGTGGAAGCTATCCGCTTTAGTGATTGATAATTATCGCTGTTGGTGTTTCTTTAATGTAATATCATTCTTTTTGCTCTCTTTTGTTGGTCTGTCCTTTTTTCCACTATTGCTGACACTGTGCTTAATAATTGCTGCCCTGCTAGATTGTGTATGATGTCACAGACCAACAAAGCTTTGAAAATGTGAAGACATGGCTAAATGAAATTGACCGCTATGCGAGTGACAATGTTGTCAAGCTTTTGGTTGGAAACAAATGTGATTTGGCTAGCAACAGAGCTGTTTCATTTGAAGCTGGAAAGGTTTGGGTGTTTCTAATCTTTTTCAAGTTTTTGCACAGTTGTTTGCAGCAGGTGTTCTAGTGATGTGATTATTAATTATTAGTAGACAAGAAACGTTGGATATATGCAAATTAAGAAAATAGTTGAACAGGTGTTCATATTTTTGCATCCACATTTTACTTGACTTTACCTGAATGTATCACGTGCCTTGTTGTTTGGACAGGCGTTTGCGGATGAGATTGGAGTTCCTTTCTTGGAAACTAGTGCTAAGAACGCAACCAATGTAGAACAAGCATTCATGACTATGGCAGCTGAGATCAAGAAAAGGTAAGATGACTTTATTTTTTAATGTTATCTTCTTCAATACCCTTTTCTTACTTTGCTGATTTGAAAAATACCACTTATAACAAACATTGATGACCTCCACATCACGGAGACTAGTCAACAACAGGATCCTCTGAACTGTACTTCATGTAGTGATATTGAGTTGGGTTGGGTTTTCACAGAAGCTAATTGTTAATAGGGTAGCATAAAAGGCCATCTGGTGCTTTTGGTACTTGGTGAACCAACTTTCATACATGTAACAAAATTCCTTGATAAGCTGTGAAACTGGGCACACTGAAATCTATAATCAAAACTCTCTTGTTCATTCCTTTAAATATCAAGCACCATTGCATGTGCACGAGCATGTATGATTTTCGCTGAGGATTATCTTTCTTTTGTAGGGTGGCAAGCCAGCCAACTGCAAATACGGCTAGACCCTCTTCAGTTCCACTCCGTGGGCAGCCTGTTGCTTCGAAATCCTCATGCTGCTCTTGATTCATCTCATTGCTTCTGGTCCACAAGCACCGTAAAGTTGGATCGGACCAAGCTCATTCTCGCCTTGCCCCTTTGTGGTAATGGATTGATCATAGCTGCTTTCATGTCTGTACACTAAAAGATGGTATTAAATTACATTCTATGTGTGGTTATGTTTAAGTTGCCTTGGATAGATTTTTCTGATGTTTCATGTCTCCAGATTTCTCAATTACAACAATACATATGTCAACCTTGTGATTTTCTGGACTGGAATTCTAGCTTTTTTCCTGAACTCCTCCATGTTTTACTCCCTACTTATGTACCATCCAAGCAAGGATGATGCCTTTACCCTTGTCTTTCTTCGAATGCTCGCTATCTACATAGTACACGAGTCCTCAATCAAGGAATTAAAGCTTCTGTTGGTTATATTTTTCGGAAAGGCAGCGAGGTTGTTCCATCTGGTGATGTTGACCCTTCGCTACCCGCAGATAAAAAACAATGCAATTGGTTCTATGCCACAACCGATCCTGAAATTCGCCACAAGCTATGTTGCTGAACTCATCTTTTGGGAAGATAGAGGAGAAAGACAAATGGATTGATGCACCATAAATGGGATTAAATAGCCTCTTATCGTTTCAGTTTCTCTAAAAAAAAACTCAATCTTGCTACCTGAACCGATCCACAAAGTCATGTACCAATTTCCCTTTTAACCATGTAACAATCAAATGAACGAAAATAATATAAACTATCAGTGGTGAATATAAAAAATAATACAAAATTTAAAAACTATAAATTTATATGTAAACTATATCAAATTAGTCTAATAAGGATACCATAGCTAGAATTGTAAACTAAAATTTAATTTAGACTCAAAATATAATTAACAAGAAAGTTGGATAAAAAAAAAGGACAAGACATAATCTCAAGTGCGGTACTAATTTATGATATTTGAAATTCGATAGGATAAGAGTATATTTTGTCTGAATTTAAGCATGAAAATGGCCAACAAAGTTATTTGACAAGATATTAGTGATATTTGGTACATTTTTATAGTATAGACATTATTTCTTAAGTTTATTTGATAGTTCTAAAGTATAAATTTTCCTAAGTTTATTTTTTATAGGTATAAATATCATAATTAGTGTGTGTTTAGCAACAACTTTTGGTGGAGATTTGGAAGCTTTGGGAGCTTTTAAAAAAAACTAAAGCTAGTGGTGTTTGGTGAGAAATTATTTTGTAGATTCGGTAGTTTCAACAGGAAGTTATTTTCCATGGAAAAAAAAGCTTGGGGGGCAAGTTTTTGGAGATTTTGCCCCCGTTTTTTTTTTTTACAAGCATCTATTTACTATAAAAAAATTATTTCAAACCTTATAAGTTATAACAACCAAACACTATTTAGTTTTTTTACAAGATTATTTGCCAAAAAAATCTCTACCTTCCACATCTCCACAATCTAAAAAAATCTCCAAACCTTAGGGTTGTTTCTTTCATCTGTGTTTTTTGTGTGTCTATTATGTTGTAGGTTGACGGTTAGTCTGTCTGCTGATTCGTCGGCCTATCGAGTTTCAGGCATGTCTGAACTCGAATTTTAACAAAAAAAAAAAATCTCCAACTCAAAAAAAAACTACAACTCCAAAATAATCTCCCATTTGTCAAACACACCCTCATTTTTACTAATTTTAATAAATCTAATACATTTCCAACATATTATTTTTCAGAACCCATACTGCCTTGATAAGGGGTATTTAGACCATTTGGCCTATTTGATCTGCAATCTGCATAGTAAAAATACCATGTATGAATATATCCATATAGGTACGAGCCAAAGTGATACTTGTGATTTTGTTTTGCGCAAAGCATAGATACGAGTATCAAAGTGATACCTTGGTATCACTCATACCAACCCACATAACATGTCCTCGTGCCTTTAAAAAAACACTACACTATCCGTCTCAAAATTTAAATCATTTTAGGATTGTACACAAATTTTAGTAAAACTAACACGCCTCAATCAACGTTATCATTCAACTAACTTTTTCATAAATTTTATTGTTTTTAAATATCTATTACATTTTTTAACCAAATAATTTTTTTTAAAATATCAACAACACACAAAGTCACAAATCAATACGGAGTACAAATCATTACTATCTCATTTTTTAACCAATTAAATTTTTTTAAAATATCAACAACACACAAAGTCACAAATCAATACGGAGTACAAATCATTACTATCTCATATATTTTGATACAACTAAATTAGTCTAAAACGACTTAAATTTTGAGACGAAGGAAGTAGTACACAAGAAATCGGATTTTATATCTCATATAAGAGTATCGGACTATATTATGCTTATGTATTTTTTTTTTTTTTTGATAAGGTAATGATTTGGATAGGGAGCCTATCCAAGAGCATCTTGGCGGATGAGATCACGAATATCTGTATGAAGCTTTGATTGGTCCCCAACCATCAAGTGGCCAAGGTGTGCAACCTTGTCAGCCACTCGGTTACAAGAGCGGGGAACATGAGAGAACGTTATTTTTCCCTGTAGGCTTTGAAGCTGAATCTGGACGTCCGTCATGATCATTTCAATGGCCCAAGGGCACTTCGCTTTTTGTTGTAGGTAGTCAATAATGATTTTGGAGTCTCCTTCAATTATCCAGTTTTCGCTGGGTAGTTTTCTCGCTTCGAGGATACCCAATCTTAGGGCTAGCGCCTCAGACCTGAGAGGGGAGAGGGGGCCAAAACATTGGGTTGCTACAGAGATGGGGTCACCCCTCCAGTCGCGGATGATGATTCCCGCACTTGCCTCCGTTTTTTGCCAGGAGGAGCCGTCGAAGTTAAGCTTTAGGATCCCAACTGATGGTGCCTTCCATTTCTGGTCTCGGGGTTTCGGAGTTGGGTTCATTCTGCTGCGAGGTGCGGTTGTTGAGGTCAGACGGGGCGGATGTCCTGCGAGTGGGGTGTGTTGTTGTTGTGCAACCTCTAGTTTACTAAGGTAAGAGGTCGCCCGTTTCCATGATGTTATCTGGTTTTCAATGAAGTTGGTGATTGTGTTTAGGGTTGGGCGTGGGGCGTTTCTGAATGAAACATTGTTCCTAAAATACCAGATTGCCCACCAAGTGGTGGCGATCTTTTCCGATTTCTCTTTCGGTAATGCGCTCATCCATTTTAGGATATCTTTGATATCTCGGTTATTCAGGCACTATTGTTGTAACTCGTGTCTTTCATTGTGGGTAAGGTTCCTCATTGTCAGTAGAGGGTAACATTCAATGAGTACATGAAGGTCGTCTTCTCTGCAGTCTGAGCAGAACGAACATGTTGTTGGTAGGGGAACACCGCGGTTAGCCAATCTGTCTTTTGTTGGGAGGCCATCAAGTCCCAGTTTCCAAAGAAAGTTCTTAATCTTGGGTTGTAAATTGAGGGTCCAGATCCAATCATATGTATGCGGACTCACGGGGGGTCCGCCGGTGATTAAGTTATAGGCAGATGTCGTAGTAAACCAACCATTCTTGTCCGGCCACCAATATAGGCGATCTTCCAGGTAGGAGGTAGGTAGGGGGATGGTGATGATGTCTTTTACCACAGAAGGAGGGAGGACTGTGGTCAGTTTCTCAGTCCACCATTTTCCGCCAATGATGTAGTCACTGACCAGATCATGGGCATTAAACGTTTGCAGACAATCTGATCGCTTGTTTATGGGGGTCTCTGAAATCCAGTTGTCAGTACAGAATTTAACTGATTTTCCATTTCCAATGGACCATATGAGTCCGGTTTTGAATTTGTCAAGGAGGGCGGAGAGTTTTGCCCATTGCCATGATGTCGGTCCTCCTCGATTGTATTGCAGTAGGTGAGTATTTCTAAGGTATTTGTGGGTGATAAGGTGAACCCAGGTATTATGTGGCTCTGCAAGGATCTTCCATAGTAGTTTTAGCTGTAGTGATTCATTCATCTGTTTTGCTCGCCTTATTCCTAGCCCGCCCACCTTTTTGGGTCTGCAGATTTTACTCCACCCAATAAGTGGTTTATGTTGCGCGTCCTTGTTCCAGAAGAACGATAAATTGATTCTGTCTAATTCTTCATGCATGGATGCCGGCAGCATGAAGTTTTGCATTGTGTATAGTGGTTTGGCTGATAGATTTGAGCTTATGAGGGTTGCCCTGCCCTGCTGGGAAAGGGCGTCAGCCCTCCATTTACACAGCTGTTCTTTAGATTTGGAAATGATTTCGCCGAATGTTTCTTTAGTTACCCTCCCATTAATGATCGGGCACCCCGGGTATTTTTCGATGGAATCCGTGTGGGAGATGCCGAGAACTCCGCTGAGGTTTGATATACGTGATCTGGCAATGCCTTTTGTTGACTGGAAAGCTGATTTGTGGTAATTGACTAGTTGTCCCGATATTTGACAGTATTCATCGAGAATTTGTCGTAGTTTTTGGCAGGCAGCTAGGCTGCCCCTTGAGAAGACGATGATGTCGTCAGCGAATGCTAAGAATGGGATTGTGGGGCCCTTAGTGCCAAAGGTGAAACCAATGGGCTTAGCAGGGGTATAGGCCTCCTTAACAAGTCGTCTGGCAAGGATCTCTGCTCCTAGGATGAATAGATACGGAGATAGAGGGTCTCCCTGGCGGAGACCCCTTGTGGGGAGAAATGGGTTAGAGGGGCCGTTGTTGACTAGTATCGAGAAGGATACCGTCGAGATGCATTCTATTACCCACCTCACGAAGGTAGGGTGAAACCCGAATCCGCGCAAGATTTTTTTCAGTGAATTCCCAGTCTACTTTGTCATAGGCTTTTTCCATGTCAAGTTTCAAGGCCAGCCATCCCTCCTTTCCCCTTCTCGTTTTGAATGAGTGGAATATCTTTTGCGCTATTAAGACATTGTCTTGGATGGCCCTGTCAGAGACGAATGCCCCTTGTAGCGGGTTTATGAGTTTTCCCATGACCTTTTTTAGTCTTTCTGTTAGGATCTTTGATATGATTTTGTATATCGTTGAGCATAAGCTTATCGGTCTGTAGTGGCTTGTGGAGGTCGGGTTATCGGTTTTTGGTAGGAGGGTAATGAAGGTATGGTTTATTTGCTTTAGCATCCGTCCGGACAAGAAAAAACCCTTAACCGCACGAACGACAGATGGGCCGACGATATTCCAACAGTCCTTGTAGAATTCAGCAGTTATGCCGTCAGGCCCCGGAGCTTTGTTTCTGCCAAGGCCGAAGACAGCTGTTTTTATTTCCCCATTCGTCGGGATAGCAGTGAGCATTCGGTTGTCGTCGCCTGAGATTTCTGTCGAGATTAATGAGAGGTATTCATTCAATTTAGCCCTGTTGATCGGTTGTTTCGTGAATCGCTTTTGGAAGTCGTTGTTGAGTTCAGTCGAGATATTGGAATCCCCAGTTATCTACGTTCCCTCAGCCGTTGTAATTTGCCTAATTAGTTTTCTGTTTCTCCTTCCGGAGGCTATTCTGTGGAAGTAGCTTGTGTTTGCATCTGTTAGTTTGAGGTGCTTCGTTTTCGCTCGTTGGTTCCAGTATGATTTTTGAAACATCAGCAGTTTTTCCTTTTTCATGATCAACTGTTTTTCTTTTCTGCCTACACGCTCTGCAGTATCCGGGGTTATGCTGTTTTGAATTTCCAACAGCTGATCATCCACCAATTGAAGCTGGCGGAAGATATTGCCGAAGGTGGTTTTGTTCCATTTCTTTGCCTTTTCTTTGAGGAGGGTAATTTTCTTTGTTAGTTGGAACATTGCAGATCCCTTGCAGTTTAGTCGCCACGACTGTTTGACAATTTTGTTGAAGTCTGGTCGTTGAAGCCAGGAGTTTTCAGACTTGAACGGCGGTGGTTTGAAAGTTTGTTTGGTGTTAAGGTCGATGGTTATGGGGCAGTGATCAGAGAAGGAGAAGGCTCCATTTTTTGTAGATAGCATGGGGAACTGTTGTATGATCGCGTGGTGAACCAACACTCGGTCTAGTTTTTCTCTAGTGTTGTCTTTTATGTTGCGATTTTTCCTCCATGTAAATTGATTACCCCATGTCGGAATATCAAGTAGGGAGCAATTACTTTTGAAATTATTTAATCTTGTGAAGCGCCCTGGGAGTGTAGTAGATCCCCCCTCTTTATCAGAGAAGCACCCGATTTCGTTTAAATCTCCCATAACGACGCTTGGGAGGGACTCATTTGTTATTGCCGTCGTGATGTGGTTCCAGAATTCCGTTTTGTTTTGTTCGTTAGGGGGGGCGTAAACAAACCATATCAGGCAATGGAAATTTTCCGAGATGTTGTTGTATTTAATAACTATCACTCTAGGCATCTGCATCCAGAGCTCTATTGTTTCAGACATCAGGGAGCTTTCCTTCCACAGTAGTCCTAGGCCACCCGACCTGCCAGTTGCCGGGGACCACAAGGCGTTATCAAACCCAGCACCTTTCCACAGCGATGATTCCGGGATAGTAGGGGTTTTTGTTTCTGCTAGCGCAAGAACCTGAATATGTTCCGTTCTGCACCAAGCGCTGATCTCTACCCAAAACATTTTCCTACCAATTCCACGGCAGTTCCAGAAGCTAATCTTCATGATATTGCTGGAGGTACGAGGAAGAGGCAGATTCCGCTCCTCGTAGCGTGGGTCGTAGGCTCTGGTTCTTGGTAGCATGGTCATGGGATTTCGTGTGCGACAGACGGGGCAATTTTGTTGTTTGAGGCTTGTGTGGAGTGAGGTGATGGTTTTGGGGTTGGGGGTTGAGTGGGTAAATTATGTTGTTTTTGTTAGTTCCGCATACTAAGCGCAAAGAAGTTTGAGTAAAAGGGGTAGAATTTATTTGATCATGCGAATCTTGGGAGCTCATGTTCCTATGATGACATGTTACTTCTTTTGTAGTTAGATTTCTTTTGTTTCTGTATTGCCAGGCAATTCGTTTGTAGAGTGCTCGTATGAGATTGACTTCAAACCAACGAAGGCGATTTGCATGAGGTGATGACCATGGTGTGTGATGATTCCAAACACTTCTATTGTAATAGCAAACATCATAACATTTAAATCTAACTGGAAAGGTTTTTACATAAGCGACAGTCATCCATACATAAATTAAACAAGGATGTAGAGGCCTAATGGCAAAACAGTTCATATTACACACACAGGCTGCTAGATTGTTCATACAAAAGGTCCTGATCGGGGTAAACATATACACAGATCCTTTATAGAGGAGAGAACTACCCATTCTATTCACAAAACAAAACTTGATCAGGGGTTTTATTATAGAGTCTTCGATAATGCTTGCTTCATATAGGAGGGGTGGAGTCACTTCACTTCTGCGATCCTGGACGGCGGGGTTGCGGGGTTGCTTACTCATCAGTGCGGGCCTTCTTGGTACCTCCATCCTTCACCGTATCCATGTCTCCCATGCCATTCTTACGCTTGCCCGATTCAGACGTGGAAGCAGTCGCTACTCCCAGTTTTTCCATTTTTTGCACGAAGGAGGGAGAGGGGGTCTGAACAGATGGAGGGAGCTTCAGTGATGCCGCAAGAGCTGCTGGGTTGCTTAGGTCCGGAATGGTGAACTCCACTCCAGCTGGAATGTCGTTGAGGATGTCCTCAAATGTTTCCTGACAGTACAGTCCCATGGGGTCAGCCAAGCCCTCCTCAAGCAGCTCATCGGCGAACTCGAAAGTGTCTTCATCATCGGGCTCACAGAGGTAAGGCACGGGAGACATAGGGGCCTGCAGCTCCATAATATCATCGGTAGGAGGGGGTACCAATGCAGCGTCGATGGGTTGCAGTGGTTCTGTGGCAGGGGGAGCAGGCTGGGCCATGGTGTCACCCTCCCCACCGACATGAGAAGAGATGTTGGACGTTTTACCAGAGACCTTGGAGGAGGAAGAGTAGGTTTTGTAGATCACGTTTATTCCCATGTTCTTTAAGAGCTCGGATTTTGTGGTGCCCACCTTCGATGTCCCTTCGGCCATGCCCTTGGCAGCCACCTAAATCCAGTCCTGGTCATCGTCATCGCTCATAGTCTCAGCGTCCTCGTACATCTTCTGCTTAGGCTTAGGGAGGGTGACATTGATCGGGCCGTGGCTTGATTGGCGGATAGGGCAGTCACTAAAGAAGTGATCCGGTGCACCGCAGCTCCCACACCCTTCTGGGAATTCCTCAAACCACACTGGATACTCTTTGAGCTTGTCATTTTCATCCAGAACAAAAACCTTCTTGTCAGGGATGAGAGTGATATCCACATTGATGCAGATACGGGGATATCGAACCCTCACCCCCTTTGTTGTAAAGGCATCGAGTTTAAGGACTTGGCCGAGGCCATTTTCTTCAATGATGGTAGACAGCACTTCAGGACTAATGTACTCCGATGGGAGTCCGGGGGATCCTAATCCACATGTCGAGGGTGGAAATGGGCTCAGAAGCTGGGTCAAAACCTTGTTTCCAAGGTTTGAGCAGCAGCAACTGTCCCAAGATATGGAATGGCCTCCCATTCCACACCCTGTCACGGTCCTCAGGAAGGAGGAATTTTAGTTCAAACCAATTGTGTGATAGAGGTGTTACCTGGAATCCACCTTGGACAAACTTCCAGTCGTACCTAATCTTTTTCCTGATTTCTTTTATCTCCACAGGTTCCCCAATGATCGTAGCATATAGTGTTGTTTTCTGCAGCTTTTGGATGTTTTCTTTGACCCCGGAGAGGCGAGACCGAAGTCTAGCCACATCCAGCGCCGGTTTCTTCTTCCCTTTAGGGGGGTTTTCATAGGGTTCTCACCCTTTTCCTTAGGGTCTGGTGTCCCCTCGGAATGGTCTTGAGGTTCGTTGATGGTGATGCCCTTGCCGGATCTCCTTCGTGGCGTGATTTTGGGCTCCTCCATTTTCTGTTTGCCTTTATCTTCTTTGCGGATCGCCATGCTCAGAAACAAAAAGGGAACTTGGTTAACACTGATTATTAGAAAGGTAGAGATGAGAGAAGAAAGAGGAAAGAAGTTTTTAGATTTGTGGGGGAGAATGAAGCGCAAGACCACACATTTATAGCCAGCGACAGACGCCATGGATCTAGCCCAGAGAGAGAGATAACCTCCAGAAGCTTGCACCTCAGAACCTTCCAGGATGGATTTGGCCCTTGGTCTTCCATCAAACAACTCCTGCCTGTCAATCACCTTGATTACTATTTCGTACGAGATTAGCGGCGGTAAGAGCCAATTAATTGCCCACCACCACCAGAACTTGAGTGTCGTACACCATGAATTGCCTCGTTGTGGTTCTTTCTTCGTTGATCTGGAACTACGTCGTGGTAACAGAGAGAGCGCTCTCTTCAACCAGGGGCTAACAGGGTTGGTTCCGCATTTGCCATGGTGAGATTTGGTGGTTGGGGCAGTAAATGCAAGGATTTGGGCTCGATTTGTAACTCGCAGAGCATTAATCTGGGTAATTGAATGGTGATTTGATCGAAAATGGGGGCTTATGTATTGTTTTTGTTTCTGTTGTAATTATTAAATATAATCTAGACCGATAATAATAGAGGTAGTAAGTCCGTGAATCATACCATTCGAATTGCAGGTCATTGAGATTCACATGTAATTTCAGATGATTTTGATCATTCGGGTTGGGTGTTATGTTGAGCTTTGTCAGTTTTATCCTTATTTCAGTTTCGATTATTTATAATTTTTAATTGTTTTAACATTTATTTTAAAATTTTAGTGAGATATATTTTATATTTAAGTCATTTCGAATTTCGATTATAGCAAATTCAATTCTTATTGAGTTTCAATGGATTCAAATTCAATTTAGTTGAATTTGAGTTATCATATTATCCAGATGCTGGATAAGAAAAATGAATTGGGTCGATTTTCGAATGACGCTAGTGTGAGTCAATCAATTTCGAAGGATTAAATCGAGTTTTGAGTTAAAATCGATCTTACCACCCCATATAACATCGGGAGTAAACAACAAGTGTTACGAAGATGTTTCATAGGAGAGATGTGTGAACACGAGTGACTAGAATTCGATTCGTACTTACACGATAAAAAAACTCGACTCGATCTCGTTTTTTCTAAACGAGTTGAGCATGCGCCCATTTTCAAGTTCGGTCCAAATCTCGGCTCATTTGAATTAAACTCAAATAGATCGAATTTTATAAAATTTCTAAAATTTCTTTGAAGTTCGAGATCCCGAACTTCAACGAGGAGGAGCTTCAAACTTCAATGGGGGTATTGGGGTTCATGTTCAACCAAGACCAGCCACCGTCCAGTCGTCCTCGCACAATTTTGGTTTATCCCAATACCCGAACTTCAATGATGATTCCTGCAATCCCGCCCATAAAAGTACACGTTAGCTCACACCACCCCCAAAGTCTTGCCACCCTGTCCCCACCACTCAAAATAACCCCAAACTTTAACCCTCTATCATCTTCCTCCTTTTCACACCTCTCATTGTCCACACAATTACACAGTCTGAGCAAAATCAAAGAAAACCCAGATCAATAAAGCCTACAAAACCAAAAAGATCCAATCTTTATGCCCAAATGGGGGTAAGCAACAACATAACAGCACTCCTGAACTTCATAGCCTTGCTCTGCTCAATCCCCATCATAGCCTCAGGCCTCTGGCTGGCCTCCAAGCCAGACAACGAGTGCATCCACCTCTTCAGATGGCCGGTTGTGGCCCTAGGGTTCGCAATCTTCATCGTCTCCCTAATTGGCTTCGTCGGTGCTTACTGGTACAAGGAGGGTTTGCTTGCTCTCTACCTTTGCTGTATGGCGATTCTCATTACTCTCCTTATCGTTTTGCTGGTGTTCGCCTTTGTTGTGACCCGCCCAAACGGGGCCTATCAGGTGCCCGGGTTAGGGTTCAAGGAGTACCGCCTTGCTGGGTTCTCCAAGTGGCTGAGGGACCATGTGACCGGTGATGGGGCTTGGGTCAAGATTAGGAACTGTTTGGCTGAGGATAATTTCTGTGCTAAGTTGAATTCTCAGTATGTTACTGCTAATGATTTCTTCATGGCTCATATTTCGCCCGTTCAGGTTTGTTTCTTGACTTTGCCTTGGAAAATTTGACTATTTGATTTCAATTGGGGATCATTAAATTGTTGAGTTTTCTTGGGCTGTCTTCAATTTTTCCTGCTCTGTTGATTTATGTTGAAATGTTATATGCTAAGTATGACTTGGAGGGTAATTTGGTATAAGGAATCAGATAGCAATGCTAATCCTATAGTTGTGTTTGATAGCTTTTAAGTTTTGGAATCACCCAACTTGGAGTTTTGAGGTAGATAAATGTCTAATGAGTCATATTTAATTTTGTTTTGTAAAGATGAGCCTTAAACTGATTTGGTTAATTGGGTTCATTCTGGATGTAGATTTAGCTTGAAATGTATATTAAGCATTTGGGTATAATGAGTCATTGACACATTGTTTATAGACTTATAGAGTCTGAATTTCGGATATATAGGTTAGTTTTCATGGACTATTTGTGACGGTCTTCGGGGCACTTGACTTAGGGGCAAAGGATGAACTCGATGAGCAAGTGCTCATGGGTTCAAATCCTCAAGGACTGTCGTCACATATCCCTTGATTTACCTCTTCTATAGGATGGACCGCCATCGGAAAATAAAATTGTGCATTTTGCTGAAAAGAGTAGTCTTGAAATTACAATAATGCAGTCTTTGAAGCATGATACCTCTCTAGAAAGTGTGGACATGCCATGTGATTATATTATATAATCAATGATGTTTGTCCACCACCACTCCACCCTCATCACATTGATTATCTCAAAACAGACAAATTATGTCCAATTAATATGACTAATTTGATACTTCCCTCCTTAAACAAAATGGTGTTCTATTTATTTAGGATCTTGGGAGTGGCCCTATCATCATACCAAACACCTCATGAAGCAAAAATTTGGGCTCACATTTGGCTAGTAGAGTTAAAATATAAACAAGCTTGCACATGACTTAGTTGTAGAGGTGAATCTTAATGTACATTTCTGTAGGCTGAACTGATTGGTATGGTTGTTAAGCTATTGCAATCTCCCAAGTTTTTCCAGTGCATATTTAGATGTGTAATTGCTATGGATTCCACCAATGGTGGTTGCTCTGTCAAATCAGTTTGAACTGGAATGGAACAAATCAACAATAGGTCCTTTTTTAATCCTCTTATTGGCCCTTCACAAGTACAGTAGTTGCTGTCCATTATTGATTATTTATACTATGCTTAAACTTCCTTATAAGTCATATTTTGATTTTTGAGGTGAGTATTTCAACTTGTTAGGTTGTCTTTATTCATTTTTTATGCAGTATATAAAATTGTCATTTACTGGTATCACAACCTAGCTGGCTAAATTTAATTTAAAAAATTCTCACTTGGTTACTTTGGCATGTGATACATTTATAAGTAGGTACCTTGTCATTTAGGAAAAAATCATCCAAGATACTATGAATTTTTCGGTTTAAATGAAGTCTCATGGAGTTGGTGATTGTCACTTGAGTGTTATACCAAACGGCGCCTTAGT
This sequence comes from Persicaria maculosa, assembly GCA_963922045.1. Taxonomy (NCBI): domain Eukaryota; kingdom Viridiplantae; phylum Streptophyta; class Magnoliopsida; order Caryophyllales; family Polygonaceae; genus Persicaria; species Persicaria maculosa. The sequence goes on from OY998260.1 coordinate 71,134,496, forward strand.
GTTTTGCCCGTTTTCCTTAACGAACTTTTCCCTAATGTTGTGTTTGAACAGTCAGGGTGCTGCAAGCCCCCAATAGCATGTGGGTATCAATTCATGAACCCAACAATGTGGGTCAACCCAGCTAACCCGTCAGCTGACCCGGATTGCACGACTTGGAGCAGCGACCAAAGCCAGCTATGCTACAACTGCAATTCCTGCAGGGCTGGTTTGCTAGGAAACCTCAGAGAGGAATGGAGGAAGGTGAATATCATCCTCATTGTGACAGTCGTCGTGCTCATTTGGGTGTACGTTATCGCTTGCAGCGCCTTCAGAAACGCCCAAACGGAAGACCTCTTTCGCCGTTACAAAGAGGGCTGGGCTTAGTTCCTCCTCTTGTATTCTAGTGCACATCAGTTCTAACGCTTCCGATTTCATGTTTTTTTCCTTCCTGTGTTCCATGTTTGTAGCATGTCTCATATTCGGTTTACTATTTTGGAAGATGCTCCATTATGTTGCAGGTACCCGCAGTTCGTACCCTGTGGGCGTTATGCAAGAGGAGTATTTGTAAAGTTAGTGTGTTATACGAATAGTCGTATAGCTTGTTGTAAGGTAGTAACTCTCAGAAGAAGCTCTCGTTCTCCAAAAACTTCAAAATCCCTCTTGTTAGGTTCTTCTATTTGTCTAGCACCGTCGTCGGTTTAAGGTGGCATTGCCAATGAAATGATATTGAAAAGTGTTTGTACAAAATATGTTGGAATTGGTCACTCATGTTGCATGAGAATTGAGGATCATTCATAATCCAAGAATTGTAAACAAAAACCTAAAAACAAATCAACCAAACAAAATTGTAACGGATTGGAATTGTGACAGATTTCTTGTAACAAATCTTGGGAATGTTGAACTTTTTTAAAAAATTTACTCGGTCATCCGAGACTACTAACACTTGAATAATTCCATGGGCCTTGAAGTTCGGATACTAACACTTGAATAATTCCATGGGCCCTGAAGTTAACGAGCAGCTAAACTTTCGATACTATGAAGAAATGATACTTACAATATCTAGTATTATAATTTCATATTTATCATTTAGGGGTTTGGGCCGAGCTAGGTGGGCCAACTCATGAGACTGGCTTGCCGGCTAGCCCATTTACGTGACCCCAGTGCTATGGCCTATGGCTTGTTTATTTATCTGGATCGGACAAGCTAACAAACTTTTAGTTTAAATTATTATTATTATTATTATTATTATTATTATTATTATTATTATTATTATTATTATTATTATTATTATTATTATATTAACCAATTATTATTTACAAGAAATTAGTGGGTAGCCGAGATACTATCTGGGCACCCACTCCCTTGGCGATAATAAAACTGAGTCTAGTAAAAATATAAGCAGCAGTACGAGCCCCGACATCCTGAGATACGAAGAATTTCTGAATCCGCTTCAGCAAGGCAACCGCATCCGTATCTAACTCCCCCAACGAAGAGAAGGAGAAGGGTAGGAAAACATAACCAGCTGCCATGCACAAATCTCGATATTTGGCTTACTTACGCCGAGCAACATCAACAACAGCACGACCAGGCACAAAGTCAGACATCCCAGACTGAGTCAAAGGGGAGGATCCCGTCAGATCGACACAAACATCCCGCCCTCTGTCCCAAGAATAAAGTAGCAAATCCGCCTGACGAAGAGGCCTATCGTGCCCATCCACCAAACCGATATCAACCTCCTTACCGGCAGAAATCCCAGCCCTGTAACAGATATCCAATAAGGTGTCACGAACGAGGTTATGTCGATGTTTAATGCCCACGGTACCAGCGCAGGACACAACATGATCTCCATAGACATCACCATCAAAGAACCGAGAACAAGCCGGACAGGGCTTAGACACCGTGAACAACGGAACACCGTGAACAATAAGGTGTCACGAACGAGGGCTTATTATTATTATTATTATTATTATTATTATTATTATTAGGAAAATTTAGATAATACAATATCATGAAATAATTTGAAAACTGATAGAGCATCTTTAACTGCTTCTTCAAATGCGGATTTTGAAGTTTTTGAAAAGTTTTAAGTGTTTTTTTAGTTTAATATGTATATATTTTTTTATCTTATTTTCCAAAATACAGAATGACCAGAAAATTAGAGTAAATTTCAAATCCTCTTTCATTTTCACTACCTTGTTTTATGCTTTTGATTTAGCATATACCGAATGTTAAAATCTAAATGCCTTTTTTTTATTATTATATTCAATCAAATGAAACAATTATGAATAGAATTTTTCGAATTAAATTGGATATATATATACTACCTCCGATCCAAAATACATGTCGTTTGATTTTTTAACACGTATTTTAAGGAGTATAATATATTAACTTTTTTATTATTATTTTTTACAATTTAATACTTATTACCAACAAATATTAAGTTGTAAAAAATAATTTAAAAAATTTGATATTTTATATAGTTTTTAATTTATTAAAATACGTGTAAAAAAATTAAACGACATATATTTTGGATCAGAGGGAGTACAATATAACAGATTTTAAAGTTAAAGCTATTGAGTTGAAGTTAAATGTTTTTGTTCCTGAAGAAGCTAATGGAATCTAAAAATATCTAATCCATAAAAAAATGTACGCATATGTACGTGAACCCAATTATAAATTATTATTGGAATAAAAACACCGAATGTGTCCGATTCCATCTTATCTTTTATATCATCCAATTCTCTGTTTCTGCTCCAAATAATTCACGTCCATCCAACCAATCATTCTTATATACAGTATCGATTTCGATAATGTGTCCGATTCCCAAATTTATTTCATCAATTATTAAAATTATGAACGTGTACGATTATATACATCTAGATAATACATTTGTGTTTGCTTGTTCCAGTAGTTGTATGAAGAACGGTTTAGAGGGTAAAAGCTTGATCCTTTTCATTGATTTGTTGAGTATTTATAGTAGAAAATACAATAGGAAATTCTATCTAACTAACGAGATCTTTTACTTAACAAATAAGCTATATATGGATAGCTAAATAGACTATCTCATAATACTCCTCCTCAAGTCGGAGCATGAGTTCGATGAATGCCCAACTTGTCCAGAAGGAAGGCAAACTGTTGTTGTCCAAGAGCCTTGGTGAAGATGTCTGCAAGTTGATTGGAAGAGCGAACATGAAACAAAGCAATGTTGCCGGACTGAACATGATCACGCACAATATGACAATCAATCTCAATATGCTTGGTTCTTTCGTGGAAGACAGGATTGGTGGCGATATGAATGGCGGATTGATTATCACACCACAATCGCATAGGGTCGCGATGACGGATGCCGAGAGAGCGCAGAAGGGCTTTAAGCCAAACCAGCTCGCAAGAGGTGATGGCCATCGAGCGGTACTCAGCTTCAGCAGACGAGCGAGAGACGGTGGTCTGCTTCTTTGTCTTCCAGGAGACCGGAGATTCCCCTAGCTTGACAATATAACCAGTGAGAGATCTTCGTGTCAAAGGGCATGCTGCATAATCAGAATCACAGTAAGCGAGCAAACGAAGATCACTATGACGGGAAAGGAAGATTCCTTGAGCGGGCCGCCCTTTGAGGTAATGTAGAACTCGCAGTGCAGCCGTCCAATGAGATTGCCGAGGTTCCTGCATGAACTGAGCAAGAACATGTACGGAATAACACAAGTCAGGTCTAGTGATCGTCAAATAGATGAGGCGACCAACTATCCGCCGATAGCGATCCGGCGACAAGAGAAGGGGACTAGTGTCCTGAGCGAGCTTGTGATTTTGCTCCATCGGAAAGGTAGCTGGTTTAGAGCCAAGAAGGCCGACCTCCCCAAGGATATCCAGTGTGTATTTTCGCTGTGAGAGATAAATGCCAGAAGAAGTGCGAGATACCTCGATGCCCAAAAAATACTTGAGCACGCCTAGATCCTTCATATGAAAGCAAGAGTGAAGATATGCCTTGAATCTACCAATGGCAGCCGAGTCGTTCCCCGCAATAATCAAATCATCAACATAAATAAGAACATGTAGAACAATCCCAGATCGAGCATAAGAGAACAATGAATAGTCAGCATAGGACTGAGAGAAACCAACATGTCTGAGCGCGGAGGCCAGTTTAGAGAACCAATTCCGAGGAGCCTGACGAAGGCCATAGAGAGACTTCTTGAGTCTGCAAACTCGGCGAGGACCAGAATTAGAAAATCCTAGAGGCATTGACATGTAGACCTCTTCATCTAGATCACCATGTAGGAATGCATCATGAACATCCATCTGATGTAGTTCCCAGTCCTGAATAGAGGCAACTGCAAGAAATACCTTAACAGACACCATTTTAGCAACTGGAGCAAAAGTTTCAGAGTAGTCCGTACCCTCAATCTGACGATTCCCAAGAGCAACAAGACGAGCTTTGTGACGCTCAATGCTACCATCCGAGTTGTATTTCACTCGAAACACCCATTTACAGCCGATCGCCTTCTTGTGAGGAGGCAACTCAGTGATCTCCCAAGTACCATTGCGATGAAGAGCATCAATTTCAGAACGCATAGCATCCCTCTAGTGCTGATGACAAAAAGCCTCACGGAATGTCGTCGGTTCAGGGCTAGCATTGATTGCCGCTAAGAAGCTGATATGACTAGGTGTAAGAGTATGGGAATCAACATAATGTGACAAAGGATAAGGCGTACCTGAAGACGTGACCAAAGACGGAGAAGCCGAAATAGGATCAACCTTGCGAATGGTGTGGCACACATAATCTCGGAGCAAGACCGAGGGGGTTGGGGTGCGAGATGAACGCCGAGGGGGTGGTGGAGGCGGGGGTGGTGGAGGATCCGGCTGAGCAGCGATAGGGGGTTGCAGTGGGGCATCATGCGTAGCCGGAGTGGGGTAGACAGATGGTTCTGGAGTAGGTGGTTCAATCAACGGGTATGGGAAGATGTCCTCATGAAATGAAACATCACGAGAGACAAAAATCTGATGAGTGGTTAGATCATACAGACGCCACCCTTTCTGACCAAACGGATACCCAAGAAACAGACACTTCCGACTCCGAGGAGAGAATTTATTTGTAGAGCGAGGAATGACAGACGCATAACAAAGACGCCCAAAGACACGAAGATGTGTGTAGTCAGGAGGTTTGTGAAAGAGACATTCGTAGGGTGTTTTACCTTTAAGAACAGAAGAAGGGGTACGATTGATGAGAAAGCACGCAGTTAAAACGCACTCCCCCCAAAATCTGATAGGCAGATTGGCCTGAAACATTAGGGCTCGAGCAACATTGAGTATATGACGACCGTTCTGTTGAGGAGTAGCAACACAGGAAGACTCGAACAAGATGCCCTGATCTGCAAAGAAAGGACGCAAGGCAAGAAATTCGGAGCCATTGTCACTACGGACACATTTACTGGTTTTGTGAAATTGAGTGACGGTAAGACTACAAAACTGTTTGAGTAGCCGAGAGACCTCTGATTTATTAGTCATGAGATAGACCCAAGTAGCTCGAGAAAAATCATCTACAATGGTAAAAAAATAAGATGCACCACAAGAAGAGGAAACACGATAAGGTCCCCAAATATCGCAATGAATTAAATCAAAAGGCGTCAAAGCGTTTGACACACTGATAGGAAAAGAACAGCGAGTTTGTTTAGCCTTGTAACAAATATCACAAGGTACACTCTTATTTGGCAAAGACTGACTAGTAGTATTTGAAAAAGATGAAAGTAATGAATAAGAAGGGTGCCCGAGACGTTGATGCCATAAAGAAGGGGACTCGATGCAAGGAGAGATGGATGCCGATTGTTGAGCAGCAAGGGGGATGGCTGATGGAGCCCAGCACAACCAGTAGATCCTATTCCGAACCTCACCCGCTCCAATAAGCGTCCTCGAAGTGCGGTCCTATATCACACACAACTTGTCAGACAAGGTAACGATGCATCTTAAATCAGCAGTCAAGCAACCAAGAGAAATCAGATGACAAGTGAGGCCAGGAACAAATAAAGCAGTAATCTCAAAGGAACCACAAAGAGTAATCAATCCAGCCTGATTTACCACGACAATTGAGCCATCCGGGTACTTGATGTGCCAGTCATCGACAGTATGAGCATTCCGAAGCAACTGACGATCACCAGTCATATGGATAGAGGCACCGCTGTCAAGAATCCAAGGAGTAGAGACAATACCTGCGAGAGTATCGTTCCGAGACTTGGTGTTGAAATTTTTGAACATATCTAGCATACGATCCCACTGCTCATTGCTGATTGTGAAGCCGTCACGATCAGCTGCAGTGAGAGATGACGAACCGGCAGAGGAGGAAGGGTTCGTGTGAACCGAATTGGCGGCAACAGTAGAGACCTTGCCCCGTCCCTTGCCAGCGCCGGAGTCATGAGGTGTGGGAGATTTGTTGCGAGGCGGAGGAGCTCCGGTGACGGGATCAGACACACCACGACCGTTGTTCCACCATTCCGGATAGCCGACAATTTTGAAACAAGAAGCACCGTCGTGGCCAGATTTGTTGCAGTGCACACAAAACAGGGACTTCTTGTCGACAGGTCCTGACGAAGGGCAAGGGGAGCGACGCTGAGCCGCAAACACCAGCATGTCCGTGACCGGCGTCTGTGTAATGCGCATCGATAACATACGCTCCTCCTGAACAGCGAGGGAGTGAACCTTGTTGAGACCCGGCAGAGTATCTTGAGCGACCACAGTAGAACGAAGAGTACCTTAGTCGATGTCGTCGAGACCCATCAAGAATTGATGAGTCCGCTCCTCATCTCGTTCCTTGACGTGATTGCCGCAGGTACAAGAACGAGGAGCCAAGTGCGAGTCGAGTTCCTTCCAGAGCTTGGTAAGACGTCCGAAGTAGGCCGACACCGATTGACACTCCTGCCGGCAACGAGCAATTTCAGATCTCAATTGAAGAATCCGAGGGCCGTTGCCGATAGAGAATCGTTGAGAGAGATCATCCCAGAGCTCCTTGACGGTGGAGAAATAAGTTACTGTAGAGCGAAGAGAAGGCTCTATGGACTGAGCAATCCAACCGATGAGCATCGCATTGACAGGCCTCCAATATTGATGATCGGAGGATGTTGCAGCCGGCTGGGTAATGGATCCGTCAATGAAACCATCCTTGCGTTTCGCAGAGAAGGCGTTTTTCATAGCAACAGTCCATTCTTGATAATTGTCCCCTTTGAGAATCACCGGGCAAATAGAGAGACCCGGGTGATCGGAAGGGTGAAGGTAGTAAGGAGAAGCAGGCGTGAGAGCTGCTGGTGGGGTGGCCATAAACGCCGGCGGGAAGATTGTCGATAGAGATAGGGCCGGCGGCGGAAAAGGTTAGGGTTTAGGTTAGAGGATCGAAAAAGCCTGATACCATGAAGAACGGTTTAGAGGGCAAAAGCTTGATCCTTTTCGTTGATTTGTTGAGTATTTATAGTAGAAAATACAATAGGAAATTCTATCTAACTAACGAGATCTTTTACTTAACAAATAAGCTATATATGGATAACTAAATAGACTATCTCATAATATTGTATTTGTATGTGCTTGTTATTTTCTGTACTGCATTGTCTTTGTTCTTAGGCTGTGTTTGGCGCTAGATTGAGATTCTGGGGATTAAGGGGATTTCTGTAGATTTTAGGAGATGGAGATTATTTTGGTAGATTAATGGGATTTTGGGGATTGAGATTATTTATTAAGGAAATCTCCTTTTGGTGTTTGGTGTGTATAAGATTGTGATGGATTGTGTACGATGAAAAAGTCTTTTTTGCCCTTGGATCTTTACCCTTCCCCAGCTACAGTTGACCTCCTCATTTACAAGTCCAGGCTTGAACAAAATCAGTACTTGGTTCTTCCATTCAATTACACATTAATTTATTGATTAGACTTGAACAAACTCAGTACATAATTAGATCAATATATATTGTTATTCTAATCCTACAAAACCCATCTCCACTCAGTACACAATTCAATCGATGAATTCATACAATTAGGTGTACACTGTACAACGTGTCTGTGTACAGAGGGAGAGGAGGTGGCCGGAGTGTGGACAGGAGTCGGCGGAGGGCGGACTCAACTTGTCTGGAGAGGAGGTGGTCGGATTATTGGAGGTGCTGATTGTGATCTCGCCGAAGGCAATGGCAGCGCCAAAGCAGTCAAGCAGATCCCAAATCTCGACTGGCGATTGGAGGTGAAATCGAAAAGTCGAAGGGAAGAAGAGGTGGTGATGGTGGTCTGAGAACTGTGGATCGAAGAACGGTGGATGACCGGCGGCAGTGCTGCCCCAACAATGGCGGTCTGAGAAGCAATGTCCATGGATCCGGTTGGTGCCCATAAAATGGGGGATTGAAGCTTGTAGCCCCAACAATGGCGGATCGACGTCCCTGGAGTTGTTCTCCACCGCCGGCCTCCAATCCCCACCCCTGTCGACGAGAAGAGACGAGAGGAGAGGTGAGAAGCTTACCTTGGTATCGGCAATGGTGAATCTTCAGGTCGTCACTTCTCCTTCCCTTGTGCCTCTCTCCAGATCTGTTTTTTGTAAGGGCTAGGGGCAATATTGGAGAACTGAAATCGAAATCTCCCCACAATCTCCTGAATCTTGGAGTGGGGAGATTTCAAAATAATCTCCTGAAATCTCCAGAATCTCCATCGCCAAATCTCCTTCCATCCACTGCCGAACACCCTTTCTGTTGGAGAAAACTGATTTGTGTTTTCAACTAATCTCCACAATCCCCTCAAATACACCGCCGAACACAGCCTTAGATTGTTCGTTTGACGGTTCGTCGTCTGTCGACTCTGTTAATCTCTCAATGTGCCAGATATGTTTATCCACAGGTCATAAATGCATTGTTAATTTGTTATACAAAGCTTTGAAGAAAAAACGGGGCAATATAAAATTGTGACAAAAGATCACGCAGATATCAACTCCATCATTTATTATTTAAACACATATTTTTACAATGATAAAAAATATCAAATATCAAATTTTAATTTTTAATTTTTTAAAATAATTTCATACTTAGTAGTAATAAATAGTATAAAATTATTTTATAATATTAATAAGAATTAATATTATATATATTTTTAATCATTTTTAAAAATGGTATATAAATAATAAGTGATATATTTTTATGTTTGCTAAACAAAAATACTACCTTGTAAATTTTAATTAGGGTGATTTGATTTACATACTTTATAAAATATTTTATTTAAAATTTAAGTTATTTTAAATATATTGGGTAATTGTTAACAAAATATTATTAAAGTGTTTATAAATTATAATTAAAGGGGTTTGAAGTTTGAACCCATAATCTCAAAGATCATGTTGAGCTATATTTGTAATTATTTACTCTTTTTAAGCTTTTTTATCCCTAAAATTAGTAAAAAAAAATTATATAAAAAATATTTTTTTTTCAAATTTTCTTTTAGGCTAGGGGGACTAACGCCACACCAAATCCTCTAAATTCACCACTGATCACAATGATTTAACGAACAACCAAAGCATATTACTCACTATATCAAAAAAATATATATATGCAATGTCATGCACTCATTGGCGGATCCATAGGGGGCTAGGGGTGGCTGAAGCCCCCCTTAGCTCGGAAGAAAAACGTAAAAAAAAAAATTATTTTAGTAATTTTTACTAATTTTATGGATAAAAGAGTGTGAAAGGAGTAAAAACTAGGGGTGGACACGAATCCCGCAAATCCTGGTCCCGTCCTGGGCCCGTCCCGGTCCCGTCCCGATCCCGGTGGGATTTCGAAAAAAAATAGTGAATCCTGTCTCGGTCCCGTCCTGCAAAAATTATGTGGGACGGGACGCGGGACGACCCGTCCCAATCCCGCAAATCCCATCTCGTCCCGCATAATAATAATAATAATAATAATAATAATAATAATAATAATAATAATAATAATGTAAAACTATATATATATAATAACATTAAGTTATGCAGGACGGGACGCGGGACGACCCGTCCCAATCCCGCAAATCCCATCTCGTCCCGCATAATAATAATAATAATAATAATAATAATAATAATAATAATAATAATAATAATAATAATCACTCATCTGATTGGTTGCGTGCAGTTCCTATTTCTGGGTTGGGGCAGACTATGAATGGAAGGACCTATCGTAGTGTGCTTAGCTATCGATTGGGAGTTCCATTGTTCGCGGTGTCCAGACCATGTTCCGCTTGTTCTCGGGTCTTTGATGGTGATGTTTACGGTGACCATGCTGTGTCTTGCGCTGGTTCCGTGGGCATTAAACATCGACATAACCTCGTTCGCGACACCTTATTGGATATCTGCTACAGGTCTGGGATTTCTGCCGGTAAGGAGGTTGATATTGGTTTGATTGATGGGCATGATAATCCTCTTCGTCCGGCGGATTTGCTACTTTATTCCTGGGACAGAGGGCGGGATGTTTGTGTTGATCTGACGGGATCCTCCCCTTTGACTACGTCTGGGATGTCTAACTTTGTGCCTGGTCGTGTTGTTGTTGATGTTGCTCGGCGTAAGTGTGCCAAGTATCGAGATTTGTGCACGGTGGCTGGTTATGGTTTCATACCCTTCTCCTTCTATTCGTTGGGGGAGTTAGATACGGATGTGGTTGCTTTGCTGAAGCGGATTCAAAAATTCTCTGTATCTCAGGATGCCGGGGCTCGTGCTGCTGTTTATATTTTTACTAGACTCAGTTTTATTATCGCTAAGGGAGTGGGTGCCCAGATAGTATCTCGGCTACCCACTAATTTCTTGTAAATAGTAATTGGTTAATAGAAATAATAATAATAATAATAATAATAATAATAATAATAATAATAATAATAAAAAATAATAATAATAATAATAATGTAAAACTATATATATATAATAACATTAAGTTATATAGTATGTATTATAATATATTCTATATAATGCATATAGTATATATATTAATTTGATCATTGTAGTACATGTACAATATACCCACTGTTTTTTTTGTTAAACATATACACACTGTAATTCTATACAGTGTGTGGCATGTGTGTATATATAATACACACACGTATATTATACATGTATATATATAGCGAAAACCGCGAAATATAAAAAAATCATAGATGAAAAATATTAAAATGGAAATAAATAAACCTACTTGAAAAACCACTTGCAAAAACGCTCCCAATTAAAAACCCTAGCCGCCAACCCCAAACAGCCCCAACAACTCCTGCAGATCGCCGCCGCCCTTGGTGGGCGCTCTCGGTGGCCGGGCCTCCTTGTGGCGACGACCCTCACGTCTTCGTCAGGGTGGTCTCTTCCCTCGTCGACCTCCTGGTTGCTTGGCCGCCCCATCTCCAACCGCCGCCGCCTCCATCCTTGTCTGTCGGCCTGAGCGGCTCCGCCTATGACCTCCATCTCCAACCGGAACCCGTCCAGATCACACCGTTGCCGCTGTCCCCGGTGTCCGCCGGCCCTGAGCAGTGGCTCCCAACCCTCGACCTTCCACCACTGGTGCTTCACCCTACTACCCACCCTTTCTGACCGCCCCACTTCTCCCCATCCTCCGCCGCCTCCTACATGTCTACTTCTTCACCCTCTGTTTGTGTCTAACTTCAAATCTAAAGTTCTTGAAAATCCACAAAAAACCCCACAATTGCAAGTTATCACTGCAGCCACAAAAAACCCCCAATTTGAAAACCAAAACTACTCTCCAATCAAACTTCAAACCGGTTTAATCGATTTCTAAAACCACCGGCCGTTGTTGTTCTGATCCCCACCTTCGAGCCCAGATCTGGCGACTCCTCTCCCGGATCTTCATCCGGTGGCTCGGTATGGCAGCTCTCCCCCTGACGCCCGCCTCTCCTTGGGACTCCTCCGCTGCTGACTCTGGCCTTGCCTTCGCCCTCCTCCATTGTCCTTGAGCACATCCGCTCCACTGACCCGAGCATATCCGCTCCACTGTCCCCTTTGATCCACAAAATTGATAAACCAAAGATGATGTTAACCCGATCCAGAGACGTACAAACTCAATCCCTCAACAACAGTCAGATATAAGGATCAAGACAAGATCTCAAGACTAGGGTTGTAATTTTCTAGTTGTTTTTGTTTTTTATGTTGTTTTTTTATTTTTTTATTTTTTTCTTTTCGTTTGTTCGACGACCCTCTGCGTAGGGTCTAACAAGTCATCTTCGGATGGCTTCAGGATCGCTTGTCGATCCACTTCTGGCCAACGGTAAAAAAAAAAAAAAAAAAAAAAAACATAGATGTATACGTTTTACGTCTTTGAAAATTGTCAAATATACAAATTTTTTTTTCATAATCTTTTTTATTTGAGGGACAAGGCCCGTCCCGTCCTGTGAGGGTCTAAAGGACAAGGCTCGTCCCGTCCTGTGAGGGACAAGGCCCGTGCGAGACTAAAAATAAGAGTAAATCCCGTCACAGTCCCATCCCGCAAAAATTACGCGGGACGACCTCCGTCCCGTCCCGTGCCCACCCCTAGTAAAAACTCACAAAGACAGCTTAACTTAGTGGGTAAGGAGATGTATTTATTACCTTAAGATCATGGGTTCAAAGTTCAAACCCCTCTAGCCTCAATTTTTTAAATAATTTTTGTTTTTTCTAGTTTTCTTCTATTAAAAATATCTAATTAAATAACAAATTTGAATTTTTCTCCAATAAAAAAAATACATTATGTCCTAATTCCTATATATATAATATAAAAAAATCTAATTTTTTTTATAATTTTGTTTTTCCTATAAAAAATTGACTATTTAAATTACAAATTAAAGATTTTTTTAATATATTTAAAAAAATTATTTTTCATATATACATATATGACAAAAAAAAAATTTAACCCTGCCATGCACAAAAAAAAAAATTTAACCCTGCCATGCACTCATACTTATCACGTAAATCAATTACGCATTACACTCCGATCATTTACACCCAAAAACTAGGTACTTCTTTTTGCAGCCTCCAAGAAATCTACTAATCTAGCTGCTACGTATTTAATTGCTTTGCAAAAAGATTGATATTAAAGATACTATCAAGTAGCCAATTGGAAATAATTTTATTTGGTTGTGTGCAATTGAAAGATGGTTTGATGAGTCACCCCTAATTTATATGCTTTATCTTTGTGTTTTGCACTCTACCTAAGTTTTCATTAATAAGAATTAATAATTTAATATATATATACGGTGATCGATCACTACATTTCCTTTTCCATCAAAAGTATTTTTAAGTTAACATATTATATATCAAAACGAAACTATTGATAAAAAGAATTCACATAGATAAGTCGTCGAATGAGAAAAGGGGTACGTGCTCTTCCATGCCCCTTTGGCTCCGTCTAGGGCTGTTATTCGAGCCGAACGAGCTGAGTATCACTTGTTCATATTCAGTTCATTTAGGATATGAACGAGCTCGAGCCGAGCCTAAATTTTGACTCGAGCTTTAAAATGTGCTCATATTCGACTCGTTTAGGAAATGAACGAGCTCGAACCGAGCTTTTTTCGAGCTTTAAGCAGTTTTACTTGCTCATTATACAGGGAAATTTTAGAAATTCTATAAAATTCGAGCTATTCGAGCTTAATTTGAATGAACCGAGCTTAAAAATGTGCTCATACTCGGCTTGTTTAGAAAATAAACGAGCTCGAGCCGGGTTTTTATCGAGCGAGTACGAGTCGAATTCGATTTACTTGTGTTCACATAACGCCCCTAGCTCCGCCACTGAAAATAAACCATTTTAGGGTTTTGAGTTTAGGATACCGTCTTTTACAAAATAAAATATAATTAATATATATAGGAAGACAAAATGAATTATTGAGTGGAAGCCACTAAGACAAAAAATGCAAACTCATCGAACTAAAGTTCCACTTGGGTGTGATGCATGAGCACGATGGATCATCGATCATCTTAATTCCTAAACGTACGTCAACCGTCTAACGTACCATTCTCACGTTGTTTTTTGGCAATTATTTTATAAAATCTTTTATAAATTCTCCATCAGTTTTCAAATAAATAACTTTTAATATTTTAATATGATAAAAACAATACTCCCTCCGATTTTTAATATAAGACATTTGACTTTTGTACACGTGGTTTAAGGAGCTAAAAACTATATAAAATATTGATTTTTCTAATTAATTTTTTTTTATATTATAATACTTATTATTAATAAGTATTATAATGTAAAAAAATTATTTAAAAAAATCAATATTTTATATAGTTTGTAGCTCCTTAAACTACGTGCACAAAAGTCAAATGCTTTATATTAAAAATCGGAGGGAGTATAAAATATTAATTTTTAAAAAATATTTTTTATCGTGTTTGATTTGAAAAAGTTACTTATTTAGAGACGAAGGGCACACACACATATATATATAGGGATTGACTCCGGTGAAAACCTCAAATTGCGGTAAAAACCGTGAGGACTACTTTATAGCTTGGTTTATTTGAAACCCGTGCTAAAAACCTCAATTACATAGTGACTTTACAACTCAGTTCAACCTAAAAACCGTGCTAAAAACTCCAGTTTTAAAATAACACATGACTTTATATATCGGTTAAACCTAAAAACCGTGCTGAAAACTCATGTTTTAAAATTACATTAGTGACTTTATAGCTCGGTTTTATTCAGAACCGGGCTAAAATATGTGACCTTATAGATCGGTTCTATTTATAACCGGGCTATAAAGCTAGTGAACGGGGCTAAAAAGCCGGTCCTCACAGGTTTTTACCGCAATTTTGGTTTTCACCGGAGCGCAACCCTATATATATATATTGGATAACCTGTATTTGGTGGATTCAACGGTGGTAAATTCCAAACATATGATTCAACGGCAAAAGTCATATATCAGGTAAATCAATTTAGAGCCGTTTTATATAATCAATTTGGAGCTTGGTTGACAACATGAGAAATTTTTTTTATTAGGAAAGAATTCGATTAAGGATCACCTAACCGATAGTATCCTGACGGATGAGGTCAAAAAGACCTGAATCATTGGCTAAACAATCACCCCTGGCAGAGCGGCAAAGGTGTGCAACCTTATATGCCGCTCTATTACCACTACGGGGCACATGAGAGAAAGAAACCTCTCTCATATTAAGTAGAAGAAGTTTAATATCCGACATAAGCAGTTCAATTTCCCAAGGGCATTGTAAGCCATTTTTTAGGTGATTTATGATAATCAACAAGTCACCCTCTATGTGGAAAGATGTTATGTGCATGCGGATAGCCTGAACCAACCCGTGTTTTAAAGCAAGTGCTTCAGTCCCAATGGGAAACTGCCTACCAACAGCCGCATGACCAATGTGAACAGGGTTACCCAACCAGTCACGAATGATAAATCCAATGGTGCTGTCACCATTAGGAAGCGTGGATCCGTCGAAATTAAGTTTAAGTGTCCCTGGGGGGGTTTCATTTTTGTGATTTATTTTTACTACTAGGCTGGCTGGGCTTTTTAGCGGATAAAAAGTTTTGGGGGGATGACAACTCCTCATTGTTGAGCTTGGAAGCAGCCATCCAATTTTTGATGTGATTATGGGTTATTTGTTTTATCCTATCAGGATTTGGAGGAGGTTCATTTCTGAAGATGAGATTATTACGTGAATTCCATGTGGTCCACCAGGGGAAGGCGATTTTTTGTTTATCAGTCTTAAAATGTACTTTGCCCAAAGCTTCCATAATCGGTTGAATCTCTCTAGATGTAGATAACATATTTTGGATAAGCTGTTTGTCGGACGACCTTAATATGGAGTTGATAGAATTAAATGAACAGCATGAGAATTATTAGTGTCGATTGGGTAGACATTGACCGAAAACATATTCACTTTTACACATAAAAATTTAAACAATATCGCTATTTATATGTACATTAAAATAACGTCATTTTAGTGTAAAAAAATATTGTTTTTGTTTTTATTTAAAGGACAAAAAAAGCATACAATAGTATTGAGCTAAAATGTTGGTATTTTTGTCTGTTAAGAGAGAGAATAAATTTACTAAAAGGTGATTGAACAACACAAAGTCAGAAATGATAATGCAATAATAAAAATTAATTTAAAAAAATTAGACAAATAAATGGAATGGTGAAGGAATTTTTTTTTATAGTAATTACGAAATTGTTAAAAAATTTATAAAAAAAAATAGATATTTTATAGTATAGTTTTTATCCCCTAATAAAACATGCATAAGTAGTAAAACGATATGTTTTGCCGAACGGAGAGTATTATTTTAAAATTTTAATTAAAAAAAGTTAATATTTTATATAGTATAATTTTTAGCTTTTAAAAAAAACGTGTTCCTATATTTTGAGACGAACATAGTATAATGCATATATTGAAAAAGAAAAAAAACTATATATCAGAAAATTAATTTTTTTTTCCTAAAGAAATTTTGATATAGCTAAAAAAAATGTAGCCCTGGTAATTGGTTAATTGCTTACAAAAATGTGATAGTGGATTGTACAAGTTTTATACACTATATTGTTAGTTGAATTAACATCGGGTGTTGTCTGATACACTACAAATCTAGATTAGTCAATGTACGTTCTTATTGATGTGTAGGTGAACACTGAAAATTGAAGGCAGATCAGAATTTAGGGTACCACATTCATATCAACGTATACCACATTTATATCCACATGATACCCTAAATCATAATTTGCGACGTATTTATTTTCCGTGATTAAGGGCACGTTTGGAAAAATGGTAGCTGTTGAAATAACTGAAGCTGATAGGATAACTCGAGCTGTTGGATTATTTGTATTAAATATATGTTAATAAACTAGTATAGTGTTTGGTAATCATAGTTGTTAGAGTAGCGAATGAAAACTTGCGAATAAAAAACCAAGAGCTCCCCTTGGTGAGTACCTGATGAAAAACTTAGATTTCAAAAACTAATTAAATTTAAATCTTATATTTATTTTATTTAAAACTATATAATATTAAAACCATAAGTTCCGAAAAGTCATTCCTTTTATCAAACGGAGCCTAATAGAACACACGTATAAAAAAAGAGGCCTTGTTTGGTTACTTGGTTAAAAACCCAGGAAGTTCAAAAACCCAGGAAGTAGAATATATTCATGTGTTTGGTTGACAGAAAGACGCAGAAATTCAACTTCCCAGGAATTTCAATTCCTCTAAGTGCTCGTTTGGATAAATGTAGGAAGTCTACTTCCTGGGAATTTAATTCCTAGGAAGTCTACTTCCCATGAATTACACTTTCTGGGATTTTATGAAACATGTTTGGTTGAACAATGAAATAATGGTGGATTTGATATAGCGAGATAAATAAGGGATTTTTATTAGTAAGAAAATGGTGGAAGTTGTCTTACCATGTACCCCTTGGTAATTCCAATTCCTGCATTTCACAGGAAGTTAAATTCATGGGAATTTCAATTCCTGGGTTTTTTGAGATGAAAATTTTTAACCAAACGCAGATATTATATCCAACTTCTTGGGATATTCAACTTTCTGGGTTTTTCAAACCAATCCAAACGAGCACAAATCGTAGGAAGTTCACTTACCTAGGGGACTAGGTAAGTTCAACTTCCACCCTTTTTAATTTAATTTTTTTTATTTTCCTATTTATATTTCTAGAAAACAAAATTCAACCAAACGACTTTTTTCAATTCATTGGAAGTACATTTCACGGGAATTCAATTCTTGGGAAGTTACTTCTCTCCTTCAAGCAAACGAGCCCGAAGACAATCAACGGGGACTCCTATAAAAGCTTCCATCTTCCCACTTCTCCCTCCACTCCCACCGGGAATCCCCAAATTAATCTCCCCCTCTCCCTTAAAAAACCCCCAATTTCCCAAATCCTTGAAAAATGGGCGAAGCCACCGCATCGCCGCCGGTCTCCGATCAAACACCCAATCTCAAACTCATCCTAACCCCGCCGGAGGCCGAATCCTTCGCCAGATCCCACGGCTTCCCCTCCGTCGCCGACTCCCTCCCCACCCTCGTCCACCTTGGCCGCCGCCACGCCCGCATCCCCGTCTCCTCCTTCCCCGTCTGCGCCGCCGCTCTCGCCTCCGACGGCTCCGTGTTCCTCGGCGTCAACCTCGAGTTCCCCGGCCTCCCCCTCAACCACTCCGTCCACGCCGAGCAATTCCTCATCACCTCTCTCTCCCTCCACCTCCAGCCCCGCCCCTCCCTCCTAAACGTCGTCGTTTCCGCCTTCCCCTGCGGCCATTGCCGCCAATTCCTCCAGGAGATCCGTTCCGCCCCCGAAATCCGCGTCCTCGTCCCACCCTCCCCTGAACCTGGTTCAGATCCCGACTCTGGTTCCGGTTCCGATTTCGATTTTCGCCCTCTCTCTTACCTCCTCCCGAACCGGTTCGGCCCCGACGACCTCCTCGCTGATGACGTGCCCTTGATCCTCGAGCGGCACGACAACCACCTCGATTTCGCCGGCGAGATCGGAGATTGCGATTCGAATCTCCGTCCGATCGCTCTCGCAGCGCTCGAGGCCGCGAACGGCTCCCACGCGCCGTACAGCGGGTGCCCGTCCGGGGTGGCGTTGCTGGACGCCGACGGGAGGATATACAAAGGGTCGTATATGGAGTCGGCAGCGTATAATCCGAGCATGGCCCCGGGACAAGCGGCGATAGTGGCTTTTCTGTCGGCGGCGGAGGAGGGAGGCGGTGGTTATGAGACGATCGCGGCGGCGGCGCTGGGGGAGATGGAAGGTGCGATTGTTAGGCAGGAGGAAACCGTGAGGCTGTTCTTCCAAGCTTTGAATCCAAAGTGCCAATTTCATGTCTTCCATTGCAAGACTTCGTCTTCTTCCTCCTCTGAATCGAAGAAGATTTGAAACTGAATACGGATCGATTTGAATGAATAAAATCACGTGCAATCAAAAGGCTTTCTTTTTCTTTTTCTTTATCTCGTGTATGTTTTCATATGATCTGAAATTCGTGTTCTCCAATCTCCATTGCTCGATCATCCTCCTGAATTGTGGTGAATCTGTTGATAAAAAAAAGTAACTAACGGTTTCCCTTTTCAGTGGTTTCATCACCAATGTTGTGAATTTGATGCATATGAAAGCTCGAATCTTTCTGTGTTCGATTTGGATCCCGATAATTTGATCAGAAGAACACAATTCAGAGATTAAAAAAGAAAAAGAAAAAGATTGGATCTTAAGGAAGGTTCGTGTAGATGTTGTGGATCGACAACAGCTCGAAGCACGATGAGAGTGTAATAAAAAAGAGTATATATTTGATTTGATCGAGACCTTAGGATAAACTATTCAACCAATAAATCACCCAAACTGGAATAAAGAAATTAGAAATGCAAAACTATTTATATCTCGAGGGTTCAATTGTTTGCCTAATTGCCTCTTGGAATTTGTTTGCAACTCTTGTTCTATGTTAGATATCTTGATCATCCCCCAAAGGCTAGACGTGCTCGAAATATCATATTGATCTTGTCGTTTGATCTTTTCATACGTTTTAATTAGGGAAATTTACATAAAACCACCCTTTAAATATATGGTTTTCAGTTAATCACCAATTAAATTCAAAATTACAGAAAATCACCCTTTAAATGATATTTATTTACAACTCATCAGTCACCACCCTTTCATCTATTTTCGTTAATTTATCTATAAATATATTATATTTTAATATTTTTAAACTCTAATTTGATTATAAATATATTCAAAATTTGAATTTATGCGCACGATTAAATTTTAGAGATCATTTTATTTATTTTTATAAAATAATAAAATATAACTTAGAATTATTATCTTAATTTATGTTTAAAAATGTATTATATTTCAATAATTATAGGTTATCTTTATTACTCTCTCTACTAATTCAAACATGTCGTTTACTATTCATGTACGCATTTTTAGAATGATAAAAACTATATAAAATATCAAAAAAAAAATTCACATTTGTTTTATAAATTCATACTTCGTACTTAATAGTAATAAGCAAGAAGTTAATTATTAAAAAAAATAATACTTTATATATAGTTTTTAACATCTAAAAAATTGTATGTGAACAATAAAATGTCAAGTTTTTTAATTAATAGATGGAGTATTATTTTATAAAAAATAAATAAAATGATCCCTCAAATATAATCGAGCCTTTGAATTCAAAATTTGAATATACTTATAATCAAATTTGAGTTTAAAAATATTAAAATATAAATATATAATATATGTAATGATAAATTAACAAAAATAGATGAAAGGGGTGGTTAGTTGTAAACAATGACCATTTAAAGGGTGGTTTTTTGTAATTTTGAATTCAAGAGGTGGTTAAGTGAAAACTCTTATATTTAACATGCAATTTTTTGTAAATTTCCCTTTTAAATAATAGCGGGAGTACTATTAACGTGTCTCTGACAATTTCTCTATTTTACATAAAATGAGGTTTATGAAAAATTTTGAATTTTGTTTAGGAATTTTTCCTATTTCTAATTCATTTTTTAAGCATTGTTTGGCTAGCTATTTATTTCTTGGGAAGTAAAATTGATGAAGTGGTTGATAATATATGTGTTTAATTAGTACTTCGTATACTTTTCGAAAATTGAAAAATTTAGGAATAAACGAATTGTTATGTAATTTTAATGTTCAATAAAAAAATATGGTAATTGAGTTCACTGAAATTTGTTTTCAACAAAACATTTTTTCAAACTTCTCGGATAAATATAATTCATAAGAAGTCTTTCAAAGATTTTTCAAATTTACAACATTCTTCACAAGATAAATGTTTTGAAAAGTTTTCAAGATGAGAAAGGTGTAGTTTAGGCTTGAGAACCCGAGATGGATGGGCTCTATTTGGCACACAAAGTCGTTTTTCGGAGTTTGTGGTTTTGATAATATATATTTTAAATGAAATAAATCTAAGATTTTAGTTTAATTAATTTTTGGAATCATACTTTTCATAATAGGATATATTAGAATATGTGTTATATTTTGTATTGGGCCGGTTCTATGTAATGGGCTGGTAGTCCAAGTTAGTAGTTGTTAGTAATATAAAGGCTGTAATTTTCAGAAAACATGTACATGCAGAAAATCAGTTTCGATCTTCCCCTCAAACTCCCTCCTTCTTTTTCCTGAAGTTAGTTCCTTAGATTTACAGGATTTTGTTCTATTTTCTCGATCGCTTTGATTTTGTTCTAACCAGATAGTGTTTTCCCGCGATGTTGTCTTCCATGAAGATCTGTTTCCCTACAAAAGCGCTGCTCCAAGTACTTCTGAGCCTAGCATTTGTCCCACATATTTTTGATGATCCTCCTGTTATCTTAGTTTATCAACCTTCCAGCTCCCCCCCTGGGATTAGCTCTTCGAGATCGGGTGATCCTGTGATCCCTCGTCGCTCAACTAGGGATCATCATTCTCCCTCTCACTTGTCGGATTATGTGTGTTCAACAGCTTGTGCTGAAAGAACTTTCTGTATGCACACTTTAACTTCAGTTGTGCGCTTTCCTTCCTCAGATGCTCCATCGTCTTCCTTGCCTGAGTTTGAGCCTTTGACATTTGGAGAAGCTTGCGAATTCCAGGTCTGGCAACATGCTATGGATGAAGAGTTTAAAGCCCTTGACCTCAATCATACATGGGATATTGTTGATCTTCCGAAAGGGAAGAAACCCATAGGTTGCAAGTGGCCAAGTGGGTTTATAAGGTTAAACGTAAGGCCAATGGGAGTATCGAACGTTATAAAGCGAGGCTCGTCGTCAAAGGGTTTACTCAGCAAGAGGGTGTTGATTACAACGAGACGTTTTCTCCTGTAGTCAAGATGACCACTATTCGGGCTTTGATTACAGTTGCTTTGAAGCGCAGTTGGAAGATCTTACAACTCGATGTTAATAAAGCTTTCCTCTATGGACAACTTGATGAAGAGGTGTCCATGAAGGTACCTCCTGGGCTTACTGTGGTTGGTAATAATAAAGCTTGTCGATCGAAGAAGTTCTTGTATGGACTTAAACAAGCATCTCGTCAGTGGTATTCTAGGCTTTCAGTTGCTTTGAACAAACGTGGCTATACTCAATCACAAAGTGATCACTCTTTATTCTTCAAAAAGAGGAATGGTTGCTCTGTCTTTGTTGTCGTCTACGTGGATGATATCATCTTGACAAGTGATGATGAAGGGAAAATGATTAATCTCAAGTCGTTTTTGGATTCAGAATTTCGGATCAAAGATTTGGGGAGTCTTCACTATTTTTTGGGCATTGAATTTCTTCCAGTTCCGAGTGGGTTATTATTGAGCCAACACAAGTTTGTCAAAGAGATGTTTCGTGATTTTCATTGTTCTGATTCCCCTGTCGTGAGTCCTCTTGTTCCTCAGCTTCGTCTTTTGCCTACTAATGGAACTCCGTTATCTGATCCTTCGATCTATCGCCGGTTGATCGGTAAATTGAACTTCTTAGTGCACACTAGACCTGACTTAGCGTTTGTAGTTCAATGTTTAAGTCAGTTCTTGCAGTTTCCTCATACGTCTCACATGGAGGCTGCTCACCATGTGCTTCGATATCTAAAGGGGACTGCTACTCGAGGTTTTTTATTATCTCGATCTGTTGATTTTAAGCTTCATGCTTTCTATGATGCTGATCGGGCAAGTTGCCCGATTTTCAGGCGCTCGGTGAGTGGTTATGTAGTTTTTCTTGGCTTAAGCCTCCTGTCCTGGAAATCGAAGAAACAATAGGTTGTTTCTTTGTCCTCCGCAGAAGCCGAGTATCGGTCGTTGCGCCGAGTATGTGCTGAACTTGCTTGGTTAAGCCGCCTCCTTGTTGAATTAGATGTTCCTGATGTCACTCCGATTGATGTTAAGTGTGATAATCTGGCTGCTATGTATATCGCTCGAAATCCTGTTTTTCATGAGCGTACGAAACACATCGAGGTGGATTGTCATTTCGCACGAGAGAAGCTCCTGCTCCAGGGTCTCATATCCTTGTCGTTTGTTCCTTCTCATGCTCAGCCGATTGATCTTCTTACCAAGAGTTTGGTTGGTGTTCGTCCGCAACCTTTACTCTGCAAGCTTGGTCTAATTTCCCTACCCCAAGCTTGAGGGGGTGTGATAGGATATATTAGAATATGTGTTATATTTTGTATTGGGTCGGTTCTATGTAATGGGCTGGTAGTCCAAGTTAGTAGTAGTTAGTAATATAAAGGCTGTAATTTTCAGAAAACATGTACATACAGAAAACCAATTTCGATCTTCCCCTCAAACTCCCTCCTTCTTCTTCCTTCCTGAAGTTAGTTCCTTAGATTTACAGGATTTTGTTCTATTTTCTCGATTGCTTTGATTTCCAACATTTCATTAGCTACTCACCCACCTTTTTGGAACCTATAATTTGTTATTCACAAGTTTTCATCAACTACCTCAACAACTAGATTAATCAAACACCATACTAGCTTATTAACCTATATGTAACACAAATAATTCATCGACTTTAGCCACTTTATCAGCTAGCATTTTGTCAAACATATATAGCCATGCATTTTATTTGTATCAATAAATAACTTATATGTGTAAATTGTACGTCATAATTAAACCAAACAACTAGTGTGTGATTAAAATCCAACCGGCCAACCCATAGTGTTTTATATATATTCAATTGGAACTTTGAGAGGGTGGGATTAGAAAGCTACAAATGAGGTTGCCCTTTCACCACATATAAACAATTGGAGTATATTTTAATTATTATATGAATTTGGTGAAGGCAAAAAGCACATGAAATTCCCGGCCAATTTCAGCCGATGACTTATATGTCAGCATTAGTAATTTTTACATGATCTAAAAAAAAAAGGCATTACAGTAGTAATTTTTCTTTTACTGACCAAAAAAGTAATTTTCTTTTAATCAAGATTCACCATTTTTTCCATGTGCTATGCAAATTAATTAATCTTACATATTCTGTCTCTCACCTTTCACCATTTTTCCATGTGCCATTAGCACTTTGAAGTGTCAAAATCAACCCACACTTACTCTTTTGGGCCCCTTGTGGGTTGATAAAGATGTACATTCTTAAGTCCTAAGGATTTGTAAGGCAAAGGGATGGGGAACTCTTTATGTTGAGAGGGTTAAAAGTGAGTCATAGCACACCATATATATAGATAATTACATAAATATCTATACATCTATACAAAATTGTCTATATGCTAAATCTATAATGGTAGTCCCAAACATATGTAGATTACTTCTATTGATATATATATAAAAAAATCCTATTAGCTATTATGACAATGTTAACACGGTATACATAGTGTAGTCATTAATAGATTAATAGATAGAAGAAGAGGAATGCCAGAAAGGCTTGCCAAAATGCCTAAATCTATGTAATACAACCGTGTTAAGGTATCATTGTTTTGATTTAATAGATTGAATTTTATATTATTTTATTTATTTATAAAATTATTTTTTTTCTTTAATTCGAAAATCTATTGACTAATTACGATAGAGTGTTACATATTAGGTTATATGTGGGGCAAAATAGCCAAATTATTAATTAAAAGGGTATTGATAAGATATGCATAATGTAATTTGTGAGGTTTAATAAAATAGTGCAGAAAGAAAAAGCTTTTCATATAGCAAATTACATCATGATACCAATTTTAAGGACAATATTTAATATTGGTGGTAAAATAAAACCAAGAAAAAGCAATAATTTGAAAGAAATAGAGGCATTGATAGGGTTAGTTTTGGGAGGTATAAGGGAAAAGGATGGATTGATGATGATGATAATTACTTTACATAAGGAATTAATGGTTGGCATAGCTTTAAAGTGAAATGTCAGCCAACCTCTTTTGCTAAAAGGCATGGTGTGTTTGTGGAAAGATGCAAGTCATTGAAAGTTCTTGTGGTTATCTTCAAGTTGATTGTAATATGAGGGTTGATTGTAACATGAGGGCAATAAGCAAATTTTTTGAATTGAGAAAAGGTTCAATGATAAATAGATGGATAGATAGACAAGTAAGTATGCATTGTTTTGTTTGATACTTTTTTTTTTGTTTTTACCAACTTTGGCATTTTTCTAGTTTGAAAGTATATCAATTATGTCATCCCATGTCTTCTTCCATTGGAGTTTTTCCCTAGTGACCATAATTATGTTTTAGAGGTATACTTTATTACACGAATTCTTCTACATAATGCATGCCTAGATACACCCACTTTAATATAGGCACTAAAAGTGTGGGTCCTAGATCCGTTCAATTTTTTTTTTTTGATTAGGAAAGAATTCAGGTGAGCGAGCTCTACCCGACAGCATCCTTACGGATGAGGTCAAGAAGACCAGAATCGTTATAATATCGACACCCCAGGCAGAGTGGCAAAGGTGTGCAACCTTATCTACCACTCTATTGCCTAACCAGGTAACATGAAAGAAGGAGACTTCTTTCATAGTCAATAATAAGAGTGTAACATCTGACAAGATCAATTCAATTTCCCAGGGACATTTCGTTGTTTTGCTCATGTGGTTTATGACTATGATGGAATCACCTTCAATGTGGATTTTCTCGATGCGGAGTTGTAGCGCGTGTTGGATTTCCAACTTAAGCACAAGAGCTTCAGCTTTCAAAAGGCTTTGTGTTTCCAAGTTTCTGATAACATATATTTATCGGGCCATCGGCCGTCCTTCCCAGTCCCAAAGTATGGCTCTTGCCGAGCTGTCATTATTGGCAATTGTGGATCCATCAAAATTTAACTTGAGGATACCCCTAGGGGGTTTGCGCCATGTAACCTTACCGTTCTTCTTTTCCTTTCCTGGGTGTTTGGGGTGTTGTTTGTGTGAGAGAGGGTCCTCATCAATACTATACTCAAAGAAAGAAGTTTTTTTTTTTTTTTTCAATTTTCCTTGTGGGTTTTACTAATGCGTAAAGATCAATCTTTGTGAGGGATGGGGACCTGACTAAACTCATATTGGTTCCGACTATACCAAGCCGTCCACCACGAGAAAGAAAGCTCCACCTTGTCCCCAGAAGTAAGGTTGTTTCCCAAGGAGGAAATGATAGGTTTTATAACTCGTGATTGATTTATGAGTATGGATATTGTTGAATTTATGTGTGTAGGGAGACGGAGGACGAACATAATGACATTCCAACAGAAAGTGAACATCATCTTCAACAGAGCCATTGCATAAGAAACAGGAGGAAGGAACAGAGGCCCCATGTTGGCCAAGCCTAGAGGCTGTCGGGAGACCGTTTTGGCAGACTTTTCATAAGAAAATTTTGACCTTCGGCAGAACATCCAAATTCCAAATCCAAGTGTTATTGTCTAGGTTTAGCGAAGATTGAGATGTGATTAATTTGTAAGCGCTCGTAGTGGTGAACCAACCCTCTCTGTCAGGCCACCAATACAACCTATCCTCAAAGGGAGAAACAGGAAGATGAATGTCTAGGATTTCTTTGACTATGTCATTTGGTAACACATTGTTAAGTTTTTTCATCCACCATCTACCACCCAAAATGTAATCACTAACAATTTCCTATATGTTATTAATTTGGAGGCAATCTTCCCTAGCATGTAGAGAAGAAGTTGTTATCCAGTTATCTGTCCAGAATTTGATAGAATTCCCATTACCAATTGACCAAATTAGCCCTAACTTAAATTTATAAATGAGAGTTGTAAGTTTGACCCATTGCCAAGAGGAGTCTCCTCTATTTTCATATTCGTCTAGATCCGTTCAACTTACTTAATAGATCATTGATTAGTTAAAATAATTTAAAAAAACGATTTTTCTATCCTATGTCTTAAGGGTCGATTCCTAGGATAAGAGTAATAATTTAGAAATATTTTTTAAATTTTAATTAGTTTATCTTTTTCTTTTAATTAGATTTTAAGGGTCAATTTTTTTTGATATGAAATCTTTTTCAATTTAGGATAAAAAAAACAAGATAATTGACACACAAAAACAACAAATCCATGATATATGTTACAACTTACAATCCACTAGTGGCTAGAAAAGGGAGGGTTTGTTAACCTTGCGATGGTTTCAAAAACCCATTTTTCATTCAGGCTGAAATAAATTAATATATCTTACAAAATATGTTCAAAAACCCATTTTTTAATCAAATTTCACATTTGAGACAATGTGAAGTACATATTCCATAAGTATCCCTAGCTTGTTTTGTTTGTTTCCTTGATCTATATTTTTAATTTTTGGGTACACTTGAAGTTAACATATGTTTGAACTTGCATCAAGAAGTGACTAAGAATTTGAATGATTATATCTTCATTGCTTACTTATATTTGCTAGGCTAGAGAACCAGTCAAAATCATTACAACTTGATCAAATTAACTCGACGAGAATGACAACGCTAAATCTCTAGCTCATTTGTCTACCATGTACCTTGCGACTTCAACGTCTTGAGAAAGAACATCAAAGACCTAGCTTATTGCTTGCGAGTTTGACAATTAAATCAGCACAACACATTGATTCCTTTGGCAAGTGTTGTTCACCAATGTAGGAACTCTTGGATAAAAACAGTTGTGAGGGGTTGGCCCTGCATGATTTCAGGCGGGAAATAGGGTGTCCTATAAGAAGAACACGAGGAAAGTGATTAAATAGGATCTTACTCTTTTAGACCTTGTAGAAGGCATGGATCAAGATCGAGCACTTTGAAGGGAAAGGATTAGGATTGAGGAGGTGATTGATAGGGACAATACTTATTGATGTCTGGTTGCCTTGTTATTTCTCACAAGGTGTTTGTGTAGTTCTTGCGTGTTGGGGGTGTTCTTCCTCAATGTTTTTCTTAGAGCACTTTTAACGGGTTACAATTTAGGATGCCTAATGTGAATATATTAGTAAAATATTGAAGGAGGGGGGAATAGGGATGCTTAATGGATGCTAATTAAGCATCGATGCTCATGGGTATAATAAATGGTTGGGGGGACGCGTGTCACGTTTGCACTGGAGGTGGGAAGAAGCGGTTGAGATTGAAGGGAAGCAACGGTTGAGATTTAATCTAGCACATTTTAATTAAATTCAAATAATGTTATTTTTTCTATTTAAATTGTAAATTTTTTTTAAAAAAAATTACCATAATACTAGATTCATTTTTCTCTACACATAGACATCAATTTTGAATATGTTTCGACATATTTTGAAAAAAATTATTTCTTTCGATATAATTATATTGTCAGTAAATTGGATCTTGGAAAAAAAATGTTATTTTAGTAATTAAATACTAAAATAATTGTTATAGAAGGGTTATTTTAGTAATTAAATACTAATATAATATTATAATCATATTATAAACATGTTGGAAATAATTGTTATAGAAGGGTATATTCGTAAATTGAATTGGTAAAAAAAAGATGAATTGTTGGATGTTAGGGATGCTATTGTTAAAGTGGAAAAAGTGAGGAAGAGATGCTATGCTGATGTGGCGGAGAGAGATGAATAAAAACATAGTAATTTTAGTATCTTGAATAGTAACTGATAAACATGGTCTTAGTTTGCTTCTTTGCAAAACATACTCTTCATTTCTGTCATTATTTGTACTTGTCCACGACTTACTACGTATCGAGTCTCACATGAAACATCCTTTTGCCTTCAGAATAGAAAATGATTCGTATATCTTGACTCCCCGCCTAACTCTAAACTTCGTCCATTTCAAGTTTTGAGTTATTTGTCGATTCGGTTACAAAATACAAATCGAAGGGTACTCACTCTAACCCTAAAATTTTTCTCGTTTAAAAGGTCAATTTTAAGGTTTTCGGTTGCATTTTGATACATCTACGAACCTAGCTGAACGTACTGCAGATGTCATATACATAACGAAGCCCGATCCCCCGATTCGTCATTATGATTGGCAAGTTTCGGAATGTTTAGTTTGGCCTGATTCTTGATGGTGATCTCTAACAACTCCAAACCCAAATCAAGCACTGAAGGGCAACTAACAACTACTTTTCCTAAGCACTTACTGACTTTGACTACTTTCATTTTCAACTTATAAGTTGTAACAAGTTTACAATGCCCAAATGTGTCAACTTCAAACCCAATATGTCCAAAGGCGTCCTTTTTTCTTCAATACCAATTTGATATTTCAATACCTACCTAAGTTTTCAACCTAAAACTACCTTAGTTTTTTTTTAAATCTTGTACAGAAGGTAAATTTTCTTGTTCATGTAAGCTATCATAAATTATCCATGTATACATTCAACAAGGAGTTCAATAACATAAGATTTCTTCTTCTCATCAAAATCTCTTACCTTTCTTCTTCGGATTTGAGACTTAATCCGTCGGACTGATTGCAACTCTACTGAAATTGGATCTGATCTGAGCTTGACAAGGAAATATATAAGAATTAGAAACAAATGCATTGCTAGTGAACTGTTCCTGTAAAGAGAGGAAGTCTGAAATGCAAATCACCTGAATCAACAAACTCGGGAGACGGATGTAAGCCAACAAGAGATTGATGTAGACATTGAGATCTGAAATTTCCTCACTGCATGAAACATATGGAGTTGAAGTAAGTTTTGTTGTGAAGTCATACTTGCCTATATATATCAATTTCGATCCTACAATAGCTTGACAATTAATTTCCGTTATCCCCAAATATTTTAACAATTCGGCCACCATATATTAGGCCACCATTACTGCTTTCATGGTTGTCATATTAAAAAACATAATATTAAATAGATAAAGCTAAATCATTGAAAAAAATAAAATAATATCTATAAATTTTAGGACATGAAAATTTAATTGAAGATGCATTCTATCATAAAAAATTGTTTGTACTTGATCAAGTATTGTTGGACTGAAACTAAAAAATGTATAAATCACATGTAACAATTGTGAAGATTCACATTAATTACTCAAAACCTGAAATCAACACTAAGCAAGTACATACACTTGAAAAGGGGAAAACTTACTAATCTCAAGCAACTATAAACAATCAAAGTACTGATTTATATCGGAAGGATTGCTTCTATTTTGTTTGATAAGGTAAGAATTCGAGGGTCAGGCAGATCTAACACCTCGAGTGGCTGATAAGTCGACAGACGACGAACCGTCGAACATACAACAAACTAAAAACACAAATTAACACAGATGAAAGAAAAACCCAAGCAACCCATAAAAGTCATCAGCCAGCAGAGGAGTTAAGGAAGATCCAAGGCGAGACGCGAATGCTGAGAACACGAGAGAGTGCGACGACTCACACAGTTACACGGCGTCTCGACGCCGAGAAGGCGGAAAACAGTAACCCACATTCGAAAAAGGCGAAACCTACGAAACACCGACGTTGCCCCCACCTAAATGAGGGATTTTTCGAAGACCACGAACACATCCACGATCCTCTCAATCATACAACACGCTCGATATTGTAACCCAAATCGGAACTGAATGCAACCAAGCCAAAGCAACGACTCTATGCCAACAGAGGAACAAATAAGGGCTAAAAAGGAAAGATCAAACATCAGACGAAAATTTATGTGCAAATCTCCGAGAACAAGCTAAATGTTCGAGGAGGAAATATTATTACTATTACTAAGATAATTTTTCAAACCTTTCGGGATTAAATCAATCTTTTCAGAATTTAATCAACCCTTTCGGGAATGACATGTGACTATTTTTTTTAAAAAAATTTTGATGGAAAGAATGACATGTGGTTATTTTTTTTCCAAAAGGATTGCTTCTAATTTTATAGGTACTAGTTGGCGCCGCACACGACACCCACTCTTAATATTTTACTCCTTTTGATTAACAATATGTGCCATTTTATGCTTGAAAAAAGTTTTAAGAAAAATATCAATTTATTTATTTTTGTATCAATAAATGTGATTTTATGCTTGAAAAAAGTTTTAAGAAAAATATCAATTTATTTATTTTTGTATCATTAAATGTCATAATACTTTTTTTGTAAATGCTATGTTATTTCCCATGAGGTAAGAGTATATTTTTTTCTTAAATAAATTATGAGACATATGTAGTATTAATTTAGCAAGTGGGCCTTGGTCCAGATTAAACACAACGAGCCCGTTTCCGCACCAACTCCTTTTAAAACATGAATTTTCATAATTAAATTTTATAAACATATCAATATAAAGGTATAGAATCTAAAAATATTTTTAAAATAATTTTAAATATTTATTACACTCAAAATAATTTTTTGATACACCGAAAGGACCACCAAAAGCACAAAGGGGGGGGGGGGGGGTAGAGGATCTGAACTGCATTCACAACGCTAACTTTAAATAATTTTTTGTGATAATTGAATTATTACTCTTTATATATAGTCTTCAATAACTTTCTCATTTTAAAGATTTAGAATAATTAATCTCTCTTTTTTTTTGGTGATAATAATTCATCTCTTTTATTCCCTAAGTTAGTGAAGTTAATGTACTTCGTATGGGGCATTTCAGCCTATATTATTTTAGAGTTTATATATGTTTTCGAAAAATGATAAAAAAAAATAACCTTTATAAATTAGAAATAAATTAGATTATAAAGAAATCCCATACCCAGAATGACTACGAAATGCCACATTTAATATGCTCGAACTGCCATCTGCGACCTCCAATGGCTCCTTTCTTTTTCGCTTCTTGTGTGTATCACGCTCCTTGCATTGAATATGCTCGGAACTACCCTTCCCAGCAGCATTTCATTCCTGAGATAACTTCTCCTTGCCGTCATTCATGGCGTTTGTATTTGCCACTGATGCGCCATTTCTACCCATCGAATTGAATCTCACCGGATCTAGTAGTGGACCACTTCGCAACTTCAAGCCCATACGAGATCGAGGATGAGCCCAGCCTACCCATGCCGGCAACCACTAGGGCACCCACCGGTGTGAGGGCAAGGATGGTCGGAGATTGCCCCCAAATTCCTTTTGCTTTTAACAAATTAACGGCGTTATAATTTTTTTTTGAATAAAGAGAACGGAGGGCATATGACGAAAATTTATGAAACCTCAGGGGTATTTGGCGAAATATCCCAAAGTTTTGTAAACCGACGAATTTAGCCTTAGCTGAAGGGCATTACGTGAAAATTCCGTTATAATTATATATAATATTAATATAAAATCGGGTCGGGCCTGTCAGCCCGCTTGAGCTTCACCCTCTGCCCAAGCCCGGCCCTCTGGGCCTATCGGCACGGGCCCGTCGGCCCGCTTGAGCCAACTACACTGTCCAAGCCCGCATATTTTCCCGGACGGGCCAGGCAGGTTGTCCCATCTTTGCTCAGGTCTAGTACTTCTCCTCCACACCCATGGACGGAACCAGGGGTGGGCTCAGGTTTGCTGCAAGCCTGCAGCCCACCCCATTTTTTTTAAAAAAAAGGAAAAAAAAATGCTTTGGAATTTTTTTTCAAAATATACACTAAAAATAAATTATTTACTAAAATATTTACAAGTTCAAAATATTTATAAAAATATTCATTATTGTTAGTTATTGTAGAGAAACGCGGTTTCGACCCGCGTTTCTTGGGTAGATTATCAATTTAAACCTGGCGCCGAAGGAAAATAACATTTTAAAATAAAAACGCGGTTTAAAACCGCGTTCATATTTACCTTTTGAGTTTATGTTTTTAAACCCTACTTAGATGTCCAATGATGAGAACTCAATAGCTGACTTGATCATGTAAATCCTATGGCATATTTGGATGGTTTAGCCTAAGTCCTTAAAATAGTTTTTATATAGATTGCGAACTTGTGATAAACTTGAGCACATATGATCCTAGGCTAAAAAGCAAAATCCAACAAAATTTTCCTAGTGAGAATTTTGGCCTATAGGGAAAACATTAAAAATCCCTCTGCTTTCTTGAGTGTATTTACTCTTCTTATACATCTGTAAATGTTGTGATAGTTATTCAAAGCAAATACATACATATATATATATATATATGTATGTTTATGTTTATGAGAATTAAATGATAGAGACATCTTTTAATCCATTTTTATCCTCTCTTTACCTACCCTGCGTTATCTCTGCTTGAAGCTAGAATATTAGCCTGAGCCTTCTATTGCAAACACTACAAAATTATCCCTACCCGAATTTCATTAAAAAAACACAAAAAAAAACCCAAAAATAAAATAAAAAATAAACTGTAAAACGAGGCATTAAGTCGCGTTTTACTTGTTCGTGAAAAAGTTACCAAGGGATAAGTACTTTTAACTGAATCCCTGGCGGTTTGTAAGGGATTAGAGCTAGCACGCAGGAGGGCGGATCGGAGAGAACAATAGAGATCTCCGGCGCCTCCGTCTCCGGCCTTCTTCCCAGCCTCCCCCACGATCTCCGGCGCCTCTGTCTCCGCCAACACCTCCACACCCCTCTCCAACCACAACCCTCTTTCGCTAGCTGCTACCATAATAGGACAAAATAAGGTGACTGAGGGGACCATTTTCTGAAATTTGGTGTGGGAGGTGAGTTGGAGTGAGTAGCAAGAGAGAGAGAGGAAAGAAAGAAAAAAGAAAGAAATGAAGCCGGAGGGGCAAGGGGCTGAAATTCTCCGACATCTCTTGCTATCGCCGTCGTTTGCGCCTCGAACACCTGGAATCGGTTGCAATTGGTGGCTGGGATGGAGAGCGAGGGCGAAGGGACGGAGAGCGAGGACGGAGGGGGGAGAGCGAGGTCGAGAATCCGGTAAGAAGAGGTGGAGAGCGAGGACGAAGGGAGGAGCAGCCATGGTTGTCAGAGGTAGGAGACGAGTGAGAAGGGAGAGGCCGAGATGCCATCGAAGCTCAGATCTGAGCAATTGGACGGGGAGGGTTACATATGAAACGCGGCTTAGAGCCGCGTTTCATTCTTCTTCTTTTTTTTTTAAAAAAAAATTTAATTTAAAAATACTAATTGAGATAAACGCAACGCGGTTTCAAATCGCATTTTACCCTAAATTAATTATAAAACGCGGTTTCAAATCGCGTTTTTTTCTTTGTTTTTTTTTCACTTTCAGATCTTGCTTCTTGTTAATGAAATGCGGTCTCAGACCGCGTTTCTCCAACATATCTGCAAATTTTGAATATTTCTGTAAATATGTTCAAGTTGTGATTTTTTTTTGTAAATATTTATTTTTCTTTTAATATTTTGAAAAAAAAAAATTCATAAAGATAATAAAGGAGATGAATATATCACTAACATTCTCTGGTTCAATGGTGTAGCCGCGTGATCAATTCCTTGGGGCTGCCAATCTTCTCTGGTTCTATACTCTCTGGACACCGTTGTTGTAATTTTTAGAGCATCTTTAATGGTGGTACTCCAAGTACCATAACAATAAAAGAAAAAAGAAATGTAAGAAAAAATCATATTTTTGAAAGAACCCAAAAGAAAAAGTGAGCTCAAGTATCATACATATGATACTCAATATGACACAATACCATAGAATATTACCCAATCAAATATTAATAGTGGGTCCTATTTGATTTTTACTTACAAAAAAAAAATTACAAAAAACAATTTTGATGCAAAAGGTGAAATAAGATACTCATACCAAGTACCATGGTTGTGGAGTATCAAATATTAAAATGAGGTGGATGAGAGAGAAATGACAAAAAGTAAGTTATGATACTCAATATGGGTATTATGGTTAAAGATGCTCTTATTTGATTGTGTGTCACTGCTGTTACTCCTACCTACCTACTCAGTATTCAACTATTTCATTACTTTTGCGCATTTTTGCTCTTTTCTGGTTATTTATATTAAGAAATAAGGCTATTCGAATTTTGATACTAGTATTTGTCTTTATATATATATATATTATTTATATTAAGAAAACAAGGCTACTTGATTGTATTTCCTCGCTAATATTAAACTTTATAATGACATTTTTTAATATATATCTATATATTAATTAAAACCAAAGCACCTAAGCCACGTGTCGTCCCCTCACGCAAAGTTATTTTTGTAAGGTATTATTTACACAATATCATTTAATTATGGTAATTAAATTATCTAATATTATTTACACATTATTAACATAATATCATCTCATAATATATTTTTAACCAATGGAATTAATTTCAAAACTTTTTTTTAGTAAAGTTAATATTAACTATATGAACTATATAGTATTATTTCATTATATATTAATTACATTATATATATTATTGTAATTAAAATATCTAATATTTTTTTTTGAATGCAATCTAATGCCTACTATTAATCTATATGTAAATCTTTATATTTATACCTATATCTATATATTTATTCTTAAAACATAAGAGTTTTAGCCTATGTTATCCTTGCCGTGTTTTTAATTAGCTATTTAAACCAATCAAATATTTTTTCCTTTAATTATTTCTTCTTCTTTCATTTATCTCTTTAAATTAATTTTTTTCTTTTATTTTTAACACATTTACTAACTATCCATATATATTCTTAATACCAAATTTACAATGATATTTTTTTTAAAGTTACAATGTTTTTATTATTTTTCTAACCAATAAGAGTGATTTAAAATTTCTTTAAATTTT
The DNA here is from genome assembly GCA_963922045.1 of Persicaria maculosa. Classification (NCBI taxonomy): domain Eukaryota; kingdom Viridiplantae; phylum Streptophyta; class Magnoliopsida; order Caryophyllales; family Polygonaceae; genus Persicaria; species Persicaria maculosa. The sequence goes on from OY998260.1 coordinate 71,169,832, forward strand.
TATATATGCTAATTTAAATGAGTTTTTTTTAAATACATAAAATTGTTTCCGTGATACTTTTATGGTAATTATTTTTATGATTTTTATCCTAACTTTTATTAATATTTTATAATATTAATTTTTTTATATTTTTTACAAAATCGCGCCATGGCGCGGGTACTGTACTAGTTATACTTTAAATGAGAATAAATTTTGCCACGTGTCATTATTTTATGCCAAGTTATTTTAGGTAAGTGTATTTTCATAATCTAATTAATTAGGGTAAATCAATTAAACTATTTATTATTTATCCATATATCTCAATCTTTCCATATGTATCTATAATTTATTATAGGTTATTCTATTTAATTTTAGACAATATTTTCAAAAGAATAATTGGATATATATATTCATATACGCATTAAATTTTATTAATTTATATATATACACATAAACAAATCAAGATTTTGGTTTATATACATCAAAATACAATGATCTTATTAAATTATCCAAAGTATGATTTTGGTTTAACGATTATAGATTAAAGTTTTCATTTAACATATCATTTTAAGAAAATACATGAATTTTATTTCATTACCTTCCTTTCTATGTCTACCCAACTTCTAACCTATTTAGTTTTTGAGAAAAATAAAATAAAAATTAACATGTTAAAAAAATAATAGAAGTTAGTTGTGTCTTTTGTTTTAAATTAATAAAATTTATTCATTTCTAAAAATTGAATTTTCTATCTATTATATATATATATATATATATCTATGTGTGTATATATATATATATATATATATATATATATATATATATATATATATATATATTAAACCCATAATCCTACTACCACATGTCGCCTCCTTATGCAAAGATATTTTTTGTCATTTTTTCAATTCATTATATACTCCATTTTCTCACCAGTGGTCCAATGCAAAACATTGAATTAATATTAATTTTAATGTTAATATATAATTTTAATGAAAAGTAAGTTTGAAGAGGTGACATCATCACATTAATTATAGTTTTTTTCTTAATATATTCTATATTTTCAAACCAAGGGGTTTAGCACAAAATATTGAATTAATAAATAATCGATACCTATATGTAATTATTTATATACTATATTAAATTAAAAGCACGAGAACACATCTTATAAATTCTCTCTTTCATCTAAGAGATTTTCGTAAAATTATCTTTAGTTAAATCTTTTATATAATATTATAGTGATAGTAATTTTTTTTTCTTTATAATAAGATTATTTTAACATATCTATATCTATACACTTTTTTAAGTGAGAATCATTTTTAATGAGGTGTTATCATTACATTTAATTGTAGTTTTTTGAATTTACATGGGTATCCGGGGCTACTAGCACCCGACTGATCCCATGGGCCCTGAAGTTAACAACTAGGTAAACCCTCTAGTGGCCACCTAGGGCGGGATTCGAACTAGGGACCTTTGAGTACTTCTCGCAGGTCCTTTTCAGTTGAACCAACCCGAAATGGATTATATTAATTGTAGTTTTTTCAACCAATAAAATTATATATTTTTTATTTTATACTAGATTTTATAAAATTTTACAATATTAATTTTTCATATTTATTATGATTTAAAAAATAAATCGCGCAATGGCGCGGGAACTGTACTAGTTTCTTTTATACCATTATAAAGTTCCATCGGGATCTTATTTTGACGCAGATGGGCTAGGATTTCGTGGGCTGGGCGAGTTGTACTTACAAGATGGATTATGAAGAACTAATTGGGCCTACATTTGGAAAGTTCCATCGGGATCTTATTTTGACACAGTAAATGTTCAGAGATCGAAGAGAAAGAGAGAATGGATGCCCCGATCTACATTCACCGCCTCTTCGGCGTCGAAGGTGAGGAACCTAAGCTAATCAAGAATCAGTTGTATGTGATCGAGGGCAGAGATGGCGCCACCTCCGGAATCGAAGAAGTCGCTCTAACCGACAAAGACAGAATCGGAGTTTATCATCTCCCCGGTTTAGATGATGCAGTGAATCATTGCAGCATGTTCATCACCCGTTCCCGTTTGTTCATCGTCGGTCCCTTCGAATATCTGGGAGATAAAGAGGGAATTCGTCACCTTACCTTCGACTCTCCCTCCTCTTCCTGGGAAAAAACCCCAATTGGCGATGATTTCCGCCGTGTCGCCGGGATGACGGTTTTCAATAGCAATCAGATGGTCTGCTTCGGTCTGGAAGGTAACAATTTCAGCCTCCTCCCCCACGATGACATCCCTAGGGTCTCACCACTCAATTTTTCGTTTCCTTTCCCCGGTGAGCGGTATCCTCTACCTCTTCCTCTTGCTGACACCCCCGACGGAAAGATTTATATTTTCTGGGAACCTAATGGGGTATTTGGCTACTATCGGGATGGAGAGTGGCACACCATCGATCCTGAAACTGAATGGCCCTCATTATGCAAAGGCGCCGTGGTGGTCAATGACAAGTATTTAATTACCTACGTAGATCTCAATCCCGTAACTCTAGAATATGCTCCGAACCTGTATGTTTGCGATATTAGCAGTGGGGTTAGATGTCAATGGCTTCCCGAACCAGTGATGGGGCTCTTACACGATGACGCCTCCCTTCCCAGCCCTACTCCTCCTGGCGACCCTACTATATTGACTCACTCATCGCTGATGCAAATCAGTCAAGACAAGTATGCTTTTATTTGGTGTCGAGATGAAGAAGGCCCCCATCCCCAACCGGAGAAAGGCACCCTTCCCCAATGCTATATGGAACTCCGGTGCACCAAATTCACACTCAAGGTCGAAGATGGTGGAGATGCTCCTCATCCAACCTTCCGCGCCCACATCTGCTCTTATATTGGCTGTGTTTGTGATGGCGTGACCTTTAACCTCGACAGCACCCTAATAAACCCATACCCATCGTAAGCTGCCTACATTTTCTTCAATTTCTAGCAGCAGTTTATATTATTAGCTTTTATTTATTTCTCATTTCTCCCTTGTGTCTGTGTATTTAACTAGTATCTTATTTTCTTCTTAGATCTTCTAAAGTGACAACTTCGAGGATGCTACCGTTGAAGAGGAAGTCGGAGGCTGATCTTGATTCTGCAGCTGAACACAAAGTTGGAAGCTCTTGTGCACTAGCTAGCTAGGCGAGCTCGTGTTTTTATGATTTGGTTTATATTCCCTTTTAGGTTGCCTTGTTTGTTTACAGTTAATGCCTGAATAATACACTTTGCTGGTGGAGTTATCTATACTACACCTAAAAATAGAAGCACTTCTTCACCAAATTTCTAGAATCCACGTGTTAAAAGTGGAGAGCCTCCCTTCCTTATTGGGCCTCCATGTCACCCTTCATCACCTTAATTAAAACCAATTAAGAACACCCACGTTGTTCATTGTTCCATCTCATCGCACCACATCATCTGTTAACCTCTTCCTCCACGATCTGGACACCTCCATCTTCTTCGCGTAGTGGGCGAACGTGGTAGTTTTGTAAAACTGATATTAAAGCTCTGGTTTTGAGCACATTCTTCCCCACCCTTTGCCCGTTCTTCCCGTGCTTCCACTAACTGGCATCTTCGTCTCTCCATTCTGGTCATTCCCGTACTCCCACTTTATGAATTCAAGTTCTGAATATCAAGCATCTTCGGCCACCCCTACGCCACTATATGAATTCAAGTTCTCAATTTCAATCACAACCTCGATCCGGAGGTGAAGCGCTGGTCGACATTACTGGCCCATTGACGTCGGTCAGACCTAGAGGAGGAGGGGATATCGAGAAGCGGGAAGAGTGGTGTTGGAGCTTTGGTATAATCAGAATCCGAATAGCGAGTTTCAAGAAGCTGCTCCGAATTACATGAAGACCACCAACTATTTCAATGCGAGGAGAGGGTCTTCGCAGCCGAATCCAAGTACAATCTCAATCCCTTACCTCTTGATGCCTTGGAAATCAGGAAGTGAATTTCAGTTAGAAAATAATGCTAAATGTTGCAGGCTTTGCATCTGCGAAAACCATAAAAATTTGGAGGTTCAAAACAAATGAATTGGAGAACCAGGTATCACCAGAGCCCCCTTTGCAGCTCTCTTGCCTCTTTTAATCAATTGTTATCTTGATATGACCATTGTTGTATGTATGACAGATTGAAAAGCATAGAAGGACTAATCATGAGCTGAAGAAGAGGTTTCTGAAGTTGGAATTCTGTCTCCAGGAAGCTCGGTCACAAACAAGAAAGCAACAAATTCTATCGTATCATTGATGGGAATTCTTTGTGTGAATCAGTCGCCTTGTCCTCTTGAATAATACTTTACGCTATTCTTGCAGATGGGGGATGGAAGGGACAAGGTTATAAAAGAACTCCAAGCTCAACTGGCCGTGAAGCAACAACAAAGATCTATTGGGTGTGGCGAGAAACAGAGCTTCTGGCCGGAGAGCTCGAGCTTGAAGGCTCTGGTATCCATATCCATGCTGATGTTGGTGGTTATCTCGAAGGGTTAACCTGTTGCATCCAAGTTCTTACTGAGGTACCTGGCTATTGTCTTTCCTTGCGACGCATTCAAATCATCTCTGATTGTTAGTTGTTAAATTGTATCCTATAAATGTGCTCAGGTACACGGTATTGCCGAAGAGAATAATATAACTTCTGAGGATGATGGGAATGTTAACTAGCTTGAGAAGTTTGGATAATGAGCTGAGGAAGATATTGAGAGAGATCATAGCTGATAATGCCAAATTAAGAAAATAGTTAAACAGGTGAACTTTCTCATACGTTTTGCTGTCAAAATAAACACGGCTTAGTAGGAGACTTGCGGAAGAATTCCTATTTGTAGGAATTGGAACTGTATTGAAAGAAATTATAGAAACCTGGCTATAAAAATTATGAGTTTATCTTTGTTTTTCAGTTCTTTGGAGAAGAGTTCATTCCCCCATAAATATCGAGGCCATAGCTCTTTGATAAAACATGCATCAGTCTATAGTATCCTCTAGCTTGAATAAGAGGTGCAAATTTCGTGTTTTGGAAGGAAAAATAAAAGGTTGGAAATTTAGAAAATCATGTTGTTGTATACATAATTTGCCCGCATTGAGACTTTTTCTTATGTAGAAATTGCCTCCAATGTATTCATGTTGTGGTTTACATACTTTACTCTCATCGAGACTTTTGTCCAATTTCCTTCACTAATGGTTCGAGTTTCATCTATATATGCATTGCTGAACATGGTGAATTTTACTTGGCATTTATTTTACCTGTGCATCAGTAGGATGCATAGGATGTTATTTTCGACTCAAGGTTGCATGTATTTTTTGAGGTTCAAATCATCTTTACCTTCATAATGTAAGTTAAGGGATATAAGGCAATTGTATTTCGATATAAGGCTGCATTCTTTTTTCCATGTGTCGATATAAGGCATTCTCATAAGGATAAAGTTTTTTCCATGTATCGATATAAGGCATTCTCACACTTATTCTAAATTCAGTCCAAGAGGAGATGCCTTATCTATGGAGCTTCTAAGATCACCAGGGGCATTTAAATGGGAAGGACTAAATGGTGGTGCATTTAGCCCACTTTTATCTGATAAAAGAATGTCTCAGCTTTTGCTTTTTTCTCCATTAATTAGCTTTCTTGAGGTTATTGTTTTTGCTTTGCTGATGAATATGTCCTTCACAAAAGGGGATATGAAGCCCACTTTTATCTGATAAGAAGTTGCTCCTGAAACCGGTATTATCTTTGATCCTTGGTGTTTGTGGCATTTCATTATTCACATGCAACTGAATGCTCTCAGGTTTCTTTGATCCTTGACCTGCACATCTAATGAATGCCTCCCCTCTCTTCTTTAATCAAATCTTTTTCTTGAACACACATGCACGATGTCAGGTCATGGTGATTAATCAAATCTTTTGTATAATTCAGGTAATCACAGGTGATACTATGCTATCATCGAAAATCATGTGCCTCCAATTCTTAATCAGTTTGAGGTATTCGCTATATTTTTCCTGTATACTTCTTCACTGATTAACCTATGTGATTTAGAGAATATGAGCTATTCCTCTTGCTCTAATTTTTAATTTTGATATTTTCTACAAACATTTTGATTTCAGTTTATTAAATTTGTTTTATTTATGTTCAGGTTATAAGTTCTAGAGCTTTGAATTTTTCCATAGTTACACTCATAAACTTTGAATTACAGATACTTTAAATTTTGGAATTCTCTCTCCTTTTTTTTGTTTAATAATCTGGTGTATTTGATGATTACTTCAAGGTCAAATGTGTGCAGCATAATTCCTATTATGTCTACATTTTTAGCATAATTTTTCCATAGTTACACTGACATGTTTTACATTCTGTTTTTTTTTTCTCCCATTCCACCCTGTGTTGGATTGATGGCTCGAATTCGAGAATAGGTTAGTTGTTGGTTACTTGCTAGAATCGTTGTTCAGCCACTTAAAGACTCATTCAGACACGATCCAGTTCGGAAGGGAGATTGTCAACAATAATTCAATGGTTTTCCATACATCAACACAGATGGGAAGTGGTCATTTCCCAGGCGAAGGATTCGGGAAGGCAGCCTACTTTAGGAATTTGCAAATGGTTGATTGGGACAATAACTTGGTTCCTCCATCAAACCTCCAACTTTTGGCTAATCATCCCAATTGTTATGATATAGTACAAGGAAGAGGCAATTTTGGGTAGATTACTTTTATTGTGGTGGTCTTGGAAGGAATGTGAGATGTCCTTAATGAAATGGGCAAACCTGAGTATTATTTTGTATTATCATTATTGTTATGACTACCCAATCATTATATTTGGTTTCATTGCGATGTTACACTTTTAAAATAATATGTATCAAATTTTAATCAATTATCCGGGCCTTAGGCCCGGGCCTAACACTAGTGATTTGTATATCTTCTCATTAAGCCAATGGTTTGCAGCTATTGCTCTTTTGTTGTTGGGTAAAATTCAAGGCCTGGTTTTAGATTGTATCTCTTTTTGTCTTTGCTTATATTTTGTTTTATTGCTTTCCTTACTTGACGTTTGTTTAGGACTCTTTTTACTTTCCGAACTTTTGCTCACTTGTCTCTTACTATGGGTCTCTCGGAAACATTCTCTCGACTAGTACGTTCGAGGAAAGAGTGCATACATCCCGACCTCTAGACCCTATTTGACTGCGGTAAATATTGGATTGTTGTTGTTAGTCATTTTGAGTTGCGTCAAAAGATGGATTTGTTTGGTTTGGCCCAAGTAAAAATGGTTTTTTAGAACCCGATTAAATGTGTTCTACTTGTCTTAGGATTCATTTGTTATATACTTTTTGGTATGTGATTATATGTAAAATTTCAAGCTTTCCTTATATTGAGTATCAACTAATCTATTAGTCCATTGTTTATATAGCAACTAAGGCAACAAGAAAGAAATTATTCGTTTGACCCAACAAAGGTTGACAAAGCACACCGAAGGAGTTGTTTGAAACCCACCCTGGCTGGAACCCTCCTATAAGTGGTGTGGCTTCTTTTTGTACCCCATCGAAATCAAATGAAACTAGACATTACCATATATATATATGAACCATTAAGAAGGGGTAGGTACAAATCCCGTAAATTCCGGGCTTGTCCTGGTCTTGGTAGAATTGAAAAAAAAAAGAAAGAATTAAGTCTTCGACCCGTCCCACAAAAGTTATGCATGACGGGATGCGAGATGAAGATTCATTGTCTCGCAAATGAAACTGGGGACGCGCTCCGGTGAAAACTAATATTACGGTATAAATCAAACCGGGGATCTGTTTCTCCATGTCGACCTTACAAACTAGCAAGGCAATAACTTTTTTTACGTCGAATATTGCACCTGTTTTGATTTATTATAAATTAGTGTAGGTCTCGTCCCGTGCAAGGAGAATACATTAATACAATATTATAAATAATCTAGATATATTCTAATGAATAAAAATAATAATCTAAATATAAATAACTTTTCCCACCAAAAATAATATAGATATAAATAAAATTAGTTTGACATATTATATATAAATAATATTTTTCTAATCTATCGTTAATTAAATCTCATGTTATATAATAGAAATAAATATAAATAATTCTCTCCGCCAAAAATTAATCTAGATATTAGTAATAAAATAGCACCTATCAAATATTATATATTTATCTATTAATATTTTTGGTAAGTATGACTATGAAATATTTTTTATTTATATTTTTTTGTCAATTAACTAAAATATATATAGATAGATTGTGACTTATATAACTTTCTATAAACTATGATAATATATTATTTTGTTAATTTTTTCCCCTAAGATCAACCACAACGCGCCACATAGGATACTATGCATCGGTTTATTATATGTATATATAAATAGATAACAAACTAAGCAAAAAGGATTTATACCTCCTTTTCATCCGTTTTTATTTATCTTAATTGGGTACCAAATATATTCTTTAATATTTCCAAAATTAAATATATTTTTTATAATATGAAAAATCAATTAGCATATAAGATGTGGATTGATTTTTTTTTAATTATGGGGTCAAGATTTTTTTTAAAATCAATTAGCATATATATATAGAGAGAGAGAGGACGGATCAAATATTTACACATGACCTAACCTCTATATATATATATTAAAAAAATTGAGTAAGGCTTTTAGATTATGTTGGTTTAATAATCCTTACTCTCTTATATCAAATCATTGTTCTTATTTGACATGATTTGTTTCAATTAAAGTATTTGTTAATATAAAATGGAAAGAATTCCTGTAACTTGTATTTGAAAGGAGTTTTGTACGAATGCTTCATGCCATCAAATGTATCCAACCTACGACTTGATCACTCCGAATCAATATCTTCGAATATCGACTAGTATAGTAATAGAATGCAGAGAGATGTTGATAATATTCAGAAGTCATGGGAGAAGAGTCCGATTACATCCTTTGTGTTGTCAGAAATAAAGGCATCCATTTCACCATTGAACTCCAATACAGATCGACCAAAGATAGCAAAAGCGCTAACTGCTAGATTAGGGATTTGACCACAAAGAGCATCTACAATTTATGTCTTTAAAAAAAAGTTGGCATGCGTTGTCCCCATAATGCTTTATGCAATTAAGACAAAACAGAAATAGATCTCCCTGTGTTGGAAGATTATCAAGAATATTTGTTGTCTTCAATCCCTCACACGTTTTTTAAGAAGGATACAAAACCTGATAACAGGTTGTACTCAGCTGAAGTGCTCTGTTGTAGTTTGTCCAACCACGATATGATCTTTTGTGCTATACTGTCCAGCCTAGAAAGACTAGTTTCAAAGGATTCCAAAGTGTTGCCCGTAGGCGACTTCAAAAACATTACTGTTTCATGATTTCCTTAGCAATATGCCTAAAAACATCAAGGAGAACTTGAGGAGAATCGCTATCAGCCAACCAATCACCAAAGTCGATGAAAAGACCATCGTATAGTAGATAGTAATGATGTTCGGTCATCAAATCTAAGGTTGGCTAAGGTGCTCCTTGAGCTTGCTGCGGACTTGGGTATTCAACTACAGTTTTGATTAGATTACTCGTCCCGACCTCATGGGCAAGATAATTGAAGGGAAGATATTCCTGGAACTTGTATATGAAAGAAGTTTCGTATGAATACTCCATGTTATCTAATGCATCATTTACTTGAGCATGCATGTTTCTCAAACAGCTGAAATAGCTCAATATTCTCAAACGCACGCGAAGACTGCTACTTGTGCTTCCTGCGGGCTTGGGTAATAAACTACAATTTTCATTAGAGTTGTTATCCCAACTTCATGGGCCAGGTAACTGAAGGGAAAGAATTTCTGAAACTTGTACTTGAAAAGAGTTTCGTGCAAATACTCCATGTCATCGAATGTAGTCAACCTTTGACTTGATCACTCCGAATCAATACTATCCCCGAATATCCACCAACATAGTAATAGACTTTAGAGATATGTTGATATGAAGTCAACATTAAAGGAGTTCTCTAGTTGAAAAAAGTAGTAACAACTGATGATTAAAATGGTGGCTTTCTCCTAAAACATGATGGACCTTTCCAAGGTTATAAAACATTCGTACTAATAAATGATTAAAGAGAGTGGTATGATTGTTTAAAAATCAAATAATGATGATAATTTGCAAGATGTTTTGGTAGTTTACAAAAAAACATTATTTGCCTTCAATCCCTCACACACCGTGGAGAATTATACGAAACCCGACATCAATTTAAACTCACACTCAGCTAAATCCATCTCTTATAGGTTGTCCAACCGCAATATGATATATTTTGCTATATTGTTAAGCCCACAAAGACCAGTTTCAAAGGATTTCAAAGTGTTACCCGTAAGCGTCTTGAAAAACAAAACCTTATTGGAATCATCTATACCAAATGATAGCTCAATATCCTCAAACGCACGCGGGGACTGTTTTCTGATTTTCTTAGTAATCTGACATAAAACATCAAGTATAACTTTCGAAGGATCGCTTCCAATCAACCAATCATCAAAGATAATGAAAACACTATCATATAGTAGATATTGTTGATTCAGAGTGATCAATTCGAAGGTTGGTTGAGGTGTTTCTTGAACTTCACGCGGTCTTGGATAATAAAATGCAATTTTCATGAGAGTTCTCGTCCCAATCTCATGGGCGAGGTAACTGAAGGGAAAGAATTTTTGGAACTTATATTTGAAAGGAGTTTCGTACGAATGCTTTATGACATCGAATGTATCCAACCTATTACTTGATCACTCCGAATCAATATCTCCAAATATCCACTAGTATAGTAATAGATTGCAGAGAGATGTTGATAATATTCAGAAGTCATGGGAGAAGAGTCTGACTACAACCTTTGTGTTGTCACAAATATAGACATCAATTTCACCATGGAACTCCAATACAGATCGACCAAAAATAGCAAAAGCGCTAATTGCTAAATTAGGGATTTAACCACAAAGAGGATCTACAATTTCTGTCTTTGAAAAAAGTTGGCCTGCGTTGTCCCCATAATGCTTTATGCAATTAAGACAAAACATAAATAGTTTTCCCATCAAAATGTGTTGGAAGATTATCAAGAATATTTGCTGTCTTCAATCTCTCACACGTTTTTGAAGAATGATACAAAACCTGACAATAGGTTGTACTCAGCTGAAGCACTCTGTTGTAGTTTTTCCAACCGCAATTAAGACAAAACATAAATACGTTTTTGAGTAGCAACTGACGTCTTAAAATGCATGCTTGCTTCCAAAACACGACGAACCTTTTCAAGGCTATATAACATTCGTACTGACAAAGACTTGGAGAGGGTGGCAGGATGGTTTAAAATCAAATAATGATGATAATTTGCAAGATATTTTGGCAGTTTACGAAAAGACATTCTTTGCATTCAATCCCTCACTCATCGTGAAGAAGGATACAAAATCTGACATTAGTTTGAACTCAACTGAATTCATTTCTTGTAGGTTGTCTAATCGCAATATGATTTTATTTGTTATATTGTTCAGCACACAAAGACCAGTTTTAAAGGATTTCAAAGTGTTGCCCATAAGCGACTTAAAAACATAACTTTATTGGAATCATCAATACCAAATGATAGCTCAATATCCTCAAACGCATGCGGGGACTGTTTCCTGATTTCTTGGCAATCTGATAGAAAACATCAAGGATAACTTGAGGGGAATCGCTTCCAATCAACCAATCATTAAAGCTGACGAAGACATCACCATATAGTAATATAATAGATAGTATTGATTCGGAGTGATCAAGTGAAGGTTGGTTGAGGTGCTTCTTGAGCTTCATGCTGACTTGGGTAATAAACTGCATATTTCATGAGAGTTTTTGTCTCAAACTCATGGGCGACGTAACAGAATGGAAAGAATTCCTTGAACTTGTACTTGAAAGGACTTTCATGTGAATATTACATGCCATCGAATGTAGCCATTATTTGAGTGTGAATGTTTCTCAAACAACTGAAATAGAACCAACTTTGTTGACGTGTTCCCTATTTCACGGAAATAAGGTGGATAATACCCGAGTAAAAAGAGATTGGAGTAATAAATTGCGATGGGACCTGGATGTCCTTCGTGATGTTACTTTATTCATGTTCACAAATATCTTTGCTTTCACTGTTCAATCATCGTCATGAGTGTAATTTTGACTTGATCGGGTTATATTTTTTAAAATGATTCGTTACCGTTAGAAGACTTAGTGACTCAAATTCCTGGGTTTCACTCTAGGAAATAGTTGCATAGCTTCCTTACTTCTCTCGCTAAAAATCGGTCCTTAATGGGCCGAGGGGGATAATTATAGTGCTAGGGTGTGAGAAGTCGGTAAGACGTCGTGTGGGAACCGCGAGGTATGGGCCAATGAGATGTTCCCAGCGAGATAGTGCATGAGACACACTCTCGTAGGGGCGGGATGAGTAGTGTTGATGGTTTTGTAAGAAGATGTCAAAGCAAATTGTTTTTGTCATAGATTGAATGACGCGTAAGGCGAGTCAATATTATTTGACAGCGAGACAAGTAGGTGGCCTCGTGGTCGACTTTGATCGCGAATACAGAGAGATGAGTACATGGGGTTGGTCTTGCAGGGTTGTAGACGGGAAAGAGGGCGTCCTATGAGGCTATGAGAAGAACACGAGGAAAGTGATTAAATAAGATCTTAATCGTTTAGACTTTGTAGAAGGCATTGCTTAGGATTGAGCACTTTGGAGAGAAAGGATTAGGGTCGAGGGGTGATTGATAGGTACGACTTTTGATGTCGGATTGCCTTGTGAGAGGGGTTAATTAAGTTTCTCGCTAGGTGTTTGCGTAGTTCTTGCGTGTTGGGGGTGTTCTTCCTCGTTTTTCTTAGTTTGTTTATTTGCACAACTCATGGACCGAGTCTCACATGAAACTTCTTTTCGCCCTCAAGAGAGTAAAGGATGCATACATCTTGACTTTGCTTTGTGTGAGAACAAGTAGTTTGTAATTGGTATCATCTAACCCCAAACTTCGTCCATTTTAGGTTTTGGGTTATTTGTCGATTGGGTTACAAAATACAAATTGAAGAGTACTCACCCTAACCCTAAATTTTTTCTCGTTGAAAAGGACAAGTTTAAGGTACCGGTTGCATTTTGATACATCTACGAATCCAGCTTAACGTACTCCATATATACATAACGAAGCCCGATTCCCCGATTCATCATTATGATTGGCAAGTTTCGGAATGTTTAGTTTGGCCTGATTCTTGATGATGACTTCTACCAACTCCAAACCCAAATCAAGCATTTATTAGTTATAACAAGTTTACAATGTCCAAAGGTGTCAACTTCAAACCCAATATGTCCAAAAACGTCCTTTTTTTAAAAAAAAATACCAATTTGATGTTTCAATATTTCAATAACTACTTAAGTTCTAACCTAAAAATACCTTGGTTTAAAAAAATAATCTTGTACAGGAGGTAAATTTGCTTGTTCATGTAAACTATCAGAAATTATCTATGTATACATTCAACAAGGAGTTCAATAACATAAGATTTCTTCTTCTCATCAAAATCCCTTACCTTTCTTCCTCGGATTTGAGACTTAATCCACCGGACTGATTGCAACTCTACTCAAATCGGATCTGATCTGAGCTTGACAAGGAAAAATACAAGAATTAGAAGCAGATATATTGCTAATGAACTGTTCCTATAAATATGGGAAGTCTGAAATGCAAATCACATGCAGCCACAGTTTGGTGTCTTGGTTCAGCAGCAAGCTCGTGCCAAGTATGTCATCTCTCGTAGGATAAATTCAAGGCCAGAAAGCTAAAAGAGACAACCAAGTTGAACCAGATATGGCGGGCATCAGAATGCCAATGACCCATAAAATACGGCATCTGCAGGTCCGGTCATGTAAATATGGTTGTCGGCCTCTCGCCACTCAATCTCTAGTGACTCTCCAGGCAGGTCGACAGTGCATCTCTGTTTTCACGTGTACAGAAAAGAGTTAGCATAACAATTGAAACAAATGAGGGAATGTAGGCAAAGATAAGGAAATCAATCTAAACAGGAGTTATTTCGATGACTGTTTAATTCACATCCGACAAATGTAGGCAAAGATTGCTCTTCGTGTGAAAAACTTCAAAGTAATAAATAATCTGTCTAAATAAAATATATATTTCAACATCCTATATAAACCTCATTCAGAATGTGCAGTTCTTTGTTCTTAATACTAGTAATATTGAACAAAATCTTATATAAAGAGTTAGTGTGCAGTAGTTACCCTTTCAGATCGGCCCTCAAGAACTGCAGCTACGACAACAGCACAAGCTCCTGTTCCACAAGCAAGAGTTGCTCCTGGAAACAAAGAAGATTTGATAAGATACCCGTATGGAACCAACTAACATTTCTCAGCCTGTAGAGTAAATCTTGTAGTATGACACTCGCTCCAGTATAACAATTACCAACCTGCACCACGCTCCCATACATGCATTTTGAGGTGTGAGTGAGAGAAGACTTGTACGAGCTCTGGAACATTTGAAGAAGAAGAAGATACATGTCATTAACATGTCGAAGAGATGAAAGACATATCATCAGTTAAGAGTACTTTCGGCTTTCATCCACTTAAAATGAAAAGGAGAAGAAATGGAATTTTCTATGAGCCAAGAAGCCTGAGATAGATAGTACTGATAACTAAAGCAACACGACCTAATAAATGTATATGAATGGAAAATGATATTTGAGAAAATAAACTGTTTATATATGCATGAGATAGCATAACACTACTGCAGCAGACCAGACCAGCCAATGGACACAAAGAAGTTGTATGCTCGTACTCGTACTACTTTGCCACTGCTAAACACGGCTAATTCAAAGGGAAAACTAACCAGTATTTGTTCGTGCTGGAAACACATTATGATGCTCAAACTTAGGCCCGATTTCAGATAGGTTTAGTTGATCAACTTGCAGATCCTGCTCAACCAGAAGAACACAGAAGCAAGAAAACGTTATCCTCATTGAAAAAAAAAACAAAGTAATTAACAAGATATTTGATATAATAAATAGCTGGCATTAGTTCTGCCAGTTCCAAAAAACGGTTGCCAACCTTCCTTTTAAAAGCCGGAAAGAGCAAAAAAGGGGAACAAGACGCTTGTAATTACTGAAGATGTGATGTTTCAAGTCAAAGTTCAGTGAAACCAATAATATCATTACAGTAGTCACAGTTCACAAACACCTCCTTCAGGCGTACCATCGGATAAATTTGAATGCGAATTATTATATGAACTTCCCAAAAGTTCATCTCAATTCACCCAAAAACAGTGATAAATTAAAACAGACTATTCATCTATGATCCAGCAAGAAAAAGAGAGGTGATGGTAAAGTGTAAGTTACCAGAATAGTTGTTGGTAGGTGGAAGAGTTGGAGGAAGGACTTTAAAAGTTAAAATGAATGCGAAAGAAAAGAAGGAAAATCGGCACATTAAGCCATATTCATAAGTAGTTAAGTACCTACTCTCCCTTCCTTCCAAAAGTGATAGTGTAACACAATGTGGATTCCCCATGCTTACACAAGTTACACTCTAGGTTGTATCGTCCACATCCAAATCCGCTTTAACAACAGAAACATCTTTATTGGAGGGTATCTTCGTAGGAATATCAATGGCTTTCAGAATTGGTTCACCCATATCAACTTTAACCTGATGCAGCATCCAGTAGCCAAAAAAATGGGTGTGACTGCAAATTAAACCAAAATGTAGACTGAACGACTACAGACAGTTCAGAATGAAAATCAAATTCACTGAGAGGACTTGCACCATGAAATAAAACAACATTATATGAAAGGAAAGCAATACTCTACGTTGCTTAATAAAATTAAGTTCTTTAGTCATACACAGGCAATTAGGAATGCACATACAGCTAAACTCGTGAGATGGATCCAAGCATAAACAGCAGAACATAATATAAAAAAGGAAGATAGACAAGATACAAGGTACCTGACCATCATCTTGGATTTCAGGAACAATCAAACCGGCACCAGTATGGATAGTGAAGCTGGAATAAAGATCTCAATGGATTCAACGCAAGGAATTTAGATAAGGTAAACACAGAGAATGCATCAGATATTAAATCACAAACATATAATTTTGAAAAGGGTTGCAATAGTAGTGTCTACTTTCCTGAGACTAGCAATTTGCCTGTTTTGACAACCATAGTTCGTTAATTCCGGGAAATTATTCTTCATCCAAGTTTCTCTTATAGTCCTGTGATGACCACATAACTAATATATTACAGCCAGCCAATACTTAACTAGCTTCACATGGCCCTTAGTGAGACCATTGAGATATGCCAATGGTCGTGAAGGTCTGACAGCTCTAACCTAATAATCCTAGAATCACTTGCCTAAAGTTCTCATCAGAAGCTTTTGAGTAGGAACTCCCCAAGCCTTGTCTTTCATCACAACTACATTAAGGATATGTAAATGAATTATTCTCCAGGGAAAGTCCAAAGATCATGTAACCCTATGCAGATATGCAACATGTAAAATCTCAATTCACCTCTGAAAGATGGAAAACTTAACAAAACATTTTGAATGCAAGGAATTATACACCTGAAAATGTACTAATGTCAATGTTTGCACATAAGTGTTAACTGTCAATACCATGTCTATAAACAAGCAAAAAAATACCATGTAGGTAGTACCTATGCCTCCCTGGCAAGTCCTCAAGCTCAGCAATGAATCTACCAAAACACCTCACTCCATTACCACACATCTGCAAAGGAAATAGAAATGAATGCAATCTCCAGTAGAAAACAAAGAAACCAATAAATGAGAGAAATAATCAATCACCTCGGGCTCACTCCCATCCGAATTGAAAATCTGCATGGTATAATCAGTGCCATTGATCCCAGGCAACGCAAAGATCACCCCATCCGCACCAACACCGAAATTGCGATCGCAAAGCTTCACCGCTTGCTCCGGCGTTATCTTAGGCTCTGTAGAATCCCTATTATCAACCTAAATGTGCATTAACCACCTCCAGATTCTAACATAGATAACATTTATCACGGAACGCACAATCTGGAAATCAACAACATTTACCAAAATGAAATCGTTGCCAAGGCCATGGTACTTGACGAAGTGAAGGAGACCGGATTCTCGGCGATCGATGAAGGAAGATTGAGACGCTGACTTCTTCTCAGGAGCTCAAACACTCATGGAAACCGCAGAAACGCGGAGACCAGGTTTTCTCCGGCGGATTTTGGATAGGAAAAGAGGAATAGGGCGGAGGGAGGATGAATCATCAGTATTGAGGATGGATAACGAAGCGGAAGCACGCCCTGGAGAGGATGAAAGGGAGAGAGACAGGGAGCTGGTGGTGGCAGCGGCGGCGGCCATGGCGCGGACTGTTATATTTTTTTTTCCGTCGTCGGAGTGAAAATATGAATTTCGCCAGAAGATGTGTAATAATTGGGCTTACCGAATTATTGGGCCGAATGGGGATTTTTGTTGAACATAAACTCATAAAGCCCCAAATCTATGAAGAATTGAATATTTTTTAAGATTCGAATTTAATGAAATATACTCCATATCATTTAAGATCTATATGGTGCGGAGTTAAAAAAATGACTAAATTTTAAAAACAGTTGAAATTGAAAATTTGTGCAAAATAAAAGTTGAAAAATTATGGAATAATATAAACACCGTATGGATGAAAGAGAGTTTATTTGTAAAAAGTGGAGTTTATTTAGTTGTTATTAGGGGTATTATGGTAATTTCAAACCAAATAAACACCAAAAAAAAGCTTGTTAGTTTAGCTTTTTTTTTAACTCCTATTTTAACTATAAACTAGCTCAAATTAGCACCCATACGCAGCTTTTATTTTTCCTACCTCATTCTACTACTTTTTTAGTAGTTTATTGTGCAACCATACATACCCTAAGTATCGGTCCTTAGTCATTTCCCTTTCACCTTGATTATAGAGGTGGTGTCGGAACCTATTAAGGACGAGGTGTGTGTACTTTTCGCGAACAACATTGTATTAGTGGATGAGACAAGAGTTGAGATGAGTAAGTTAGAATATTAGAGAGACGTTGGAAGGCAAGGGATTTAACTGAGTAGAACAAAGAGAGAATATTTAGAGTTCAAATTAGGAGATGAGGGGGAAGTGGACTAGGACATGATGCTTGGTAAGAAATCTCCAGGGACAAATCAAGTGCCTTGAAAATAGGGTTGTTTGCTATATGAACTGAACAGCTCGAGCTCAACACGAAAAAAGCTCGACTTGAGCTCGTTTACTTACCTAAACAAGCCAAGTTTGAACATAATTTTAAGCTCGGTTGAAAGCTCGGCTCGTTCGATTTAAGCTCGAATAGCTCGAATTTGATGGAATTTTTAAATTTTCCTTAAAGTTAATATGTTATGAATAAGTAGAACTGCTTAAAACTCGAAAAAGCACAACTCGAGCTTGTTCATTTCCTAAACAAGCCAAACTTGATCAATAAAATAAGCTCGTTTAAAAATTGGGCTCGGCTCGGCTCGGCTTAAACTCGTTTAACAAACGAATCAAACTTGAACATGTCAAACTCGGCTCGTTCGGCTCGAATAACACCCCTACTTGTAAGTTGTGATGGAGGCATATATTATATATGAATAAATTTGGGCCAACTCTTTCAACTCACTTGGATAAATATGTGGGTTTAAGAAAATAGATTAATCCACGGAGGTTGATCATATGGGCTTAGGTTGGGCCATGCGTACGATGGAATCTCAATTGACTTATGGATTAGGCTATTTACGTATATGCATCTGTGCACACAATTCTTTATCACGAATCATAACATACTTTATTAAAAAGAAATTCGAAGTATCGAATATGTCTGATGGATTGAGGGGCTGAAATTTCATTTTTTTTTGCCTTAAAATGACCACAAAATGTTGCGTTGAATGACATTTTGATTTGTAAGTTATAGCCTAAAATAAAGTAAACTAACCTTAGCTCTTTAGGTATTGATAACGTGCTTGTTTATGTAGAAAGAATAAAATGCTAATAAGGTGTTTATAATTAGTTAATGATAAGGTTTTGTTTGGATGATCATTAATTAATATTATAGTGTAATATTTAATATTATAAGTTATAATTAATGGTTATTCTAATAGTCCGTTTGCTATGCAAATGAACTCTATATTTTTTTTTATCAAAGTAAAGATTCAAAATATCTAACACACTAGTATCGGATAAATAGAAAAGCCGAAACAAACGACAGACGGTTTAACCGACATAAAACTAACTAGTTAAAACATAAATATCCTAACCCAATGGATTGGTTTATTCTTTTCCATTGTGACTTCAGTTTTCCACACCCTTATTTTTAAAAAAAAAAAAGGAAAAAGTTTAGACATGCATATCTTTGAAATTTACATAGGCTATGAATCAAACAACGACCAATTCGAGTGTCAACCGCATTTAAGAGAAGTGTAATTCCAAAAAAAAAACAGTAAGTCACCTACAACAACTCCTCTAAAAAAAATCTTTAAAATAGATTAAATAAATATTAGAATCTCTATTAATTCCAACTGTTTCTCTATTTTATAAATTTTAATATTTATTTTATAATATCAATACTCTTTATTTAAAACAAATTTAATTTGAATTTTGTGCAAGTTGGAGGAAATCGAACAATACAAATTCAAAAAATACAAATCAAACAACTAAAATTTGAAGGAACACTTGAAACAAAAATCGAACAGTCGAAGGAGCAATTGAAACAAAAATCGAACATCAAATCGAAACAATTGGACACCTACAAATTGAAGGAAATAAAAAAAAAGGGCAAAAATCGAACATCAAATCGAAACAATTAGACACCTACAAATTGAAGGATTCAAAGCTATAATCCAAGCAACTACAAATTGAATTACTTGAATAACATCAAGTTGGTAAGGGAGTAAGATTAACGATATTTTTTCTAGGTAGCTTCAAATGTGTGATGGATTCCAAGGATTTGTATTGGTATTCCAAGGAGAGTTACATTTTAGCATTTTTTATATTGATACAGTTCGAATCACTACGAAATATATTCCGCAAATTAGGTCGATATATCTTTCGGTACGACGAGCTCTGGATTTTTTAACGTTTGGACAAATAAAGATCGATATGACTCACGACCTTGCTTCTTCCTCACGTATAAACGAAAAACAACCCTTAAACTGATTTGATATGACGCACAAATCAGTTGAAGAAGATGAACGTGAGAGCCCTTGAGTTTCCAACAACAAATGCTTTAATTAAAACTCAAAAACTAGTGAGCTAGGGGTCTTTTTTGTTAAGGGAAGGAAAAACTACAGGCGGATTTCTAGAATGGGTTGTAAACCTAAAGCCCAAACCTAAAAATAAGCTCAATTAGAATACTACAACAAGGAAGTGATCCCTTATGGCATTAAACTAATTTTACAAGTACCTAAATGAAATGAAAACAAATAATAATATTCAGCATAAAAAATATAACACATAAAGAATGAAAGCTAATGGCATAGCTATGATCTTCAACACGAGCATTATCAATTTCACATTTGGACTTTAGCATCTTCCATGACGGAAAAGCCTTTGCACAAGTCTTGGAGTGTCTTCAATTTGCAAGGTCGTTGAATAACTCCTTGAAAACATAAGGAGAGCATCTTACATTTTCTAGCTTTCGAACGGGTCTTGCCCCTTGAGGAGATTAGGTGAGACGAGTCATTACATTGAAAATATATTACACTATTGCTGAATTGTTTCTTTTTTTTTATCTTAGTCCAGTTCGATCGACTCAGTCGCTCTACATCTGGATCGGGTACGGTATGACCCATTTAAGGGGTTGACTCTCCCACTTACAAGCGATTCCATGTTTCCAATGAGATTCGAACATCGAACCTCTTGGTATGGGATGTAGCCTCATAACCACTACACCAACTTGTGATTGTTTCTAGTAGCAGCTTTTATCACACTAAATAGATATTTCAAACCCTTGCTTGAAGCAAGCTAGCAAATCATCAATTTTATTGGGTGAATAAAATTAGATTGTTGTTTAACACACTCAAATATGCACATTTTATTAATTGTTTAGGTTAAATATCATTAATCAACGCGAAAGGACCCCAAAATATCCGACGTGTCATACCATTTGACAATTGAAATATTTATATATATCGTACAACCTTATCATTCTAGAGGAGCTAATGAGCCACATATATCATACAATGCAATCAAGTACAGAAAAAGTAAAGGATAAAATTCCATTAAATCATCCAACAAATCAAGACAAAAGAAATACACATATATGACCCAGCAAGCAATTTGAACTGATCATAGACATCAAATGATCCAACCAAGCAAAAATTCAAATTAATTTATTGGAATATTTAAGTTAAAAAGAACAAAAACTCATGATGGAGGATGAACAAGTGACCCATATTTTTTAGTTTGTTCCTTTCTTTGGCTATTTTCTTCCTCAACCCAGCATAAATCATATCTCCTCATCAAACTATGAAAGAACAAAGAACAAACAATCCCTAACCCTATTTCTATAGCTAAAAACAACATGGCTTCAATGCAAAATAGGCAATCAAAACATTTCGCTCGAAAGCCAGACTAAGAATGGAGCACGAATTCGAGTCATTATTTTTATTATAGTTATCAATTCGATCACGAGTTGTTGAGATAGTAGATATAGTACTCGTCGTGTCATCCATGGACGAGGCCACACGATAAGGCCATGAGTAGGATCGCGGCTTCCTTCTCTTCTTGAGGAAAAACCTGCTGGAGGGACAACTTCTTGCTCAAGTTCAAAGCAAATTCTTCTAAGCAAAGCTTCCGTTGAGCACCATTTTGTTGATGCTCCCGAGATGGCTTAACAATCTTGGATCGTTTCTTCGGAGCCCCAATGTTGCTGTTGTTGTTGTTGTTTGGGGCTTTCTTGTGGCCATTTCCGACCCTCATTGTTGAGCCTAACATACCATTTGGAATCAATGAGCCATTTGTCGCCAAGGCCATCGCCCTTCTCGCTTTTCTTTGCCTGATTCCGCAAGCATTGCAAAGCGACTGCATCAAAATTCATAAACTTGTTATATATACAAACATAATACTCGATGAGTTCGTCTATTGATCGAATTTAAGCGCATTCTTTTTGTTGTTGTGATACATACATAAGAAATTTTGAGTCCTAGATCACTTGAATGCACTAGGTAAGAAGGTATATATATACTATAGCTAGTTAAGATAAGATGACATATATATACCTTAGGTCCTCTAGGGCCACTTCTCCACAAAGGGGTTTTTGTGGTGTTGCAATCCGAACAAACTCGAATCGAAGTATTGTCATTGTTGTTGCAGCTGCTACGAATATTCGAAGATCCACCAATCAAGGGATCTCGTATAAGATGGCGGGTTTCGGCTTGCACTTGTACAGGTGGAAGTTGATCCTTTTGAAGATCATCACCTCTCATCACTTCCTTCATTACTCTCAAGGGCGTCGGCCAGTTGACTGATGAGCCACTGATCTCAGCACCGCCACCACTGCCACCGCCGTTGTCACTGACCATAACTCGATCTTCTTTCTTGCAAAGGGTGAATTTCAAGCTTGCGTAATTCGCTCCCTTGTCGATCTCTAGGGCTTTTCGATCACACGATCCGCTTTCGTACAAGCTGAAATTATCAGCCTTACAAATGATCATGAAAGAGGGAAAAAAAAAAGTTAAAACCCTAAATTTCAATTGCTAACCAAAAAAAAAATTAAAAAGGGACTAATTGATATAAACTATACACACCTCTTGGTGGTATGGTGATGGCTGAAGTTGTGATCCCATGTACAAGTATCCTATTTGATCTCGAGAAAACGACTGTAACCTCGAGAAGCTAACCGGTGTCGTACTATGATGACGAAGTAATAGTTGGTGATGGTCATGGAAGAGTTGCTCCTGTTGGTGCCCTTCATTTAAGTCTATGGTATAGGGAGGACGTTGAAGGTCTGGCGAATACCGCGAAGAGGTACTCATGGCGGGGTATCGAGATCAATCGAATTGAATGAGGAGGGTACTTATGGTTAGGGAGAGGAGGAGCAAGGAGAGGGGGCCTGGTGATCAGAGAGGGGGCCGGCAAACAAGAGCAAGTGGCCTGGTGAGAGGCTATAGAGAGAGAGAGAGAGAGAGTGTGTTAATGAAGAGCTGTTCACGAGAGGGTTATAAGATAGAGAAGAAAACAAAAGGCATTGAAAACGGAGGGAGGAAGAAGACAGTGGTGAGAACAAGATTAGACATGTAGCATCAAATGCTACCACATGACTTAGCCATTTTTATGCCTCTCTGATCCCTTTCCCCGACTTCTTAATATTTTCGGCGAATTGCAGGAATTAACCCTAACTTTGAGGTTAGTAGTAAAAAATAGCACAACAATATTGGTGGGATTAGGGGTGTTATGTGAACACGAGTAGCTCGAATTCGACTCATACCCGGCTCAATAAAACTCGACTCGAGCTCGTTCATTTTCTAAATGAGCCGAGTATGAGCACATTTTTAAGCTCGGTTCGTTCGAATTAAGCTCGAATAGCTCGAATTTTATGGAATTTCAAAGTTTTCCTATAAGTTACTATAAGTAGAACTGCTTAAAGCTCGAAAAAAGTTCCGCTCGAGCTCGTTCATTTCCTAAACGAACCGAGTATGAGCACATTTTTAAGCTCGAGTCGAGCTCATTCATAACAAGCAATACTCGGCTCGTTCGGCTCGAATAACAACCTTGGGTGGGATCGGTGTTGTGTGACGATGGGCTACTTGTGTTTTGATGGTAAAAAAAACTCCAACGGTAGCGATGTATAGGGTATTGTTCACAATTTGTTTTATATATAATTGATGTTATTTTTTGCTATTTTGAAATCCAAGCTATTTTTCGCAACAATTGTTGAAGTTGGGGTTGTGTTTCGCAATTTATTGAATAATGGATCGATATAGAGAAATGGAAAACCCTAGCTAGCCCAAAAAGGGTCAAACCCTAGATGATTCATTGCCGCAATTAGCTATAGACTTGCAAATCAAGTCAAGCTCAATTTAGGAATGGTACTTGCCCACCAAGTTTTCATTTTATATATGCAGATCTACATTTATAGGTAATTAGTTGATAATTACTTGAATCGGTTAATTATTTAATAGGCCGGATTTTCAAGCCGTACGTTATACCAGTATAATTTTTACCATTTACCATACCGATCAAATTCTTTTGAATGCCTAGAAAGTACTACAAAATAGTATAAATCATGTCATTTTCAATACCCACCTTTTCGATATGAGATACACCAACCATTATGAGAGTGGATCCTTACACTATTATATGTAACTTTAAATGGTATAGAAAATTATTAAGGGTCTTCTTATCGACTAAATATATGTACATAATTTAATCGATATTTATCACTAACAAAGATGGTTGATTTTTGTTATCACTAACAAGGTGACATGCATCTATAGTGTTGAGAGTTACCGTGATTATAATAATGTTGAACATCAGCACTATTATAATAGTGTTGAGGGTTATCACCATTATAACGGTGTTGATCTACTATAAATTAAGGTGCTAAAGGTTGGTTAAGCACTAGTATAATATTGATGATGATCATCATTAGTTAATTCGGTTCCAAACATTCATGTATAAGGACTCTTTCATGATTTCAATAGCATCCTGCAAGGCAAGGAATGGAGTTTCGCTAATGCTAAGGATGCATTTGATGAAATGAGAAAAAATATTGTTGTTTGTTTGATGAATTATGATGGGTATTTCGGATGTATGCCCTTTTAATTTCAATTGATCGACGGCTGAGACAGAAGTCGATGAGAAACACTCCAATCAACAAGCAGATCAAGAGAACTGTACTTCTCATATTTAACCAAACGAGTCATATATAAGAAGAAGAAAAATTATATGAAGTGGTTAAATCATGATATTGGAGGAATTCCTATAAATACAAATTAATTAGCGTCCCAGTTGGGGTGCCCCAGTGGTGTGGAGTAATGGGGGTAAGAAGGTTTCGGGTTTGATCCTTGTCTCCGCCCTTTTTCTCGGGTGAAATCCAAGGTTTGTCTTACTCCTTACTGATGGGTCAAACTGGTCGACGTAAGCCGGTTTAGCTAGTTCATGGCTCTTACTGACTAGGTCACGTGTCCGATGTTTATAAAAAAAAAAAAAAAGGTGATCGAGTTTTCTCGTCATTAAAAAAAAAAAGAATTAGCTAGTAGGAAGTGGTCCAAATGTCAACTAGGGTCACCTGTCATACATATATACACACATACTATATACTATAAGTTAAAAAGAGTATAATCATGAGTTTGTGATAACAAGGTCATCTTGAAACTCCGGGACATACCCCTCTTTTGTAAGTATCTTTGTCCTTTATTGATCAGTCATCACTGTCTCATATGTTAGGCATTTCGGTAATTTGTGAACCTACAATGTGGATTGATTGGAGCCGTTACATTACATTACATTACATTACATATACATATACATATTTTTTTATTATATAGTTATGAGGATTTTGCTTGCATATATACATTTTCGTTATCCACCACATCTATATATGGCTAAACATATCAAAAGTAATTATTTTGGGGTTTCGATCCTTAATTATAAGTTTCTAAAGGTTCTCCATTCTCATATATAATTCAAATTTATGTTAGTAGAAGGTCAACTTAATTAACTCACCTCATCCATGATCCATCCCTTAATTGTAGTTGCAGGTAATTAAAAATAGCTCGTAATTACATTTTCTTCCATAGTAGGTTTATTCGCAACCATCCAAATTGTGTGGCACAAAATCACAAACATGATCGATAATACTCTTTATCTTTTATTGGATAGATTTACTTCTACATCATTAATCAATAATCATCTATAATCAATACTCCATCCGTCCATCTTTACTTACTATTCATACATTTTTTAAGGTGATAAAAACTAAATAAAATATTTATTTTTTAATCATATTATACTTATTACTAAAAAGTATGAGATTATTAAAAAAAAATATTTTATATAGTTTTTATCATCATAAGAAAACGGGAAATAGTAAACGACAAATAAAAGTGAACAGATGGAGTAATATATATATAGGGAAGAGTTCTAGTGAAACAAACAATACGCTGTAACGGTGAAACGAATGAATATTATGTCATATTCGTATGAATATTCTTTTATATGAATATGAAAATATGAATATTATGTTGTGTGAATATGAATATGATGTAAATATGGTAATATAAATATGATATTATTTATATTCAAATAACATAAAATGAATAACACAATATTCATATTCACACACCATAATATTCACATATTCATATCTACATAATACCATAGTCATATGAATATGACATAATATTCATTCGTTTCACCGTTACACCGTATTATTCGTTTCACTAGAACCCTTGCCTATATATATATATATATATATATATATAGGGAAATGTTCTAATGAAACGGATAATACGGTGTAACGGTGAAACGAATGAATATTGGGTCATATTCATATGAATATTATGTTATATGAATATATAAATATGAATATTATGTTGTGTGAATATGAATATAATTTAAATATGGGTATATGAATATGTTATTATTTATATTCAAATAATATAAAGTGAATAACACCATATTCATATCCACACACCACAATATTCACATATTCATATCCACATAATGCCATATTCATATTAATATAACGCAATATTCATTCGTTTCACCGTATTCTTTGTTTCATTGGAACTCTTGCCTATATATATATATATATATATATATATATATATATATATATATTAAAGCAGGACATATTAATTATATATGTCATATTCACCTTAATTATCTCAATGGTAAATAATAAATTAAATAATTTTATTATAATAATTCAAAAATACTGTTATTATGTATCCGATTTCCAATCTATATTATTGAGGCATAGGTTAAAAAGTTTATATAAGAAAAACTCCCTGAATTATATTAGCCATTTTTTTAATATTACTTTGATAGGGTCGATATTTTATTTGGTAAACAATCTTTTCTAATTATAGTTTTTTAACCTATACCCTAAAGGCTAAAAGCAAGATTAGAAAGACCATATAATTATTACTGTATTTTATATAAAAAATATTAATATATTTTAATTTTGAAATCTATCAATCATTCATATAATTGTGATATAGTGGTATATATGTGAGAGAGTGAGATATATCATGGCTTAGATTTGGATACATCTCCATATACAAGCCACATCTAGGCACTATGACCATCTTATGAAGTTGACAAAAACAATTTTGTAGAGCTTAGAAATTTTATATTTTAAAACCTATTTAACTTGTTATAACTTAGAAGACTCTTAGTTAGGCTAATTAATTTTTTAACAAGATAATACAATAATATTCTAATTACACTAGTACAAATGTAATCCTATGGGAACTAAATTAGCTTGTTTGTCGCTTTACAGTTATCATAAAGTTTGTTTGATATATAAATACTTATATGCAATAATAAAATCTATAAGAAATGTTTTTTTAATCCCCATTTGAAAGAATTTTTAAATCAGTTAATGTCATTAGAGGATAAGAGTAGATTTTGCAAATCCTAAATTGTTGCCAATAGAAATTCTGATAGGCTTGCATTAATGAATCATCCCCCACACCTCTATCCAATCCAATATCCATTCCTCCTCCATCTTGTTTTTTCTTTTTTCTTTTCCTTTTATCTTCACTTTTCATTTCCATAAATATTTTTGTTCATTACTCTCCAAAAGTATGTAACAATGATTTCAAGGATCTGACCCAATCTAACTTGTAATTGATTCGAATACGAGATAACTAGAGCTCAATCTAACTCGATCGACCAGTAATGAATCGAGTTATGGGTTGGGTGTGATCATGAAGGTGTGTACATGCTAGCTAAAATGTATTGTTGCCTTGTTTTCCTATGTTATTGCTTGAGTTATAGCCATATACTTATAATTACTCCGTATTATTTAACTAGGATAAGACCCTAAATTGGGAAAGATTCCCTACAAAAAAAGGCAAGCGACTCTAGGAATTTAATTAAAAGAAAAGCTAAATCAATTAAATTTTAAAAAATATTTCCCAATTTAGGGTCTTATCCTATGCCCTTGGGACATAAGATAGAAAAAAATTTTGGTTAATAGGTAGGCACTTAAGCCATTACAATAGGGGAGGAGGATTCGAACTCGTGACCGATTAGCAATTTAGCACATAAAAACAAAAATATATTAGGGATATGATAAATAAAATGTCAATTTTTATAGTAAACGATAGTATATCATTGGATAGATCTTTTGATTATTGCTTTAGATTTATTGCGTCATTGTCATATTTTTAATAGATTTTTTTTATAGATAATTGATGTAAATTTAAAATATTGTATTAAAATATTTTTGTGTACGAGACAAGACTTACCCTAGTTAAATAATACGGAGTAATTATAATCCATTGGAATCCAAACAGACCGTTCAAATTAGCTTAATCATTAATTTTTAATTCTAACAATATATATATAAAAAAAAATTTCACGCCATCCAAAAATATTAATTTATGCATTTCGAGTTATACAACATATGTTGTTGGGCTTTCTAAAGTTGGGCCAGTCTGTGTTCTTAAAATGTTGGGCTGTGTTTGTCCTTCATTGGGCTTACTTTTAGGGCTTCATGTTAAACAGGATAGCTTTGTTTCCCCAAATCAGCTCAAACTTCCAATCTGAAACCAAAATTTTATTTTATTTTCTTGAAAAAGGTATTTCACATAGAAATGTTCTAATCCAAAACCTAATGTTGGATGTTATCACATATCATATCAAAAGTAAATAAATAGAAAAAGATGAACATGACTATTTCTCTCATTGAAATTGTCGATTAATTGATTTTTAGATAAAATTTTACATGTATATCTTTGTTCGGTGCTAGAAGATGAGGAAGTGGCCAAGAGGGGTCAAATGTGTTCTTCAAATAGGGCTATTTCTTTAGGAAGTGTCGAATGAGTTTTTTTTTTTTTTATCTTAGTCCAGTTCGATCTACTCAGTCATTTTACATCTGCATCGGGTATTGTGTACCCCATTTAAGGGGTTGATCCTCTCACTCAAAAGCGAATCCATGTTTATAAGGGGATTCAAATTTCAAACCTCTTGACATTGATGTAGTGGATACTTCGAACCTCACATAGTGACGGATCAAAAAAACTATTTTAGGAGGGGTTTACAAAAATTTTAAAATTTTGAGAATTTTTTTTACATGTTTATATGAAAATATACTTTTTTTGTTTGAATATATTGGAAAAAAATCTCCAATTGGTGATTTAAATAGTCATTTTTAATATAAAAACTAAAAAAAGTGAGAAATTTTTTATATGTATTTATGAAAAATAATTTTTTTAAAATATATTGGATAATATGAATATCGAATTTTTTTTGCATGTTTATATCAAAAATAATTTTTTAAATATATTGAAAAAACCTAAAATTTGCAATTTAAATGGTCATTTTTAGTATAAAAATTAAGAAAATTTAAAATTAACAAAAAGTGGGATTTTTTTTATATGTATATATGAAAAAAATATTTTTGTTTAAATATATTGAAGAAAACCTTAAATTTTTTGTTTAATTATTCATTTTTAATTGAAAGAAACTAAGAAAAAACAAAAATTAGAAAAAATTAAGTTATATAGGTTTGAATCCATAGTATCAAGGTAACAAATACACCAACCAATGACCCCTTGCCATAGTGGTAAGGGAGAGGTAACCTTTGCAAGAGGTTAAGGGTTCAAATCCCATTATTTATACATTTGTGTAATTAGTGGGTGCTCAAGCCTTCATTGGCTTGGATGAGCCTGCTTGTTGGCTTACGTAACAAATACACCTCTTTACTAATTAAGTTAAACTGTATTTATGATTTTTTTTATTATTTTCAACTATTTTATCATTAAAATTAGTAAAAATTACTAAAAAAATATTTTTTCCTCGGTTTATTTTCCGAGCTAAAAGGACTTTAGCCACCCGAGCCCTCCGATCCGTCAATGACCTCACAACAGGATCACATTTGAAATTAGTGTTACCTTGAACTTAGTAAAATCTTTTTTTTTTGTTAAGAAAAACACTTGATTGTAAGTATGTGTCCAAAGTTTCATTTCGTGTTTATTTTTGCTTTTGAAATATTTCATGCCGGGACGAGTCAGATTTCTGATTCACGCTGAGTCGGATCCATTGACATAAATGAGTGTATAAAAATTAAATTTATATATTAATTTACAATGTAAATGGATAAGCACAATCCAAGTGATGATTCGACACATAAAGGTAGGAGCATCCTAAATGATAATAAAAAATTCCCAATACAACGTATAACATATACGTAGTACAAAGTATCAATCAGTGGACTAGTTACATAAGATGTTCTCTCTCAAATTAAGAAAATATCGTTCCTCAATTTTTAAATAAATGATCTATAAACCATTTATCTAATCTATCTTACAAGGATATATGTTAAACTTTCTTGATTATTAAATAAAAAAAATCCTAGAATATATAAATTTCAAAAATAAAACTAAGTAGATGGGGATGATCCAAAAAGATTTGACAACTTAATTATTTTATGTATAAATTTATATTTTTAAAAATTATATTTATATTGTATACACTTATATTAACATTTTTATAAAATTTTATTATGAAAAATTATTATTAAAAATTATGGATAAGTCAAAGATTGATTATTTTAGAAAATATTTTTTTTATTTTTCTAAAATATATATTTTCAAAATAAAAGTTTATACACATGTTAATATGAGTATATAGGGTGTAAATATAATTTTTTTAATATAAATTTATACCTGAAATAATTAGTGTAATACCGGATGTAACACATAAAGTGTTACAGGAGATTTCAACTGAGATACGGATGATCTAAAAAGATTTGACTATGGGACTGACTAGGTCGTGGCGGTGTATATGGAGTGACTCTTTCTTCAGGAAGAGCTTCCTTGAAGGTTCATTTTCATTGCCGACACGTAATTTCTGATCTACCGCTGACCAGCGGTGCTACTTCATGCGGCTTCGCTCAACTTTCTAGTGTTAGATTTACGTATGCTCATCGTTTGTAGGGTGCGTTTCTGTCTACTTTACTGCTCCTTTTCCTGTATTTTGTTGTATGTCTCGACCGTCTTCCGTCTATCGATTTATCAACCTATCGAGATTCAGATATATCCAACCTATTAAAAAAATGACTATAGCCTTCAACTTCTTACCATAATCTTTGGTGTAAAGAGCTTCTACATGTTTACACATCACATCAAATAGACAACAACGTATACAATCCAATTGAAACATTTAAATACATGTATGTCAATCGGAATCATATTCGAGGCAAATTAGCATCAATAAATCCACTTGCAAAAATATATCCAATAAATTAACGGCTTTAACGATCAAACTATATACTATAAACGAAGATCATAATCCAAATTTGTGAAGATGTTGAGTTTTGCTGCAAGTGGTATAGACAAGTTGGTTACTTTAAAGATTCAAATTGTTTGTTTTGCTTATGATACATATTACATACCACACACACACTTTATATTGCTTCACCTTATCATGTGTTAATAGTGTTACATTTATATATGATGCTAATTAAGAGACTTTAGTTTCAAAGAAACATCTACTTTTGTTGCGTCTAATTTCAGCAATTGATCCTAACCATTACATCAAAAGAGTCCCCTTTGGTCTCTTTATATTAGCTCACAAAATTGACATTTTGGTCAATTTTTGTGATATGGGTGTTCAATTGTATGATCAGTTAACGCAACCAAGTCACCAAATAATTAAATATAAATAAAATAAATAATTACATTATTCTTATCCATTTTGAAAAATTGGCCCAAAATTTGGGCCTTGTCAACATCTAGGAGGCCCATAACCCTAATAATCTATTACGACTTCTCCACCCCTAGTTGTGATAAAATAGGATGTGAACTAAAACGTCCCTAAATGTGTTTTCTATCTCCTATTGACACTTAGGGATGTTATATGTGAGGTTTTTTTTTTCTATCTATTTTTTTTTATAAACTTATATAATTAGTTTGGATCATCTTTCTATAG
Source organism: Persicaria maculosa (assembly GCA_963922045.1). NCBI lineage: Eukaryota > Viridiplantae > Streptophyta > Magnoliopsida > Caryophyllales > Polygonaceae > Persicaria > Persicaria maculosa. Next base: position 71,201,933 of record OY998260.1, read on the forward strand.
AGTTTTAATAAACCTCTACTTAAAATTTGTTAAAATTTAACCATTAAATATATAAATAGTTGTTAATATCTTTTCTGTTTTTAGAGTCTGAATCATCTATCGTCAATCTTTTTTCCCTTTTCTTGTCCCGATCCTTTAGGCCTATACGGCCATACCCATATATTTCTCATTAGTTTTAAAATAACACTCAATTAGTTTTGTTAGCTTTTACATTTGAAAAGGATATAGAACATTTGGTTATTATCCACAAAGATGTTTTAGATTGATAACATGCTTAATCTTTCTCCTCTTTAAAAAAAAATACAAATAAAAAAAAGAACCCAAGAAGTTTCAAAGCCTTTCAACTACTAATTAACTAATCTTTCTCCTCTTTAAAATAAAATACAAATAAAAAAAAGAACCCAAGAAGTTTCAAAGCCTTTCAACTACTAATTAACTAATTTTGATATGATCTTTTTATGTGACCCTTGTTGTTTAAGCAATCATGTCACCTATAAACAAAGTAGGAGATGTGATGTATATGTATGGACGTTTGATAAGATATGTTATCAGCTTACATACCAAATGGAGTTTCTTCATGGTGAAGAAGGACTCACATACCCACATACTCACATGTGTGAATTTGAGTAATAAAGATGTGTTTTAAGCATATAGGTCTCCTTTGATGAGTCATTATATCTATCATTTTCTAAATTTAAAAATTTTAAATATTTTTGGAAAAAAACTTTACAATTATAAAGATAAAAATTGATCAATAAAATGTTATGCATTCTAAGTAATTATTATTATCAAAATGAATTGGATAACCCAACACTAATGTGTGAGAAGTCAAACTAATTAAAGTAACATCTAAGTTTGAAAGCAATCAAAATTTCAAACTTTGTTTCTATGGGTTGGTGCTTGCTAACCCTTCAATTCTTATTGTTCGAACCATCTAATTAAGGATGGAAAAATATATATATTCTTTAATCAAATCATTAATTTCAAAAAAATAAAATAAATATATAGATAAAATAAAACAGATATATATATATATATAATTATTTCCCCATGAAATTATGCAATTATTATAGTAAAGATAAAATAAAATGTGGTTACATCGTGCTCACATTTCGTGTCAATTTAGCTCTCTAATACATGTCCCTTTATTTTATATATAAGGTGGTTGAATCGATGCTATAATGTAAAAGGTTTGAACATATATTTATATAATTATATATCAACCTTAAATTATGAAAATACCGTATATATTTGGCAAAATCTTGAATTTGGATTTTTTTTTAATTTTCTTTAAACTTTAATATTAGCACCTAACTAATGCGGTGCAGTAGTTGTTACGCGATGACAATTATGACGTGGTATGTATATATATTATATATATATATATATAATGATTTAGCATAAAATAAAAATATATGTAATTAATTTATCATAAAAAATATTTAATAAATTAAAATAAACAATACCATAGCAAATAGACATCGTGTCAGTAGTCGTCTTTGCCTTACGAGGATTGCTGCTTTCCGTCTTTCCGGCGGCGAGACATCGTGTCAGCAGGTGTTGTCCCATGCGCTCACTATCCACTTTACCACGCCGGGCTTCCTTCCTCTCGATACTGTGTCTGCTTGTTTGCTTAGGGTTCGGGGATTTCCGGGTTTGCTTTTGGTGGTTCTTTTGATGTATTATGTGATTGTATTCCTTCAGATCTTCGTGATCTCATCCTTCGGGATGCTCTCGGACAGGCTAACCACCACCCAAATTTTTTCCTTATCACAAAAAAAAAAAATTAAAAATATTTTTGGGGGGTTAAAAAATGGAAAAATTGGATAATGGCAACAGGCCGGTTAAGGCATCTATGCAAATTAACCTAATGTTGAATTTGTAGGCTAGTAGGGGAATTAATTAAACGTAAATAAAAGGGTTGTTTGGCTTTGAGTATGACAGTTAATGTATCCTAATTTGTTTGTTAATAAATCACTATCTAGTTGATAGCTCGAGTCGAGGAGGTGGTGTCGTACTAGTGTGCGTGTGTATGTCCCTTAATTAACTTATTTGTTCTTTTTTTAGTGGCTATTTTATATGTCAGGAATGTATAAATATGTACATTTTAATATAAATTATATTAATTTTAGTGTTATACTTGCAAATATGAGTACAACACCTTGTCATGTTTAAAAACTTGATTAGATACCTCAGGAAAGCCCGGTCAGAACCCATAAATTATATAAATTTTAGTGTTATATTTTAGTGTTATAAATTATACTCTCTCCGTTCGACAAAACTTGACATTTTACTATTCACGCACGCTTTTTTAGGAGCTAAAAACTATATAAAACATCTAATTTTTTAAAGAATTTTTTTAACAATTTTGTAGTTATTATTAATAAGTACAAACTTGTTAAAAATTTTTTTTTAAAAAAGAAATATTTTATATAGTTTTTATCATTCTAAAAAAGCGTGCGTGAATAGTAAACGACAAGTTTTGCCGAACGGAGGGAGTATTGATTTTAGTGTTATACTTTTTGTGTTACATTTCGTATTACACTTCTTAAATTGATCTAAATTATGATACGACATCTTAGATTTAAATTTATATATAAATCCTAAGTGGTTAACCCATAAAAAAAATATTTTGTGTGTATATTTTAATGTTTTAGCTTCGTAGGATTTATACATCTAGTCCTAGGGTATCTTTTTATAAGAGGTTAAAACATTATAAAAATATACATTAAACTTCAATTTATTTTAATGTTTTAGCTTCTAGGGATTATAGAGTTAAATCTAGAGTATTTTTTTTCTCAATTTTATTTATAATTCTTATCAATTTAAGAGATGTAACATGGAAGGTAATACAAAAGTGTAACAGGGGATCCGAATCGGATTCCTTCTGCCTCTTTTTATTGTCAGAGCAATTCGACCTTAGACCAATTCAATCTAAATTGGGAAAGATTTCCTACGTACCCAAACAAAGAGTGAATCTTAAAAATCTAATTTAAAATATGACTAAATTATTTTAATTAGGAAACTATTTTTCAAAATATGAGTCGTCTCTTATCTTATATCTTTAGGACATAAGTTAAAAAACTCGTTATTCATGTACAAACTTTCTTAAGACAATTTAGCACATGTGAAAATTACGTACTTGCGGTTGTGATTTAGGGCTTCACTCTCTCTTCACCTATATATATAATTACAATTCAAGGAAGGGCCGTTTCACTCCATTCATCGCCCAATACAGATATATGTTTTTGACTCTCTTCCCCCAACTCAAAACTCCTACTAGTGTGAAGAAAGAAATCGGTGGAGATTGTCTTGTTTCGAAGCAACCTATACTTTAACTTCTCTTCAGAAAATGTCGCCGATTCTAGGAGGTTGCCAGCTGGCCTATTGATCTCCACTATTTTGCTTGATCGAGCTAGAGTCTCGAATCCAAATTGTAATTCATCTTTTGACAAGTTTAACACGACAAATTTGGTGAGCTTTAGATTTTTTGTTTACATACTTGATTCAAAATCATAGTGAAGGAGGTATAGAGAAAACCCAATCAATAGGATTTCTCTAATTCTTCCTTTATTGAAGAAAGAGCTTTGAATTATTTTCCTTTCCATAGAGATCCGAAGATTGGACCTATTCGTAAGAAAATTGCGTTTTTTTTACACAAAGGTGTTCGGATATCTCTCATGACCTCTTAAGGCTCAAATTCTCCCTGATGCACGGCATGGCACGGTATGACAATGGGAGGTCGTTCTCTAACTCCTCGACGATGGCTCTTCCATCTTTTGACGTTCGTGATTGAAGCATTTTTGTCTTAGTTTTGATTTCCAACTCAATATTTCGATAAACTTTTGACGTTTGTCATTTTAAACAAGTGATTATTTTTAGTCTCACTTGTAATTCACGACTTAATTAAAGTACTTTCTATCATTTCAATTCTTGTTCATTTACAAGTGATTTCATTTCATGTTTTTTACAATCTCTTTATTTTTGTCTCCGGACTTAAAGGTGGTCATTTTTATATTGTTGTTTTTTATATAAGAAAATATTCGACAAATCAAGTAACAACTACTTGATCTTCGAGAGAGAATGATGAATAGAAAAACAAACTAACTACCATGATACAATATAATGAAACAAAATATAAAATAGAGGTGTAGCCAAGTTTTTATATTTTTGTTGGTTAACTTAGACAAGTAATTGAAGAATTTTTTTATTTTTATTTAAAAAAAGGAAAAGTTGTTTCTCTATACTTGTGACTTTTGGGAGTCGAACTCGAGATCTAGTGCAGAGTTTATTTTAAAATTCACCTCCGCTCTTTGTAGATTTGGATTAGCTTTTCCGATTGTACGTACAAAGAGCACATAAAGTGTGAACACTGAAAATCATTGTGTATCTGTGATTGGTAGATCATGATTATGATTTATGATGTAATTCACCTCTAAGATTCTCGGATTTATTCACATAATATATTACTATTTGATACTTAAATTAACCTAATTAGTTTGTTCTCTAATTATTACTATTATTTTTTGGTGAGGATTTGGTTGTATTTGGAAGCAAATTTGTCCGAGCTAGGCATTTTTTAGTGGACCAAAAATTGTCCTTTTTGCCCAATTCTTTCCTATGTATTTCAAATTTTGAACACCAAACGCTTCATTATATTATACATATATTTTTTTATGTATTTAAAATGTTCATGAATTAATGAATTGCAACAAAATGGTACTCCTTCCGTCTAGAAATAGTGTTGTTCGACTTTTCGTCACTTTTTTAAGAAACTAAAAACTATATAAAATATTAACTTCTTTATCATTTTTTTAAACATAATTTGAAACTTACAACTAATAGTATAAAATTATATATAATATTAACTTTTTTTATTATTTCTCTTATATATCTCTCATTAGCTAATTTATATAAGCTACGGAGTACTTTATAATTTAGAATTATCAAATATCTTATTAGCTTATAAAAAAATTAATAGTTTAATCTAAGATATATTTTACACACCTATTATATCAGTTTCAACTACTCCATCAATTTTGTATTACTAGATAGAGCTTATATCATTATGTTATAATCCTGGTGATCGAACATTTATTAATTAATTATTTACTGATTATTTTTATTATTACAGTTATTGATGGAATGCTACCATATTAGAATCGATTAATTATGAGTTAGTGCAGTGATTATGGAACGTGTTACACCACATGATAAGAGATAGATTACATTTTAATTTTATTTAAAATATGGAATCTATTATAAGTGAAACGGTAGAAAATCAATTTTTAAATAAGGTATGTAATATCTAATCGACTAGAGATTAATTTAGTTTAAAATTATAATCTAGATGAAACTTCTGATGAAATTTTAAACTTTGTTGATAGATTAATTAAAAGGGTAAATGTTTATTTAATATGACAAATTATATAGAATTTTCTAAAGCGATTTTTTTCGAAAACCCGCAAAAAGCTTTATCATAACTCTTTGAAAAACTTTAATAAACTCGTATCAAACCGAATCGGATTAAGCTAACAAAAAAAAAAGGGTGATCGATATCCATTGGAAGTGGAGGTCCCCTATGAATGGTGAAACGACGTTATGTAGGAAGCAAAAGACCTTATCCTATTTATTTGGATAAGCTATTGGTTTTATTTTAGATTCGCAACACCATATTATAATTTATAATGTATAATCCATAAATGTCTTATTTTACACATGGTGGAAGTGGGACCATCTAATATTCCCATGAAACAATACTGGCCGTCGGATTAATTAGTCCAATCCAAATTGAAGGTTATTGATTGCTTCATCTCTTCATACGTGCAAGTCTCATCCTTAATTTTGCCGGGGAATAGGAATAGATTTTAAGATGAACATTGAACACAAAAGCAACATCAGCCGTCATCTTTCAACATCACTAGTTAAAAGTTGAAAAATGTGAAATTACGATAAACTCCCAATAATATCTTTATTTGATGTCAGTGTAGTCTCAGAGGAGAAGTGGTTAAGATGTGCAACCTAGTTTATCTGCCACCATGTTCTCTTTTCGAGACACGTGGAAAAATTTTGTTTTCCTGAAGGATCTTATTAACCATTTTATATCCCCATTAGAAGTTCGATTTCCCAGGGGCAGTTTCCGTGCTTTTTTTTTCGATGACAAGGTTATGGATATTTAACCTGGTAGCCTGTAGTAGCCCTTCTCTTAAGGCTAAGGCCTCGGCCATGATCGCTGACTTTTTACCAAAAATTTTGTTTCCAAGATGGATTGGGTTACCGCTCCGGTCACGAATAATGTATCCTCCGCTTTCCAATCTCGTCAGGGAGATTGCTCCATCAAAGTTCAGTTTCATGAATCCGTTGTCTGGTTTCTTCCATCTGATATTCTTCCTACTTAATTTTCACAAGTTTGTATGGTGTAAAGTTCAGAGTAATAATTATCCTCTTCATATTGGAGTGCTTTATGCTAGATTTCCCGAGTGGTTTTGACTCTTCCCTCAATTTCCTACTCCGATGGAATTGTGTGTAAACATAATTTATGTTACGTTTATTTTGTTTTTATGTTATAAAAACAAAATTTATCCTCATGTAAAAGTTTTTATATAAAGATTTTACTGTACTTTATATTTGGGTCTTGTTATAGGAACGGCTATTATTTCGTCAATCGTACGATCGTTATCACCGTCATCAGCTTTTGCAGCCGACGAAGAGTCCACCACTATTGACATTCGAAGTCAGCAACGGATGAGTTACTTGTGTCAATTATTCAGGCGACGGATACTGCAAGTCCATCCCTTAAAATTGTTTCAAGCGATCAATATAATCCAAAGTTTGTCTCTTAAAACCCCGTCCACTCGTGTCAATAATTCAGGCAATAGATATTGATTGGAAAATACTCTTTCTTTTTTCTTTATAAAAATAACAAATAAAAGTCACAAAGGCCAATACAATCATCTAATATCTAGAGACAAGGAAAATATTCCTTCTAAATACACCAAATTTGACCATTTTTAAAACAGTTTTCTAATTTAACTTCTTATTCTTATGTTATATTTAAGATATAAGATATAGACAATTTAGAAAAAACAATTTCTTAACTTTTTTTTTGGTCTAAACAATTTCTTAATTTGATGTAAAGGTATAAATTAGACCACCCGTATTTTTAAATCTAAAATTAATAGAAGATCGAACATGCATGTTAATGACTAAATGAGTGGCAGTAATAAAAAAAAAAAGATTATGTAAGCTTAGAGGCCGACCACCCAATCAAATTGATAAGTATGAAATGCTTATCCATTTTGATTGGTCTGCATTTCATAGTTGCTTTGCATGGAGGTGTAAAAACTCAAACGAAAGTCGATCTTGCAAATTAAATACACCGTAAATTATTTGAACAATATTATATTAGTTTTGACATTTATCAATTACCTCTTTCAAATATGATTAAAAGTATAATTAATTAAATTTTTTTGGTATGATTAATTAAAAAATTTATTACGTCTAATTAAACTTGATACACATTATTTTAAACCTTAAGGTAATTCTCATAAATTTGTGGTGTATTTAACGACACCCAAATCTATTTATAAATGATAGGCCCTAGTGGGTCCTACTAGTTGAATCTGACGTGGCAAAATGACATGCGCGCCATCGTTTGGGTTTGTAAAAAATAATCAAAACATAAGTAGATAATGTTATTATATACTGTAATAAATAATTAACTAATTAATCAAATATTGATGTTAATGAGTTGTAGACTTGTAGTTGACATTAATTGCAATTATGACCCAATTTGCATATTTTGAAATTTTAATTAATTAGATAATATCTTATGAAGAAAATTTATCAATGTAAGGTAACATGATGAAAGAGCATCTCCAACAAAACGTGTATTTTGAATAAAAGAAGAGAATTGGACGAAATAAGGATTTTTTTTTATTCCAAGTTTTAATATATATTCATAATATGCAAACCAGAGAAATGAAGAAATTGAAAATAAAATTCTCTAAATTTAGTAATTTACATGAATTGGACAAACCTTCTTACTTTTTTTGGTAACTTTTGATGAACTTAATTAGCTTTTTTTCTTGGTTTTGGTGAATTTAAAATTAAATTATTTTAAATAGATAATGTTTATAACATATTTTTATATAAGTTTATAAAATAAAGAAATTGTTGAAATTGGGATATAAATTTATTTTTATATTTTAAAGAATTTTTACAATATTTGTGAGAGATGCTTTCAAACACTTCCTTTTATGGGAAAATTGTCAATATATCTTTAAGCAGTTTATTAACAATAATTGTTTTGTGCTATTCATAGCAGCAGCCAGCAGCCATAAGCAAAATTTAAGTCAAATTCGACAAACGGGAAAAAATTAATTAATTAAGTCGTTGTTAAACTTACCTATCAAAGTATTAAATATGTCACATTATATCTATGTAGCGAAAATTCGAAGAAATAACAAATCCCTTATTGAGTGACTGGTAGTGGTACGTTACATCAAATATTAAATTGTTAAAATAATTATTGTGACATATAATAGGGTTAAAAGCTTCACCCATTGGTAAGACCTTGACCTATTGATATCATATGTTGAGCTAAAGTTGAATGATTAGGAAAACAACTAGATAAATAAGTTTTACATATATATAATATACTTCCAATTATGAGAGGTAGCTAACTAATTGAATGATTAATATGACTATTGTTCAAGTTTATCCATAGTTTTATGTAAATTATTTGAAGGTGTATATATATAAGCCATCCGGTCCTAGGTAATCAAACTTGAATTAAACTAAAAAATTAGGAGTATTATGAAATTCGATCAATTGCTATATAGTAAAAAATTAAGATACCTTTGACCTAAAATATATAAAATTATTTATCAATATGTATTTTAAAAAGTTCAAAAAATATACAAAATAGCAATATTTTGATTATTTTTTTTAAATCATAATTATTGGTAATAAATATGGATTTTTTTTAAAATATAATATAAGAGTTCATAGATAGATATATAGATAAATAGATAGATAAAAGTGAAAAGTCTTATACAGTATATTACTACTTCATATAGATATAGATGTAGTTTGACATTCTGACACATTTTTAAGGAGATAAAAAATTATATAAAATATTATTTTTTTTATTTTTTTTATATACAATATCATGAAATTATTTTAAAAAATAATTAAGACAAAATTAATAGTTTATAGTAGTATATATATATTAATAGTTAAAAAAACTAAACGACGTTTATTTTGAATGCAGTAGTATAGGAGGGATTAATGGATTATATAATTTGATTTGTTATACAAGTAGCGAAGAACGTCTGCATCTTATCTGAAAATATAATTTTAATAAGTGTAATATAATATTGAACGGTACCGTACCCAACCAAAACTTGGGTCACACCAAATTAAAAGTCCCCAATGAATTTGACATATTATTTGGTGAAAAATAATTATTAATAGTAATGTTAACCCATATATACAGGCATTGGAGTATAAAAAAAAATAAAAATTGGAGTATAAAACTTTCAACCACCACGTTGAATTTTGCGATTAAAAAGAGAAACTAGTGTACGGATATTTCAAGAATCGTATTCATACGTACTGTCGATACACATCAAGAGAGGAAAATTGAATGCCTGGACGTATAATTGTGTTTATAATTAGTGAGAGCAGGGGCGGATCCTCTTTAGGGCCAGAGGTGGCAGTCGCCCCCCCAATGAAAAATAAAATTTAATATACATATTCCTCTCGTCGATAGCTTCGATTTGATATATTATAAGCTTAAATCCGATAACTGAGTAAAAAGTTATAATCGTTTCAAAACTGAAGCGATATAAATTATTTTTACATCATTTACCAAATCAATATACTTCTATCATATTTAACATTTGTTAAACTTCGTAACTTAATACTATAATTAAACCCGAAAATTTTAAATATTGATGGGTTTTTCAGGAAAAAAATTAGAGTTTAATTTTCCGCCCCCTCAACTAACCGCTCCAGGATCCGCCACTGAGTGAGAGAGACAGAGAGAGAATATGATATTCCGTAATTAACATCGAAGGTAATTAAATTGAATATATATATATAAGGTTTATCAATTATATTTAAATAAAAACAATCCTTTACACAAGGATAGATCTAGGGGGTATATATGAAGTGGCTCGAGCTCCCTAGCTCGGATGAGAAACGTAAAAAAAGAAATTATTACTATGTATTATTTTTTTTTTGTAATTTTTAATAATTTAGAGTTAAATTAGAAGAGTATGAAAAGAGTAATGAATCGTAAAGTGTGTTTAGCTTAGTTGGTATAAGGTGAAAAATTAAAAATTTACATCAGGAGGTCTTGAGTTCAAGGCTATGTTTGGTCAAAGGGTGGTGGATGGAGTAGCTGAAACTAGTGTACTACGTTATTATTTGTGTTAAATAGTGTATGCTAATAAACTAATATGATGTTTAACAAACCTAGCTGTTAAGGTAGCAAGTGAAAATTTGTGAATAGAAAATCAAATGTTCCGAAAAGTTTGAGTGAGTAGCTGCTGAAAAACTCATATTTCAAAACCTAATTAAATTTAAATCTTATATCTATTTCTTTTAAAACTATATAGTATCAAAATCAAAAGCTTCAAAAAGATAGCTCATTTTCCAAACATAGTCCAAATCCTTATAGCTTTATTTTTTGTGATTCTTTTTTTTTTGCCGTAGCTTTTTCACTTAAAATAAATATTTAAATCACATATTTGATGTTTTTCCAACATATTCTTTAAAAAAAAAAATTGTACCTCATATATATATTAAAGAAAATCTGACAACCAAGTTCACCCACCCTCGATTTTTTTTTTCGGCTATGCCCCTGCTTTTGCATATATATATATATATATATAGGGATTGACTCCGGTGAAAACCTCAAATTGTGGTAAAAACCCGTGAGGACTACTTTATATCTTGGTTTTTTTGAAACCCGTGCTAAAAACCTCAATCACACGGTGACTTTACAACTCGGTTCAACCTAAAAACCGTGCTAAAAACTCCAATTTTAAAATAACACATGACTTTATAGTTCGGTCAAACCGAAAAATCGTGCTAAAAAACTAATGTTTTAAAATTACATAGTGACTTTATAACTCGGTTTTATTCAAAACCGGGCTAAAATTTATGACTTTATAGATCGATTCTATTCATAACCGGGCTATAAAGCAAGTGAACCGGGCTAAAAAGTCGGTCCTCACGGGTTTCTATATATATATATATATATATATATATATATATATATATACACACACAAAAAAAAATCTCATTTTTAATCAATTTTTTTTCAATTTTTGTATTAAAATTTTACAAATTTAGGGTGTTTTTGACTTTTTTCAATATATTTAAAAAAATTATTTTCAAATATACCTACAAAAAAAATATATTCAATATTCTTTAGTCCCATAAATAAAATTCTGGATCCACCACAAACGCGCACCATCTACGCTAGTGAAATGACCAACAAATGGAGTATTGGTGGATCTGAAACGTTATGTATGTCGCTTGCAGATAGGCACGAAGCTAATAATAGGATGCGGATAAAAAGATGAGAGGATGGACGAAAATGACCGTTTGTATGAAAAGAGTAATTTTGGTGAAGGAAAATGACTTCCTACTAGCTGCAGTGGTACTCTTAAATTAAAAACATCTTTCTCAATCCATCAACTGCATACATGCATATCATGCATGTCTTGCTGACTCATCAAATTACGTCCACTTCCACCTCTTTCTTGTAAATCCAACCATTCGGCTGCAAACGACTTACGTATAGTATCCATGGGTCCCTAGTTCGAACTCCGAATGATCGCTCTTTATTTACCAAAATGAATCCTTTTTTTATACATGTTTTAAAGGGAATTAAACTCATAAAAAGGTTGGAGTTATCAAAATATATATTATATACTAGTATAGTCTTTGTGTCTTAATTACCTAGTGTAATTTTAAAATTTAAATATTATATTAAATTATTATAAAATATATATATTAATAAATTATTCTATTTTAATTATCCTATAAAATAAATAAATATAGTTGTTTATCATTGTAGTTTTAATTTTATATTAAAAATATATAGTAAAAATTATCAATAGTAATAAATTTTTGGAGGCCCAAATTATCAAATTAATAATTCGAAATCCCAAACAACAAAACAACACCATTGTCTGAGAAATTGAGAGGTCGAAGCAGGGTTGTTCAAATTTTGGATCGGACCAAAATAGGACCGGGATCAGACCGCAATTTACGGTCTTGGGTCGGACAAAAAATATAACGGTTCGATCCACAGTCCATAAAAATTAAAATTCCGATTATCGATCCAAGATCGAGACCAGAATTTTTTTAAAATAAAATGAAAGTGACCAAATAAAAAATATTATAAATTATTTTTCATTCATATATTAGTAAGAATAATTTAATTAAGTCTATTTTCACATTTAATCAATAACTTTAAAAGATATATATATAAAAAAAATTAATTCTATTTAATTATTTTTAATCCATTTAATTTTCAAACCAGTTCATCTGGTCCAATCGATCCGTGGATCGATAAACCCGAGTCCGTATATTGCAGTTTCAGTCTAATCCACGGTCCAAGGTTTTCGAATTTCTGATCCACCGATGTTAAACTGGATCGAAATTTCTTATCTGATTCAATCCAATCCAGACCGGTTTCCCATCATTAGGCCGAAGGGCATGTAAAATTGTAAACGATGTACATGTCCATGTTAGTATATCAAAAAGGAGAAAGCCCAAAGATGGATATTGCAAGAGTGTGCATAGTTGAATGCATAGTACATGCGTATGTACTTGCATTGTGAGGACCAAAGAAAGCAACTTGGTGAAGAAACCATGAGTTCTAATTAAGAATAAGATTGTTCTTGATTGTGTTTAGGCTTGATAAGCACAAGCAATCTAGGTAAATCTTATATAGCAAGGTTTAATTCATGCTTTAATTAAATAGGGAACTTGCTATCACCTAAGAGGGGGACATTGTTGGTGCATCTTGAGGTACTCACATACCTTATATGTTTTGGTGATAACAAGCTTTCAACATTTAAGTCTTGCTAATCTTTTTTCTTGACATTTTATTCGTTATATTCTTTTCCCCATTGTCTATTTCTTGGGTAAGGCTTATAATCTTGTGCTTGGGTTTTGTTGAGTTGTTTATTAAGGTTAAATGTGGATGCTTAATGTGGTTTATCTAATGGGATTTTAGATAGTTCACATTCTTAATTAGGGTACAATGTATTTGTAACACCCAATGCAATCAATAAAAGGAGTGGATAAATTGAAATTCCTCTCCACATAACTAAAGAGGTGATTTTTTTTTTTTTTGCAAACTAGTTAGTTTGAAAGTTGTGAACCCAATTTTGGCTTTTCTATCCTATGCCCATTTGAAATTATATTTTAAATTTTGAATTATCTATCATTAATTAGGGTATATGATAGAAAGACCGATATAATTTATTTATTCTGCAAGCTAATTTGAAAATAATGTAATGGAATGTTTTGTTTCCTTGTCACGCAGGATAACATGCATGAAACTGACCAATATTGTGAAATTCCATTTTGTTGGTCATATATAGGATTATAGTAAAATATTAATTAACTCAATAATAATTTAAAATTTTATAATTAATTAATTAATTATGAAGTATGATTGTAGAATGGGATAACGTACAGGTATGTCCAGTGGCGGAACCAGAACTCGAAGAGGGTGGGGGCACACCGATGATAAACGACAATGAATAACACGAACTCGTACTATACATAACGTCTTTAACACTACACAACAGAGATAAAAAATAAAAGAGTTCATTAGCACAAAAAATTCGCCATTACTAATTAGAGATTTATAATGAAATAACTCAACTCGACAGGGGTAAATCCATTTTATGGATTTTTCATACCCTAAAAATGTTAAATGATAACCTCATTAATTATCATTGCGTTTGAAAATATCTTTTTCAAATTATATCAGAGAAAGCTCTCAAAGAGAAAATCTTCTTTTATCTTATTGCGCAAATAAGGCTTGATATATAATACCCATAGGCCATAACAGAGAAAGCTCTTTCATGTATAGTTTTTACAACTGATAACACGATGAGACGACATACCAAATCAAAAGCTTTTTGAATTCCTACATTGATCATCTTTTTTAGAAACATCACTAATATCTTACAAAGTAGAAAACCTGATATTTTTCCTCATTTAAACTTCCCTAATTTTGTACCTAATAGCTAGTCGAATGAGTAATATAACCTCTCATTTCAAAGATTTGTCAATCTCAATAAAATATAAAAGCATTGTGGGTTATTTAAATAAGATTTAAAGTGATTAATATACTTTCAATTTTCAAACGTTCATAACTTTTTACTCGGATATCGGATTAATGCGTATTATATATCAAAACGAAGCTATCGACGAGGAGAATACATATAGGGGTTCGTCGGATGAGGGTGGGGGTACGTGCCCCCACATGCCCCGTTTGGATCCGCCTCTGGGTATGTCGGAGTTAAGAGGGATTTTCTTAATTGATGCCATGCATGCGAATTTATTTATTTATTTATTTATTTTCTTATGATTTGGGTGAATATTGAACTAATTAATTTCCTAGCACCTCCATGTTCTCTAAAGTCTCAATTTCAATATACACTTATAAATTTTAATAAATACGTAGTATATGATATATATATTGCTAATTAATCATTAGAGCTTGCAAAAAACTACTAATAATTAATTAGATCGAGGTATTAATTAACCAATTCTCCCCTCAGAATAGAATTAAGCAAATAAAAGATACGGCGCATATAAAGTAGGTTTATGTCTATAATGATTATACATTTCAATTTCAATATTAATTTCATTATTCCTATCATAATTATGAGGATATAGCTATAGTATATACGTATTTTATTTTATTTTTTGATAGGAAGGATAAAGTATGTATTTGGATGTGAAGGAACCTTCGGTCTTATTGTACACAAATGGGACAAAAATCCGGGTTTTTTTTTCAATAATGGAACAATAAGATTTTCAGTAGGTGTCAATATTCCAATAATGATTTTTAACATTAATGGAACAATGAATTCGAATATTTTTTAATTTTTTTTTGCTGGAGTGGTCTACTGGATTATTAACATTTTAATGAACTGGGATTTAATGAGGGCTCGTTAATTTCATCCCTGGTTTATTTTATAGATAATGGTAGCATTTTCAAGAAAATTAATGAAATAGAACAGTATTAATAAAATATACTGTAATTAGAATACTTGTATAGTTGTATAGGGTAAGTAGGGGTGAAGGTGGGGCTTGGTTGGTAAAGATGACCTCCCTAACTTCAAAGAAAACTAAAATTATTTGTTTGTTACTTTGTTTTGTTTAAAAAAAATACTCCTATTTAATTTTGAGACTAAAGTAAGTATAAAGTTTTCTTAATTTTGTTTGGTAAGCATCACCAATAGATTTCTTCATCTTAGAGATTTTGGAGTTTTTTGAGAATTTTAAAGCCTTTTTGTTCAACAAACTCCCCATTCTAATTATTTAAAATGAAGAAGCAGTAGAAAAAATAGAAAGTTTTCCTAAATCTGCGGCATTATCTAAAATTAATGATTCTCCAAATGTTCAAAATAGAGAAGTTGGAGTTGAAGCAAAACTAATTTGAAAAATATGTATTTTGTTTCTCTATTTTTTAATTTTTTTTTAAAATTTTTAGAAAAGCTATTGGAGATTAAATATTGATTCCAAAAATAGTCATACAGAGTAAGTTACCGAATTGAATGGGACAAATGCGAGTCACTGCAACCCCTATGCATTATTTCAATAAGAGCTCTTCTTAACCAATAGGCGGGAGGTCCAAAATACAAGCACTTGGATGAAAAGAACAAGAAACACTATCAAGATAGTCAGCGAGGCAGTTGGCTTTGCGAAAAATGTGTCGAAACTGATCTTTCAGTCTCTACTAAGGAAGTCTTGGCAACGAATGACCAGACTAGTGCACGGGTGGGTCGCCTTCACCTTCTTCAAGTTCAGGGTTGTTTCCGAGCTAGTCTCGCAAATGACTTTCTTGTGGCCAAGGTTCCATGCCATCTCAAGGCTGCTAGCAATGCCCCGTAGCTCTGCGGCTACAACTGAGCAAACGTTGATGTTATAAGCGAACCCACTTATCCACTTCCCTCGTCATTTCTAAGAGCCCCATCTAGCCGAAGCAAAACCAGAGCTCTTAATCACTCCATCTCTATTGAGTATCATCCAATCCTTTATGCATATCCATGTACTCTTGCATGGCGTGCAGGCACCCCTCCCGCGTGATAGTCGCTTGGTCATCTCGAAAAGCCACATCTGTAACGACCCGAAATTTAAGTACCTGAATTAACCTTCATAAACCTACTTAGAAGGTAAATAAGGTTCGGAATACTAGGTTATCGGGGAACGTTATAGGAGAAGTTTGATCTTCTCACGTGAGCTTTGGATCTTACGACCGAGTACGAGTTATTATTAGGTTCATTTATGCGGAAGATTTATTTGTAAAAAGATGGGGATTGCGAACCCCGAAAAGATCGTAAGCCCGTTGGAGGCTTTACCTGTCCTAGACTATCGCGAAAACGTTTCGAACAGAAATAAAAGCGGAAATCATAAATACAACAAAACGCCACGGCCGCGCCGGGTCAAAACCAAATCAAAGTAAGCGAGAAAATAAAGAGTGCGTAAGTCATGCCTCACTCGCTCTAATCGTCCCAAAAGGTCTGTCTCGACAACCATCCACATAAGTAAGTCATATTGGGTAAGGGGTACCTGAATCCAAAAACAAGAAATAAATCGGGGTCAATCATCGGAAATATGCACACTCAATGCCATATAAAGAGGCATACTTAAACTACATGAATGTTAAAATGTAACATATAAGCAAGTGTATAGATATATATAAATGCGAAATAAACACACAAGGGCCCGTATCATCATCATCATCGGCATCATCATCATCATATCATAATATCTTCTCAAACGTACTCATCCTTCTCAAACGTACTCATTCTTTCTCATCATAAGTCTTTCATCATTTCATTCTTGTTCCATCGAGTATAAGTCATTTATTCAGATTTTGACGGCCGTCCTACCATAGACACATAGCATACATATGAATGGTTGGATTTACTAAGTTCATCCTACGTCATATTACCGGTTTATATTCCTAAACATGTTACTAGGTCGCGTGATGCATGAAGACTCTCGATAAGACAAAGAGTATCACATAAATCCATCATGAGTAAGTCCAGGGGACTTACCTGGAGTTCGGAGAATAAGCAAGCAATAAAGTGCACAACCAAGGATCCAATCAACAAGAGCCTATAAATTTCATTAAGCTTTCATTAGGTGGTATTCTAATGCATGGTACCCAACCTAATAATCAACATGCATCCACATGAGGTTCACGATTCTATAGATTACGCACTTTGGTTAAGTGATCCGGACTTAACCAGTTATAATCTATATCGTACTATCACATAATCGATTTTCTTCTAATCGGATCATAAGCCAAGTTATGGGTATACTTCATTTCTGTATTTTATATGTTCTATGTTTCGGTTATGCCATCACATATTTAACCATATTCTTAGCATTCCCTTAACCAAGTGTTTTAATCGAGTCATTATAAAGACTGGTTACTAAAATTATAATAGCTCTTGATACAACCGTTGGATTGCCGTTATTTTTGAAGTACAGTTAGATAACATTCCCAAGAACATCATATTAAAATTTCAGCCGAATCAGACCGTTGGATTGGAATTAAAGTCTAAATTACAGAGGCACATATATCCATTCTGTTTGTTGTGACGTTTGCTACAAAACACAACCAAAAACACATAGAGGCTCCACTTCCTAAGCCCTAATTTACACATAAGGCTCCTAACCTATAGAGGGAAAGGTGGATGAGAGATTACCCTCGAAGCCTCTCTCGAAAAAGACCAAATTACCCCTCCAAGCTTCCCGGGACCTTGCGCCAAACACCTAGCATTTTTGACAAATCCAAACCAAAACATAAAAGGAATTCTTAGACAAAAACCTTCAAAATTAGTTTTACAACAAGTATAAAATCAGATTTGAAGGGGAGGAAACCAAGACTCACCCAAACACACTTGAAAACCTCAAAAACACAAAGGGCTCGGCACAGCTGGCTCGAAAATGGGCCTCAACGGGCAGCTTGTTGGGACTGGATTTTTGTGAACTCACTATGGTTGGAAAGGCCTCTCTTTTGTGGATATTTGGCTTCAAGAATCAGCCAAAAAGCTTGAGTGAGGAGGGAGTTATGGTGGTTTGAAGTTGAGGTGTTGCTAGGCCAACAATGGCTTCCCTCTTTTCTTTCTCTTTCTTTTTCTTTCTCTCTTCTCTCTCCGGTTTTGGTGGTGTATATGGCTGAGAATGACAGCCGATTGGGGTTCTTTATGGAGCCAAAGGGTGGGCAAGGGTGGTCAAGGAGTTGGTGTGTATTAGGTAGCATAGTGAATGGAATAGGACTTGGTCATTCAAAGGTGTCAATCCATGGGGGTTTTTATTCTTTAATCAACAAAATGATGGCTCATGAAGATCATCAAAATGGGGCTGAAATGGGTCATAGGGGAGGCGGCATTTTGAGGTTAAAAGACGTCTCGAAAAGTCGCGACAAGTTATGAAAGTTACCGAAATAAATGGATGACAAGGCCTTTGCCTCACCAATATTTCTCGGAAAATTATCATACGAATTCCATAGATTGGAATTGTAATCCTCTTTCCATATAAAATATGTCATCCAAAATTTTTAAATTTTTCCGGGTTTTCAAAATCGTAAAAGGAGGATAATTGCTCGGATTATCCCTCGGAAATTAATTAAATAATAATTAAATTTTTTTCGGTCTTTACAACATCGTTCCTTCGGTTCCATAGTGTCCAAAGGGTGTTAAACTCGGCTGGGTCCGGTGGGATCAAGACAAGCTAGAGGGAAGTCGTGTGCGGACCTACGTACGGAAGACACGAACAACATACAAACCCAACGAGGTTCCATCTCAAAACCAATTGACAATGAGAGGAGTAGTCCGCCAAACTTATAAGTTGTTCATAATATCTCAATATTTTCAATGTGAGACAGCCCCATATTCCAACACGCCCCCTCAAGTGCAACGACTTTAGCCAATAAGTTGCACTTGCCACATGCGCTTAAATGAGAGTCAATATGCCCGCGACATGTCAACAAGGCCAACAACCCCACTAATCCGAAGCCCATACCGATACTAGCCGAACCCGACTTTGATACCATGTTAAAAGCAACTGGGCTCGGTGGGGTCAAGACAAGGTGGAGGGAAGTCGTGTGTGGGCCCACATACAGGAGACACGCGAACAACATACAAACACAATAGGGTTCCATCTCAAAACCAGTTGGCAATGAGAGGAGTACACCGCCAAGTTTATACTCCGTATGTTATTCATAATATCTCAATATTTTTAATGTGATACAATCTCGTATTCCAATAAAAGGTAGTGGCGAAAAATAGGGCAAGGAAGTTGGTTAGCAATATGTACGCCGTCTAACACGTTCGGTGTTCGTCAAAATCCCTCCCTTGCTCGCAGTCCAAATGAAGCACTTGATTCTCTCATTAACGATCAATTTCCAATATGGCTTTGAAAAACTCCACATTCATAAACGGGAATCTTATCCTATATCTTAAGGGTATAGAAAAAAAAAACCAATTTAAAAATGAAAAAGTTGCTTTATAATTTTCCTCTAAATTCATTAGCTAGATACGAAAGTTTTCACGTATTGATCATAGAAAACATTAATGAAGTATTAATACCTACTACCTACGCTTTATTAAAGGGACGTACCAATTAGGGGCCAACATATAAGTGCATAACTTTCATATAAAGCTCACTCTTATACCCAAATTTCTGCCAAAACGGTGTATATAATATATATAAAGTCCACCATTTTTAGTGAAAAATTAAATTAAATTCAATCCGAACAATTTCAATTTCATAGCTACAATTTTTTTTTTGGTTAATTCAAGAAACGTTACGTAGGGAGATCATAAAATATTTGATCATAAAATATTTGAAGCCTTTTGCAGAGGACCACTTAGATAACACACATATATATGTAGCAAAGTGTGAGTAACCAAACACACGTAAAACGCCAAGGAATCATGAGACAAAAATTATTTCATGCAAAATGCATGCCGAGAGGCCATATTAGTGCAAATACAAATATATTGCTACTTTGGTTAAAAGTTGAGATCACAAATACAAATAGATATGAGTGGTGGAATGAAGTAGCTATATCCAAGGGGGCTCGGGTAGATGAAGCCATCCTAGCCTAGAAAAAAAAACATAGAAAAAAAATGTTTACGAGATTTTTTTAATTTCTGCTAATTTTTTTAGTTAAAAGAGTGTAAAAAGAGTAATGAATTACGAAGACAGTTTAACTTAGTTGAAAATGAGGGGTATTTATTAGCTTGAGTTCAAACCCCATTAGCTTCACTTTTTTTTATATAATTTTTATTTCTCTTTATTTTTTCTACTAAAAATGCCTAATTAAATAACAAATTTAATGTCTTCTCCAATATATTTTAATAAAAACATTCTTTTCTATATATACATATAAAAAATTCTCTTTTTTTTATAATTTTTGTATTTCGTTAATTTTTTTCTTATAAAAATGTCTATTTAAATTAAAAATTTAATGTTTTTTCTAATATATTTAAACAAAAAAATTATTTTTTCATACATACATGGTAAAAAAAATTTCTCAAAATTATTTTAGCCCCCTCCTAAAACAATTTATGGATCCACACTGTGGGGAACGAAATGAAGAAAAATGATTAATCTGAAATGAAGAAAAATGAAATTAAACTTTAAATCTAAGAACAATAGGAAAGTGTGATTAATTTGAAATTATAGTTATATTTATTAATTATTGAATAATTGTTCAAAAATATTTATCATGATTTTTGAAGGTCATGGTAAATTTGAGAGAGGAAGGGAATGAGATATATAATTTACAGATCACATAAAGAGAAGACGAGAGAGGGGGTAAGGAATTTGGTTATGTCATTCATGATTCATCCCATCACATCATAAAGTTATTTATACACCTATAACCATTTTCTTTAATTACAATTTCAATCCCTAATATTCCTACACATAACATAATATTTTGATATAATATTCCTACACATAACATAATATTTTGATACCGTCTATTTAGTTATGTTTATAAGGCACTCTTAGATAGAGTCTAGGCCGTAATTACTTGAGTATTTGCCTATTTCTTAGCCCCTTGTGTCGATCCTTTTCGAGGAATCGGTGTCTACCGCATGTTTATCGTGATTTTAGGTACTTTGAAGCGGTTTTGGACCCAATTCAAGAGCTAAAGGAGGAAGAGGGGGTTTCGAGGTCCTTTGGTGCGCTAAAGAGACATAAAAAACAAGCTAGGAGGCATGGGATCAAGGAAATGTGCCAAGAGATTCGAAGTAGAATCGAACAAAGTGGACAAGGCGGAGCAGCACGGAGAAACTTCCTATTTTTGTCCTACAAATCTTCGAATCAAGTCTTGATGTCTTCATCAGATTTGTATTCTCGAAACGAGCTTTTCAACCCTGCTGAAGACCACTCGACCGAGTGCCTTAACACTCGAGTAGTTCTGGGCTCGAGTAACCTCCAGAAGCTTTCAAAACCTGCACACTCGACCGAGTGCCTGGCCACTCGAGATGTGATATGCCCGAGTGTCGTCCCCTAAAATGTTTTTATTTCGTTTTTAATTTATTTTTATTGGTGGGATATTTAAGGGACGTTTTTAGGAGGTTCTAGGGGCCAAATTTTGACTTTGTAGGGAACCTATTTGGGGAAATTGGGAGATTAGAGATTCTTGAAGGAAATTTGTTCGATTCGTCAAATTATGGTAATTTTCCGTTTTTATTTCTGTTGTTCTATGTTTATCTTGCCGAATTTGATTGAATCAAGCATGAACTTCTCCATGAGTAGTTAAATCTCTCGTTCTAGGGTCGGGGTGATCCCGACGATGCAGAAATAGACTCGTTCATAGTATTGTTTGATTGATTTATGATTTTGTTTGGTGATTTAATCCTATTGCGCCAACCCTAATCGATGAGTATTGGTTAGAACTGATTTTGGGTTTGAAATCGAGAGACTAAGACCCTAAATTAAAATTTAGATGGTGAATTTAGGCTGAAAGACTATTTGATCCATTGGGACCATAAGATTAAACCCGAAGTTTAGTTGATCGAAAGTGAAATTGAACTTCTTGAGGATTTATGGATTGTCATAGATATTCTAGATGATTGTGATATCAACTGAGACCGAAAGGCGAAGTTGATGTGATTTTCATTTAGAATTCTAAGCGCATAAGGGTTCTAAATTGGTTGCGTGAAACCGAAAGGAGATCGTTAACCATTTTAGACACATTCGCTTCGATTCCGAAAGGAGCTAGCTTTGCGATTACCTTAGATAATCTACCTTCACTTTTGAGTTAGAAATCATTCAAGCGAGAATATATTTTTGTCTATTGACGATGCATCGTTGGTAATCCCTAGCTCTAGAATGCCTTCCCTATATACATTTCTCAACACTTAATCGGTTTTCCTGGTTACTTTATATACACACTCTCAATCTGCTTGTTTACTCTGAACTTGGTCGAACTAGCTCGAATTTACAATCGATACTCCTCCGGTCCTTGTGGATACGACACTTGATTACTACAACTGAACCTCATACACTTGTGGGTGTAGGTTTCTAGCCTATCATATTTCCAATACATAACATAATATTTCCAATACAAATGAGTCATTAAATACAAAAATCAACGCCAGTGGATATTGGACTCAGTGATGGATCTAGAATTTTTTTTAGGTGGGGCTAGAAAAAATTTCGAGAAATTTGTTTTTGCATGTATGTATGAAAATATAATTTTTTGTTTAAATATATTAGAAAAACTTTAAATTTGTGATTTAAATAGACATTTTTATAGAAAAATAAAGAAAAAAATTATATATAAAGAATGATATTTTTTATATGTATTTATTGAAAAGAATGTTTTTGTTAAAATATATTGGATAATACCTTAAATTTGTTATTTAATTAGACATTTTTAGTAGAAGTCTAGAAGAAGACTAAGAGAAATAAAAATTATAAAAAAGTGAGCCTAATGGGATTTGAACTCATGACCTCTCAAGCTAATAAATAATCATCCTTCTCAACTAAATTAATCTGTCTTAGTGAATCATTATTTTTTTTACACTCTTTTATCTAAAAAATTAGTAAAATTACCAAAAAAATCCCGTAAATTTGTTTCCATGTGTTTTTTTTTCCGGAATTAGATTTCCATAATTATATGAGTTTCAAAAAAATGAAAGAAATGTTTAAAATTTTGATTAACTCACTTTTTCTTACATAGAAAATAGGCATGGAGACTTGAAATATTGAAATAACCACCTTCTATCAACTAAATTATAATTTTGGTTTTATATGCTGTTTTTTTATCTATTCATCTAAATAAAACAATGAAAATTATATATGTATGATAAAATTAATTCAAAATTTTTGAACCACTCAATATAATCTAAATTTAATCAACAAAAATTGAAGTTCATTTAACATATGTATTATCAACATATATATGGTAAGTGTTGAATCTATCTTATACTAGCATACATTCGTGTATTTTTTAGAGATGTTATATATACGTGGTGAATTAATCTATCTACCTACTATGAAGAGATGGTATGTGGTGAATCTATCTATACTAACATCCATTCATGTATTTTTAAGACAATGTGTGTTGAATCTATACCTGTTAAGTTTGATACATTTTGAATCTTTGATCAATCTTTATCCAAGCTGACTCATTTCATTGTTAATTCCCAAATGGATAAATTTAAATTTAAATTAAATTTAAGTTAAATTTCCCTTTTTGATAGATCATTATTCATTATTTATCTTTCTAAATTTTGGTTCCTAATTAATATCTGAATTATTTTAAAATAATTCTCGATCTTTATTCTTTGTTCATTTCAGTACTTTTTACACTATCGAATAAGTTACAAGTTAAAAATAAAAATAAAAATATGAGAAAAATGTAAGCGATGAGTTTAGAAACAAAAATGAAATACAAACAAAAGAAGGTCAAAAATAATTTCCAGACATTAATTCAATGTTAAAGATGCAATTCAAACAAATTAAAAGATTGAGGACAAAGAGTGCAATTCATAGTTCAGTTTATTAGGGCTCGTTTGGTTGGACATTCAGAGTATAATTCTCAAGAAATTATTTTTTGTGAAGTAAATTCCCATAAAACATAAATTGTGAGAAATATGTTTGATTTAATTTCACATTATAGAAATTATTATGAAGTGAAAAGTTCTAACTAAATAAAAAAGTGAATATGGTCAATTCTCATAATTTCTTCCCCAATTTCTTTTCTTTACTGAATTTTTTTAAAGGAAAGAAATTAGGGAACGATTAAGCTCGAGATATTGTTTATCTTAAAACCTTTTTATTGACCATAATCTAAATTTATTTATTAAAGTGAAAATTAGCTATAGGAAAGAAATTACTGAATTTTTGGTAAAAAAAAAAAATCCAATTTATCCAATTTCATGAGGGTTTTCTAGCTAGATTCGTGATTTTTTTTAGTTTTCCAACCAAACAACCCCTAATATGGCATTTTGCTTGAAAAGCATGCAATATATATTCGTTTCCACTCCATTGAGTCGTTAAAAGAAGATGGAATGTCAATTTAAACTCACTTTTGGAGCCTCCAAACATTCTCTTAAATCATTTTTTTTTTTTTAATCTTTGAACACTTCAAATCATTCATTCACCAAATTAGACAACCGATTAAAACCTAAGCCTAATTAAGTGGGTGAAAATCGACCTAATTTTTACCAAAAATCTATAACATATCAAAATGTGTTAATTCACAACTAACCTATTCTAATTCGTCACTATATAGTTTAAGAATCAGATTAACTCCAACATGATTATGTCCGCCCGTGACACATATAAACACTTTATTTGCTCCCTATAATCAATCAAAACATCACTCTTTACCACCCATATACTTTTTGGCCTTGTATAGAACATTTAAATCCGAAATTATTTTAGAGTTTATTTATATTTCAGGGAAAAATACGTTTATAATCACTTTTAAGTTTAAAGATAAAAATTACTTTAATTCATTTTTTCAACTTCATTCAGGTAGATTAATTATAAATCCGTCCTCATACCCCAAAAAATTCCTAAATTTTAATTCAATATAACTCAACCCTTGAACTCTTACTAATATACTTTTTTTCGTTAATTAAAACATAGAACCTTTTATATATATTTTTAATAACGGTTTGTTTAATTTATATTTTATGAATAAATTTTACTTGATTAAAAAAACCCTAAAAGAAAATGATTGAATCCCAGAAAAATAATTTAAAAGTGGCTAAACTAGTGAATTTAATAGAATCTTTCTCAAATAGATATGCTTAACTTATACCCCTGTTAATATAGATTAGAAAATTCGTTTTAATAATATTAATAAATATATTTTCATAACTTCATTTATTACTTGGAAATCACAAAATAATTATCAAAAGTAAAAATTAAAACATATAAAATGACACATCCTTCAATCCAAAATATAAAGTGTTTGACTTTTCAACTCGCATTTTAAGCAGCTAAAAACTATATAAATTTTTTTGTCTAATTTATTTTTACAATTAATAAAAAAATTGTACAAATAATTAATAAAATATAAATATTTTATATTTTATATAATTTTTAAAAATACTTTAAAAATATTATCAATATAATGAAGTATTTTTTTTATATTATCAATACATACACTAAAAAATTAACGGTGGGAGTAACAATTTAAGAAAAATCACCACAATTTCCAACATTTTTTAGTGTCATTTCCCCAACAATTTAAACTTCTTTCAAAATTAACTTTGTTTAGTGGAATAGTGGATTCCTCCCACCCCGACACCAAAGCCTCGCCGCCCAACTCCCAATTTAATTTTTAAAAACTCTATAATTATAATAATAATAATAATAATAATAATAATAATAATAATAATAATAATAATAATAATAATAATAATAATAAGAAAGGGCGCAAACGAAACGGACCCACAAAAA
This sequence comes from Persicaria maculosa, assembly GCA_963922045.1. Taxonomy (NCBI): domain Eukaryota; kingdom Viridiplantae; phylum Streptophyta; class Magnoliopsida; order Caryophyllales; family Polygonaceae; genus Persicaria; species Persicaria maculosa. The sequence goes on from OY998260.1 coordinate 71,228,153, forward strand.
CTGGTTTAAATTGGGGCTCAATGGAGCCTCTTTCTTCCCAAACCAGAAAACCATAACCGTATCAAAAAACCCAAAATCTCCCTTTCTCCATCTCTCCCCCAAAATCACCACAAAAGAAAAAAGCTGCAATCTTGAGAGGAAAAACAGTGCCTTTACTCTTCCTTTTTCATCTCCCCCTCATATGTGCACTGTTTGGTACACAGGCCATTCCACACCCCATGAGTCTGATACACTAAAAAGCTGAAATCAATCAGACAGAAAACAAAAAAAGGATAAACAAATTTTAGGGTCATAAAAGATTGATGGGTCCAAATTTGGGAGCTGCTTGTGTTGTGTTGTTTGTGTGCTTTCTGGGCTCTCTTGTTTCCTCTTCCTCTGCCTCTGTCACATATGACCACAAGGCCATTGTCATCAATGGCCAGAGGAAGATCCTCATTTCTGGCTCCATCCACTACCCAAGAAGCACCCCTGAGGTAATTTTATTGATTCCAATTTCTGGGTCTTTTTATTTTTTTTGTTAATTGTTTGTTTTATTCTGTTTTATTTATTTTTGTTTATATTCCATGTGGGACGCAGATGTGGCCTGATCTAATTCAAAAGGCGAAAAATGGAGGGCTGGATGTGATTCAGACCTATGTGTTCTGGAATGGGCATGAGCCTACCCCTGGAAAAGTACCTGCTGAATTACCCTTAATTTAATTCGTTAATTTACAACCATATATGAAGTTTACTTTAAATCTGACTTGAATTTGTATCATTTTCAGTATAACTTTGAGGGCAGATATGATTTGGTAAAGTTCATCAAGCTGGTCCAGCAAGCAGGGCTTTATGTTCACCTCAGGATTGGTCCCTTTGTTTGTGCTGAATGGAACTTTGGGTATTTTTTTTTCTGCATAAATAAATTAAATTTACTGATAAATTATAAAAATTGTTGCTAATATGTCAAGTAAAAGTAAATTATAAGTGGAGAAAGGATAAAATTGTAGGCTGTGAATTTTTGCTTTATCTATCTTCTACTCAAAGCACTTATAAAGATTGGTCCTTTTTTTATTTTGTTGCTGACAAATTCAGGGGATTTCCTGTTTGGCTAAAGTATGTTCCTGGGATTGAGTTCAGAACTGACAATGGACCCTTCAAAGTGAGTTTGTCAGCCAATAGTCTCTCGAGTTTATTTATATTTCCGAGAAAAAAAAATTCAAAAACTTCAATTATTTTTATTCATCTACAGGCGAAAATGCAAGCTTTCACAACTTTGATTGTCAACATGATGAAGTCAAACAAGCTGTTTGAGACTCAAGGAGGCCCAATCATACTATCACAAGTACGTGGAATTGATACTTGGATTATGAATTTGAGTAACCCTTTGAAATCCCTATAATGGGTCCCACCAGTGGTAGTCCACCTCGCATCGAATAGGTCCAGGATTAACAACATGTTTGGTTTTTCATGACAGATAGAAAATGAGCTTGGTGGTGTTGAATGGGACGTTGGAGCTCCTGTAAGAGCCTACATGAAATGGGCGGCTCAAATGGCGGTCGGTCTCAATACCGGAGTCCCATGGGTTATGTGCAAGCAAGATGATGCACCTGATCCTGTTGTAAGTGTGTTTAAAGTGATTCGGAAGTCGAAACTGCATTGCAAATGATCTCACCAAACTTTGATTGTGACAGATTAACACCTGCAATGGATTCTACTGCGAGGGCTTTGTCCCGGACAAGAGCTATAAACCCAAGATGTGGACAGAAAACTGGACCGGATGGTAACATTTAGTCGCGATCATACTTACCTACATTCGTACAATAGATGCTGTTGTAAGAGATTTTTGAGTCGGGTTTGTCTCTATTCGTGTCTATTGTTAGGTACACGAAGTTTGGTGGCGCAGTTCCTTATAGGCCAGCCGAAGATGTGGCCTTTTCGGTTGCTAGGTTCATCCAGAACGGTGGCTCGTTTATGAACTACTATATGGTATGATGATTGATGATCATGTGCAGTGTAGTTTACCAACTTGTTTTTAGCTATTTTTTTCTCATGTCATGGATTGATTCAGTTTCATGGAGGAACCAACTTTGGAACCACTGCTGGTCGGTTTGTTGCCACGAGCTACGATTATGATGCTCCACTCGACGAATATGGTCTACAAAGGGAGCCAAAGTATACACACTTGAAGTACCTCCATAGAGCTATAAAGATGAGTGAACGCGCCTTGGTGTCTTCGGATCCCAAAGTGACGAAACTCGGAAGCAAACAAGAGGTATTGTCCACGTCAAAGAGGCGTCATGACCGCAAAGGCGCAAGAGAGCCTTGCTTATAACACTTCTACTTGCTGTTTCAGGCTCATGTCTTCAGCTCAAACACTGGCGCTTGTGCTGCCTTCTTGGCAAACTATGACTCGACGTGGTCTGTGAAAGTCAATTTTGGTGGCTCTCAGTACAATCTCCCTCCATGGTCCATCAGCATCCTCCCTGACTGCAAGAAGGAAGTGTATAACACCGCAAGGGTCACTGCCACGAGCATCCACCCGAAGATGACACCAGTGATGAGCTTCTCATGGCAGTCATACATTGATGAAACTCCATCAGCCGATGAAGGCAGCAGTTTCTCGTCGAAAGGGCTATTAGAGCAGCTCAACGTGACAAGAGACGCCTCCGACTATCTGTGGTACATGACAGAGTAAGTCAGCCTAGAATCCACAAGCTGTTCTATGTCAAAATGTCGCGGTTATTCCTGATTCTCGGGTTTGTTCTTGCAGTGTCAACATTGCTTCGAACGAAGGATTTCTGAGAACCGGTAACTATCCTGTCCTCACAGTTATGTCAGCAGGACATGCCTTGTATGTCTTTGTCAACAATCAGCTAGCAGGTATGATTGAAGGTTCAATTTACGAGTTTTCGTAACTCTTCCTGCATCAATTTGTGTCGGTGTTTGATCCTTGCGAGTTCTGTTATTCGTGACAGGGACCGCGTATGGCTCACTGGAGAGACCGCAGCTGACATTCAGCAGCCAAGTGAGGCTACGAGCCGGTGTCAACAAGATCTCTTTGCTAAGTGTATCAGTTGGACTTGCGGTAAGTGCTTGATTTATGATCTTGCTTGATCAGTCTTGGACATTTTGATGAACCTGAATTCGCTACAGAACGTCGGGACTCACTTTGAGACGTGGAACCAAGGCGTTCTTGGTCCGGTCAATCTAAGGGGCCTCAACCAGGGGACGAGGGATTTGACATGGCAAAGATGGTCTTACAAGGTCGGTATGAAAGGCGATAACTTAGGCCTCAATTCGATAACTGGTAGCTCGTCGGTTGAGTGGGTGGAAGGCTCACTCATTGCCCGGAGGCAACCACTTTCATGGTATAAGGTAAGAACTAACAACTGAGAATGAATCTGCCTGCCAAAACATACCATTTTCTTGCTTGATGTCTTAACTTTTCATCCGCGGAAACATTGGCAGACGACGTTCAACGCTCCTGCAGGGAGCGACCCCTTGGCGTTGGACATGAGCACGATGAGTAAAGGCCAAATGTGGATCAACGGACAAAGCATAGGCCGTCACTGGCCAGCGAACAAAGCATCCGGAAGCTGTGGGCGATGCAACTACGCCGGTACTTACGATGAGAACAAATGTCTAAGCAACTGTGGCCAACCCTCTCAAAGATGGTAAGTAAAATAGCATCCAATGTGACCAAAATCTTCAAGATTTTCGCGTGACAAATGTACGAATTGTCGTCTCAGGTACCATGTACCGCGCTCCTGGCTGAAGCCGAGTGGCAACTTACTAGTTGTGTTCGAAGAATGGGGCGGTAATCCAAGCGGAATTCAGCTGGTGAAGAGGACATTATTCTAAAAAACAACACTTCATATGTAAATTCGCCTCGTCGGAAGGCCACCTAAGGTGGGATATACACTCAGGATTCATACTGATAGTAACTCAGATCAAGTGTGAAGGTGATTGCAAGAGGAGAAAATGTGCATACTCCATAATAAAACCATCAGGAAAGTACAGTTTTCGGTGTATCTTTCACTGAAATATATTGGGTTAGGGATGAAGCAAAGCTTTTGTTCTTTGTAGGCATCAGCCATGTGAACTTACTTACCTGTGATATAAAGGTTGTATCATTTTATTTGGTTTAATACACATATACAAGTAATAAAATTCGGCTTCTATATGGTTTACTCGGTGAGTGTTAGGAAAAATGGTAGTTCACTCGATCACGTGTGACTCGGATGGCTAAGGTTAAGGCTAAGTGGCTAACTTAATGAAACTTGTATTAATTTACCAAAAAAAAAAAAAAAAAAAAAAAAAACAGTACTTGTACCTATTACCATATAATTCTATCTTATCTACACACTTAACAGAAAAAAAGAAGGCGACTTATTTTGGGCCCTCCAAAATCAGCCCAATTTCAATAGCCCAACTAGAAGCCAACTTATTTTGGGCCCTCCAAAATCAACCCAATTTCAATAGCCCAACTAGAGATATAAGTTACCACTCAACAAATCCTCCCTTAATTTATAAACTCTAAAACAAAATAAAAGAAATAGTAGTTAAAGTTTAAGTTTAACCGAACCGAATACAAACCGAAAAAATAAAATTTATGAACCAAAAACCTAACCAAAACTCTTACGTTCGGTTTAGATCCGATTCGGTCGGTTCAGTTCAACTTGGTCTAAAAATTTGGTTCAAACCGAATAATGAAAAACCCTAAATCCAAACCCATCTCCTTTACATAACCTTTCCTTCAAAAAAGTAAAGGTTGTTCTCGCTCTACTATCCTTATATGATTGAGCGCTTCCTCTTAAACACCTTACAACAATTTGTCATGTCGAAAAACCTACACCCCTTCGATATCATAGCACCCAATGAGATGGCATTGTCTTTGCAAGAAGGCATACCTCACATTGTGAAGTGTGTGGTTTGTACTTTGTACCATCATGAAGCCTCGTCTTCATGCTTCCGTCATTTTCAACCTTAAACTTCTCTCCGTTCGCTAAGCTGATGTGTCCAAATTCTTCTCCCAAGATTTTAAGGTCAGGGATAAAGCAAAACATTTTTTCTTGGCACGCATGCACACGCACAGACACACAAGCACCAATAGCGTCCTAATAGGCTAATATACACACCGACAATATAGGTTGTTTAATTTTTCGTACTTCTTCTATTCATAGAGGCAGCGGGAAGTCTTTAATTTAGAGCAACACATATTAACACTGACCATTCATATAGGGTCGCATGAGATAGCAAACAGAATCCCACACCTTCATCTAGCACTTGATGGATCATCAATAATTTCAGTTAAACAGTAATGCATATGTGTACAAGTACATTATATACAAGATTTTACAGTGAATCTTTCCAATAAGCCACCGTCCAATGACAGGATATGCTAGAAATGAATGTGGTAGCTCCACAAGCACAATGGAAGTCATAAACTAACCCTAAGAGTAGGCACATAAATTGGTGAATGTAGATTTTTTTTAAAAAAAAAATATTGTAATTATCTTTAAAGATTTTTTCAAATAGTTTTCAAATTTATTATTTAATTATATTAATTTCTTTATTAAATTAAATCATCAATATCAATCAATATTATAATATTAAAGGAGAAGTCGCCTAACCCATGTGACGGCTTCTCCTTTAATATAGGTATTTTTAGTTAGTAATTATTTAAGTTTGGATTTTTAATTAATAATTAATATATATGTATATCCTGCGTGTTATTTTCTTGAATTTTTTTATTTTTTAATTCCCTTCAATTTCGAAATCAGTTGAGATATTATAGATTTGGTTGTTGGTTGGTTTAGATATTCAATGGATAAAATCAAAATAAAATCATATTTATATTTACAATATCAATAAATAATTTATAATTTATCTGTTCGGATTTTTAGGATTTTAGCTTACTCTACACACCATCACATCCTATATAATCATTGTTATTCTTTCTTTTTTTTCTCACTTTTTATGATATGACTCATAAGTTCGTTGTGTTTGATTTATAATTGCACGATAAAGGCTTATTACGATACAAATGATACCTTTGCTAGCTCAATTGGGTACGTTCCTACCACCCCATTTGTTCAATTGGGTACTTACTTTATATGAAATTCATCTCCTACTTTTTTTTTAATGAAATTCAATTTACTCAACCATCACTCAATTTCCACCACCACTATATTAAAGTAGGGTTCATTCATTCTTTCTCTTAATTATTATATAGCTCAAACTAATAATTTGTATTTTTTTTCCTCTCATTCAAAAAATTTTCATTCATTCTTCCGATTGAAGGAGTTCTGTCACCAGTAGCAGTGAAGGCAGAAGCAATTCTTTGGGCGATCATATTGAATTGGAACATTGGGAAGAGTTTACGCATATCATCGTTGAGAGTGATTGTGTGCATGTGTGACACATCTTAAGTGAAAATAAAGCTCAGATCAGACTTGGGCAATGTGATTAAGCGGACGGAGAAGCTGGCTCAAGAGCTCATGAGTTGTACATGGATCGAGTCATGTGAAGAAGGCAAGAAATGATGCATGTGGCTCATTGGTTGTTTGCACAAGACATGTAGAGGAGTGTTTCTTTTACTAAATGCTAGATCCTTTAAACTCCTGTTTTGTTAAGCTGACGTCGAATGATTTTGATAATAATAATAATAATAATAATGATGATGATGATGATGATAATAATAATAATACGGAGTAATAATAATAATAAAGAAAAAAGAATAGTAGCCATATATTTTTTTTTTCGGACATCACTTGATCTCATCCAATCAATAGTATAATACTAAATGTGAAGTCTCTTACGCCATGTGGTGCGATTTCTCCTTTAAAGTAGCTTATTTTTTAATTTTTTTAAAGATTTGTTACTTAATTAGACTAATTATATTAATAATAAAAAGAATTAGATTTGAAAATTAAAATATTAATTGATTTTTTTTACAGTAGGCAAACATTAGGATGGTTTTGCTAAAAACGCAAAACACAACCTTGATCATCCTGACAGATGATGTTACAAAGATCCCTGTTAAAAGGGAGTGTGGACATATCTGATTAGTTTTAACATATGCCGATTAATTGATTGTTAAAGTAGTTTTTTTTAATTTGTTAATTAATTACTCTAATTAATTTAATTAAGTACTCTAATTAATATATGTCGATAACAAATCTATGGGAGTCTAAGGCGATAATTAATATATGCCGATAGGATTTGCCGATCAGGTGGTTATGATTTCATATATGCCGATATAATTTGTTAATTAATTAATTTCAAATCAAATTAATGTCCTTATAAACGATAGATTAATTAATAATTAAGAAATAGAAATAATCACGTATACTGATAGGATAAATACAACTAATCAAATATACCGATTGCCGATCAGGTGGTTATGATTTGATTTTCATATATTCCGATAGTAATTAATTGCAAATTGAAAGATATAAAGGTAAGGCTCGGCTCCCATAAATTTTATTTTTACCATTAACTATATAATAATTAACAATGTTTCGATGTCATGGGTATTTAGAGTTTAAAGTTTACTTATAGAAATTTTTTATACATTTTTTTAATATTAAATGTATTAATTTTAAAAAATAGATCACACAACAGTGCGAGTACTAAACTAGTTTAAAGGTAATTAAGTAATAACACCAGTAAAAATGTCTATTTGCTTAAAAGATTTATTATGAGATTTCTTAACTACTAAAATTAGTAAAGAGGGTTTCGAATTCTCCAATTGTCTCAAGAAAATTCTATAAAGAAATTAGTGAACCCTAAAAAATAAAATTAAAAAATGGCTAAATCAGTTAATCTAGTGGAATATTGTCAAATTCGGTATACTTGTCCCGAGTTAGAAAATCCATTAAAAAAATACATTTAAGAGAAAAATATATATATATTTTTAAAAGGAACAAGATAGAAGGACGGATTTAGTACTAGTAATAGTAACACATGATTTGGGCCAACCTCATTCAATTGATGACATGAAGGTTGGAAAGTGCAAGTGCAACACTAGAGAGGGGCAGGACTCATGGTGGCTTGGGAGAGGCCATTGGCTGGATGGGTTAAGCTGAATTCAGACTGCTATGTGATTCATTCGGGTGGAGCGGCTGCTGGCGGGGTCATCCACGACGAGAATGGACATTGCCTCATCGGTTTCACTCACAACCTGGGCTCTTGCACTGTTATGATGACAGAGCTTTGGGGCATTATCGATGGTCTTCATATTGCCCGGGAACAAGGCTTTCGAAAGGTGTTTGTTGAGTCTGACTCGTCGTTGGCTCTTTCGTTGATCAAGCGGAAGTTCCCTGAATTTCATCCATTATCTAGCCTGGATCATCAACGTCAAGGCTTTTTATTCAATGTCAAGAATTTTGTCGTTACTGAAGTCCGTTGGGACTCGGGATCGGGGGTCATGTGCACACGTGCGCCCATGCGCTAATAGCCTAGCACATAAATCGAGCGGGATTCCATCCTAAAACCAATTGGATTTAGGTGGGGTAGCCCACTATGTTATATATTAAGGCTTGTTTGTTCATATTATCAATGTGAGACTCTTTTTTGTCTCTTCACATTGTTTATTCTCTCAACACGGCAACTCCCTCTCTTCGATTGCTTTTCCCTATCTTCTAGGATTACATCTTCTTGGCTACCCACTCGAGGGCTCGCCGTTTTTTATATCGAAAGATATTAAGAGAAGGGTTACTCCCTGTCTTTTTTCTGTGTAATCTATGGTGTCTTTTTTCTGTGTAATCTATGGTGTTTACCTAGTGCTTACAAAAAAAACTTGAGTGGGAAAGTGGGAAACACTATTTATTCTTAATGACAAAGTTGTAGGTGAATAGGCGATACATCACCTAGCTATTACACCATAAGGTTAGTTCCTATAACTTTTAGGACATATCCGGAGGACAATCAATTCACTATTTTTTATTGTTTATTTCTATTTTCAACCAATTTGTTTTTATTGAATTATGCGTTATACTTGCGAGTTGTTTTAAGTTTTAACACATGCCAAATTAACACATTGAGTGAGTGATGTAGAGCCTTCATCGACAAGGTCGGTCTTACGGTTGTAGGAGTCATATTCTATAATAAAAAATAGGTTATGCTAATAAGTTAGCTTATACTAGTATATTATAATAATTATAATTCTTACATATGACATATTAAGAACTTAGTTAAAATAACAAACAATTTACTTGAGATAGTGTCATCCTTGTAACATTTTTTTGAAACAAAGTCTTTTATAAAATCTTTATAATCAACAAACAATTGATTAATTGAATATTTTTTTAATTACCGTCTTTTAATAAGGATTATGTTTAAAAAAAATTAAAAAAAAAACTAAATATATGTAGCATGTATATACATACCAAGCCAACCCAATATTATGAGATTCCAAAAATTTGAAGGTGCGGTTGGCCCACCTGCGCCAACCGCACCATTGAGGTTCCATCAAGGTTCCATCAATGGTCACAAACACCATTGAGGTGTCTAGAAATGACTCCCCTCTTAAGTATGGTAGATCGCATTTCAGTAAATATTAACCATCAAAAAGAGCAAATTATGTCATTAGTTCTTAACCTTTCATATTTTTTTAGTCCCTAATATTGCATTTTTTTTCAAAATATTCATAAAAAAATAAATATTTACGATAATATTCACACGTCTAAACTATTTACAAAAATATTCATTTTTTGCAGGTTAGACAGAGAAACGCGGTCTGAGACCGCGTTTCATTCAAAAGTCCCTTAAATTTAAAAGCGAAAGAAAAGCGACAAAAAATAAGTTAAAGAAACGCGGTTTCAAACCGCGTTTTATAACCAATTTTAAATAAAACGCGACTTCAAACCGCGTTTATATCACATTATATTTTTAAATATAAAAAAATTAAAAAAAAAACAAAAAAAAAAGTAAAACACGGCTTCAAGCGGCGTTTTACTTTCAACCCAAAAAAAAAGAAAGAAGCCAGATGCAGGAAGCCATGAAGTCTTCTTCTTCCCCAAATTGGAGGGCAACAGCCCGCACCACCACCGACCAGGCGACCACCACTACTTCCCCCTACAAGCCCACCCGCTCCTGCTCGCCCACCACCGACCACCACCATTCCACACCACCGCATCCCCTCGCTGCCACCCACCGCCGACTATTCACTACGAAGGTCCACGTACACGCCGGAGGACGAGAGACGAGAGCGACGTACGCCTGCGGGGAGGTGGACGAGAGCGACGTATGCCGGCGGGGAGGAGGACGAGAGCGACGCCGACGGGGAGCTTCTTGCCGGTGGTGGTGCGGGCTGTGAATCTCCAATTTGGGGAAGAAGAAGAGTTTGCATCGCAGGCTTCTTTCTTTCTTTCAAGCCGCGTTTTACTTTTTTTGTTTTTGTTTTTTAATTTTTTTATATTTAAAAATATAATGTGATATAAACTTGGTTTGAAGTCGCGTTTTATTTAAAATTGGTTATAAAACGCGGTTTAAAACCGCGTTTCTTTAACTTATTTTTTTCGCTTTTCTTTCGGTTTTAAATTTAAACGACTTTTGAATGAAACGCGGTCTCAGACCGCGTTTCTCTGTCTAACCTGCAAAAAATGAATATTTTTGTAAATAGTTTAGACGTGTGAATATTATCGTAAATATTTAATTTTTTATGAATATTTTGAAAAAAATTCCCTAATATTTCGTTCATTTTATTTAAATACCTAACATTTTATACTTATTTCATATTAGTCTCTAACATTTCGTTTTTTTAAATGGACTACCTTTCATATTTTTTTTAGTCCCTAATATTTCGTTCATTCTATTTAAATCCCTAACTTTTTATACTTATTTCTATTTAAATCTCTAACCTTTTATACGCATTCCAACTCTTTCATTTATTTTTAAATCTATGGCCCCATTGAAAATTTACAACGGTCAATTACTAAGTTCATGTTTAATGTTTTTTTTTTTAAACTACTACTCCTTCGTGTCTCCGCGTTTAAAATGACATATATTCTAGATAAATATTAAAGTCTAATTAAAGGACATGCATGATACATCTTGATTGTGAATTTATGATGAATCTAATTAATACACGGGAAATTTTAGAAAAACGTTTGAGATACTTTGGACGATTTAATAACTTTCCTCTTTTGTTTTCAAATCAAAACACTTACCAACTTTGAAATACGAAATTAAAAAATAAATAAATAAAAAAACTTCAAACTTGTAAATAATACTCCCTCCGATTTTTAATATAAGACATTTAACTTTTGTGCATGTAATTTAAGGAACTCAAAACTATATAAAATATTAATTTTTTTACATTATACTCCATCCGTTCGGAAATATAAGATCTTTTACTTTTTGGCACGTAGGTTAAGGAGCTAAATACTATATAAAATATTAATTTTTTTAAAATTAATTTTTTACAATATAACACTTTTTATTAATAAGTATTAAAATGTAAAAAAATAATTTTAAAAAAATCAATATTTTATATAGTATTTAGCTCCTTAAACTACGTGCCGAAAAGTAAATGATCTTACATATTTGAACGGAGGGAGTAATACTTATTATTAATAAGTATTATAATATAAAAAAATTTAATTAAAAAAATCAATATTTTATACTCCCTCCGTTCAAATATGTAAGATCATTTACTTTTCGGCACGTAGTTTAAGGAACTAAATACTATATAAAATATTGATTTTTTTAAAATTATTTTTTTACATTTTAATACTTATTAATAAAAAGTGTTATATTGTAAAAAATTAATTTTAAAAAAATTAATATTTTAGATAGTATTTAGCTCCTTAACCTACGTGCCAAAAAGTAAAAGATCTTATATTTCCGAATGGAGGGAGTATTGTTTTTAGCTTCTTAAACTACGTGCACTAAAGTCAAATGTATTATATTAAAAATGGGAGGGAGTAATATCATACCGGTTTTTATAAAAAGAACAAACTCTTGAAACGCAAATATTTACGTTAAAACGCAAACTTCTCTGTGAAATCACTTTGTCGTTTCGGTAAAACCCAATTCACCCCACCGGCCCCACCCACGCCACGTCAGTCACCCACTATCCTTTATCCACGTGGCACTGGATTTCTGCCACGTCGGCACCTTCCCCAACCCCCCATCCATTTATTTACAACCCCCATTTCCCAAACCCATAACCGCTAAAACCCTTTCCTCTCTCTCTCCTCTCAAATCTTACGGAAGAAGAAAAAACAAAATGGGAGACTCAGTAGGCCCCACCAAGAAACGCCCACCGCACCTCTCCCCCGGCGGCGGCTCCTCCCCCAAGAAGCCGAGGACGCCGGATCCGGCTCCCGGCGCCGACGAGGAGGACGACGAGTCGACGGAGGAGCTGACGAGGCTCCTGGAGGGGCCGGAGGTGGCCCCGTTCAAGGTGAGGTTCGTCCCCTACCCGTACACGTGGCAGTCGATCTACGAGTCGTGCTCGCCGGCGTCGTCGTCGTACATCACCATCAACGTCGGCAACGAGGAGTCGTGCGGCTCGTCGTTCTCCGACTCCGACACGTCGGTCATGGCCAGCGTCGACCTCCGCGGCCTCAACATTGCCGGCTGGAGCGGCGACGGAGGAAATCGAAACGGCGACGGCGGTGCGTGGGGTGTTGACGGTAGAGAGGCGCGTGGGTGGGTTGCGGATGACGGCGGCGATTGGGACGATCTTGATGAAGCGCTGGCTACTTTCATAGGGGGATGATTGGTTTTATGTAATTAAAACCTCAAAAATAGTTTTATTTTTATTTTTAATTTGGGATTTAACCTTAGGTAGTGTTTGGATGTAGGGTGAAGGAGGGACAAGGAATTAGTTTAAAATCATTTAATCTAATTCCAACCCGATACCCTAAACCAAACGCGAATTTAATCGGTTTGGTCTAGGAAGGGCTGGTGCGAGAGGGCGAAATTGACATTGCAAGAACACTAAAAAAAGTTGCATTTGGAGGTCCATTTTGAAGCATTGTTTTGGGAGATTTAAAATATGTAATGTCCATAGAACTATTGTCTATTGTTGTAACTTGTAAGTATGAAGTAGAGAGTAGAATAGCATGGGCAAATAGGAGAGAGAGTATATCATCTATGGATAATGTGTGTTTTGGGGATTTGGATGGAAGTGGGTTACCCTTTTAACCCTACAATCTCCTACAGTACTAGTTTTCTTCTTTCTAGAAAGGTTGATGGGCTGCCCCTAATCCCTAGATGCTGTTTTTGGCATTTCTAGAATTTAATCTAATTTTAGATTATAATTTAGTTTAAAATTATATTTTTTAATTAAAATATAAAATAGATTAAATTTATGTGAAATGTTGAGAGTTTTAAAATACGTGATGATTTGTCAAATAAGCCATGAGAAATGATTTTTTTTTGACAATTGTAAACCGTTAGATCAAGCGTTCTATCTTTCTTTCAACCCTTACTTTACTCCTAATAATCCTATTTTTCAATATAAAAAAAATTTGATTTTTCTAACCTATGTCTCAATGACATATGTTAATATAAAAAAGTTTAATTGGAAAAGAATTTTTACCAAATAAAGCATCAATTTGTGAGTAAGGTAGGAAACTCTAACAATAGAGTTTCTCATCAACTCTATGAGATGGAACTATTTTAATTAGACTAACAAATACATTATATTTTTATATTATCATTTATTACCTTTTTTTTTATATTTTTGGAAATTATATTGACAATGATTACAAGGATAATTGCATAAAATAAATATAAAGTATCTAGAATAATACTATCTTTTTTTTATAATAAAAACATAATAATTTAAAATAACATATTTTATTTGATAGACCAAGTGAAGATGATTTACCATACTATAATTTTTTTTATCATATTAAAGAAGCGTATATAAATAATAATAAGTGGTATGTTTTCAAATAGGAGGCAACATTAGACAAAGTATCTAGAAAGAGCAAATGAGGATCTTTGATTTCTTGTTTTTCTTATCCGGTTTTGCGTTTTTTCTCGTGGGTATCACTTAAAGTTCAAAAGATCTAAATTATTTTGTTAAAATTTAACATATTTAAAATTTATTGAGTATTCACATTTATTTTGTTTCTAGGCTTTAATATTTATTACTCAGTCTATTATTTAAAAGATGTCATTTTAGTTTTCAATACACTTATTAGTTAGAAATAAATATTTTTAAAGTTTCCCCATAAAATGTCTCAGTCTATGCAATTTTCAATAACAGACATAATAATTCACCAAGAATTATTCCCTATAAAATCTAAATTGAAAATTTTCCTAAACAATGATTAAAGGCTTAAAATAACATTTTCTTTCTATCATCTCTAGTTTATTCAGCTTTATTCTCTACTTATGTTTTTTTTTCTTTTGGTAGTTTGACTATTTTCATTACAGTTTGTTCGTCTATCATTTGTTGCAATCTCCTAAACACAAAGAAATGTTATACAAAATAATCAAGATAACCAAACGAATGGACATCAACATCACCATCACATCCCTAGGGCACCCTATAGTAGATGCCATTGAAGGGTTGAGAGGAAGTGGCAGCTTGCCCAAATGGCATTATCTGTAGGTGGGTGGGCGACTATGAGGTTTGATATGGGTAGAGTAAGTGGCAGTGATCAGAGGCTACAGAAATGCAAAACTGGAAAGGGCAGGAGTTGGTTTGCAGCTTTTGGGGATGTGTTTTTTTTGGCATTTTTAGTGGAAACTGAGAGGGGAGTTGGGTTGGGTCTAATGGTCTAATGGCTGGTCCTCTGTTTAATCTGTAGTCTGTACCGTCTTACCTGCCAAATTTGTAAAAAAGGACAGCTGCTTGGGTTATATTAGGCAGCCAGTAGGGTAGCACTATTTGTTCATTTGCACATTTTTTTTAGCAGAGGTAATCCTAAGTTTAGTAGTGTAAACTGTAATTGAATTGACTATACGCATAAATGCATAATAAACTGTAAGTTTAGTAGTGTAAACTGTAATTGAATTGACTATACGCATAACAAAATATTCATCAAACTAATGCTGTGGTATCAATGTCAGATATATCCAGCATAGGAAAGTTTAGTAGTGTAAAATGATTTCAAGATTCACCACTTATATACAAGCAGAAACCAGAGCAAAATGTGGTGATCGATCAAATGATGTGTAAACTCACGAATTCAGGCCGTCTTAGCTGCATAACAACAACAACAACCCAGTGTATCCCGCTAAAGCGGGGTCTGGGGGGTCAGGATGTACGCACTCTTTCCCCGAACAAGTCGAGAGAATGTTTCCGATAGACCCAGAACGATAGGATACACAAACAGCAAGCAAGCATGACTCAAATAAGTGAAGCATTATCAGAAACGAAACAGAGGGAAGACATAGATGAAGCAAGGACCAAAGCACAAAACATCAAGGCCCAAAACTCTATACATCCGCAGCCCGAATGCACCTCATCCAGTGATCCCTATCCGCAGTCATTTCTTCCGACAGGTTTAGAAGACTGAGATCGTGACGAATGACCTCTATCCAACTCTTCTTCGGTCTGCCTCTCCCTCGACAGATATCTCCCAGGTCCAAACTCTCACATCTACGAACTGGAGCCGAAGCCGGTCTCCTACGCACGTGCCCAAACCAACGCAATCTGCCCTCCCGCAGTTTGTCCACTATACTCACAACTCCCACATTTTGTCGAGTCTTAGCTGCATAAACGACCCGAAAACAAAATGATCTTCCACTTGGATACGAACCAGGCAGATAGAGGTCGGTTGGAATCACATATGCTAAAAAGTCTTGCAAGAAGCCCTCATTGTTAGTTTGAAATGCTTACTAACACCGGCTAAGAGACTCGGCTACTGTTGAGTGTTCTGTGATTCTGGTTCACAGGTTTCGACATGAGACTTGAACTTTTGAAGCTCTGCCAGCACCTCGTCTGGCGGGCTGTACAGCAGGTCGTTCATCCTCCAGAGCTGCCATGGATGACCAGGATGAAATAGCAAAATATAAAAGAGAAATAAGAGAGCATTAGTCTTGGGTCAGAATCACTCTCCTGCATAAATATTTACATTAGCTTCACTCAAATCTAGCTTTGTGGATCCCCTAATGTCTTCTTTATTTTTCGAGTTGATTGAATGGTGTGTATGTTAGCAAAGTATATACAATTAAATGCAGAGCAACATTCTTCTAAAATAATAAGCACAAAAAAGGAAGATAAATGTAGAGCAAAATATGGCAAGTTTGATACCTGAAGAATTCCACCTCCACCAATAGAGACTTCATTAGAAACGCTAGCAATTGTCCAAGGATGAAAGCTGTTCCAGTGAAAGTCAAGAACTTTATCCCTGAATTTGACAGATATTGAGGCTAAGTACACGGTGAAAGTTCACAAAACATGTTCTCCACCTAACTGGAGAGGAAAAGAACTTCTAGTCTGCTACATGATTCATATATGTTGAGGTTAATAGAATCTTCATATTCTAACCTGTGCCCAGCATGTTGGAAAAGTAAGCCGTCTGCAAAGCCTTTGTTATACTTTTCCTTGTTACCCACCTAGAAAATTTAGCAAGAAAAGTTGAACCTTGAAAAACAAAGCATCATACAAGGAAAGCAGGTTACTGAAAAAAATAGCTGCTAAATGCCCTGTGAACTTTTAATCTGATAATGTTGCACATGCACAGTTCTTGATTTACATACGCATTTTTCTTTTTCTTTTTCTTTTTTGGTATCAATTATCCATGACTTGGGAGATTTTTCTCAGTTCCTCACTGATTCTTCCAGTGTTCATATAAATGCATCTGTAGTCAACACTAGACCTTCAAGTGTGTGGTCTCAGCCTAGAGAAGATAAAACAGTTCAAATATATCTTATGAGTAAATTTGGCTTAAATACTAGTAAATCTCTCCGACTCTCTCCAATCTTCATGCCAGTACAAATAAATACTACTATATGAGCAAAATATTTCACTTTGGATCTCCTTTGATTATTATTATTATACCGCGGCATAGTTCCAAATGTTTAGGATACCATCCTCTCCGGCACTTCCAAAGATGGTTGGATTGTCAGGGCACCACTGTAATATGAGGAAATGGTCAGTACTCAGTACCATGTATTGCAAGAATGTAAGAACAGGATGTTTCAGAAGAAGATTTGCAAGTATTCAATACCTGTACACAGAGAACAGCCTTGTCGTGATCCTCATATTTGTGAACAGGTAAACCCACTCCACCAGAGGTGAGATTCCGTCGGTCAAACATTCGAACTGAATTGTCAGCTGATCTGAGAACATTATACAAGAATAACAAGAAATTCAAGTCTCCGAAATTCTGAAGAATTTTAGTAGGATATGCAAACCAGAGCAAGAACTTGAGGTAGGCCAGTAGTAGAATAAACCTTACAAAATGTTAAATGGGTTCACCAGAACGTACCCTGTCAGGATGTAGTTCTCATCAAAGGAGCTCCAATCAACACAGTGAATATCAGCATCATGGGCCTTTAGTACCTAACCATAGGAAATTTTGTTTTTGTGATCGAGCAGTGAGTAATGACTATCAAATTAGAAAGTGAGAGGATGCGTTTTTTTCACCTTTACAGCTGGGCTAGTTCCCGTTCTTGCATCCCACAATATAAGGCAAGAATCGTCTCCAACACTACAGAACTCCTGTGAACTTCAGTAAATTTACAAAAGAGTCAAAGTTAACAAAATGAAAACAGAAATTATAAAAATCTTATGATGATAGATTTGGGAACTCAAATGTAACAATTCAAACAGTAAATCAAGAATAAGGCTCTACTTTCTAGCAATCATCTCAATGTTATATAAACAGGATTACCTTTTTGGGTAGAACTGAACATCTTCAACTGTATTATCATGGCCTTGGAAGATGCCCCGTGGACTAACATGAGATCCTCCTCCACTTTTTTTGGGCGGTGGCATGTCAGATGATGGAGGCTTGTTAGTCGATGGATCAGTAGCCATTGTTGATAAATGATCCTGAATACTCCACAAAAGCACCAATTTATCTTTCCCTGCAAATTCAAGAGCTTGTTTGAGTGGAATGAAAAAACTTCAAGGTAAAAAAGAATAAGGGCGATGGAACTCCAATTGTGACAGATCAAGAAGATGATATCAAAAACCAAGTGCGTAGCATTATATAGGAATTTATCTCCCAATTGCAAGACAGGCAAAATTTCTAAGACTGTATATCTTTCCTACCTCCTGAAAGGACGTAAGGTTCTGTAGGACACATTGCAAGGGCATACTCGGCGTTTTTTTGGTGACCAGTCAAAACCTGAAAGAGGTACACTAAATCCTTGAGCAGATGCGCGCTTTGCTTTTAATAATGAAGATATGAAAATGAAGCACAAAAGAGATCACAAATTTCAGACACCGGAAAATTGACAAAAGATTATAAGATACCAGGTCTGGACGAGATTCTGCAGCTCCTTGCACAGAGTGACGGTCTGCTTGTGATTTTATGTCCCAAATGTAAACCTGAGGACAGGAGAATCAAGCACTTTCATACGGAGTATTTTTTAAATACAAACTCAACTGATGAGTAAAAATATGTACATATCAAATACAAATAAACAAAAAGACGAAAGCATACATAAGGAGAATCAGAATGAGTGGCAACTATGTGGTTATGCTGTGGGAGTTCCCTAATTCTGTTGACCTGCAATCAGCCATCAAATGGGCAATATATCAACACATAAGATGAACAAAGATTCCTGGCTAAGTGCCTGAGAATATTAATGTCAACTACTATAAATCTTAGTACAGACTACAGATTAGCTGTCACGAAGTGTAGCGACAGAAGCATTTCAACATAAGTCGGGCATACCTCTCCAGGATGTACAATAGTCTTGTACTTTATCACAAAAGGTGAGCGTGAATCTTCGTTGAACTAGAAAAACAAAAGATAAGCACCGGCACAACCAATTTCAATTAAGCTAGCAAGTGCAATGATGACTTGCAAAAAAGACCACATGTTCTCCAAGTCTAGATCCCAACATGAGATCGCTAAGATAAATAATCGCAAAATCACACCATTCTTTCTTTATGAGGGAAAAATAAGTGATAACTGTTACCTAAACAGTAATTTAGACAAAATGTTATCAAAACATTGAGCAAAGAGAACACGAAGTATCGGTTATACATGAATAACAAATAATACCTAAAACTACTCACAGTTCTTATTAAAATCTCAATCCAGAACCTATAAATCTAACGATCCGAACATCCACAAATGGCAGAACAATGTGGGATCTCATTAGAAGTAGAATCTTAGTATCAACACAGAAAGATATTTTCTTCAATCCCTATCTTGTATACAATTCCGATGATTGTACAAACTGCTCTTACATTTCCATAAAAATCGCTGGGTTGCATAAAATTATATTAATATGAAATAAATATATATACCTCGATCCCTTCTTGTACATAATATTTTTACTTAAGATATAAAATTTTTTATTTATAGGCCTGAGGAACTGTTTTCAAGAGAAATGCACATTTAGAAAAGTGGATGCACCATGGAAACAGAATATAAAATCACCTGGCATATATTCTCTGCATCTGCAACTCTTGGTTTCACAACTTCTACACTTGTTACCAGAAGAGTATTAGGATAGGAGCCATCAGTCTGAAACAGAAACATGAGAAGACGAATGCTTAACCACTAGTTCGTCAATCCTGTCAAGCAAAGTAGAAAAGAGAACAGGATAAATAAACTTTCAAAACTGTAACAATGTCATTAAAAATGCCACAAAGACTATTATCTTTGAACTTAAGAACTAATTTTGTGGGATTATACTTCATTTGCTTCTTGAAATCAGACTGAAAACTGTAACAATGCCATCAAGCATGCCATAATATCATCTGGGAAACAAATTGACATGGATGTAACAAGAGAATGACTTTGATTTAGAATCTTTAGCTTTCAGACGCTAAGCGCTGAAGCATTAGCTATGCGAGTCTCATAATCTTTAGAGACATTGCCTGTTCAGAGAGGTAGAGACGTTGACGATTAATGTGAGTGCCAGTTTCCAGCAGCGGGCCCCACCTACACACAGATTCAAACGAGAGTTTTCAAAACCCCAAGATTCTTCGTCTATCATCAAGTTGCGATCGATCGACGGAAATGAAAAAAATACTGTAACGAAAACCTCCGGCGATCGTTCAGAGTCAGAAATAAGCTGAAATCATCAAGCGATTAAACGGAATTGCTCTCGGCGATCATTCAGAAAGAAGCAGAAACAAGCTGAAATCATCCATTCTACACTTGCTAGAACAGCCGAAAACCTCTCAAGAAAGTGAAATCGGAACAGATTCGAGCTCCGGAGACATCTTTATCGAACGACATTCTCCAGTTGCTTACCAAGAAACACAATCTACAGCCCTAGAGTATCAAAACACCTCAAGAAAACCCCTAACAAAGCACGAAAACGACCGGATCAAGCGAGAGAGGAGACGAGAGTACCTGCAAGAGAGAGAAGGCCAATCGAGGTTGTGGTTAGCGAGCCAGTCGTAGAGGATGGGGACCAAATTTAACTTCCACGCCTCGTGGCTCTCGTCGGCCGACATCTGGCGTTGCTCGCTACCTCTGATCCCGGGGGTCGGCGTTGGTGAATCCGGTGGAGCTTCCTCCATCTTCGACTTCCATCGCTTCTTATCCATGGAATTTCGAAACGGAGAAAAGAAAGGGAGGGAAAGGTATCAACTTGGCTTTCACTGTTCGAGCGTGTCCCTATAAATACGAGTCAAGGATCTTCAACACCGAAGACCTTGTGTATCACCAAGTATTTTATTATAATTTGCATTTAAAAAATCAATTAGGTTAGAAAATAAATTTTATATATTTTTTTTAAAACATGATTTTTTTCCAATACAAGTTTATAAATATATAAATACAAATATGTGGAATGTAAATATGTTTTTTAAATTTTTTTCAGAGTAAAATCATAACCAAAATAATTTTATGGTGCACCGGAGATTGTAGGAGATCGTAAGTTTATAATATTTACTAAGTACCCTTATTTTTGCATATATGTTTCAATTTAATTGAATTAGTATTTGGACTATTGATATAAACGAAGTGAGAAAATTATTTTTATTAAAAAATATTATCTTAATTGTTGTTTAAATATAGTTCTATAAGGTATTTTAATTGTTGTTTTCTTAATTTAGAGCAGAAATTATTAATACAATTCTATGACTGTATGTTTTAAACTTAAATAATCCATCAACATATATTAAAGCTACTTTTACTTTTTATTTATCTCATTTAGAACAAAAATTATAAAATTTAGTAATTTTCTTATGTGTTTTTCTATTTTCTTTAACAAAGAAAGGAAAATTGAAAATTTGGGAAAAAAAATTATGCGTTCTGTGAATGCATTTTGTATAATTTCCTTGATTCATTAAAACCTGCAAAAAAATAAATAAATAATAATAATAATAATGGAAGGACCTATTTCAGGGTGCTCACTCATCCGATTGGTTGTGTGCAGTTCCTATTTCTGGGCTGGGCCAGACTATGAATGGAAGGACCTAGCGTAGTGTGCTTAGCTATCGACTGGGTATTCCGTTGTTCACGGTGTCTAGGCCTTGTCCCGCTTGTTCTCGGACCTTTGATGGTGATGTATATGGTGATCATGCTGTGTCATGTGCTGGTACAGTGGGCATTAAACATCGCCATAACCTCGTTCGCGACACCTTATTAGATATCTGCTACAGGTCCGGGATTTCTGCCGGTAAGGAGGTTGATATCGGTTTGGTTAATGGGCATGATAAGCCCATTCGTCCGGCAGATTTGCTCCTTTATTCCTGGGATAGGGGGCGGGACGTGTGTGTCGATCTGACGGGATCCTCCCCATTGACTCAGTCTGGGATTTCTGACTTTATGCCTGGTCGTGCTGTTGTTGATGCTGCTCGACGTAAGTGTGTCAAGTATCGAGATTTGTGCACGACGGCTGGTTATGGTTTCCTACCCTTCTCCTTCTCTTCATTGGGGGAGTTGGATACAGATGCGGTTGCCTTGCTGAAGCGAATTCAGAAATTCTCGGTATCTCAAGATGCTGGAGCTCGTGCTGCACCTTATATTTTTACTAGACTTAGCTTTGTTATCGCTAAAGGAGTGGGTGCCCAGATAGTATCTCGGTTGCCCACTAATTTCTTGTAATCTGTTTTTATAATAATAATAATAATAATAATAATAATAATAATAATAATAATAATAATAATAATAATAATAATAATAATAATAATAATAATAATCTTGTAAATTGTTTTTATGCACTATAATAATAATAATAATAATAATAATAATAATAATAATAATAATAATAATAATAATAAAGCCATTGGTTATGGGTTCTTACCCTTTTCTTTTTCTGCATTGGGTGAACTTGAGGCGGACGCTATAGGCCTTCTAAAGAGGATCCAGAAATTTGCCCAGGCTCACGATATAAGGGCTCATAATGCAGTTCATATTTTCACTAGGGTGGGGTTTTCTATTGCTAAAGGAGTGGGGGCCCAGGTTGTCTCCGGCTCCCCACTAATTCTTTGTAAACTCTTATTATTATTATAATAATAATAGTAATAATAATAAAATAATAATAATAATAATAATAATAATAATAATAGTCCAATAAAGTTTGTTAAATTCGTTCAATGATCATTTGGAATTGTCATTGCCACTCCTTTTGAAATAGTGATCACTTTGATCAAAGAAATCATCTATTTTCTACATAGTAAATTCAATCTTATGTTTGTTCGTTTTGTCAAATCTCACATATACTGTACATATGGTCATTTGAACCGTCTTGTTTATTTTACCCGTACGAGTGATTTTAAGTGTGCACTAGTTTGTCTTGTACCGATTACTTCTCAATTGTAAGACTTTTTTTTTACTAAGTGAGAATTCGAGATCATGCAAACTTGATTTTTGAGAGGCCGACGAGTAGGCAGACGGAAATCGTCTAAACCTATAATGAAAACAGAAAATGACGCTAAGAAACAAGCAGAAATAACTCTACAACACGAACGACCTAAAAAGAACTCCTCCCGACAGCTGCGGACGACGGCGAAGATGTATGGCTCTTATGATAAACGTAACGTACACTTCGAGTCTTTTTCCTTTTTCTAGAACCATTTATAAGTTCAATTTAGAGAATTTGGCGATTAGTGTATACAAATGTTGGTTGGATGAGTTGGTTAATTACCATTTGCTTTATGGTGGTTTGTCTTTTATTTAAGGTTTAATTTAGTGGATGTCCAAAAAAATTGTCATAATTAAGTAAATATCCATTTAAATGTCTATTTTTAACATTTTTATCCTTCCTTCCCTATCCCCAACCATCCTTCCTTCATTCTCCATTTGAACTTTTTAGTTTTGACATTGATTAGTCAGCATTGATCAAAATGGTCAATGTATACCTTTGGTTACAGTTTTTCCGATGACAGTTGATTATATTTTTTTGGTGACAATTGACTTTTTATGACATTTTTTTCTAGTGACATTTGGGGATTTTTTTTTTGTGACAATTGATTTTTTTCCCTTTGACAGTTTTTTTACGGTTGATTTTCTTTTGGTGACAGTTGTCAGTATCACCATTTTCTGGTGACAAATGATTTTTTTTCTGCAAATAGATGATTTTCCTCGTGACAGTTGTTGGTGAGAGCTGTTAGTGACGAGGTTGATGACAATATATTGTTACCACAATATTGTAACCTTAAAAAATTATCACCATAACATTATATATCACCAAGGCATTGTTATCAACCCCTATTTTAAAACGTTGAACCATTAAAGCTAACAAGTGTCTTTCCTTTTTTGATGCAGTATCACCAAGTTTTGATGGAAAGGAGCGTGTATCGACAATGAGAAACACGATGGGAAGGCAAAGCATTAGGCAGTCATCAACCGCGCCATTCACCCTAAAGTAGACGTGGCCACGGGTCACGGGTTGACCGGGTCCGGGTCAATGGGTTAGAGGGTCATCTCGAGTTAAGGGTTAGGGTTAGGGTCGGGGGAAAGTGAACCCGTGACCTGGTGGGTCAACCCAATGGGTTAGCAAATTTTTTTAAAAAAAATTATAAAAAAAACTAGAATTTATATTTATAATTATTATGAATTTTATTTATTCATAATATATAAATTCTCATGCATTGCATGTTGTGAAAATCCTACCCAACCTTTGCTTCTTTTATAGGCTTAGCACCTTCCCCCCTTTTCCTCTAATTTTCAATGTGGGATGGGATGTGGGGCAAAAATAAGTAGAAACTCAATCATGTCTTCAATCTCTACCATTCGGTTTTTTCATGTCAATCCATACTTATAAATTTTTATCATATACAAACACTAGTACTACACTTTATATAAATATTATTTTTTTGAAAAATATTTTACCTATCAATTATGAAATATTAAGAAAGTGTGAAGTTCAACACAATACCTTAAACATTTGTGTTATTTGGTGGATCCACTATGAAATCATTCTATATGATACTAAGTTAGGAGTCTTTATGATATAATCTCAAATAATATAAATATTTTTGTTGATAAAGTTGTTACACTTGTATGGTATCCTTAATATCGACTTTTCACTTATTTTGAAAATGATATAGAACTTCGGATTTTCAAGCACAAGAATGAAATATATTATTGGGTAATACTTTTCCCAGGTGTCTTTTCATTTCATAACTATCAACACAAATAGGGAATCCAATAACATCATCATTATGTGTATACACAAAATATGGCTAATTCAACTTTAAACGAGAAAGTTTATCATATATCTATATGAAGATGAGCCTAGATTTGAAATCAACAACCAAGAAATTAACATAATGCAAGTGAAATAAAACACTTATGATTGATCAATGGATCAACACAACTATCAATTGAATTAAATAGAAAGATTAATCCAACAAATTTGATATAATGTATCATGATGTTCCATCACCATGTGTTATTCATTTCATTAAATCCTAAGAGGTAAAGACTTTAATTATATTATATGTTACATCATATAATCCAAAGACTTAAATTACATTATATATTCCACCATACAATCTAAAAACTTTAATTAAATTACATTTTACATCATATAATTCGATTCTTCGAAACATCAATTTCTACAATTTCTTTCATCTAAAGTGTGATGAAATGATGTAGTGGAATGAAGGTGAATAATGCAATGATGAAGCAACACATCCAAAGACAAAACGTCAATTAAGAAAGAAGAAGCTCCTACTTCCTCTAGCTGCAAGCAACAACCTCAACAAGCAAGGCCTTCTAAGGATCCCTTCCTCGCATCTGGCTTCTGCGAATCAAGTAGTCGATTTTGAAGCCGAAAATAGAGACCCAAGAAGTGGATACATCGTCCCTGCTGAGGATGCTTTAGATTCTGACAAGGGAACTCCTCCAAAGAGCTCAGAGATTGGAGGACATGCCTCATCAAAGGAGGTATCAGGCCCTTCAGGAGGATACCGACATTCAAGTTCAGTCAACATGAAAAAGATGCTGAAGATGTTTCAGAAAGCAGCAGAAGAGAACGTCTGAAACATAAGAGCATATGTAACTGAATTGAAAGAGCGTGTAGCCAAGCTGCAGTACCAGAAGCAGCTTGTTGTTTGCCAGGTGAACTCATTTTAGCTGACATCAACACAATCATCCAATATATATTTGTTTCACACAATATATCATTTGTTTACTTTATTAACTCTCATGTGTCTGAAATTATAGGTTCTTGAGTTGGAAGTATATGTAACTGAATTGAAAGAGCATGTA
This sequence comes from Persicaria maculosa, assembly GCA_963922045.1. Classification (NCBI taxonomy): domain Eukaryota; kingdom Viridiplantae; phylum Streptophyta; class Magnoliopsida; order Caryophyllales; family Polygonaceae; genus Persicaria; species Persicaria maculosa. Next base: position 71,253,904 of record OY998260.1, read on the forward strand.
GCCAAGCTGCAGTATCGGAAACAATTTCTTATTTGCCAGGTGAACTCATTTTAGCTAACATCAACACAATCATCCAATATCTGTTTCACACAATATATAGTTTGCTTACTTTGTTAACTCTCATGTGTCTGAATTGTAGGTTCTTGAGTTGGAAGCAAACGAGAACGTTGGACACAACATTGAGAATAAGATACGTCCCGATTGTGGTGGCCTGATTGTTCTCATGATTGGGCTCGTGTTGTGACTTGCTCTCAAGTTGCAAAGAAGAAGAGATGGATGAAGCTTTCGGTGAGTGCAGCAACCCTCCCCCATCACAAGATACTTCCCGTGACCACTAGCGCCGTAGCAGATTCGAAGATTATACATGTTACAAGAACTCTCAAAGCTTTCACGTATGCGTTAGATAGAGATAGATTTGTAGACCTTTCTTTACTTTCTTATTGTTTTTTGGTTAATCTGATGAGTTTGATTTGTTGTTTCATGAATCAGTCTGTGTTGGTTTGCTTGACTCTTGCTAGCTGCAACCCATCTGTTGCCCTGCAACAAGTGTTATTGTGTTAACAATTTTAAAGGTTGATATGCCACTGTGAAAACCAATTCATCTTTAACTTGTTGAACCGGGTTTCGACCTAAAAAAATGGAATCTGAATGAAATGCATACAGATACAACGCTAGTAAGGAACAAAACACAAAAGTGATAACAGAAGTTTTCAACCTCATCCTTATAGCTAATGTGAACATTCACTCTTTTTTGTGCCATTTTTACTCACTATTAGATGCTGCAAGAAAACAAATGGAATCCCTAGAGTAAAAATGGTATAAAAAAAGGCTTAATTAACTAGAAGTGATTACTCTCATATCTTACTGGAGACACACAAGGAGGATACAAAAGGGATGTTCTCCTTTATGGCCTGACAGATCTTCGTTGCAGTCGGTTTAAGGCTAGGCAAATTGTGGAGGCACGTGGCGGATATACATGCCATGGATCTGGCTTCTTTTGCGTCAAACCTGATGCCTAACCAAGGATCAAAATGCCCATGACCTTCTCTATGTTAAAATCCTTGGTGTTTATCCTCACCAATGTGGTTAGCAGCTGCTTCTGATCAAGCTCTTGATCTTGATTCCTAAGCAAAAAAATTTATACTCAGAAAAATGAATAGTTCGATGAGGGAAATCGGCTACCAAAGTGTTTAAAATAGCGTTGGTATAACGCGCAATAATGCGCTATAACAACCTCAGAACCTACCAGCGCTTGTCTTGACCAAGGCATCTTTGCAGTGGAAATGCAGTCCAGAGGCGCTCGAGGTGCGCCATAGGCACAAGGGACACTCTTTTATTGCTTTTCTTTTTACTGTAAAATTATGATTTCATTGATTTATGCAGATCAATAACCTTCCCTTTTTTTAACTATAAGATCTTTTTAGTTTTGTAAAATATATTTAAACAAAATTTGAAGATTCTATTTTCTATATTTCATTATTACTTCTCTATTCCTCCTACATGTCCGATTCCTCTCTTCTTCACCCACACCTACCATTCTACTTCTCTTTGTTCTCTATCCTTCTCCCTTTATGGAGTTGCATGGAGATCTTACTTGGGGGTCGGTTGCCAGTGCTTGGGTGTGAACGGACAAAGACTTAATCTGCAATAAAGTGGAGCTCGAAAGGTAGGGCAAGGTGTAGCAGGTAGTAGTAGCTCACTTACCCAACACTTGAGATCACAACAACAACAACAACAACAACAACAACAACAACAACAACAACAACAACAACAACAACAACAACAACAACAACAACAACAACAACAAGAGGAGGAGGACGATGGATACAAGTCTGTTGATGAAGGTGATGGGGACTTCATTTCTTGTCTCGACATTGAGGAAGAAGAGGATGCAGATAACCTTGATGATATCGTTTGACGCACTTTCTAACAATCTACCAATCCACCCCATTCCACTTGAAGTCTTTCTTTCTTTGATCTGTTATGTTTTAGACTTGTATTTAGTAACTATGAGACTAAGACGCCTTAGACTTGGTTTTATTGTAATATTAGGTTTTCAATTTGGTTTTATTTCATCGTGAACATATTTTAATCTCTTCATATCTTAGTACATATATTTTTTTGGGTAAGCATATCTTAGTACATATATACTACTCTCTCCGTTTCACAATACATCTCCTTTTGCTTTTTGAAACGCTTTTAAAGAAGGGAAAAACTTTATAAAATATTATTTTTTTAATTAATTTTTTTTATGTAATTTGATACTATAAGTATCAAATTATATAAAAAAAATTAAGGCCAATTTGCGAAAATACACCAAATCGTTGTTCTATTTGCAAAAGTATACCCGTTTTGTGAGAATAGCAAAAATAGGATATGTGGGTCATTTGTGCTAAAAAATAAGGGATGTTTTTAATTTTAAATTTAAATGTAAAAATATTTAAAAGAAAATTATGAATTAAAAGAAAAGTTAAAAAAATGAAATATCTATTAAAAATAATGCTTTAAATGTTTTTTTCCAAAAACTTACAAATAATAAAACTAACCGAAATAAAAATATTGCCTTAGTAAGGGATTAAAAAAGGAATGCCAATACGTGCGTGTGTCTCCACACTATAAAAAATTTACTTTGACAGGATAAATATTGATGATGGTCAACTGAAGGAAATGAAGAGGTCACTGGTTCCAATGCACTTAATGTCGACGACTCTCCAAGTGGACGTGGAAGGGGACGAGGAAGAGGTCGTGCTCGGGGCGGTAGCCGAGGGAAAGGGCGAGGCCAATCAGTGTCGGATCCTAGGGGTGAAATTCCCTCTGCACCACCGACTGCATTTCCACCTGAGAGTCTCACGCACCTTGGTTTCAATTGGGGAAATGGCAACATCGACGAGTTCATGATAACTTTCATCGAGCTGTCACAAATGTTGCAGGGAATTGTCATTGTGGATATAGATCATTTGCTTTTCTTCTGAACTTGGGGCAAGACACATGGCCACAAGTTCAACGAGAGTTGACCGTTGAGTTGCAGGTCCATGCAGATCGCTACCATTACTATCCCGCCTTAGATGAGCTCATCACGAGGGTCAATTACTTTGGAACATGTAATGATGATACTTATTGGATGGAGATTCCAATCATGGACGAAGTGTTTGCCACGCTTCACCAACGTTCATTGGTGATGTCGATGTTGTGCGTCCCACTGTATGCCACCAGTGGTTCATCAGTACCGTCATACAAAGAGTTAGATGGGATAGCTTTAGTCGGTAACAACAACCACTTCGTACCAATACGTTTTGTATTTCATATACATTCCATTTGTAAATTTTCATTGTTCCTTTCTAATGCCGATATTCATATGTTGTACGCAAATTTGGTTGTTGCCTATCGTCTTTACCACTGGTATACACTACATGGACGCAACACCACCATCCAACAGTTAACGGGTGGGACGACCAGTTCGCGACAAGGATTGCACGATACAGAGTTTATCGTCGGTGGGATAGAGGTCGTCAGCTGCGCTATTAGCATTTCCTGAAGCACCTTTCATTTGCAACTTTGTACGTGTTATTCCTGGATTCCTGGACCGCATTTTACCACCACAATGTTGATGTTTGGCCATTTCACTTACCCGTCTCATCGTAATTTAAGTTAAAATTCTATGTTTATGCTACTTTTTCATAATGTTCTATTTTTAAGAATATACTCTATCCATCCATCGCAATATGTCACAATAGTTTCTCCGGTACGGTCCTGGAATTTATTTACCTCCATTCCCACTCGTCCTAACCCACAAAACAATGTCGCTGCTTGCTGCTTGCTGGTTCCAGTTTCGATCTCATCATGGTGAAAGTATCAACCCCCGTTATTTCACCCCCTTCCACCGCAAACGGGTCCAGGTCGGTCCGGTCTAATCCTCCCCTACAAACATTGCAAGGCCACCGCACCTAGTCACGGTGGGGTACGAACGGGATGGTGTACCCACCGCACAATACTGCGATGGGTATCCTGGGCATACGACCAACCCACCGCAGCATACAACGACGGGTTGCCTAATCCGCCTAAAACCCACTGTATCAAGATACGGTGGGTAAAGGTGGATCTAGAAAAAATTAGGGGTGAATTTAACAACACCCTTTAAAAATCAATAAATTTTGTTATGTTATACTATGTACTAGCTTAGAAGTGATTTTTTCCAAAAAAACATTAACAACATTTCTAAATAAACTCAAACTAGTTTACAACTCAACTGTATATTTAATGCATAAAGTAATAACTCTATCATTCAAAACAATTAAACGTAAGGTAAAACTTGAAAGCCAAAACTGGGATTTATACTAAGAACCAAAGACAAGATATTAGAAAATCAGTACTAAAAGCGACTTGTGGATTTTTTTTTTTTGAAAAAAGGGTTAAAATAATATAATCACGGACTTTTGTATTCATCTTGAACTCAAAAGGTCCCAAGAAAAGTTAAAAAATTTCAAAAGCCCAAACAATAATCCTATGTGGTACATGCTCTTGAGCGAAAACCAAAGCCTTGTCAAAAAGCATCAGACGTAAACGCCAGTCGAAAGAAGCAAGAGCAACGAACCAAAACCCTGCACCAGATATGCGAGTTTGTATTAAGGCGCTATGAGAGCTTGAGCAGGAAGTAATTGGCAAATGCAAATAATACACCAAGTCTAAGCTTACCAAGAAGACAGAAGCTACGACTCCAATAATCACTTCCTTCACGAGGCTGCAGTTCTTTCTAGATGAGGTGGCTTCATAGCTGCATCAGGAATTTAGGGGCAGTTACTAAGACTAGATCATTACTTGAATATTCTAGATTTCTGTTAGTTTGGTAATGAAGAAAAATAAACTCCGTAGTAAAAATAGATGTACTAAAATAAACTATGATTATGGTTCATACAGCAAATAGATATGCAGATGTTTCAAAGCAAGTTCTGTCGGAAGATAATTTTTTGCTACTACTTTCCATTCCAAATTTCCCACTTCATTTCTCAATCTTCCAGTGGGAAAGATGGGACCAGATGTCAAAGAATGGAAGAAAGGTGGAAACAAAAAATGTCACTACAAGAACCAAAGCACAACAGCACACCGACCAAGGCTGACATGACCCACAGAACCACCAACACAGTCATCACTGCCTTGGTAAGAAGGCTGGCATTATTATAGTTCCTGGTAGGAAGAAGTTGGCAAGCAGTGGCAAGGACTCTATTTGGAAATTTTGGTCTCTATTATATAACGAAAATACTAAAAAGAATGCCCTCAAAATCCTTAGTAAAAGTGCAATAGCTAGGCTTTCCAATCCTGGAACAACAGCCACGCCGAGAGCATTATTGAAGAATAACCCAAAGAATCATGAATCTATGGGTCTTCAAGCTACTCAATGAATGACAACTTGAATAATGCTCATGAATTAGAGGCTCAAGCTTGGTATATTGTTGAAGGTCTGTTAAAAGCATATTAGAACAAGTGGCAAGTGTAACGGCCCGGATATAAATACCCGGGTTACGTTTCGAAGGTCGGATACCTTCGTTCGGATGTTGCAATTAAGGTACGGGTCGAGGTTTCAAACCTCGAAGATCAGCATTCCAAAGCGGGGATTTCGAACCCCAAGCAATCAAAGTCGCGGAAATTCGATTCAAATGAAAATAAGACAGAAGCAAGGTTTAGATACAAGTGCCACGGCAAAGCTGGGTCAAAACCAAAACAAAGTGGGTGATTGTCATTTGTCAAGTTAGAATATATTAGCCGGATTCTTCAATTCGCCAAGAGATTTCCCGTCACAGAAGCAAGGAGAAACAAGAGCGGTACCTAACACTATCCACGAAGTCAGGCCCGGTGATCGTCTGCGGGTCCTCTGACCGCACTGAGGCCACATAACATGCCTATACCTAAATAAAAGATGACTAATGCAGTACAAGATTTAAATCACACTATCATGCCCCTAGTATATATATAATATGCAGAAAAGAACTGTAAAGGGCCCAAGACAATGCCAAGTGGCATATCCCTCTCCTACCTCTGCACCCCTTCCCGTTAGTGCAGAGACTGGCCAGTTCGGTGCTATAGGATAGACATTTCCTTGTGGTGGTGCACTTCACCACGGTATCATCATATCATATCATATCTCATCATCATATCATAAATCATGCTCATGCCCGATGGTGCTGGGCTAATCATATCATATCATATCATATCATCTCATCTCTTGCCCGATAGTGCTGGGCTATCATATCATGCTCATATCAACTCGGTAGACTCAGGGCACCCGATGGGGCTGGGCTACCCTATGACCCTAGCAAAGACTCTAGGACTATCACAGATAACGGCCGTTCTGTATTCAAACACACAAAGTAAACACATGCTCAGTTAAATGCAATCCTAGCATGATACTACATGGCATGCTTAATATGTAACAAAACTACACATTACATGACACATCAGGCAGGAGGTCCAGGTTACTAAGTAATTCCCGTAGGATACTTACCTGAAGATGCAGAACAGCAAGATAACACAAGTAAGGGCCCAAATGCAAGTCCAAAGCAATCCAAAAGCAATACACACCTATCATCAAGCCATTTCCATAAGCCACCGGATCAACATTCATACGCACGAAACCCAAGTTCTCAACATCCTAAAAACCGACCGATAGTGAAACCGTTTTCCAAAAATCTTTCCGATACGATCAAATCGACGAAAATCATTCTTTCAATCAAACCCCTTGATAAAATCATACCAACCATATTTCAACTCATAACTCCCAATTTAAGTCAACTCATGTTCAAAATAATTTCTCAAATCATACTTGGCCAAATTCCGACATTAAACATTTAAGCCTTAAAACTAGTATCTCAAAAATCATATTTAAATCCTCATAACTCCTCATATTTATAATCATATTTATAAATCAAACCCAACAATTCACTTTAAAATTCCTAACTCACATAGTTAAATCCTCATAAAATGCATCATATATAAATAATCCAATTAATATTATTTTAAAATAAATAAACAATATATAAAGATTAATTTCCAGAATATTATAATTATAACCAAATTCCAAAACTAATATAATATTCAAATGATTTACACTTACTATCCATATAATCTCAAAACAAACCATAAATATATTTATAACTCCATATCAATTAATATCACTTTTAAAACCTTTTTAAATATATATATATATATATATATTAATAATCTCAGAATATATAATTATATATAGTCATTTTCCTAAAATCAGAAATAAATAAAACATATAACATATACATGTATATAACCGAATTAATAATAAAGAAAATAACCCACAAGCCAGCTCAACCCTAACCCAATCAGAAGCCCATGACCCGGATCCCTGGCCCAAAACCCAAGCCCAGACCCGCAAGCCCCTATCCGCATCCCCTCCCCATTCCAGATTGTAAGTGAAACGGACCACAAGTAAAATTCCTGGACCGGACCAAGGATAAAAAAAAAAAAAAAAAAGAGAAGATGAACCCGTCCCTCCCAAATCAACCAAGAGCTCCAGCGGAAATGAAAACGGAAGAACAAGAAGAGGAATGCTCCCGCCGGCGGCCCTTTCCGATCCAAAACCACTCCCCTCCGGCCGAAGTGAGTTTCCGACCCCAACCCGACAACTCAAGACTAAGAACAAGCAAGGGAGAGGAGAGGAAAGAGTGCTCACCGAAGGCGTTCATCGTCGTCGGAGGGCCCGATTCGGCTCCGTCGGAGGTGGATTCTCGCCGGGGATGGTCTAGGGAGAGTGGAAGGGGGGTCAAGCTTCCTCTTTATTGTATTTAGAGGTGAAAGGAAGGGAAAAGAGGGGGAAAATCGAGCCTTACCGATCTCGAACCGACGAACAGGGGAAGGAGATGTCGAGGCTGTGCTCCGTCTTTGGGAGGAGCCTTCGTGCTGCTGCTACTGCTCGACGGAAGGGAGGAAGGAAGAAGATGAAGCCGTGGAGATGGGTGCCCGGAGCTGATGGTTTCGAATGAGTAACCGAGGACGAGGTGTTGGGGTTGTGTTTGAATTGGTGACGGCGAAGCGTGGTGGAGGGGTGGTGTCCTGGTGGTGGTGGTGGCTGACTGGCGGCGCCATAGGAGCTGAAGGAAGGAGGACAAGGGTGGGGCGCTTGGGTTGCTCTTGAAGTGAAACAGGGGAGCAAGGAAGGGCTCGGTGGTGGCTTGAGGGCTCCAGTGGAGGGGGTTCCATGGTGAAGGAAGAGAGGAGAGGAATGGAGGAGTTTTGCTGGGGTTTACAACCAGAAAGAGGGAGAGAGAGAGGAGATAAGGAGAGAGGAGAGGCAGTGGGTTGGTCTGGGTTGCTGCTACAATGAAGGTGGTATGCAGTGGAAGGTGGGGTGAGGTGAGGGAGGGGGGACCAACCCTTATTTGGGAAAGATTTCCGGGAGAGGGAGGGGGAGAGAGAGAGAAGAAAGAAAGAAAGAAAAAGGAAAACAAATGTATATATATATGTATATTTATATGTGGTCCCAATATAAAATGTAAGGAGGATATACCCTACATTCAAATTTAAAACCCGCTAATCCCGACTCTATCAAATCCCGACTAAATCAACTTTAAATCAATTTTTAGTTACTAATTTCAAGTTAAACGGAATTAAATTAATTTTTCGATACTCGGAGCTTAAATTAATTTTATTAATACTCGATCTCGAAAGCGAAAATCAAAATCCATTTCTAAAACCCAATTCAAAACTATATAGAAATTCGTTTCCGAAGAATTAAATAAAATTCAGTTGCTCGAGGACGGGAAATTTCAAAATTTCTAGAATCTTAATTTTAAAGTCGAACATAATTTAATATTTTAAGAAAAATAATATTTTAAATTTTCCGGTCTTTACAGCAAGTTTTTCATATATGGTACAAATATGGATCTTGGGTTTGCATGCTTTCTAACAGAAGTTACAGAACAGATTTTGAAAAATTGTTACATTTCCTTCCTCAAAATTTGGGATGATCTCTTCATTCAATTTCCAACTCTCAAATTATATCATTTTTCACAGAACTTATCAAACATCAATTAAATATCTGTGCCAAATGATTATGCATTTTACCCAGGCAATCAGTGGAACAATACAAGGACTAAATTTGACACATATACAATAGTAACTCTCGTGCATTAAAATCTTCCAATTAGACTGTTTCTTTTCGTTGTCTCCATGAATAGTGAAATGTAGCTCATCACTCCTAGATACAAGATTTCCTCATCTAGGAGTTATTTCTTTGTTTATCTCTAAAAACTCAAGATCGGTTTAACTTTTAAGTTTTAACAAATTAAGAGTGGTAAAAACATGGTTTTGAATCATCATTGGGACAATTCAAACTATTACATGATCATAAAACTTGGTATGGAAGATGAAAAACACATCTACTTGATTTTATTCCTACAACACATCTTTCAGCCTATGTTTCCAAATTGGAGGCTTAACCTTTCACACACTTGAAGATAAATTTACCAATTGCACAATCTTTACCTGAAAAAGCAGTATTTACAAGATCAAGGATTCATCCCTATGGAAATCTGAACATCTACTATACCTATCCAAACATATGAGTTTTCTAAAACCCTTTCTAGACGATATATAGCCGAATCCAAGTAGCCGATACAAAAATGTTTTTCCAGATGAAAAATTAGAACCATGAATTCCAATGAAAACAAATCTAATCGACACGAATCACTATCCAAAGCCTCGACTATTGCATTTCTCACAACTGATTACCAGAAAAAGCCAAAAAGGATCATTTTACAATTTGGATAAATCTAAACTAGCAACCATACTATGCACACAAATTTCTGCACTAACCTAAGACCTAATTCACAAAGCAGATCAGAACAACTGTTTAAACTAGTCTCGAAATCAACAAAAAGCGAAAATGAAAACCTCCACGAAATTGATAGTAATCTGTAAAATGACAGATTGAGGAAGATATTGCGTACATGAAGAAGGACGCGGTGACTACGAGGCCAGTCGTGAGCATCAACGCAGCTAGGGTTAGATAAAGCGACTCCGGCACGGGGCTTGTGACGGGCTTCGGAGATGGCGCCTGAACCGATCCAAAAGCGGCAAGTTCAGGAAAGAGCAAAATTAGCATCAACGAGAAGATCAAAAGCTAGACAGATCGGAGGACTGTGGAATTCAGAGGTTACTCACCATTTCTCAATGCAGAGACGACCGATCTACTTGACTTGGAGGGTGTTTTGAGCGACAGAAATCGGAGCACACGCAGTGCGTTGAGGTTTATGCAAGTTTCGCAGAACTTCAACTTGGGCCGATGGGGTTTGACCGAACTGGGCCGTCGGGCTTGATTTACCAGAGTGGGCCATATAGAAATGTTTTAGTACAAGATTTAGGTCCGTATGAGACAGAGTTGAAAAAATAAATAAAATTTATAAACAGATTAAAGTTAAAAATTTGTTTGAAATAAGGTTAAAAATTGTGTGAAATGTAAACTCCGTATGGGGTGAAAAATAGTTTATTTATAAAAAGTGGAGTTTATTTGATTGTTATTAGGGGTATACTTGTCTTTTAAAATCAAATAAATCACAAAAAAAAAAGCTTTCAAAATAAGCTTTTTTTAACTCCCCATTTAAACCAAAATCTCTTTAAAATATTTACCCCATACACCTTTTAAATCATACACACCCTAACAACCAAATAAACTCGAGATTAGACAGAGCTGATATGTTTTTCAACTACTTTTAAATCTTTAGTTTGTCATTGTTTGTCAATTTTTAGTTGTTTTTTATCAAGTAAAAATTCGAGATCAGACATAGTTGATTTTATATCATTGTTGTCAATATTCTTAGTTTATTCGTTACTCCGTATTTTTTTATTGATGTTTTTCTTTTGATTGTCTTCTTATATTCTTGACGATTTCATTTGCTATATAGTTTCGGTTTCTCGATTTGTTATATTCTTGATTGTTTTCTTAGAATTCAAAGTTGTCTATTGTTTTCTTTCATTTTCATCAAAAAAAAATCAATCCAAATGGCAACTTCACTATTTTACTTAGTGATCCATAACTAATTCATTAAATCAGATTTGGACTAAGTAGGCGAGTTTGAGCTCTCGTCAAGGGTGGGGTAGTTCAAGATAAAAGTAGTTCCTCTTCAATCTCCTCTTCATCTGAAACCTTAACAACATCCATTGGAGCTCTGTCTATAATATCTAGATCTTCAGCACAATCTTTGAAACAGCTAGCTCTGTCGAGAGACCAGGGTCGCATCACATTTTCTACAAATGGGTTGAATTTCATATATCCCCTGTTCCAACCAAAGTAGTGCTGGAGTGGAGGCTGGGGAAGGGGTATTGGTGGCGGTGTGGAGGAACAGGGGTCGGGGGTGTTTGCGGTGGTGGTGGTGGTGTGGTTGTTCCAACTAGAGAAATATTGGAGGCTGGGGCCCCGAATTGTACAAGCAGATCTATGATCGGTTCGTAATTTTTGCACTGACAGACACAATTAATGTTGGGCACGTGTCAATCGAATTGTATGCTGTCGTTGCATATAGCATATAGCAACAGCCAATTTATCCCCACGGGCCACAACTTTGTTCTGAATTCTGATTGTCGCAACTTGTGAAGCAGAAAAGCAGGTAATTTTTGCTACTTCACGGAGTGACCACCAGCAAAGAGAGTTTCAAACATAAAAGACCAAATTTGATTGCTTCAGAGGTTCACATGTAATTAAATCCCAAATTTGGCCAACCCATACCCAAACGGTAACAGTTGCATGTTCCGAATTTGCCAAGTTAGCAAAGAAGGTTTTTTTGTGTTCCGTAAGTTGAATAATGGGGGCAAATAAAATAACAATGCTTTGAACATGTGTTGTGTAAACTAGAACAATTCATAATACAGAAGATAATCCTATAGAGCATTGATTCAAGTGGGGCATTTAGAGTGATGCCGTATTGCAAGGTACAAGATAACCCTAGCACTTGAAAATGTCAAAATGAACTCGAATGGACCTACCATATCAGCAATCAGCAATCATGTGCAAAAACGTTATGATGACTAATTGACTGTATGCACAAGCCACAACATGCTCAGATTAGTGCAATTTGTTAACAACAAAATGTCTATTGAAATAGATAAACATATCGAAACAGATAATGCTCACACAAGGTCTTACTAACATACTATGGTAAACGCGACAAGCAAATTCAAGATAATTTGCAATAGGTATACAAACACAGCAGCATTCAAAAGGGGGAAAGAAGTACAATTTGTAAAAACGATATGAGCCTGTACAACAAAAGAATAATCAAGAGAATGGAGGCTTAAAGACAAGCACTTGTATAAAATCCTAGAACTTGACCAATTTTCTGCCCCAAATTTTCAGGGAAGGTAAATAAATATGGAAGAGAAGAAACAGACGCACATGCACAACAAATCTCTGCACAACTTCTTTGAAAATAAGAACGTGGATTCATGGATGGCTCCCTGCAACACGACCCACAAACATAGTTCAAGGAGAAAGTTTCAAGCCTCACCAGATAGAGCAAGAGAAACCCAGTTTGACACCGATGAGTGAACCTCGGATTGCAAATCCAAAGACAAAGCCACAGGAGTTAAGGTAACCTGCCAAAACCAGAAAATGTTTTCAAGAAAAAAAAGTTTAGTTATTCCAAAACTCTTTATAATCTGCAAAGAAGGGAAGAGAATTTTATGGTTTGGAAGCTTACAAATCCATCATCCAGGGCTCTGAAATCTAGGTCCTCTTCATCATCCTCATACTCCTTGTCCATAAACTGGGTTGAACAAACACAATTGCTTTTCATAATCCTCATAATTTTTTTTTATTGTTCAAAAAGTCAGAGAAGACAGAAACATACCTCTAGACGATAATGCTTTCGAACTGTTTGTTCAGAATTTGGTTTGCCAGCAACCCCTACCGACTCAACTTCAACATTCTTTCTGTTAGTATTTAATCTGCGAGCTGCACCCTGTCAGATAGTCGAACAACCATAAGGCTCTGTAAATGTTGAAAACAAATAATCTAAAAACAAGCAAATACAATAGAGAAAAGAAGAGGCGGTTACAGCTGCAGAGGCATCTCGACCTAACTGAGCAAGTTGAATACCAAGGCTTTGCTGACTGGACATGAAATTTCCAGCAGAAGGGCGTTTGTATGAAGAAACAGCTTGCCAGGATAGACCAGACCTCCACAAGCTCTGCCTTGTCACTTTGAAACCCTATTAAATATGGCAGTTATGATCCAGGAAAAACAAATCATATGTCTATCACATAATTGGAGGATTGATACACCTGGAAAAACAAATCATATCTGTAGAGCTATGATCCAGGGGTATATTGATATTAGCAGTTAGAACACTTCTCCAAAAAGGTAAGCTTTCTCATAGAGGAAAACGTGCATGAAAGATATGTGTTAAGCAAGTAACTGCATAAGTGCAAAAATGTTGACTAGGATAGAAAATGCAGAAATCCATCAATACAGACAATTCCTGCTCATATGGATCCATGGAGGGCATGCATTAAATGTGTATACATTTTAGAACAAAGAAAAATACAGCTGTAGAATGAAGTTTCCCAAATAAATGTCACACTCATCGTTCCATTCCACAATATCAAGAAAATTTATAGTCGATATGCTACCATATTTCAGACATTTCAAGAAACAACCAAGCCTAACCGAATTGTCCAATTACATTGACAAGGTTCATATTATATGATATTTCATATTTTTTAGATGCAAACCCTGCATAATTGAACACGAACATGACAACATTCTTTGAAGATTAATCAATACATCATGACTAAATAAGAGCCCCAAAGCAAAGGACTGAAGCAAATGACCAATGGATGTATGCACTATGCACTAAATATAGACGCATTAGAGCAAACATTTGACCTCATAAACTAAAAAAGTGAAAGTTGATATACTTGTCGAGGATTAGGGCGGATGATCTGTGATGTGGTTTTTGTGATAGAATGTTCATGCTTGTATTATCTGTTGAGGAACACGATTTATGCTGTTTGGTGAGACCATCTTTCCTCTTAGAGGATTTTTGTTAGTTTCTTACACTTGTAACTTTTGCTCAGACCCTTTGTTTTGTCCGAGTTTTTCTTTGTCAATCATCCCTCCTATTCGTAATATATTTTACCCTTTTCAAAAAAATAATTAAAAAAAAAGAAAGCAGATTCACTGGTTTAGTTCAGAATTTCACATTCCATTTCTCCTTTTCCTTCCTCTTGCTCTCCCCTTCTCTTAGACTCTTACTCCCCTATGTTGTCATAAGCTTAACTCAGGTATATCTACACCATATAAATTTTACGATACTACATCAATTTGAATAGATAACATATACTTGCATTTAATTTTGAATATGTTAAAATATTTTTAACTTTCCAGACTAATGCACATTACATGAGACCATTCTGCTAGATAGGCTAACACTGACAGTAGCAATGCAGCTTGCATTGCACAGTCCTTTTTTGTTTCATGAAAATGATGATTGCCTTGGCAGATATCAAAATTTTAATAAATAAAAAAGCACAAACCTTGTTTGTAGATGGACAGACAGGAACTTCTACGTTCAAAACACAGCCCTTTGGGAAGTCTCCATTCTCAACATCTCTTAGTACCGCATTAATAAGCGGTAAGCAAACATCAACTGCATCCTTAAAATCATTTTCAGAGCTCACATCCTTTTTCCTAAGACAAATGAAAATGTAATAGATCAAAATGAAGAAATATGGGGACGTCCAACACAAGGATTGAAGAAGAAAACTCTATACTTACCAGTTCAAAGATATAGAAAGAGCTGGTATACCGTGTATTAATGCTTCTCTAGCTCCAGCAATAGCACCAGAGTACAACCTGAGGATGTTTAAGAATCTCTAAGAATAATGTTCTCATAATAAAATTGCGGTTATTTTCCTCTAAACAGTATTACATAAATGATCCATGACCAAAAAATCATCACAAATAAAACAAGACTGCACAGAATTTAACATATATTAAAAAAAATATCAGCCTTCCAAACATTGCACAAGATAGAGGGAGCAAGAGGATAGATGCTAAGGAAAGGAAATGCGGGTAAAACTAGTTGAATCAAGAAGATACTAACATGTTCAGACCAGAGCTTGAACCCTTGTTAATTCCACTAATAACCTGAAAAATGATTCACATATTAACCATCGACACATTAGGTACAATATCAATTACATGAAAGAAGCAAAACCTACCAGTGCAGGTTTTGACCATGAGAACAATGCCTGAGATAAAGCTAGTGTCACACAATCTGCTGGTGTACCTGATCAAAATCTCACTTTTTTTTATAAAAATGTCTCACATGATTTAATCAGAACATGGAAAAAGAGTACAGATCTGAAAATCTATACACAATACTCACAGTTCAAACACTACATCCACATGCTTCAACATATCACAAATCAGCCAACTAAACGAAACAACTAGTCAATTACTATACATGAATGTAACCAAACATATACATTCACTCTAAGTAACCAAGCAAACAAATGTAAGTGTTCACATTTCACGAGTCATTATCAAACTCAGAATAAATCTTCACTTCATTATTACCGCAACTTAAGCGAAAAAATAAAACAACAGTTAGTTTTTTACTTAAACGACTAATTGCGAGAGTTATTACCAGAAACCTCATAAGAGGTGGTGGCGCCACTGATTGCAGTTGAAGTAACCTCTACGGTCTCCCTTAGAGTCAACGAATGACCAGAAACAGATTTATCACTGCAAGTCATAGCAACAAAACATCATGAGTCCCGACCCCGAATAAGAGCAAAACCGACATCTCCACAAACATCAGGCAAGAAAATCGGTAGAAATCAAAAGGAAGAGGCCACTAACAACTGCGGAGCGCAGACGTTGACCTCGAACCGACCATCGCTAGCGAGGCCTCTGACGAGAGAAACAAGGCCCGGCGACTCGATTCCGTCGGCGTTAGTGATCAGAACCAGCGGCTTCTGCTCCGAGGCTGATTCCTCCGAATCGACGGTTGGAGCAGCTGATTCCTCCTCCTTCGCCTCAGATTGAGGCTTTTCTCCGCCATTGGAGCGAGAGATGAGAACTTGCTGGAGATTCGCGACCAGAGAAGGCGGCAGCGGATTCCTGCTCATTGACATGCTGAATCGGTAGATCGATCGAGTTCCGGAAACCCTAGGAAGCGCTGATGGAGGAGAAAAGGCGGCAGAGGAAATGGAGGTTTCTTCTGGAGATTGATGAAGGTGGGGAAGAAGAAAGAGAAATTGCAGATATGGTGGATGGGGTTTATATATAATTTGACGTTGGAAAAAATAAACAGTTAATTGTACACTGTAAAAAAATTACCCCTATTTGCGCTCTTTTACTTAAATCACTCATCTAATTTTTTTTTTTTGTTAAAAAAAAAACTCATCTAATTTTTTTTTTCAAATTAACAAAAATCCAAATGTTGTGAGTCGTATGGGCTAGACTTAAAAAAATGACTTAAATTTAAAAACTGTTGAAATTGAAAAATTATGTAAAATAAAGGTTGAAAGATTATGGAATAATATAAACACCGTATGTGACTAAAAAAGAGTTTATTTTTAAAAAGTGGAGTTTATTTGGTTGTTATTAGGGGTATTATGGTAATTTCAAACCAAATAAACCAAATGAACGCCAAAAAAACTTGTTGCTTTAGCTTTTTTTTTTTAAACCAGAGTTAGATTATCTTGGTTGTCCATACACAGGTAAAAATTTTAAACAACCTAATTCTACTTCTTTTTTACTCCCTCCGTTTCCTTTTAATTGACTTTTTACTATTCATGCACGTTTTTAAAGGTATGAAAAACTATATGAAATAATAATTTTTTAAAATATTTTTTTCGATAATCTCATACTTATTGGTGATAAGTATAATATTATTAAAAAAATATTATTAAAATATTAATATTTAATATATTTTTTATCATTCTAAAACTACGTACATGACTTAAAAAAGTCACTTAAAAGGAAACGGATGGAGTAGTTGTTTATTTTACATCCATACACAACTTGTGTTTAGGTGCTTATCCTACTAGTTTTAGGTCTGCTTTGATTCATCTTTCGTTGTTTGTCTTATCTCATCTTTTGTACCCTTGTCCAGACCTGTCTGATCCTCGAATTATTTCCTTATATAAAAAAAACACGACTACAACTACCAATTCCAAATCGCCTGTTCAAGCTTCCACAAAGACTGATTGAACAATAAAGTTAGCACATAAGCACATGGGGTGGGGTACGAGTTATAAGATTAGTCAACAAAGTAAGTTCCAACCGGTAAATCAATTTTGACTAGTGCTAATTACAACTATCAATCAGGTTAACGTATAAGTGGGGAAAATAACACACATTACAAATTATTAGATTATTAAACTTTGATTTTTAAATTATTAGCCAAAATATTAACATATTTATACGAAAAAACAAAATCATATACTCCCTCCATTTTGAAATATAAGTCAATTGACTTTTTACACGTTTTTTAAGGAGTTAAAAACTATATAAAATAATTTTTTTTATTAATTTTTTTACATAATTATATACTTATTAGTAATATACTCCCTCCGGTCTAAAATGTAAGATTTTTTTACTTTTTTAGCACGTATTTCAATGAGCTAAAAACTATATAAAATATTATTTTTTAAACAAAAATTTTTACAATCTAATACTTCTTACTAATAAATATTAAACTATAAAAAAATTTAATAAAAAAATAATATTTTATACTCCCTCCGTTCGGCAAAACTTGACGTTTTACTATTCACGCACGTTTTTTTTAGGAGCTAAAAACTATATAAAATATCTAGTTTTTTTAATAATTTTTTTAACAATTTTGTAGTTATTATTAATAAGTACAAACTTGTTAAAAAAATTTAAAAAAAAATAAATATTTTATATAGTTTTTATCATTCTAAAAAAGCGTGCGTGAATAGTAAACGACAAGTTTTGCCGAACGGAGGGAGTACAATTTTTTAACACATTAAAATACGTGCGGAAAAGTAAAAATCAAACATTTTTTTATAGGAGGGAGTATATAAGACTATGTAAAAAAATTAATAAAAAATATTATTTTATATAGTTTTTAACTCTTTAAAAAGTGTGCAAAAAGTCAATGGACTTATATTTCAAAACGGATAGATGGAGTACTCCGTATAGTTTAACTTTCGGTAGTGATATTCCGTTTGCTGAAATTGTAAATTTTGAAGTCTTATTTTGTTCCTTTTTATTTAAAAAAAAACAAGATTTAATTGAAGTTTCTTATAATGCTTGGATTTTTTTTCACTTGTGATAGTTGAAGTAAGTCAAAGAAAAGCCTACATAATGGAGTATGACTTGATAATTAAGGAGTGCATTTTTTCTGTTTCTCTAAAGTGGACATAATCCTGCTTTTTTTTAGAACATGAATAATCTTGATGGATTACTTTATAACTCGATTGATTAACGATTTAAAAATACAAGAAATTTCAAAATCTATAAAGTAGCATAAATATAGGTGGTTGATAGGATAAAAACACGAGAAGTGTGATAAAACTCTATGAGATTCAATGTGGTGTTTAGTTGCATTTTTTAATACTAAAAAATAAAAAAAAATTGACATAGTAATTACAATTCCTACAAAATATAGTAATTTTACTTATGAAGGGATATTAGATAAGTTGAAATTCCACCATTTTTATGAAAAAAATTAAACTTCTCCCATTTAAACTTCCTACAACTTCCTTATATTTTAACCAAGTAACTTTTTAAAACTCCTAGGGGTTATAATTTATATATAGGAATTGAATTCATCGGAAATTACTTTTTAGAAAGTATACTTTTCTTATCTTCTACCAAACAAAATCTGGATAAGAAAATAACTCTTTGCAATATTTTTAAGTCAAAGAGTTATCTTGGTAATTATGGTTACGATGTCTCTCGAGGGTTTTTATAAGAACTCATGAAAGCCAATTCTCATTCTGGAGTTTTTATAAAAACTTCCAAGAAAGACTCTATCGGGAGTTTTTTTAGATAACACTTGATAAAGGCATATTTTTTATTAACAAAAAAAAGCTTTTCTTACCCCAGTTCAGACCCACTTCTAACAGGGTAATTAGCGATTAAACCAAAAAAAAATAGAACAATCGCTTGACCAAACATCATATAGTACCATTTTATATTGCATATACATGTAACATTCCATACTCTTTTTTTTTAATGACGAGTAACCCACATTCGATGGTAAACCCCGAGCACGTAACCCAGCCGCTAAGAGCCACATACCTCTTTATTTACTTATACTTAACAAGTGCATGTACAATTAGTTCCTAACTAATGTTTAAAAAAAAACTAGTACAAGTAGAAGGACATACAAGATAAAGTGAATTAAGACATGTTACGATAATAGATACAACACCAAATTTCTTGTAAATTCTTGAAGCTTCTCCGTGCATAACAGATAAAACATCATATAGGAAATCCTTCATTTCATCTACTGAAGCACAAACTAAATGACCATAATTAAAAATAAAAAACATCATAAGATGTAACATAAAGAAGACAACTAAACCAAATAATCAGAATTTAAAAAAGCATCATAAATTGTAATTAATACCTCTACCCATCTTGTTTACAATCATTTAAAAAAAACACAAGGCTTTTCTGACTATGTCTTAGGCAATCATCTTGTTCTACAAATACAGTGCAAATGCTAGATTTCACGAATTTGAAGAACAAAGTCCATTAATTGGAAACACATCACAAAATGAAGACAACTAACTCAAATCATATTGCCATAAGAGAAGATCCCTGCTATGGAGATGTACCTTTTTTAGAAGACCTAATACAATATCAATTGAAAGGCATCCTTCATGTGCTTCATCCACCATGATGATACTGATTAACATAAAGAGAGACAGAAAATGTGTCAGAATTTTACACACTCGGTATTTATATCAGTATGAAGGCCTAATTAAAGTATAGATAAGTGCAAATAGTTACAAAACCATTTTTTCATGAATGCAGCTCTTCCCAAGAATAGGGATGGTTAATAAAACCATGTTGAAGTTATTGTTAAACGAAGATCAGAAGAATCAATGGTTAATATACTGAATAAATGACAAGAGAGACTGGTAAGGCCGAAGATGAGCTAGTAATACTGGCATAAGGAAACATTTAAACCAAGACTAATAATAGAACATAGATGCATTGGATAACCTGGGAGGGGATATGAGTTGAAAGAAGAGAAGACAATATGTACCACTTTCAAAGATGGTCACTGGAAGATCCTTTTGTGGATGATTAATAGTGGGGTTAAGAAGAACATATATATAGATATATGACTTCAATTGATATCCATCATGTGTCAAATACATTCAATAAAACAGTCAACTGACCTGATCAACATCAGAGCCCAGAGGAAACACCATTGAATCAAATGTGGTACTCATGATTATAAATAAAAAGAGACCCGAAAATCTTCTTCGAATAAAATAAAGCCACTTGTGCTTTCAGATGTCATAGAATATGCATAGAAAATTCTCCAAAGCAGAAACATCTACATTATATAATAAAAACATGAATCTTTAGAGCTGGGGTTACTGGGGCCCATCATCCGTGAACCTTGCATCAAAACCAGCTGAGGGATGGGAGTTAGATGACCCTCCAGCACCATGTTGTAGTTCAATCACAAGCCACCTCACTGCTTTACTCATTTGTTCCAACCGTACCGCACTTATTGGTGCCAGACTCGTAGTCCCAGGCTTCCCAGTCGTAGAAGACCCAGTTGCCTCGTCCACCAAACACTCTGACCCTATCCTCTGCTTCACTGATTCCACAAACTCCTCTGATTGATCACAAGCCACTCTGAACAATTCCCATCTCTGCTTGAAGTTCTCCAAGGCTGCATCGGTCGCTGGTGTTTTATGACCCCCTGAAACCTCCTTTGCTTCAAGGACACTGGTTGTGGCAACAACAAACTCCTGATATGCTTTCTCTAAAGACTCTACGATGCTATCCATTTAGATCAACACACACTTTTGGCCTGCCAACAGATTCCACACCAAATACTAATCAAGGAGTGCAGAGAAACTCAAGAGCATCATTAACGGTGATATTTATCAAACCAAATGTAAACACACAAGTAGCCAGCAAATCATGTTATGCGAATATGGTCCATGTTTAAGCGTGAAGGACATAGAAAACGGAAAAGAGCGGAAAGATTAATTTGTTTGCATGTTTTCCAACTCAAAACAGAAAGAGTATGTGATTATTCATTTCAATGGAGCTTGTTTGAATTACAGTTTACGAATCAAATCAAGCAAATAGAATTAACACAAGAATTCGCTCCCTTTTGATGAATCACAACATTTCATGCTTCCTAACAACAATCAATCAACTACAACATCAAGTACACGAGTGAGTAACTACCAAGGATTCACTATCCAAAATCTCCAGATTGCTCAACTCTTAAAAGCTATATAATGCAAATTCAAAATCAGAACATGAGGCAAGGACACTCCACACACTCAAATAATCCATATCACTATATCAGCATCTCAGTTCACACTATACAGTATTTAATTAAGTCAACTATGAAATCCAAATGTTTGCCATCTCTTGGCTGCCAATTGCCATGACTGTAAAATGGCTTGTTTTGGCAGCCAAATCAAGACGAACATATTCTTACCGCCATCTTGTCAGACTTTGCTTCATAAGAAGTTCTTTCTAAGCAAAAAGCAAAGTAATCAGACGAGAGAGAGAATTGCATTCTTCTCATTGAATAAAAAAAATGAATCAAATTGAGTTTTTAGTGAAATTATACAAAATGATGAATTCTATTAATCGATTGAATGAACAAGTAGCCAGTTGCAGATTTTCTCAAAGTGACAAAAACCTATATAGCAAAAAGGTTACCATTTCAAAGGATGAAAGATAATTTACAGGATCACAAAAGGTACCAATTCCAAATTTTAAATGCTAAGGCAGCAAACACCAAACAACATTTCATACAAACAGAACATTCAAACATATCAAATAGAGTAAAATCAAACAAATCAAAATCAAAATCAAAGGTGAAGGACTTCAGTGATGTTTGTTGACAGATGAGAGAAATTGACTGCAGTATGCAGGGTGAATTTGGATTCGTGGTACGCCCTATAGTTATCCGATCCGGGACCAGTCGAACCGAAATAGTTCGGGAACACTCGAACTATTTCGGTTCGACTGGTCCCAGATCGGATAACTATAGGGCGTACAACGAATCCAACTTCAGTGCTCTGCCTGCATACTGCAGTCAATTCCTCTAATCTGTCAACAAGCATCACTGAAGTCCTTCACCTTCACCTTTGCCTTTGATTTGTTTGATTTTACTCTATTTGATAAGATTGAATGTTCTGTTTGTATGAAATGGTGTTTGGTGTTTGCTGCCTTAGCATTACGAATTTGGAATTTCTACATTTTGTGATCCTTTTTGTTACATTTATTATGATCTCTTCTAAGTCATTAGAGTAATTTCTTGACTGACAGATTCTAAAGCAATAGCAGCTACTGAGCTACAGAACTAGCAAGTAATTGTCTTTTGCTCTACCCTTGACAAATGCAGACTTGATGATGCTAATGGTAGTATCCAACAGTTAGTTCTATTTGCCAGCAGCATTTTGTAGATGATCTTATAGAACACTTAGCAATCAGCTAATTTAGTAAACTGCTGTAGACAACATTGTTATCTGTTTCTGTAATTTCCCAGTTCAGAAGGAGCTCTGAATAGCTCATCTGATACAGTGATATACTGATATCCCATACTAGTCCATAATTAAATCATATATCATATCCATCATTCCAGCTTGATGAAGACTCTGCATAGATCTAATAATTTGAAGGGGAACTCACAACTGTAGTTCATCGGATACCAATTCGATTGTTCAAATTTATCCAAAATGCCCCAGAAATAAAAATACACAAGTGGTGAAGAGGGGCTTTGACGAAACTCTTTAAGAAAAAAAACCATCTCTCATTAACAATTAGGATGTGTTTGGATTCCCAATGCATAAGCATAATCATTTTTAAAGTGTTTGTTTAACTAAATTATAAGTATGTATTTAAAATAATATGAATTTAAAATAAATATTACATAGATTGTATAAATCAAATACTCAACATTGTATTAAGTTTGTAATTAATTTATAAACTTAATATAATTAATATACATAATTTATAGGATATTTTATTTAAAATTACGTTATTTTAAATGCCTTATAATTCTTCTAACCAAACACTTTAAAATAATTATACTTATAAACATAATGCATTAGGAATCCAAACACGCCCTTAATCAAACAACAATTAACATGGAAAACAACTTAACAGGCCTTATTATTCAATCCCCTAAAGATCGTCTCACAGCATGCAATCGGTCTTCGTCGGCAACCGGCGGAACAAATTAATGGGCGGAGGCGGCAACTTCTTCCTGAACTTAGGATGCCTCATCAGATACAACCCCCCAGCAACCGCCAGCAGCTGAAACGGCACCGTATAGAGCAACACCGCTGCACAAAGACACACCGCCAAGAACAAGCAAGTCGCCCTCGGATCCCTCCAGCTCATCAGCGCCTGCAGCCTCTCTCCCTGCGCCGCCACGTCCCCCATCACCGCCTGGATCCTCGCCCCCACGCTCCTCAACCGGTCGTACCTCTTCCTCACCACGTCCGCCCCCTTCCCCGTCGGAAACGTATCAAACTCCTCGTCGAGGTCGTCCCCTGCCACCCCTTCCAACCCCGACAGCCTCACGTCCATGTGTGCCGGGTGCTTCGCTCTATACCTGGAGATCGACACGTAACAATGTATAAGTGATAACTGATAACTGATAAGTCAGGTGAAAACCCTACCCAATGACTTAAACTTTTTTTTCGTTGTACCGGTAGTTCCATAGGCCGATGAGGAAGATGTAGAGGAGGGCGGTGGGGAGGATGAGGCCCGGGAAGAAGATGAGCATGACGTAGAGGAGGTGGACTAGGATCGTTGTGACCGGGTTCTTCCATGAGCGTACCTCGTCGAACCACTTGGTGAATGCAATGAGTCCTTGGAAGACGGAAACGATGCGGTAGAAGTTGGCCTTGCTTCTTCTCATGCTCCAAAGGTGAGCTTCGGTGTCACACATGAACTCAACCACCTCTTTTTTGAGAGGTGGCTCGGCCCGTGAGAGCCTGGTGGCGACGATGTTTATAGCGTAGTGTCGAAGGGCGTTCGTCTGGATGACGCTCAACGGCTTTTGGTAGTGCATTTTGGGTAAGAGAGGTTTGATGTACAAGTGCATTAGGTTCACCAAAGAGGTGCAAGTGAACCTTATGGCTAAGTGGAGTTGGCCCATCTTTTTGACTCCTGAAGGGTTAAGGACTAAGAGAGGGTATGATAGGGTGTACACTCGGCCTGATTCGAGCGTTGAGATTCGGATCCTAACCTTCCCGATCCTCGTGTCCTTACCGGTTCCACCAATGTGGCCATTGTCGAAGACAGAGATGGAGAAGACGGTGCAGGGATCGAGAACCTCCCATGTGTATTGCTCATTGAACTTAGGGTTCAAGTTGTCGACAATCGTTCGTGTTCGAACCCACTTTTGAGCGTACTTGGCGACGCAGAAGGTGTCCGCGGTTCCTCTTTCGTCTCGTTTCTTCATGGTGCTAAGGCCATTGGCTTCCAAAATTCCGACCTCTAAGATACCTACCGCGGATTTCCAAAGCTGCTTCATGCTAGGCCTAAGATCACTACTATAGTAAGTGGATTCATCGATCACATGGTATCCTCCATCAAGGCTAACTCGGAGCTGCAACTTACTCGAAAACTTCTCCTTCTTCACCGGAGTGAAATCGTTAGCCGTCGGCCTTTGAAGCATGTACCAAGCAGCGGAGACATTCTTATCATCCGGGCGCCTTCGAACGGATGGTAATTGTATTATGAGCTTGGCAAGGGTCTCTTCTTTACCGGGCCCTATCTTGTCCTCAACCGTAAGCACCAAATGCTCCTCAAATGGCTCGGCAACAACGAACATCAAGTCCTCGTTCCATTGTGGAATCCCGGTCTTGGCTTGAACGGATTTGGTCTTGAGAGTCTGGCTTCCGACGTGCGCCTTCACATAAACCTCCGGGACATGGTCCTTGTCAGAAGGGACTAGGTCTTGTGCCTCAACCACATTCACCCGGAGGTACCACAACCTAGGCGAGTGGTAGATTTTGGGCCGGGTATGTATCGAGGAGAACGAGAGACTATCCGAAGAAATCGAGTCAGCATGTTTAGCCTCGGCGAAGGCTTCATCAGCTTGTGTTCCTAGCCAAACCGCGAGCATAAGCTCGCCCTTTCTAAGCTTGTCCCCTTTCTTGTCCTCGAGACGGTACCATTGTGGCGCCAAGGGACTATCCGGAGGCACTCGTGTAGGAATCTCGCTAAGTCCAAACTTCACTAGCCCGACGAAGTCATCCTTCACCATGTCCTTGTTCTTGACAAAGATCTCTATAGCACTCGATTGAACTCGTTCCCTTAAGAAGGCGAACAATTCCTTCCACTCCGGGTTGGGATTGCTCTCGAAATGCCTCGTCTTCCCTCTATAATTCCCAATCCTCACCTCCACATACGGGTCTAGGCTTCCGGTGATATCCTTCATCGGAAGCTCGCGAGCTTTCACAATTCGTATGTACAAGAACTGCATCTTCTCAACTAGATCAAAGTTGCCCATAGGCGGGACGCCAGAGTATATGATCCGGCCACCGACGACCTTGCCACCTCCAAGGACCGGGCTGGTCTCCTTAATCGAGTAGTCGGGTGATGGACCACCCGAAGCCCCAGCTGCCTTAGGAGCCTGGGGCTCCGGCTTGCCTCCTCCAGCGAAGAATTGACGCACTTGTTGGCTCTTTTGGTTCGGTAGGTGGTGGAATGTGTCCCTTGTAGCCCATTCTTTTGGTTCAAGTAATGGGTTCGACGACTCAACGGAAGGATCATCGGTGATGAAAACTTTGAGGGTGAGGTCGCCTTTGACGCGAGAGAAGATGCCGCGCTTCTCCAAGGGGTAAGGCCACTCTAGGGAGTCGGAATGAGGGACAAAGGACGCAGCCATGACGCGCACTTTGCCAAGGAAAGACTTGCCTTGATGGACCTCCTTGGTGTAAGAGTATACATAGGCATCTAAGGTGAGATTAGAGAGGTTGTTTGAGCTTGTGATGTTGAAGTAGAATTTCTCATTCCAAACAGGGTTGAGATCTTTCTCCTTTGTGGTGGTTTGGAACCTTTGCCCGTCGAAATGGAGCTCGACGAATGGGTTTGCTGAGCCATGGTTGTCTTTTGGTATGAGGTTTTGTGCACTTATCACCTCCACCCCAAGCTTGAGGTTGTTCATCTTGGTGAAAAAAGGGGGTTTCGATCAAGTGTAGTTGAATGAATGAAAGTACTTGTGTTAAGTTTTTCATGAATTGAAAAGAAAAGAAGTTGATTCTTTGTGATCCTCTAAAAATAAATGAACTTTAAGGGAATAAATTTTGAACTCGTAGTTGTGGTTCATCATCTCTACAATAGCATTTACAAGCTGATCCATATAGAGAATCTTTGATTACACATACATACAACATACTCTTCTTTTTGGCTCAAGAACGTCAAAATGGAGAATAATAGAACAAAGGCAATTGGATGGAAAGCAATACCCACTTCCATAAAGAAGATACTAAAG
This sequence comes from Persicaria maculosa, assembly GCA_963922045.1. NCBI lineage: Eukaryota > Viridiplantae > Streptophyta > Magnoliopsida > Caryophyllales > Polygonaceae > Persicaria > Persicaria maculosa. Next base: position 71,280,624 of record OY998260.1, read on the forward strand.
ATATCCCAAATTTCTAACAAGAATATGCACGTAACTTTTTCATCTTCTCAATCAAATTCATCCCATTAAGAAAAGAATGAAGAATCCATAAATTTCTTTTTCTTCTCTTTTGAGATATAAAGAGAAAAAAAGGGGGAAAGTATGAGATAAATAAGTTTACTAGTAGGGGTGGGCATAAATCCCGCAAATCCCGGACCCGTTCCGGACCCGTCTCGGTTCCGGTGGGATTTGAGGGAAAAAAGTAAATCCCGTCCCGGTCCCATCCCGCATACGCGGAATTTTTATTTTTATAGTAGTAATTCTTTATATCTATATAAAATACTAAAACAGAGGTCTGAAACGGGCTCTGGTGCGATCTCGCGTCCACGGAATTTTCTGGATTAAAGCGGGATTATTTTTGCTTACGTGGCATTTTCTGGATTAAAGTGGTATTATATTTCTGGCCCACATCAATTAATAAACAAATATAGTTAGCTAAAAACTTATCTTTTTAGATCAATAATTTATCCAATATAACTTGAATTAATTGTTATACATATTTATTATTTTCATTTTTTTTTGAGGTTTTTATTATTTTCATGCTTTTGTTAATAAACTATATTATTTATTATTTTAAAAGATGAAGAAGGAATATTTGGTGCGTTATTCTACCTTTTAGATCAAATTGAATATAATATATTTATATATGGTTTTATTTTTGTGAGCCACGTCAATTTGATTTTATTTTTTTAAGCCACGTCAATTAATTATCTAATATAATATTTTAATATAATTAATATAATAAAATATAATTTATTAACAAAACGCGCAACCGCGCGGGTAACGAATACTAGTATATATATATATATTATGGCAACATTACAATTTTTTAATTTACATATTTAGTTATTGTATTTACATTTAAATTTTAAATACTTGCATTTACCTACTCTAAAATTAGGATTTAGGGCTAAAGGAGGCTATTAAAACACGCACTTGCTTTCTTCCGACTTCCAAATTTCAATCTGTGTTGCAATGTTTAAGAACTTAATGGTAGTGTTTATTTTTTTGGTATAAAATTGTGCTACTGGATCTGAATTTTTTTTTAAAAGTTTTTATAGTATTTTAATATTTTTATGTACAAGGCCCGTCCCGTCCTGTGTGAGATAAGACCCGTGTGGGACCTCAAACTAGTTGTGCATAGGTTATAAAATCGTTCTTACCTTCCAGGAGTCGCCACCACACAGTCACCTTGCTGGCCTCCGAATCAGCACAATTCAAAGCTATTTTGGAGACAAAACAAAACCAGCTTGGAGGCTGATTTTTGCAAGGCATTTTATTCACATTTTCTACTAATTTTCCCTAGTAGTAATTTTTAACACAAATAACAACTTCTGATTCGACTCTTTGTGAGTTGAAATCGAAATTTTGGTACAACAGCAAGAGAGTCAGACCTGGAGTGAGATGGGGAAGTAGACAATGGCATATAATATACAGCTGCAAAGATGTGCAATGTTCTTGAAAAAACACAAATCACACTTTCCCTTCATTTTTCACCCCAGGTGTATGGATTATCTCTTGTAAGAAAGTCTACCCAGATGCTTCGCCAATGGTGACGACGATGATGAAGATGACGCAGTGGATCGTTTCTTCGCTTCCAAGTCCTCTGTGAACGCGTTGCTTAGCATTTCTTGGAGCTCCATGAACCGTTGCTTTTTCATCATTCGCTCCTCTGGGGTATCACTCCCCATGTTAACGACATCCGTTAGGTCATCTGTGTCCACAATCTTGTCGAGCGCCTGGGAGCATCGAGGGAAGAAGCGCTTACCCAGTTTCACTGTTCATTCAAGAAGTAACATGGTCAGACAAAATCTGGCTCAATGTGCTTCATCTTAAACACACTGAATCACCAACATAGATACAACATATTCGGGTATTCCGGATCTTACTTTGGTGCATTGATTCTTAGACAACTTCAAGTGACAAATTTCATAAACAATGCAGTTTCCATAAATCAGGAAAAATAAATGCTCCCTCACCGGTATTCTCAAGTGCTCGTATCCTTTGATGATACTCGTCTTTGATTATGAATGGCGCTTCGTTCAGGTCCATGGTCTCCTTGGAGGTGAGCTCAGTTGTACCATCCACTTGAGCAATATCCATTGCGACCTTTGCTTCCTCTGGAAAAAGATATCTTGCCAATCCAACTGAGACAAAATTCCAACTTGTTAATGATTCGAGCAACTACAGGTCACAATCAATTTCATGGTTGTAACTTGTTATCAGTCCATTGTGTACATTGCTTAGTGAGGAGCTAATAAAGAGCAAAGCAATGCCACTGTGATATGAAGAAACTAAACTAATAGTTTAACTCACCTCTACTTTCAAGATACAACAACTTCGAACGCAAATCATCTCCTGCCCTGGCAAGAGACAGAGAGCCTTCTCCGAGAAACATTGGCTCCCTTCGGTCTGCTTGCAACAATATTTCTATACAGAGTCGGTCCTTGTGGGAGGGCTTCCCATCCTCCGGAGACTTGTGCCAATCTGCAGCCTTTGTGAGTCTTTTAGAAATCTGTAGTGCATTCCTACCGTCTCGTGTGACATCAGTTGGCCAAGCTCCTTTCGTCAGAAGTAATACGATAATCTTTGGCTCCCTCCTCATAGCTGCAACATGTAGCACCGAAAACCCCCTTGGGTCTTTATGATTGACACTTGCAAGTCCAAGCTCAAGAAGCTCCGAGGTGGTCTTGGCATCGCAATACGCCACAGCATAATGCAAAGCATATGCATCATCAAGGGTGGTATGCCGCTCGCTCAGAAGCATATTAACCAATTCAATGTCATCTGAGTCCAGCGCTCTGTGGATTCTCTTGACATGTTTATCAGGAGCCCCATCATCCTCAAGGCCTATCAGACCGAGTTCCTTGCGTTCATCCATGATTAGCTTCGCAATATGCATTGGCAATGTCTTCTCAAGCGCGACACTATCAACATCTGACCTGATAAAAATCTCAACACACCTCTCGTGCAATCTCTGACATGAACTCCCACACAAGTTCGCAACACATAGAACAACCAAAAGGTCATCTGGTATGATCTTGTCAACAATCTCGAGTAGGCGTCTCTGCACATACAGAGAATCATGACAAGATATCCAAATAACCAATAACAGAATCTAAACACTACAAACATTTTCCATTAAATCACCTCTAATACATATTTACTTTGCCCCCCATAATTGATGGAGTGCTTTTTCCCTGTATAATGACCAGCCATTATCATTGAAGGAGAAGCTCTATATGTTATCACTTATGACTGCTCTCAGGGAGTAGAGTCCTTGGCAACTCACCTTGACCCTGATGGTCTATGCAGGTACAAGACTACAAGCTAATCCTTTAGGTCCGTTTGGTATTGATATCTTGATCTCTAGATATATATATCGATATCGTATGATATCTATTAGACCCCTCAAAATAGTATAACAAAAGCACCTAAAAGCCTCAAATGATATCCACTGATATCGATATACTAGATATCAAACCGATATCTGATATCTATAGATAATATCAGCATATCAATACCAAACTAACTGTTACAATCTTTTCATGTTTTTCTTCTTGATGTTCACATAATCACATTTGTTAGTCACTAGTCATGTTATTTTGGATATTATATGCTTTTAAAAACAATAAATTTAAAAAAAAAATCAGCATGCTAAACTGAGTTGGCCTGATGCAGTGATGCACAGTCATCCTGCACTTTAATGCCAAAAAGAGGCAAGTAATTAACAGAGTTTTGATTCCCACACAAATCTGGCAAAATTCCTCAACATGATAACAAAATGTCAATTCAAAACTCAATCATCAAAGTAATTCATCAAGCAAGAAAGATCAAGAACAATGCAGAGATCGGAATTCGGAAACGCACCTGGTAGAGAGAAACCATTTCACCAATCTCAAAGGTGAAGGACAAGTAGAGAACCTCAACCATGAAATCCACCACCGGGCGGCAACCAACGTGGGAGCACTCATCGTCGACGCACACGCAAACGTCCCTCGGCAGCGGTTTCACCTTCCCGCTGTACAGATACGCCAGCACGGTCACCAGCGCATCGAATCCAACAGCGAAATCGCTAGCCAAATCGCTGAGCTCAAACCTCACGCGTCCCGCATCTCTCTCCTTGAAAGACGCGAACATCTTCTTCAAGTAGGGGCTCCTGGCGGAGAGTATGCAGCGGTGGACGGCGACCTCCTTGCCGGAGGACTCCACGGCTATCTTAGAGTCGGCGTAGAGGTCAGATTCATCGGGATCGAAGAGCGAGTCGAGGTTATCGGAGAGGCGACGGAGCGCCGCGAAGTCCGGCGGCGCGAACGCATCCGGCGAGACGCCGTTATCGCCGCAGCTAGGGTTGTTACCGGTGTAGGGGCCAAGGGAGCAAGTGCTGCTGATGTCATTGGAATCAGAAAAGGCCGTTCGAGAATCCATTCGAAAATTCCGGAAGAATCAGAAGCAGCGAGAAGGAAAGGAGTCATCCATGGAAGTCGAATTTCAGGCGACGGAGTATTGGAGCAAACATTAACAATTACACTAAATTAATTGGAGGCGACGGAGTATTGGAGGAAAGGAGAGAGAAGCCGGAAAGGAAGAAGACGATGAAGGAGGCGGGAAGGGTAGGAGGAAGACGGGGGGAAGCCATGGATGTTCCAGTCAGTGAGAGGGGAAGATGGAGAGACGAGTCAAAAGTCCGGAGAGAGAGAGACAGCGCGTGGCGTAAACGCGATGTACTTTTGGCGTATGGAAAGGGTGGCTTTTTTAGATTTTGTTTGGAATAGGGTTGAAAATCAACGTGAATAATGTAGTTATCCGATTCGATTAGATGGAGGGTGATACATTAACAATTACACTTGTGTATGTTTAAAAATTTAAACCACCAACTAAAATTTGTCATGTTGATGTGGAACGAGGATCGTCTAGTCCGTGATTGTAGTCCATACCGTAGTTTAAATTATCTCATTGACTAAATTAAAATTTCTAATTATTTTCTTAAATAAGTGTTTGTACCTTATAATTTATTTTAATGCTTATCGGCCAATGAAATTAAAGGGACCATAAAAATGGACTACGGTGTTGGACTAGACGATTTTCACCGGTTGAAGTGCGGAATAGGCAGATAAAAGGCTAACAAATACTCTAGCAAGGGAAGAAGAATAGAGTATGACAACTTTTTGCAATCGCAGAAGCTGTAAGATCTTACCGACCAAAGATAAGACCTTATCTGTAATGTAGAAACAAGTTAAAGCAAGAACAACGAATAAGTACAAAAGGAAAGGCAAGCACGAACAGAAAGAAAAAGACACAAAACTTGTTAACGAGGTTCGGCACAACCGCCTACGTCCCCGCCTAGGGTTATCCAACTCGTAGGATTCAACAACTTTATTTCACTTTATCTTATGAGCCCTAGATACAACCTCTAGAAGACATTCCCTCTTCTAGACTAACTTCCTATCTAGCAACCCAAACGCACTAGTGAAATAAAGCTTCTAAGGATACCAGAGTACCCTCTATGATTGGGTAAAGAACCCTGTGTATAACTCTCACTGAATTGTACGATAAAGCTCAATGTAAACCTCACAAACTCTCAAAGAAATAAAACACTTAAACCAATGGAGAGTTGCGAGACGATGATGTAGGAGATGAGATTGCAGGAGCCTTTGAGCGCTGTGTACTGGTGTCGTCTGCAATATTCTTCTTCTCCTTAAATAGGCCAGCACGTTCAATTTGAAAATCAAACGTTTGAATGTTTGCTTCACAGTTTGTTGAGGAGCGTACGTTGCACCAAGTCTGGGAGAGATCTTCGGCCGTTTGAAGTTTGAAAAACGTTCCAAAACATTCACTTTGATACGCTGAGATCTTGAACAAGAATGGACGTTGGAGGAGCAAGGGACATTACTTAATTAAATCCCTAACAAATCTCAACAAACAAATCTACCAAATATGGGTTAGATAAAATATACATATAGAATTTAAAACCCAATAAATCAACTCCGTGATTGAATTCAAGTCCCAACCAATTAGGCCCAATAAAATATTGAACCATAGATATGGAATTGTAGACTTAGTAAAAATAGGCCTAATTACATTGAGTCCGTGCCATTCAATTCCAAGCTCGTGTAATTCCTGAGGCCACTGTTGGTAAGGTCTTACCAGAGCCGGTAAGGCCTTACCAAAACCTGGAAACCAAGGTTTTGGCTTTGGTTTCAAACAGTAAGGTCTTGATGGTTTGTTTTAAAACGTTGAAGGCAACCAAAGATTGGTTCAACCAAATCTCTTGAAGATCTCAACAAACCAACAACCTTTTGAATGTGAAGATTGCTCCACAAAATCCCCAAAGAGGCTTCTAGAAAGTCAACCTCAAATCTTCAATAATCAAATCAAATCAAATCCTGCACAAAATCTCCAACAACTAATTTAAATATAAATCCCAATAAATAATCTAATTGATATTTGCATAAAATAAATACTACCTTTCTTTGTCTTCCATCATACATATAATATAACATCAAAATAGACTCAACACATGTGTATTTAAATAATTTTTGAAAAAAAATCAGTTAACAATTTTAGCTAAATCTATCCCTTTCAAAAACAGCAAAAAGTTTTTTTTAACTGTTTAAGATTTTCCAGATTTTGAATTTAATAAATCTATTTTAAATTTATTATTTTTACATATGTGAAATAAATTTTATTAATTTTCATAAAATATTCAACAATAAGATTTTGTTGCTATTATTTAACATTTCTAATTATTACTCCGTAACATTTTATAAATGTAAATATATAAAATTATTAATATATTATAATTAAGGATTCATATAACTTGGGGAAAAAAAAGATTCATATAACATCATAATATATAGAAGATTTAATTTATATATATATATATATATATATATATGTGTGTGTGTGTGTGTGTGTGTATGTATGTATGGATATGTGTGATAAAGTTAAATAATTTTGTCCAAACCGATTCCAAATTGTGTATTGGTGTATGTAATCATATCTTCTTCCCTTTTAAGTTTAACAAGAGTCAAACACTTGTCAGATTACATTGATTTATTATTATTATTTTTATGATTATAAGGTCGGGATCCACCAACTTAACATAAAAGCTTAAACTATTATGTAGAGTTTCACCTTTCCTTATAACCCATCATTTTTAGTTTTTTATAATCAATGTGGGAGGGACACTCTCATACCAAACCTCTCAACAATAACTTTATTTACATTTATATCACTTGAATACTTACTTATAAAATATTAATAACTTTATTTACATTTATATAATGTTAAATGATTTAAAATATTAAATGAAAGTAACTAAATATTATTGCTTAATATTATATTGAAATAAATTAAATTTATTTCACTAATATTGTTATCAAAATTAATACATGAAAATAAAATTGGAATTAATTTTTTTAAGCAGTTAAAATCCCTTTTAGAAAGTACGGAGTATTAGTTACTAAAATTATCAATTATTGCATAATCTCCTTATCGAAGGAGACTGCCTAACGGTTGTTAAAACTCTTCAGGGTGATTGGTCTTGCCCCTGGAACATTGAGCTTTTACAATCAGATACGCGTGCTGATCTCTCTCACTTCACTAATGTTGCTATTCGTCATATTTTCAAGGAATCGAATACTGTAGCGGACAGGATTGCTCGTCTTGCTTATGGTACCCCTGCCGAGGATAGCTGGTCGTCGGATCGTCTGTTGGCTGATCTCGTCCGTCAGGACGCTCTAGGAAGGCCCCCCGATTGTCGGGATCCTCCCTAACTTTTATCTTGCTTCGAAAAAAAATCAATTATTGCTTCATAAATTTTTTTGTTAAAAAAAACTCTGAGTACATGTTAAATTTTAATTGGAAGTGTAGAATCCTAGACATACACCAAGTGTATGGGTAAGACCATGTTTATCAGTGAGCCCCGTTTCGGGCTCTTAATTTACTTTTCAAGTGCCACATCAGTTAAAGAGCCTAACCTAATTTTTTACCTTTTCAGCAAATTATTAGTGAGCCCACTCCGGAGCTTTTAACTTCACTTTTTTTTAAAAAAAACATATGCAATATGGGTGTTTATGGGTAGATAAAAAGAAATTACATTCAAAAATATTTTTTTTAAAATTTTTTACATTAACAAAAATAGAGAAAAATCGATTTAAAAAAAAATTAATCAAGCGTTGCCACATGGCAGCGCTGCAGTGGCCCTCCCTGCAATGAGCCCGGGCTCATCTTCAAGGTTGTTTTTCCCCGGGCTCATGGCCACCTCAATTCTTCTTTCATTTTTTTTGCCTATGTGGATTATTGGTGAGCCCTTGGGCTCACCAATAATCTTGCTCTAAGTTTGTCCCAATTATATGAGTGGAAAAGATTGGGGGAGAGTCCTGATGAAATGGATGGTGAGTGATACCCATCACCCTATCCGTTTAACTACCCGTTAACTCACCCAATTATAAAAAAAACTAATATACCATACTCCCTCCGTCTCAAAATACATGTCTTTTTAGCCCATAAAATTTTGTCAAAAATACATGTCTTTTTAGATTTAATCATTACACTTAACCTACTTTAAGTACTTTTACATCTAATCATTATTCTAATTTTTACATCACTCATACTCTCCTCCTCACAAATTTTAAAAAAATAAACAAATACAAGTCTAATCATTACATTTAACCTACTTTTTATATCTAATTATTATATTTAACATACTTCTTAATTCCTGTGCTCCGTCCTAAAAAGACATGTATTTTAAGACGGAGGGAGTATATAATAGCAATAAACCACCATTTAAAACACATTCATTTAAAAAACACCACTCATTATCACTTTTCATTAAAAATTTATTAAGTAAATCAAAATTACTCTTTTACCCCTTATATATATTATTAAGTTGGTGTAGTGGTTGTGGGGCTACATTTCATGCCAAGAGATTCGAATTTCGAATCCACTTGGAAACATAAAGTCGCTTGTGAGTGGGAGGGTCAACCCTTAAATGGGTCCCACCGTATCCGATCCAGATATAAAACGACCAAGTCGATCGAATTGGACTAAAATAAATAAATAAATAAATAAAGAGAGGCTGCCTCCGTAAAGGTCCTCCTTCCAATCACCAATCTCTATCAATCTAATCCCTAATATATCCTTTTTTTACACCATCATTAGGCCATATTTATCAAGGGATACTAGGGATACTAGGAATACTAATATTTTATAATAAATTTGCCCAACAGGCCACTTTTTGGGCTCAAATTGGGCAAATGTCCACCACCCTTGTTAAATTAGGGATTTGTCCACCCAAAACTGTGCCCCCTTTCAATATCTCGATCTGACATTAGATCCAACGAAAGGAGATGGATCTTACGTCTCCACTTGTGTCCTTCATGGAGATGGATCCGAAGCAATGGCCGGATTTGGCGAATCTCTCTCTCTCTCTCCCTCTCTCGAAGCTCTTCGAATCGAAGCAATGGCCCTGTGGATCTCTCTCTTGAGCTTGAGAACGGGCCTTCAATTTAACTCTTGTGCTTTTTTGTTGCGCAGACGAGAACAATTCGAGTCAGCAACCTATCAGATCTGGCTACTGAAAGGGAGATTCACGAGTTTTTCTCCTTTTCTGGTGCTATCGATCGAATTGAGATCCGCCACTTTGTTTCCTCTCTTTTTGTCTGTTGATGGAGGTGTTTAGCTTAAGATTTGTTTGTTGTATGCTTAGCTTAGTTAGGAAGTTGAAAATTGGTGTTGTGTTTGTTGGAATCGTGTGTGCAGTGAATCCGCGGAAACGAAAACGGCTTTTGTTACATTTGAAGAGGCCAAAGCACTTGAAATTGCTCTTTTGCTATCGGTAATCTTTACTCTCGTTTTGTTAGCTCTTTGTTCCTTCGAGTGTTTCGTGGAATTTCAGTTTAGCTGTTTGAATTTTTGGCAAATTTGTATTCAATTGGCAAATGCACTCATGACAAGCCTCGATTTTGAGATATGTTCTGCTTAATTGGTCAATTGTAAGCTTGATTTGGAACACATATGCTTACGGATGGGGCATAAATAGCTAGATCAATTTCCCGATTGCAGCCATGGTTGTCAACTATGCAACAACCAACGCCATTGAAGATGAATTCGAGGCCTCCTGGTGTCCCCTGGAAATTGCCGCCGAGGATCAATTTCCCGATTGCAGCCATCCTCCTCTCTTCTCCGTCGTTGGACGCTACTCCTCATCGTCAATCACATACCGTTTAATTGCTGGACGGTAGAACTTTTAATTGCTGAAATTGTATTTTTCTAACAATTCAATGATCTGTTAATTCTCCCCAAAGCAACTTTTTTATATAAAGCAATCACATGGAAAGCAGTCATAGTTGCAATGATCTTTTAATTGTTGAAATTGCAATGAGAACTTTTAATTGCTGAAATTTCTTTTAATTAATTGCTGAAATTGCTTTGGACGGTAGAACTTTTAGTTGCTTTGGATCGATGAATTAACAGATCATTGCAACTTTTTAATATAAAGCAACTTTGAAATCCATGGATGAATGAAAGGATCGATGAAATGCAGACTCTTGAAGAGCTTATTAGCTTCTTGTGTGTTTTGTGTGATCTGAAAATGCTGAAATTAATTCTTATTAGCAAAATTCGTTATGCTGAAATGCTGAAATTAATTATTATACAATTGTATGAGCTACTATATCTTACAAACAAGCATGTTCAGCAACACGGTTTCAACATGAATTTTGATGTTCCTTGTTTTAAATCTCCTTTAAAAGCCTCTTAGCTCAATGGTAGAGTAATGTGCTTATGCGCAAATACGTGGGTTCGAATCTCGCATAGGCTAAATTTTATATCCCGCAACACGGTTTCAGCAACTCCGATTTTAGCAAACCCGGTGTCGAAGTGGTGACGCGAAGAAAAAAAGAAAAAATATTAAAAAAAAAAAGCAAATCCGGTTTCAGCAACACGGTTTCAGTAACTCCGATGTCGAAGCGCTGACGCGAAAAAATAAAAAACTAATTTCAGCAATTGCAACAACAATTTAAGCAACTCCGGTTTCAGCAACCCTGATTTCAGCAACTCCGATTTCAGCAACTTAGGTTTCAGCAACGCGCGAAAAAAAAAACTATTTTCAACAGTTTCAACAACTTTGGTTTCAGCAACTTTGGTTTCAGCAACTTTGGTTTCAGCAACTTCGGTTTCAGCAACTTAGGTTTCAGCAACGCGCGAAAAAAAAACTATTTTCAACAGTTTCAGCAACTTTGGTTTCCACAACTTCGGTTTCAGCAACGCGCGAAAAAAAAACGCTGAAACAGGAGTTGCTGAAATCAAATGTGCTGAAACATGAGGGGGCACAGGGGGCGCGCGTGGGGGGCAAAGAGGCAAAGGGGACAAGGGAAGGAAGGTGGACATTTTGCCAATTTGGAAGGGAATGGTGGACAATTTCCTAATAAAGGTCCTAATTATAGCCTATAACACAATTCCCCCAATATTTTATTCTTCTCTTTCCGTCACATCATCCTAGCATCTCATTCTCATTTTTTCCATTTTATCAATAGCATCCCAAAACTCATCATTTCCTACCAATTCAATTTACACATATACCCCTCTCTAATAATTATTTCCATTATCGATTATATTATTATATTCATTTTTATTATTAAATTAATATTTTTTATAAATTAAATAAGGCTAAATATATAACCCAATACTTTTTGTTAAAATGCCTAACTTCATTGATCAGTTTAAAAGACACTACAAAAACACATCGTATTAAAAAATAATTAAAATTCGACCCATCTTCTTATATTAAGTAATATTTTATTCCAAAAAAATAGACCCATCTTCTTACCTTTATAATTCTTCCTACTGAAAATTATTATTATTTTGGTATTTTTATACATTTTTTTTGGTGACCTGGTATTTTTATACATAGTTGTATTAAAAATATTTTTTTTAAAAAAATGATCAAATATATTCAAAATTGATGTCTATATATAGATAAAAATGAATCAAGTATTGTGGTATTTTTTTAAAAAAATTTAATAAATATTTTTAAAAAATTACATATTTTAATTGTGTTTTAATTCTACCCAGGTCAAATCTTAACCGTACATGCCAATTGATCACAACCGTTCACCCCGCCACTAATGAAATGATGACACGCGCCCTCCCCATGCTCAGAATTGCGTCAGAGCGGTCTAGAGTGAAACACTGCGTTTCGTATTGTTTCGACCTAAAACGACGTCGTTTTATTATGAAAATCCGGAAAAAAAAAATGAAAACTGACACAAATATTGTTTCACCTTTTGAAGTATCAATGCTTCCCTGGTACTTGTCTAGTATCGCTCCAGTCAGATGCTTGAGCTTCTTCCAATTTTATATTCTAGTTAATTCAAGTATCGGTACTTGGAGGCCACCGATAAACATGGTCTTATCATTTTCCATGAATAAAACTGTTGGAAAAAAATATTGTACTAAATTTTAACATTTTAATTTTATTTAGAAAAACATATGGAGTATCATTTTATTTATTTTGGATTCTACTTTACAAAAATACATTTATAATGAGTAGTGAGTTGTTAGTTTTAGTTTTTGATAAAATATAAAAAAATGTAATAAATGAAAGTAAAATAGCATATTTTTTTATTTTGTTAAAAATCGTATACAAAGTTAAAATGACATATTTTAATGAATGAATGGAACTTTCAAACTCATCATACACTAACCAAGTTGAATACACAAGATTGATAAGATTTCATCTTAAAACCAGTTAGTATTAAAAGACAGATTTATATCTAAGTTTGAATTCATTATATTATCATTTCATATCTTCTACAATCTACTCCGGAGTAATTTAACATTTAGTCAACCAAAAATACCTAGCATTTCAAACCAGATTCCCAATGGTCAATCATATGCCCCAATTAATCACTCGAGATGGGCATTAGAGCAAGTCCAACAACTTTGCTAAAATAGAAAAAAATGGGGGATTTTAGAGAAAAAAGTCATTTTTTCACCCCAACAGCTTCTTCAAACTCATCTCTAAAGTAGAGAAATGGATGAAGAGAGGGAAAAAATCTTTAAATTTGTAGGAAGAGAAATTGATCTCTATAATTTAATGTTCACTTGTTCCTATATAGAATTTAATGCCACAGCCCCTCATTTTCGCCCATAATATAAAAAAATATAATTTCATACTTATTAGTAATAAAAATAATTTTTTTAAAAAATAATAAAAAATTGATATGATTTGATATAATATATAAATTAATTATATTAAATCAATATAGATAGATAAACAAAACATCATAATTCAATTCTATGTTAACTTTTAAAAATAAAATAACATAATTAATTTCATCTAATTTAATGCTATAAAATTCACATTAAAAAATTAGTCTATAAAATTTTCACTTCAAAAAATATTCACTTGAACTCATAACTCATATTGAAATGATTTTATTTTTATAAATTATAAAGTAAGCCTTATTAGTTAATTAATTTAATTTAATATGTCGTGTAAGAGTATGGGTAACATATACTAGTTTACCAACAAATGTGATGCTAAATGTTAGAATTAAATTTAAATGAAGTTTTTAGAAATGTAGAATTAAATATCTTCAATAAATACATTTATTTATTATAGTATTTAATAAATGTAAACATATGTAAAATAGAGAAACTGTTGGAGTTTGACTGAATTTTTTTTAGAGATTTTGATATTTTAATCTCTATTTTAGAGATTTTTTACCTAAACTGTTGGGCTTGCTCTTACATATTTACATTCGCTCCCTTTCCGATATATATATATATACCTTCCAACCAAACACCTCCTAAAAACTTGTAGGGATGGCACGAGGGAAATCGGGTGAAGTCGGGTGCGTAGAAGTAAATAATTGTGGAGGCAGGAATCGTAGATTACGGCCCTTACGGGTGAGGACTAGTAAAGGACAAACTGTTGTGTTGGCTTGGGTGAGATATTTTGACTTTCACAGGCCCCAAGTTGTGAAGGCTGGTTGATTTTTTCGGAAATTTCACACGTGAAATTTTCGTTGATTTTTCAAGTACAGACTAGCTCGGTTTGTTTCACGGGGTTATACTGGCTCGATTTTCCGATCTTGTCCCCTCTTCTGTCATTTATTTTTTTTTATTGAGTAAAAATTCGACGTATCGGACAAACCCTGTAGGTTAATAGGTAAAAAAATCGGTCCGTCAAAACATGCTACTGACATAAGCAACAACAAAGCAGGAAAAATAAAAATACAAGGGTGCAGTTACAAACACAGTCTAACATAAACGAAGAAGGATCAGAAGCAGCGTGAGACAACTCTTTTGTGATTTGTGATTTATCACAAAAAAAAAAAATTAGCTTATTTATTATTTTAATCTATTTTTTTATATTTAATTTAGTTTTTCTTTTTTAATAAAAGTAAAAATTCGAGAGATCAAACAAAATTTGATCCTTGAGAAGCCGACGGATCGACAAACGGACTAACCATCATGATACATTACACTGGATGAACAAAACAGGAAAGAAAGACGATGATATATATATATATATATATATAGTGTATGGATCATTTCTACACAAGCCTTAAAGTGTACCTTGTTCACAAATATTATTCGGTGAAATGTGAAACATTATTCGGTGAAATTTGAAGCATTATTCGGTGAAATATGAGTATTGTTTAGGGGAATGATCGAGAAACATTATTTGGTGAAATTTGAAGAATTTTTTTATAAATTGTAAGTATTGTTTAGGAATTGAGGTTTCTTTTATTTGAAATAGATGAATAAAAAAACTAAACATTATTCGGTAGAATGTTACAAATTATTCAGTGGAATTGAGAAGTTTTCATCTGAACTGAACGGAAAAAGAAAACATAACAGTATTCGGTAGAATGTTTCACATTTCACCGAATAATATTTGTGAACAAGGTACACTTTAAGGGGTGTGTACACCCGAACCACACCCTATATATATAGTCCTCTTCGGTGTCCAAGGATTATCCTTGTAAGGCAATGATTGGTTTTTTGCAAGGCAAGGATTAATCCTTGCGAGACAAGCATGGCGGTTAGGGTGGCGTCAATAAGGGCGAGATTGTGATGGTGGTGGAGGATGGATCTTGAGATCCGTGAGTGAGATACGCCATTCGGGATCAAGTTAGGTGGATTGATGGATGGTGACGGAGAGTGCTTGACGGTGGTACTTTCGGTGGTGGATGATGAACGGTAATCCCTATTCTTGGTTGAAATTTTTATTGTATTTGCTTAGATTCAATCTTAAATAAGGGGTTGAGATTCAATCCCAAGTAAGAGGTTGAGATTCAATCTTGGTTTTTCCCCGATTGAGTTGAATTTGTTGGTGTTTTTTTTTTGATAATGATGTTATTGGTGGGTTTTTGTAAATGGTGGTGTGTTAAGTCGGTGATTCGAAATAGTTTTTTGCCTTTAAAGGGACTTTGAACTTTTTAGAGAGAGGAGCTCTCTCCTCTCTAGAAAGACATTTGTTAACTTTTTTATTTTTCTTTTAATTAGGGTTTGTGAGGTTTTAAAGCCGTTTCACAAAGATACTTGGTTAGAGTTACTCCCTCCTATTTAAAATATGAAAAAATAGAAGCATTTTTATTGAAAAAAATATATATCCTTTAACTTTAATATCCTTTAATTTAACTAATTATATATAATTTTTTGAAGATAGTAAAAACTAAATGAAATATCTATGAAAAAATACCTTATCTCGAAACAACTCAAATCCAATACAATTTACTCGCTCCAACTCAATACGTTTTTTAAAGAGTTAAAATATATAAAATAATAATTATATATATATTTTTTAAATAATGTCATACTTATTAATAATAAGTATGACGTTATTAAAAAAAGCGTTGATATTTTATATAATATTTTTAGCTTATTTAAAAATGTGATAGAAGTAAAGTAACATGTATTTTGAGATGGAGCAATGAAGGGAATAAATTGTATCGAATTCGAATTGTTTCCAGATATTGTTTCATGGATATTTTATATAGTTTTTTTACTATATTAAAAAAATGTACATAACTAGTAAAAGAATTGTTTGGCGGAAAATAAGTATTAAAAATTACTTCAAACCACACTTTGTCCATTTTTTGTTACAATCCGCACTGATTTTATTTTTATTCAAATATCATAAAAATATGAAAATCTCACTTATACCCTTACTAGTTACTAACATCAATATAAATGTTAAATAGATTTTGATAAGGGTATTTTGGATGTTTATTGTTTTCCCTTAATGTTAAATAATTACAAAATGGGTGAATTAGTGACCTATGCATCCATGTTGTCGAGTTGTATTAATAAATTGATCCTGAAAGGTCCATTTTCATGGTTTCTCACAATCTAATTTGTTCACTTGTAACAATCGTATGTTGTTAACAAAATTAAATAGTTTTTTCTATTAATACAAAATTAATATATTCAGTGTGAAGTGCGCGCACTAGATACAATAAGTACATGTTGTTGATTATTTAAATTAATTATGTGTTGTTGTTGTTCTTGTTGGTATATTAGTATATACTATATAGCTAGTGTCTTAATCAAATAGACCATCAAAGGTGAAAGCTTTAAAGGATACAAATAATCAAATATACAATCATCATCTTGTGCAACCAATCTTCATATTCAATTCAAATTCTAAGCAGTGACCGTCAATAATGTCAATTACCTAACTAGTATAACTGATAAAGAAGTATAACTGATAAAGATGATATATAGTGATCAATTGTTGAGAATATAAAAGTTGAAGTTGTGGGATAGATCCCACATTGATTAAAAATTGAATCCAAATCTTGCATATAAGTCGGTGGGCTACCCCACCTATCATCAATTGGTTTTAGAATGGAACCTCACTCGGCTTGTCTACTCGGCTTGGTTGGTGCGCGTATTGCGCTTGGGTGTGTGTGGCCCCCCACGTCGTATATTACCCACCGTAATTTAACATCAATGGTTCACAAGTTGGCTTTTTTTTTCCTCCTTATCTTTATATAGATTTCATGAAACTATTATAATTATAAAAAAATGTGTTTGTCTTAAAATATTATTTATATAAAGATAATTCAAACATATAAAATATTATAATCATATTAGAACTCGTCAATATCTTTATAATTCTATCATTTTTGTTTTAATAATAATTATAATTGAGGTAGTTTATATATGATAAATTGTATTATTAATAAATTTATATAAATGTTAAACAATTAATTATTTTAAAAAAAAAGATAGGAACTACATTAGCCTCTCAAAATCTCAAACCAAATTTATCATTTGATTAAGAAATAGGTCAAAAACAATTAACAAATAGGGCAAAATGAAAATGGTCCATAATAGGAGTAAAAATAGGTCAAATCCTAAATTATATAACAGAGAAATAATTTGTGAAACCGGCCATTTTTTTGGCTTTAATTAGGAAACTGTCCACCACCCATTCTAAATTAGTTAAAAGTCCATGTTTAATTTATATCCTAAATTCCTGCCCCCTATTCTCCCAAATCTCAGATCTCCCCTCTCGCTGAAATCGATCCTCCTGCTCTTCCTGAATTCGATCCCCATATCAATCCTCCACCTTCCCTCTCCTCCCTCTCCTCCCAAATCCACCAAGTGCCAGAGCTCCACCGTTGATTTCAAGATGGACGACCTTGTCCTCCGCGAGCAGGCCATCGCCGCCGCCGCCAACATTCTCCAGCAGCACCGCGCCGTCGGAGGTGCTTCGCTACTGTCCGATCGGTCCAGCAGCCTCCAAATGCCGGTTAAGTTCGTCCTCCCCCTCCTCCTACTTGCTTCCTCTCTTTATTCCCTCTTACTCGCCGCCGATGAATCGTTCAACGTTCGATTTTGGATCCGATTGAGATCTGCATCAGAAAGGGAGTCTCGATTTTGGATTCAGCCTCCAAATCATCGCCGATCTGGATCTGGATCTGGAGGCGAAGACGATGGCGATGAAGATCCTCCTCTCCACGTCATGAAGCGCCTCCTCTCCACGCGCCGAGTCCATCCGATCGTCATCGAGCTCGACGAGGACGAGATCGCGTGCCCTATCTCCTGTGCTCGACGAGGACGATGCCGTCGCTCATCTCTTCCCTCCCTCTCGCCGCCTCTTCCTTGCCAAGCATCTTCCTCCATCTCTGAAGTCGCCGGTAAGTTCTCCAGGACTCGACGGTAAGTTTCTGTTCTCATGATTAAATTGCAGAGTTCATGAAAGGTGGAAGTCTATATGATTACCTGCATAAAGCAAAAAGAATCACGAAGCTTCCTCAACTGCTGAAATGTGCAATTGACATTTGCAAAGGGATGGAGTACTTGAATCAGAGAAATATAATCCATATTGGATAAAAAAAAGAGAAATATAATCCATAGGAATCTTAAAACCGCAAATTTTCTCATGGATACTAACCAAGTAAGAGAGATTATATGTCTAATCTTTATGTTTTCAGCACTTAGTTATTTAGTGGTAACTAGAGACTATGACGTGCTTCTTTCTCGATATATGACTCCATTATTAATATGGTTTAGTAGATGTCAACAATATGATTTATAGCTCCAGTTTGATCATTTCGGCTCCAAATATATTTATAGTCCTTGTCTCATTTCAGCTTCCTATATATGTGGCTTGTATATGAGGAATTTTGCAACTGTATCAGGAGAATGAGTTGCATTTGCCTCCATTTTGAATTGAACCTATGTTGCTTTACATATTGAGAATCAATTGAACATCTGCTTGTTTTCGTATTTGACTGGAAATATATGGTTAGAGGACTCGTACTTGATAAAAAGAGAGATAATATATTGAAGGTAATGGTTATCTTCCTAAAATTTACTCATTTATTTAGTGACCTATGCTTGGGATTCATTGGGTGTCCATTGAATATTGTTTCAGCATCTATTGCTTATAAGTTTGCACTCTTCATCATATATTTTTATTGCTTACTCATATATTGTTTCAGCATTTATTGCAT
Organism: Persicaria maculosa; assembly: GCA_963922045.1. Classification (NCBI taxonomy): domain Eukaryota; kingdom Viridiplantae; phylum Streptophyta; class Magnoliopsida; order Caryophyllales; family Polygonaceae; genus Persicaria; species Persicaria maculosa. The sequence goes on from OY998260.1 coordinate 71,299,646, forward strand.
AATGTCTTACATGGTTTGGGTTTGGATTTCAGCAATTTCAGCAATTGCTGAAATGCGGACTATAGTTTCAGCAATTGCTGAAATGCGAAATGCAATGAATTTTGATGTTCCTTGCTTTAAATCTCATTTAAAAGCCTCTTAGCTCAATGGTAGAGCGATGTGCTTATGCACAAATACGTGGGTTCGAATCCCGCATAGGCTAAATTTTATATCCCGCAACACGGTTTTAGCGACCACTTCGCGGAAAAAAAAAAAAGAAAAAAAAAAGCAACTCCGAGTTCAGCAACACTATTTCAGCGATACGGTTTCAGCAACTCCGGTGCCGAAGTGGTGATGTGAAAAAAAAAAGAAGAAGAAAAAAGCAACTCTGAATTCAGCAACACGGTTTCAGCAACTTCGATTTCAGCAAACCCGATGTCGAAGTGGTGACGCGAAAAAAAAAAGAAAGAAAAAAAAGCAACTACGGTTTCAGCAACTCCGATGTCGAAGCGCTGAAGCGAAAAAATAAAAAACTAATTTCAGCAATTGCAACATCAATTTAAGCAACTCCGGTTTCAGCAACCCTAGTTTCAGCAACTCCGATTTCAGCAACGCGCGAAAAAAAAAACTAATTTCAACAATTTCAGCAACTTTGGTTTCAGCAACTTTGGTTTCAGCAACGCACGAAAAAAAAAACGCTGAAATAGGATTTGCTGAAACCAAATGTGCTGAAACAGGAGGGGGGGCACAGGGGGCGCGCGTGGGGGGGCAAAGGGGGCAAGGGAAGGAAGGTGGACATTTTGCCAATTTGGGGGGAAGGGTGGACATTTTCCTAATAAAGGCCCTAATTATGGCCTATAGCACAATTCCCCCTATAACAGAGCGCAAGGTGCTCTAAATTACAAAAAAAAAAAAAAAAAAAAAATCTTACACTCTCTACAACCAATAAACAATAGAAAAAGTAACTTGCACCATCTTTTTATTTTGTGTTTGTTTAGACGGTTTTCCGTCTGCCGACTTGTCAGCTTTCGAGGTTCAGATATGTCTGACCTCGAATTTTTACCTAATAAAAAAAGTAAATAATCAATGACATCTTACTCTAGTGATAAGGGAGAGGTACCCCTTGCAAGAGATTAAGGGTTTAAATCCTATTCTTTACACAATTTGTGTAATTAGTGGGTGCCCAATCATTCATTGGTTTGGGTGAGCCTGTCTGGTAGCTTGCCGCCTGGCTTACCGGGTCGCGTCCTTTGCAGGCTAGGGCTCGGCCCTAATGTTACAAAAAAAAAAGTAAATAGTCCGTCGTTTACATCCTCATCTCGTTTGATTTAGATGTGTTTAATTTCGCTTTTGTAGAGTGCTCTTGCATGTATTTTGCACCATCTATGTATTTTATGTTTGTTTAAATGGTTTTTCATATAAAGACTTGTCAGCCTTCGAGGTTCAGGTATGTCTGGATTCGAATTTTTACCTAATAAAAAAAAATAACTAGTAAACTTATACTAAACTATTTCTTTATTTGTAGTCGATACGGGACAATACAACATCTCAATAGTTTTTGCCTACTGTAAAAATGGAAATTGTATTATCTCAACACTTCTTTTTGTATAGGGATCTTTTTAAAATATAACATCTTTAGATATGATCATGGTTGATCTTTGCTATGCAAAGACTTCCTAATTTTTTCCTACTAAAAAAAAATCTCAATAGTTGTCGATAAGCAATACAATTGCACAATTTTTTTTTCCAATCATTATATTCAAATTAAACATGCATGTTACACTTCAAAGAATTCAACAAGCACAAGCAGTATCCATAGTTTCCCAAGGGCACATCACAAAAAATCAGACATGTTACAAGTCATATCAACCTCCACACAATTAGATGAACCATATCTAATGATCCTCTTTATTGATTGTCCATGGTAGACACATCTTTTGAAATCCTTGAGCTATAGATTCGCATCCGACGACCTCCTTCTCCTGCATAGTCGGAGGAGGAGGAGAACCAAGATCTGTACTTTTTTCTTGTACTTTGTCGTTGATTGCATCCACATCTGTATGATCTTTTGCATCGTCCTTGTGATCTTTGATATGAACGTGATGGTGTTTTTGATCATGTTCGGTTACTTCCTTCTCTTGTAAAGGAGGAGGGAGAGTAGAGACAAGTTCGTTGCTCTTCTCACGAGCTACATTGTATGCGGATTCAAGTTCTTGATGTTCTTTTGCTTTGCCTTTGTTGTCGGTTGTTGGTTGAGGATGCTTGTGATGGTGATTTTGGGTGTCCTCCTTGGCTTGCTCGGGTTGTTTTGGCTCTTTCGCAACTTCCTCTGTACGTAGTCAATAATAGTACAAGATAACATATGTGATAAAAAAAAATGAATTATAAATAATTGTTGAGAAATGATGGGAAGAAATTGTCGAAGAAGAGCAACACATAAGAGAAAAACCTATTAATATGGCAACGAAGGTAACAATTGGATCACTTGGGATAATTTAGGTTTGGATCAATATCAAGTTGGATTATTATTGATATGATCATCAATTTTTAGTGAATCAGCATATAACATGTTGGATTCGAGTAAAAACTTGTAATTGAAACTCAAATAAGTGAAAAAAAAAATTATTTCAATTTCTGGTCATATTGGATTTGGATTTGATTCGGTTCACGTTATTTCGAGCTCTAGTCACTTTGGACATTGGGTTAACTTGGATTGGTTCGGATTACCTGCAATGAATTTTTATAAAATTGTAGATCAAGTTGATTTCTAGTCATTTAAGGCACTAGATCCACCTCGCAAACATAGAAATGTGACTATTTGGGTTAATTTTTACTAGAAAAAAAGTTGCATTTCTGAAAACATTCAACTTTTTTTCTCGATATGATATACAATCAATAGATTCAGCAGGCCTAGATATGATATTTGAAATAGTGTCTCTCGATCATTTAATTCAAAATTTGAACAAGGTTGAAGAAACACACACCTGTGGGAAGATTGAGTTTGTTCGGTTTGGATTCCTCCTTGGAAGTTTCATTTCTGCATTTCCGTCCAACACAATCAATAAATCGATCACAAGATTACTTAAATGTATGTTTTTGTTTGTATTGTGTATTGTTATTAGGTCCGAATATAGGAGTTGTTTGATGGAGGCTAGAGGCCCAAATAAATTACAAGTGTTTGTGGTTTTATAGAAAAAAGGTTTATTATGGATCAAAATGAACAAATAGCCCATGAAATCATTATGCTCACTAAACCATTATATTTTCTAAGAATTTGAATTAATCACCAATGCACCATTATCATCTTTTTATGGTATTGGGGTATTTAATCTTCCGGTTTGCTTTCTACATGGTCAAAATATCGACAAATACATAGAGATTGCTATATATATTTTTTAAAAATTGTGAGAATATCTGTTGTTACGGTTTTGAAAATCGTGGGAAATTAACCTGACTACAGTTTCATAAACCGTGAAAAATGCCAAATTGTTTCCCTTTTTTATCACCAGTTGAATAAGGTGTAAAGATTGCAAAAAATAACAATAAGAATAATAATTTTCCCACGGTTTTGGAAAATGTAGTAGGAGTTTTTTTTAAATCCATTTTATTGGTTTTATTTAGGATAATATTTCTACGGTTTCTCAAGCTAGGGCCGACACCGTGTATTATTCAAGATTTTCATCATGTAAATAGTAACCCCCATAATATTTCATTTCTGTTCTAAAAAAACATCATTATCTTCATAGATTAATATGAATAATGAGGATTCAACAAATTTGATTTAAAAAAACTGGAACCCAACCAAGTTCTGATCTATAAAATATACTATATATATATACTGAAATTAACAAGTTAATTTATTGAGTGGAGAGTACCAAAAAATTAATAAGTTAATTTATAGAGTGGAGAAATTGTTTCACCTTTCTATTCCAATGACCTTCATGGTTGTCTCCACCAATTTTTGTGTCATCACATGTTTTCCTGCAATCAACAAAATAACTATGTCAAAAAAATTGACAATTGTTTGCATATATATGCTTCTTGATCAATTTTTCATATATGATTTGTTAAAATACAATTTTGTTTACAAAGGTTTTTGTGTAAAAGAAAAAAAAGCTAACCCATGCCATAAGAGTTTTCTTGGTTGTAACTTGTAAGCTCGATCTATTTGTATTAATTATAGGATAATTAATTGAAAATAGTACGTGTATCATAATTTGCTTTATTTTCAATACTATAAAAAATATTTCCAAAATTAGTATTTCAAATTTGTAAAAATCATAAACCAAAAATTGGAAGCTGAACCAAACAAATTACCTGGTTTAGTTTCCTCCTTTTTGGCCTCTTCCCTACAACATCAATTTTCCATATACTCATCAGTATCTAATGATAAAAACTCAACGGTAATATTTACATACACATCGGCAATAAATGTGTTTGAGAATATCCAAGAAATTAACTCGGTTACGGTTTCACAAACCGTGAGAGATATCAAATTATTTCCCTTTTTGATCATCAGTCGGATAAGATGTAAAGATAACAAAAAATAAACTAAAATTGCCCGCATTTTTTGAAGTTGTAGTAGGAGTTTTTTTTAATCCATTATATCAATATTGCTAATGTTAGAGAACTCACAATGCATATATTGTGGGTGACTTTAGATAATAATAAAAAAATGTCACAAAAAAAAGTGAAAGGGGAGTGTCTTTTTTTTTACCCAAAGTTTCCACTTTAAGAAACAAAAATCTGACACTACATTTTTTAATTTTATTTTTTTAAAAAAAATATTAAGACACTCAATGTGGATGTTGGTAGGTGTAGTACTTATTTATATACTGAGTGGAGAGTACCAAAAAATTAACAAGTTAATTTATAGAGTGGAGAAATTGTTTCACCTTTCTTTTCCAATGAACTTCATGGTTTTATCCACCAATTTTTGTGTCAGCTCATGTTTTCCTACAATCAACAAAATAACTATGTCAAAAAAAATTGACAATTGTTTGCATATATATGCTTCGATCTTGATCAATTTTTCATATATGATTTGTTGAAATACAGTTTTGTTTATAAAAGTTTTTGTGTAAAAGAAAAAAGCTAACCCATGTCATAAGAGTTTGCTTGGTATAGTTGTAAGCTCTATGTGTATTAATTATAAGATAGTTAATTAAAAAATATTATAATGTATCATAATTTGCTTTATTTTCAACACTATAAAAAAATATTTCCAAAATTATTAGTATTTCAAATTTAATTTGTAAAAATCATAAACCAAAATTTGGAAGCTGAACCAAACAAATTACCTGGTTTAGTTTCCTCCTTTTTGGCCTCTTTCCTACAACAACAATTTTCCATATACTCATCAGTAACTAATGGTAAAAACTCAACGGTAATATTATACACATCTATTCGGCGATAAATGTTTCTTTATTATTTGTTATGTCTTTTTAATACAATTTTATATTTATTACTATTAAGTATGAAACTGTATAAAAATAATGAACAAAATCATTGTTAGTGAGCTTACATGAAGCCTTGATCAGTTTGCAACTCTCTGGTAGGAGTAGCGGATCCATCGACGTCGCTTTCGTCATCCTTGTTGGCGGTGGTTCGAGTACGCTTGAAAAGACGACTGAGTCCCTTGCGTTGGCTTTGTGACCCTTCGTCGAATCTCCCACTTTCGGATAAACTAGGTGACTTGTCTATATATTTTTTTCGACATAATAAAGTTTGGTTGAGATTAAGAGATGTTTAGCATCAGATTTATAACACAAGATGAATAATGATTGTTATTTCTTAAGATGGTGCTTGAATATGTAGCATGTAAATTAAGTATGTATGAATAAACTAATATTTGATCTCTTGTCATATTTTTGGTAGAACCAAGCATGTACCGAGGGGCAGGCTGGCGTCCGCTCCAGCCCGCTCAATTTTAAACAAAATAAATAATAGGTAAAAAAATTAAGGAAAATTAGTAAAAAAAATTATCCATTTATTTATTAAATTAAGGGTTTTGTACTTTTGTTAATAAAAATTATGCGTATAAGAAAAATTTAGCCTACCTAACTCACCCGAATTTTAAATTCTGATTCCGTGACTGGGTAGAACAATATCTTATACAAATAATTTGATTAATTGTATATTGATAGTAAAATCATACATCTTTTTAAAGGCCGAATATTATTTTCCAATAAGTTTAAATGATTGTACATCTTCTTTTTTTGGTTGAGATGATTGTACATCTATTAATTAATCAATAGATCCAAATCAACATGCTCAAAAAATAAAAATTATAACAATTTTTCTTGAAAACAAAAAGGATTTAGTAATTATAACTAAAAAACTGAAATTCATACTCCCTCCACTCGTCAAAATATGACAATGCACAATTTTTAAGGAAATTAACAAATATAATATTTATGTTATTTATTACAATATTTTTTTATTTTATCAAAAACTACAATTAACAATCCACTATTTATGACAATGATATTTTTCGTAAATTAAAAGTCAAAATACCTACCTGACATATTTTTTTGAACAAAACTATCATTCTAAAATAACATGTTTTGTTGATCCGAAAAAATACCAAACTAATTGCCTTAAAAAAATAACCATGACATCAAATGGCCCAATCAAATGGACTCCTGATTAATTGTATATATAGGTGCTAAGTCAATGTTAAACGATGATTGGATCTAGAATTCAATCATGCATATATATGATGATTAATTGGAAGATCTTGATTTGATTCCATCAAAACTTAAACGACGTCGTACGTGCAACCAAGACCTTGAGAAAATTAATTAAGATGAGGCATATATATATTGCACGTTGTTGTTGTTGTGTTTGTGTTTGTGTAATGAAAGCACGTACGGGAAACCAATTACGAGATGGAGGGATCGATGTATACCCAAATGTGGATTTTTTTTGTTTGTAAATGATATGAGTTTCTTCAACCCTCCTTTCTTCTTCTTCTTCTCCCCATTATTTCCTTCTGCAATTAAACGCATATATATACTTATGAGTTATGAGTAAAGTAATCAAAAATCAACAATATTTGTAGAAACAAACTAAAATTTACTATACGTAAATTCTAAGGTTAAATATAAAGAGCTTTTTTTTTCTTTTAAAAAAATTATAGTTCATATATGCCAGATTATCGATCTTGTAAATGAGAACCTGAAGTTCATGGTAATTACGAAGAAATCACCTTAAAATAAGGTAATTTTCACAATACTATACATAGTTTAAGTTTTTTTTTTTTATCAAAGAACCACCCATGGCCACATTTTTGCTTGAAAATTCTTTTAAAATGCTAAAATTTCCCTTTATTCTTAAATTTTTTTTATATAATAAGGTCAATTCTAATAAACAAAGTGGTAATTAAACATTTTGCATGTATTTTTTAAGCATAAAAAGTGCTATATATAGATAGATAGATATTTGAAAGTTAAAAGAAGAAATATTTCTCGGTTATTTTTGTGAAAATTAAGATCCTAATTTAATGACGATTTTGTGAAATTCACCCCAATTAGAATGTAAACATATTAATCCAAATTAAGATACCTAACAACACTAAATATCATCAAATCATACATAGAAGAGTACGTTAAAGTTAACAACCAACCTTACCATCATCCTTCAGGATGATCATGAGGGCGGTTTACAGTTTCTGTAAATCTCTTCTAATAATGTTTGCCTACTGTAAAAAAAATAATTAATAACCAACCTGCAGGGCTCCTCGGCGTACCGGGTGACGAAAGGTAATCATACTCCTCTTCTTGAGCCATGTCGAGATTATGCTTTTCTCGACTGATGATCGAAGATGGAAACTAGGGATAATAGTAGGTAAATAACTATATATAAAATGAGTTAATTAATTTCCTTGTTGATTTGTGAAGCTCTTCTTTGTTGTCTTTGTGATACCACAAAAACAAGACAAGAACAAGAACAAACACAAACAACAAGGAGAGAAATAGGAGGAGTGGGAGGAAGAAGGATTCATCCAAACATGGTTAATATATAAACTTATTTGTTGTAATGTACATTGTCTAGTTGTGAGGAAAGTGATGGCATAAATGTCAAATCTTGATCTTTCAACTCTAAAATATGTTTTTTATTTAATGTTTCAATGTAGAAAAAAGGCAAATTATATGAGTATATATAACTTGTAATTTTTGTTTTTAATAATAAATTCAGGTAGGAGGTCGATTTTTGCCTATCTAAACCTTCAATGGTCCATCCTTGTAGTCTTTAATTAATATATAACTAAAATTTGTTGAATATGATTTTTAATTCTTTTCCCCTTTCCATTTGGAACCTATAAAATTAGATGATTTTCAAGTTAATGTAGATTTAAAATCCAATTTAGACTTTTATTTAATACTCCCTCGTCTCATAATTTAGGTCATTTGACTTTTTAACGCGTTTTTTAATGTGTTAAAAACTCTATGAAATATTAATTTTTTTTTGTCAAAATTTTTAAAATAATTTTAAACTTATTACTAATAAGTTAGAAATTATATTTAAAAAATTTAAAAAGAAATATATTTAATAGAGTTTTAACACATTAAAATACATGAAAAAACCAAATGACTTAAATAATGAGACGAAGGTATTATTTTTCTTACGATAATAATAGTTAAAATTTTATAGAATTCAACTCCATGATACTCGAAAGACTAAAGACATTGAATAAAAGCAATTCAAAAGGATATATACGTTGACGAAGTGCAATGGGGGTGTTTCATGGGAGAATTGGAAGGGCCTTTTTTTTTGTAGTTGATTATTAGACGAGTCTTTTAACACTAGTTTGATTGATCAAGAAGGCAGATACTTTTTGGGGGGTTTGAATCAGTAATATAAACGCATTTTACCCCCAAATAGATCCATTATTATAGGTATAATATAACGAAGTCTTGAGACTCGTGATTGGGGAGTTGTGTATACGAACACTTGCATGCTAGTAGTCCAGCGTACATACTGAGTAAGGTTTTTTTCTAAAATCAATTGACAATAGATGAGTAACTCACCGATTTATATACTAGACTTTTTTTTTTACGTACTTTTAATGTGGAACATTTTGGTCTCTTCACATAACTCAATGGGTCTAACATCTTATTATCTTTTTTAGCTAGTTCAGGTTCGAGAGTCAAGTCATTTGACTTTACCACTCTGATACCATACTGAAATTCGTTGGGACTCGTGACTGAAGAGTCGTGTGCACGGACGCTTATGTGCTAGTAGTCCGACACAAAAGTCGAGTAAGGTTCTATCCTAAAACTAATTGTCAATAGGTAGAGTTGGCAACCGGTTTATATACTAGGCTTGTTTTTTTTTTCATACTTCCAATGTGAGATTTTTTGATCTCTTCACATCTTTCAACAATATAATCCGTATATATAAAAAAAAAATTCACTAGAAAAAACTACTTACAAATTTGACTAAGAGCTCGTTTGGTTGGCAACTCAAAAATCCAGGAAGTAGAACTTTCCAGGAAGTAGGAGAAATTCATGTGTTTGGTTGGTATTTTTGAAATTAAAAAACGCAGGAATTCAACTTCCTGGAAAGTTGAATTCCCCTAAAATGGAGGAAGTTCACTTACCTAGTCCCCCCTAGGTAAGTTCAACTTCCCCCATTTTTAACTTGGAAATTTTCATTTCCTTCATTTAATCACCTAGAATAAAAAATCAACCAAACATATTTTTAGAATTCTCGTCAATTGAATTTCCCGGGAATTCAATTCCCATGAAGTAACTTCCCGGGAATTTCAATTCCCACATTAAACCAAACGAACCCTAAAGAAACTTTTCATAGGCTAGACACAAGTATAGTGATTAAGGTGGTTATTGGTGACCAATGAGCCCTCGCTTACTCTAATGATAAGGGAGACATGGTTTTTGTAAGAAGTGGTGACTGGCCGGTGAGCATAGGAGTGTTTGGCTCTATTTAGTACTACCTCCGTTCGGAAATATAAGTCTGTTGACTTTTTGATACGTTTTTTAATGAATTAAAAACTATATAAAATAATATTTTTTTATTAATTTTTTTACATAATTTTTTTTTGATAAGGTAATAATTCGATGGTCAGACAGACCTGACTCATCGAGAGGCCGACAAAGTCGGCAGACGGCGAACCGTCGAACATACAACCTAAAAACAGAAATACAAACACATAAATGATGACGTAGTTGAAGTTGACGAGTTAAGTAAGTGAAATATTAAATTAAATTATTAATTTTTTTTCCATAAGCAAATAAGATGTTATCATAATTTTTTTTCCATAAGCAAATAAGATGTTATCATAATTTTTTTTCCATAAGCAAATAAGATGTTTGATAAGTTAATATAGTAACTGTTACCAATTAGTTTATGGCCAGAAAGGAGCTTGAGATGAGTATGCATTGAAAATTTAATTACAAAAGTCAATTAAACCTTGATCTTAAAGTTATTTCATTTAACTATATAAAATAGTAATATTACCAAACGGAGCCTATAGTCGAGCTTGTTAGATACTCCAAATAAGTTTGCGAACAACCAACTTTTTTGAGAGCTAGGCACCCTCAATACCCACTCGATTGTAAAAAAGAATAGGGAGGAAATGTGTTATAACGTTTAATTTTTGCTCTTTGACATCACATCTTCATGAATCCTTCTCGAATTCATGGTTTGAGTTATTTTGGTATTTATCAAATTGAGATTCAAAAGCACATCATTCAAATACAAAGTATTTAATTCGTTAGCGTCAAATTTAAAGTATCTTGTAAACCAATATCCCAAAATCTTATGTAAATCAATCAGGTTATACCGTAAAATTACGATTCGATCTGATTTGAGCCAAATATCCCTAAATTCTCTATGTTTTCAAAAAAACCCTTCAAGACCCCCGCCTAAACCCCTTGACCTCGCCTCGCCGCCAAGCCAGTCAAGGTCGTCAAAACCCGCCTAGACTGCAAAGACCCGCCATGAAATCCATCTAGACTCCGCCTAGACCCTTAACCCTACCCTGTTGCCAAGCGTTCTTTAGAACATATTTCTCCGTATCATAGAGTTAATAAGATCATTTTCAACAACTTCTCCAAAATTTCTTCAAAATGAGAAAACAAAATGCATATTCTTCAAATTATTTTTACTTTAACTCCAACCGCTTTCCCATTTCAAAAATTTTGGAGATAAATTTAGTTTTGGTGAATATTGCATATTTAAGGAAAACTTTATTACTTTTTCATTTTGAAAAATAAGATAAAGAATCTTAAATCAGACGATGGCTTAAAATTCTTCAAATTTTCCAAAATGGATAATATGTTGGAGATTCTTTAACTTATCGATGGGATCTTCCAAAACTATAACATCTTCATACATAGATGCCAGCTGGAAGCGGGCCCCACGAGGGAGGTCTTTCAATACCCACAACTGTCACGTAGTAAACGTGTGGGCTTTGAAACAGTTCGGGTCGGCCCAATAATGAATTTTAACAACCCACCACCACGTATGTTTTTTTTTAAAAAAAAATATTATTGCTGAAATTTCTAAATTAAATTGAAATATTTGAATTAAAAAATCCAACATAATGGAAAACTGAATGTCGGGCAATTTAGAATTATTCTATGAAATCAAAAAATATTTATTTTATTTGTGAGTATCAAGGATGAGCATATACGTAGCGTAATACAATTCTTCAAGGCGGTTGGGGTGTCTTTCTTTCAATTAAAAAAATAATAAAAAGGATTTTTGTCTTTTGACGAGTCTAATTTTTCGTTCTCCAAAAAATTGGAGGTGGGGAAAAGGGCATAATAATATGAATTTACATTAATATAAATTGAAAAATGGACAAAATAATAGCTTTAGCAACCTTTATTATTTTCCGACGTTTAACCGCATATCATGGTGCCAAGCTATTATTTTCCATTATTTGTAGAAATTCTAATTATATATTTGAAGATCTAGTTGGTCTATATAATTAAGAGGTAGTATGCATTACAATTACAATGAAGTCATGAATATAAATAATTTGATAAGTGTTTGATTAATATATTGTACAATTTATAATAAAATTTCAAAATAAAACATATTGCAAATTGTATCAATCGGTTGTATTGATTTTATAATGTAATTATAAATTTTATGTAATATTTGGAGTTTGATTGATACAATTTATAGAGTAAATTACACATAATCACCCATAAATTATAGTAACTTTCACATAACCACCCATAAAAACTTAAATTACAATAAACCACCCATAAATTAGTTATCTTTTCATAATACCACCCATCCATTAAACATCTATTTGTTTTGTTTAAAAGGATTAAAATACCCTTAATTCAAGCTTATTTGTATTTAATGTAATGATTTATTTTCATAAGAGTTCTCATTTGTTAAATAATCCGATTTTACTTTTATTTTAAAAAATGATAAATTATAATAACATTATTCATATTCGGCTAATTTGTCAAATGATATGTAGAAGCTTAGCTTATTTTTGTTTACCAAAAAAAAAAGCTTAGCTTATTTTTTCAATGATATGGTTTGTAATTTAAGATATGAGCTAATTTACCCTTCTAAGTAATAATCTTGTTTTAGTTTAGAGTTTATCCATATCTTATTCAACATTTGAAGCAGGGGAGACTGTTAATTAGGAGCTATTGCAAGTATCGACTCTACACATTGCAAATCCAGTTTAGATATATATTGGTTGGAGTATTTAGGGTGGGTTTGAATTCCATTCCATTTTAATTATAATTCAATTATTTACCTCGTTTTATGTGAGCCGTTGGTTGTATAGCTAAAAATCTCATAAAACTGAGATAAAATAGTAATTTAACCAAATAATCACATACATCGGGATAAAACTATTACATTATATATAATTAATAAATTGTGGAATCCACAACCACCCTTAATTTACCTTAATTTTTTTGTCTACCAAAGACGACCTTGTCTATTTTGCATTATAAACATAATACAATCGGAATCCAAACACTTAGGGTCTGTTTGGATTCCCAAGTGATTATGCTTATAAGCATAATCACTTTAAAAGTGTTTGGCTAAAAAAATTATAAGGTATTTAAAATAAAATACCTTATAAATTATGTCAATTAATTATATTGGGTGTGTTTGGATTCCCAATGCATTATGCTAATTATAAGCATAATCACTTTTAAAGTGTTTGGTTAAAAAAATTATAAGATATTTAAATAACATAATTTTAAAATAAATTATTACATAGATTGTATAAATAAAATACTAAATATTGTGTTAAGTTTGTAATTACCTTATAAACTTAATATAATTAATTGATACAATTTATAAGGTATTTTATTTTAAAATTCCATTATTTTAAATACCTTATAATTTTTTTAGTCAAACACTTTTAAAGTGATTATGCTTATAAGCATAATCACTTGGGAATCCAAACATGCCCTTATATACATGCAACATCTTTCCTTTACAAAATACAAACAAATAAGTTTGAATTAGGGGTATTTTAGTCGTTTTAAACAAAACAAATAGAGTTTTAATGTGCGGGTGGTCTTATAAAAACAATTCAAATTTATGGGTGGTTTACTGTAATTTAAGTTTTTATGGGTGGTTATGTGAAAAGTACCATAATTTAAGGGTGGTTATGTGTAATTTACTCATAATTTATAAGCATTTTTTTTATTAAGTAAGAATTCAAGCAAAGCGAGCTCTACTCAGCGGTATCCTCGCGGAGTCGTGGATGAGGTCACGAAGACCTAAATCATTGTATAAGACAACCCCTAGTATAGCGTAAAAATGTGTGCAACTTTATCCGCCACTATATTACCATTACTAGGTACATGGGAGAAAATAACTTCTTCCATGCCAACCAAAATCATTCTAAAGTTTGCTTTACCGACCATTCCAATCACGGATAATAAACCCTATTGTGCTATCCAAATTCGGAATTGTAGATCCAACGAAATGTAGTTTATAAGTATTTTATTTAAATACATTATAAAATATTTTAATAAAATATTGTACTTGTAATGTGTCATGATTCAAACGCACCCTTTCTTAAAAAATATTCAGATTTGAGAGTCAAGAAGTAAATGTGATTATTTAGTGGTGCTTATCTTGCGGTTAGTTTTTTGTGTTTACCTTTGAAGTGTGCCATTTCATTATAAATTATACATATTTTTAAAAAAAGTATAACTAAATTTTAACATGTTTTGTTTTAAAATCACCGGCTCAAAAGTGAAAATAAGAAGAAAAAAAAGAGTCTATGTTCAGTATTTTGAGAAAAACACACAAAAGAACCACGATAATGTGGAAAGAAATTAGACCATGTTAAGTTCAACAGTTTCTGTTTGAGCTTTTAATAGTATGGTTTATAAGAAGATTTCAGATTTTTTTCTTAACTTGGAGTAAAATTAGACAATTTTTATACCAATTTTACTACTGCTTTACCGCCGGTGCTGAATTCGCACTTTATTTGATCAATACGGAGTAAAATGTAAGACTGAATGTGCCCATTGAATCATTGATCCATCTGTGTAGTGAATTCTTGATTCACCAGGAAAGTTATGCAATAAGAAAGAGACGCATCAGTTCTATCAGTATGACTGTATGACTACCAGCTTAGCTCCAGATTCGACGACACAGACTGAAATATCAGCAACTTATTTCGAATCAAAGATACTTGAAGAGTAAAATATTGTGGAGAGGAGGGAGTAAAGATACCAGAAACAGATGAAAGCACAGTCATTGGCATCCATTTGCAGTTCAATTCTTTGAATCTGTGATCAAACTTTGCGAAAATCTGAAATAAGATGCTCCAATTTAGACTTACCACACTTGATGTGACCTTAACCTACCTGTAAAGAGAATCAAAATGGGTACATGAAAGAACAAGAGATCACTCCATTGCAGTTTCAAAATAAACAAGAAAACATGAACAAAATAAACAAGAAAGCCAAATCACTTCAAAGGAAATAGAAAGATGTGTAGCACAAGTTCTATAAAGGTCATACATGGGTCATTCAGAGATGATGCTGTACCAAATACCAAGCTCTCTAAAAATTTCACATCTTGAAGAAAGAAATGAAGTTGAACCTCAGAGTTAGAAAGAACTTTTTGGTCCACCTGAACAAGAACCTATTTGAATAAGTTCAAACCATGTTATTTCAGGGACAACAAATAATTTGTGAAATGTGCTTGTAATCTACTTTAAACACTCTAAATCACTGTCATGAGCTACTCCAAAATTTGAAGCCAGCTAAATGAAGGAATTTGCCCATCCCAAAAGGAAACAGAGCTTGTGGAACTACGGCGACAGAAAGTTCCACAAATTTCCACAGTTGGAAAAATAAAGGAAAGGAGAGAACACAAACCAAGAGATGATCATGCCCGATATCCTTGAAAATGTAAATATATAGATGAGGTGCTAACACCTGATTACAAAAAATGAGACCAAACTAAGGGTCTCATGGAAAAGGGGAACGTATACCCAAAAGGCCCCCTATACCCAAAAAACGATATACCCAAAAAACGATATACCCACCAAAAGGCCCCCTATACCCAAAAAACGATATACCCATGTCTAACCCCCAACACTCAAAGTGCTCTAACACTAACTCCCAACCTAACTATCTACCAAGAAGCCAAGCTTTCCATGTACGATCCTTTTTGCAATTAACAGGTGCAATTGACATTTAAAAAAAAAGCTCAGATTTTGTACCTGTTCATACATAGAGATGATCATGCCCGATATCCTTTTTGCATATTGCTCCTGAAAACGCTATGCCACATGTACAATGAGCTTCACTACAGTATTCAAACAACATTAGGATCATGTCCCTCAAACGACAACTGTCAGTACAGGAAAGTTTGCCATAATCTCATTTTCGCTACAAAACATACAAGGGGTAGCATATTTCAGAAGTATCAAGTACTATGCAGAGGAACATCAGCTATAATCCCACTCCCCTAGCTGTCATCATTGCACTCCCTAGTTCAAATGGGCATGAATTACAACTAATTGTAACCAAATATGCAGCTTGTGAAATTGCCAGTTAGATGCAGATAAACAGCAACAAAGATTACAGGGAAAAAAGCAGCAGCAAATGCCAACTTGTATTTCTGGCCAAAAATTCAGCATATTTGGATTGCAAGTATTCAATCAATATCTTAACACAGGAGGTCTACACTGTTCAGGATCTAAGCAATTAGATAATCAAATAATAGGTATAGAAGTACAGAACCATTCAAACCAAGATTCACTTCCCCAAACAAATACAACTCATGAGGAAAGTGATCCTGATTTCTCGATGGTAGGATATCAGCACAGCATAGCAACCAATGAATCATAATTATGACCAGAAGTTCTTCGGGAAAAGCGGCAAGAAAATAAGAACTAATTTTATGCTAAAGAACTAAAAGTAGCAAGAAAAAAGTTAAAGAAAGAACTTCATCATAATATGCAATTATCATTGAAAGGCTAGAATAGAAAATGAAGGACTTCTCTGACCACTTACATATAAGCATCAAGCAAATTGAGAGGAACACAAGAAATTATCCATTATTGCTTCCAAGTCTACCTATGACTTGGTAAAGAAAAACAGCTACTCTACAGTCAATTAGCTTTAATTTGACAAGGCAGACAAACCTTGACCTCTTTGAGGAACAAAGAATATTTAAGAAGACCATCTGGAATTCGAAAAGCAAAACTCTGTCAGCATTACTGAGAAGACAACAGAAACATTACATGATGAAAAGACAACTATATATTCACAACTGACAGAAACTGTTGTGAGTAAAATAAGTGAAAGAGTTACAGAAAATTGGGCATGGACTATCACGTCCAGAATTAAGCACGCCGTTTGCTCAAACGCCAAGAATTAGGCTCATGGTATCTGTCGTAGAGTGGTTCAATACGTTCTTGACGTTTTCGCTTGCTCATCTTTGTGGGATCTGCCACCTTGAAGAATCTTGGTGCCAATTCCACCAGCCACTTTGGGTCAACAACAGCAACTTCTCGCATATATTCCTTCGTTGTCATGACCAATTCATGATAAATAACCCAGTCAGGCTGCCTCTGGAAAAGAGCACTGCTAGGGTGAATATAGACTGGCTGGTTCTCAACTAAGGTTCTATACCCCTCTTGTGGATCCTTTCTGGCACCATGGAAGAAAAATCCAGCCGTAATTGCCTTCCTTATCTTAGTAAAATCTTTCCCACAACTCACAACATCCAACTTGTACCTGAGATAAAATGCCAATTTAGGACCCCAAATCCAAAGAAAATGTCGAATAATTAAATGACACACAAATTATTAGATGGAGAAACCAAAATGAAAATGAGAACACATACTTGTCCATGATGCTGAGAAGCTGCTTTCTAACATCCTGAGCCCTTCGCAATGATCGAGACTGGACAAAGTTATCAAAACACCAAGGCCCTGAAAAATTCTTGGCCTTCCAAGCCTCGTAAACAGCAAGCAATGTCAAGTGATCTCCCTCGGGTTGGAAAAACTTGGCCCTCTTCTGGTCTGCTTGGGCTTGTTTTTCTCTAGGCCTATAAAAGATATTTCCGGTCTGTATCATGGCAATGATGGTCAATATCTCATCACTGCACCCAAGATCTACACTGGCCAGTAACATCTTTGACAGAGGGGGTTCCAGGGGAAACTCAGCCATCTTTCTGCCCAATTTAGTCAGAAGACCCTCGTCATCCAAAGCACCCAAACTGTATAGTTGTTCCATCGCAGAAATGAGTGCTTGAGGAGGTGGTGGATCCATAAAATCAAAGGCTAGCAGATCATTTATTCCCATGGCTTTCATGGTAAGTGTGGTCATGCCAAGATTTATCCTCTGTATCTCTGGTACTGATGTCGGAGACATTTCATTCCTGTATGCACTCTCTGTATAAAGGCGGTAACACTTTCCTGGACCTGTACGCCCAGCACGTCCAGCTCGCTGCTTTGCCGATGCTTGTGAAATTGGAGTAATAACAAGTGAATCTAACCCTTGCTTTGGATTGTATACATTTTGTTTAGCAAATCCAGGATCAACCACATAGAATATTCCATCAATTGTCAGCGAGGCTTCAGCTATATTGGTGGCCACAACAACTTTCCGCTTCCCAGGAGGGGCAGGTTCAAAGATCCTGGACTGCATTTCACTGGGAAGAGCACTATAAACTGGCAAAATAATCAATTCCGGAACATCCTTGCCAAGTGCCTTCATCCTCTCATACAGGCATTGACAAGCGAAATCAATTTCCTCCTGACCAGTCAAGAACACCAGAATGTCGCCTTCAGGTTCTGTTAGATGGATCTGAAGGACAGTAATCAAAGCTGCATCAAGATAGTCAGTTTCTGGCTGCTTGGTGTAAAGTATCTCCACAGGAAAAGTTCTTCCAGGTATTGTGAAGATGTTGCAGTCAAAGAAATAACCAGAAAATTTTTCCGCATCCAATGTAGCTGAGGTGACAATCAAACGGAGGTCAGGTCTGCGTTTCACAAGCTTCTTTAGCAGCCCAAAAAGAACATCAGTGTGTATTGTCCTTTCATGAGCTTCATCAAGCATCACGACTGAATACTGAGAAAGATTCTCATCAATCAGGATCTCCCTTAGAAGCATACCATCAGTCATGTACTTGATTACTGTTTCAGGGCCAGTACAATCTTCAAAACGTATGGCATATCCCACTTCCTCCCCAAGCCGACAACCGAATTCTTCAGCAACCCTCTTAGCTACCGACATCGCAGCAACTCTTCGGGGCTGTGTACAGCCAATCTTTCCCTTAACAGTGTAGCCAGCTTCAGCAAGGTACTGAGTAACCTGAGTTGTTTTACCAGATCCAGTCTCACCAATAACAACCAGAACCTGATTATCATGTACAGCCTGAATTAGCTCTTT
Source organism: Persicaria maculosa (assembly GCA_963922045.1). Taxonomy (NCBI): domain Eukaryota; kingdom Viridiplantae; phylum Streptophyta; class Magnoliopsida; order Caryophyllales; family Polygonaceae; genus Persicaria; species Persicaria maculosa. Next base: position 71,318,506 of record OY998260.1, read on the forward strand.
CTTCAATTTATAAATGGGCAAGCTTTGTCTCTGTTCTTGTATGGAAAGTTTAGACTTTTGCCCAAAGGTCAATGCTTTTCCATAAGATTCTTTTTTCCACTCTGGCATGTCATAAGCTGATAAGCCAACACCCCTCAGCTCCTGTGCAAGATGCCTTTCACCTGTCTCGGGCATTGGATCTTCCCAAGGACGATTGAGATCCTTGGGTATGGAATCAAGCATTGTCCTCTGTTGTTGCTCACGTACTTCTCGCCTTTCCTTAATCAGAGCAGACTGAAGAGCAGCTGCACGGCTCAAGGAACCCTCAGGATTCTTAAAGATCTTAACAGGTGACATATCAACAGAGTATCGAGTCTGGCCCTGCAAGAAAGCTGGCTCGTCTTCATTCAACTCAATTTCAAGCTCCTCTTCACCGCCCTCTTCTTGGTATAACACCCCATCTCCTTCATCATCATACATAGGATAATCCTTAACACTCATAACACCAGAAGCAATCAGCTGCTTTGCCTCCCACTTTTCTGGTGAGCTCATACGTTTTGATGGTCGACGAGTGGATCCAGGTTGGTCCTCTTCTGTTATCCGAATCCCTGAAAGGCCTATCCTAGTAGTTGTCCCACTCAATCCTGAAGGATTACTCCTGAAAGCATCATTATCCTTACTTTTTTTCAGCGGTTGTAGATCCTTACCAGTATTTTGATCAACGTCTCTCATTGACAGACTAAGCTTCTGGCCCGAAATCGATATCACTTTAACATAAACCTCTTGATCCCGCTTCAGAACATCTTTCGCATTACCTATTCTCCTAGTGGCAATCTGTGAAACATGAACCAGACCTTCCTTCCCCTTTAATTCATGCAACTGAACAAATGCCCCACTGTCCATTACCCTCGATATCCTGCCCTTGTAAATCTCATATAACTCAGGTTCTGTAGAATAAATCTTAGCATTCGGCACAGTGCTACCACCTCTCCTATCTTCCCCGTCATCATAACCGTCCCTGTCTTCATCATGGTCATACTGTTTCCTCCCATGCCTATCCTGCCTCCTATCACCATATCTTCCCCTATCATCATCATAACCATCTGCATCTCTCTCTCTATGCCTGTCACGTTTATCTCCATGATCTCTCTCTCTGTCGTATTCTCGTTCTCTATGCCTACCCCTGTCTCTGTCTCTCTCTCTATCTCTATTATCTCTGTCTCTATGCCTATCCCTTTCCTTCTCCTTGTCCCGCTCCCGACGATGCCTCTCCTCTTCTTCCTTCTCCTTTGCACGCCTCTCTTCAGCCTCCATCGCAATCTCTCTCTCCAACTGCTTTGCCCTATCCACAGTATCTGCCACAGATAGCCCCGGAAACTTCGACTTCTTCCCATCCTCATCCCTCCTCACCTCCCTCCCCTCTTTCTTCGGCTTAGGAGGCAAAATGGCATGGATAATAGTCAACAGAGTCCTAACAAAGTAATCAGGGAACTCAGCTCCATTCTCCTTCAATTTAGCATCGAACTCATCCACTGTCTCACTGGTCCGCCCTAACTCAATGATGAATTCAGCAAGAACTTTGTTATCAGTTCCCACATGCGTCTCCAATTCAGTACAAACCTTGGAGATCAGCGACAAGTAATTCAAGCTCTCGGTTAACTTGGCATCCGAAGGCATTATTATTAACCTCCTATAGCAACAGCAAATCTAGAGCTACTGAAATTGAATCAACTCGAAATCGCTTTCAGATGCTAGGGTTTCGATTAAGGCGAATCTGAAACCTAGGCACAGGAATTTGTGGTGAGGATCGAAACAAATAAGCGAATCCAAAAGAAGCAAAGCTTTGGCGGAGAAGAAGCGAACCCTAAAAGCGAAGCGAAAGTGGAAGGAGAGGCATAGAAGCTTACCGTAGACGGCGAAGAGCGAGCAGAGGGGTTTGCAGCGGTGAGAACCTGAAGCTTCGAATTGTAGGTTTCTCGCTCTCGATTACAGAGGGAGTCTGTCGAGTCGTGCCTGTCAAATTGAGAGTGAAAGAGGCATACAAACTTACCTTACCGGTAGGCAGTAACCCTAATTAGAACACCGAATAGGGTAAGGTGTGTTTGGTTTCACACTTTCACACACCATACTACGAGTACCTTAACATTTACTGGTACAATTCCCGTCCGATTTTTTTAAACTCAAATCTTAATAATATAAAAAAATAATATTATAAAATATTAATGAAAGTTAAGATAAAAATCGTAAAAATCTTTACCATAAATGTATTTTATAATTTTCTTACAAAGTTATTTTTTTTTTAAAATCTCATCTATATCTATATCTATACCTACCTATTAGTAAAAGAAGCTTTTTGCTCATTTAATGTCAATTAAAGATATTTTTTTTTCCAAAAGTAAAATTAGTATTTTAGGAGCTTGTTGCTCATTTAATGTCAATTAAAGATATTTTTTTTTTTCCAAAAGTAAAATTAGTATTTTAGGAGTATTAATGCACATTACCAATATAAAAAAAATTGATTGATGACAAAAAAAAATTATAATTTTTCTTTTAAAACAGTTTGTATATATATATACATAATTTAGTCTTAATTCATCACAAATTATAGAATGAGATAAAATGTCTAATTAAAATTTTATCTTATAAATAAAAATTTTAAAAATATTAGTAGGAAACGTGATTGTAAAGTAAATTTTAAAATGTTTTGAAATAAGCTTAATAGTTAGTAAATAGGGTTTTGGTTGGGAAAATGAAAAAAAAAATGAAAAGGAAAAGAAAACGTGATTGGGCGAAAGGGAAAGAAGGGTGGAGAGCGCGTCACGTAAGCATAAAGTATTATGAATTAAGTATATATATAGATATATAGATTTAATACAAATAATCCATCTCTATATATTCTATCTATATCTATATCTGTATCTAGGGTCGGGTTCAGGTGAGAAGAGGTGAACCGGTGAGAAGGAAAGAAGTAATCTGATTGGTCCACGTGTCCAAAATTGAATTAGAAATAGGAGACTTGCGGATTACCCCAATTAATTAATAACACCTACACAAATTAATTAGTAACACCCTACTCTCACAAGTAACACTAATTAATTGCACGCGCCAATCAACACACTTTACGTACATGTTAAAAGTGTTTACATGGACTTTTAAAAATTATTTTTTACCATTTTCACTTGTTAAAAAAATATAAAAAATATATTTTTGGGTGTAATTTAATTTTATCTACACATAGACACCCACTTTGTATATGTTTTTTTGAAAAAAAAAAGTGGGTCACAAGTTGTAAAAAAGTGGTTCATCAAGTTACCAAGAAGTGGTTTAACCATTTTACTCTTAGTGGTTCAGCCTTTTTACTCTTAATGGTTCAACCATTTTACTCTTAATGATTCATTCCTTTTATTCATAGTGGTTCAACCCTTTTACTCGTGTGGTTCAGCCCTTTTAGTAACTGTACCACTCTCTATTTAGTCACTGAACCACTCTCTATTTAGTCACTGAACCAATCTATATTTAGTCACCGAACCACTCTCTATTTAATCACTGAACCACTCTCTATTTAGTCACTGAATCACTCTTTATTTAGTACTGAACCAATCTCTATTTAGTCACCAAAATAAGGGCTACTACACTACAGCATTGCTGAGGAGAAAAGGACTTTGCTTGGCTCCTGTCTCCATGTTGTTCAACCGTACTGTCTCTTAATTAGTTGCAATATTGTACGTAGATCATATACGTAAATATGTTGTTCTATAGTATAGTTTATCATCGTCAAGTGTATATCAGATCGATGTCTTCAAAAAGATAGTTTGTGTATATCGTATACCAGCTCCAACGAGATAGACAGATAGTGTACATATATGCATCATCGGATGTCTAGCTCCGGAGAGAGAGTTTATCAATAGTTGTATATCGCATGTCTCAAATAGATAGTTTTTTCATCAATTGTATATTGGATATCTCTATATTTGATCAATTAGGTAATTAAGGGTTAGTCCCTCCCAATGAATTAAGAAATAGTTTATCATATATAAACGTATGTGAGTAATTTTATTAATTTAAAATATTTATTCACAATAGAGAAAATAACTAACTCCATATATAGTTTATGAGATTTTTATAAAATATTATAAAAATCTCAGCCTTTAAAATTCAGATCCGTTTCCACCAATGAGAACACTTCTTTCCTTCTCACCGGAAGGAGAGCTTCTCACCGGAACTCAATCCTCTGTATCTATTATTAAAACAAAAAAGTTTTACCCGTGTCATCTTTTTTTTTTAATCTTCTTAAATCAATCAAATATTTTCTCCTTTAATTATTTTTTTCTTCTTTCATTTATCCCTTAAATTAATCATATTTTTCTTTTACTTTTAACATATTTACTAAATATACATATATATATATAGTTAGCGATAACAGAGTTAATTAGTTGTCAAATATACTTTAAGTTTTAGGGATTAATTAATCCACTATTTCAAAAAAGAATGAAGATGGAAACAAATGTTTACTTATCAAAGATCCTACTTATCAAAGATCCCTTAAGTTTTAAGGATTAATTAGTCAACTATTTAATAAAAGAATGAAGATGGAAAAAACATAATGAAGAGGGAGAGAAAAACAAATGAAGAATGATATATATAGTAGTATAGAATAACATAGGGCAAAATTGAAGCAATATATATAATTATAAGCACACGTATATTACTGGTAAAATAGGGTAGGATATAGCATACACCATCCCACCCTTAGATTCGTCGTTGTCGGACTGAGATTCAAATTAGGCGTTTGTTTTAATCTTATACTCCGTGTACTTCATCATGTTTAAATTGAAATTTTAATATAATTATGCTAGAATTACTAATCCTTTCTTTTGGGTTCACTATGTTATTCTTAACACTGCACTTTTGTGATTTAGTCCAATGTTACACACTTACACGAAACAAAAATCGATTTACATCAGGGTAACACAATGGCACAAAAAGTCTATCGGAAGCCAATAATGTGAACTATCGGTTGACGGCCACTGCCTTCGACGTCTACACCGTCCGTCACCGTCGGCGCCACCACCACCACCACCTTCGACGTCGCCGCCGCTCTAACCATCTCTGCCTTCCGTCCAATCAAAATACCATGAGCTCTGTCTATCTGGATTCAAAAATCTTCAATTCTATGAAATGATGAGCTCTGTCTATCTGGATTCAAAAATCTTCAATTCTAAGTTTTACACATGGAATTTAGGATTGCGCTCCACCTATTCGACAAAATGCCCAACAGTGAACCATTAGCAATAAAGCTTTCTACTGCTTTCCTTTTTAGTTATAAGATTAATTTAATCAATGCTTTTTGGCTTTCCATCTCAAATGATTTGTTTCTAGAGGTCATTAGTCATTACAATAATTTGTGTAGCTTTCGATCATTATTATTATTATAGGACCTATGTAATCAACTTTTCTCTGGGCTTTGCATCTCATGTGATTTCTTCATATCTTTGAATTATGCTAAAGACCCCAAAATAGTAAAGCTACATTGTTGTAAAGGTCATTTGGAATTTGGACAAGAAATCATTGTTTTTGCGAGAAATTGTTTATTGGATGTTCATCTATTCAATAAAATGTTAGCTATTTTTAGAGTTCTTAGTGTAAGGTCATTGGTGAATTGCTTCCCTTATTCAAGTATAGAACAATTTGTGTTTGTGTTTCCTATAGCTTATGCATATGATTGACTTGCTTGTGCTATAACTTGCTCTTGTAGCTCCTTTGCAAGTATGGCTTGATTGAGTTTCTATTTAGAAAAAACCTTTCCCATGTTGTCTAGCAGCCCCTACCTCTATAGTTTAACAAAATTGGAAGCACGATCATGTTTACTTGCATCCGTAATTGTATCAGATCATGGAAGAAGTGAGAATCTGCGCAAATTGAACTTTGGAGCAAGCTTAAACTTCCTCGCTCACTGTGAGTTAAGGTACCATTACAAAGTCCAGGAACTGTTTTTGTTGTAGGATCCGTCATTCAATTCAGCGGCTTGTTCTGCATCTTTTTGTTGAAGTGTTTTGCTGTATATGTCATTTGTGCTTGACATTACTCTCACTGTACTGTATCCATTTGTTAGGCAAGGGGATCCGCTTTCCCCTTACATTTTTGTCATCTGTAAGGAGATTTTGAGTAGAATGCTACATAAAACAGCTAGGAGCCCGGGGTTTAAGTTCCATCCAAAATGTCGAAGTGTTGGGCTGTTTCACCTTGCTTTTGCGGACGATTTGCTGATTTTTTGCCATTGAGATTTACAATTTGTGAGAGCTGTTAAGAATTGCTTGGAGGAGTTCTTTGCTTTGTCTGGTTTGAGGGCAAATATGGACAAAAGCACTGTGGATATTGCTGGCTGCGTGGACTCGGTTGCTGATGACATTGTCAGCCATCTGGGCTTTGTCAGGGGCTCTCTTCCTGTTAAATATATCGGTGTTCCTCTAAGCTCTAGGAGGATTATGGTTCATGAATATGGAGATCTATACGATAAGTTCAGTAGAAACATCCAGACTTGGGCAACTAGAAAACTGTCGTATGCTGGACGAATTCAGTTGCTGAAATCTGTATGTGCGGGAATCAGCACCTTCTGGAGCCATTCGATTCTTCTTCCTAAGGGTGTTATAGATACCATTGAGGGAATGATGAGGAGGTTCCTGTGGAATGGAAATCTGGAAGGGAAGAAGCACCTTGTAGCATGGGAAGACGTTACTAAACCAACTCTGGAAGGGGGTCTAGGAATCTGAAAGCTCCAAGCATGGAACAAAAGCGTGTTTGCCAAGCTTTGTGGCGAACTGATTATGCAGAAACAGAGTATCTGGCTCCGCTGGTGTACTCATAACCATCTCGGGGGGGGGGGGGGAACTTGTGGGAAATCAATCCAAAGGTGGATGATACATGGCTATGGCAGGCTGTTTTACATGTGAAAGAGGACCTTAGAGAGCTGCTGGGATCGGATAACTCTTCCGCACCAGAGCTGGATATAGTATGCAATGATAGTGGGGGCATCAATTGCTCCAAACTTTATGATCTGATCCGTCATAGAGGGCAAGAGGTGGATTGGGGTGGGCTGATTTGGGAACAACCACAATGCAAGAAGTGGTCTTTTATCACATGGTTAGCGGCGAGAGGTCGGCTTCAAACTGGCAACAAGGTGAAGCATTGGATGGGGGATAATGCGGCTGTTTGTTCTCTTTGCCGAGCAGATGAGGAGACAGAGCCATTTGTGGTTCAGGTGTCCTGTGATCAAGGAAGTGCAACAAGTAGCCTTTGACTGGTGTGGTATTGGTTGCCGATTTGACTCCATTGAAGGATGGTTAGCTTGGTTTGTCCAGAAGCCCTTGAAGGTGAGGAGAAAGCAAATCTACCAAACAAAGCTATTGTGTTTCCAGGCCGTGATTTATTTTACTTGGCTTGCTAGAAATAGACTTGTATTTAAGCAAGAACCGTTTGATGTTGCTAGATGTGCTGCACATATAATAGCTAGTTGTCGATCCCGTATTTTCATGAAGTGGAAGTGCAATGCACTTGTGGAAAGACGGGATCGAAGGGGTGGTTGATAGTATGACTTAAATCCGGTTGTACTGGGTGGGATTTTTTTACGCAGGTAGAGGGATGGAGTAGGAGTATAGTGGGTTTTTTTGGATGGGTATAGAGGGGACTTTTGGACATTGGATTTCTCCCTTCTTAGGTGAGACTCTTGTATGGTCTCACCTTTTGTAACTAGTTTTATTACCTCAGCTATATATTTACCATTTCAGACGAGGACCAATTTTTGTTTATGACAGCATCACCTCTGTCGTCCTCTCTGTTCCCTTTCTGATGGTGTGATGTAACAAAGCATAGTGTTGGGATTCAGACTTTGAGCTTTGCATCAATCTGTTGCAGTCCGTTAATCACATATCTCAAATTGCAAACTGCAAATTTGCAGTGGCTCATATGTTGGAGAGAGATTCAGACAGGTTTTCTCTGGTTAATGATTACATATGCCAACAGGAAGTGGATGCTCTTTCATTTGGAATTAACTTCATCTCATTGAATTTGACAAATTGTTTGAGCTTGCAATTAGTCATTCTATGATATGTCCAAAGTTAGTTATATATTGATCGAGTAAGCTGGTTCTGATTGCCTATAAAGGGTCTTGCATAGTATGTTATTTGATTCACAAATGCGCGCATCCAGTTGATGCTAAGGTATACTCCATCCAACAAGTTGGATCGTGAATCTATACAAACTAAACTAATATGCAATGAATCAATAGAAACTAACATACAACGAATGTGTACAAACTACTATAATATGGATCCCTACTCGCTCAAGGAGTGACTGTCAACCCACAAAACTTTGCTGTTGCCTTCAAGCTCATTGCACTTGTCCAACATCTCCATTGCCAATCTGCTGACCCTGGCATCATTGAAATGTCGTGGCATAATGGAGGTCAAGGCAGGGAACATAATCGCACTATGCCTTCTGAAGATGAACTGCGAATGAAAAGCATGATAAATACATTAGTTAAAGAAGACATTAAGGCAATATATGGTTTTGGAATTAGGAAAAGGTTAAGTCGTCATACTCACTCGGCATACACGCACAGTAAAGGCGAGTGCAAGTATGGAATGCCGTTGTACTAATTCGTCATTATACTGCACAAGAGTATGCGTTTTAAAACTTGTTATTAATGAATAAACAGCTTAAAGAAAGAGAAAAAAAAACTTACCTTGAGATTTGTGGCCAATCTCTCGATGATATCGTCTTGGTGAGGGATAAAGATCTCTGGCTTGCAACGTCTAGTGAATCCCTCTAGAGCGGCAGCAGCACACATCTGCAAATTAAGATATATCACACAACATCTAATAACTTGGTAATTCAAACAAACAAATTAAAATATCAAACAACAACTAACCTGTACTCGACGGTCGTATCAGCCAATGGAAAGTAAAGGGCTGGTACAACTTGATGCTGGTGGTCATCCCGCAAGTCACAGTGCATGAAGATGGGCGTCATTGCATTCAAAGACGCCCACCTAACTCGTGGGTTTTCGTCTTTGAAGCAAGTCAAGACGCGACCAAAAACTTGGTCTAGTGATGATTCAAGCACCTGTAAACCAACAACGTGTAAAGGAATGAAATTTGGATGAATTGAAATTGTATTCTGAGCGATCAAAGTGTACAGTATAAATAGATACAAGGCAACAAAGAAATCCCTACAAAGAAGGGAAAGATATCAACTACCTACAATTAGTTGAGCTATTCTAGGGAAAGGATATATACAAGGATAAATAAATTAAAACAGATTAGTCCATTACTAGCATTACTTAACACAACGTTGGTGTATAAAAAAGAAGTGGTTTAGTGGTTTTAGTTACCTTGAGGCGAGGGGCATGAGCCAGCGCCATCAACACCGCGTATCGGAGCTGCCATCGAGGACTCGTAATCGAGTATGTGAAACACCCGATTAGAGCGGGAACCACATCATTCGGCCCAATGTGCCCATACAACGCAGCAAAGCATACTATAATGTAGGTTGTGCTGCTCGGCAGTGGGTTAGGCTCGAGCTTCCAATGAGTGGCAACGCTATTCTGGTCTATGTTGAGTAAGAAGCTCAACAAGACCTCGATCAGCTTGGGCAACGCCCGAACTATGGGGTCCCGAACTCCACCCTGAACAAGGCTCGTAAGCAACCGCACCGCACTGATCCTTGTCTCCACATCAAAGTGATTCTCGAGTTGGGCAATTTGAATCCCGGTGTCAACCACGTCGCGCGGGCTCCAAAACTCGGGATAGATTCGGGATGCGTAATTGGCCATGACTCTCAGTATTGTCCTGCCTTCTTCCTGCTTCAAGTCGTTGAGGTAATGAATCAAAAGTCGCATGAGTGCGTGCACGAATTCTGTGAACTCGTATCGCTTCGGACTCGGAATCCGTTGGACCATCTTTAAGCCTGCGACCAAAGCAGCTGCCCGATCGTGATCGTCAACCTTGGTTGACTCAGCAGAAATACGACAGGATAGGATTGCTCGAACCTCTCCCAAGAACGGGAGGACGATGGGCAAGTTATGCTCCGCCAAATTCGAAAGCGTTGTGACAACCCAATTCTTGTGATCACCCGAACAGTAAGGAGCGGTGTATAAGAGGAAATTGACAAATTCAGGCCACTCGATGCTGACTAGGCTAACCGCGGCTAGGGCGTCGAAGGTCGGCGGGTTTGAAAACCCGAAATCGCCCTTAGCCCGCTGGAGAAGCCCTTGTTTCAAGAAGCGTCGGGTCGGATCATCAAATCTTGCCCAAATACTAACGTCATTAATCAGATCGTATAAAAGAACAGAGGCTGCATCCCGAATCAATTCGTCGGATGAACGCTCGATTACCGCGAAAACCTTCAAAGCCAGGGATCCTGGATCGGTTTCTTTGCAGGAATTCCATTCTTGGGAAGCTTGGTTCCGAACTATGCCGCTGCCATACTCTCTATCTTCTATGAGTCTTTCCATTTGATCATCCATGGCAGGGCGCTCGCAGGTGAGAGAATCTGAATCCCTAATTTTGAATCTTGAGATTAGAGAGCTCTAATTTGGAGAAGGAGCAATTCTCCAATTCTATGGGATCGATCAAATTGGAAATCAGGAGTGGAGAGAGCTAGGTGTGACGGAGAAGGTTTGAATTTGGGAACAACGGAAAGATTTCCGTTGAAACTATGGGATCGATCAAATTGGAAATCAGGATTGGAGAGAGCTAGGTGTGATGGAGAAGGTTTGAATTTGGGAACAACGGCTCTTTCCGTTGATGAGTTTCAAATTAATGATCAACACAAACCGACTATAATTACTTCAATTAAGTTAACCTAGTGACAGCTGGCAGAATTCTTCACTTAGCATGTTGACGGCTGGCAGGAATTCATGTGGGCAAAGAACCAAAAATAAAAATTAAAATCTGATGCAGGTAAACTGTTCAATAAAATGTCTAGCTGAAAAAAAACTAACCGTTGGAGCCCAAAAATCTGATGCAGGTAAACTTGAATTCCGTAACCTCTTGTTGAACCTTTTCATTAAGTATACAATATTGGATCAGCCATGCTGACTCAAAAAAAAGCCCTTTGTTTCGATTCTTTTGAACACCAATGGAGCACATCAATTGAGCATCTGAAATGGAAATTCTGTATCATTTTCTTCTCAACTTCTCACACAAGTTCTACTTCATTACTCTGTATCATTGTAATGGCGGAGATTTAGATCAAATTTGCCGATAGAGCTTTTCAGAAACTCTACTGGATCTCATTGTCATCCCTGTTGATTTGGTTGGTGATACAACTTGACATACAAATAGTTTAAGGCAGTTCCTCAATTTCAACATACTAGATGTGTACATTTTGGGGCTTGTTATGTGTGAAAACTCATCCGATTATTGCTTACGTGAGGAACATGTCGGTTGGTTAAACCTAATGCAGCATTTCGTTACTCAAGTTATGAGATGCAAATTGACCAAGAACCAGAACATAGCTTCATGGAAAGTTGCTGCTCAAGGACTGCAGCTACCTGATGATGTTGCATCGCCTAATTTGGCGTTGCCCTGACGATCTTCACGAGCCATACCCTTTTGATTGCCCACTTTGAATCTCGCTTCCTGACCAGATTTAGCAATCGTTCAAAGAAAGGATGGGACTGGATCTAGATCCCTCCAAGCAGATGCTTTGGTGGTTTTGGTGGGCTGAGTGATCTCTTCGAGTGCCCTGATTCACGTCAACTCGGGAGATAGAGTCAATACATATATTAAACTTACGACGCAGGAAGCAAGACAGAAGTAAGTAGAACTATAGAATGATTGTAGAATTTGTAGATAGGGAGGTGTATTACCCACTATTAAAGTAAATCCTTGCATCTGCCAATCTGGCATTGATCTGCTGACTGATCAGACTTTCTCCCTATGGGAAAGGGGTAAGGGGCGAGTGGGTGTGATCATGAAAAGCAAGAAGTAAAGATGGTTAACATCTTACCATGATAGTAATGTTGTTGTCAATTGATATTGGCGTTGGGAAGGTCCGGTCAGTTGTTGAAGCAGCAACACAAAGAGCCCAAGGGGCAACATTTTGGACAAGTGAAAGGTCGGGACCGTCATTTCCTGCAGAGAAAACCACACTGATTCCCTTTTGCATTGCATGGAAGGAACCAATTTCTGCGCTCGATGCAAAAAATGGAGCCAAAGGAGGAGACGATCCGAATGATGCAGATATAATGTGAACCCCATCATGTACTGCATCATCAAATGCTGCCAATACATCTGCCTCTGTACACATTCCATTCAGATCCTTACTCCAACATACTTTGTAGACAGCTAACCGGGCTCTTGGGGCTCCTCCCCTAGCCGTTCCTTGCGTCACATTTTCCCTTCCAAGTTGGGGGAAAGGGCACTGAACCCATTCTAGGATCCTCTTTGAAGGATTCTGATTCAGGCCATACACCTAATAGAGAAATCACAATACCATAGCCGCAGTCAACTTCTAAATCGCTAAATAATGTTCTTTGTATTAGTGGAATGGTTGGATAAACCTTACCTGTATCAAAGACTCCAACAACTATGTCAGAACCATATGCTAACGGTAAGGGAAGCATTTTAGTGTGATCTAAATTGAGACCCATGAAGTCCCAGCTTCTTGTGGTGTGCAATCGCAATGTTTTGCTTCTAAACACCGATATAACTTCCTTCTCCTCTGCATTTGATGTCAATACTTATGATCAATTGGTTACTACGAAAGTTGTGCAGCAACTGCATATGATGATACAAAAAGGAATGATGGAGAAAAGAAGTTTTGTAGCTTATTACTAGTCAAAATGCTTGCTTGGGTTGCATTTGAGCTTTGCCGAGAAACCAGAGAAATGATGCCTATAGCTGTACAGAAGAGAATTCTCCGCATCTTCCTTGATTTTAACATTCATGTGTAAGATATTTAGTTATCTTGTTTGATTCAGTTTCAAATGATCAGGGAAACATGATTTACAGCAAGTTACCTTGGAAAAACATTCGACAAAAGGAGGAGGTGGGACTCAGTGGTGAGAAGAGGATGTTGATTTTGGTTGATCCCCAGGTAAACTAAGTAAATCTGTGTAGATGAAAATGAAATAAAACATGAATCAAGACACTTAAGAAGTACTGATTGAACATTTTTAACACCGTGTTTAAAAGAGATTTCTACATTAGTTCTTGATACTGCCTGAAGGAAATAAAATGACAGGAAGAAGAGCAATTTTTGGACATAGTGAAGAGTTGAGGCCATCAGTTGGTGAAAGTGTAGCCACAATGAGAAGTTGGGGTTACACATTCATGGACATTGGACTGATACTGAAGTGAAGAACTATAAGTAGTCCATGCTTTTCATTGTAGTATTGCCTTCTAAGTTTGTTTAGGTGGTTTGTGATGTGATTTGTATTCTCATTCAATTTGTATATTAAAAAAAAATTTGTATTTACCCCCCTTTTCTTTTGGGTCATTTTCAGGCTAAAGTAATATAGGGGAAATTAGAGAGCATAATTGAATGGTTATTCATCAAATTGGCACTTTTGTTGGCTCTTGGTATTGTTCAAGTTAGTATGTTTGCTTTATTCACAGTTGACCACTTATTCTAAATATCATTACAAAAATGTGGTAATAGAATGGATCTACTAGGGTCATTCATTTACATATTTAGCTCTAGGTTTACCTCTAACAGATTATATGTTCAATTTACAGGTTCAACAACATTTGTGGTTGATTCATCATCAGTATTGCAAAGTGATTTATATGTATCAGACATATTAGAGAGCATATCATTATCCAGAGGCAACATATACAACTGATTAGGGCAGTGTAAGAACACTATTTCCCTTGGAATTCCTTTGTTTTGTTCAAGCGTCGACCCACCACCCCAAATTGAGTATGAAGAGGTTTTAACCGATGCTTCTCCTCTTCACACTGAAGCTCGAGGTTTGGCCATCTCACCTTGTATGTTGATAACATAGATGTCTTCATTCATAATGATTTGCACTGAATTTCATACCTACCATGATTTAAAGGGATTTCAAAGGCCCTCCTCATAACACTATTATGCTCAAGGAATAAAGCCATTTTTTGTGTAATTTGTTTTGTAAGATTTTGATTCTACTTATTTTCAGCCAGATCCTTTGATGGAAAATATGTGGTCAGCTCAAGCTATTATTGTTTCCTATGAAGGTGTGTGCTTGCAGTGTAATATGGTTATATTGGATGGAGGCTTCATTATCAGTAGTAAAAGTGCTTGTAGAGCAACCGTAAGCTTGTGACAAGAAGTTCAACATCACTTAATCATAAGCATCCTAAGTTTTTGAAAGAAGTGGGCAAATATTCATAGTATGAATCAGTTCAACATCCTGGATGATGGTACAATTGTATACAAGACATACCTTGCAATGTTCCACGACATGTGAATAGACAAAAAAAATGTATTGGTGGTAATTTGATACCTTCTGAAAATTGCATGTATTTCAATCCAATGTTCCACGACATCAGATTCATTTCAATCACAAAGAAGTGTATCAACTTCCGTAATTTAGATAGCAGCACTCCTGTTTATTTATTCATTTTTATGGTAGCTAAATATGCATTTAACAGTTTACTACTTATTTTTGTGTGATTTTATGGTCTGTGCAACACTGTCTATTGATATCAAAGTAATATCAGGGTGATCTTATAATTACAAACTTAAATCCCTACTAAGTAATATCACTGCAGAATCATAATTTTTTTTATAATATATATTTATATTTTACTACTTATATTTGTTTGATTTATGGAAGGACATTTATCGTTTTAAAAAGTTTGCACATGCATCCTTGGAAATTTCTTCTTCAACAGGTAATTTTAGAGAACTCGGAGCTGCTGAGATGTATCTAAGGGATACGTACTGACAAACAGTTATATTTTCATTTTGATATTTTCTAGTACATACAGACTCATTTCTTTCTTTTTCGTGGTATATAAATATTTTGATGCAATGCTTAATGGTGCTCTCTTTGGGAAATAGTAGGTTTGTAATAAAGGAAATTTGTTGCTAAAGAAATTGGTCCAAAATTTCCAGTTGGGATTATCTTTCACATCACATGTGGATGATAATCTAGATGGATTTACAACTTTACCTACTGATTAAGCAGGCTGGTGCTTTTGTTGATACTAAAGAGTTAAAGAATCTTGAGGTTTGTTCAAGGCGAAATTACAAGCAATTGAAGCAAACACAGCTCCTGATTGCTCGACGGATTATGAAAGATATGGAGTTGCTAGTCTCCCGATAAGGAGTCACATTGTGTTATATGCTGGGCTAAGAGACATGGTATTTGATTCTTTTCTACCAACTTTTAAGCATCTATTCTACATATTCAGCCAGTTATATGATTGTTTCTTTGTTCAATTGATCTATATGTGGCGTTATTGCTTTGTCATAATGTTTACTTTGTCTTAAATTCTTAATCTGTCAAGAATCCAAAGACCCGTCAGATGACTATTGTGTTATATTTGCAGTTTATTATGCTCACCATCTTTATAATCTTAGAGGCTTGTGTTGATCCATAAATGGAAACAGGACTGGAAGATGGAAGAGTTGCTCCACAGAATTAAAATATCCAATGGTTTCTTGTTTTTAGAAGCAATGGATGATCAACTTATATCCATAAATGTATGACATGGCTGTAGCAACTAAGTAGAAAACCTAAGCAGCAAACATTTATTAGCATCCTGATTGTATATTTCTTGTAGTGTAAAGAGAAGAGCATCATCTACAACATTATCAGATTTGATATGAATATGCGAAATTCAATAAAAAAAATGTACTCTGTAATACTGGTTTTGTTAGGAATCTTGGTCTCAATCTCAGATCTCAAATCTCAAATCTCGATCTCGATCTGGATCTAAATCTCAATATCAAATATCGAACTTGATCTTAATCTTGATCTCGATCTCAATCTCAAAAATCGAACTTGATCTTAATTTTGATCTCAATCTCAATTTCAAATTTCGATTTCAATCTCAAATCTCGAATCTTGATCTCAATCTCAATCTCAATCTCAAATATCAATCTTGGTCATATTCTCAATCTCAAATCTCTATTTAACCCTCTATCTTGATCTCAATCTCAAATCTCGACACTGACTGTAGACAGCTCTTGCTTATTGCTCGTGTTTTGACCTCCTAGGGCTTGTGTCTTCATTCAGGTCGTCGATGCCTCCTTTCTTATTTCGATCTGTTTTTTCTAGATGATCTTGCTGAGCAATATTTAATCAATTGACAGCTTAAATAGTTGTTTGTCCATATTGTTTAGCTTAATTTGTTGCTGCCTGGCTGGGAGTCTAATTTATTGTTTAGCTTTATTCGATCTTAGTTAGAGGTTGGAAAAATCAAGGGCGATATTATTGTGATGTTGCTTGAGCTTGTTTTGTATCCTTGTTTCTCAGTATCACTTTTCAAACCGCATATATATGGTAAATTCAGAGAGATAGGTGAAGATCAATCACAAGTTGGTGTAGTGGTTGTGGGCTACATCCCATGCCAAGAGGTTCGAAGTTCGAATCCCCGACTTAGTCGATCGAATTGGACTAAGATAAAAAAAAGAGATAGGTGAAGAATTTATATTTGTCTCATCCATAACTCACCGCATTGAAACTCTTTTAGAAGAGCATCTAAAACAATATCAGACTTGATATATTCATATGCGAAATTCAAACAACCCGGTAATTCCCGCAATGAGGCAGGGTCTGGGGAGTCGTGATGTACACATTCTTTCCCCCGAGCTCCCGAGCTAGTCGATAGAATGTTTCTGAGAGACCCAAAGTCAAAGTACTCAAAAGAAAAAGCACATCAGGGCAAGGTTAGCAGAATAATAAAGCAAATTAAGGGGCCCTTGGGGTTAGACGTGGCCACGGGTCCGACCCGCCGGGTCGAGAATCCGGGGTACATGACCCGAACCCTAACCCGAAAATTCAACGGGTCGACGGGTTCGGGTCACCCGGCGGGTCGACGGGTTGACCCGCCGGGTCGGGACATGTGGCAAGGAACCGGGTACCCGCCGGGTTTGGCGGGTCAACCCGCCGGGTTTGGCGTGTCAACCCGCCGGGTTTGGCGTGTCAACCCGCCGGGTCAACCATTTTAAAAAAAAATTTGGTTTTGAAAAAAAAAACTCAACCCATCGAATACTTTTAACTTTCACCACACTTTCGAAATGGAAAGATTTAAGGTGGACAAAACATGATATGTGGGAAGATATATATATACCTTCATTCCACTCCATCATTTCATCACACTTTAGATGTGGGAAAGAAAAGGTTGGATTGTGGGAATGACAAGTAGGGATATGAGAAGATATATATAGAGAAAATAGAGGTAGATAGCACACTTTCGATGTGGGACAGAAATATGGGATATGAAAGAAATTGTAGAAATTGATGTTTCGACTAATCGAATTATATGATGTAAAATGTAATGTAATTTAAGTATTTGGATTATATGGTGGAATATATAATGTAATTTAAGTCTTTGGATTATATGATGTAACATATAATATAATTAAAGTCTTTACCTCTTACGATTTAATGAAATGAATAACACATGGTGATGGAACATCATGATACATTATATCAAATTTGTTGGATTAATCTTTCTATTTAATTCAATTGATAGTTGTGTTGATCTATTGATTAATCATAAGTGTTTTATTTTACTTGCATTATGTTAATTTCTTGGTTGTTGATTTCAAATCTAGGCTCATCTTCATATAGATATATGATAATCTTTCTCGTTTAAAGTTGAATTAGCCACATTTTGTGTATACACATAATGATGATGTTATTGAATTACCTATTTGTGTTGCATGTTATAAAATGAAAAGACACATTTGAAAAGTATTGCCCAATAATATTTTTCATTATTGTGCTTGAAAATCCGAAGTTCTATAATATTTTCAAAATAAGTGAAAATCGACTTTAAGGATACCATACATGTGTAACAACTTTATCAACAACAATATTTGTATTCTTTGAAATTATATCATAAAGACTCCTAACTTAGTATCATATATCATGATTTCCTAGTGGAGCTACCAAATAACACAAATGTTTAAGGTATTGTGTTAACTTCACACTTTCTTGCTATCCGTTCGTTATTTTAATCTTTCATAATTGATAGGTAAAATATTTTTCAAAAAAATAATATTTATATAAAGTGTAGTACTAGTGTTTGTATATGATAAAAATTTATAAGTATGGATTGACATGAAAAACCGAATGATCGAGATTGAAGATATGATTTAGTTTCTACTTATTTTTGTCCCACATCCCATCCCACATTGAAAACTAGAGGAAAGGGGAGGGGAAGGTGCTAAGTCAATAAAAGAACCAAAAGGTGGGTACGATTTTCATAACATGCAATGCATGAGAATTTATATATTATGAATAAATAAAATTCATAATAATTATAAATATAAATTCTAGTTTTTTTATATTTTTTTTTTCTAAATTTTTGACCCATTGGGTCAACCCGACGGGTTGTAGTCGGGTCGACCCGCCGGGTTGACCCGTCGGGTCACGGGTTCACTTTCCCCCGACCCTAACCCTAACCCTTAACCCGAGATGACCCTTCAACCCGTTGACCCGGACCCGACGGGTCACGGGTCGACCCACCCGACCCGTGGCCATGCCCATGTCTACTTGGGTACAAATGTATATGCAGAGTATTCTTGGATCATAAAACAAAGAGCAACAAAAAACATAAACTAATTAAAGGCGTTTACTGCATCATCGGTGGATCGAGTGGATCGAGTGGAGGAACCGATGCAAGTTTCGGCTGTTGGAGTATCACAACAGGATCATGGACACCGTAATATCGATCTCAAATATTCTCCTGCGACAGCTCATGGCTGTAAGGGCAGTCGGCGCCTCTAGTGCGTTCTCTTCGTGCGTAGCTGGTGCTAAGAAGAGTGTACCGGACCCGAACCGGACGACCATGTTTGAGATTGCACACCTGGCACACGTTTTTCAGCTTGCTACATGTCTGGCAAATCTCCGTCGTCTTCAATCTTGCATTACGCCCTCCCCACACCTGAAAACAGGGAAAGGCCTTGTGCAGATCTTGCATTCTTTATCATACTCTACTCTTGTCTGCGTCACAAACGCTAACACAAAATTAGCGCGCAGTTGCATATACCAATCTCAATCTGTAGCCCAAGCAACATATCATCGAAATCACAAACGAGACAACAAAGAAGCCCTCCTAGGAGTCGTGAGGATATAGTGATACTTACCATGCGAACGAATGGGTTATCACCGAGACAAGTTTCACAGAATATGGGAAAATCGGAACCGTCGCCCTCCATATTTCTTTGCAGCCCCAATTCCTATTTCTCTTCAATTCCTTCACTTCTGACTTGTGACTTGTGAGGGAGATCTATATTACTCTATTATCCCTATTTCTCTTCAATTCCTTCATAGTTTAAACAAGTAACTTTTAAGCTGTTTGTAACAGAAATAACAACATTCAGAGCAGAGAACAGTCAAAGAAGAAGCAACTGTTCAAGAAATAATGGCTACAATTCTGCAGTTCAAGAAACCAAAAAAAAAAAAAATCGAATTACAGGTGCAGAAATGGGAGATATTCTTCAAATTGAAGTTCGTCGAATTCAAAATACATCCAAGGAGAATGATTGGAATCCAAATCCACCACAAGTATAAAAGAAATTGGGGAAAAAAACCCTAATCCTGAATTCGTCGTCAGAAGTTGGCGAAAATTAACGGAATAGTGACCTAAATCCACCAAAAGTACAAAATTGTGAGAGAGATAAGGAGAATAATAAGAAATCTTACCTGAAATTGAACGGAAGAAAGTGGATCTGAGAAGACACAAAGAACTTGAACATGGAAGGAGATTTTCGAATGATAAGAGATCGAAAAAAAAAGTTGAATATCTTCAATCTTATCGCCTACCAAATTGGGTCAAATTTGGGCCAACTTCTTAATTGGGCCAAATTTGGAGCTTTTGTTTGAGCTGGCCTGTATCAATTTGCAAACCCTGGTCCTCCCCCATCTTCTCTCTCAAGCGGACGCCAGAGAGAGACGGAGACCCTCGTCGTTACTCTGTTCTTCGCTTGTTCTCTGTAAGTCGTTCTTCTCCCTCTCCTTAGATCTCTGTTCTTCACTTCGTCTCTGTCTTCTTCTCGCCTCGCCGGTTGGCTTTGCCGCCATCATCGATCTGGTTTGAGTTTCCGAACGATTTCGGTTCGATCTGGTTTGAATCCAACTTCAGTGATATCAATTCTGAAATCCGAAGCTCCGGAATAGTGCACAAGCAATTGAAATGTCAGGCATGAGCTCCAATTCTAAGACGAGTTATAGAATAAGAGATGGTGTGGCGAAGAAGAATGTAAGGGAGTTGAAGACGAAGAAGACAAAGTTTGAGGAGTATCTTGAATTGGAAAACAAAATGCCTTCTGGTGAGGAGGATTTGGAAATGGAAAGGAGATTGGCTAAGAAGCTCAAAGTGAAAAATGGGAAACTAGGCGGTAATGATGATGACATCAATTTCTTGCTTGGGGACGGTGACCAAGAATATGATCAGCAGGTTGAGGACATTTGTTCTGTCAAGATTGTTGAGGAAAAGAAAGAGAAGAGGATTAAAAGGAAGAAAGTGTCAAAGCAAGAGAAAGAGGGCTCTCTTGCAACACCTGAGGTAATCTCTCCCATGGAAAATGATGTACAGAAGGAAGAAAAGAAGGTGAAGGAAAAGAGAAAGAAGTCAAATGATGTACAGAGGGAAGAAAAGAAGGTGAAGGAAAAGGAAAAGAGAAAGAAGACCAAATTTGAGGAGTATCTTGTAATCGAAAACACGGCAGCTTCTACAGCTGAGGAGGATATGAAATTCGAAAGAAGATTGGCTAAAAAGCTCAAAGTGAAAGATGGGAAACTGCCGAGCGGTGATGACGGCATGAATTTCTTGTTTGAGGATAGTGAGCAAGAGTATGGCCAGCATGATGACGATACTGACATTATTAAGAGTACTGAGAGTAAGAAAAAAAAGAAGGCAAAGAAGAAGAAGAGAGAACTTTTGGAGCTAGGTATGGAGGTCTCTGGTGATGACACTACAGATGGAATACTGCATGAGAATAAGAGTCCATCAAGCTCAACGAAAGAGTGTGGGGAAAATTCCAAGTCAGAGAATGATAATGTTGAAGCACCAAGAAGTAGAAGTTATGTAGCACCACATTTGAGAGCTCAATCAAGAATTGATTCAAATGACAACTTATTAATCCGTAGACGAATAAGAGGTACTATGATTTGTCTTTCACCCTTTTATCTTATAAATGCTATGTTTAATTGCTGGCTTTAATTTTTCAATTAACTCTTGATGCTCGTTCTCAAGGTCTATTGAATAGGTTGTCGGAATCGAATGTGGAGTCAATAACTGGAGAAGTCTCTGCAGTTTTTCAGGTATGCTATTCTTTGCCATATGTTTCAATTAGCTTGTTGCTCATTTGGTTCTCAGAAGCTGGTTGTGATAATTGGTTCTCTAATCTCTGTGAAATGATTAAACCTATCAAAATATGGCCTGATGCAAACCCAAACCCAAAAATGACCCAAGTTGATTATTGACCTGAGAATGAGTGATCCGACTCGTACTGACCAGATTATCAAGGAGCAAGTGTTACCAAAAATAAATATGTAATTTATGTATCGTGGTAAAGTCCATTAAAATATTCTAATATAACAATGTCACTCTATTCTGTTGCCTTTTTATAAATTTTGAATTTTATAAGTTAATAAATGACTTATGAGTATATATTATAATTATGATATCGCTTGTATTTCTCCAATTTATACAAAATATAGCTATATGATTTTATGATAACATTATCATATAATATATTTGTATTATTATTTAACTATTTAATCTTTTTAATAGTCAATGAAGATTTTAAAAAATGGTGCTCTTGGCCATACCTTAAACTGCCCAAAAAAAATGGTGCTCTTGGCCATACCTTAAACTGCCCAACCCAACCATTTTGATCAGTCGGCTCTTCTATCTTGTAAACATCTAAAATCGGTTAATAAAATTTTGGAACAATAAATGGGGAATGCTATCCATCCGTGTTTTCACAAATGATTTTGTGATTATATTCTGCACAAGCTTTTTTCCGAACTAATGTGTCCTGTTGTTGTAAAAACATTTGTCCTTTTATTGTGTACCAGAGTAATTATCTTGAAGAACTACCGATTTTAGAAGGGTGTTAGAGTTTAAGATGATGTCTTCTATAAGTGTTGTATTATAAACATATACAGTAATCTTGTTATTGTATCTTAGACTGACCATTTCCTTTGTTGGTGCTCAAATTTTGTATTGTACTGGTGTATATTTAGCCCAACTTTTTCCCTCATTTCACTTCACTGATTTACATTTTATTTCTCCAGTCCATGGGACGTAGTGTTGCATCTCAAATTGTAGCCGAAGAGGTTTTGGCTTCATGTGCAGGAGGTCCACGTGGCAATGAACAGTAAGAGTATTATATTATCTTTGCAAGTTTTTATTTATTTCACTTGGCTTATCTTGTTCACAAAGGTCACTTCAGTGTTTATCTCATTTCTAACTGTGAAGGTCTCTCGTATGACGATTGAGGACCAAAGATGAAGTTTTATTTAATAATGTGGTTAAGGAGCTTGAAACTCTTACTATGTCTCCATGTCAATACGTCATACTACTGGACAAACTTTCAATGTTTACTTAATCAGTATTTTGTTTTGGTTTCTTAAAACTTTCTGTATCCAATTGAAATACATTTGGTCTTAGCTAACCCTCTTATGCTTATACTTTACGCAGGTATGCTGCTGTTTTTGCAGCTTTTGTTTCGGGCTTGGCCTGTATGGTTGGAATTGATTTTGGTGCAAAGCTTTTGGTACTTCTTGCAAAATATTTTGAGGTGAACTTTTATATTATTTTGAAATTATTGGACTCCAAACACTGATGCAGGAATTTATTAATTGATGGATGCTTATCGAACATATTTGTACTTTGACTGAGGATTGGATTTTTATTTTATTTTATTTTATTTTATTTGTGTCTTTGAGGTATTTGGTTAAGTCATTAGTAAGTTGCTTCATGTTTACTTCAGGGAGAGTATCTGAAAGAAGACAATCTTTCACTCAGGAATTTGACACTTCTACTCTCGTACTTGTACATGTTTGGAGTCTCTTCAAGGTAATGTCCAGATCTTGTTATTTTTCCTTTTTGATGTCCATAAAATTATGTCCACATGATTCATCAATCCTTGAAAAATGAAACTGGTGGTTCTGCCTGCAGTGACTTGATATATGATTTCCTTATAATGTTGAGCAAGCGGATGATGGAGGTAGACGTATCGACAATATTGACAATTTTACAATGTAAGTCATTATTTCAGATTTTCATACTATTTGTTTCCATCTCATGTGAAAATTTTGGTTTTTAGCATCCTATATTAGACCAATCCACCAAACTCTTTCAGGCTTGTATACCCATGCCTGGAAAACAAAGTAATTCGTTGTGGTGAATGGTGATCATGATTGGATGACAACTTGTATATTTCTACTATTTCTTTTGTTTGTGGCGACTGTTGATCATGATACATGCATATCTTTGTGCATGGTGGCATTTGATGTTTCTTATATTCTATTTTTTACTTGGTTTTTATTATTATGTTTTCAATGTAATTTTTTTTCATCTCTACATTAGGTTGTGGGGTCAAATTGAGAAGTGATGATCCTGCTGTCATGAAAGAGTTTATTCTCAGTGTTCATAAGAGAGTGGCCGAGCTGAAGGCCTCCTCTGGAGATGACACAGCAAAGATAAATAGCAGAAGAGTATGTTTTTTTCACTTGTTTTGTATAATAATAAATGCCGTTCCTTCATCTTCTATGCTTTCTCGTTTCTGGGAGCATTTAACTTTATTCACAACATATAATAATGTACAGATGGAATTCATGCTCGAGACTATTTGTGATATCAAGAATAACAAGAAAAAGAAAGAGGACTTATCCCAACATACTCGTGTGAAGAAATGGCTGCAGCAGGTTGTTGCTATTTCTCTTGTTGATTCACATTTTGTTGATCCAAAAAAGAGAGACAGAATATTCCTTTTGCATAGTTTTTTTTTCTTTGCCGCCTGAGCCTCTTTTGGACAAAATATGATAAACTTAGTACATCACTTGTACAGCTAAGAGTGGATGATTTTACAATTCGTGGGATCACATGGAGCAAACTACTTGATCCAGAAAAGAAGGGTCAATGGTGGTTGACTGGGGACCTGGCTTCTACCGACATTGTTGAAGAAGTTGCCGGTTCAATTGACAAAGAGGTCCTTGAAGCCCAGAAGATGCTGGAACTGGCAGCGTCACAGAGAATGAATACTGATATCAGGAAGGCAATATTTTGTGTTATTATGAGCGGCGAGGATTATCTAGATGCATTTGAGAAGCTTATGAGGTTGGATTTGCAAGGAAAACAGGTGAGATTTTCTACCTGTTACACATTTTGCTATTTCATCATCGCTCTACCAAATAGTCATCCTTTATGGATTTTGGTTGCAGGATCGTGAAATAATGCGAGTACTTCTCGAGTGCTGTTTACAGGAGAAGCTCTTCAATAAGTACTATACTGCTCTTGCCATTAAGTTATGCCGCCACGACAAAAATCACAAGTTCACTTTACAGGTTTGGCCGTCAATTTCCATAACAGTTAGCCATTGCCTCTTTGTTGCTCTCACACATGCTTCCTTTGTACGTCTGACAGTACTGCCTGTGGGACCAGTTCAAGGAGCTCGATTCAATGCCGTTGGTGAGATCAATGCACCTGGCGAAGTTTTTGGCCGAGATGCTTGCCTCTTTTACGCTCTCCCTCGCAGTCTTAAAAGCTGTGGACCTTGGCGATATCTTGCAGCTTAGCCCGAAAAGGATCATGCATTTCAGGATGCTTTTCGACAGCGTGTTTGCTCATCCAGATAACGTCGTGTGGAACATATTCACTCGTATCGCAGTGACCCCCGAGCTCGAAACCGTGAGGACTGGCATGGAGTTCTTCATCCTGGAGCATGTGGTGCCATCAAATGGCAATGCTAAACAGAAGTTCAAGCTGGCAAAGAAGGCCCTCAGCAATGCTGAAGGAGTACTCATGTAGAGCTCACCTGTTGGCACTTTAGGCGTATGAAATTTTGTTCGAATTGTTATTTATCAAATAGTGAAATGGGTATTCCATTATCTTATTTTGATTCTTAAAATCTGAAAGATTATTTGTTGGAAAATAAAATCAGACATCGATTGGGAGCAAATACCACACACATGCACACAAAATTCAAACTTTTGTGCTAATTGAAAAGTGGATTTCTTCTTTATAATATACAGTAAAAATACAATAAAATTGACATGTCTCTCGAATGATATGGTCTAGTTGGGTTTTCCCAAATCTAACCGGTTATTAGAGTTAACCTTGTTCGACCAATCACAAGTTGATGTAGTGGTTGTGGAGCTACATCCCGTGCCAAGAGATTCGAAGTTCGAATTCCCTTGGAAACATGGAGTCGCTTGTGAGTGAGAGGGTCAACCTCTTAAATGGGTCACACAGTACCTGATCCAGATGTAGAGCGACTGAGTCGATCGAACTGGACTAAGATAAAAAAAAGAGTTAACCTTGTTCGGGTCATTTTCCAGATTTTGGGTTAGTTATAAGAGAACGAGAGACGATTCGAAACTTAGTGATAATAACGCTTCGTTTGCATAACCATATATTATGATTTATTATACTGTAATATTGTGCATTATAAGTCATAATATATGGCTATCCAAATGGACTCTAAATGTGGGCAAACTATAAAAATATTAAGATGCTTTGACACGAATGAAAATAAATTTTCATGTCAACTCCGGATTAAAAGCAAAAATCAAATCTCATAATCTATATCGATATAATACTAAACAGAGATATATACATTCTAGGTGTCGGGTCTCGGTCGGATTTGCTTATGTATTGTTCTCTTGTGCAATCTGAACCTGACTTTTTTTGACAAATCAATTAATGATCTGATAAATTTAAGCCATATCAGATAATGGTCACATTTATTTTATCCACATCATCATACATGTTCACCTTATTTGGGTTGTGTTTGGCACAATCACTAGCTTTTCAGAGTTTTTGATTTTATTATATTAAAATTATTTTAGCCCGTCATCTGCGAACTTCGACAATTTTTTCGAACGACAGCCACAAATTATCATCAAATGTCCTTTGATAATCATCTAAGATGATCGATATACCAATTTGAGTCTCGATGAATTGATACTTTGACTAATTTCATCGATTTTAGCCTATTTTCGATCATAATAGTTGGTTCAACATATTTAGGTTTCGATTCGTAGAAGAGAGAGTTTTGGACCATTTTGCAATTTTTTTGGAAGAAATGAAAAGGACATGCGTGCAATTTGTTTGAAATTATCTTGACAAAAGCCGTTTTGGAATCTTGTCTAAAATTGCTATGAAAAAAAGTTATACTCCAGGGTATTCATCTAAAAAAACCCTAATCCATTTTCCATCTTCCCCAGTAAACTGAAGTCCTCAACAATGGAGATTGCAGAAAACTTAACTAGCCATTCAACCAACTCACTATCCGTTCGGCTGGATTTCTGGCTGATTTTGGATTCCCGTCATCAGTTCTCACAAATTCGACCTTTAATTTGGGTATCTTGACCTCCCTGCTCTCGGTGGTGTTTCGAATCGGGCTGGGACATGGCAGAATTCAATGGTCGGATTCAACCAACCCGTTCGTCTTCGCTCGTGGTGTTCTGCAACTCCGTCGTCGATCTGGTGCAGCGTTGCCTTTCCGTCTGCTCGACGTCCGTCATCTCCAGCCTCGCCTATCGACGTTCGTTGTTGTCGCCAGTGGCTTTAGTTCGGTTGCCAGTTGGTTGGTGGTTGGGTGTTTAGTGTTGTACGGGTCTGTGTCGCATCGACATCACATCATCAACCTCAAGTCGTCACCTCCGCCATCGCCACTCCGCCATGGCTGTTCAATCGTTCTACATATACCATAACTAATAGGTTTACCAAATAACCATACTAGCTTATTAATATTTATTTATTTAACATAATAAATTATAAGCTTTAATTTAGCTATACCCTTTTACCAAACAGAGACTCGATGATTCTAATTAATTTAGAATATAAATATTCAACCTTATATCTTAATTACTTAAACTTAACATTTTATAATAAGAAATAATTTTTCCTATATGATAACTTAAATTGTATATCTATGATATATTCAACACATTTATATACCGTAAATATCTTTTCTAATATTTGCTTGGGCTTCTTTTTAGACAAAACAAACAAGCCCGTAGGTATTGACCGACTAGAAAGACGGATAGTTATATACATGTCCATGGTAATTAAATTTTAATTATACTAATCTAAAGAAATATACATATCTATCCGGTTATATTTATTTAAATATTATTATTTCCTCGTATGTTTCACCAAATTTCAATAAAATTTCCAGTTTTATTTCCAACATTTTTCCAAATAGAAAATATATACGCAGCATGAAGATGAATCTACAAATGTGAAATCACTGAAATGGACGTTAATACTTGCATTTCACATCGGTCTCATTTTGTGATTAAAAAGAAAAAGACATCTTAATCTCTTTGTGTTCATCCTTTGACACTTCTCCTAATTTTTTCTTTCTATAGTAATACATCTAATTTTTTTTTAAATTTCAAGTGAATTCATGCATATTTTATCAATCAAATTAGTTGGATAATATCAAAAATTATCAATCCCAGTCCCAGCTCATTTTTCCCACAAATTATCTACTTTATTAATATATGATTTTTTAGTGAAAACGTCATCTATATACATATGCTAAAACCAATACATAACGTCCTATGTGACACGTTGTGGTTGATTCTAGAAAAAAATAATAAAATAATATATTGCCATAGTTTATAGAAAGTTATATAAGCCACAATCTATCTATATATTTTAGTTAATTGAAAAAAATATAAATAAAATATATTTTATTGTCATACTTACAAAAATATTAATAGATAAATATGTAATATTTGATAGGTTTTATTTTTATTTATATCTAGATTATTTTTTGGTGGAAAGAATTATTTATATCGAAATTAACTATTTAAATTGTTATTTTATTTATATCTATATTATTTTTTGAGGACAAATGAAATTATTAAATTATTGTGTAGCCACAATCCATCCATGTATAGATATTTTAGTAAACTAACGTAATAAATATATACTACATATTTAATAAAAAAGAATATTAAAATATTTTAAAAAATCAGTTGTCAATTAAATTACATGAGATTTAATTAACTATAGATTAAAAAAAAAACTCTTTTACCTTGTAATTAAATGTGAACTTTATTTATATTTTGATAGAATCTAAATAAAGATATTTAGATACTTTCATTTAGTTATATATAATCCTTAGAAACTAAGTGTATTTATATCTATATTATTTTTTGGTGGAAAAAATGATTTATATTTATATTTATATTTTTATTTATTAAAATCTGTTTAGATTATTTATGATATTGTATTAACATATTCAGCGTGCACGGGACGGGACTTACACTAGTTGATATATATATATATATATATATATATATATATATATATATATATATATATATATTGTATGCATATATAATCATATTTAGATGATTGTAGGAAAAAGAAAAAATCATCTAAACTTTTTGAACAATTCAAAGACTATATGCCTATATTTAGCACAAAATTAAATTACTTGTAAATTTTTTTTAGAAGGAGAGGTGGCCTTAAATTACTTATAAATTATAATTGTATACTCCTCTAAGCATATAGAGATATCAACTCTTTGGATTTCGATGTTAAAACATGCATCTTTAAATCTTGTGAAAAAGTTACTTAATTTATAACTTACTGACAATATTTTAAAAGAAGCTAGGTGGGTGCTTGCATTGAGTGGAATAAGGTTAAGGATATAAGGCACATTTTTAGTTGGTACGTTGCTTGTAAGTTTTGGTTGTCTAGACGGGTATTTGCGATTTTGATCGATGACCTTGGTGGAGAATTGAGGTCAATGTTTTAGGCGGGGTCTAAGTAGCTCTTGGTAGGGGTTTCTAAAATAGTGCTTATTGAACCTATTTGACATGGAATATGCTTATTTGTACTATTTTTTATCATTTTTTTTAATGTAATAACACATATAATGTAGTTGCGATAATTTTACTTAGATATTGAGATTTTAATATATTTTTTTTCAAAAGTAACCCGATGTTGAATAATGTCTGTGAATTTTTTTCTCTCTCAATTATGTTGTTTTTCTTACTTATGCCCTAAATCCATATATAGGGTAATAAGCTTCTATAAACTATATCAGATCTAAAAGATTATATCTTCTTTTGTTATTTTAAAAATCATGTAAATTCCTCAAATGGAACAAGTTAATTAATTTTTAGATTGACTCACATTTTAGTTTGGTAGGGTATAATATATTATAGGGTTTAACTAGTTAGTTCAATGCAACAAATTAAATCTTAACTTATAATTAGAGCTAGCCATGTGAATAAACCAAGCACGTTTTATTTGACATAAATCCAAACAGTAAAAAACATATGACTAGAAATCGAATTCAACTTGAAAATTGACCCTATTTTCAAAGGAAAATTGAACAAGTATTCAGTTGATCATTCTTTAATTTGATCAAGTCTTCTTAATTAATAAGCTCTTCTAGTTAAAAATAAAATAATAATATAAAAAAGAGGTTGAAGTGTTCACACTATTCATAAAATTTGAATCCAAGCTTAGCTTAGACTAGAAAATAACTTTGTTTTTTCCTTCCCATACTAATGAGCACACCGATTCACTCCACACTATTTATATTTTTCTAATTAAATTTTAATTAGGAGTTATATTATATTTACAATTGAACAATTTTTTATATATTAAAAGGACAAAAAAACCCCATCAAATTACTATTTAGGTCAAGCAACATGTAAGGAGGGAAATCTTATATGCCATGGATATTCCTCCTTGTTTAGTCTACGTAATTTCTTAACAATGGCAGATCCTGAAGCGGTTAGTTTAGGGGGCGAAAATTGACGACTAAATTTTTTTTTTTCTGAAAAAACCATTGATATTTGAAATTTTTGGATTTAATAATAATAATAATAATAATAATAATAATAATAATATTATTATTATTATTATTATTATTATTATTATTATTATTATTTATCAACCACTAAAATGTTTGAACTCAAAAGAAAACCTAACCCAATCATCTATATAAAATACTAAAACAGAGGCCTGAAACGGGCTCTGGTGCGATCTCGCGTCCACGGAATTTTCTGGATTAAAGCGGGATTATTTTTGCTTACGTGTCATTTTCTGGAATAAAATTGTATTATATTTTTGGCCCACATCAATTAATATATATTATACACATAATACACTTATTGTTGAAAACATATCCAATTTAACTAAACAAATATAATAATATATATTGGACAAAAAAATTATAATAATACCAATCCAAATCCTAATAGACAGATTGTTTATCCAATATATTAATTGAGATGACGTTGAATTAATCCAACGTATTAATAATTATTAAAAAAAGTATATGTTAAGATTTTGCATGTGTAAATATGACAATTAATACAATTTAACAAATCTACAAAATATCCATTTTGCACCGTTAGATTTTGGTCAGAACAAATTAAATCTTTTTTCTATACACTATTGATATATCAAAATACATTTTAACCATTAAATTCAATTTTTTTTGGTGTAAATTAAATTCAATTTATAAAATAATTATTTAATGGATATGAAAAACGTTTCTATACTGTATTTTACAATGGATATATCCACAATTTAAGAAATTACTAATGATTAATTTTATCTTTTTAGCCATATCAATTAATAAACCAATATAATTATGTCATCTCAATTAATACTTATTCTTATAAATATTCAGACTTATATCTTAATTAGTTAGAAAACTTATCTTTTTAGATCAAATAATATATCCAATATTATATCAATTGAAAGTTATTATCAATATTTATATTTATTTTTTTATAAATAAAAAAATGGATTGAATTTACATATGAAATTTATGCTATGTTTCTTTCTTTTGGATTTAATACGTAAGCTTTTTTATCATTTGATATTTTTTTTATTAAACAGTATAAAATCTAGACTCAAGATAAAAATATATTTTAACCATTTTTTAATAATATTGAAGATTATATATTTACTTTATATGGTGTAGTAATTTATATTAATTAAAAGATGGTTTATATAATAAAATTTATTAACAAATCGCGCAACGGGCGAGTAATAAAACTAGTATACTATAATATACGGTAACCGATCAGATTTGATCCGAGAAACCGAAACCAACTCGACCAGCTCCAACCTAGCCCTAACAATTCAATATTTTAATTTGAGGTCTATATATTTTGATATGATCCGACCCGATCAATTTTAGTAATTGATAAAAATATAAATCAAAATTATTTTATAGCCATACTTATCAAAAAATATTAATAGATAAATATTTGATAGGTGAAATTTTATTTATATATATCTAGATTATTTTTTTGGTGGAAAAAATTATTTATATCAAAATTAATTATTTAATAACTATTATTTTATTTATATCTATATTATGTTTTTGGTAGAATCAATTATTTATATCTAGATTAATTTTTATTTTCTATTTATTTTAATTATCCATTCATGAGTATTAATTTTATCCTATTTCTAATAGTTTTTTTTATATAGATATATAATAAAAGCAATTTTTTGGTGGAAAAAATTATTTATATCAAAATTAATTATTTAATATCTATTAATTTATTTATACCTATATTATGTTTTAATAGAATGAATGATTTATATTTAGATTAATTTTTATTTTGTGCCCACTTTGAATATTATTAATTTAATTCTAATATTATAATTCAAATTTATTATTTTTGATCATATTTTTAATATGTATATTTATAAGTAAATAAGGAGTAATAGATGTTATTTTAAAATATTATGTTAATGTATTTCATGTCCAAGACCGACGCACCTATATATTACTATTAATTATAAAGAACATCCTTGGTGACATTTGCTATATTGCATGGTAGGTCGATGTAATTTGCATTGAAATATATGGTAATTACCACACATATATATCATATATGATAGATATTTAAACAGACAATTGTTACTAAAATTAACTTGATATTATTCGTAGGTAATAAGTGATTATTTATATATATATATATAAATAATCATTTTTTAAATACAAATAATTACACTTATTTATATAGATTATGAATAATCATTTCGTACCTACAAATAATTTTACTACTTTTATAATATATGATCAATGTACTTTGTAAATAACCATATATAGTATATACATGATACATCCACATACATGCATATATATGCATGATAATATGATCAATGTACGTTGTAATTAACCATATTAGATATAATATATACATCCACATACATAAACCCTTAAAATAATAATAAGTGCATACTAGTCATCATCTATGCACCCCCCCAACTGGCCAACTGATCTCAAGGCTCTGAAAGAACCAGTATTCAATTCAACATGGAAACTTTCCATGAAATTCAAACTCTCCACTTCAAAAACCCCTCCATTAAAACACACCATTTTTTGACCATAACAAACTTCCCATAGAAATTTTCCTCTCCAATAAACTATTATATAAGCGAATCCCCTTCATCTTCTCCAATCACATATATACACACAAATTAATCTAACAAAAAAATTACACAAACCTTCAAAACACATTTAATTCAATCAATGGCTGCAGGTTTCTCCAACAAGATTGCCATCTTAGGAGCCGGGATAAGCGGAATCTCGGCGGCCAAGCACCTCTCGGAGCACAGCCCGGTGGTGTTCGAGGCCTCCGATTCGATCGGGGGCGTGTGGAAGCACGCCTCCTTCCGCGCCACCAAGCTCCAGACGCCTCGTTGCGACTACGAGTTCTCCGACTTCCCGTGGCCCGACAGGGACAACGAGTCGTTCCCGTCGAACCTCGAGATTTTGGACTACTTGGAATCCTATGCGGATCACTTTGATGTGAACAAGTTCGTGAGGTTCAACTCTAAGGTGGTCGAGCTCCGCTACGTCGGGGACCGGATGGAGACGGTGTCGAGCCGCGGTGACGGCCGCAACTATGGCAGGATGTTGGCTGGCAAGCCTGCTTGGGAGGTGGCTGTTCAAACTAAGGGTTCTGATGAAATTCAGGTTGGTGATCTTACCAATTTTTCCCCCCTTCTTTTATCTTCTTATGTATCACTATTAAATACTCAAATAAATATATAATAATAAGTTGAGATGGATAGATAATTAAGCATATATATAAAGGATGATTCTAGTGTAAACTATAAATAGATTGATTATTCGTACGTAACAACATAATTATTCGTCTGACGTAATGTAATTATTCGTATATATTAATATTTTTTTCATATAAAAATTATTCATCTGTTATAACATAATTATTCATATGACTTATGTATAAATAATCATTTTGTTTCAAACGAATAAATCTCAGTCGTTGATTTTCCTAATCCAATAATTCAGATTTAATTTGTTCATAAATTACACCGTAAGAGGTATTCACAAATTATCTATTGTCTCTATATATTCTCAATATAATATTTAGGGAACATAATCCTATATATATATACACACATATATGAACCATGTATATATAATATCATGAAAACCTAATCATATACATGTATATATATGGATGCAGTGGTATGAGTTTGAGATGGTGGTGGTGTGCATGGGAAAGTATGGAGATATTCCTCATATCCCTAAATTTCCCCTTAACAAGGGCCCGGATGTGTTCAAAGGTCAAGTCCTACACACCCTTGATTACTGCAAACTCGACGAGGAAGAGGCCAAGGAGTTGTTCCGGGGGAAGAAGGTGGTTGTCGTCGGCTACAAGAAGTCCGGCATTGATCTCGCATTTGAATGTGCTCAGTTTAACCAGGGTAAGTGACCATGTTCGAAAACATGTTTACGTGTTTGTCTATCTGTCTGTCTATCTATATTTGCTCCGGAAATCGAAAATCAACATATATTTTTCAAAATTTGATCAAGATTGTGTAATCACTATAGTTATGTTTCCAAAAGAAGTAAAAAGCCAAGAAAAAGAAAAGGGCAAGTGCAAAAAAGGAAAAAGTCAATGGAGATTAGATGAGGTTGTGTGGTTCTCTCGTTGACCATGTAATCCTAGGTGGTAAATGTGGCCAATATATACATATCTTAGGATTTGACTCTACAAAGCTAAACAACTTGATAGGTAGCTAGATTGAAAAAAAGAAAAGAAAAAAAAAAGAGAAATGAAAACGAAATTACTAGATTGGGGCTTTGACCATGAAGACCGGTAAAACAAGTCAAATCACTTGAATTCCTCCTCCAATATGACACTTCAAAGTCTCCCAATATTTAATAATTAAATATTATAAACATGCTAGAAAGCAATACTTTATTATTGATCAATTTATTATTTTATGATCAAGATCAATATTTAACAATTAAATAAATATGCTAATTAAAAAGCAATAATTTGTTATTTTGTGATCAAGAGTAAAAGAAGGTTTATTATGACACTTCAAAAGTCAAATACCAGATGCATATGGGAAATTGAAATGATCATGACAGACATAAAAAACATGCTATCAACTGTGAGAGAATCCTCTTTCTCTTACATTCCCCGCATTGGCAATCGAGTGGCCGATAAGGTTGCACATCTTTGCCGCTCGGCCAGTGGATCTAATATCTCTATTGATTCAGGTCTTCAGGACCTCATCCGCAAGGATAATTTCGAGTAGGTTTCCTTCCCGAATAGTCACTCAATCAAAAAAAAAAAAATCAAGAGTAAAAGAAGGTTTTGGTTAAAAAAGAAATTGAAAGCATCGCATATTCACATGTGTTTTTAACTTGAATTATAAGTTGTGCTTGACCCTCTGAGTTTTAATCTAGCATATTTTTCACTATATTATTTTATTAACGACTACATATATTAATATATTATACAAACTTTTACTTTAATTTGACTGATATAATTATAATACATGCTATATATATATAAATTTAGATGCAGGAGAAGAAGGAGAAGCATGCACCATGATTGTACGGACACCACATTGGATAGTACCACACTACTGGATATGGGGGCTGCCATTCTACCTCTTCTACTCAACAAGATCTTCTCAGTTCATCCATGAAAGGCCTAACCAGTCCCTTCTTCGCGCTCTCGCTTGCCTTCTCCTCTCTCCCATGGCAAGTTCGATCTTTCATCAACTCGATCTATATGTACATGTATATTCAGTACTACATATCAGCTTAAGCTTTTGTGATAAAAGAATGGATAATAAAAAAAACCCGAAATTCAACTAGGGTTCTTGGTATTTATATATGTTCTTCTCATATATATATAACATCAAAGTTAATGTATAGATATGATTTTGTGAATGCAGAAAAAGTTGGTGTCAAAGGTGATAGAGAGCTATTTACTACACAAGCTACCACTAGAGAAGTATGGAATAAAGCCAGACCATCCATTTTTAGAAGACTATGCCTCTTGTCAGATGGCGATTGTTCCGGAGGGGTTCTTCTCTGTGGTCGACGAAGGGTTGATCAACTTCAAGAGGGCGTCGGAATGGTCTTTTTGTAGGGACGGGATCGAATTGGAAGACGGAACCCTAGTTGAGGCGGATGTGGTGGTTCTCGCGACAGGCTACGATGGCAAGAAGAAGCTCACCACCGTTTTACCTCGCGATTTCCATGGCTTCTTGGAGTATGTCCATGGTTTGGCCCCTCTACATAGGTGAGCTAAATCTATTAATTGCAAACCCTAAAGTACAATTAATTACTATATCCATTCTCATTGCGCATGTGCGCTTTGACACGACTCTGTTATATATTGGCCTATAGCTATTCACTAACATTATTTCATCTTTAAAACATTTTGAAGGTGTATGATCAATCCTATGATCCCGAACATGGCGTTCGTGGGGTACATTGAGACCGTGTCGAACCTGCAGGCATCGGAGCTGCGATGCAAGTGGCTGTCTCGCCTTGTAGATGACAAATTTGAGCTCCCAAGCGTAGACAAAATGCTCGAAAACATAGCTGAGGAGGCGGAGGTGATGAAGAAGACAACTAGGTTTTACAAGAGGCATTGCATCTCCACTTATAGCATCACACACAACGACGAGATGTGTAAGGAGATGGGATGGACTTCTTGGAGGAAGAACACTTGGCTCTCGGAGGCGTTCAGTCCCTACACCAGCCAAGACTATGCAGAATAAATACATCGATCTTCAATCGGTTGTTTGTTCATTGCCGGAATATATATATATATATGGGTAATTCATTATTGCATTTTTTAGTTTCAAAAATAAAGAGTCACATTATAGGCTTATGATGTGAAAAAGATGTAACATTTATTGATTGGTTTGTTATTTTTAACGTACCCTATTCATACTATTTTCATGATAAGTGTAATTTTCCTCCCTGAAGTTTAATACTCCATCCGTTCGACAAAACTTGTCATTTTAGCTTATTTCACAAGTTTTAAGGCAAACAACAAATATACTAATTTACCCTCAATTATTACCCTCCTTTTTTACTTTATCGAAAACTACAACTAACAAACCATCAATCATATCAAGGGCATTTTTGTAAAGTGAATGGCAAAATACCTACAATGACAAGTTTTTTTGAACAAAAATAACACCCTAAAATGACAAGTTTTGCCGAATGGAGGGAGTAATATTTTATACTTATTGTTATTATTATTTGGTGAAACTAATTAAGATAGCCCAACATTTAAAGAAGTGTTAAAAAATATTCTCATTTTTCAACTATAAAAAAACAACTCAACCTTTATAGGAGGTAGTAAAAAAGTATTCCAAGTCATTTTTTCAACCATAAATTGGGTCAAAACAATGATATCAAATTGGTTAAATGATATAATTCTTATTAAAACAAGTCAATATCATCTAAATTTCACCAAATTCTTAATTTCTTCAATTAATTTCTTCAATATCATCTAAATGATATAATTCTTAAATTCTTATTAAAACAAGTCAATAGGAGAGAAATGTCTCATTTTCCATGTTGGGATTTTCCAGAGAGGAGACAAATTGCTAAGATTTCATAACTATTGGCTGAATTATAATTAAGAGAACCATCTTTTTTTTTTATAACAAGAGAACCATCTATTCTAAGAGAACTTATCTCTTATATATTATATAAACAAATAGACCAATATATAATGAATATATATTCTTATATATTATTATCATTTTCCCTTATCCCTAAAATAGGAATTAGAAACTCATCTAATTGTGGAAATTGGATTTATTATTTTTTGGCCTAAATTAATAATACGTGAACTATATAAAATAATTCGAACATCTTCCAATCACACAGAAGATTATATTCCTCCAAAACTCAATCTCATACAAGACGTGTATAGATGTGTGACCCAACAATACTACCTTCACAATAAAAAAATTTAGCTAGGGACTAAAGTGTAATGTTAGTTTTAGAAGTATTGTTGCATTCCTATGATTAATTATCTTTCATCAAGATGACACCCAAATTCAATCCCTCTCAACCTTAGTAGGTTTAACTGTAATGAAGATTCACAAAAGTATGAAATTGACAAATCTAAACAAATCTCATTCCTATAAGTATTCCACTTAGATTGCATCACTCACATCCATTAGAAAACAATCAAAGTAGTACATCATCACCACAACCAGTAGTCCAAACCGTTAGTCACTAAGGGTTGCCATCAACTTATACAATGATAGAGATGAGATCTATCTATCCCCATATAGGGTCGAGTAACACACATTGTGCTATAGGAAGCACTTCTCTAAAGCATTGAATCCCTCTCAACCTCAATAGGTTCAACTGTAATGACGATTCACAAAAGTATGAAACTGCCAAATCTAACAAATCTCATTTCTACATGTCAACAATTACTCATAATTCATTCTTTTTTCATTTTCATTATTTTCATGCATGTAAATGATGATCACTTTCCTAGAAGTATTCCACTTAGACTGCATCACTCATGTCCATTAGGAAACAACCAAAGTAGTACATCATCACCACAACTACTAGTCCAAACCATTAGTCACTAAGGTTTGCCATCGGCTTACACAATGATAGAGATGAGATCTATCTATCTCCATATAGGGTAAGAGTAACACACATTATGCTATAGGAAGCACTTCTCTAAAGCATTGAATCCCTCTCAACCTTAGTAGGTTCAACTATAATGACGATTCACAAAAGTATGAAACTGCCAAATCTAACAAATCTCATTTCTGCATGTCAACAATTACTCATAATTCATTCTTTTTGCATTTTCATTACTTTCATGCATGTAAATGATGATCACTTTCCTAGAAGTATTCCACTTAGACTGAATCACTCATGTCCATTAGGAAATAACCAAAGTAGTACATCACCACCACAACTATTAGTCCAAACAGTTAATCACTAAGGGTTGCCTTCAACTTACACAATGATAGAGACGAGATCTATCTATCACCATATAGGGTTGACTAACACACATTGTTATATAGGAAGCACTTCTCTAAAGCATTGTCCACCAAACATGAAATCAAGAATTATTTAAAAATGGGGTAGGCTGAATTTATTTTATATAATGGACATAATTATTTTGAATTTTTATTGACAAAATACCGATATATCACTAGTGGCAGAGATAACAAGTTTGCATACCAATATATATTTTTATAATATTATTATACCAAAAGCCCAACAAATTCAATCAAATGTATAATATAGAAGGAAAATTTGCATAATGATGGTCCAACTCTTAATGGGCTACAATAAGTAAGGGGGAGAAGTAAATACTAATTAAAAGTGCAGATTGAGAATCGAACCTGAGACTTGTGGATGAAGGTAACAGAACAACACTAACTAAGCTAACACTACTTGTTAAATATTTACCTATATTTTAGTTTGTACAAAAAATGGGGTGGGATGCAGCACATACCAATCCACCCTTAGGTCTGTGCCTATTTTCCACTCAACATGTAAAGGTGTTCATATTTATAGTCATACAAAATTGAGAACCATTGTGCCCTGTGTACACCTTTTTTTATGAAGTGTGGAAATATAGTTACAAGTCAAGTAATGACTCATTATGAATTACTCATCCAGTCTCTCTCAGCCAAAGAGACTTCAATTAGGTGACGTTCAATGACAATCAAGTGGTTATCATCTCATTTTGTTCCCATAAGAATTGAGATACCTTACACCTATAGTGTTACACAATAACAGAAATGTTTGTTTGTATGAGGGAAAATGTAACATATTTCTCTAAATAGACAAGGTATGACAATATTGTACTTAGCATATTATGACACTAGAATATATCTCAGCTTTAATTTCGTGGTGGAATTTTAAGCAAGACAATTTCTTTCTAGACAACGATGTTTATTCTCTTTAAAGAAGAAACCTATTGATCGATATTCATACACACAATAATGTGTTCGACCTCCTTTAGATCATTAAGATCCATATCTATATTCTAACGTCGACACACATATATCATTCACCATAGCATATATACATTTTAAAAGAATGATTCTACAATATTTTAGTGTTTTTAGTACTTAAGACTCGAATTAGTTTGTAAATTAACATATATTTGATTGTTCTATCTCAACATATAAAATAATGATATATTGCACTCAATTTCTCAAGTGATCCTCAATTAATCATCTTCTCTTAGAGTCTAATGATCCATTTTCACAAATGAGAGTAGAATTTCTTAGATTATTCACAACAACCTTAGGTATATAATTACCCAATTTCTATGAAGCAGATTCAATGGACAATTGTATCAAAGTTGTCATCCATAAATCACTACATAGTTGACCACTTGACCATTAGTATGGTGTCATATGCAACATTAAGAAGCTAAACTTTCTAATATGAAATACTTACAATGGTACACGTTTCAATCACGGAGTACAAAATATCTAATCATTTTCATCTAGATGCTTGTTTTAATGGTTACGTAAGTATGAGTGCAAAATTAGTATCTTTCTTAAAAACTTAGTAGAAACTTTTTAGAAAAATAACATTTTCAAATCCCCCAATGAGAGAGACTTTGCTATCGGATAAAAGAAAAGTCTCTTTCAATAGGGGGATTTGAAAAAAAATTATTTTTTCTAAAAAGTTGGAGAGGAATCGTTTCTAGATCTATAGTGTATTTAGAGCAGAAGTTGATATCTCCATATTTGTTTTTGGCTGAGAGATTTGTGATTGTTGAATTGATACGATAATTACCAAATTTTGTGCTCTGTTGGGTGAACAAAGAGTTTTTTTTTTAAATCATCTGATTAGAGAGTTTTCCACTTATATCTTGTGATCTTGGTTTCATTTGTTTTGTTGTTTGCATTGGTTGGTTAATTTGCTTTTAGATTATATATACGGTGTTACTTTATAATTGTCGGATTATTATTGACTCCTAGGTTGCTCTGGCATGGAAATGCTTCCATGTCCAATAACTGGTATATATAGAGAACCAAAACTTAAAATAACCGAAACCTGAAGTAATCAAGCCTGAGATAATCAATTGAAACTATATAAACTCGATTCAATCGATACAAATCAATCCAAATGACTAAATCATTTGAAATTATCCAAAACTCAAAAATCCAATATCCAACCCACCTTTTTGTTACCACTAATATTGTTAGGAATACAACCTAAACCATGAGATTCAACCTCAACCCTGAGATTTACCATGAATCGAAACAAATAACCCTCCAAATAACTCACTTTAAAGAAAATCAACCCAAAATCACCTGCGAAAAATCTCTAATGAACCAAAAGAGAACAATAGACGGCCAAGATGGCCAAGAACCATGAAAGGAGGAAAAACAAGAGGAAAAAAATGCAAGAAATTTGGGGCAAAATCAAAAGAAGGGGATGAAAATTCAAGAGAAGAAGAAAAATGGCTTAAAGAATGCACTGGTGGCGGCGAGTTTCAGGGTGGGGCGGCTAGAGTCTGATCTTCAGGAAAAGGGCACGACTTCTTTGGGCTTGGTATGATCTCTTCCCGGTAGTCCTTTGATCGTTGCTCTTCCTCCAGAGTTCGACAAGAACCGCTCATGCGCTTGTTTGATGCATCTTTCGTCGCTTATTCCCGAGAACTCTAAACTAAAAAAATGGAATTGAATGATCTGTTGATATTTGCACCCATTTATTTTACTACATACACCACACTCCATCTCTCTTGAATTACAGACGTGGG
This sequence comes from Persicaria maculosa, assembly GCA_963922045.1. NCBI lineage: Eukaryota > Viridiplantae > Streptophyta > Magnoliopsida > Caryophyllales > Polygonaceae > Persicaria > Persicaria maculosa. The sequence continues at coordinate 71,359,946 of OY998260.1, forward strand.
CAATCCAAGTTCAAATCTCAACCTCAAAACTCATCATTCACAGAGCTTGAACAACACCCTAGATCTCCACCGCTTGGATTCACGCACACACCAAAATCACGAGGGCTTTATAATTCAGATTCAAATTCATACACACGTAATGTCATTCCCTTAACATGCTAGCTAATTAAATCTCAATGGAATCCAAATTGGGCAAACCGGGTGAACTCTCAGAATACTACACATATGCAATGAATCCGATACAAAGTAACAGTACAGAGAATAGGAATTGGAACTGGCAAATTAAAATGCTTCAAGTAGAGAAGAAATTATCAGATCATACATACCGTGGATCGTGGTTAGGCTAACAATCGAAAAAGTGATTAATCGGGATTTTTTTTTAGGAATTTAGGAGGGAAAACGCGACACATGAATGGATCACCACAATTCAACAACGAAGATCTATCGATCTATTAATCAGGATAGTCAATTGGCGGTAGGCATGACATGCTAGCGGTTGCTAAGCACTAGAATGTAGTTGGTTCTTGATTACCCGGTTTCGATCCTACAACCTGATCCACTTGCTCCATCTCCTCCTCCTCCTCCTCGTCTTCGTCATAGCCTTTGCAGATTACAAACGACTTCGTGCCAGAGTCGAATCTATACTTCTGCAAAATTTGAGTAAATGTTATACAATATGTAAGAAAAAATAATAATATAACTATATACCAAATGAGCCCTAAATTTCTAGGATTTACCGCAACGTTAGTGAGGTCTACGTTGTTTTCCTCTAGGAAGTGAGTGAATTCCTTGATGCTCTCCATAGAAGGGACATAGTGACCACTATAAGACGACAATCTCTGAAGGACACATAAATGATGTTATCTTTTTACACATGAGAACAATTCAAGATGATGATCAAGCTTGTGTACGTTACACATAACGGATCATTTGTGCACAAGCCTTAGGGTGTACCTTGTGCACAACTATTATTTGATGAAATGTGAAACATTATTCGATGAAATTTGAAGCATTATTCGGTGAAATGTGAGTATTATTTAGGGGAATGAGAAACATTATTTGGTGAAATTTAAAGTATTTCGTATAAATTGTAAGTATTATTTAGGGAATTGAGGTTTCTTTTATTTGAAATAGACGAATAAAAAAACTAAATATTATTCGATAGAATGTTTTACCTTTCACCGAATAATGTTTCACCTTTCATCGAATAATATTTGTACATTAGGTACACTCTAAGAGGTGTGTACCGAACCACACCATATATATATATATATATATATATATATATATATATATATATATATATATATATTACCTTGAGGACTCCTTCCTCGACGTGCATTCCTCCAGCCACAAGGATGGCAGCACCAGACAGGAAGCTCGAGTGGTGAAACGAACCCTTGACCTTCTTCCCTATGTACAAGGTCTTTGAGGTGCTCATGACGAAGATCAACCCGCTAGAGTCCTTCTCAGAGTGCACGAGTTCTTGGCTCTTCTTGTAAACAAGCTTACCATCTTCCACGATCACTTCGTAAGCTTCCCTTTCTTTCTAGAGCCAAGAAATGCAAGGCTTATGTAAGATAAATGGGTTTAAAATCGGATGGATCAATCGACGAGAGTGTTATAAAGACGTACTGGTCCAAGATATTTGACACACTGGCTTTGCAGTTGAGACCTTGTGAGTTTCTCTAGATTCACTTCTTTTCCATCTCCGACATCTAACCTTCATTATAGGAAATGAAAAATAACCATTCAGGGTTCAGGCACTCGAAAAGCGAACAAACATTTGTCGAGGAAAAAACACATGAATACAGACCAGTAAAAGAATGGTTGTGTGCTTTGGCTTTCCAACCAAACTTCATAGTAAAATTGCAAGCTCTTGCCATATCGATGTCTCGGATCAATCTGAAAACCAGTTCGAAATTCAATTGAAATAAAACAAGATAATCAGGAAGAATTTAATATTCTCATCCGTAAAGATACACTAACTTAACTGAAGTTAAAAACTACTTACAGCTTCAAGCCAGTGTTGTATGGCTAACTTATTAGCTCTCTCATTTTGGGATAGACCCTTTCCAAACTAGATCCATACAAAACCTCTTGTCATTCTCAAGTGCAAGGGGAAAAATAAAAATAAAACATAGTCCAACAAAATTCTTCAATGAAGCTTCAAGCTCTAGAGTTGAAGGACTTCATACCTTAGCAACTCGGACTCTAGCCCTCGTCCATTTAGAAGTCGCGGTCTTGTGCTTCTCTTGATCGAAGAACGAGATCGAGCTCCTATCGAGAGCTACAGAGTCTAATGCCTTCCACCTACAACATACACACATTCTCAAATCAAAGCAACAAAACACCCCAAGTTCCTAGTATCATATCATAGGCTCCCGGATCAGACATGAACCTAGGGCCGCTCCAACCCAACCCATTTTTTAAAAAAATATAAAAAGTGTATAAGTGCCGTTAATGAAAATAATCTATTTGTTTATTTTATTGAGGGTTCTGTTAATGAAGATTATAAAAACTAGTGTAATTCCAACACCATTGTTTTGTTGATTACGGAATATTGAGGGTTTAAATTAAGGAATATTTACATTCTATGAAATGATTTTCTTATTTAGTTGAAATATTTTTATTTTAAAAAATTAAATATAATACTATAAGTAATTATAAAGAGATTGTTTTAACTTTAATACAATTAGAGTGGATTACTTAAATAAAAATGTAAGTGAAATCCGCTACTTATTAATACTCCGTATTATGTTTTGAATTACATTAATTAGTTGCTAAATAAAACTAATATCTTTTTAACTTTAAAAAAAATTATGTTTTGAAGAAATCTTATTGATCACTAAAAAAAATTAATATCTCTAGAACTTTTGTTAAAAATTACATTTTGAAGAAAAAAAATTTAAGTAATATCTTCTTAACTTTATTTTAAAAATTATATTTTAAATTAATCTCATTGGTTGCTAAAAAGGTATTTTTGAATTCTATTTTAAATTAATTACACTGGTTAATGGTTAATTAAATAATAAAAGAAATTAATAAAAATGGAAAAGAATGAAACTTAGCCATTGGTTAAAACACCTAGAAATAAGCTAAGAATGACATATGAACAAAAACTCTTATGTTTTAAAAGTTTATGTAGAATCTAGCCTGCCCAAAAATTTTAATTCAATAAAAATTAAGTTGATTATAATGTACTAGAAATATGATTACCAGAGGTCTTCAGCAGCTACTGCAGAATCAGCAAGGTGTCTCCTGGTTCGGTAGCTCTTGTAGACTCTCTGAAGGTTGGTAGCAGCGGTGTCTTCGAGCTCGGAAACCGGCCTTGTAGAGGACATCCCTTGCACTTGTTCCATATGATTTGCCTGCAATTAATCAGTTCAGTACAGTCGATCTCACTCTCATATGGCAACAAGATATGTGAACAAAAGGGTAATGAATCCAAAAACGCTCTCTTAACGTTGGGGATGAGATGTTTGGGTCACCACTCATCAATGGGCCGGTGAGCTGGTTGGGGTTGTCTTTGTCAGTTAACCTTATTCACATGTGCTTCTGATACAATATTTATTATACGCAAACCAACTAAGGCGGTACGGTGTTGATATCGATATTAATTTTCCCCTTAGATGTTCGACGGGCAACAAGTCGAGTGATGTTTGAAGAGTCGTAATAGGTGATGTAAATAGAATAGAAAGATTCTAGACAATTTTCGCAAACTTTCTGCAGAGTCAATTTCAAGGCCTTGAAATGACTACAGAAATCTGTTCAGCTGTACGAAAACAAACTTGTTAAATGTAAAGTGCGGAAATAAAATCACAAATAACACACGAATTGTTAACGAGGTTCGGCACGAACTTGGCCTACGTCCCCGCCTAGGGTTCTCCCACCTGTAGGATTCAAAAGCACTATTATTTCACTTCTTATGGATCCTAGATACAACCGAGAAGTTATTTCCTTCTTCTAAACACTCGAAGCCTCACCTGCTTCTATCTAGTCAACTCAGATCCCTTAGAGTCCTAGATACAACTTGATATCAAGATATCAGTATCGGTATCAAGATATCGGTTTCAGTATCAAGATATCGATATCGGGTGATATCAATATCAAGTGATACCTCTCAAAAAATCAATATATCAAATAAGACTAAATTTGATATCTAGAAATCACTTGATGTCGATATCTTGCGATATCAAACACAGATATCAGATATCAAGTGATATCTGGAGGATACCACACACTAGATATCGATATCACTTTAAGTGATATCGATATCTAGCCATACCAAACGCATATATCAGATATCAGGGGCTGATATCCGATATTTGATATCTAGATATCAATACCCAACGACCCCTTAGAAGAACAACCCTTCTCTCAACTTGTAGGCTCACCCGCTACTATCTAGTCAACCCAAAACACTCGTGAAATAATAGCCTAGTGAATACGTTTGAGTAGATGTACACTCTTAGTATAACACTTTAGACTTGTACAGTGAAGCTCTAGAAACTCTCAAACTCTCAAAAGATAAAGCAAAAACAACAATGGAGAAAGAGAGAATCAATGTCGGATGATTGCAATGGAGAACACTTAGCTTGTAGATTGAATGCTCGAGTGGTGTGTTTCTTCTCCGCTTGCATCGTCTCTTTTATAGGCTGCAGGGGCTGAAGTTTTTGAACATTTGAATCCCTTTATTCTTGCTTGATTTACAGCCATGAAAATTAGGAAATAATCCTACAAAATGAGATCTTTGGATTGCGCAGAATCTTCACCATATCTTCAATTTGAATTAAAAAATTCAGTCTTTTATAGAAGATTTTCCAGCCACCAAATCTTCTAGAATTTGCATAGAAAATCTCAGCAACCTTTTCAAATATTTGCTATATAAAATATGCACATAAAAATCCTTAACAAATAAATATGTAAAATATTCGACGTATCCAATTCGTCCAATATGCCCTTGCTGTCAAGATCTTGAAATCAGGGTCATGTTTTGTCTTTCATCAACCATTCTCAAAGACCTGTAAGTTAGCTCTCAAGATCTTACAATCAATGTGGAGTCATCAATGTTCTATTTTAAAATCAACTAGTACGATCCCCGCGCTATGGCACGGTTTTTTTTATAAATAATATTTAGATATAGATTAATTATAGACATTAAATTTAATACAATATTTTGAATTAAACTCATTGATTAGTAAATGTGTTAAAAATAATCGAAAAATACAACTGGGTTAAAGAGATAAAGAGAAAAATAAATAATAAATAGTGAAAGATAAAAGATTTGAATTAATCCCATTGGTTAAAAAATGTAACATCAATAATATTGGGTAATTAATATTAGAAAATTTTTCACAAAAAATAATATTAGAAAATATAGTTGTCATAATAAATGATATTATGTAAATAATTTTCCAAAAATAACTTTGAACATGGAGAGGACATGTGTCATAAATGCTTCTCTTTTAATATAGTATATAGATTGACAATGAAGGTGTAGCCCACCAATTTAATTATATACTATCACTTGTTATGCTCAACTTTCGATATGAAGCTCTTTTGGTCTTCCGACAAACAATTGAAAAGTGATACAAAGTAACAGTACAGAATAGGAATTGGAACCGGCAAACAATTGAAAAGTGATCTTCCGACATAAGCACAAGTGGTCATCGAAGAGATATACGCAGCCAACGGAATGATTGTAGACCCAACACCGAGAGGTCCGAACGACCGATCGATCTGGTAAGTTCATTTGGTCTACCGTTTTGATATTTGTTCAAATCAGATATCAAATTTGTTCACAAATTAAAGTATCTATGAGTTCTTCAAGGAAAAGAATCGGTGTCAACTTTGTTTACAACATATAGGCTCATTAAGTTCAATTGTTTCTTTTCCATATTTCAATTAAAGCACAACAATTAACCATTTCTGCGTCAAATTCAAAGGGACAAAAGTTCCCAAAAGAAATTATTAGTTCCATTTGGAATCGAGAATTCAGGTTTCAATAGGCAAATTAAGCCTCTTGAGTCACATTTTTTACTATATACACCATATATTCCATATTTTTATTATATTTTTTGAAATAGAACCTACGCTTTTTGAGTCACACAGGCAGGCTGTGGTGTAATATAGTAACAATTTTTTTAGAACATAAGATAATAGTACTAATTTAAAAATATTTTTAAAATTTTAATTATTTTAGTTTTTTAAAATTAGATTTCTATGAGCGCTTATATTTTTAGTATGAAATTTTTCCCAATTTAGGGTCTTATCCTATGTTCTTAGGGTATAGCATAGAAAAACTGATATAGTAAAATAAGTGGGTCTAAATAGAAACACCCTTAGGGTTCTCGGGAATAAACGACGAAAGATCCATCGAACAAGTAAAGGAGCGGTTCTTGTCGATTCGGGTCTGTTTCGGTGCTGTCCATTCAGTTAGTCGTTCCACAACGAACTCTGGAGGCAAAGCAAGTATTAATAATATTAAATTATTTTTTAAAATTGATATTTTTATAGAGTTTTTTTATTATTATAAATAAACAACATCAACTTTAATTATTAAATTACAGAGTATTAAAGAAAATATTTGGTAAAATGTCCATTTTCATATCCCTATTTTGCTAAATGTCCAAAATATTTTCCTAATTCCAAGTTTACCCTTATTTATAAAATCCCTTCTTCCCCATCCCTTTTCCTCATGTATTGTTCTACGTGCGACCCTCTGCCGGCCGCCTCAACTTTCCCGAACACTTTCTCCACCTCCAGGGGCGGAGCTGAAGGGGGCCTAGGGGGGCACGTGCCCCTTCTCTCATTTGACGAACTACCTATGTGTATTCTCCTCGTCGATAGCTTCGTTTTGATATATAATACGCCTTAATCCAACATCCGAGTAAAAAGTTATGACTGTTTTAAAATTAAAGGTTATATTAATCACTTTAATTTTGTTTCAATAGACTATAATGCTTTTATATTTTATTTAATTAAAATTCACATACTATAATTCATCTCGAGAGCTTCAAAATGAGAGATTATACTAATCATTTTGACAATTAGATAAGAAGTTATACAAGTTTAAAAATTTTATATCTGGTTATACATTATTATATGTTATGAGTGCAAAAAGTTATATATTAACTAGGTTGTTATTCGAGTCAAAGAAGTCTAGTATTGTTTGATTATATTTAGCTCATTTAGAAACAAGTCAAGCTCGAGTCGAACCTATATTTGAACTTGAGCTCATACTCGACTTGTTTAGTAAGTGAACGAGCTTGAACTGAGTTTTTTTTCCCAAGTATTATGCAACTTTACTTGCTCATGACATAGTAAGTTAAAAGAAAATTTGTAAATTTCACAAAATCCGTATTATTTGAGTTTTAATAGATCCGAGCTGAATCATGAATTAAGCATAAAAATGTGCTTGTAATCAACTCATTTTGTAAATGATGCTCAAGCCGAGCTTTTATTGAGCTAAACTCGAGCCAAGCTTTAGCTCATATAACAATCATAACATTAACTTAATGTTTATTAGATTGTTTTTCCTATACTTATTTAGTTAATTTTTTCGGATATTTCATTTATATATTTATATTTCTTTTTTTTAGGCGCGAAAAAAATGATAGCGTTTTATCATAAATCGATAACATTTTATCTTAAAATAACATAATTTATTATCGTATTACATATAATTCTTTATGTTAATTTAATCCACAACTATATCGTACATGTATAATTGTGCCCCCCTCGAAATTTTTCTGGCTCCGCCCCTGTCCGGCCACCTCTACCTCGTCGTCATCGCCGCCTCCGTTCGGAAGGCCGCCGTCGAGGCCGCCCTTCACACCTTTTAGATCGAAAGGAATCGAGCCATGGAGTTATTGAAGTCAAAGCTCTACCCCGCCTCAACTGTACCACCTCCTTCGAGTCGGAAGAAAGCGATATCGACAGCGAAGATAAGAGGGAGATTGGATCTTCTCCTCTCCGGCTTCGCTGCGTCCCCGCGCATCCGGTTTTGCCCCCGAACTTTGCTGTGTAAGAGAAATGTGTTGGTGGAAAACCACAATTATCTCAATAATAAAATACCCTATATATAGGAATTACAAAAATTAGAGATAAGATCAAATTCTAACAAATCAACTAATAATATTCTTAACTAATACTAACCTGAAATACAAATAATAATAATTATTGTAATATCCCCCGCAATTGAAGAGTTGGTTAAACAAAAGCTAAAAATTGGAACAAGAAAAAAAAAACAAAACAAACGAAGTCGCCGGTGGACATCAGGAGGTCACGGTTGGCCTAGGTAGATGCAGTGTTCTAAAATTCGGCCTTGGCGGCCGCCAAGACGGCGCCAAGACGCTTGGCGGTGACCTCCCGCTACGAAATGGGCCTTGGCGGGGTGTTCTTGGCGGAAGCAGGCCTTGGCGGCCGTGACAGGGTAGCTTGGCGGGCTTGGCGGGCGCGAAACGGACCTTGGCGGGCTTGGCGGGACGGGACGGGCTTGGTGGCCAAGACGGATAAAAAAAATCAATCTCTCTAATCATCGATTCTGTTCTTAAGCCTGAAGATCGTCCCTTCGTCTTCTTCGTGGCGTCTGGCCTCTATTGTTCTCGATTTCTCTCATTCTCTGGTGGCGCCGTGGCGGTCTGTTGGTGGACTGGTGGTGCTCGACTGGATTCTCACCTTTTCGATATATCTCTCTCTCTCTCTAGTCTTCACCCGCTCTCGAAAGTTCACACCTGCTGAACTTGCAATTGCAGAACGAACAGGTTGAACTCTAGTGTCAAACTTGAGATTTAATTGAACAAACAACCCTCTGCCCAATTGAATCTAGTGCTGAACTTGTTAATTTTGAATGCACAGCCCTCTGTCCTCTTGATTTTGAAGTTTAGATTATATAGATTGGGTTTTTGTTTTTTGACATATATGTTTATGCCACTTTTTGTTCATTTTGAGCCAAACAATGTTAAAATGGTCATGCCTTAATCACTTAAACTTTCATTTGCATTATGTTTTGTTAACGTAGTGATGGTAAACACTTTAGAAATGAATAATTATTACATCATATATATTCTAGTCCTAGTACAGGGGATAAATATAAGAAAATCTTAAGAAAACGTTTTGACCACCAAGAATCCGCTAATAAGGCCGTCGAACCGTCTTGGCGCTTGGCGGTACCTCACCGTCGAGCATCCGCCGAGTGTTTTTTAGAACATTGGGTAGATGGAGGAGTACGTCGGAAGCTGATCACTTGTGTGCTTAATTAGCAAATGCTAATTAATCATTTCAATATGCTCAAATGCGATCAGATCGATGGCCACATGATGACGTCGCGCTCTAAGTACGGATGCGAGAGGCGGCGGTGGGTCTCGATCGGTCGGGGCAGCTCTCGCAGTATGATCAGCGGAAATGGTGGGTGGCCTGGGTGGTCTGACGACAGCGGTGTGGTGGTGAAGATGATGGCGGGTGGCTTGTTGGTGTGCAGCGGTGGTGCGATAGTGAGGGCTTTGTGAAAGTGGTGATAGGACTAGGATGCCATGGAAGAGGCATCAAGGAGTTTTCTAGGGGTAGTTTGATGGTGACAAACGCCGAAATGGGATTAGCCCGAAGGCAATTTTGGGTGGCCGACCTGGTTTGGCCAACGAAAACTAAAAACAAAATTAAAGGCCGACATAGTTTTGGCCGAAATTGGAATGGCAAAAGCCAAAATTTTGGTTGCTGGAAGGCAATTTTGAATTGGCAGAAGCCAAAGATAGGGTGTCCGTAGGCGGTTTTCTGGTGGCCAAAGTCTTGTTTGAGTTGCCTCAAGGCGGATAGGGTGCCATAGGCGGTTTTGTGGTGGCCGAAGCCAAGTTAGAATTGTTAGAATGACCCGAAGGCGGTTTTGGGTTGGCCTAAGCCAAATGAACGTTGCCCGTAAGCAATTTTGTGGGAAGTTTTCAAGTCTGATCGACCTGCTCCGATACCATTTTGAGATTGGTGGAGAAAACCACACTTTTACCATCATCATTAATAACTATTTATAAGAGATTACAAAAATTGTGATAGAAACAAATCTTAACAATATCTCCTAATTATCCTAACAAATCCTAATAATATATATTTATATTATTTTACTAATATGCCCCCGCAGTTAAAGCGAGGTATATCGAAAGCTGAAAACTGGATAAATATGGAATAAATCATAAAATAAATAATTTTTTTTTTAATATTGCTGAAAGAGATCTGGCTGATCAAATAGCTAGAGGTTGAATTGAAACTTGAAGATGGTAGTGGTGGGCATTAGAGGCTGCGTTTGTTGGAGCTACAACAGAAGCGACCGACACAAGCACATGCATGTAGTGGTTGACACAACGGAGACTAGGTGGTAGCGATGGAGGGCAGCCGGAAGCGGATCGGAGTAGAGCCACAATGGTGGCGGAGGATGCTAATAGCAAAGAGGCCACCACTCATCGGCTACCAATTGATTTTATTATTAATTTTTTTTTATGGAAGGAATGAATGAATAATGAAGTAGTGAGGGCAAGTGGGAGGTTTGGCCTTGAAATTTTGGGGTTGGCAAAAACATCGGACTATGCCGATTTTTTGGCCAGAGGTGAAATTTTGTTTGGCGAAAGCCAAAATTTTGTTTGCTAAGGCCAGTTTTGTATCGTCCAAAGACGGTTTTGTGGTGCCAGTAGGCGGCGATGTGGTGGCCGAAGCCAAGGGTGGGTTGTCCATAGGCGGTTAGAGGGTGGCCGAAGCCTTGTTTGGGTTGCCCGAAGGCGATTTTAATTAGGGTGCTCATAAGCGGTTTTGTGGTGGCCGAAACCAAGGGTGGGTTGCCCATAGGCGGTTAGAGGGTGGCCGAAGCCTTGTTTGGATGGCCCGGTGGCGGTTTTGTGGTGGCCGAAGCCAGGTTAGAGGGTGGCCGAAGCCTTGTTTGGATGGCCCGAAGGCGGTTTTGGAGAGGTCAAAGCCGAACACAAATTGCCCGTAGGCATTTTGTGGGGTATATTGAGAGGATCGATGCCGTTAGGCTAAAAAAAACTCTGATATCATGTAAGAGAAATGTGTTGGTGGAAACCACAATTATCTCAATAATGAAATACTCTATATATAAGAATTACAAATATTAGAGATAAGATGAAATCCTAACAAATCAACTAATAATATTCTTAACTAATACTAACCTGAAATACAAATAATCTATATAAAATACTAAAACAGAGGCATGAAACGGGCTCTGGTGCAATCTCGCATCCACGGAATTTTCTGGATTAAAACAGGATTTTTTTTGCTTACGTGTCATTTTCTGGATTAAAGTGGTATTATATTTTTGGGTCACATAAATTAAAAAGCCAATATAGTTGGGTAAAAAATTTATCTTTTTAGATTAATAATTTATCCTATTAAACCTTATAGCTTAATTAGATAAATTTTATGATGAAGATCTTTAACGAGTTGATTTTTTAAAAAAAAAATATCATGCATGATAAATCTTAGTGTTTGACTTTTTTTTTAATTTGAGCAGTTTTTTTTAGAATAGTTGTTAATTTATGTTATTAAAAAATTGGGAAGATTTTACAACGAAAAAAAAATTGGTAAGATTTTTTTTCTTAGAATATTAATATATTTATATATAGAGAGAACAATATTGTTAACAAAGGTTGATCATTTTCAATTTGAAAGTTGAAACCAATTCAAATTGATCGATGATAAGTGGAATAGCAACAATTTGAGTTAGGCGTAATAAAACAGAGGCCTGAAAACATTAAGATTGATTATTTTGATCGTTTTAACTAATTGTATTCTTTAAAGATAAAATAAAAATTTTTTAAAAACTTTTTTCATAAACAATAAGTTGTACGGACAATCTTTTATTGGTTACAAAATCTATTATTTTATCATATGTTATTATAAATATTGTACCAAAAAATTTAAGAATATTGGTTTTATTTTTTTAAGGCCACGTCACTTAATAATCTAATATAATATTAATATAATTAAATATAATTTATTAACAAAACGCGTAACCGCGCGGTAACGAATACTAGTAATAATTATTCTAATATGCTGTAATTGGCCCCGTCCCCGTGTTTTGATTTTGTTTTGAATCTGGAATTGATCTCCTGTTGCCTGTTGCGATTTTGTTTCTTAGGGATTTGGATGGAACTGAACTGAAAGTTTGCAATTGATGTTGAATGAAATCTGCTCGATGGGATTTAATCTTTGAAATAATAAGATTCCAGATTTCCATAGGTACCTAGGCTGTTTTCATAAGGTCTATGGATTGAATTTAGCCAAGGTTTTCTAGGCTCAACGATTGCTATTTAAACGCTGCGATTTCAGTTGATGAAACTCAGCGCGAAAGTTTTGTACACATTTCTCTTCTTCACTTGTTTATTCCCCTTCTCTGGCCGATCCAATGGGTTCTCTTGGCTCCTTGAATCATCCATGAAATCATGTGTGAGAACTCAATTTCACCCGGCCTATAATTTCTTCGGTGCAGCCTCATGAATCAGCACGCATTTTTCTCTCTGTTGCTGCTGTTTCAGGGGTCACTGCTCCTAAATTCATCCTCTTATTTTCCATACTCGATTGGTAAAAGCTTGATACTTTTGTCTGTTAAAGGTGATGTTTATATGAGGTCTTGAATTGAACTTGGACTGGGACTTATGTGTGATTTGAGTGTTTTAATTTTTTTTCAAATCAAAGTTAGATGTTGTTGATCTGAAATGGAAGAGATGTTTGTATTGAAGGGACCAAATTCATGCCCTTACTTGGGCCTTGTTGATACAGTTTTTCATCATGTGGAAATGTGATAAAAACTAAACTACGTACGTTGAAATTGAAATAAGAATGATATTACATGGCTCATTTTTCACAAAGCTATGTAAATTTCCATTTGTTAAAACAAGTGACCCACTCAAGTGTCTTTGGGCTTCGCATCTCGTGTCATTTATTCATGTCTTTTAATGGTGGTGTCACCACATGTGTCACTAACAGTGTCACTATTGATAAGAGTGGTGACATTGTTGATAACAGTGTTTTTGTAAAAAAAACCCTCTAAAACAAAGATGTCATCGTCACCCAAAGAAAAGTTATCACTACATGGGTCACCAACAGTGTCACCATTGATCAATAAGGGCGGTGACAGTGATCCCGTGAAAAACTCTAAAAACAAATCTGTCACCAAAAAACCAATGGGTCACCAACAGTGTCCCCAACAGTGTTTCATGGGCTCTCTTTGTTAACGGAGGTAATAGCAGATGCATATATACGATTGTTAGCTTATGATTTACATTGTATAATGTATACTTGTCCCTTGATCTGCTTATTGTGTATACTGATGCCCTTAATTTTAGTTTGTTATGGTTGCCAACTAAAGTTGGTGACACTCCCCCCACACATATTTAGTTCAATCAAGTTTTATTTCTTTTGTATTTCAGAATTTGAGAAAAAAAAATTGTAAAAATAAGTTGTCACCAAATAAAAGATTAAAAGGTTGTAATTTCAAAGGAGACCTTAGGGAGAGAAGGTGGAGATTGAAATTGAAATTGACAAAATGAGAATTAAACAACACATGTTTTTCTTGCTAATTCGTGACGAAGCGGAATTCGGGCTTAAGGTGGCTTCTAATCTAAAAAGAATGTGTCACCAACCTTGTCGCTTGTCGGTTACACAATTTTAAAATTTATTTGTGACACAATTTTAAAATTTATTGGTGACACAATTTTAAAATTTATATTCTCCTTATCCTAGAGTTTTAGTTGTCATCACATGTGTCACCAATGTACTAATAAGGGTGGTGACACTATTGGTGATAATGATCTCGTAAAAAACTCCTCTAAAAACAAAGATGTCACCATCACTCAAAGAAAAGTTGTCACTATATGTACTAATAAGGTTGGTGACAGCGATAAGGGTGATGACAGCGATAGGGTGTTGACAGCGATAGGGTGAAGACAACGATAGAGGTGGTGACAGCGATAAGGGTAGTGATAGCGATAGGGTGGTGACAGCGATAGGGTGGTGACAATGATAGGGGTGGTGACAGTGATAAGGGTGGTGACAGTGATAGGGTAGTGACAGCGATATGGGTGGTGACAGCGATATGGGTGGTGACAGCGAAAGGGTGGTGACAGCAATAGGAGTGGTGACAACGATAAGGGTGGTGACAGCGATAAGAGTGGTGATAGTAACCTCGTTAAAAAAAACTCTAAAAACTAAGATGTCACCAAAAAAAATTGCCATCGCATGTGTCACCACTAATAAAGGTGGTGACACTAATCTTGTATAAAAAAAACTGTCACAAAAAAAATTTGTTTATCACCATGTGTTACCAAAGTTGTGTAACCAAAGTCATTAACCTTGACCGGTCAATGGTCAAAATAAAAATGGGAAGGAAGGAAGTCAAATTAAAAATGAGAAGGAATGACAAAAATGTCATAATGAACATTTTGTAAAAGAAAATATAAAAATGGACATTCTGCAAAATGCCTTATTCAAAATGGACACTTAAAAGAAAAAAAAATCCAAGATTAAATAACATCAATTGCCTTCTTGACTCTTATCCAAGTTAAACCGGTTGAGACGGTTTCTTGACTTGTCAACCTGGACAAATTAATCAACAAACAATCAATCTTTTTAGCTTACAAACTCAAATCTCACCCTTGATCATCCACAATGGGTGGGTGTCTCCATTTTGAAAATAAAAATAAATCGGAGGATAAATTTCATAAATTTACAGAGAAATTTTATATTGAAATATGTGATAGTTTTCACGGTTAGAAATAAACTCTGATATTTACATTCTCTAATTTTTTTTCTTTTTTCTTTTCAAAATGGAGACCATTGTGGATGGTCTTAGAACTTACTCCCTCCGATCCAAAATAAGTATCGTTTTATAATTTTGAATTTGATCTAAAATAAGTGTCGTTTTATGTTTTTTAGGTAATATAGTAGATTGATTAATGAAAATTATTATTGAAAATTGTATTTGTTGACTACTTTTTATTTTAAATTCTTCACTTATTGGTTGAAAAAGTTGGTAATAACCATTTAATAAATGATAAGATTTAGAAAAAAATGTATAAAACCAATGATAATTAACATTTTACTTAAAAATTGTGTTAAAAGTTAAAACGACACTTATTTTTGATCGGATGGAGTAATAATTAAAATTATTTTGAATAGGTCTCAGCTTAGTTAAGTTAGAAACTTTAGTTTATAGAAGATGTTACCTCGGTACTCCAATCGATTCTCCATATGATAAAAGCAACAACAAGCGTTTGCATAATTTGGCCAATAAGCAGTCCAATCCAGATTCCCTGCATTTTAACATTTAATTATAATCGTTTAAATTTCATTTCAAATATGAACACATTAATCACATCATTAACTAGATAAGGTGGTGTGTTTGATGAACACATTTTTTAAGAGTAGAAATTCTCTATAGCACTTTGTGTAATCTTGTGTGTGACTAGGGGTGGAAATGAGGCGGGTTATGGGTGGAGGAAGCCACTCCATCACCCTCCTAGCAGATAAATAATTTCATCCGCTCCACCCATCATCTGCAAACCTCTTCACCCTTATCCGACCCGTGCGGGTGATACGGATGGAGCGGGTGCCCAATGGATGAAATTAATATTGTATGATTTTTTTAATAAAATTGAAAGATGAATAAATATTAAATTTTAATTTACAAATACTAGAAATATGAGTCCATGGAAATCGAATACATGTCATACATAAAAATAACATGTTACTTATAAGTTACAAAATGAAAAAAACTCATATATATAATAGTAAACTCATATAAACACATATATATATATACATATATATAAAATTTATAGGGTAAAATAGTAAAAGCACACATATATATTAAAAAATTTAGGGTTTTATGCGGGTATGCGGGGCGGATGAATGGGGCGGGTTAATGGGTGGACTATTGGGGCGGGTAATGGGTGAAAAATCTTCACCCATAATCCATCTATCACCCGCCTCACCCGCACCCGCACCACCCATCACCCACTTTATTGCGGGTTTTTGCCCGTAAAATTAATGCGGGTGAAGTGGGTGGATTGGATACCCACGGGTCATTTTCAGCCCTATGTGTTACACTTAATTATTTATGTTATAAAATTATATTTAAAAATTTTCAAAAATTATATTTATCTTCTAAAAACTATAAGTATATATTTATAAAAAAAATTATAAAAAAATCATGTTTAAAATTTTATATAATGAAAAATCAATTGTTTTGTAATATGAATATATTAAAAGTTTAAATCGTGATTTTTCATCAATTTTTTTATAAATAGATATTTATAGTTGTTTAAAAGATAAATATACTTTTTAAAATTTTTGTAAATATAATTTTGTAGTATAAAAAATTAAATGTCACACACAAGGTTACACAAAGTGTTGTAGATAAAAAAAGTATTGCAAAAAGTAAACAATGAGATTTGAACCCATGAATCAAAATATATAATTTTTATACCTTGAATAAATAGTTTCTTAATTTTTTTAAACATAATTTTGTAGTTTTTAGTCATGTTAATATAAGTATATAGAGTATAAACCAAATTGTTATTGCATCCATTAACCTTGAATAAATAGTTGCTTAAAAATTTATCGACCAATCACCTTGATTATCAAATTCAAACATTCTATATATCTTAAATAATGAAGAAGATGAGAGATATAGTGCTCGTTTGGATGAACTTGAAAAGTGCACTTTTTAGGAACTTAATTCAGGAGAAAGTAAGTTCTTGGAAATTGAACTTCCTATAATTTAAAAAAATATTTTTGGATAAGTTTAACTTCTTGTAAATTAACATCCTGTGTTTTGTTTGGTTAAATATGAACTTTCATGAGAATTTATGTAAAATTACTTTTGTAACCCTTATTAATAAAAACTATTTATTTAAATTATGAGCAAATACGTAATTTGTTATTTAAAAAGGAAAAAAAAATTTGAAATAAATAAAAATGGTGGACCCCCAAATGATAATTTTAATTTCTTCATTTTGGTGGAATTGAAATTTTCATGAATTCTACTTTATGGATTTTTTGAAAACCAAATTATAATCCAAACACATGTATTGAAATTGAAATTTACTTCCTGTGTTATTTCAATTCATAAATTTCAATTTCAATAATTTTTTTTTTTGGTGCTAAATTTCAATAAATTTTTAATGTAATCTAAAACGAGCCCTATAAATCATTTTTGGGAACAAGCTTAAGTAAAACTTGTCGAGATAGAAATGCTAGATAATATTAATATTAACATTTTCCACCAAAAAAAAGAAATATTAATATTAATTATATTTCTAAAAATGAATGTGCTATGTATACTTACCATGATACCGTAGTCAGCAACGAAAGCAAGAACACACCCAATGGGAACACCGACGAGGTAATATGAGCAAATATTTACGACTGCAATTTTTGCCTGTGAGCCCGTTCCTATTGCAACCCCTTCAATAGAGAGTATACATATATATTGTCAAGAAGGACGGATTCAGAAAATTTTTCGGGGTGAACATAATTTTTTATAGATAATTTTATATTATTTTTATAAAAAAATATTCTTTAAAAAAAAAATATATATATATATATATGAAGAGAATACCTTAAATTTATAAAAAAAGTTATTATTATTTAATTATAAAATACTAAATAAAAAATAAATGAAAATATGCGCTTATTAGGATTTGAAAACATGGGTTGATTGAATTCTATTGAAAATGGGGTGGGTTCAACCACTAAGCCACTAAAGGTAGTTGTATTTTACCTTTTAATTTTTTTTATATAACACATATTCTTATATTCCCTCCTATCTAAAATGTAAGATTTTTTTTATTAATTTTTTAAAATAAATTTAATATTTATTACTAATAAGTATTTAGTTTTTAAAAAATTAATAAAAATACTAATATTTTATATAGTTTTTAGTTCCTTAAAATACGTGCTGAAAAGTCAAACTTCCTATATTTTTTATCAGATGGAGTATTTTTTTTTCCGGGTCGGGGTGGGCGACGGCTCAGTGTCAACCCATGTTGTCAACAACCAACGAGGGTATCTTTTGTGTTAATTTTTTTAAAGAAAAAAATTGCCAAGTCTTGGTAGCTTAATTGACAGGGATGACATATATATTGACTAATTTATTGGAGTGTTGCTGACACCGGATGTCGGTGACGGTTAAACCTTTATCGTCACCGTCTTCCGGAGACTAAATGTCCATGCTTCTTACCTTGTAGAACCAACTGTAAACTGTTAAGCAACATGCTCGCAGAAAGTGGAATCGAAAAGTCTCCAGCAAGCTCCGCGACTTCTTCGTTACTTGTAAAAAGGTATGGAATGTCACGCCCAAATATGAGACAAGGAATTGAAATTAGTAGCCCCAAAGCGATTGAAATGATCAGTATGAGCTTGATTGAAAACTTGGCTGCCTTAGCATTGCCTCTCCCTAGCTCATTTGCCACTCTTACACTGCATCATCATCATCATCATCTCCAATTTAAGATTATATGAAAACCTATTGGCTAGGCTGAAAATTCAAATGGTAAGTTATGCATCATGTTTCAACAACTTCCAAATAGGTAGATAATATCTATCTATATAAAATACTAAAACAGAGGTCTGAAACGGGCTCTGGTGCGATCTCGCGTCCACGGAATTTTCTGGATTAAAGCGGGATTATTTTTGCTTACGTGGTATTTTCTGGATTAAAGTGATATTATATTTCTGGCCCACGTCAATTAATAAATGAATATAGTTAGCTAAAAACTTATCTTTTTAGATCAATAATCTATCCAATATAACTTGAATTAGTTGTTATACATATTTATTATTTTCATGCTTTTGTTAATAAACTATATTATTTATTATTTAAAAGATGAGGAACGAATATTTGGTGCGTTATTCTACCTTTTAGATCAAATTGAATATAATATATTTATATATGGTTTTATTTTTGTGAGCCACGTCAATTTGATTTTATTTTTTTAAGTCACGTCAGTTAATTATCTAATATAATATTTTAATATAATTAATATAATAAAATATAATTTATTAACAAAACGCGCAACCGCGCGGGTAACGAATACTAGTAGTATGAATATAAGCGTCCAACACCAAAAAAATTACTCTTACACTGTAGCACCGGTGAAGCCAAGGCAGAACATGATCTGCCATGTATTGATGTTGATGCTGGATTAATCAAGTAAATTAATCCAAATTAAGGACTCTTCTTCAAACAAAAAACCATTAATATATTGTTTAATATAATAATAAAAACTTCTTCTAAATTAAATTCAATTGAAATTGCATACTGACCTGATAGAAAATGCAGATATATTTACATTTGCATCGCTGGTATATCCTGCTAACAATACTAGTACAGAATTATACCATAACTGCACACTGTTCCGATTCATAGAACAAAAAAAATTAGGGTGTTGTTTTTTACACCCACAAAATTTACTATTTACATCAAAAATCCAAGTTTTTTTTTTTAAATAAACCCTACGCCTCCTGAGTCATATACGTGTGACTCAAGAGGGGCAGGGTATGTATATAGAAAAAAATAGTTGCGCCTCTTGAGTCACACACCTATGACTCAAGAGGCGTAGGGTTTATTTAAAAAAAAAATAAAAACTTGGATTTTGGGTGTAAATAGTAAAATTTTCGGGTTTCATCGTCACGTACTTAGTATATTGATGCACTAATCACAACTCACCATAGCATTACACCTGAGGATATTGAGAGCTTCACAACCAGAATGAGATCATGGAATGCTTCTATGGAAAATCCAGTCCATGTAGTCGGACACCAACCTCCAAAGACGTAGATGAGCATCTGAAATGTGAATAACCATTGCGAGAGAACCAACGCGCTCATTGCACCGGGAATCCCCAAGCTAAGCTTGGATACAAAGATCCACGACAAAAGCACATGAAGGAGAAAGGACACTGGGGATAGAAGGCCTATTAGCATGTTTTTCCGTTGTGCTTGTAAGTACAAGTTAGTGTTCAAGCTGAAGACGAACTCGTAAAGGATGCCTATGCACCATAACGAGATATCTTCTGAAGCGTCTGCCACATCGTCCTCTTGTCCGAGGAGTTTGAAAATAGGAGACGCAAAGACGAAGAATGGGAGGATCAGGGTTGCTGTCACGACATTGACGATCCATGAGCGTTGAAGGTAGATGCCCATCATGCGGTATTGCTTTGCTCCAAAGGCTTGTCCACAAAGAGTTTCGGTTGCACTTGACATTCCTAACTTCACATGGAACCGAAAAAATCACACATACACAATATGTAAAAGATCTTTTTAATTCAGTGGCCAAGATTTGTTAACACGATAAGGATGTGTACATATGATTTATATATGTGTGTGTGTTACAACTGGAGTGCACACCTCTTAAAATGTATCATGTTAACAAACCTTGATTGAGAGAAAATGAGTGGCTGAGAATATTCAATTATATTGATTAATTGTAATTGAATTTTAAAAAATAATTTCCCACATCTAATGGAGCGTGTGCACAACACAATCAAACCCTAACTATACATTTACCCTTTCCATCTCATACGAGAGAGAAAGAAAAAGGGGATTCTGAAAGGTAGAGGGTGACCGTGTAAGGAAGAGTAGGCGGAGAAGCGACCGGTGCGAGCAACCGCCTTTCCGGCAACCACCAAAGGGATTTCCTGCAAACAAATATTGGTGAAGAAACAAGCATGGCTGCAAGCGGCATCAATGATTTGGAGGAGAGATCGGCGATTTGGAACGATGACCACAAGTGGATGAGGGCCACCATACCAATGAGTTGCAAGCATGGGTAATATTTTTTTACTGTTTGTACGAGGGCCCTGATTTTTTGATGTGTTGGGGTTAAGGTTAGTCGATGAATTTGGGGTTAGAGCTCAGACTTCATGATTATTGAATGAATTCGAGGGGATTTGGAGCAAATTGGTAGAGATGAAAGGTGGACTATAGTTTGTTCATGTGATTCCCTCATTACCCGGTGAGAAATGAATAATTATTCATAAGTATGTGTCAAATTAGATGTCAGGTTTTCGAGATTCAAACTTTGTAAAAATGTGTCCAGAAATTGCTCAATTATTCGGACCTAATTGATATAGATGAAAGGTGTATTATGGTTTGTTCAAGTGATTCCATCATTATTCAATGGATAATGAATAATTATTCATAAGTATGTGTCAAATTAGATGTAGGCTTTTCGAGATTCAAATTTGGAAAAAAGTTTTCAAAAATTGGTCAATAATTCAGACAATTAAGATTCATTATTCGTCTATATGTGTGAAATTAGATGTGAGAATTGAAGTAATTAAATATGTACTATGAGTTATGGAATACAATGTAGTTACACAAAATTATTCAACTAACTTTTCTTTTGGTCGAAAAATTATTAAACTAACTATGATACTCTGTAAAACAATACTACTCCCCCTTTGCTAGATTGAGAAGTTGGGACTGGTAGATTTATAAAATAGTGAAATTCATCAAGGACAAAGAAGTGATAAATGATGAAATTCATCCATTTGAAAAATCAATGTCATAGATGTATATAAGAGTATCTCCAACAGATTTTCCATTTTGGAGATTTTGAGTTTTTAAAGAATTTTAAGACATTTTTTGACACACTGGATTCCCCATCTCATTCTCCAAAATGGGAAACTCATAAAAAAAAAACAAGGCTTCCCTAAATCTACAAGCGAATCGCACCAGAACCCGCCACGTAGGATTTTCACATCTCTGTTAAATTTAATTTAAAGGAATGTTTTATATATATATATATATATATAGGGGGTGGTTCAAGAGTGCACACCCCTTATAGTGTACCTTGTGTACAATTATAGATCATTGATCTTATTGAAATCAAGGGATTACAATGCGCCACGTGGTATGATTTTTTTTTTTTTAAAAAAAAAAACAAAATCCACTCTTCAACAATATCCTGGAGAGTGGAGCGCGTGAAGTTTTGGAGGATTAAACCCTAATACATATTGCAATCTTCTTCACCATCCCCACAAGGCAACGAGAGCGATTCTCAATGGCGAAATCGGCGGCGACTCGAATCGAAGAGGAGCGAAGGCTAATCGGCGGTGCAAAGAGTCGAATCGAACCGGGTGGTCGATTTCGCCCATGGCCCGAGTCAAGTCGGTGGTCTGGCTGCGAGTTGAGGCTGGCATCGAATCGAAACCGACGGCGAATCCACCGGTGGCGAGGGGGCTTATTCTATCACCTGCTTCATCCAAAACCCAACCTTTCAATTTCTTCTCCTCCCGTCGGATATGTGAGGTTGCTTTAATCTTTGTTCGGTTTCATTGATTTTCTGCGTTTCCTATTTCATTCCCTGTAAATTGGTTTTGTAGATATTTGGATTTTATGGAAATTTGCATTTCCCTTGTGGATGATTGGATTCTCACCCAAAGCAGGTGATTGAATAGTAATATAATTGAATTTTCCGGGAAAAAAAATTTCATTATTCATGAACTGTACGTGTGTAGTTTATTTGGCCGGATTAGGGGTTTTTTATTTGTTTTTTTTTACCTCATAAAAATAAGAATTTCATCGAATAATCAACCAATTATCATTCAATGTATGTATTAAATCGTCCGATTCAACCGAATAATTCAAAATTTTACTTATTCATAATGGTTGTGCAATTGTTCATTGTTTCTGTGTACCTCGTAAAAATAAGAATTCCACTTAATAATCTCCCAATTATCGTTCAATGTACACGTTAAATCGACCGATTGAATCGAATAATTCTAAAAATTTACTTATTGACAACGGTTATGCAATTATTCATCGCTTTTGGAAAATTTCTCACCCAATTATCGTTAAATATACGCGTTAAATCGATTGATTCAGCCGAATAATTCTAAAAATTTACTTATTCTGAAAGGTTATACAATTATTCATCGCTTTCTGTGTACCTCATAAAAATATGAATTCCACTGAATAATCTCCTAGTTATCGTTCAATGTACGCGTTAAATCAACCGATTCAACCGAATAATTAATTTATTCACAATGGTTATGCAATTATTCATCGATTCTGTCAGTTGTATAATTATTCATCTTTCCAGTAAAACATTGAATAATTATTTTATGAAAAATAATATCTTACGGTTATGGAGATTTAAATTTTAAAAAAATATTTCTAAAATCTTTATAAAAAAAACGATTTCGATATGTTTCTACTCTTTATAAAAAAAATGATTTGGATATATGCTGCGGGTCTTCTTTCGATAAGTGCTGTGGGTCTTCTTTGTCATCATCTTCATATAGGGGGTCCCACTTTACATCCACATCCACGCTACCAAATAAAAAAATTAAATTCATCCTCAAATAAGTGGGTCCCACTTTTTAAAAAAACCAAAATCATATTTCATGCTCACCCCCACACGCGCCCTCTTCAAAGAGAGTAAAACCGGTTTTACACTTTCCATGCGGGGCCCACTTATTTTCGATTAAAAAAAAAAAGAAAAAACCCCATTTAATCTCATCCATCCATCAACATCCGATCAATGGCCACCAATTGTGCACAAAGTACACCCTAAGGAGTGTGCACAATTGATCCATTCTATATATATATATATATATATATATATATATATATAAAGGAATTAAAATCAATAGTATAATACTAAAGGAGAAGTCGCTTACGCCATGTGGCGACTTCTCCTTTAAAATAGTTTCTTTGTTTAGATATATATTTTTTATTTAGGATTTGTTACTTAATTAGATTAATTACATTAATAATAAAAAAGAATTAGATTTAAAAATTACAATATTAATTGATTGTTATCCCACTTAGCCCACTTATCCAGTGGTTATGGTTGTTATCTCACTTATCCGATTAGTTTTAAGATATGCCGATTAATTGATTGTTAAAGTAGGTTTTATTTTTGAATTTGTTAATTAATTACTCTAATTAATTTAATTAAGTACTCTAATTAATATATGTCGATAACAAATCTATGGGAGCCTAAGACGATAATTAATATATGCCAATAGGATTTGTCGATCAGGTAGTTATGATTAGGTGGTTATGATTTCATATATGTCGATAGGATTTGTTAATTAATTAATTTCCAATCAAATTCATGTACTTATAAATGATAGAGTAATTAATAATTAATAAATAAAAATAATCATATATACCGATAGGATAAATACAACTAATCTTATATGCCGATAGGATTTGTCGATCAGGTGGTTATGATTTGATTTTCATATATGCCGATAGTAATTAGTTGCAAGTTGAAAGATATAAAGGTAAGGCTCGGCTCCCATAGATTTTATTTTCAACCGAGCTACCCACAATGACAAACAATAAATGTAAGACTCCCATAGAGAATAATAATAGAAAGTTTCGAAAAAAAGGTACGTTACGGATTAGTTTCGTTTTGATTGAATTCTTTAATCATGTTTTTAATTTAGTTTATTTGTTTGTGCGGATTAGTTTCGATCGTTATGGAGTTCATTCTGGATTTTAGTTTCGTTTTGATTGAATTCATTAATCACGTTTTTTATTTGGTTTATTTGTTTGTGTTGATTAGCATCGGATTCATTATGGAGTTCATTCTGTATTTTATGCATTTGAAATAATCTTTTTATTTTATTTTTTTCAGGCGATGAAAACATTGATGGTAACACCCGACAATTTCATTACTTGGATGAGTTACTACCACAACAACAAAACACCTCAAGAATCCGATGAAATATTTAGATGGTAGCATCTGACATATAATTTATGATTATTTTTACATACATGCATTTGAGTACAGATATTAATCAACAATAAGATAAAATTTTGTCTCTAATTATAAATAGGGTAAATTGCAACTAATATCCCAACCTTTAGTGATAGTTGCTTTCAATATCCTAACCTTGTAAATTTTCACAAAATATCCTAACCTATACCATTAGTTACAATTAACACCCTAAATGAGTTTCTTAAATTAAAAAATTACCCACATCAAACAAAAATTACAAAAAATCACCCATATTCATAAAATATTTTCAATAAACCCCTAATATATTTTTAAAAAAAGGAGAATTAAATAAATCTCTTACAATTTAACCCCACCTGACCCATCATCCAAAAATAATTATAATATATATACATATATAATATACTCCTTTAAAATATAATATAATTACTTTAGCATCTACTCATTTAAAATTTTAATATAATCAATCAAAATAATTAATTATTTATCTAAAAAACATACATTATAATTAAAATCTAAATTTATATAAGTATGTCTCGATACATGCCGATTTGTGCATCTATATATATATTCCCTGTATATGATTTGATACGATATATACTGTCTTTTTGGTTAATATTATGTTATATATACTAAAACTAATACATAATATCTTATAATGTATCACACATAAATTTCATGGTATTAAAAAAATGATTCTATAAGAAATGTTTAACATAATAGTTTTACAAAAATAAAATAAAGTAGATTTAAAAAAATAAATGGTAAAAGATATGATAATCATTTGCAATAAATAATTATATAATAAAGATATATTAAAAATAATATGCTAAAAAATAATAATTTTACCATATTATTTTTAATATATCTTTATTATGTAACTATTTATTACAAATGGTTATCATATCTCATACCATTTATTTATTAAAATCTACATTATTTTATTTTTGTAAAAGTATTATGTTTAAGATAAATAATTAATTATTTTGACTAATTATATTAAAATATTAAATGAGTAAATGCTAAAATAATTATATTATATTTTTAAAGGAGTAGATTTTATATACCTGTTAAAATTATTTTTGGATGGTAGGTTGGGTGGGCTTAAATTGTAAGAGATTTTTTTAATTTCAAATTTTAAAATATATTAGGAGTTTATTGAAAACATTTTATGAATATGGGTGATTTTTTATAATTTTTTGTATGATGTGGGTAATTTTTTAAATTTAAGAATCTCATCCAGGGTGTTAAGTACAACTAATGATATATATTAGGATATTTTGTGAAATTTTACAAGGTTAGGGTATTCAAAGCAACTATCTCTAAAGGTTGGGATATTAGTTGTAATTTACCCTTATAAATATTCAAAGTTCTTTTTACCGTTAACTATATAATAATTAACAATATTTAGATGTGAATAGTGGTACTTAGATTTTAGAGTTTATTTACAAAAAAAAATTATATATTTTTTAATATTAAATATATTAATTAAAAAATCGCACTTTAAAGTGTGGGTATTTAACTAGTTTAATTTAAATGTGGTGACACAACTACCCAATTTAGTTTGGTTATTTCGGCATGGCCTGCGGGGACTCGACTCCGACTCTCTTGTCTTTTCAGTTTGATCAATAATTTTATCGGATAAGGGTACTATTTTATTTTATGTCTTGGACCAAATTTGCACATGTTCACTTTTGTATTACAACCTTTTTTTTATTTTAACGACATTTATTATTTCTATCGATTTTCATCCTCTCTTTGGTCTCGTTTGGTTAAACGCGAGAATTAGACTTCTTGGGAAATTACTTCATGAAAAATATAATTCCCATAAATTCTACTTCATGAGAAGTGTAAAAATATGTTTGGTTCAAAATCATTTCCCATGAATTTAATTCCCACATTTTGTTTGGTTAAACATGAAACTTTTGTGGTAATTTATTTAAAATCACTCTTATAACCATTTGCCCTTTGTTTATGAGAAGTGTAAAAATATGTTTGGTTCAAAATCATTTCACATGAATTCAATTCCCACATTTTGTTTGGTTAAACATGAAACTTTTGTGGTAATTTATTTAAAATCACTCTTATAACCATTTGCCCTTTGTTTTTTAAAACTAATCCTATTTAAAATTAGAGATTTTTTAATTAAAAATAAATAAAATAATAGGAGATTTTGGATAATAGAAAGAAGGAATTAGATCTTACCCACCCCCTTCAAGGTAAGTTCAATTCCACATTTTCATAGGAATTGAAATTCACATGAACTTCAATTCCTATGTTTTTTTATTTACAAAATGAAAACCAAACACACACACACAAATATATATATATATATATATATATATATATATATATATATATATATATATATATATATATATATATATATTGAAACCTAATTTCTGGGATTTTATACTTCCCGGGAAGTACAAAGGTAACTGAATGAGGCCTTAGAGAGGATGAATACTACCCCCCTCTCTCTCTCTCTATATATATATATATATATAAACTCTTTTTGTATTGTTAGTTACAATTTCGAGAGATTAATTAAAAATAATACCCCTTCGTTCAAAAATATAAATACTTTGAGTTTGTTGCACATTTTATAAAAGGTGGTACAAATTATATTCTATCTGTTCCACAAAACATTTCCTTTATAATTTATGCATTCTTTTAATTAAGGATAATAAATTTTATATAAAATACTAATTATTTTAAAAAAAAATTTAATTTCATACTTAGTAATAATTATAATTTTTTTAAAGTTAATATTTTATATAGTTTTTATCATCCTAAAAAATGTGCATGACTAGTAAACAATATGTTTTGTCGGGGAGTATAAAATATCATTTTTTTTTATATTTTGTAAACATAATTTTATAATTATTGCTAGTAAGTATGTAATAATTTTAAAAAAAAATAATTAAAAATAATATTTTATATAGTTTTTAATTTCTTAAAAAAACATTTTAAGTGTATATTTTTTAATGGATAGTTGTTAGAAAACTTCATGGAATGAAGATTAAAATTTCAAACCTACATCAAATTAATCATTTAAAAACATGGGAATATATAAAAGAAGAAGAAGAAAGAACTCATACCAGTATACCATTTGCAAAGCGAACTAAGATTGCTTGGACAAGTGCATAACCGGCGAGTTCGATTTGGTCGATATGTCCGATAAACGATTGCGTTACCACAAGCACACCAAACGTCGACAAACGGAATAGGATTGCTGGAAACGCAGTTCTCCATATCAATTTATTCTCCTCCCATATTCTTCTAAGGAGACCGATCTCGATCTCAACTTCAAATTCCGATTCGAGAAGCCTCCTCCGCTCTGTGCCGTTTTCCATGGTTATATCCAAACCCAATCCAACAATGTTAGAGTACTGTGTTTGGTTCGATAGGATAGGAAACGGAGTAATTTATATATGGACATGACCCGAAGTGAATGAATTACCAATAGGTCAAACTCTGACTGTGTGCAATATCATCTAGGGTTTGATAATGCATATCCACCACCAGTATGAAAATGTGAGAGGAATTGAACACATGAGAGGAATTATATTTTTTGTATTTCTCAATTGGTTTGGATGGATAGTGTTGAATTTAGGGTGGGGGGTTGGGGGAGGGGCCGGGGGATAATTATTTGTTGTTGTTTTTGAAGGAAATAAAAAAGGCTACATTGTAATATATGACAGTATTTTTTTTTTGGAAAAGCATGGTACATATTGAACGTGTTTTAGGAGTTTTTTTACCAAGCAGACAATAGTTTCCTAACTCATTTTATTTTCTTAACTGATAGATATTTCTCGGGTGTCTTTTATAAAAACTCATGAGAGACAATTTTCGATCAGATGTTTTTTAAAAACTCCCAAGAGAATGTGTTTATCTTTTATGGTATTTTCTCCTTATTTTTCGATGTAGGAGTAGACCCTATAACAATACTGGATTTGGCTCCCCTCCCATCAAGTACTGTAGGGTGAAGTTAAAAAAATCCTAACCATCAAAAGATGAGTGGGTGGTAAAGATTGCCCCCTCCTATGGGGTCCACCCCGGCCTAATTAATTTTTTCTTTTCCTAAAATTAAAATTTGTGAGTAGAAAACAAAATGAATGGTGCAGTACTACACCGAATTCGGACTCAACAATATTAGAGGTAACAAAAAGGTGGGTTGGATATTGGAATCTAGAATGATTTAGCAATTCAGTGACATATAATGGCACTGAACCATAGTTTATTCCCTTCATACGAACAAACATTTCTATTATTGTGTAACACTAGTAAGGTATCTCAATTCTTATGGGAACAAAATGAGATGATAACCACTTGATTGTCATTGAATGTTAATTTGAAGTCTCTCTGGTTGAGAGAGACTGGATGAGTAATTCATAATGAGTCATTATTTGAGTTGTAACTATATTTCCACACTTCAGCAAACAAGGTGTACGAAGAGCACAATGGTTCTTAATTTTGCATGACTATGATATGAACACCTTTACATGTTGAGTGGACAATAAGCACGGACCCAAGGGTGGATTGGCATGTGTAGCTTAGACCCGAGCAAACGCGAGCGCGGGCCGGGCTAAGCCCGCTTAACGGGTTGAAATTCGTGTCCAAGTCCGTCCGTGAATGCGGGTGCGGGTAGCCTGTGGGTACCCACAAACCTAATCAATTTTTCTTATTAAAGCTATACTTATTAGGTTTTTATTTTATATATACTAGTTTTATTACCCGCGTCGTACGCGATTTTTTAATAATTTTTATTTATATATAATAATTTTTATTTATTTAAATAAGTTAATAAATTAATTTTTATAATAATTTTAGTTATACATAAAGTACTCATGTTTCATTTATATATAAAATATTTCTCCCTATTTTATCAAAATCACAAAGTCATAAATTTTTTTAAAAATATCTTGAATAAAGTCGCAAAGTGATAAGGTTTTTTTCCATTAAGATATTGTAATCAATGAAATTATGTAAATGGTGGTATATTGTGATAGAATCTTATGAAATAAAATATCATTTAAAAAATAATTAATGTACTATAAACATTTATAATTTACAAATTGTTTGTTTAAAATTCTATTTAACCTAAGATCTGACCAAATCAAATTTATAATATTAAATTTAATCAATATTTACTCATATAAATATTAATCATTATTTAATCAAAATAAATAAACACTACATCTATATTAATCAATTATAAACAATTATAAATATTAATCATTTGTATTCCCTTAGTGTGTTTGGATTCTAATACATTATATATAATTATAATTATTTTATAGCGTGGTTAAAATAACGTAAATTTTAAATGAAGTACATTGTAAATTATGTCGATTAATTAATTAAAGTTTATAATGTTATGCAATAGTTGGTTTGTGATTTACAAAATTTATAAGGTATTTTATTTAAAATTTATATAATTTTAAATATGTTTTAAATTTACTAACCAAACACTATTTAAGTGTTTAAATATATTATAATATTATAACTAATTCTCAAATCGTTACCATATCTTTAGTAGTTAGCACAAATAATCTCTATTAGCTAGCTAAGGTAATAATATGATTTTCCCCTTCAATTTCTTTGTTTCATCTATTAACAATTTTAAAATTGAAATTCGGGTTCATGATCGATGAAATTAAATTTTTTTTAAAAAAAAAACAGCACACGTAAGTTTTGGTGGTAAGTAAATAGCTATTGATTGTAGTAGCATTTTTTATGAACATTTTATTATATTGGTTAAAAATACTCAAAAAAATATAACTAATTGATTTTATCTTTCGTAAGATTTTTTCAAATAAGTCATAAAATTTTATCAAAATATAACTAACTAAATTCAGTTTGTCAAAATAAGTTATATAAAATATTAAAATAATAAGATATATATAGATAATAAGATATCACCACCGCCTTGGTCGGTTTTGAGCATATATAATAAATATTTTATGAGAAGCACATGTGAATAAGGGATAACCGACAATAACCCCAACCGGCCCACCCCATTGATGAGTGGTGAGTGGTGACCCAAACATCTCATCCCCAACGTGAAGATCGTTTTTGGATTGATTAGTCATTACCCTTTTGTTCACATATCTTGTTACGTTGCCATGAGAGTGTACTGAATTAATTGCAGGTAAATCATATCATATGAAGCAAATGCAAGGGGATGTCAGTGTTAGCAGCAGCTACAATAGCCTCATACACATGCCTTTACCGGCCACCACTCTGCCTGAACCAGTGATGTCCTCTACAAGGCCGGTTTCCGAGCTCGAAGACGCCGCCGCTACCAAGCTTCAGAAAGTCTACAAGAGCTACCGAACCAGGAGAAACCTTGCTGATTCTGCAGTAGCTGCTGAAGAGCTCTGGTAATTATATTAATGGTCATTTTTGGAACATAAAAGTTTAAATCCCTAACATTTTTTCTTTTATTCAACTTAATTTTTATTGAATTAAAACTTTTGTGTAGGTTAGATTTCTTATAATTTATAGATTATTTTCATTAACGACACTTATACACTTTCTATTTTTTTTTAAAAAAAATGGGTTGGGCTAAAGCGGCCAGTTCATGTCTAATCTAGCCAATCTAGGGATTCTATGATTCAATATACTAGGATCTCAGGGTGTATTGTTGCTTTGATTTGAGAGTGTGTGTTTGTTGTAGGTGGAAGGCATTAGACTCTGCAGCTCTCGTTAGGAGCTCGATCTCGTTCTTCGATCAAGAGAAGCACAAGACCGCGACTTCTAAATGGACGAGGGCTAGAGTTCGAGTTGCTAAGGTTCCAATTGAAGAATTTTGTTGGTCTATTTTTTTATTTTTATTTATCCCCTTGCAGTTGAGAATGACAAGAGGTTTTGTGTGGATCTAGTTTGGAAAGGGTCTATCCCAAAATGAGAGAGCTCATAAGTTAGCCATACAACACTGGCTTGAAGCTGTAAGTAGTTTTTAACTTTCAGTAGAAGATCGAATTCAGTTAATTAAGTCAGTGTATCTTTGCGGATGAGAAAATTAGGTTTTTTTCTGGTTATCAGATTGATCCAAGGCATCGCTATGGCGAGAGCTTACACCTTTACTATGAAGTTTGGTTGGAAAGCCAAAGCACTCAACCATTCTTTTACTGGTATGTATATATTCATGTGTTTTTTCCTCGACGAATATTTGTCTGCTTTTCGAGTGCCTGAATCCTGAATGGTTATTTTTCATTTCCTATAACGAAGGTTGGATGTCGGAGATGGAAAAGAAGTGAATCTCGAGAAACGCACTAGGTCTCAACTCCAAGGCCAGTGTGTCCAATATCTTGGACCGGTACGTCTTTAACACTCAAGTGCATGCACAACCCTAAGCTCGTTGATTGACCCATCAGACTTTAACAACAAAAGATAAAGCTAGCCAGTTATCTCACATATGTCTTGCATTTCTCGGTGCCAGAAAGAAAGGGAAGCTTACGAAGTGATCATAGAAGACGGTAAGTTCCTTTACAAGAAGAGCCGAGAGCTCGTGCACTCTGAGAAGAACTCCAAGACATTGATCTTCGTCATGAGCACCTCAAAGACCTTGTACATAGGGAAGAAGGTCAAGGGTTTGTTTCACCACTCGAGCTTCCTGTCTGGTGCTGCCAGCCTTGTGGCCGGAGGAATGGAAATCGAGGAAGGAGTCCTCACGGTAAGATATATATACATAACGTACACGACCTTGATCTCCATCTTCATCTCATGTTGTAAACTATAACGTAATCTATGTGTACATCCTTTAGAGCTTATGGCCTCACAGTGGTCACTATCTCCCTTCTAAGGAGAGCGCCAAGGAATTTGCTCACTTCCTTGAGGAAAACAACGTAGACCTCACCAACGTTACGGTAAACCCTAAAACTTTAGGCCTCGTTTGGTATATAGATACATCATTTTTTTCTTACACATTGTATAACATTTACACTCAAATTTTGCAGAAGTTTAGATTCGACTATGGCACGAAGTCGTTTGTAGTCTGTAATAGCTTTGACGAAGACGAGGAGGAGGAGGAGATGGGGCAAGTGGATCAGGTTACAGGATCGGAATCGAGTAATCAAGAAAGCAAGGGAGAGGGGCTACTGCCAACCAATTCACTATCCTGATTAATAGATCTTCGTTGTCGAATTATGGTGATTCATGTGTCGCGTTTTCCATCCTAAAATAAAGAACCGAGTGAGAGGATTATGATGCGAAAAACATGTAATCGACATCTATTTATTGGTTGCATTGTTACATTCATGCTCTCCCTTTTACTAGAAACACTCTCCCAATATAGACGGGGAAAGGATGTATACATGTCTCATTAATTATTCCAAAACGCCGATAAATCTTGAAGCATTTATCAATCTCTAGCATTTCCTTCTTGCAAATATGTTGCTCTTTGATGAAATGATGTAAAATTGACACAAATTCTCTGGCATTTCCAACTCACCATCTCTAGCAAATCTATGTACTTGATTTACTTATTCCATAGCTTTCTCGATTAATTGATCAAAGAAAATAAAAATAAGAGTTGTAACGACTTTATTTTGTTTTATAGTTATAAAAACATAATCTGTATTTCTAACATAAAAGATTAAGTCAATATAAAGAATAACAATAATTCAAGACATATCAATAAATCAATTTTTTTTGAAGGCAGGAAAACGTGATTCACGTACATAAGCGTGGTGGGTGTGTGAGTGGATGTGCTAGTCTTGCCTGTCAAAATGAGGACCTACCTAAAAAACCCAATCATGGTTCAAAAGGTTGGGAATATTGTGGCTACTGGCTAGTGTTCCTATTGATATGTCTTGAATTATTGTCGAGGGCCCCTCGACATCGGGGTTCCAAGAGACAACGCGTCCCTAGCGGGGGTTAGGGGGGCAGCGGCTCCCCGTCCCCGCCTTTACGGTATGCAATGTTTGTTATAAACGCGTTTATTGTCTATCTGTTTCGGGCTTACAGTCCATTATCTGTTTTATATTACTCATAAAACGCCCACCCCTTGTAACCCTAATCTGTTTTGTCTCCTTTAATACAAAACTGGTTCTCTATCCGTAAATGTAAGTAACACATTGTTATCGAACCACGCTAAATCTTGTCTCGTTCTTTGTCTGTTTATCATGATAAGTTTTCAATAATTTAAAAATTCCTTTTATGGGTCACTTTGAAGTTTAAAGGCTCACCACCACCCACATCACTATGTAGTACACTCCATACAAACCACACACTCAGAGAGAGAGAGAGAGAGGAACAATTTCAAGCAGCAGTTGAGAGGTTAGTTCCTTTTTTTTTTTTTTGGAGGTTAGTTCCAAATGAAATGTGATAATTTCTTCCTCATTTTAAGCATTTTTCAAGTTCTAATTTGTATTCTGTGCTGTTAATTGTGATCCCATTGAGATTTTGAAACTGAAAATTGGCTTTTTAAAAAAAAAATTTAGTGGAACTTATTAAGTATATACTCCAATTTTATTAGGAGGTATTGTTTATATATACTGAGGGATCAAATTAGATTCAGTAAATACATACTTAGCTCAGATTTGAGTCCAATTCACAACAAAGTTAATTTGGGAATTGTGGGCTCTAGTTTGTACAGTGAATTGATTTGATCTTGATCATCGAAATTATTTCAGTTTATCTGAATCTAAATAAAAAAACAATGATTAAATGTGTTGTGTGACCCCACATGGAATAACAGCTCCACTGGCATTGATCTTGGAGATCAATGGAAGTAGTGCAAGGGATGGTTGGTTATAGCAACCCTTTACCGGCGCCTGAACCAGTGGTGTTGGTCGCTCCAAAGTCGGTTTCGGAGGTTGAAGACGCAGCGGCTACAAAGCTTCAGAAAGTGTACAAGAGCTACCGAACCAGGAGAAACCTTGCTGATTCCGCAGTAGCTGCCGAGGAGCTCTGGTCAGTGTGATCTTTGTTTCGAATATAGTCCTCAATGTTCTAAAAAATGCTTGGCGAGTGCTTGGCGGAAAGCTAGGGTCAAGGGTTTAGGTGGGGTCTAAGCAGATTTCATGGCTGGTTTTTGTGGTCTAGACTAGGCGGGCCTTGAAGAGTTTTTTAGGACAGAGATAGTCTTTTATAATTTACGCAAAATGCTATGAAGTTTGTCATGTCATTGGAGGTATATGTTGTAGGTGGAAGGCATTAGACTATGCAGCTCTAACTAGGAGCTCTATCTCTTTCTTTGGCGACGATAAGCATAAGACCGCGGTTGCGAAGTGGGCAAGGGCAAAAACCCGAGTCGTTAAGGTTTGAATCGGAAGGATTTTGTTTGTTTGTTTGTTTTGTTTATTTTCTCCAAATGACAAGAGGTTTTGTTTGGATATATCCAGTTCGGAAAGGGTCTATCCAAAAACGAGAGAGCTCTTAAGTTAGCCTTACAACATTGGCTTGAAGCAGTAAGTAATCTGTCTTAGTGCATCCTTTCAGATGAGAACCCCCAGTTTGATCTTGATTAAGTTTACGATCACTAGTTTTTGTTGGATTTCAGATTGATCCGCGGCATCGCTATGGTGAGAGCTTGCACTTCTACTATGATGTTTGGTTAGAAAGCGAAAGCCCTCAACCCTTCTTTTACTGGTATATATGTATTCTCCTTTTCACTCTAAACGAATGTTTGTTCGCTTTCTTGCTCGAGTACTTCTATCCCGAATGTTTACTTCATTTCCTATGATGAACGAAGGTTGGATGTTGGAGATGGAAAAGAAGTGAATCTCGAGAAACGCCCTAGGTCACTATTGCAAAGCCAGTGTGTACGATATCTTGGATCGGTACGTCTTTAACACGTTGAACTCATCAAATCTCCTATATCGATCATGCCTTGCTACTTTTTCTCCATGCCTTGCATTTTTCTTGGTACTAGAAAGAAAGGGAGGCCTATGAAGTGATCATCGAAGACGGTAAGCTTGTTTACAAGAAGAGTCGAGAGCTCGTGCACTCTGATGATGAATCCATGTTGATCTTCGTCTTGAGCATCACACGGACCTTGTACGTAGGGAAGAAGGTCAAGGGCTCGTTTCACCACTCGAGCTTCCTGAGTGGTGCTGCCACCAATGTGGCTGGAGGCTTGGTAGTCGATGGAGGAGTCCTCACGGTAAGATAAGATGCACGCGCGTGTGATCTCATACAGTCGACGTACAATAGTGAAATCTACGTTTTCATGAAGTGATGAAATAATTTTCCCTTAGGAAATATGGCCTTGTAGTGGTCATTATCACACTACTACGGAGAGCTTCAAGGAATTCGTTCGTTTCCTCGAGGAAAACCACATAGATCTCACCAACGTTACGGTAAATACTTAGAGCTCGTTTGGTATAAATCACTAAGAGTTTAAAAGCAAATTTGTGGACATAATGTGTAACATTGCCACTGAATTTTTGTAGAAGTATAAATATGACCTAAGCATCTCGAAGTTTGTAGTCTGCGATGGCTATGATGACGAAGAACCAAACGAAGAAGAAGAGGATCCGACCACAGAGGTATCCAAGGAGAAGGAGATGGGTAATCAAGAAAACAAGGGAGAGGGACTATCCGGCGGACCTACATTGTAGCGCCCTCGAGCGTGTCAACCACCTCTCCCCACGGGGTGCCATTGACTCCTTGTGGTCCAGTTTGTTCCCCGAGACCTAGGCCAAAGGCTCTCGTGTCGCCTAGGCTCGCTTACATGGGTTCCTGAGCCCTAGGTCACAATCTACTTATCGAATAATTTCACAAAATATACATTCTTAGTCTAAGATCAATTGGATCAAGTTGTGCATCTCCGGCTTGTTTCGTATCTTCTGAAAGGACGCATTGGATGGTGGTTCAGAAGGGTCTAACACCGCCCAAATTATCGCACTTTATAAATATAAAAAAACACTAATGAATGTAATTTTGTTAAATTTTACTATTCGTTGCCGGATTATGGTTCCTTTTACTTGTGTGATTTCAGTAATGATTTCTTATGACCTATAAGGAATTGTTGGTTTGAACTTATTAGATGAATTTGAATTTACCAAACAGTGTTAAGAATTGGGCTATATTGTTTCTGGGCCAGGGCCCATGAGGCATTTCAATGGGCCCAAACTTGGTTCTAAGTTCAAGTTTAACCCGCCAAAGTGTCGGGTCGGATATACCAACCACATTATATGTTTGATTGGAATTTGGAAGGATGTTTAAATCTAGTTTAATTACCATCAAAATCTAGCTAGTTTTTTTTTTGCATAGGGTTTATTTGGTAATGTTTTCAACATGTTTATTTTAGATTATTAAAAAAATCACAAGGAAAGATAAATACGAGATAAATTCAAGGAAATATTTAATAAATTGAAAATGTATATTTTGTGTTGATAAAGAAAGCAATTTAACAATATATAGAGGCAGTGGACTACTATCTATGCAAAAAATATCTTTGTTGATCGATATCAACTTTACAAACTAAAACTTATAAATTCACTAACCTTTCGACCTTGAAAAAAAATTAGTTATCATGAAAGAGGAAAACATTCCACTTTAAGGAATAAATAATTGTGGACTATTTTTTTATGGGTCAAAACTTGTCTCAAGGTTTGGTCTTTTTCGGCTAATTGTGTGCTCTAACTCTCTTTATTTGTGAACTATTGATGTTTTAAAGTGTAATGAAAGGTATAGTTGGATTGATGGTCATTCTTGAGAGATAAAAATAGACTATATTAGAAGACAAATAATCAAAGCATAAAATAATTTGACAAATTAATTAGTTCGAATCTATAGTTAACTATTATTAGAGAAGCATTTTTTTATGAGGTGTATTCTTAAAAGTAGGTTATTCAATTAATTTATCTATAGTTAATTATTATTAGTGAAGCTTTTTTAATGAGGCGTCACTCTCTCCTTAAAAGTAGGTTATTCAATCAATTTTTTAAAAATTCAATTAATCCATGATCTTAGCTAAATTATAATTTTAGTAATTTTATAAAAAAAACATCGATAGTTAACTATTACTCCGTATTAGAGTAGCATTTTTTATGAGGTGACACTCTCTCCTTAAAATGAGGTTATTCAATCAATCTATCTATTTATAGTTAACTATTATTTGAGAATTTTTTTTTATGAGGTGTCACTTTCTCCTTACAAGTAGGTTATTCAATCAATTTTTAAAAAATTCAATTAATCCATGATCTTAGCCTAAATTATAATTTTAGTAATTTAAAAAAACAATGGGATTAATTTAAAACATAAAATTAATAATAAGGAAACATAAAAATTAATATCAGTAATCTATTTGAACTTTTACTATTATTTTATAATATTAATTTAACATATTATTAACATTTTATTTATAAAAAAACGCATATTATGGCACAGGGATCATACTAGTAACTAATTAAAGCCGAATAAGTGATCTCTATTCATAATGTGTGATCAATTTTTTGTTTAAAAAATATGTTATTGGTAATATAGGATTGAGTAGGGTATAAGTTTAGGGGAGTGGGATATTAGCTAACATATAAAAGTGGACCTTAATTTGTACCTATTCAAATAGAGAAAATGAAAATGGTAACGTGGTTTACAATTACAACAAGTTTTTGGGCAACAACACGGTCCAATATTCACACTTGTTATCAAATTAAGTCTCTACTAATATCAAAGTAGAGAATGCCGCCAAGAGGCCAGTGAATTGACTATTACAATTTACAATAATCATATTTGATTCTATAACAATCTAATTTTTTTCAATGGAATTTCCTCTTAATCGCAGACTTTAAAAAAAAAAAAATCGGTCTTTCTATTCTATATCCTTATGAAATATGATAAGTTATGAACTATGATAAGAAATTAAATTGAAAAAGATTTTCTACCAAAATAAATAGTGAATCCTAAGAATTTAATTAAAAGAAATGTTAAATTAATTCAAATTTAAAAAATATTTTCAAATTATGACTATTATTTTATTTCATAGGCCTACTTGAATTGGGCAGTGATAGATATGTAGGGCTTAGGGTAGCTGAAGCCTCCTAGTCTGAAAGAGAAATCGATTAAAAAATATTTTTGTAAGATAATATTTATTAATTTTAGAAATAAAAGAGTTTTGAAATAGTAAAAAAATTACAAAAACAACGTAACTAATATTTAGTTGATAATAAGCATTTATTACGTTGAGATTATGAATTCAAATCTCTTTAGTTTCACTTCATTTGATGAGTTGTGAAACGTTCGTTGATTGAAGAGTACCTCACAACTCATCAAATGAATGACTTCAATAGCCTACCTCGCTTGCATAAAACCAGTTTGATTTTATGATACCTAAACCATCAACCTCATCCTTAATTCAATTATCCTCTCCAAAATCTTCATTGTGTGACTTAAGGAGTTTGATCCCTCTATAGTTGTCGCAATCTTGCACATCGATTAATTTGCTAAATCTCCATTCATCTCATCTTGGTAACATCCTTGGTGATTTGAGATTTGAGAGGTTAAAAAGTTGGGTGAGCCACTCAAAACTCCTTTCTCCAATACACTTCCAAACCTCACCCGAAATTCCATATAGATCTACTATCTTTTGCTCCTCATTCAACTAACTTCACTCTTTTATCTCCTCTCTAGCTATAAACTCGTCTATAAAAACTAGAGTCAGAAAACCATTGTTGCTAAAAATACTAATCTCTATGCCCTCCATCGCGTAACTTGGAGAAATAGTTCTTTCATCTCTATAAAACTTGTATCTCATTCACAAGGACCCAACCTATTTGTTCTTAATACACACAACTCAGTCTCTCTCCACCCTTCTCTTCCATTACTATACATTTCTTTTGAAGCCTCTTTCCTTAATTTTTGCCATAATAAATAAATTCAACATAAATAAATATTTTATTAAAAAAAAAAGTAATCCATTTAGATTATCTTCAACGGCTTCCCCAAAAAAATTTCAAAATGGGAATATAAAATACACATTTTTTAAATTACTTTTACTTTGGGTTTCATCATGCTTATATGCAAGGTTGTTCTGATACCATGATAAATTTCAATGAGTCATATATGGTGTGTAGGTCACACGTTTAAGCGCACATTGCGCTAATAAAGCCGAGCACACAAGACCAACAAGGTTCCGTCCTAAAACCAATTGACATTAGGATGAGTAAACCTCCAACTTATATGCAAGACTTGAGTTCCTCGTATATTATCAATGTGAGATGTTTATTTTACATCTTCCACAATTTTCCAACTCTAAAATCTCTGTTCTAACGAGAATGATAATAGAGAAGAAAGACACAAAGATTTACGACAATGTGTTACCTATGCCCACGGGCAAATAATCAGTTTTGTATTAGATGAGACATAACATATTGGGGTTATAAGGGGTAGACGATATGCTCAAAACAGATAGACGATAGGCCCAAAACAGAGAGACGATAGACTCGTTTACAATAAATATATTATAGGAGACTCATGAGACCACCACCGGGAAACTTCGCCCTCCAAACCCCCTGGTGCACCGTCAATCAACAATAATTCAAAGTATATTAACAATCTCCAAAATAGATAATCTATCATATCCATCCTCCCAATGAACCTCACTCGAGCAACAAAATATATTTCTAACAAGGACGGCATTGAACAAATTAAATTAACTAAGATTTGGTTTTGGCTTTTTGCGGTATACACAAAGATTTGATTCATTGACCACCCCACTCGATCGTCTCTGATGAATTGAATTCAACCCTGAGAATTCAAATTCCGGAAATCTAAAACTCCATTTGAATACCAACAAATGGTTTCTTTAGTTTAATCCTCCGGTGAGTTGGAGGCATCGCTGGCGTGGCGTGGTTGAAGCTCCGTCTCTAACTCAAATTTCCTCAATCCATTGCTCTGAGTTTTTTATTTTTAAATGTTCAATATTTACGTAAATCTATAAATAATACAATTATAAACCTATATATTTTAGAGTTCTTCAATATGACTATAATATTTGACATATTTGAATTATCATTGCATAAATAATATTTTTAGAAAATGACATTAATATTTTTTTTATTATAGATTCATCAAAATTATAATAAAAATAAATATTAAGTTGCTTAAAGTACTAAAGAAGAAAAAACAAGTACAGATGAAACTACCAACTATTGAATCATAATCACATATAATATTCGGGTATACTCGCATTACTCTCTTCATAATCATTTCCTATTCCGAAGCCACCACTTTGATCATCTTCATGTATATAGTTTTCATTGCTCGAAAGTTACAATAGTCGTAATTTTTAATAGTTTCATTTGAAGAGTGAGATGATGATGATATTTGAGAAGAATTCATTGTTGATTCAAATCGAAAAGATAAAGATAGAATCAGATGACGGAAATGAGATGTGAAAGTTCTAAATTATATTAGTATTTATAGGAAATTTAGCCTGTCAAAATTGACCTACAGTGGGAACAGTATAACTGTAGAATAGGCCAAAAGAGAATATTCTATAAAATATTCTTTTTTAGTAGGCTATTTCCCCTAGACATTATAGCTTACGGGGGAAGATGCTCTTACAACATTTGTTTTGAAAGCTAGCAAGATTATTTTAAAGGTCCAAATTGTTAATTTACAAAAGTAAGAAGAATGTTGACAGAGTTCACCCATGGGAAACGTTGGGGACAGGACAACATTTTATGTTGTTTTAAAGGTATGTATGAATAATACATCTTCAAAGTATATACTACCGAGTAATTAATAAACATACATAGTTTTTTTTTTTAAGAAAAAACTATGTATATATAATCTCCAATCCAAAATGGGTTCTTCCGATATCGGAGTATCAAGAGTCGGGTGGTTAGGTTCGAGTCGGATTCGGTCTTTAAATTGTCAAGTCAACAGTCAAGTTACCCATTTGGGCAATTTGAAGTCAAATGTGTAAATAATCAAATTTTAGTATGGTTTGGGATCGAACCCGGTTTATGTTGAATCATGTGATATGGGTATTTTTGGGTTCGATCCATTTCAATCATTGGGTTAATAAGATCGAGTCGAGTCCATTTTTTGCTCTTGAGTTCCGATAAAAATTTGAATTTTTCTAACGAGTCGGGTCGGATTTATCGAGGCAGATATCGAACCTTGATAACTCGAATAATAGTGATGGTAACCCGACCCGTTTATATTTATTCGAAATAAGGAAAACAAACAACAAATAAAAGAAGGAAATTAAATTAGGTGGGGATTTAAGGGGAAACCTCGTGGTTTTGAATTGAATCATTCAATGCCCAGAAAATTCAGTTGTGGACTTAATTAGTGGATCAGTCACCCTACACATCATTGTACATAAAGTAATTGTAACCATACTATATATACAAACCACATATAAGAGGAACAAACCAAACACAGCAGTAAAAAGAACCAATCTTTAACCACCTTGTGAGGTAAGTTTCAATCCTTTTTCATTGGCCACTTTAATGTTTTGGTTCATAATTTATATCATCATTTATCTCGATTTATTTAACACAGAAACTTAAGC
This sequence comes from Persicaria maculosa, assembly GCA_963922045.1. Classification (NCBI taxonomy): domain Eukaryota; kingdom Viridiplantae; phylum Streptophyta; class Magnoliopsida; order Caryophyllales; family Polygonaceae; genus Persicaria; species Persicaria maculosa. The sequence continues at coordinate 71,402,179 of OY998260.1, forward strand.
CAGTATGCACGGGATCCACCCGATTCGCCCAATGGAAGAATTGCAAGAGAAGGTTGGTGTTAGCAGCTCTAATGGGCTGATACACAAGCCATTGCCATCCATCGACGTGCCCGAACCAGCGGTGTTGGTGTCTCCGAGGCCAGTTCCGGAGCTCGAAGATGCAGCTACCAAGCTTCAGAAGGTGTACAAGAGCTACCGAACAAGGCGAAACCTCGCTGATTGTGCAGTAGTTGCTGAGGAGTTCTGGTTAGGCCTAAGTGTATATTGAATTTTTTAGTAGTACATAAGGTTAGGGACTATCACGAAAAGTACCGGTTTTGGGCGTTATTTAGTTGGATGTTATGTGTGTGAGTTGCAGGTGGAAGGCATTGGACTTTGCAGCTCTAAACCGGAGCTCCATCTCGTTCTTCGATTGCGAGAAGCAAGAGACCGCGGTTTCTAAGTGGGTTAGGGCGAAAACTCGAGTTGCTAAGGTAAGAATGCCTTAAGATATCATGCTTTTTTTTGGGTATGTTTTATTTCTATTTGCCTTGCATTCTGGAATAACGATTAGGTTTTGTTCGATCGGATTCAGGTCGGAAAGGGTCTATCCAAATTCGAGAGAGCTCAAAAGTTAGCCTTACAACATTGGCTTGAAGCTGTAAGTCAGAGCATCCTTGCGGATGAGAAAAACCAATTCAAGTACGTTCTTGATCCGCCTTCCCGGTAATCTTGCTTGATCTAAACCTCTACATTGGTTTTTCAGATTGATCCGCGACATCGCTATGGTGAGAGCTTGCACTTGTACTACGACGTTTGGCTTGAAAGCCAAAGCACTCAACCATTCTTTTACTGGTATATCTATATATGTACTCTTTTTTTCGGTTTGGCTCACTCATCTCGAATAGTTCGCTTTCTTGCTTGAACTGATTTCGTTTAACGAAGGTTGGATGTCGGAGATGGAAAAGAAGTGAATCTCGAGAAATGCACTAGATCCGAGCTGCAAAGCCAGTGCATCCGATATCTTGGACCGGTACTTGAACTCGACAATAGTCCTACATCTTGTGCAAGCTTAGATAGTTACATTACATATTTACATGCCTTGCCTTTTGTTGGTTCTAGAAAGAAAGAGGAGCTTACGAAGTGATCGTGGAAGACGGTAAGCTTGTGTACAAGAAAAGCCGAAAGCTCGTGCAATCCGAGGAGGGCTCAAGGTGGATCTTCGTCCTGAGCACCACTCGGACCTTGTACGTTGGGAAGAAGGACAAGGGCTCGTTTCAGCACTCGAGCTTCCTGTGTGGCGCTGCCACCATCGCTGCTGGACGATTGGAAGCCGATGGAGGAGTCCTCAAGGTAAAATAAGATGCAACACCGTGCTTGATCGATCGAGTCATGTTTCGACGATAACACGATCTATGTTTTCGGAAGAATGTAACATCTTTTGTCCTTCAGGCAATGTGGCCTTACAGCGGGCATTACCTCCCAACTATAGAGAACTTCAAGGAATTCGTTCGCTTCCTCGAGGAAAACAACGTCGACCTCACCAACGTCAGGGTAAAACCCTAAAACATTAGGGCTCATTCGGTATAATTTGTATAACTATATACATGCTTATTAGTCCTACATTTTTCGAAATTTCGTAGAAGTATAGATACGACAACGAAATTTCGAAGTTCGTAATCTGCAATGGGTATGACGACGACGATGACGGGGCACCGGAAAAGGCAGAGGATCCGACGACAAAAGTGTCCGAGAAGGAGACGAAGCCAATGGATCAAGAAAGCAAGGGAGAGGCCAAGAAAGAAGAGGCAGTTTTATACTTGGCCAAGCACTTGTCCTTGAAATGGGCGAGTGGAGCCGGGCCTAGGATCGGATGCGTGCGGGAGTACCCCGCGGACCTACAATGCCGTGCACTCGAGCGTGTCAACCTATCCCCGAGCGTCACGCCTGGGGCGCCATCGGTCTCCTATGGCCCAATCCCTTCCCCGAGACCAAGCCCAAAGGTTCTCGTGTCGCCTAGGATCGCTTACATGGGGCTCCCGAGCCCCAGGCCACGTGCTTAGCTACTGACTTTCGAGTTTCGATCATACCGAAGACAAGTCCTTGCCTTACGATGAAGTTGGGTTAGTCCAATTGATACATATACATACACATATATGATTCATTTGTTTGTTTGTTGATGTAAAATCTAATTGATTCTTGTATATGGTGATAAAGAAAAAAGGGTAACGTTATATACAAAATGAAATAAAGATGAAGCATAGGTTGTCCATGTTATAGGTTTGATCTATATTGTTACATGACTGCGAATTTGCTAATTAATGAAGTTGGTTTTTTTTGTTTTTGTTTTTGCCCATCATGGGTGGCTCAATGGTAAAGATCAAGGGGGTTAATGGAATGTCTCCGGTTCGATCCCTACCTCCGCCCTTTCTCTTGGTGAAATAATCAGGGTTCACCTTGCTTATTACCATTGGGTCTAGCCGGTTTACCTGGTGCGTGGCTCTTGCCGGCTGGGTCACGTGCCCAGGGTTTACCGTCAAATATTGTTGATCAAATTTCACCTCATAAAATATCAAATATTTCCGACCGGAGGGAGTACCTACTTCCTACTACTTACAACCCTTATTATTCTTATTCCTTATAGTCCTATAATCTTTTCAGATTTATTATGAGCCTAAAAAGAAAGAGTTTTTGTGACATAGTATAGTAGAATCAATTATAAATCACTTTTAACACTTTTATTATAGCTGAGGTAGGAGGTTACAATATGTATTCCACACTATATATATATATATAAATTGTGTTGTTTTTCTTATTACCAACTAATTTTACTATGGAACTCTACTATATATTGTGTATGTGTATATATAACTTACAATTTAGATCGAGGAGGTGGATCGAGACTGCAAGAGTCAACTAATGATCAGTTCAAACCCAATTCAAGTTACCTGAGACAAAACTTCAGTAGTTCAAAACTTCAAATTGTTTGGTACTTCAGTAGTTCAACTGCAATTGACTATTCAGTAATTAAAATGAGCACAAAAATTGTTTGACATACAATGAAACTATTGCTTCAGAACAAGCAACTTTTACTGTTTTTTAAGTGTATTTAAGGGGTTGACCCTCCCACACACAAGCGACTTCATGTTTCCGAGGGGATTCGAACTTCGAACCTCTTGGCATGGGATGTAGCCCCACAACCACTACACTAACTTGTGATTGATTATTTCGTTTAATCCTTTTGATAACACGTGTTTAGCAATTATTTTGAAAATTTCAAAACATTACATTTATGGATCATAAATTCGTTTTAACAAATGGATCCTTGAATACGTTATAATAAGTTTAATGTAATTGATTAACACCATTTATAAGTATTAACCAAACACAACCAATGCTATTTTACTTAGTGGTATATTTGGATTCAAAATGTATTTATTATCATTCAATTATTTTTATCTCGGTTCATGCATGTAAGTTTGATTCCATAATTTAAAAATAAAAAATAGTAAAAATTGAAATAAAACATTATAAGATCATCCCCAACAACATTTTTATCTATATAATAATAAACTCTTAATTTAGAAGAGTTTAGGATGATGTGTCAATCTTAGAGGCATTTTAGGAGTTTTAACCAATCATATTTTTTTGCCATTTTTCTTTGATTTTCTTTAATTCTCTTTTTTTTCTTCTTTATTCCTTTAATTCTCTTTTTTCTTTAATTTTAATAACTATTGGGCTTAATTCAAAACATTGAATTCAATCTAATATAACCATCTATATCTATATCTATATAAACTCTTAATTTAGAAGAGTTTACGATGATGTGTCAATCTTAGAGGCATTTTAGGAGTTTTGACCAATCATTTTTTTTTGCCATATTTCTTTGATTTTCTTTAATTCTCCTTTTATCTTCTTTTTCATTTAATTCTATTTTTTTTTCTTTAATTTTACTAATTATTGGGTTTACTTCAAAACATTGAATTCAATCTAATATAACTATTGAGCTTAACTCAAATTTATTTACTAACTGTTGGGCTTAATTCAAAACATTGAATATAACTATTGATTATGACACATCACATGTAAACAATGTTATAATGATATTGATATTATTATTGAGTAGTTTAAAATATCTATATTTATGTATTATACTTTACATAAGATTTTTAAAAAATAATTTTCTGATATAATTATAAGATACATTTATTGTAAAGTTTTTTTTATGATTTTTATCTTAACATTTATTAATATTTTATAATATATATATAATATTTAATTTTAAAAAAACGCGTCATGACGCGGAAATCATACTAGTTTTTACTTAAATTCCAACTGAATTTTCATTTTGAAGATTTGAATAAGCATTTAGTTTTAAAAAGTATTATAAATATAAATTTGGGGATAACTCTCTCTTTTTTAATACCATTTCTCTATTTAGAGAATATGTTAAATAAAAAAATATTTTAAATTCTCCAAACTCCTAAAAATTCTAAAACAGAAAAGTTGTTCATGTATTTTGGAATCAAAACACACCTTAGGTAAAAGATTGATTGATTGATTTTCATTTTTGTAGCACATAAGTCAAATTTTATATTTTAGTCAACTAGATTCCCACTAGATTGAAACATGATCTACGGCTGAGAATCCATCTCCGTCCAACCCACCTTTTTTTTTAAAAAAAAAAATAAATCCCTTTTCCTTTTTCTTTTTTCTTGCCGAATTCCGATTTTTCAATTTTAAATTTGGAACCTTCAAAACAGCTTCCTATCTCCTCTATCCAACGTTTTCCACATCCAAAAATAGAAATAAAAACTACGGAATAAGCAAATAAAATAAAATAAAATAAAATAAAATACATGTATGTAATTCAAATACCATCTGCTCCAACCGCGTAGACCGTAGTCAATCGTCAAAGGTCTCAGAGCCTTAATTTTACTCCAATTTACTACTCCCAAAATATATAAATAAATCAAATTAATTTCTAATTCCATTTCATTACAGTAATAGATTAATTTCTAATTCCATTTCTAATTCCGTGTTCTCGGCATTCGTGGCTCGCCTTGGAACTCTCTCGACTCCTCCGCTGGCTGATGGTTTATATGGGCTCTTAGGGTTGTTTCTTCTATCTGTGTTTTTTGTGTGTCTATTATGTTGTATGTTGACGGTTAGTCCGTCTGCCGATTCGTCGGTCTATCGAGTATCAGGCCTGTCTGAACTCGAACTTTTACTTTATCAAAAAAAAAAAAAAAATTGATTACTAATCCCGACTAACTTAGTTGTAGTTGCATTTAATTACCAAGTTCTATTGATAAATGTTACTCACATGTTTGACTTTTTAGCAAACTTTTATAAGAAATTTAATTTTTTTTATTATAAAATATTAATTTTTAAAAATATATTCATATTATTAATAATGAGTATAAATTTATTTTTAAAAAATTAATTAAAATTTTAATATTTGATAGTGTATACCAAAAAATTTTCATTTTTCACCGAGCATATACTTTTCTAAAAATATCAAAACCATTGTAATGAGAAAGCTATTTGGGTTGCTCCGAGCCTGTATTTCTCCTTAGACAATCGTTTTGTATACCATTTTTCACTACTTGTAATTGACTTAATTTGCATATAGTTTTTACTAATCTGATTATTGATTTTGCTTCTACCCACGACTTAGTTATAAATCCCTACTGCCTATAATGTGACCTAAAGATCAATCCAACAAGTTACAAGATTCGATCAAGGTCAAGAACAAAACTTGACACACACGGTTTCAACTTTATTCAATGCGTCGGGAGAAATTTGGTCATTCCCTAGGTGAAAAATAAAGGGTTGGCTATCATCATGAATCATGAGGTTTCAAAAATCATCAAGTTTCATTGAATGAAGCCCCTTCAATGCATCTTTATTTATTCCAACTCCATTGAATGCATCGGGAAAACTGTTAAAATTTCAGACTGCTGGACTATTGCCCACTTTGGATCTATTCTTGGATGATTTCGACACATTGATCTTCATAAAAGATGTAGTCCTTTGAACTAGCTTTCCAACAAGTAATCATGGGCCTCCATTGGACTAATATAGCTCATTTTATGACTGAAACACTGAGTATGCATCGAAAAAGCCTAAATCACATCAGCCCACCTGACTTACATTTGGTTAAGATGACGTCGTTTGGTGCATGTATGCCCCAAGAACTTCATATTTGTTTGATCAAAAGAGCATTTCGACCCCGTGTTCTTTGTCAATATAAATTACTGTTTGTATATATTTTTTAGTTAACTAATCTTCAAGTTTATATTGTTAATTCATATGTTAAACATTTTATTTTGCCAAACTATATCCAAGATATTTCTATTTTGTATCTTAACTTGCCTAGAACAAGCCGCGGATCCTGAAACCGTTAGTTGAGGGGGCGAAAAATTGAATTCTATTTTTTTTTAAATCACTAATATTGTGAATTTATAACTAGAATGAAAACATGTATAACTATGCATACTTTATTTCACGATTTTTAAATATTTTAATATAACATACTAATTTAAAGTTTTCAAGTTTAATTATAGCATTAAATTACGAAGTTTAACAAACGATAATTACGATAGAAGTATGTCAATTTGGTAAATGATGTGGAAAAGAATTTATATAGGCTAACGTTTATAATTTTTTACTCAAGCGTCGGATTAGAGCTTATAATATATCATAGGGGTGGGCGCGGGACGGGACGGGACGGGATGGGGATCGTCTCGCGTCCCGTCCCGCGTAGTTTTTGCGGGACGGGACCGGGACGGGATTCACTACTTTTTTTTCAATCCCGCACGGGCCTTGTCCCTCACGGGATGGGACGGGACGGGCCTTGTCCCTCAAATAAAAAACATTATGAAAAAAACCTAAAATTCTTATACTTTTTGCGGTTTTTAAAAGTGTAACATATATAAATTTATAATATTTTTTATAATTTATAATTTTCTTTATATATATACACATTATACATATAATTACATAATATATATATATACCGTATAGAATATAGTTATGTTATTTACACTAATCAAATTGCTAATTACTAAGATAGTTGAACAAAGTATATATACACTGTATACCTATCTATATATACACTGTATTACAGTGTGTATATATGTACACTGTACAGATGTAATCAAATATATACACTATATATATATATATATTAATATATATATATATTATATAACATAATATACTGTGTGTATATATACTACGTATTATATATAATATATATATTATATACTATATACAATATATAATATACTATATAACATAATATATTAGATTTATAGTATTACATTATATTAATATGTATATGCGGGACGGGACGGGATTTGCGGGATTGAGACGGGTCGTCCCGCGTCCCGTCCCGCATAATTTTTGCGGGACGGGATTTACTATTTTTTTTTCAAATCCCACCGGGATCGGAACGGGACCGGGACAGGCCCGGGACGGGACCGGGATTTGCGGGATTTGTGCCCACCCCTAATATATCAAATCGAAGATATTAATGAAGGAACATGTACATTAAATTGTATTTTTTATTAGGGGGTGACTGACACCCCGACCCCAAAGAAGATATGCATATGCCATGCAAAAGGGAGTGATTTATACACCCAAATTTTTACTATCTACACCACACATCCCATTTTTTTTATTTTTTTTTAAATAAACCCTGCCCCTCTTGAGTCACAGACGTGTGACTCAAAAGGCGCAGAGTATTTTATATATAAAGTACCTTGCACCTCTTAAGTCACACGTGTGTGACTCAAAAGGGGCATGGTGTGGTGTATATAGTAAATTTTTTGGGTGTAAATATTATCACCCCATGCAAATTAATACTCCCTTGATCATATATAGATGATTTAGCATTTGGCACATTAATTAAGAAAAATGAAAAATTAAATCAAGTACTCCATAGAAGAAAGAAAAAGGTTGCAGTGGTAGAAAATCATTATATATTACCTACAAAATAAAATAAAATGACCTTGAAAAATTGAACTAATAATGTCAGACATTCAGATCATGATAAATTGCATGAGAAGAGTATTTTTTTCTCATGTACCTCGTGCTGGAAACAAAGTGACTGACAAGGTTACACACATCTTGGTCAATCTGCTTCGGGGACTTCTGTCTTCTTAAATAGATATTAGAGATCTCATCCGTAAGGAATAGAGTTTCCTATCCAAATTATTTACTAATAAAAAAAGTTATAGTGATCATAAAAGGATTAAAAGCTATCACTCTCTAATGACATAAGTTATAGGGGTCAATCAACTAATTTGAAAGAAGCTCTCTGTGAACTCCGATCGTCGATGAGTGCAAACTTCCGGCCCCCACCGGCGCCGGAACTGGGAGGGCAGATTAACCCTCCTTTGTCGCAAACGGTTGCTGATGAGATGAATGCTACACATGACAAGCGGTTGGCAGAATTTCCCACCATTCAGGACTCGATGAAGGAAGGAACTACAAAGACCATGAGCTTCAAGGACAAACTGATTAATGGTTCAAAGGAAGGGCACGCTCTGGTCCATTCTGGTGTCACAAACCAAGCTATCGAATCTGACTACATGGCAACGGATGACACCCCCCCAGATGAAGATGACCCACTGTGTCCAACAATTAGCCTCAGCAAAAGCGAAAAAGAAACCCTGTGGAGTCCTTGGCAGGACACCTTGATCATCAAGATGTTCGATAAAGGTCCGGGTTATATGCAACTGCACCGCCGCTTGTCACAGAAATGGGGATTGAGCGCGTCTTTCTCCCTAATTGATCTGGGTAACGACTATTTCATCGCTCGGTTTTCAAACCAAGCTGATTATGATCACGTTTTGATGGAAGGACCATGGATGATTGGGGATAACTACCTCACCATACGGAGATGGGTGCCGCGGTTCGATGCAAGCACAGAGAAAATCACGAAGCTGACGGTATGGGTACGCATCCCGGGTTTGCACATCGAATATTTTGACCCACGTTTTCTTAGAAGGATCGGACAGAAAATTGGGAAAGTTCTACGGATTGATAATACTACGGCATCAGCTGAGAGAGGCCAGTTTGCGAGAATTAGCGTCGAAATCGACCTAGCTAAGCCTTTGCTCTCGAAATTCCGACTAGACGGGAAAGTTTGGCCAATTCAGTATGAGGGCTTGAGGATGGTATGCTTCAAGTGTGGAAAGGTGGGCCACAATGTCGATAGCTGCAGGCAAGAGAATGAAACAACGATCCCAACGACATGTTTGGAGTCCTCTGAGAAGCCCCAGGATACTCTGAGCGGTGACCAGTATGGTGGGTGGATGCAGGCTAAAAAACCACCAAGGAAACGCCAGACGGGGAAGACTGATCAGACTGACCAGGACCAAGGCACTAAAAGAACGGTCGGAAGCTCACCGGAAAACCAAACGCCAGCTGACAACAGGGTAACGGCGGGAGGCGAGAAGGGGAAGAATCAGAAAGGAAAGTCCGGGATTCAAGGAATCCCAGGTTTTGAGGGATCCTCTAGATATGCTGCACTAGCAAATATGGAGGAAATCCAAGAAAATCAAGGAGTTGCGATCGAGGAGGATAAGGCTCCTAAGGATACAAGGAAAGAAAATCTGGGGATTGTTGAGACGGATAAAGACAAGGCAATAAGGTACTCGAGGAAGCAGGCTTGTGGGGAAGAAAATAGGCCCACGAAATCTTTAAAAAGCAGGCCGATGGCCAACAGCCCACAAAGGAGGACTGCCTTAGCTGTGAAGAAATCAACAATCACAAAAAGGAAACCAACCAACCCTAAAGCAAGGGCAATCAAGGCCGCTACAAGTATTGAAGAGACCAGATACCAATTCACCTTTGCGGCACCTAGCATAGCCACCAAGACAACCTTCCTAAGCCAAAAAAACGCTGCTCACAGTACCCCAAAAAGCCAGACCCAAGACCACCACACGAACCCCCCAAGCCAGACACAAGACAACCCCATTATCCCCCCAAATCCGAACCAAAGCTCGCCTGAAAAGGTCAATGGATCACCCCCTACACGTGGTGAAAGTGCCAGTAAGGGATCGGACAAGCTTTCTGATGTCGAACCTCCTGACCGGTCCATTCCTTGTGCACTTCCCTCCCATTGCGGATCGGGCACAACTGGAGTTCAGACCGAGTGCAACAGAGGGACAACCAATTCAATGTCGGGCGTCCCTGCCCCAAGCCCTTATCGAATCGATAAGACACCTTGATGACGCAGCCCAAGCTTTCGCAGATGCAATGCAAATGCCAGAGGACACGGTTTTTAGGGCCCTCCACCACACACTGTTGTTTATGGATAGCATAAAGATTATTGCTTGGAACACAAGCGGGGCAGGGAACGAGTTCTTCCTTGCGGCCCTGAGGGATCTGATTAGGAGATACAATCCACAAGTCTTAGCTTTAGTAGAGCCACGAATTAGCGGGGAGACAGCCGATAGAATATGCCGCAGGATAGGCTTTGATGGTATACTCAGAATGGAAGCTGTGGGCTTTGCAGAAGGGATATGGCTCCTGTGGCGAGCGGAAGAAGTTGACGTTTATCCGTTAACTCGCCATCCACAACACATTACAGTTGAAATACGGAGGAGGGGGGAAGTACCGTGGGTCCTATCGGCTGTGTACGCAGCTCCTGCCAGAGCCCGCCGCCTTGATTTATGGAGGAGTCTGCTTGAATTTGCTGATACCAACAACAAACCGTGGATGCTTGTGGGTGACTTCAATGCCACCATGAGTCCTGCAGAGCGATCCCCTCAGTCTTCGGTTGGTTCAAACAGAGCAACACATGATTTTAGGAATTGGGCCGAATCTCTGCAACTGCTCGACCTTGGATTCTCAGGGCCTCCTTTCACTTGGTGGAGGGGGAATGAAGAAAACAATCGAGTCATGGCCAGGCTGGACAGAGCAATCTGTTGTCCGGTTTGGAGAGTAAGATTTCCGGAAGCCTCGGTGACCCACCTCGTAGCCCCATACTCAGATCATGCCCCTATTCTGGTGGAGCTAAATCCAATCGGCCATGGCCAGTCAGCGAATAGGCCGTTTCGCTTCCAATCGGCTTGGCTCCTTCATGACAGTTTTCGGGAGTTTTTAGATACGAAATGGAGAAAGAATGAGGAGACTTGTAAGGCTCTAAGATCCCTGGAAGGTGAGCTTCACACTTGGAACAAGGAGGTCTTTGGGAACATTTTTAAAAGGAAGAGTATGTTGTACAGAAGAATTGAAGGAGTTCGAAGAAAACTAGCGGAGCGAACCTGCAATCATTACCTACGACTGGAAGAGAGGCTGTCGAAAGAATTGGAGGATGTTTTAGCCCAAGAACAGCAGCTGTGGTTCCAAAAATCGCGCTCAAACTTCCTGTTGGAGGGTGACAGAAACACCCGCTTCTACCACCTCTCAACAATCATCCGCCGACGTGCAAATAAGATCCGAAGTCTGCAAAATGAGGAAGGTGTATGGGTTGAAGATCCTACTGATTTGAAGGACCATGTAGTCAGTCACTTCGCCTCGCTATATTCGATGGAGGGAACTAGGACGGGCCCTGTCTGTTTACAGAGTCATCACACCTTCCCGCCTATAGAGGAAGGCAAAAGAGAAGCCGTCGCAGCACCGTTTCGAGGGGAGGAGGTCTGGAGCGCACTCAAACAGATGGGTCCCTACAAAGCCCCGGGCCCTGATGGTTACCCAGCCTTGTTCTACCAAAAGAACTGGGGTATGGTAGGGGGACAAGTTATAGACACTGTCCTAAAGCTGCTTAATAACAATGAATTGCCGAGAGAGATGGGAGATGCACTCATGGTCCTCATTCCGAAGACGGACAACCCCTCTAGAGCACAACAGCTTCGCCCTATATCTCTGCTCAATGTTATTTTTAAAATCGCAACAAAGATGATAGTCAACCGTATAAAGCCCATTCTGCCGGATATGATCTCTCCGACTCAGGCAAGCTTCATACCGGGTAGACAGATTATAGATAATGTTGTCGTGGTACAAGAAGTCCTTCACTCCATGGCGGAAAGAAGAAGAAGAAACTGGATGATTGTCAAGGTGGATTTAGAAAAAGCGTATGATCGCATCGATTGGGGATTCCTGCAGGCCTCTTTGGAAAGAGCACAATTACCATCGAATCTAATTCGTGTGATAATGTCATGCCAGTCGACGGGAAAGATGGGGGTACTCTGGAATGGGGAGCGTGCAGGGAGCTTCCAACCGTCCAGAGGCATACGGCAAGGGGACCCTTTATCCCCATATCTTTTCGTGATATGCATGGAATATCTATCGCATATCATCCAGGACGCAGTTGCGGAGGGGAGATGGAAACCGATCAATGTCGGGGGTGTTGCGCTCTCTCATCTTTTCTTTGCCGATGACCTGGTCCTCTTTGGAGAAGCAACCCCGGATCAGGGAAGGACCATTAAAAGGTGTCTCGAGGAGTTTTGTAGCATGTCAGGGGAGAGAGTGAACTGTGCAAAAAGCTCCGTTTTCTTCTCACGACATGTAGCAGCCGCAATAAAAGAAGATATAAGTGAAGTCCTGAACATGCCGATTTCGACAGAATTTGGGGCATACTTGGGGGTAGCAACAACTGGAGGCAGACTGACAAGAGAAATATTTCAATTTTTATTAGACAAAGTCTCCATGAAGCTGAGGGGCTGGAAGACAAAAACACTCTCGATGGCAGGACGAGTAACGCTTGCCAAATCGGTATTGACAAGTCTACCTTTATACACCATGCAGTCTACCTACATTCCTAGGGGAGTTTGTGACGAAATTGACAGAGTGGTACGAGGATTTGTTTGGGGCTCCACGACTGACCATCGCCGGATTCATCTACTGAGAAAGGAGGTCCTATATGCTCACCCGGAGGAAGGGGGCCTGGGAATTCGACCAATGAGGGAAACTAACCAAGCGGTTCTAGCTAAGCTTGGCTGGAGATTACTCCAAAAACCTTCGGATCTGTGGAGCAGAGTCATTAGAGGTAAGTATTGTAACGGGAGAGCTGACATTGACATGTTCGTATGTAGCGGAAGGGCTTCGAATCAGTGGACGGGGATTGTTCACGGGGCAAAGATTCTGACTCCAGGTTTACGCACCAGTATCGGCAAAGGGGAGATGACACTGTTCTGGTCACATCCGTGGCTACGGGAGGGGACGCTAGAGGAGGGTACTCAACATGAGATACCAGACCGTCTGCTGGGTGCAACAGTGGCAGACATGTGGAATGGAGAAGACTGGAAATGGGATGTCATTGAACCTCTGCTGGGAGAGGAAGATCTCCAAAGGTTGCGGTCTGTTAGAGTGAGTGGCGTGGAAGGAGCAGTGGACAGACTCTTCTGGGGCCACACAGCGTCGGGCAACTTCACCACGGCTTCTGCTCTTCACCTGCTTAGAGGGGGCATGGGCATGGCACCCTCACCGAGGTGGAAACATATATGGCAAACCCCGGCTCAACAAAGGGCGCGCAACTTTGTCTTTCTGGCAGCCCATGATGCTGTTTTGACAAATGCAGCTCGACAAAGACGCCACCTAACGGCCCACTCGGAATGCCCAAGGTGTGGAGAGCGGGAGACAACCATCCATCTCTTGAGAGATTGTTATCTGGTTCAGTCGGCTTGGCGAAGAGTTATGGGAAACCAACCACCATTGCTATTCTTCTCTGAGCCGGAGGTGAAAGAGTGGATTTTTCGCAACGTGGAGAACAGGGACAGGTGGAGTGCTTTATTCGTCACAATGTTATGGGCGACATGGAAGGTAAGAAACGAGTTAGTGTTTCAAGGAAGAGACAGGATACAAGGGGTGCATCACATGGTCTGGAGGTCAACCTCGACGTTCTTCCATTGTAGGGAGAGATCGAAAAGGCTGCAGGAACCGGAGACTGAACACATAAATGTACCGGTGGTGTGGAGTCCCCCGGAGAGTGGATGGATTAAACTAAATACGGACGGAGCTTCGAGAGGCAACCCTGGACCAGCAGGAGGGGGAGGGATTTTCAGAGATGCAGAGGGTACCTTACTGCGAGCTTTTGCTATACGGTGTGGCCACTGTCGGGCCATCGAGGCGGAATTTTTGGCCATACTTTTCGGGCTGAACCTAGCCAAGGAATTACATATTCCACAACTGGTGCTTGAACTGGATTGTGAGGTGGCTTGTAAGTTACTGTCACAAGAGGAGGAAGTTCCCCATGCCTATTACAACCTGGCTATGCAGTGTAGACAACTAGCAAGGGACCCAAGCTGGACGGTGGGGATCCGTCAGATCCGTCGTCAAGCCAATAAGGAGGCAGACTATCTCGCTAATGGAGGAATTAAACTGTCCACAAATTCCTTGATCTTCAATTCCTGGCCAATTGATTTTCATAACTCTATGTACCCAGACCTTACAGAGCTTTCTTCTTCCAATAATAATTAACACTATGGGGCACTAGCCCCTGTTTCAACCAAAAAAAAAAAAGCTATCACTCTCTCTTATGCAAACGGAAAAAAAAAAAAAAGAATGCACCCATTCAACTTCCAATGCTAAAAAAATTGACAAAAAAAAAGGATAATGATGGTAAAACTCAAATAAAAAAAAAGCTAAATAATGTAAAACATCTAAAGTTTTGTGATCAAAATTAATCATCTAAACAATCTACTAACATATTGATAGAAGGGAGTAAGGGAGTAACATGGTCATATGTCTACTTGAGAATTAAAAAACAATATCACACTCTCAATGAAAATTGATACTACCCCGTAGTCCCATACCACATACTTTTGATAATAATTAAAACAAAAAAGAAATGATATGTAATATATATATATATTATAATTCAAAATTTTAATGAATATTTATATTTACATGAAAAATAAAATTCTATTAGAAGAAACTTAGGGAGTATAGAGAGTACTAGCAGAATTGGCAAAATCTCATCCGAATTGACCCACTCGAATCAAGTACTAATCGAAACCCGAAAATCACGAAAATCAAATGTTATGCACAATTCGAATCCGAGCTCAACAGATTTTGACCCAATGTCCGAATGAATATGAACATAAACAAACCCAACCTAACCCGTGATTGACCCAAATGAGACGTAATATAACTACTCTAATTAAGTTAAATAGTCAATAATTAAAATGAACAAAAATCAATCATCATTTTATAATAAAACTAAATCTGATCCGACTTGACCCAACCCAAAATCTATTTGATCCGAACTTACCTAACCTGAAAACTTACCCAATTCAATCCGAACCCGACCGAACATACAATCTATCAAATATATAATCGAACTCAAATGGGTATACGCGAAACCGATCCGAACAACCCAATTGCCATTTGCCACTAGGGCTGTTATTCGAGCTGAACGAGCCGAGTATCACTTGTTCATATTCAGTTCATTTAGAATATGAACGAGCTCGAGCCGAGCCTATATTTTGACTCGAGCTTAAAAATGTGCTCATACTCGGCTCGTTTAAGAAATGAATGAGCTCGAGCCGAGCTTTTTTCGAGCTTTAAGTAGTTGTACTTGCTCATTATACAATAACCTAAAGGAAATTTTAGAAAATCCATAAAACTAAATCTGATCCAACTTGACCCAACCCGAAATCTATTTGATCCGAACTTACCTAACCTGAAAACTTACCCAATTCAATCCGAACCCGACCGAACATACAATCTATCAAATATATAATCGAACTCAAATGGGTATACACGAAACCAATCCGAACAACCCAATTGCCATTTGCCACATCTAATTACTAGTGTATTAGATCAGGATCCGGATCCGGCTCCGTATCCATGAATCCAACTCAAATGGATATGGGGCGAGGAGGAGGGCCCACCTTACCCATCTACGGACGCTAGTAAAGGTACGGTCCTTAGTCACAGTCAGCATCGCAGACGCTGTAATAAACCCTCCTTCCACGAAAATTACGATTTTTTATTTATTTTAAAAAATAAAAAAAATATCAAAAAGAAACAAAAGCGTAAAGGTGGTAAACCGCGTTCACACACCGTCACACGCTTCCTGGGAAACCGTATATAAACACCGCCGATTCAATTCAACTCCCCACACCTCTTGACTCCCGGCGGCGTTCACACCTCCCTCCCCCAAAAGACATTTCATCGAACGCCTTATCTGCATCTCTCTCAAAAATCAAATCCAACTCCTTCCCTCCCTCTCGTATGGAAATTTCCCCTTTCTCCTTCCTTGCCCCCGACGATTACTCCGCGTTCTACTCCCTTTACCCCGATCTCTCTGCCCTGGATAACCCCCAAATCGATCCCCACCCCAGCAAGCGCCGCCGTACTGACGGCGCCGGCGCCGGCGGCGACGGAGACGGTGAATTGAAGAAGCCCGCATCCACGGCGACTCTCAAGGAAGTCCTCGCCTCCTTGCTTCTGCTGGAGGAGGAGGAGATTCAGGATCAATCGGCCTGGTCGTTCTCCGACCAGCAAGAGCGGGACCTAATCGGGTCTAATTTCAGGCAGGCGAACGAATTGATGGTGAATTATCACGATAATCTGCAGTCTCAGTACTCCGATGAGGTGGCGGAGGTCGAGATTTCGAGGAAGAAACGCGCACGCGCTTCTACCGCCGTGGCCGCCGCGGTCGCTGAGAGCTCAATCGCTGCGGCGGAGGCTGCCGGGCCGCCCGCTTCTGGCGCTAAGGTCCACCAGCGGAGGCTCTGGGTGAAGGACCGGTCAAAGGATTGGTGGGACACGTGCAGCCACCCGGACTATCCGGAGGCGGACTTCCGACGCGCTTTCCGGATGTCCCGCGCTACCTTCAACCTGATCTGCGACGAGCTCGACGCGGCGGTGACGAAGAAGGACACGATGCTGCGCGCCGCGATCCCGGTGAAGCAACGCGTGGCGGTCTGCATCTGGCGGCTTGCCACCGGCGAGCCGCTCCGCCTCGTCTCGCGCCGGTTCGGCCTCGGCATCTCCACCTGCCACAAGCTCGTCCTGGAGGTCTGCTCCGCGATCAAGAACGTCCTAATGTCGAAATACCTCCAGTGGCCGGACGAATCGAGGCTCTCCGACATCAAATCGGAGTTCAATTCCGCCTCCGGCATCCCCAATGTCGCCGGATCGATGTACACCACCCACATCCCCATCATCGCCCCCAAAATCAGCGTCGCCGCCTACTTCAACAAGCGCCAAACCGAGCGGAATCAGAAGACCAGCTACTCGATCACGGTCCAGGGAGTCGTCGATCCTAGGGGCGTCTTCACCGACGTCTGCATTGGCTGGCCAGGCTCGATGCTCGACGATCAGGTCCTCGAGAAATCGGCCCTATACCAGCGCGGCGCAAGGGGCCTATTGAGGGACAATTGGATCGTCGGGACATCCGGATACCCGCTCATGGACTGGGTCCTGGTGCCTTACACCCACCAGAATCTCACATGGACGCAGCACGCCTTCAACGAGAAGATCGGGGAGGTGCAGGCGGTGGCGAAGGAGGCGTTCGGTAGGCTGAAGGGGCGGTGGGGGTGCTTGCAGAAGAGGACCGAGGTGAAGCTGCAGGACTTGCCCGCGGTGTTGGGGGCTTGCTGTGTCTTACACAACATATGTGAGATGAGGGGCGAGGTGTTGGAGCCCGAGCATAGGTTTGATGTGTTCGACGACGAGGTTGCACCCGAGAATCCGGTCAGGTCACCGGCTGCCTTGCAGGCTAGGGATCACATTGCTCATAATCTGTTGCATCATGGGCTTGCTGGCACTTCCTTTCACTAGTTTTTAGTCTGATTCAGGCCTTGGATTGGTCTACTTGTCGAGTTCGTTTTCGTTTTCGCTTTCGTTGTTGTAGAGACTTGTATTTTTTGATTCAGTTGGTTTTCTTGCTTTATGATTTGTAGAGCTAGAATTATACTGTGACAGATAGATACAGGTTAGATTGGGTTTGTTGGTATACATTTTGTATGTTTATTGATCTCATTTTATGTAATAAAAGCTATTGATTCTTTATTGATCTCATTTATGTTCAATTTGATCTTTTCAAGCCTCCCATTGCTGCAACATGAACTGATGTAGGTTCAATTTCAGCTCTATGATTAGTTCATTTTTTAAGCTAAAAAGAACCGGAACCGCTATTTACCAATTTCTAGTGCTGACGAGAAGTCGGTGTTGACAAGCGTTTTCAAGCAAAAAAATTGATGACATCGAACACCGAAAATCGGTCAATTGGATTGAAAGGTTAAAACCCATTTGGGTTTGGTGGAATTGGATTGAAGTGAAAGTGACTTTGGGAATTAGACAGACGTGTTTAGGCAATCAATTAGCCTAAAGAAGAGCAAATCTTGGGTGGCTGTTTACTTGTTGTGTTGATGGAAAAAGTTGAACCGTAGGGGTTAATGTCAATGTATGTTGCTTGGGCCGACATGAAATTGAAATTCAACCTCAATCCCATTTGCAGGTTGACTCCCTTGATGGCTTTTGCAGAGTTTGAAAGCCAAAAAAAACGTCTGTTTCTTTGGAAGCTAGTCCATATGTCAAAGGGTTTACACCTAACCATTGACATCCCTTGTTTGTTCCCTAAACCCCCAAAAATCCTCTGTCCATCCCCCAATCCCTCCTTACAAAGCATCTAGGGTTTGTTTGGATTTGCAATGTAATTGTACCTTCTTCTTTGTTGATACTCCACAAAGCAAAGATTTGGGTATGGGTATTGTACTTGTAAAGTTTGTTAACAAAATTTATTATATTATGTTTTAAAAATAGCGTGAATTTAAAAAAAAAACATTTTTAAAATTGTGTTAATCAATTATATTAAGTGTAATGATTTAATTATAAACTTTACGGAGTACTAAATAGAGGATGATTGATTGATATAATTTATAAGGTGTTTTATTTTAAATTACAAAAGCTAAATATATCGGTAACATGCTGCGAAATTATCTCTATATAATAATTGTTTACAACGAGTTTATTTACTTATTACTGCAATTTTCGTAACAGGTCACGAAATTCTTTCTGCTTTCTAAATATTCCATTAACCCCTTATAAATTCATATTCTTTTAAACTGATTATAAAATGTGTACCAAACAATTACAAAAGTCTTTAGGTATATTATAAACATAATCACTTGAAATCAAAACACACCCCTAATATTCCACTTTTTTTTCTTAATTTTAGTTATTTTTGTTTTTTACAAAATAAAATTAGTAACGAAAAATAGACGATAGGGAATCAACCCGTACCTTTAACTGCCTAAAATTTCAAGCCAGGTATGTGTCAACTTAACCCCAACGTATCCTAAAACTAAGTATATTACTTAACATTTGTGAATTCATATGCAAGTAGTAGAAAAATTGAGTATCCAAATGTGCAACATGGATCAACCCTCATGAGTCATGACATGGTCATGAGTCATGAGCCGGCCTACATGGATTCTTGGCGGGTGGGGGGGACTCTTGATTGGTCAATGGACGGAGAGAATCCAAGATTTGACCGGGCGGGGCTATAATAAGCTATGATACCCCGAAACTCCATTTCATAGCGGTTTCACGTTTCTGCATATCAAGAAACTCCGAAACTCCGGGGAAACACCTCAGAAACGTTTCTGAGAGGTCAGAAATTTTGACCGTTTCGTTGACCAAAAAAGTCAGAAACTTTGACCGTTTCCGTTTGGTCAGAAACGTTTCTGACTTGCCAGATGACGTTTCCACTAATTTTGTAGTTAAAAAATAAAAAAAATCAAACCCTAAATCATACTTCCCCTTCTTTTCGTCTGAAACCCCCGTTTCCTTCTATCCTTGCCGCCTACTTCTCCATTTTCAGTCTTCCCTCCTCTCACTTGCTCAGTGCTC
Source organism: Persicaria maculosa (assembly GCA_963922045.1). Taxonomy (NCBI): domain Eukaryota; kingdom Viridiplantae; phylum Streptophyta; class Magnoliopsida; order Caryophyllales; family Polygonaceae; genus Persicaria; species Persicaria maculosa. Next base: position 71,421,979 of record OY998260.1, read on the forward strand.
TCTCCCTCTAAGCTTTATTCGGTAAACCCTCACTTGTAGAACTTTCTCTTGATAAGCCAAAACTTAGGGATGAGTTAGCTAAGTAGAAGATTGATGTTGGATTGATTATTTTATGTTTTTCTTGATTATGTTGTTATTTTAAAACTAAGTTACTTTATTTTGTTGGTTTGCAAGACATTTAATATATTTGACATGTCTGTATTGATTTCTGTTAAGGAGCAAGGATACTATTTACCACAGTATTGAACATTTTAATTTGTAGCTTTAATGATGCATTCAGTGTGTATCACTTAGTGATATGTTTATTGCTCTTATTTAGACCTTTAAATGAACATATAATTCATATTGCCGTTTCCTCGGCGTTTCCGTTTCCTACAAAATTTGGATTGCCGTTTCCCGTTTCCGTTTCCGTTTTCCTTCCGGTTTCCGTTTCTATTTCCGTGTAACATAGATAATAAGTATAACCCCGCGTAACGGTGGAGCCCAAAATATTCTTCTTCCTCTCTCTGCCAGCTTCCACGTGTTCCTTTCAGTTGTTTCAAACAAAACACCAAAAAGGTATGATGAGGCCCTTTGTTTTTGTATGTTACTAATATATCCCTCAACTGGTTCATAAGTCAAACCTCCTCTTGGCAGTTTGGTCTACCTTTCACAACTAAACCACCTAACCCTACCATTTTGAATTAGCTTCGGATTCAAATCCTTAAAAAAAAAAAAAAACAACCCAGTATATCCCGCAAAAGCAGAGTCTGAGAGAGTGTTTCTGACTCATAGATAGGGAAACAACATCAGAATCAAAGCAGGAAGGAGACATAAATGAAGCTATAACGAAAGTGCAAAACAACAAGGCCCAAAACTCTATAAATACAGAAAAAACTCCACATCCTCACAAAAAAAACTCTAAATTATTTTATATTTTATTTATATTTTTTGAGAAATACAGAATAAATTTAATTTATTTTCATTATTAATTTTTTCGTTTATATAAAAAAGTGATACTATTTAGACCATTTGTGTGAAGCATATGTATGTAGCTTCATTTTTTAAGCTTTTTCATGGATCTCTCATCTTCCTATATGCTTGATGCCAATAGTAATCGAAAATTTTCATTTTGTGGTGCCAATATGGTTTTTTTAGGTGTATTTAATAAACACGATAAAAAAATGTTATTTTGGGTGTTCAAAATATACACATTTGCACACAGTGTGCTCAAATATAAGTACATTATCTCTTCTGTATGAGAAACTTTTATTAATTTTCAATAAAGTATGAGTCATTTATATTGGTTGTTTTTAAATTTTCTTTTTTCTTTTTAATTTAATCGTATTTATTTATAGATGGGTGTGTATAAAATATACATTTAACCAATGAAGTAAAATATCAAAAAGTAATGTGTCGTTTTTAACCATTGAAGTTAGTCTTACAAGGGTAATTTTATAAAGTGGACACTAAAATGCCTAAAATGATTTATTTTCTTAACTAGATTCGATCTCTAAAACAATATATTTTTCTTAACAGAGGATGTATTATTTGAAAGAAAATTTAAAAAATATTAATAAATGATAATATAATAAAATGTTTGTTAATTTCTTTAAAAAAATGTATAGAATGGGGCCGGATCGAGATTTTTCCCTCGGGAGAAAAAGCTCTGATCTCTCTCCTCTTCCTCTTTCCCTCATACCTTCTCTACCTGCTCTCTCCCCTGCTTCCTCTTCTCCCATCCTGAATTCTTACCTTTAATGCCTTTCCTCTTTGGAGGAAACCAGTAATTGGTACCAAAAATATGACAATGATAAGAACAACCCTCATCTAAGGCTCAACAGCCAAATTCTGGCAAAATACTTTGATTCAACAAGAAGGCTTAACAGCCACCGTATGATATACAAACATTATGTCAAAGAAAGCTCAACAGATAGAAAAATCACAAATCAAAAGATTAAAAAGGGATTACTTTGTCAAAACAACTCTTCATCATCATCTATCACTACCTACCAAAATCCAGATAGATCTACACATGAAAATAGCAGTACAATTCCATCTCAAAAAAAAATATACCAAAAAAATTCAAACAAGATAGTCATTAGCTTACATACACAACCAAAAATCATAAGAACTAAGATACATAAATTGAGCAAAAATCAGCTTACCCATATTTTCTTAGATAGTACTATCTGCATCCCAAAGCTCCAATCTAATTACTATTACAGCACAACCATTTATAATAATCTCATAAAGAAACTGTGTTATTGGTTCTACAAACCAACCAAAATATTAAAGGGAATTGGAAAATGTTCTGTTTTCTTCTTTCCCTCCTTCTCCTTTCCCCTCTCAAAATTATCCATTTACAGTTCCTTCTCCTCCATTCTGAACCTTTACCTCTACTGTCTCTCCTCCTTTGAAGAAACCAACACTTGGTACCAAATATCTGAAATCAGGAAAAACAACCATCACCCATGTCCTAAAAGACATGCTCAATGTATACTGATCAGTCTCATAACAAGGCTTACCAACCACCTTTTGATTCAAAAATCAGTCTCTAACTTCGTTCAAATTCTGTTAAACAATAACATTCCACTAATACAACCAATTACATCTTTTAGTAAAAACAGTCATCTACACTTACCCTCAAAAAATATACACTCTTCATCAACAAAACCATTTGAAACACCCTTCAAGATGATATTCAGTAAGTATCACAAACAAACTAGATTATGTAGAATTAAAGATTCCAAATCAATCTTAAATCATTTACTTCAGAATTTTACTAATAGCAATACCTATACCCTAAATCCTCAATCTAAATACCATCAAAACATAACTTCAAAATCAAGTCTCTTAGACAAGTTGTACTGTCGGTTATGGAAATCAAGACCTCAGCCCAACTACAATGACAGACCCTTTAAACCGACTTTGACTCAAAAAATAAAAATCAGGAAAATCTTAAATCACACTAGCTACACAAATATTTACAAAAAATACCCCTACACCCCCTACCAAAATGAATACAGTCAAAACTACACAAATCAAAACAGAAAACATTGGACCCTTAGCACACAAAATACCAACTGTAATCATTACTTTAGAGATAATATTACTGATTATGCCAAAATTTTAACTAAGATAAAATTGCATGGTTGCCACGGCAAAGCCCACCTTCCAACTGTCATTCCCATATTAACTCAGGCTTACTCCCTAATTTTTCAAAACTGCTGTAATTTCATTATCTGTAATAAGAATAACCCTTCCCTTCATCCTTTCAATCTTCCTATACTCACTAAGAATCGACATCCTAAACTCAAAAAAAAAATGATGACTTCTTCTTACCTAACTGCTGTCATCCAAGGAGGAAAATCAGATGAATTGAACATGAGCTCATGTCCTCCTGGATTTAGCCCTGTGATCTGCCCCACTACCTTAAACACCAATACCCCTGTTCATCCAAATCAAACAAAATCAACTCAAAATGACCCTGCACATCCTAATCCAGAAGATGATCTAAACACTGAGGAACAAGAAATCCCCATCATCAATGAGACCTACAGCAAACTGCAAAACACAGCTCTAGTTGGACGCTTTGTCAATAGACAGGTTGAATTCAGCCAAGTGCTTACCAAAATGAGAAGTGAATGGAGATACTTAAAGGGTCAGTGGTTCATTGACCTCATCGGCTATGATTGGTTCCTATTCAGATTTGCCACAAGCGAAGATAGATCCAAAGTTTGGGCAAAGAGACCTTACCATGTTGCAGGAGCCCTTCTAGCCATCTACCCTTGGACCCCAAGCTTTGATCCAGCTGAGGCTGATACACTCACAAGAGAACTATGGGTACGTATTCCTAATCTTCCCCCTCAACTTAACACAAGTGAGATCTTAGCTGATATAATCAGAACTTGCCGTGTGGGAACCCTCTTCAAAGTTGACAAAGAAGCTTACTTCAAGAGTAGATTTAGATTTGTTAGACTCTGCATCCATGTTTCATTTCAACATATGCTCATATCTTATATTAAGTGGAAGATGCCAACTGGAGAAAAAATTAGTTTGAGGGTTTGGTATGAAGATTATTCAATTGGATGTGGCTGCTGTGGTAAAGAAGACCACATGTACACAGACTGTCCAAGCAATGTGCCTAAACCAAGATTATTTGAATTAAGAATTGAAGAAAGGCCAGGAGTCAACCTCTTAGAAGATAATGCTCGGTTTGAGAGATCAACCTATACAACTGATGAGAACATCACTCCGACACAAGAAGGCAACATAACTATGGCTGAAACCAATACCATTACAGAGATTAACACCTCTGTTCAAGTTACCAGAGACAATGTTGTCCCTTTACCCCTGCTGACCACCCCTAGCAACATCTTTCCTAACACCCAACCAAACCTAGGCAGCATCAACCCTATGATCAATCCTTACTTCTCTCAGGAACTGATCAATAACCTTATAATGCTCAATAATGCCCATGCTTCCATGCTCACTGCTGACACAGCCATCCCAGCCTTTCAAATTTCCCCCACTATGCTTCAAACTATCTTTACCAATGATCCTAACCATGCCTCATCCTCTATTCCCTCTAACCACCACATGAGCAACCTCTGCAGCAATCTCAACCCTTATGCCACTGATGGACAGAATGGGAACCAAACCATCTCCTCTTATCAGTCCATGAACTCAGCTGGCTCAATGGTAAGACAAATGTCAGACATCCACATCTCCCACCAAGATCAAGATCAAAACAGAATCATGAATCACAGGAAGGGAAAGGAAACTGAAGAGGAGTATGAAGCAGAATCTAGTGATCATGTCAACAAAAAACAGAAGCCATCTCCTCAGTAGTTTTATGACAGTACAACATCAAAGGAGGGTGACTCTACTTACATGGGTTACAACCCTTTCTCCCCTCAAATTTTGGTTTTGTAATAATCCTAGTAACATCCTTACTTTTGACAACTTTGTTTGGTTTAGATTCTTAAGGGTTTTGCTAGCTTATCTAGATTATGGTTGTATAAACTGCAAACAGAAGATCCCCTCTTTTGTGTTTATAGGGGAACCTCTTCTGTCAAAATACCTTGCATCTGCTTCTCTACCTCTCTGCAGAACCAAGCTCAGAAAGAAGGTGTCACAACATACTTTGATCATCCACAGACGTCCACAAAGGTACAGTCAATCTCAAAACACATTATACATGATAATCTTAGACACTATAAAAATCTATAATAAATCTAAAAGGACTGCTGACACTCTAGACCAGCTTAACAGCTACAGATTTGGGTTAACACCCTACTTACCAAATAAAATACATTCGGACACTCATCAAAACAAAAATTTTTTTTACAACCTAGATCCCAAAATATTAACCAAATACATAACCATCTACTTTACCAACAGATTAAAAAGGATAAAAAATCTCAAGAAATTGTTCTTAAAAAATAAACTTAATTATACTATAACAAACCTTAATTCAAATAATAAAGAAACTCTTACTAATCCTATGATCCAAATAAAAAATACAATCAAAAACAATCTTTACCATATACTTACCTATAACACTAATAAATTTAGCCTTGGCTATTCTACTAAATCAAAAAATATTAATACCAATTCAAAAATGGAAAAAACTAATTCCAAATATAACAAAGAAATTTACCATTGTAAATTAAAATACCAAAACAAAAAAAAAGAAAACAAAATCAACATCGAACATAAATCCACAAAAAACTATAAAAACAGTAGTAAGAAACTAACCAAACATATTATTATAACCCAGATAACTAATTTGGGCCTAATCAGGCCCAATTACCCTAACCCAAACAACAACAACAATAAAATTAAACCAGTACCCGACCCCTTGAACAAATCATACAAAAGATTTGAGAAACATAACCCTATTATAATTAAACACCTCCAAATTATTATACTTACTTCCTCTAATTATCATAATAGGGATAAATTCATTAAAAAAAAATCTTTTATCAATGACCAATCTCAGACCAAACCCTATACTCATAAGAAACATCTAGGCCGAACACCCAACCAAAACGCAAACACTTACAAACCAATTACAAACAAAAACAAAACGGTAATCAATTACTTATCAAATACTAACTATATATTTAAAATTTACATTACCAAAAACAAAAACTATCCTTACCATATACCTAGAATGCCCAAAAGGCCCTTAAATAGAAAATATAGTTTTAAATGACGGACATAGCCTACTGGAATATAAGAGGGGTAAGAAAACCTAACCTATGACAAGACCTAGCCTATATCCAAAAAAGAAACAACCTAGATATCTTAGTACTAGCAGAAACAAAAACGAGTGAACCCCCAAATGAAAATTGTTACAAAAGATCTGGCTTTAATAAAGCACATCATATAGCTTCAGTAGGTACAAAAGGCGGACTTTGGATCCTATTCAAAACCTCAAATTTTACCGATTCATGCCAACAAATTACTACCTCTACAAATTATGTTATATACCTAGCTAGCATCAACAACTTTAGATTCACTCTTAACTTCATTTACGCACCCTCAAACCAAACAGAGAAAATTAACTTCTGGAATGATATAATTCACACAACTCGAAAACACAATATTCCGTCTATCATAATGGGAGACTTTAACGAAATTGAATCCATAAATGAAAAAATAGGAGGTACTACTCCACAAAAAAACAGATTCATCCGTATTCAACAAATCAAGGAAGAATTAGATATTCACACTATCCCTTATACCGGAAGTCCAGTTACCTGGAGAAAAAGACAAACACCAATAGACAATATCTATGAACGTCTTGACAGAGTCATGATCCATACAGACATTTCTAATCAGTTCCCCAATTTAACTGTCCATAACCATCCATTTACGAGCTCAGACCACTCTCTGATTTCCATCTCTATTGGAACAAAAACAATCAGAGCAGGATCACTGTTCAAATTCGAAATGTCATGGACCAATAATAATAGCTACAATAACCTAGTTAAATCAACTTGGCAAAACAAGCTTCACGGATCGTTCATGTTTACACTTTTGCAAAAACAAAAGCTTCTCAAGAAAAACACAAAAATCTGGTGTAAAGCACATCCAAACAATAATCTCAGACAATTAAAAAACATTGAGGACCAACTCCTATCTTTACAAACACAACAAATCACTGGAAACTATAATGATATAATAAATACCAAAAGACAAAGATTATTAAACAAGCGTGAAATACTCATGGACTTCAATAATAGTTTCTGGAAACAAAGAGCCAAATCTAATTTCCTCAGATTTGGAGACAGAAACACCAAATACTACCAATCCATAACCAAAATAAGAAACTCAAAAAACATAACTCGTAGCTTCACAAATAAAAACGGGTTAATCATTGAAGACGAGAAATAAATAAGAGACGAAATCACAAATGAATTAGTTGAAAGATTCATATCAAACAACGTACCAACCAACAACAACTTAGAATTTTTAAATTTAATTAATCATACTATTACTGAATCTGAAAACATTACCCTAACTCAACCTTTTACCGATAAAGAAATAAAAGAAACTCTATTCTCTATGACAGAAGATAAATCTCCGGGACCCGATGGATTCCCACCAGAATTCTACAAAAAATATTGGAACACTATAGGAAGTCTACTATGTAAAGCCATTAAATCTTTCTTCCATTCTGGTACTCTTCTCAGTGAAGTAAACACAACATTTATCGCACTTATTCCTAAAATCGATAGACCTACCAATATTAACCATTATCGTCCAATAAGTTTATGTAATACTATTTATAAAATTATTTCGAAACTTTTAGCCAATCGTCTCAAACCCATTTTACCCAGAATTATTAACCCATTTCAAGGAGCTTTTGTTCAAGGCAGAAACATCCAAGATAACATCCTAATAGCCCACGAAGTCTTCCACTCGTTCCATAATAAAAAAGGAAAGACTGGATGGATGGCAATAAAACTAGACATGGAAAAAGCCTATGACAAAATAAACTGGAATTACATACGTACCATTCTCAATAGATTTGGATTTCACCAAAAGTGGATAAATTGGGTCATGACATGCCTTACCAAAACTAATTTCTCAGTACTTGTCAATAACCTACCAGGTAAGACATTCCAAACCTCTAGAGGTATTCGACAAGGTGACCCCCTTGCACCATATATTTTCGTAATTGTCATGGAACTACTAGGAAGAATGATTCAACAAGAATCACTAGAATATGAACCTCTTATTGGAATCAAACTTACAAACAATAGTAACCCTATCCCTTTCCTCTCCTTTGCAGATGACACACTAATTTTTGGAAATGCAAATGATCTAAGCCTACACACTATTAAAAATCTCTTAAACAATTTTTGTAATATATCAGGCCTCTCCATAAACTACAACAAAAGTTCCTTACAAGTCTCAAAAAACATTCCGATTCAAAAAGCACAAAATCTTGCCCAACAATTAAGCATTCCCGTTACCAAAACCATGGAAAAATACTTAGGAATACCTCTCATTAGTGGTAGAGTCAACAACTGCCTTTTTGACGAGTTACTCATAAATCTAAAAAAACAACTATCCAAGTGGAAATCGAATACTCTCTCCCAAGCTGGAAGATCTGTTCTCATTCAGGCAAATTTAAATTCTAAAACAAACTACCTAATGCAATCATTTCTTCTTCCGAAAGGAATCCTTGATAAAATCGATCAAATCAACAAAAACTTCTTCTGGAACAAAATACAATCTGATAATTATCACCCCCTAATTAGCTGGGAACGTCTTTGCACCCCTAAAAAGGACGGCGGACTAGGATTCAAAACAGCTGAACAGATCAATATAGGTATGCAGATGAAACTTCTATGGAGAATTATAGCAAATCCGACCAATATATGGTCAAAAGTTATTACTGAAAAATATCTCTCTAAGGAACCTCTAATGGAAAGAAGTAAAACAATAACTTCATGGCAATTTGGACGACTTCTGAACATTAGAGATCTCTTCTCCAAAGGCCTCTTATGGCTAGTAGGTAATGGCAAAACCATCAACGTCTGGTCTGACATCTGGGTAAATGCCAAACGCCTTGAAAACTTTAGACAGGATCGTAACCCTAACCTAAAAGTCTGTGATCTCTTCACAAACCAAAATATTTGGGATATTGAAAAACTAAACAACATCTTTCCCACGGATATTGTACAAATGATCTCTAACATATACATCCCGAAGATTGATGTACCTGACAAACTCATTTGGATCTACAACAAAAATGGAACCTTTACTGTCAAATCTACCTCTTCACTCTTTAATACTAGAAATACTAATCAAATACATGCTGACTGGATCTGGAAGCTCAACATTGCTCCTAATTTAAAAAATTTCCTTTGGAAAATTATTATAGATATTTTACCCACAAGTGCACGTTTAAATAAATACATAAATAGAGTCCCTAATACATGCTCTCTCTGCAACTATGATCTAGAAGATGCGAACCATTTATTCTTCATTTGCCCTATCACCAAATCCCTCATTCATAACCTAGGTATTAACTTAAAAAAATTGTTTATTATACCAACACTAACAAATGATATCTCTGAAAATCTTATAAACACCAAAGAAATAAATAAAGACTTCACCGACCTCTGTCATTTATGGTACTCAATATGGGAACTCCGAAATAAAATTATCTTCCAAAAATATTCAAATAAAAACATTACTAACACCTTATTTCAAACCATAGACAAAATTTCAAGTTGGAAAAAAGAAGAAAAATTGGTTGCCCTACCCAAACATACCAGGACCCGTGACAAATTAGCTTGGAAATATCCAGCGAAAAATATCTTCAAAATTAATGTAGACGCTTCTGTCAAAATTGGCATTCAATCCCAAATAGGATGCATTATCAGGAATAATAATGGTCAAATAATTAAAATTCACAAGAGCAATGGAAACACATACTCTATTACCCAAACAGAATGCTTTGCAGTTCTTGCAGGTACAAGATTGGCAGAGGATTTAGGTATACAACAGACCATTATTGAAAGTGACTGTGCTATCGTTATCAACTCCATCAACGAGATAGAGAAAGCACCATGGGAAATCATACAAATGGTAGAAGAAATACAAACTCTAAGCAAAAGGTTTGAATTTATCAAATTCGAACACTGCTACAGAGAGGCGAATAAAGCGGCTGACTTCATTGCAAAATCGCATCTCAGTTGTAACTCCATTCTAGACTTTAGTTGTGATTTTCAAAACATCATCATATCCGATGATCATGGATACTGCTAGTATCCAAACTCTTGCCTACTGTAAAAAAAAAATGTATAGAATGCTAAAATAAGACTCTTCATTCGTCAAAATATGTCATTCTAGTTAATAATTTCAATATTTTTAAGAAAATAAAAAAAACACTTATACCCTGAATTAAACAATACTTATTTACTTATCAAAAACTACAATTGATAATTCACTATTAATTACAAGGACATATCCGTAAAGTGGAGAACAAAATAGCAAGAATGAAATATTTTCTAAGCAAAAATAATACTATAAAAATTATATATTTTTTATCCCTAAGCAATCAACCTAAATACCTAATCACTAAGACAACATTTGGTTTCGCCTTACTTAGGCTTTGTTCGGTACCAAACTACACTATCAACTAGCTTTTTGGAGCTTTTGATTTTGATATTAAATAGTTTTAAATAAAATAAAAATAAGATGTTAGTTTAATTAGTTTTTGAAATCAGAGCTTTTCAACAACTAATCAGACAAGTTTTTAAGAGCTTTTGGTTTTCTATTCACAAGTTTTCATCAACTATCATAACAACTAGGTTTACCAAAAATCATATTAACTTATTAATAATATTTAATATAAATAATTCATCGGTTTCAACTACCCAAACAACTACTCTTTTACCAAACATACTCTTTGAGCCTAGAGGAGTAGAACAACTTCGGTTCCTAACCAGTTATCATAATGGTCAAGACCAAGACTAGTTACAACCTCTCCGAACTTAATGGCATGCCTTAGTGTTTGGGCCGTGAAGGCGAATACCTTTTGGGCCCAATCATAAAATTGGGCCGAAACGCAATTGGGCCAACACAAATGTTTTATTTGACCAAAGTCAAACCAGGCCCAAAACCGACCTCCCTTCTCCCTCTCTCCTCTCCCACCGACTTTCCCGAAAAGCAACTCGAAACAGGGGGCCAATCGTACGACCATTGCTGACGGCAGCGAAGATCAACGACGGCAAATCACAAGCTCTGATACAGATTCAAACTCTCCGGTGGTCACACACAAGGAATTTCCAGAAATTCTGATGCCGTAATTTTCTACAGGTAGAGGATTTCGTCCGCAATTAGCTGACCGTGTCTCCAGTTTGAAGAGATTGGGAAGCTGGATTGAGGATCGGGAATCGGCATTTTTTGCTTGATCGAGCGCTTTACAGCATCCAATTTTGCAATCTGAGATTGTTCGTTGTTTGTGCTGACGAATGTGATTTTGAATTTTGAGAGCTAAAGAGATATCGGTTGCAGGTTTTTCTCCAGATTCAGGGGTTCGGATTGGGCGTCATTTTGGGGATTTAGGTTGTTTTCGAGGCTTCCAGTCGTTAAAAGGTTTCTGTTTAGGAGAGTAGCAGCTGGCCGTGGGAGCGATCGGGCGGTGGCTCTAATGATCTAGTAGCTGATGCTTGATGACATTTCATCCCCTCTCCTCCTGGTAAGCTCGTATTCAGTCTGATTGATTCTAAACTACGATAATTTAAATGCAATGGAATACCTTGGTATAAAGGCAATTTTGCTGTAAGAGAAGTTCTGTATTTATTGCAGTTGGTGGTCGAACGGTTATCTAATTATCCTTGCAGCTGAACTGTTAATGCATCCTTGAGTTGTGATCTTGATCTGCTCCTACAAAATAGGCATTCCTTGTTGAGCTGTTTTGGTAACTGTTCATATTGGGTGTGAAATTGATGAGTATAAAGTAGTAGCTAGTAAAATTGATTTTTGATGTGTTGATGAATTTAGGACTAGAGACAAATTCCTTACGAAGATTGGTTTTGTATGACTTTTCTCATTTGTGTTTTCTATTTTGCTATTTCATGGGAAATTTAAGTGGTTGTTGCTTCCCTCATATATTAAGGCAGTGGTCTTTTGGAAGTCTAAGCGGGAGAACTAACAACCATTACCCTAACTATAAATTCAAGGAAATTGATGAATGTCTACATACAAATCCCCCCACTGAAGATGAGTTTTCTTGTTTTATTTGGTGTAGTGAATAGACCAGATTATATAGGCAAGAAAATAAACTTGGTGGAAAATAAATGTAGAAGATTTCATGTAAGGCAAATTAAGAGTTGGCAAGAAGCAAAATTTGTTTCCCGATAAACCAGAGTCTAAAACGAATATGGATAGCATTAATGAGTTAAAAATTGAAATTTGAGGCAGTAAAAAGTGAAGGCAATTATAGGCTTTGTCATAGGATAGTGTATTAGAAAAACTATTAAGTACGCAAACTCTTTAGGTTGCAGTCCAGTTACTATTTTGGAGGCAATGCCGCAATGGCATTGAAAAGAGTGAGAGAAGCAATGGAAATTGGAATCGAAAAACTGCAAATAGAAGGAGACGCTTTCTTAGCGATCAAAGCACTAAGATGAATGATCAACACTCTGGTACATTCAGATGATTTTAACTAACAAATGGATTTGCAAAATTTCTGACCACTTAAAATAAATCACTGCCTTCAGGAGGTAAATAGAGTGTTAGACAACTAATCCTATTTGTGTGTAAACAAACTTATTTTGATAATGAACATAAAATCCTTATTCTAAAGGATGCCAGCTCTAGGATGGTTTACACTCCAAGCATGTAGCATCATAATTATTTACCTTGACAAAAAATGAAGGGAGCAGGTATTCTTTACCCCGTTCGTCTCTTTTTTTCTTTTAATTTGGTTGAAGTCAAATCTTTTTTTCTATATAAAGAAAGTAGTCATTTCTTGGTGCTAAAAAAAACTTCAGAGATGGTGGAATACACTGGGAGATAGGAGTCGGTAGGGTAAGATTAGCTGTGCAATGCACGAATTACAGTGCTGGCACAAGTAGCCGCTAATTTCTCTTGAGCTGCTTTTCATGACTCTACCATTTGTGTTCATGTAATTAACTTGGTTGCTTTAGTATAAGTTGCTAAAATATGCTACTTTAGTTAAACACTTCTAAGCAAATTGTCAATATTTATTCATCAAAATCTTTACCTCCTAAAAGCAAATATTTACGTAACAAATTGAAGTACCTAAGACCAAAATGTAGGATACGCAGGAATATGCTTAGTTATAAATGCTGATATGGGTTCGATGGATTCTAAAACAGTTAGGCCTAGATTGCTTTTCGAACCTTAAAATTAAAGTAGAGATCCAAGATGGTGATTGGTGGTTCTCTCCTGAACTAACCTCTTCTTAATCTAAGTGGGTTAATTATTGACTAATTAATAGAATTATCCCCTTTATTCTTTCCTTTGTATTATTGTAATTCTTAGTGCAATGACAAAGTGGCAAAAGAATTTTGGGCAGTCTGTTTCCATAGCCAATTGAAATTATATAAATTTGGGTGTGTTATCTGTTACCTACATTAGGGCTTGTTCTTAAAGGAGTGCGTTAAATGCCATTTTCAGCATACTTTGGATGCTTTGAAATCATGGTTTTTGAACTTCTTTCGATGAACAAAAACAGTCTTTATGATTCTACCTTAATACGAAGTATTTTACTAATAAATGTTTGCATAGGATTCCATAAAAGGTATCTTTTTCAATTAAAATTGTAAATCTGGTGCCTAAGCAAGGATCCATGGGACACTATGTCTATAACCAATATATCAGCAAACTTTGGGCTGCAAATCTCCATGAACTATGTTGCGAATATTAGGATTAAAATGAACTATGGATAGGAATGTGGAGTTAAAATTTCCCCTTTCCTTGCTTATGTTTCACGAGATTTTGTTTTTCGGTGCATTTTCTTCTATGAGATTTTCTATTATTCAAATATTTACAATGATTTAAAAGATAATGTGAGTCTTTTTGTTGCTCAGTCTTTGCTAAATTCCTTTTTGCAGTACATCCTGCCACTTTGGGCTGCCATTTGAAGTTGAAATTCATGTGGTGTAGCAGTACATTCTTGTCATTTGCTACAACAGCAGGATTGGTCAGTGTGCTTTTGATTATATGTGAATGCATTAAATGGCAGCATCTAGGAAGTTTGACATATCTGCCAGCCCAGATAAGCCACCATACACATCCGGGTTACGCATGACGTATGGTGGAACATCTTTGGATAGATCTAGCAGTTTTCGTGAGAGCATGGAAAACCCAATCTTGTCTAGGAGCAGCCTTCGAGCAACACAAGGAGATATCCAGAAGTTTTTCCAGTACTTGCATTTTGATCCGAAAGTTTTGGGCCCTGAAAATAAGTTTCAGCAGTTAGTAGAACTTAAAAAAGCCATAAATGTCATTTTAGCAACTTCGCAGGATAACTCTGCTCCTGGATCTTTAAGAGGAAGGTTTTTATCTTCTTCATCTTATGAGGACTTGAAAAAAACAAAGGCTGCTCTACAAGAGAGTTCCAATGAGGCCAGGTAAGTCTAATTCGTTTGCTGTGCATGTTATAATCCCCCTCCCCCCCGCAAAAAAAAAAAGCTTGCCTACAGTACATACTAAGGTGTTTGACGTTATCCTATTTTTACAGGGAGCGATTCAAAATATTTAGTGAAGCATTATTTGTATTCAAAAAGTTCTTTCCTAGCATTCCATTAAGGAAGGGATTTCGAACAGAAGGTTTTTCCAGTGATAGAACAAATTCTCTCCCATTAAATGCTCGGTCTGGAGGAGGCGCAAGAGTTATAAATATAGGAACCCCTGGTCATTCTTTGACAAATGCTCCAGAACCAGAAATACAGAAGTCAGAAGAAAGGATAAAGAACACTAAACGTGCGAGAACTTCTCTGCCGGATGTCAGGGTAAGGATTTTGAATTTGTTGGACTTCTCTATTTTCTTCTTGAGCTTTAATATTCTGTCTCCTCTCAACTCTATTTTTCTTAGTTCTCCATAGTTTTATTGAATGAAATGACCCACTTTTTGATGACATCTAGGAATCTAGGATACAACTATTTTCTGTGGAACACTTTATGGAGTTGAATAATGTTCACTATTTCCATCTATTTTTACCAAAGGAAGATATTTCTGAAAATCTTTTTGCGAGATAAATATTATTTTCGTCTTGAATGTCATGCTAGCTCAAAATGGTTGATCTTTACCCTTTATGTTTGGATTCAGATAAAAATGGTTCATGTTTCTAATTTCAGCTATCATTTATAGAACTTAATTAATGTAACTATATAAGAATGCTTTTATTGGTGCAACTCACGACCTATTGAGAGAGGTTTATGATGCCTTTATTGATATCAGGATGCCTGATATCAAGGGTTAGGATTTCACCGATACTGTTGTACCACATTGTTTATTTACTAAAGGGTTTGGTTTGCTGATGTTCACTTTTTTTTTAAAACTAATCAAAGGAATACACCTCTTTTTCCCCCCAGAAAAGTAGTATCCTTTATCTTTCTCCAGGTTTGCTGAAATTTGAAATTATATTATACAGAGTATTTTATATTTGTTTGATATAAGAAGGTGCTTGAGGTGGAACTGCTCAAAGAAAGTTGGAGGAATAATAGTGCTTGGTGAAAGGGGGTGGATGTTTTATCAACTATAAACAAGAACATTCTTTTGTTTTATAGAATTCGGTTGATCGTTTCTTTTACCTTTGTTGCTTTTACAACTCCGCAACCGAAATCAACAAGTTTATTTTCCCTTTTTATAATATTTTAAACTTGAAAAGAAAATGATAAACTTAATGATGCCAAACAGACTGTAATCAAATGAATTTATATTTTACTAGCTAATCTGTACCATAGATTTATTGGATGTTTAAAATGCTTAGTAGCTACTTGATTATTGTCATTGTAACACATCCAACCATGTGAAAATCTGAACTGTTCACGCAGTTTTTAAGGTGGAACTTAAGCCTGGAAATCTCCTAACTTGCCTAGTGCTGATAAATCTTCTGTTGCAGCTCAATAATTATCTGAGCAATTCTTTCATTTGTTTGGTCATGTACCCTAGCGGCCTAGCCTATCCCATAATTGGTTTCTTGATGTCCCGTCTTTCTTCTTTTCCTACATACACCGAGTCCTGTAGTGCTCAACATCTTGTTTAAACCCTTACTGCATTTTGTTAATCTACCTACTTATTTCATTTCAGTTACTTGGCTTTTCTTGTTTCATTCGCTATTCCTCTAGTTCGTCTTTATTTGAACTTGCACGCTTTCAGAGATTAGGGTTCAAAATCATTGATATGCGATGTGCAGGCTAATTCTCTTGCTAGACATTTCGCACCAGTGGATAGGGATAGGGACAGGGACAGGGATGTAGTAAGGGGTGAAAAAGGTGGTGCACTGTTGGCTAATGAGCAGAGACTTCCTATAGACAGCTGGGAAAGGTCAAAAATGAAGAAGAAAAGGTCAGGAACTAAGGCAGGTCTCTCAGAGTTGAAACAAGGCATGCGGCAAAGGCTTGCTAAGGAGACTCTCGGATTCAGGTATTGCTTCTGAAATGACTGGTGAAGTATTCTTCTTGTATTAGAATTTGCTTAGGTAAAAATGGTTTGGGAGTTTCCTTGGAGAACAATTGGTTAATTTGCACTTCGAGGTCTCTCTTGCACATCCTTCCTTTGGTGAATTTTTAGTTGGATTACTTATCTTGTTATTCGTTCTTCTTCTTCTTTTTTCATTAGGGGTGGGGGAGTGGAGGGGAATTATATTAGCGTTCAAAGTTGAAACTATCACTTATATATTTGACGAATTAATTCTCACTCTCTCTCTATATATATAAAAAAAAATAGCAAATAGGAAGTGCTATAATTTTCATCCTCAATCTGCCTGGCCTTTCTCTCCTTGTACACTCACTATTCTTGACTCTACAATTAGCTTTCTCTAATTTTATAACAAATTTGAGGTTTTGCTCGCATTGAATATGTGACAAATGTAGAGAAAGTGAGAAACCCTTTCGGAAGACACTTTCTTGTAATCTACTGAAACTGAAATAAGATTTCCAAATGAAAGATCTTAGTATTATGAGAAATGCTATGGAGTATTATACAAGTGCCCTAATCACTTGTTAATTTCCCATGTCTCAATCTGCCTGGCCTTTCTCTCCCTGTACACTCACATGCTCCCTTTTCCTTGGAGTAATTTTTCTGCTGCTCTGTTTTTCATTGCAGAAGTGAGGTTTTTAAAATTTCTATTTATATAGGTCTGGAGTCGTCAATGGAGCTCTTGGCATTAGGAAACTAGATGGTGAACTACAGCATACTGACTCTGGTGTGCGATCTTCCATTGCCAGGCTTGACCCTGAAAATGGTTCTGTTTTTGGTCATCATAAAGAGAGGTCTTCTGATAAGGAAGGAGTTATTCTCAAAACCGTAAATAAGTAAGAAAGCATCCTATTTCATTTACTGCATGTGAGTTTGGTTTAAATATTGGCATATTATATATTAATGCTGATTTTTAATCTTCTAGTGGGGTTGTATTATTCAAATCCGTCCGTCCCTCTTTTTTGTAGTGCATCATATGACCAAAATTATTGATTTTAGTTTTCCAAACTTGCCAACTTATAGGACCGGCATGCGAGAAGGTAATAGTTCACATAGTCCTACTTCAAATATAAAGGTGATTGCACCTGCTCGTGCTTCAAGGTCAAATACGAGCACTTTGCCAAATATGTCACCTAGTTCCCAACAACTGGTTTCGGGTGATTGGAAGATTTCACAATGTATAAATAAGCTTTCTGCTTCTGGACCTACGAATAGGAAACGTAAACCTTCTGCTCAATCTTCTTCCCCACCTGTTGCCCATTGGGCTGGTCAAAGGCCTCAGAAGATTTCACGTACTGCAAGGAGGACAAATTTTCTTCCCATTGTTGCTGATAATGATGAAACTCTTGCTTTTGATGCCATGTCTGATGCTGGCAATGACAATGGTTACATGTTTGTAAAACCCTTTCCAAGCATTTCCCCACAGGAAGTTAAGTTGAAGTGTGAGAAAATGTCAGAAAGTGAGGAGTCAGGGGCTACTGACCCCAAAAAAGAGAAGAAGAAAAAGAATAAGATGATGGTTTCCAAGGCAGATGGTAGAGCAGGACATAATGTTAAAAAGGCATCAAATCTAGTGTTCCCGGCAAAGAAGAGTAAGCTGATTGGTGTAGAGAAACTTGGCGATGGTGTTCAGAGGCAGGGTGGGATAAGTAAAAATTTGGCATCAAGGTCATTGATGCCAATAGCGGTGAAGAAACTTGGCAATGTTGGCAAATCAAAACAACCTAGACCTAGCAAAATGGATTTGGACAAGGCTGAAAGGCAAGCTTTTCCTTATTCTTTACTTGCCTGATTGTGTGTTCTTCTTATGCCTATAATTTTGGCTCTTGATAAATTACTAAAAATTATTTTTAATGGGTTTATTAGTTATTACAGGAAAACTGGTTGTCCTCCTATGAGGAAACTTTCTGACCGAAAAGCTTACACACGAAATAGGCTGTATGCAGTGAATGCAGTACCTGATTTTGGTGGTAATGTATCCTTCTCATATTCGGAACATTGTTCATTTGGGTTCTATGGGATAATCCTCTTCCTCTGTTTTGTCTTAATGTTTACATCTACTTTGTTATTCAGATGATGGGCAACAAGAGCTCTTAGCTGCTGCAAAGGCCATAGTTGATCCCTGTATACTCTTGTTCACCTTTTAGAGTAGCTTGTATATGTCATTTGTTTGATGATGCTAAAGAGTATTATCCTTTCTACTGCAGCTCATTTAACCTTGTTCTGGAGGCATATGGAGCTTGTATTTAGGTTCATATCCGAAGCAGATATTGGCTTTTTGAAGCAACTGGTGGTAATATTATACTACCTCCGTCTCAAAATTTAAGTCGTTTTAGACTAATTTAGTTGTATCAAAATATATGTCATTTTAGGTTTTCTAGGTAGGGGATAGTAATGATTTGTATTGATTTGTGTGTTGTTGACTTTTAAAAGATTTTGATTGTTAAAAAATGTAGTGGGTATTAAAAAACAATAAAATTTATGAAAAAGTTAGTAGAATGATGATGTTGATTGAGGGGTGAGTGTTTTATTAAAACTTGTGCACAATCCTAAAATGACTGACGGAAGGAGTAATATTCAATGAGCTTGTATTTAGGTTCTACTTCTCTATTTCTTCTACTTGTGTGTCTATGTGTGTTATTACATGCTTGCCCTTTTTGTTCATGCTTTGTCTGGTTTAGACACTTTCACAGGTACGGGTCATACGAAAACTCTCTCTCGACCTAGTCGGGGAAAGAGAGCGTACAATGGGACCCCAGACCGGCTCTAAGTGGGATATACTGGGCTTGTTGTTGTTGTTGTTTTTGTTGTTGTTGTTTGTCAATGAGCGTAAAGTTTACTGGTTTCGTGTTGGTATAGTGTATGTAGATTAACCTTTTCCTTTCTTCTGAAACCGCCTATTTTTGGTAGTCTTTTCTCTAAAATAAGGGGTTGTTGTGTGGAAGAAATCGGTAAAGGAAGGGTGATTAGATGTAGTTTACCCAAAATAATGTTTGGAGAAGGATATAGTACTTTGTTGGATGTTTGAAATTTGTCAATTCCAGTGGTCATGGAATGGAAAGCTATTATCAGTGTGAATATGATAAGTTCCTGCATATTGTTAAGTGATTACTGAGTAGTGGAGAACTTTCAAGTTTTAACAGTTATTCTTATGGTCACAAATCAAGTTGCTTTCCTTTTTCCATGTAGGGTGAAGTCATGTCAGTATCGGATACACCAAATGCTGACGCTAATAGTGCTGGCAGCTGTCTGAACGGACTTCCATTTGTGGAAAACCTGGCAGACACTTGTTTGACACATACTTCAGAACAGTGGATCACAGACGCAACTTCTCAAAATGCAGTTCCTTTATACCAAAGACTTATTGCAGCTTTGATACCTGATGAGCAAGATTATGGAAATGGTACGATGGAGGAAATGCGACTTGATTCATATGAACCTGGATTTCGGTTGAATTCAGCATTGGAGTATGGTGCCTTGACTCATGGATCAATGGGAAACTTCCATCCTTCTGCGGGCAAAGCTCCTAATGGATGCAGGCCAACTGTCACCGGTGACTCATTATATGGGCTAGAGGAACCGGACAAGCCAGACCATGAAAGCCATATGGTATCTACCCAAAACTTTGGAGGTATTTCAAGTTCTGGTTACATGTTTGACGGACTACTACCAGGCTCTGAGATGATCCCCATCACAGAAACTGCAGAATGTCAGTATGTTAATATGCCCATTGAAGAGAGACTTATCCTTGAGCTGCAGGGCATTGGAATATTTCCTGAACAGGTAATGAATTTTCTACATGGTTGATGGGTTGTACGTAGCCTTCTTTTCGCAATTGTTTGCTAATGTATACCACCTTGGGATGGATGGTACAAAGCATTTTAATCCCTATTTCCCTGTTGTGTAGAAAATATCTATATTCACACCCGTCTAATGTAACTTTTTTCCTTGTTTCATTTTCTGCCTTGTTTAGCCTGAAATGAGAGAGATTGACAACGAAGAAGTTAGTCAAGAGATAAGGCATTTGGGAAAAGAATATAATCAAAAGGTACATCCTAATGATAAGGCATTTGGCAATTCAGCTGACCCCTTTATAGTTCTATAAAGCGGTTCCTATTTTCATTTATAGAATCTGATTTTGATATGTTTGTTTACTTACGCAAGGGATAAAGGACCATTATTGAGTGTTTGGTAAGACATTTTATAATGCAAGTTTTGCTGGTAAGGTTGGGAAGGTAGTTGATAAAACCTTATAATGTGATAATGATAACCGATGAGGTGATACAGAAGCTTTAAAAGCTACAATGTAAACTTTATGCTATCCAGCACACCCTTAAAGTAGTATCACATCCGGCATTTGTTTCCTTAAGCTTGTCTTAGTTTCCGATCTGCTTGTGAAACAGGTTGCCAAGAAGAGGCACTTCATTCTTAAGCTGTCAAAGTTTGCATCTGAAAGCAAGGAACTTCAAGAACAGTAAGAACTCCCGATGCTTTTTCCACTCCACTTAATTCTCTGTGGAATATGTTCGAAGTTACTAATAATTTGTTTTACAGTAATTTTGAACAATGTGCCTTGGAGAAACTTGTGACAATGGCTTATGGAAAATACATGGTAATTCTCTTCACTCAGGGATCATTTATGAATTATCTTGCTTATCATGTTCTAAACAATTTAGTTGAGTGGTTATGTGAAAATTTTCTATCCTAACTGGGTAGTACTTTCATTCTGAACTATAGATGATGGTTCATTATTTGTTCTCTCTCCTTTTTTATGTGAAACCTTCACCGTGTCTTAAATTTCTCTCAGTTTATTTCAGTACTGCTTAAAAATTTCTTTTTTTCATCAGTTCCTATCCTTTGTATTATCTATGAACTATATCATTAATTCATCAATCTTTTGCCTTACAGGCTTCGTTGGGAGGGAGGAGTGCTGCTAGTAAAATGACAAAGCAAGCTGCATTGGCTTTTGTAAACAGGACACTGGAGCACTATAAGAGATACGAGGAAACTGGCATAAGCTGTTTTCGTGGGCCTTTATTCAAAGATATCTTCAGTGATGCATTACATAAGCTAAATGATACTGAACTAGTGGATCGTATCACAGAGAGTGAATCTGATAGGGGTTATCCTGATATGCCGTTGGAAGAACCCTCCTTGTCAGAGCAAAATATCAGCAAACAAGACAAATGCTCAGATAAAATGAGGAAAGAACAGTTGCTTGATGGTGGTGATGGCGCTGTTGTCACTTCCGGCAGTCTTTTAAGTACTGGAAGACTTTGTGTGAGCAGCATCAAAGGAAAGAGGAGTGATAGGGATAGAAATGGAAAGGGCCGGGCTGGGACAGCTAAGCTTGGTCGACCTGCTGGAAACAATAATGGAGATAGAAAGTCTAAAGCCAAGGCAAAGCAGAGAACAACACAACTTAAGGGATCAGTTTCACCACTTCCATGTGAAAATATGACAAATAACAATGCCAGGGAGAAAAAAGACTTGGGCATTGATGGCATGGATGATCCCATTGTGGATATGTCTAGCCTAGAGGTCCCTGGTATAGACGTCGATCTTGGGGCCCAAGGACAGGACCTTGCTTCCTGGCTGAACATCGATGATGATTTGCTACAGGATCATGATTTTATGGGACTCGAAATCCCAATGGATGACCTGTTTGACGTAAATATGATGGTGTAAGTGGCCATCTTTTGTACATTCCCATCCCCATAGCAGGAAATAGTATCCGCAAATATAACCCATATAGTCAACAAATGGCCAATTTAGTGGTCGCCCTTCTTCACAAAATATTTAGGATAGACTTTCATTACTCACTCCACAACTAATTTCAAGTGAATGCTGCAGATCTTCGATCCAGCTCTTATCTCAAGTTAGTTATTGTAAATACCCTTTGGCTCTCTTCAGTGAATAATGTCTCCTGCTCCATATCAAATGAAGTGTGCCTGATGCTGTAGCCTATAGTAGAAAGCACACACCGTTCGTGTACATTACTCTAATTTTGGAATAAAAACAACGCTTTCCCTTTAGCTTTTCATTGTCCTAGTGTATGTTATTGGCTAAATGCAGGATCTTGCTCTTGCTCTGAAGGTTGTGATACAAATTGCAGGCTCCTTTGTTTGTTTGTTTGTTTGTTTTTTTTTTTTTTTTTTTTTTATCATGTTCAGGTTTGACTCCAGTGGATGGAAAGGTCCTTGTTTCCAACTTATAGCAGGTAAATTCCGATACACTACCCCATGTATGATGTCTCCCCTTGTCTTTTCTAACGTTCCTATACAGGTTGGCGGGATTTAGAGAGCTGGCCAGGAGACTATATTGCTCTTTGTGTCGATATATGCAATGCCCAATTATCAGATAGGTGAGTTTCCACTGTTTGGCTCATATTTTTGTACTGGAAACTACATTTCTATTTTTGCACATAAGAAGCTGAGAAATATGTCAGTCTGTAAATTCTGCTGTCAAGGTCAGTATATTTTGTTCACATATCTGGAATTCTGGATCATAGTGGAAAATTGGCTTTGAACAAGACACAATTAGTACAAGATGGCTTTTCTTGCCTATTTAATATCCCTTAGTGTTTGGTTCTTGATGGAGATAAAGAGCAAAAACACAGATTCACACACCAAGTACCAGAAGAGATGAATCTCTGGCCAAACACTCATGCTGTTATTTTTAATAGCATCTCCTCCTGAAATCCCTAAGATTTACGCCCTTACAGCCCATAACGGAATTGATTCCAAGCTCTTCTATTTAAATTAGCCTGTGTTTTTGTATTTGTTTTTTCTCGGATGTTGTTGTGAAGCAATTACCAGTACATAGTCTTGGTTGCTGAGCATCAGTAGATAATGGCTGCCCCCTTTTTGTTTTACAAAATCATCTTATATATGCTGTAACATTCTTCCCGGGTGCAGATTTCACTGCCTTCAGCACTTCGATCAACTTCACTTCACCAACCGATATTCTTCTCATGGCTGGAAAGAAATACGAGATCAAGATCAGACCCCAGCGCCTCAGCAACCGGGAAAAGGTGATTTGGATCACTGAAAACGTGCAGGTTTGGAGCTTTATCTTCATTATTGAGGAGTTGTATAGCATAGCTCTGTGCTTAATTGAACTGATGCTCAAAATTTTGGATTCGGATTCCTGTTAGAAGGTCGTATCTTAGGCCGGAGCCAAGCTTTTAGAGGGAAAAGAAATCGGGTCCTCTAAGTAATAATAATCACTTCGTGCTGATTGGAAACGTAGTTACTTCCATTATGACGCATAGGTTGTTGGTATTGAATGTAGGTACGTTGTCGGGTAGAGCTGGCAAGACCCGACTTGAGAAACCTAACTCGACCTCGTTCGAACCCAAAAATCTATTGAAATGTGCAACACGAAAACAACCCAATCCACAACCCAATTCTGCCCGGTATCCAAATTGACCCGAACATGAAGCACCCCTTCAACCCGAAACTCGGAACAACCCGAAATTCATTTTGACCCGACCCAACCTGAGCACGAACTTTTACCCAAAATGATCCAACCCGAACGAACTCGATTCAACTAGTCCAATTGCCAGCTCTATTGTGAGGCATGTCAGCACTTTTTTAAGTACATTGTAACTATTCACATTCTCTGCATAAGGTGATGATGAGGCTTGCAAGCCCACAAACTCAGCGTGCAAGTAGGCGAAATGCATTGTACCAAAAAATTGACCAACCCCAAAATTGAGGTTGTGCTCATGAAAAGGACATCAAAAATAAATAAATAAAATCTTACCAGCTTCCAAAACTGTGGGATTTTTTTTTCCAATCTTTATACCTTATTCGATTGAGGATCGAAGAAGAGGGGTGAAACCGTAGTCGGATTAATTTTTCACGGTTTTTAAAATCGTAACAATCACAGTGTATTTCGCGATATTTTGACCGTGTAGAAAGCAAGCCGGCTTTGAAACAAACACTAACTGAGCAAGGCAGGACAAGTTGATGCAGCACGTTGTCTCATAGGATAGGAGGAGCAACCTCTGCACAATGCACTTAGGCCAATTGCTAACTTCAAGGTAGAACTAGACACTATGAAAATCATATCACTTGCATCCAAACTGTTGGGAGTATATCACATTGGGTATGAGTAAAATAGAGTATTGATATCACTCACTAGTCCCTAAGCTCTTGGAAATGTTAGGCCATATTTATTGATAAAAAAACGTCCTGCTAGGTAATTTTAGTGTAAAAAGTTTTAACCTAAATCGGCGGTTTCATGGAATCGGAGGTTTTGAATCAACCGTTCCACTATTTTTTTAAAAAAAATTCTTTTATTTTTGGGGCTATTTTAATCTAAAAAAATTAAAAAGAATAAAAATGGAATCGTTTTGCACTGAAGATTTTGATTCCAATAATCGGAGATGTACCTTTTTATAATATTCCAGTTAAAGTTCATCTTAAATAGAAACTTAGAACGAGAACTCTGGTTTCAAACCCTACACGATCCCAGAACCTTACACACCCTTACTTTACCATGAATATGGCAAAGAATAAAACATAACGTTAGTATGCTTTACATGTTAGTGTGTTGCAATGGATTTTTACACATCTATATCTATATAAACTCTTAAAACATAAGAGTTTTTGCCAACATATCTCATTCATCTTAATCCTCTCATTTTTCAACCATTCACATTTCTTTTTTTGTTTTTCCTTTTTGCAATTGTTTTTATCTTTCACATAACCACTGGGTTTAATTCAAAATATTAAATTAATATATAACATATATCTATTTGTAAATATATATGCTATCATAATAAAGTTCATCTTGAATGAGTTTCTTACATCATTCTCTTATGAGTTTGTTTTTATAATTTAATTCAAAATATTAAATTAAGATTTTATTTAATTGTATAATATTAATTTATTTTATTATTAAATTTAATTTTTTAAAAATCGCATTAAACACGGGAACTATACTAGTTATTCTTTAATTTTAAAAATCTGTATCCTAGAAAAAATATTTTATTGAAAAAAATTAATTATAATTTTTAATACTCGGTAATTGAAACTGACAAAGCCCGTGATCGAGTAGAGTGCAGAAGGCTTTAGGAGATCGGGCTTACGTGAGATGCGTGATGAGATTATCGTCCGTGTACCACAACCTGGGGCGATTCGAGTCTCATGCTAACCACATACTACCTTCCTCCCATGGATTTCATCAAGTCGACTTCCTTCAAGGGGGAACAGACGGACGTACTTTCGGCACATTGTCTGCATAGCCATTGTATGATACTCTATCATATTGCTCTCTATTTCTTTACTTGCCCCCCCCCCCCAAAAGTCCTCCTGGAAGCGACACATCGCCAAGTGTCTTGTGTTCTATGACATTTGAGATGAGGACATGGATGTTACGTGTCGTTGCATGTGTGGAGGGAGTCATTCAGTGTTTACCGTTAACCGACTTGCTGTTTCTGATTTAGCCCTCTTGTAATCACTACAACAGATGTAATTTATCCGCGGGTGCTTTCCTTTATTATATTTGATAAGACTCTATTTATATAGCCCGAGAACTCATTTATGCTTGTGTCCACTCATATTAACTTATGGCAACGTAAATACTAATATTTATATTGATGCATCGTCATAGCTACTCGAACCTTAGTTAAGTCAGGACTTGACTGAGGTTTCAACCAAAATGTTGTGCCATATGCCTTTGTATCTCATTCATATTCATTCATGAGAGGGTATATAATATACCTGACCTTTGGTATAAACTTTTAAGGAAGTTCATTGGTCTGGGTTGTACCCAACCTTAAATGTGTTGCTTAAGTATCTCTTCTGAGGAGAATCAAGTGTTTCGTAGTTTAAGCATGAGTATTTTGACCCTTTACTATTTTCACGAAAATGAGTTGTGCGAGCAATAAGATCGATGCCAACACGCCAATAGGTTGCGCGAACGACAAATTGAAGGAGCAATAAGTCGGCCTCGCGCTTAATGGTTGCGCGAACGACAAATTGAAGTCAACTCCAGACGCTTTATAGGTTGCGCGAGCGGCAAGTTCCCTGTTGAAAGTGGTCGAAGTCTTTATCTTTGATAATTATTTTGCTTTTGTTTCCGACGACCTTTTCTTGACATGCGTTCTAGACGCTTTCACGGATGTATGCTCGTGTGCGGGTTTGTAGGCTTTTTAGATAACCTCCGAGCGCTTGTAGCTACATCAAGAGACCCTCCGCGAGCTAAAACTTCCAGTGTTGAGGGACTTATTTTATATTCAATTAGAGTTTAGCTTTGGACGCTTATAGCCGCATCAAGAGGCCCTTTGCGAGCTAAAGCTTCCAACGTCGAGGGGCTTAGTTTTATACTCGTTTAGAGTTGTGCTATGAGCGTTTACCGCTACATCAAGAGGCCCTTCGCATTCTAAAGCTTACATCATTGAGGGCTTTAGTTTTATACTCGGTTCGAGTTGTGCTCCGAACGCTTACAACTGCATCAAAAGGACCTCCATGAGCTAAAGCTACCAATGTCGAGGGGCTTAGTTTTATACCTGTTTAGAGTTGTGCTCCGAGTGTGTAACGCTACATCAGCAGTCCCTTTGCGTGTTGAAGCTTACAACATCGAGGGGCTTAGTTTTATACTCGATTAGAGTTGTGCTCCGAGCGCTTGCTGCGCTTACAACTGCATTCGGAGGCCCTCCGTGAGCTAAAGCTTCCAGCGTCGAGGGTTTTAGTTTTATACTCGCTTAGAGTTGTGGTCCGAGCGCTTGCAACTACATCAGAAGACCCTCCATGAGCTAAAACTTCCAGCGTAGAAGGGCGTACTTTTATCGGTTAGAGTTGTGCTTCGAGCGCTTACAACTGCATTAGGAGGCCCTCTGCGAGCTAAAGCTTCCAGTGTCAAGGCCTTTGTTTTGTACTCGGTTAGAGTTGTGCTCCGAGCGCGTACATCTACATCCGGAGGCCCTCCACGGACAATAGCTCCCAACGTCAAAGGGTTTCGTTTTATACTCGGTTAGAGTTGTGCTCCGAACGCTTACAACTGCATCACGAGGCCCTCCACGAGCTAAAACTTTCAGCATCGAGGAGCTTAGTTTTATACTTATTTAGAGTTGTCCCACATACGACGCCAAATCACGATGCCCGTTTTAGAATCTCGTGGCTATGTGACCCAGGATCGAGTAGTTTGCAGAAGGCTTTGGATGATCGAGCTTA
Organism: Persicaria maculosa; assembly: GCA_963922045.1. Classification (NCBI taxonomy): domain Eukaryota; kingdom Viridiplantae; phylum Streptophyta; class Magnoliopsida; order Caryophyllales; family Polygonaceae; genus Persicaria; species Persicaria maculosa. The sequence continues at coordinate 71,449,846 of OY998260.1, forward strand.
CATGAGATGCGTGACGAGATTATTGTCCGCGTATAACAACCTAGGGCGGCGATCCGAGTCTCGTGTTGACCGCAGACTACCTTCCTCCCATGGATTTCATCAAGTTGACTTTCTTCAAGGGGGAACGCGGACGTACCTTTGGCACATTGTCCGCAGAGCCATTGTATGATACTCTATCCCATAATGCTCTCTATTTCTTTACTTGCCTTCCCCCCTCCCAAAAGTCCCCTTCATATCAGCTCATTCTCCTATTTACAATATATTGTAGAAGTCCTATGGACATGATTCTCCTCGTGGAAGCCATGCATCACCAAGTGTCTTGTGTTCTACGATATGTGGGATGAGGACATGGATGCCACGTGTCGTTGCATGTGTGCATGGAGTTATTCAGTGTTTACCGTTCGTGAACCGACTTGTTGTTTCTGGTTTAGCCCTCTTTTTTTTTACTACAATGGATGTAATTTATCTGTGGGTGCATTCTTTTATTATATTTGATGAGACTCTATTTATATAGCCAGAGAACTCAATTATACTCGTGTCAACTCATATTTACTCATGACAACGTAAATACTAATAATTAAATATCGAAATATGTAGAATGATGTATTTTATTTAGTAAGATTTATCCCTAAAATGATATTTTTTTAATTAACAAAGAGAATAAATCCTTATGATAAATTTTATCATAAAAATCCTTATGATATATTTTATAAAAAAAATCCTTATGATATAGGTTAATTATACAAACTGTTCTTTATTTAGATTTCTTCTGTATAAATCATTTATTTAGTTATCAATAATCCCTTTTATATATGTTTTGTTAATTGTTTAACACCGACATACCTTTAACCTCATTATTTTAAATATCCTATAAGCTATCTACTTATTCAAATATTTCAGAAAATTTAGTATGATGTTGAGCTTTTGACTTTTTTCCTTGACGTTTTAATAAGAGGAATTTTAGTAATACTAAGGTGTTGTATAATTATTGTAAGATGTAGAAGCGGTGGTAAAATATAATTTGAGAAATTTTGTATGTAACATAGTTTTTGTTACAATTATTGTGTTATATTTAAGACTTTTAAAAAAAATAAATTATCGGGTAACTCTCAATATCAAGCCTTTGTATTTCGCTAGATGACCTTAGGTCTAATGAATTTTTCTTTTTTATTTTCCAACCTTAACAGTATATACCTAAAATTCGTTGACAACTAACAATCATCTTCCTAAATTAGCTCGACAATCGTCAAATTAATATATTGTATATTTGTATCTGTTTTTTTATCCTATGTTTTTTTATCCTATGCCCTTGGAGTATATGATAAAAGTATTAATTTTAAAATATTTTCTAAATTTTAATTGATTTAACTTTTCTTTTAATTAGATTCATATGGTCGATTATTTCTTAGGGCATATGATAGAAAAACCATATTGGTATATCTTAAAGTCATTGAAAAAAATATACAAAGTTGATGGAAAACAAAATTGAGTACACACAAAATTTGCACAAACTTGTGATTATACACACACTTGGGTACTGCTGTTTAGAGCAGGGTCAAATTACTTTTTAGAACATATATTAATTAGCCAAAAACTTCATAAAAATTACAAACAATACCCTACCTCTCTCCCACCTTCTCTCCATGCCTCCCACTGTGGTCCTAATCGGCTAATCCCCCGGCCTTCGAAATTACTCACTACAAATTCATCAATATGAGATCCAAATCTGAAATAGAATTTTTTGGTTTTGAAATATGAGATCAAGCCCTACAAAGTGAGAAATAGTACTTTTTTTGTTTCGTCACCTCCATGGACAACAACAAAATTTTCGTATATCTGACCTCCATGAAATATCTGAAACCTAGGCTCGAATTTAGCATGGACAGCAAAAAAATATGAGATCCAAATCCTATAATCTATAAAAGCCCTAATCTAATTTTCAAATTTTATGGTTTGTAATTGCTGATTTTTTATGGGTATGGAAGTTAGTAACAATGGAGAGAGAAAAACTGAAGGATGAACGACGGAGCGGCGGCCGGAGCAGATGATGAAGTTCCTCTGCAAAGTCGTCGACGATCTCGAGATCTTGCCCAAGATGATGCTCGAGAGGGAGCGGAGGACCAGGCAAAGGCAGATCTGTCCTGGTGCCGACGAAGAGGGCGGCGCGAAAAAGAGGCGCTTGATTATGTCGGCGCCATCGCCTCCATCCGTCGGAGCAACGACGACGGCGTCTAATTCGGCCAGGACGGAGAAGGAGGAAGGCAGCAACTTCCCTAGGGGTGGCGTCGTCTTTATCGGAGGTGGACACTTCTTGGTTTGGAGGCGGAGAGGTTCGACATCATCTCCCTCTGGGGCGCCGTCTTCCCCGTCACCACCACATCCCGACCCTTCTCCCCCCTCACCCTTGTGGTCGCCTCCTGCCCCGGCGGGAACCTCCTCGGCAGCGTTATCACCGGCTTCCGAAACCCTCCATATCCAATCCTCCATGGAAATCTGAGACACAGAGAGAGAACGAGGAAGGAGAGAGAAATTGTAATTACGGGGAAGTTTTTTTTCTAGCGGAAACAGTCGTGGTCGTTGCGACCAAAACGTGTTTGGTCATTGCGACCAATCTCCACATGGTAGTTGCGACCATGTGTAATTTGAAAAATAAAAATTGGTCGTAACGACCAATTGACATTTGGTCGTTGCGACCAAGTGGTCATGCGCTAAACGGAAATTTCACCTTGCGCTAAACAGAAATCGTGATTTAAAAAAAAAAAATTTAATTTAGAAAAGGGTAAAATTGTACAAATATGAAGCCAATGAAGGGCGGTGAAAATCGTCTAGTCCAACGCCGTAGTCCATTTTTATGGTCCCTTTAATTTGATTGGCCGATAAGCATTAAAATAAATTATAAGGTACAAACACTTATTTAAGAAAATAATTAGAAATTTCAATTTAGCCAATGAGATAATTTGGACTACGGTATGGACTACAATTGCGGACTAGACGATCCTCGTTGAAATGAAGGGTTGCTTTACAATTTAATTTACCCAATGAGGTAAACCCCATTATTTATGTTGAGCAGAGAGTGTGACAGATGAGGTGCATACCCACCATAGAGAGTTAGATCTCATACAAAATACATCCAAAAAGCCATAAAATAAAAAGGTAAAATATATAAAAATAAATAGTTAAACAATCATATCACTTGTGTATGTTTTCCTCCTGCTCCCTGTCCTTCTCTCAGCTTCCCCGTTCCTTTCCTATTCTTGAATTATATGCACCACTTTGGAGTTTGGAGCTGCTAAGCAAAAGTCCAATCCCTCTCTACCTATCTCATACTTTCTGCTTCCTTTGATTTCCTTGTTTTCTGCAAGCGTTTTCTTTGCTTCCAAAACTCAACTGGGTACCTCCAAAACAGGTGGAGGAGAGAGAGAGAGAGAGAGAGAGAGAGAGAGAGAGAGAGAGAGAGGACCTCATCTGGGTAGCTCTCACTTTGCCCCCTTTTTTACAATCAAGATTAATTGGGTTTGTTAGGGATTGAAAGCAACATCTGGGTTTCAGATTTGAGCAGTGGAAGGGATGGATTGGGGAGAGGTTGTCAAGGGTTGCCTCAGATCTAGGTAACACCCTTGTGACTTTATAAGGGGGATGTGTATTTCTTGTGATAAACTGGTGCTTTCTTGTCTTCATCATTTGGTCCTTTATCATGAGCCTTCTTGTGCCTTCTATTATCCTTTTTGTTGGTGAATTCATAAAAAGTTGATTGCTTTTTTTTTTTAATCCATAGATACCAAGTAGAAAATTAAATAGGGGCACTCAGAGGAAGTTCATGTTCTTATTAATTTCCCCCACTTGGAATCTGGATCCAGTTGGTTAGTAGTTGTTGGTGAAGAGAGGGTGTTTGTGAGGGAGAGGCTGTGAAAGAATTTGGGGATTCTTGCTCTTGCTTGTTATTTTTTTTTTTTACCAATTCATTGTTAGGGTTTGGATTGAAAGATCACAGTGTAGATAGTGGTTGATTCCATGAGTGCGAAGAGGGGATCTGTTGTAAGGATAAAGATTTGAGGACCCTTTTGTTGCTTTACTTTTCTGGGCTCTTTAGGAAAAAGGGGGAAAACTAAATTGAGTTCAGCTCTGGTGTAAAGCAATTGGTGACCTTGACAGATATTGAGGGCATACAAAGTCATATGGGATCTGCCCATGTGAGTAGAGAGAAGAACAGGGCGATTTGAGTTCTTTGTTTTTGCTAGACTGTTTCAAAGATCAGGATTTGGATGGAGAAGCTATCTCCAACATTAACTGACGAGCAGACGGAAACTGAACGAACGATAGTCGCATCCTCTTTGCAGATCACGGAGTTTATGCTGAAAACAAATGCTGCCTGCTTTATATCAGATAAGGGTGTGATGAATCTGCCTGTTGGGAATAATTTTAAGCCGGATGAGAGTTTGGGTTGTGATGATCCACCAGCTGCGGAGTTGGGCTCTTTGTGTTCTGATGAGCAACCTAGTTCGTCAAAAATGGTGGTTGAAGATCTTAGTTGTGTTTTGAGCAATAATAGTAATGCTTCTGAAGTTAGGGGAGAGCGCGACTCCTTGTCAGGCGAAGATAGCCTGTTAAAAGAAAACTCATGTTTTCACTCGTTTTCTAGTGAATGCAGCAGTATCAACAACGAGGAGTTTTTGTCTGCAGAGGCTAATTCTAGTTCGAACTCCCCTTCTTTCGCCAACATGGAAAAGAGTGTTACAGATTTAGAATCTGGAGGTAACTTTAAGAAGTCGAGGACATGGGAATCAAATCCTGATTTGGAGCCTGTGCCTGAAGTCTTTGTGGTGGCTGAGGATCTCTATGTTGAAGATAGTAATGGATGTGAGTCAAGCTCGTCTCCGATGCTTACTGAGACACCCCAGGAGAAGATTATCAGAACAATGAGCACCCAATATGCCTCTCCTGTGGATATTGTGCCTCTCTGGGGTGTTACATCCATCTGTGGTAGGAGACCCGAGATGGAAGATGCCGTGGCCATTGTTCCATGTTTCGAGAAACTTCCATATAAACTGTTTACCAGTGATCATACACTCAACGGTGTAAGTCAAAATCTGAGTCAAACTGTGCACTTCTATGGCGTATATGATGGACATGGTGGCTGTCAGGTACGCTTAAAGTTTCTATCTCGCTCTTATATTTCTTTCAGCTTTTAGATGTTATGTCTTTTCACATAGTTAGATTGCATGCTTGTGCGGCTTATTCATTTTATCATGTAATGATTGTGTGTTTAGGTTGCTAATTATTGCCGCGAGCGTTTACACGTTGCACTGTCCGAGGAAATAGAAGTTCTGAAATCAGAATTGCAAGATGGTAGTCTTGGTAATATTTGTCAGGAACAATGGGAAAAAGCTTTCGTACAATGTTTTGTAAAAGTTGATGAGGAAGTCAGGGGAGTTCGTCAGCCCATGGTTGGAGGAGACAGTTCTGAGGCTAGAACTGATCCTATTGCGCCCGAGACTGTTGGGTCTACTGCTGTTGTGGCTATTGTTTGTTCATCCCACATTCTAGTTGCCAATTGTGGGGATTCGAGGGCTGTGCTATGTCGTGCAAAAGCACCCATTCCACTGTCAGTGGACCATAAGGTATGGTTTTTGGTTTCTATTCTTGTTCTTTGGCCTTTAATCTTAAAGCACAAAGTTTTCATCTTTATGCGTTTTCTTGATCTATTTTTCAGCCTGATAGAAAAGATGAATGGGACAGGATAGAAGCTGCAGGAGGCAAAGTGATACAGTGGAATGGCTTTCGGGTTTTTGGCGTTCTTGCAATGTCAAGGTCTATTGGTGAGTTATTGCTGTAGATTCTACTCTTAAGTGAATGGAGAACTATTCGTGCATTATTTATTCCCTTTCATGAAACTGTAGTCTGTATATGTTAAATTAGCTTTGGAGAGAATTTTGCTTTGGAGAGAATTTTTCATTGAAATTGTCAGTGATCAAGAAAGCAGGTAGGTAGGTAACTAAATGTCTAAATCCACAATTCTGACAATAGAACAGTAAACTCAGAACAAGACAAGAGAAGCAAAGATAATGAAGAGAGGAAATTTCACTGGAAGCCTGCACTACTAGGAAGAGAACCTCCATGCATAAAGGTTCCCTGCCCTTTTCCCAAGCCAAATAGCCAGTTGGGTCAAAATTCGCCACAATATGAGCTGTCCTAGATGATTCTAACTCATACCCTTCCCTCATTTATATGCATGGCAAAATCAGTCTACTTTTCCTCAATATTCTTACTCTTCTCAAGTCTTCTGGGATGCGGCTGTAACACTTGGTTTTCCTGGCCTTGAATGAACTATCATCTCCTTGGGTATTCCTATTACAGAAGCTCCTAACCGAAACAAAGGCTGTAGTCGCGGAAAGTGATCATATCTGACAGCAATTGAGCGGCGTTTTTCTGTCTAAAACACTAAGGAGCATATAAATAGTCTTCTTCTTATGCTGAGTGCACACATTCTTTCCTACAGAGGTCTAATAGACTACAGAAGCAAATAAAGAAGTCTTCTTATTATGCTAAGTATAATTGTTCTTTCCCTACAGAGGTGACGCTCATATAAGTGAATAGGATAAGAGAATTCTTGTGGTTGCAGCTGAATCAAGTTTGATTATGTAAGGGAAATGAAAATCCTTCATCTGCTCCTTCTATTGGGGGAGTAATAGTCTGCACGACTGAGCCATGGGCTAATCAAACTGAGTCTCCCCATTCCATAAACCCTTAGCCTTGATGCCTTTTGAACTTCAGATCTCTACAGCTCTTGTGCATTGTCAAGTTCCTTGTGAGGCTAGTACATGACTCCTTTTATGTTGTCCGGTGGTAACTTTTTCTAGGCATGACTGTGTTTGCTTCTGCTTTGGGGTTTGGAGTATTGATAATTGTCCTTGATATGTAACTGAAGAAAATTGAAAAGAAGAATACCCTTGCGACCCACCCTCCAAAACCAAACCAAACCAGATAAATTAAGGGAAGTTGGCAATCTTGCAGTCGCTGTGAATCTAGCATGACTGACTGACTGACTATACACTTTGTGCCAACCTTCACAGTTTAGGAATATCACAAACAGAAAACTACTATAAAAGATATGGAGTAATTTGTATACACACACACAATGCCATCTCCAAATTGTTGGTAGAGCTGTTTTATATGTATAGATCTGGAGGGTCAGCTGATAAATCTCTCAATATGATGATAATGCCCTCAAATAATATAAACCCAATTACTATATTCAATTTATTGGTATGACTTTGAAATATAAGAAAGGCAATAGGGAAGGTTTCATTGTGTGTCTGTGATACTAAGGGCTAACTCTCAATGATGAAATCAGCTCTGAGTCATATTGCAGATTCTTGAGTGATTTGAACAAATTGTTTACAATGAGCTCATAAAAAATTAGCTTGTGATTCTTCACAAATTTATCTGACTTTTGCTTTGTTCACATGTTCACTTTTGATTAATACTGGCACAGTGTAGGCTCTTAGGTTATGGTAACTTGTAAACAGATAAAATGGCAATAGATAGTGTTTGCCATGGGCAAACCCTGAACTCCTGAAGGACTTTCTTTCAGTAGCACCTATGGAACTCTGGACAAAGGATTTTTAAGAAAAATGCTAAAAAAAAATAGAATGGCTGACCTTGTATCATAGCTTAATTTGATGTCTATGAGTGCAAGCTTTTGACAGAAATTTATCTATGAATAATATGTTAATATTCTAGTGTCATTTCGGACACTTAAATTGCAGATGTACTTTGACAAGAACTCTCGTTTTTATCGCTTACTAGTGTACTCCTGACATTAGTAGTTGCGTTATCATTAATACACCTTCTTGAATCTTGTCAAGGCAGTTAAAGCAAATATTTAATTATTTAAATTTTTTAGCAGTAGTATCAATATATGAAAGACTAAAAAAAATCTGAAGATATATACAAAGTTTATTCAATATATGAATGGATTAGGCAACTTAATATGAACTTTGTAAATAATGTATATACACATTTTGAGATGTACTGCTATGGAATCGCTCACAGTTTCAAGAGGGTTGTTGATCCATGAGAGGAGTATCTATTTCTCAAAGTTCTGTTAATCATACTAGTAGATCAGCCAATAGGGCTGTTCATAGACTTGCTCGATTAGCAGGTGATATTACTGACTTTGCTGTATGGATGAATGATTCCATGTCTTGTATCTGTGGCAGTACTAATTTAGTCCTTATTATGAGTATTATGAGGTTTTCCTTCGAAAAAAAGGAGTAAATTATTTAAATTCATGAACCCTATAGATCAAATCGTGACCATGAGATATGCAAGTACAGGCTGTCACGTGAGCCCAAAACATTTGCAATTAGTGTTGGAACTCAGCTTATCTTGTCATTTGTTTTGGTGCAGGAGATGGGTACTTCAAGCCATGTGTTATTGCGGACCCAGAAGTGATGTTCGTTCCAAGAGCAAAAGACGACGACTTGCTCATCCTAGCCACGGATGGCTTGTGGGACGTGATGACAAACGAAGAGGCCTGTGAAGCAGCAAGGAGGAGAATCCTTGTCTGGCACAAAAAGAACGGCGCCAGCCTCCCACAGGAAAGGGGCAAATCCGCAGACCCAGCTGCTCAAGCTGCAGCAGAGTATCTCTCAGAGCTTGCTACCCGGAAGGGCAGCAAAGACAACATCTCCGTCATCGTGGTGGACCTGAAACCTCAAAGGAAGTTGAAGATCAAGAGTTGACACGATTTTTGTCAGTTTCCTTTCCACGCTCGCTCTCTCTCCCTCTCTCTTGACAGATAGTAATATTGATATAGCAAATTGCATCGTCGTGACAATTTATCTGCATACTCTCTTAAGAAGCCCTCATATGTTTTTTTCCTGAATGGGCTTGGCTGTAGCTGAAGGATGTCTATAATACGTCGATATAAAACCTGCAGTTTACTCGAACATCTGGGCCGAAGGTTCATCTCATTGCTAGAGAAAATGCAGTATCTTGTTTTCAGTTCAATTTTCAGTTTTTTGGAGAGATGGAACTTCTTAGCAGATCTCTTGCTTCTGCAGCCATTTTGCTTTTCCCTTGGATTTTAAATGCAGGTGCTGCATTCCCCGTCTCATCCCGCGCCCTGTTTACATCTCCGGCCAATTCCTAGGTGAGACCAGAGATGGAACTGTCAAAGATCTTTCTTCGTGTGTTTGCGTTTGGTGATGGTCAGTCGTAAGGTGTCAGGACACGACGAAACCTTCGCTATATGAATCGTTAGATCAAGGATTTTTCTAGGCTGAGGTGCAAACGTAAGGGTCGAAGTGACCAGGCCCGAGTGACTCAAAATCTCAAACACCCTATTTTTTTTTAACAGTAGGCAAAAAGTTGGATGTACTAACGACATCCATGATCATCTCGCAAGATGATGTTCTGGAACTCACAACAACAAGCGCTCAAAATAAAATTACAATTAAGCTGATATTTGGCAATAAAATCAGTTGCACCATTGGCCTCTCTATAGCAATGCTGAACAATTATGCTCTCAAAATCTCTTTTGAATGAAAGGATTTCTTGGACAATTTGAGTGACCTCCCATGAACTATTGTTTGCATGATTGATGGCGTCGATGATGATCGCACAATCACTCTCAAGTATCAATCTACGGATCCCCATCTCCGCTGCCAATCTTATACCTGTATAAACAGCAAGAGTTTCTGCCAAAATGACAGAACCCATCCTAACATTACATTTATGTATCCGAATAACCTGACCATCATTATTCCTCACAACACAACCAATCTGTGGTTGAGTATCACTTTTCACCGAAGCATCAACACTGATCTTAACTACATCTATTGGAGGACATTTCCACGTCATTTTATCAGGAGGCCTAGCATGTTTAGGTACTTTTGTTTTAATCTGACCTTTATTCCAACAAGAGATATTATCAATAGCTCGAGTTAATGCATAGATCATACCTGTATCAGAAGAATTGCGAAAAATAATTCTATTTCTGAGCTCCCAAATTGAATGCCATAAATGACATAAATCTGTAAAATCTAGATTAAGAGCCCTAGTATTTAGAATATTTTCTTGAACATCACTGGTTAAATTCGGCATAATGAAACATTTGTTCAACTTAACACCCAGATTTTGAATAAGGGATTTTGTAATTTGACAATTAAACAATAAATGATTTGTATCTTCAATATCAGAATTACAAAGAGAACAAGTACTAGAAACTCTATTTATATATCTATTTAACCGGACAGTCGTGGGCAGGATATCCAAAAAAATTTTCCAAATAAAATTTTTAATATTCGGAGGGATATTAAGTTTCCAAATCCAATCTGCTGGAATTTTTGTCGTATTCCTAGTTTTATAAAGCGAGGAAGTGGATTTAATAGAGAATTTTCCATTATTACTATAAATCCAAATTAACCTGTCTGGAATATCAGTTACAGGAATATGATATTAGTAATTGCTTGAACTATATGAGAAGGAAAGATAGAATTTAACTTATTAGTATCCCAAGAGTTGGTATTTGTAAATAAATCGCATACTTTTAAATTAGGATCACGATCATTCCGAAACCTATGAAGATATTACGCATCTACCCAAATGTCAGACCATACATTAATGGTTTTCCCATTACCAACTAACCAGAGCAATCCCTTAGAGAAAAGATCTCTAATATTAAGAAGCCTCCCAAATTGCCAAGAAGTTTTGAATCTACCTCTTTCCATAAGAGATTATGTCGAGAGATATTTATTCGTAATTACCTTAGACCAAATATTATCTGGATCAGCCATGATTCTCCACAGAAGTTTCATTTGCATGCCAATATTAATTTGCTCAGCCGATTTAAAACCTAACCCACCATCTTTTTTAGGAGTGCACAAATGTTCCCAGCTAATTAGAGGATGATAGTTATCAGATTGAATTTTATTCCAAAAGAAATTTTTGTTGATCTGATCAATTCTTTGTAGAACTCTTTTTGGAAGAAGAAATGATTGCATTAAATAATTTGTTTTAGAATTTAAATTTGCCTGAATTAGTACCGATCTACCAGCTTGAGAGAGAGCGTTAGATTTCCACTTGGACAGCTGCTTTTTAAGACTATTAATCGCCTCATCAAACACCCTATTTTTGTTTGTACATGACTGAACTCACAATCTTGTAAAAGAATCATAGACGAGTCTTAACAACTAAAAAATACTCACTTCGTTAACGGTTTCGAATTCGATATAAATAATAAGTATGGAATTATTTTTAAAAAATAATTTTTTTATATTTTATATAGTTTTTATTATTTAAAAACGTGTATAAATAGTAAATAATACGGAGTATGTTTTATTGAACGAATGAAGTAATAAATTTTAGTGTATATTACTATTTTTATAGTCACATTACATGCATCATTTTTTGTTGTTTCTAGGACATTACAATATTGCACACAATACTCCATCCTTTATGAAAAACATGTCGTTTTAGGATGTAAATCTTGTTAAGAAAAACATATCATTTTAGATATTTTGTCATCCACTTTACAAAATTGCCCTTGTAATGATTAAATAGGTGTTAATTGTAGTTTTCAAGAAAGCAAAAAAGTAGAGTAATAATTATGGATATAAGTGTATTTTTGTTTGTTTTATTAAAAAGTGCGTAGATTTATAAAATGACAAATTTTAATTAACGGATTATATTTTGAGTTAATGGCACATTATAATAGGTGGTTTTACGTATACAATCAATATTGATGTCATAGTTTCAAAGACCTTGTTTTTATATGTGCAATAAGATAACATTATTTTGATTCCACATTTTATGCTCCTTAGTCATCAATTGTATAAAATTTTCATCACAAATAATTGAGATCGATTGTAATAAAAAAAATACGTCATCAATGAATAAAAGTCATCAATAAAAAAATTATCATCAATGAAGTGTAGCCACATTTTATGGTCCTATCCTATGTCATCAATTGTATAAAAATGTTAAAAAAAATATCATCAACAAAAAATGTCATCACAAATGATTGAGTCAATGAAGTGTAATCACAAACGTGTCATCAAATAAATAAAAGTATAATCAATGAAACTATATCGATATACAATTGACCGAATTAAAAAAAGTGGTATCAAACAATTTGATTAAAAAAGTTGCATCAAATAATTATATTAGAAAAGTGGCGTCAAAACATACTTTGAAAAAGTGGCATCGTACGATAAAAAAAGTGTCATAAAAAAAGTGTCATCAATGGTCAATAATCGACCATTGATGCCTAATTAACTTTTTTAAAAGGTATATTTAGCAGATTCACTCTAAACAAAACTCCAATAAGACCAACATTGACCTTAAACTCTCAATCTCTTCTTCTCTAGTTCTCTTTTGCGCCCAATCGTCCATCCCTCTCAACTCTCGGAACAGTGCAACCTTATCTGCCACCAGAGGTGGATCCAGAAATTTTTTCGGGGTGAGCACAACTTTTTATGAATAATTTTTATAAGAAATAATTTTAAAAAATATGAAGAGAATATCTTAAATTTGTAAGAAAAATTATTATTATTTAATTATAAAATACCAAATAAATTATAAGAATTTAAAAATAATGGAAAATGAATTGAGAAAATATAAATGAAAATATGTGCCTATTGGGATTTCAACAATGGTTGATTGATTTCTATTTAAAATGGGATGGACTTAACCACTAAGCCACTAAAGATACTTGTATTTTACGTACCTTTCAACTTTTTTTACATAACACATGTATTCTTTTTTTTTTCAGATCGGGGTGGGCGACGGCTCGGTGTCGCCCACCCTTGGCTCCACCCTTGTCTGCCACCAAATTGCATTCACGGAACACATACCAAATGAAAACTGTCTGAAATGATCTAAAGTGGAATATGGAGTCAGAGATAATCATCTTAATGTCCCAATGGCTTTTCCATTTTCCTTTGAGGGAATTTATAATGGCGAGAGTGTCCCGTTCGATTTCAATCTGATCGATTTGTTTTTTCGATGCACCGACACCTTTTAGAAGAGCAAGGATTTCTGCTTTCGAAACTGACTGATTTCCACACTTTTCATGTCCTGTAAAGATGCTATTTTATGTTTCATCTCTAATGATAAAACCAATAATAAAACCAATAGTATTCTCATCTAGGACATTTGAAATTAAGTTTTCACCTCATGCTACTATAATTTGTTGGTGTCCTCTTCCAAACTAAAAATAATAATTTTAATTTTTGAAACAACATAAAGTATTTACTTTTTAAGTGATAACAACAACAACAACAATTTTTTTTTAAATAAAAATAGACAACAAATTTTCATATTATGAAGATAGACAACAACTATCAAATCAACATATATATGAATTCCACTGGCATCATCATAACGTCATTCCACATTACATGGTTGTGTTCTATGATTGATTCGCATAATATGGCGTTTGGAAATATCTCATGAGAGCATCTCCATAGCCCATAAGTAGTGAGACTTTCATTTTTCTTAGAAAAGGTTTAAAATGATTCTATAGTAAATACTTTTCTCTTGTTTTTTCAGTTATTTATTTTTTATTTGTTATTTTTAGAAACTAAGGTTTATGTAGAATAGATGCTCAAACATCAAACAGTCTATTTTTATGACTAAATTTTTTTGATTAGGAAAGACTTTAGGTAAAAAAAAATTCTACCTAATGACATTTTTACAGACAATATTTTATGACTTATACAGTATTTATATACTTTGTCATTCCCCTAACTTTTCCCTTTTTAAAAAAAAAAAATCATATACTCAGTGGAGAGTGTTTGTCAACACATGCATGACTCCCAATAATGTTCTTTGATTACATTATCAGGGCATTGACACATATACATGTATAGTATACTCAATGCTCCATTTTTTTAAAATAAAAGAAATTCAAAATAGAGTAAATTACACATAACCACCCGTAAATTATGATACTTTTCACTTCACCACCCGTAAAATCCGAAATTACATCAAACCACCCGTAAATTCAATATGCTTTCATAAGACCACCCACCCATTAAACCTCTATTTGTTTTGTTTGAAAAGACTAAAATACCCCTTATTCAAGTGTATTTGTTTTTATAGAAAAACTATTATATGTATTTTGCTATTCAATTTGACGTCTCTCCTTAAAAAAAAGTAAGAAAATTAAACATTGTAGAATATATATAAATGTCCTAACCAATATATCTACATCAGATTTGTAATGTGAAAAACAAAGATTTGCAATGGCTCTTGACGATCTTCTCTCCTTCAAATGTTGAATAAGTTGTGGATGAGTCTAAAATAAACCCATATTATTATTATTTTAAAAAACCAGATTATCTATATAAACTCTTAAAACAAAATGGTTTTTGCATATGTGTCATATCCACCTTAATCATCTCATTTTTAACAAATCACTTTCCCCCCCTTTTTACAACTGATTTTCGTATTTCACATAACAAATGCGTTAATTCAAAATATCAAATTAATATATAACCTTTATCTATTTTTAAATATTTATATATTATCATAATAGAGTTCATCTTGAATAATCTTATTATACCCTTCTCTTATGAGTTTGCTATTACAAGTTTAATTCAAAATATTAAAATAATATTTTATTTAATTGTATAATATTAATTTAATTTATTATTAAGATTTTATTTTAAATAAACAGTGTCACGACGCGAGAATTGTACTAGTTACTTTAAAAAAACTAAAATATGGGGGCATTTTGTCGTTACAAATGAAACAAATGAACATTTAACAAATGGGTGGTCTTTTGAAAAAAAATCTAATTTATGGGTGGTTTTATGTAATTTATAAATTTATGGGTGGTTATGTAAAAAGAATCATAATTTACGGGTGGTTATGTGTAATTTACCCTTCAAAATATCATATAATATCTTATTTTGGCTTAAAAAATAGTAGATGAAAATACTTAAAACAAAATAGAGTACAAGTACCTACGCTCTGCTAACATCCTAGAGTACAAGAGAAATGGGAACTCCTCCTGACAATGGGCCAAGCTCACTACCCTTATTACTAAGTTTAAAACGGGTCTTATCTGGTCCGTAGGAAATGGGAAGTCTATCAAATTCTGGAAGGATAACTGGATATCTACCTCCTCCTTGCAAGCTAGGGATGACTGCCCGCAGATTGGAAATTTTGATGACACCGTCAGTGATTATATCCTAGGGGGGAGATGGTGGAAGGAAAAACTAGACACTGTCCTACCGGACAACATAGTGCAAGAAATTCTGGACATCCCTCTTCCTATATCCGCTTTTGAGGATCGGCTATACTGGTGGCCGGATCGAGCGGGTTGGTTTACCACGTCTAGTGCGTATAAACTGATTACTTCCCAATCTTCGCTGCTCTCAGACGATAATGCATGGATATGGAAATTGGACATCCCACCGAAGATAAAAAACTTTCTTTGGAAAGTATGTCAGAATGGTCTTCCAACTGCTTATAGGTTAGCTGCTCGAGGGACTCCTGTGCCCTCTACATGTAGTTTGTGCAATTGCGCGGCTGAAGATGACGTACACTTGCTGTTTGAATGTGGCTATGTGCATTCGCTACTCAATTTCCCTCCTACCACGAAGACGACAATATCCAATATGATTACTGTCTCCCGAGACATACAACCTATTTTTTCGGTCATTGGGAACTGCCTCACTTCTGCTGCCAAGGCAGAACTTGCTTTCGTTTGGTGGTCAGTGTGGTACTCTCGGAATCAATTTGTGTTTCGACAAGTTCCCTTCCCCGTTAAAGACGCTCTAATCCGCATTGTTAAAACTCATAGGGAAAACTGGAGAAGATCATCTCTAATAGACGAGTGTCTTGAAGAGGCCCCCCCCTCACATACTCAAAGATCTAACCACCCGAAGGTCAAACATAAGGCCGCAAGGATTAAATGGCGTAAACCACCGATGGGCACCTTCAAACTAAACTTCGATGGATCCACACTAACAAACTCTGTTAGCTCGGCTGGTGCCATTATCAGGGATTGGGAGGGCAGGCCAATCTGTATATGCTACAGTAAGCTGGGAAAACAAAATCCCATTAACGCAGAAGCTCTCGCTCTAAAACTGGGAATCCAAAATGCTATCCATCTCAGAATTGACAAGCTACATATTGAAGGCGATTCTAGTATAATCATTAATCACCTACTTCAAACAACGAAATGTCCTTGGGAAATCGAACTGATAATGTCCGATGTTAAAAGCCTTTTATCGACTTTGAAAGAAGTATCCTTCTTTCATATTCCCCGCATGGGCAATAGAGTGGCGGATAGGGTTGCACACCTTAGCCACTCTGCCCGGGGGGTCGATATTCACAACAATCTTGGTCTTTTAGACCTCATCCGTAAGGATGCTATCGGGTAGAGTTCGCTCGCCCGAATTCTTTCCTAATCAAAAAAAAAGAAGAAGAAGAAGAAGAAATACTCAAACACAACTATTATCCCAACGAAAATCAACCTAATATGCGAGGAAGTCGATGAATATAAGAGTTTGTAAGAGCATCCCCATCAAATTCTCCATTTTGGAGATTTTAGATATTTTGAACAATTTTAAGTATTTTTTTATTCAATAGATTATCCACCTTATTCTTTAAAATGGGAAAGCATTCAAGAAGCAAAAAAAAAAAAAAAATAGAGAAGTTTTCTTAAATTTGTCACATTCTTCAAAACTAAATAATTCTTCAAATCTTCATAATATGAAAATTGTTGGAGTTTGAGAAAAAATAATTTATATAATATGTATTTTATTTATCCATTTTGAAAAAATTTAAGAGAAGCTGGTGGAGTCGGTCTAACTAAACACATATCAGGGTGTCCAAATCATCTTCAACCCTCCATACACCCTTATGTGTAACCTAATTGGTTAAATATTTTTGATAAAAAAATTATATTTATGTTATAAGTAACTAATCATATATATATATATATATATTTGTATAAATTTTTATAAAAACGTATTTTCAAAATTATTAATATCAAATAATCATCTTTTCAATTTTAATATTTTTCAAAATATGTTTTTTCATGAAATTTTTTTACAAATATATATGACTACTGACTAGTTTTTTCATGATTTTGGGATAAAATTTTTGGAAATAATATGTGATTTTGTAAAATTTTAAAAATAAAGATGGTTTTGTCACTTTTATATTGAATTTAGTCAAATAATAGGTAATTTTGTTTAATGTTAAAAGTAAAGTTGTTTTTTTTTTGTGAAGAGAGGAATAATAAATGGTGGTTTTATTCATTAAAAAAAATATGAGTTTTGGGCATGAGTCGAACTTTTGACAAAATTCAGGGGTATCATCCGAAAAAAAAGTGTGGGACACCAATTGAAATTGTCACAAACTCAGGGGTACCAAACGAAATTTTTCATATTTATTTATTTTGTAATTAGGTAAGATTTCGAGCCGACCAAACCTACCCAATAGGCCAACAACATTTTTTTTATTAGGAAAAAAATTCAAGGTCAGACATATCTTAACCTCGATGGCCGACAAGTCGGCAGGCGCATAATCTAAGCAAACATAAAAATACAAAATTGGTGCAAAATACAGACAAGAACTCTCCAATAGCGAAAATAAATACAACTAAACCGAACAAGACGAGGACGTAGACGAAGGACGAAGCAAAGCACTACCCTGAAGCAGCACCGTAGGTCAGCGGCACATCAGAAGTTACCTGTGGACAGTAAAGACGAATCTCTAAGGAATCATTCTTCCGAAGAAAGGAGACGAGAGACAACAACATCTTTTAATTTAACATGAGTTTATTTGCAGGGGCATAAAAAATAAAAAAAAAAAGGAAAAAGAAAGGAAAATAATTAGGCTGTCAGACAGTCTGACGACCCCCATCCCCTTCCCCACCCCCTCTCTTTCTCACATTCTGCAACTGCGACCGCATCCCCACCTTCGCACCCGCGGGAAATCTTATCCCGTCTCCGGCGACGCCCTCTCCCCCTGCCGCCCTCACCTCTCGGCGCCGGTCGCAACCGGAGGTGGAAGGACTTCTAAGAATTTCCTAATTCCTACATCCCTTTCTCTTCTTCGTCTGATCGTAGTATTGCCATTAGACGATGAATGCGATTGCAAATCGACTGATAATCCATCAATTCGACGAGCACGGCGCTTGCTGATTTCACCTGTTCTGGTTCTCGTATTTCTCTCTCTTGGTATGCGCTACACGCTCGATCCTCCTCAACGTTCTGTATGCGGTTTTTGTATTTTTTTTTAAAAAAAAAACAGATCCAGGATTTTGTTCCGAAGAATGTGGAGAATGACCTAATTTTCAATTGGATTCGGTTTTGGTTCCGGTTGACTGTTTGGAACACCGAAATTTCTTATAGCACTGTTGTTAGAGTGGGGGATAGTGATAATAGTATTAAAAAGTCGTTCTTTCCTTTTTCCGAATGATTTGTGATTCGTTTGCTTTTACAGAATTGCATGATAGAACAGTGCAAAACAGGATTCAGTTGTGATTGGGGGAGAGTGATGTAGGTTGGGCGTCTGGCTATTTGGTATTTGTATCAATTGAGGTGGATAGGAGATTCTATGGCGGATAAGGAGTGAGAGCAAAGTTCTTCATCTATAAGATATAGGTGAAATCCATTATGGTTTCCTCAACGTTCTAGCTAGAGTGGCATTTTCTTCAATCTTGGTTTTCAAAATGTTCTAGCTAGATTAGCATTTGCTTATTTTGTCGATGTCTTCTTTTCAGTCTTTGGAAGAAAAACAAGCTAAAGTGGCTATAGTTTTGTAACTGCTCTGCTATATTCATGAATTCAATGCTACGGGTCTTGTTTTTCAAGTTAACATCTCTGAATGTGTCCTTTAGCTTGCATAATTCTTCGCACTGGAGCGGTACCACCTGTATGCTTCATTTCATCCCCCCCAACCCCCACAGTTGTGCTGTTGATCCTTTTTTATCCACCCAAAGATACATTTATAAGGAGGCTATTTTTTGCTTGTGCACAATTGCTGATAAAATCTCTGGTGCTAATTCGGAAAAGACCAAACCTTGATTAATTTGGATTAATATAAAGATTTGAAGAAGTAGCTTCAATTGGGATTGAATTCAGATGATATTCCTTTCAGTTGAAGTTGCAGTCGAGTTGTTTTCTAGATTTCTGTTATTTTGTGATAAATAATCTTGTTAGTTGATTAGAGCTTTGAAGCTGGTCTTATGATCATCTGGATATTATGCTGTCATTTTGTTTTCATGAAGGCCTCTGCTTGGCTGTTAGCACAACTGTGCATTAAAATGCAGTAAGATAGTGGAATTAGTTTTTTTTCCCTCCTTGTTACCATAAATTTCTGTCCGCATGCATACCACTCTTTCCTTTGCTTGTGAGAGGAATGCTTATTGTTTAGACTTTTTTTTTGACGATGTTGCAAGTATGAATATTTCTCACTGGAGGATGTGAGGAATATGAATATTATTGCACTATGGAGACTTGATCACCTTCTTGTTATTCATCTTATTATTTGAATATTTCTCTCAGCATAACTTTATGTTTTGATGCCTAGGTACGGAATGTTTTGACACCCAGGATAGATCATGTTGCAGTTCCTAGAGGGATTGAAACATACAGTTTGTGCAGTTGTAAATTGTTGTGATGCTGAATTATATAATGCACCCCGGGGTTTAGAACATCCAGAGGCACTAGCAAGAGAGACTGTTTGTATGTATCCTTTCTTGTTCTAGTTAATACATGAATATTATTGCACTGTGGAGAGGAACTTGTAAGCTTATTTATGTGAACTGAGTTGTTATCTACCTTCAAGTTTAAGTTGGGTTGAGACAAAAATAAAGATTTAGAATTTTAATGAAAATAAAAGATGTAAGTTCACTATTGCTTGACAGTTGGAAGTAATGGATATCCATATTGCAGAATATAACTTAGCTGTTACACTACAATTCATTGTAATTAAGAAATACAGAGTATAGGATAGAGGATAATTCATCAACTTAAGCAAGTTTAATATGCTACTTCTCTCAGAGTACTTTGCCTTGGGAGCCCATTGTGAGACTACGTACAAGTTACCTTTTGTTGCATATGCCCATCTTAAAACACATGTGTTCATGAGTTTATGCAAGTTTCTATGTGACATGATCCAGTTTTCTTGGTTAAATTAGGAAAATGGATAGAAGCATCAATAATGATTAGCATAAGAAAATTAGCAATGTTTATAATTGAATATTTTGCTACTGATGTTTTATTTTGGAAATTGCTTTTAGTACCATTAGGTGCACTTTTGTACTTGCCTACTAGCAATTTGCACCTTGGTGAATCTCAACTTCTCCACTGTTCATTCAACCTGTCATGTTTTATTATTTTAGGTTTCTATCATAATTCATGTTTAAGATCTCTTCTGAATAGCGAATGCGTCACCTTTATTTTTTACTTATTCCCTTCATTTTTGATTTCCCCCCTCAAACAGAAGAAATCATGACATTTTTAAGCTTGGAAAGTTTCATCCTTGGAATCCCATGAATCCTATTCCCAATTCTTTAACCGACCCAAATTCTTTTTTTTTTTGTCCCTTTCCCTTAATTGATTTGCCAAGGAAATCAATTGTGCTGCATTTTCTGCCTATCAGTTTGTGGAATATTTGCGAACTTTGCATGACATCAGTTTGATTTTTCCCTTCTGGGTTCTCACATCTTCTCCTCTATATTTCTGGATAGCTGGTGCCTGATTCCTTCTCTGGATCCTTGGAATCGTTGCTCCTTTTTGAGTTGGATAATGAAAAATTAGAAGTTAACTCGACATGGAACTCCAGATTACTAAATTATTTTAATAAATCTTTTAAATGCAATAGAAGTGCCCTTTATTGTTTCTGTCACTGGATGCAAGCTGACTGATATTTCTATATGGCAGTCAGTGTTAGTGAAATTGAGGCGCTGTATGAACTCTACAAGAAGATCAGTAGTGCTGTTATTGATGATGGACTAATAAACAAGGCAAGATATTTTTCTCCTTATGAAGCAATCATCTATGTTCATTTATTCTATTATATTATTACCATTTGGTATTCATGGGTTGACACTGTTATGGTAATTTGTCTGTTTTAAGCTTTAGCATAAGGTGTCATTTTCTTAATACTGCATTGCATGATTATATGAATTTTCTAGTTGACATATGTATACTGACAGGAGGAGTTCCAGCTGGCACTATTTAAAACAAACAAGAAGGAGAGCTTATTTGCCGACCGGGTATTTTTTTATTTATTCCTGGAACTTCTTAAACAAATTGGTTGATTGCTTATAGGTTCCTCTTTAAGTATGCAATGGATTGGCATGTATAGAAGTACCATTGTCATATAGCATGGAAGTATTTTTACTTAAAATATCACTGTATAAACTTTTAATATATCCATTAATTATGATTTATGAATAATGAAGAATGCAAACAGTAAAAGATTTGGGAATAATTATTGTGAATTCATCTATTCCTCTATGTCAGCTTGATTGATATTCTCATGATAATGATTATGAATTGTCTAATCCTCTTTGGCTCTTTAATTCTATAGACCCTCCTATCCCTATTTCTTCCAGTACTGAGTTCTGACCCTAGTCATTTATATTTCATATGGTTTTCGGTCCTTTTCTTTCCATCACAAACTCTAGTTTTTTCAGATCCCTATTCTAGAAGATTAGATCATCTCTTGTGTAGTTTCAATATCAGATTAGCTTTGTGGTGCATGCTTCCTGATAATGATGATTGATTATGACTACTACTTGCCTCTCTCTTTACAAGACTTTCTTCTACAAATTGGAATAACTTTTAGAGAGTAAACTTTGTTGGTTTACAAATTTTGTTATGCTTACTTTATACATTTTGGTTTCCTGGAAATTGTGTGTATGCTCATTTATGTCCAACTATGTAGGTGTTTGACTTGTTTGATACAAAGCATAATGGCATATTAGATTTTGAGGAGTTTGCTCGCGCACTTTCTGTTTTCCATCCCAATGCACCCATTGAAGAAAAGATTGATTGTAAGTTTGGAATTGGGATGACTTGTAGGCTTTAGCTGGAAGCTAATTGTTTCGATTAATCTGGGTCTGTTTCCCCTTTCCCTGCCAAAAGTGCTTGACTTATAACTTGAGCCTTTATACTAAAATACACCCTGCTGCATTTTCTTTTGCAGTTTCGTTTAAATTGTATGATCTCAAGCAACAAGGCTTCATTGAGCGACAAGAGGTAAGTTCATTGCTTGTAGAGTAGCCATTCTTTCTGTTCTTTTGGAATGTATTCATTTATTTTTTCTGAAAGCAACATTATCTTGCCGCCTTTAAATGTCAAATAAAATATTTGCATGCTGAGCTATATTTTATTTTGGCTTTTAAAAAAAAATAACAACATTAACATGCAAATGTAACATTTGCATGCTGAGCTTTTATTTTGGCTGTTTTTATCTATCAATCTAAATGGAATAGCTATTTGATCCATGTATGTTCAAAAAGTTAAGTTTTGGTAGAAGTAGAAGTGTAAAACTATGCTTCTTTTTGCCATTTATTCATCACTGATCAGAATGTTTTGATTGATTCTTAGTTCATACCTTAGACCAGTAGTTTATCATTATATATTGTGATGATAATAGAACCTGATATTACGACCTATTTCCTCAAGTGCTCTTCGACTATATTTACATTCAACTTTGCCTATTGACCTTTGTGACTTGTCAAGTTGTCATTCCCAAAATTGTTTTTGGTTTGGAGAATTCACAGCCCAATTCGCAGGATAATCAATTACTCCGACACAGCAAACCCAAATAAATCATTTAAGATTGAATTTGTTGCAACGAGAGGAATCCTGTCTCCAAGTCAATGGCCCAAATATTGATGTGCCAGAGCTTAACGTGGTTTCTCCTTTTTCATGTTTAGGCCACATTATGCACGTGCTATCATGTATTCATATCAATACAAAAACTAATGACTGAATCTTTATTGTCCCTATCATTTAAGACCATTCTTTGTTAAAATTAATCAAGAATCTTGCTTAATGCTTGCAATTTTTTTTTAAAAAAAAGGTAAATTGTTCCTTTTTTAAAACTTTATAGGACATTCCCAATCAGTTTATACTCAATGGAACCTATAATTTAAGCTCTATCCTGTAACATGCCTCTTATTTGTTATTGTTGTTCTTTGCTTTGACCCTGAGGATTCTATCTGTGCTTTTTTATGCTATATGCAGGTGAAGCAAATGGTGGTAGCAACTCTAGCAGAATCTGGTATGAATCTTTCAGATGACGTTATAGAAAGCATCATCGACAAGGTGCATCACTTACTATGTTTGATTTAGTGGATATGCTGATCTGGTATTTTCTGCAGTGTTTTGAACTGTCATTCCTACTTTTTTCACATTTTACTCTTTCTTTATTATCGTCATTTGGGTGAGAGAACCAGGGTCATCCACAACAATCTAGGTCCCTGTTTTATAACTAGAATTAGGCCCTGGGGGCCCTACTTACTAATTAGTTATTTTCTTCTGTCTCCATGATCACTTATATTTTTTTGATAAAAAATTATTATTTCATGCTAGAAATCAAGTTTTCACAAGATCGCCCATAATCTAGAGTTTTTCACAAATGGGGAAAAAAGAACACTTTTTGGAAAAGAAGGGTATTTTTTTAAAATCAGCAAATTGCAAAATAGCCCTCAGCTTTGGGGTAGTTGTGGGAAACAGCATGAACTTTGGAGTTTGCAAAAAATGGCACTACTTATGTTATAAGTTGCAATTGGGGTAATACTATAATAGACTGAATTGGAGTAATTGTTGATGTAATTGTAGACTTTTGAGGAAGCTGATACAAAGCATGATGGGAGGATTGACAAGGAAGAATGGAGAAGCCTTGTTTTGCGGCATCCGTCGCTTTTAAAAAATATGACCCTTCAGTATCTCAAGTGAGTTTCTAGTTGCAATTAATCTCAGTTTGGCTAGTGAGTCTTGTATACTTCCATGCTTGTGTTACTTCAGGCCTTGTCTTTCATTGTCCTTGTTTACTTTTTCTGTATGCTGTTGCAGGTGCTTCATCAATTGCATAGTAGCACTTGAGCTTTTACTGACTAATTAGATCAAGAAGTTGTAGATCCTTAATCCCCATTCATCTTCCAATTGCATTATTATACATAGAGACAACATGTTCTGTGGACATGTGGTGTGGTAATCTAGAGATAAATGGCAAGATGAGTAATATGAATTCGTTTCAAGCTCAATTTTTTTTGGATATTTTGTCCATTTGCAATTTCGCATATTATAATGGTAGGATCACATAGTCGTACTTACAGATGAAGCTTTCTTTAGTTCCAATATTCATTTGCTGTGGTAGTAGTGCAACTAACTTTGCCTTTTCTTGTCAACAGAGACATCACCACCACATTCCCGAGTTTTGTGTTTCACTCTCAAGTTGATGATACATGAGTTTCAGACCTGTGGTTGTTGTCCTACTCGGAGTACTCTTCAAAAATATATATCACTATCGTAGTGTGAACTTCTCTCGATCCTGGATAGCTTGTATTCATAGTGGTGGAGTATTCATCATCCTTTTGTCAAATAGCTTGAGCTCTTGCTCTTTTCGGATGGATTGGCTCTCAAATTTGTTTCTTTTATTGTCACAAGTCAAAACCCTGGTTGCGTGAAGAAACGATTCTGTCTAGCCCTACCATGTCCTGCTGTCAAGGACATAGCAGAAGTGGTACTAGATTTGTATCAATTCTTTTCTGTTGATAGTGTGCATAGCGCGTTTCTGAGTTATTGTGAGCATCTGATTTTGCCCAGATGGTTCTTTTGCACGGGACGCTGAAAATGCGTAGAAGCGAAAAGCCAAAAACCCATGAAGCAATTTCAGAATCCCTTCACCAGGCTCTAGCACAAATTGTTGTGAGGTTGATTTGTAACCATTGTCTCCTTTATCTATTAAAATTGCATAAGATTGCTGCATCTCTATTTGTGTTGATTGGCAAGAGTGTAACAAGAGCGTCAAGGGGATGAGAATCATGAGATGACCCTATTTGTATACACTGTATCGACGACCAAGACTTGCTTGCTCAGCTATATTGTGCTCGTATGACTTAAGCTTAACAGGTTCGAATCCCTCACTCTGCTCCCTATAAACAAGAACAGATGTTTTTTCGACTTCAGTAAGGATTCTGAAACCCGTGTTTAACGAATCTACTCAGTGCAAAGCCAGCGGAACTGTTACTCGGGTATAGAGCAGATAAAATGTGTCTAATTTTGCTTGAACTTGGAAACTCAAGATAGCTGTGCAGGTTTGAGAGGAAGGAGAACAAGAAGGAGCAAAGAGCCATTTCATATTACAGAGTAATCTTATTTCTGAAGCTGTCAGTAGGTCATGTAGATTATGGGTTTGGTCAAATACAGATTTGATTGTGGGTCTGAAAGTAGTAAAGTTTAACCTAACTCTTAGATTCAAGCCAATCCATTCGATTATGACTTATGAATCCCCTATTTTTTTAACAAAAAAGATCAATTATCATGCAAAATTCAAAATATCATTAATCAATCAATTGGGTTATACCATTTTAAAATATCATTTTACAAAAATTGATCAATTACTATGCAAATTTGAAAATATCATTTGTCCTTTGGATTATGATGCAGTATCAGTGTTCAATCCAAATATCATTAATCAATCAATAATTGAATTATATGCCAATAATGACATCTTCTAAGCGTACAAGCTACATATAAATATAATCATCTAAATTTTAAATAAGCTATAAGCAAAATGAACAAATCCAACTTTGCCTTAACCTCTCTAATTACCACATTTTTTTGCAATGCATGGAAGCTTTGAAGGTACTGACAGAGATATGATGATCTTAAAACATGCTTGCACTCAAAGCTTTGCTATCAGAAAAACTTACCCTTAAGTCTCACCTTGTTTCCTTTCTTCCTGTCTTCTTTACCTTAAAGCAATCTCCATCTTTATTGTAGACTGAAACCAAACACAAACACTATATAAACTCCCCTCTCTTTACATCCCTCACACTACTTGATCATCTACATTTTCTTTCCTCCTTGATTACAATACTAATACTAGTTGAGAGTATAAGATGAAGATGGCTATGAAATGGTTGCTAGTCATTTCAGTTCTATTGTGGGCTAATTGGGCCCAGACCCAGGCCCAAACACAGGCCCAAGCCCATTTAAACTTCCCAATAGTGGGGTATGCTCCACATGATCTTTCCTGCATAGATAGACTCATAAGGTTGTTTGAGTCATGGATGGAAAGGCATGCCAAGATTTATCACTCCATTGAGGAGAAGCTTCATAGGTTTGAGGTGTTTAGAGACAACTTGGAGCACATAGATGAGACCAACAAGAAGGTGAAAAGCTATTGGCTCGGCTTGAACGAGTTCGCAGATATGACCCATGAGGAGTTCAAGAGCAAGTTCTTGGGCTTCCATGCTAGCTTGCCGAAATCTGGAAGGGCCTCTGAGTTCACCTACAAGCATGTTGAGGATGTGGATTTGCCCAAATCTGTTGATTGGAGAAAGAAGGGCGCGGTTACCCCGGTCAAGAACCAAGGCTCTTGTGGTAATATGTTCTATGACATTACTTATCATCATTGTCTCTTCTTTAAGTTTATGCTTAGATGAATGATAAGTCATAACTTTGGGTAAAGACGAATATCGCTAATTATCGGTTAACAACCATTTGGTAAGGTTTCGGAATGATACAAAGTTGTTACTGATTTTAGATTTTTCCAGTTTGGTAATTTTTGGGTTATGGTTCATTTGGACACCCTAATGAGATGATGATGACACATTACAATTACAAACATAACAATGCAGGTAGTTGTTGGGCTTTTTCGACGGTTGCTGCAGTGGAGGGAATAAACCAGATAGTAACGGGAAACTTAACCTCTCTTTCGGAGCAACAACTCATTGATTGTGACACAACCTATAACAATGGATGCAATGGAGGTCTCATGGACTATGCTTTCAACTTCATTATCGACAATGGAGGCCTTCGCAACGAAGAAGACTACCCTTACCTCATGGAGGAAGGCACATGTGAGGACTCAAAGGTAACACACCATATAATCCATATAACTTCAAGATCCACCTTCTATACCAGAATTCAACACGCCCCTTCAAGTGCAAAACACCTGATTGTTGCACTTGTCACATATATTGCTTATTTTATATTGATAAAAGTGTTGATATGTATTGAAACAATGGCAGGATATAAGTGCGCTAGTTACCATTGATGGATACCATGATGTGCCTGCAAATGATGAACAAAGCCTATTGAAGGCACTTGCTCATCAACCATTGAGTGTGGCCATTGAAGCCTCTGGCAGAGACTTCCAATTCTACAGTGGGGTACGTAAATTATTAGGCCTCGTTTGGTATAACTGCGAGTTTATTTCTTATATATAAGCATTTTGAACTAACTTATGAACCAATTTTTTTTCTTCTTGGAAATGCACTTATGTTTTGGATTTATATAAATGGATGTTATACTATAGGGTGTGTTTGATGGACACTGTGGGACAGCGCTGGACCACGGCGTAGCCGCGGTAGGGTACGGATCCACAGGCAAGGCTGGGGATTACATCACAGTGAAAAATTCGTGGGGAAGCCGATGGGGCGAGAAGGGTTACATTCGGATGAAGAGGAATACTGGCAAACCTGAAGGCCTCTGTGGCATCAACAAAATGCCTTCTTACCCTACCAAGAACAAGTGATTTGATCCTTATTTTTTACTTTGGATGATTGCTTTCTTGTTTAAGAATGGGTAATATTGTTTGGGGATACCATTTTAATTTCTTAAATATATACTTGTTGTATTCATGATGTGATTTCCTAATAAGAAAGGTTCTAAAATTTTCTTTGTTTTCATACCTTTGATTTTTATCCTTTTTTTTTAAATCTAAACGAGCTTGTAGTTCATTTCATTTCGAATAAGGGCCTATTTGGATTCCCAAGTGATTATGCTAATCACTTTAAAAGTGTTTGGCTAAAAAAATTATAAGGTATTTAAAATAATAGAATTTTAAAATAAAATACCTTATAAATTGTGTCAATTAATTATATTGGGTCACGGGCACTTGCCGCCCCGCCCTCTCCTCCTCCTCCCTCGACTGCTCTGTTTTCCAATTAGGGTGGTTGGGGTCCAGTCCCTGGCCTTCCCTTTTACGGTTCCGAAATGGTTTCAAATCAGAGTTTCTGTATCTCCGTTTGGCTTCTTCCCTACGCTCCTCTTCGGGTGTGGACGGGACGCTGTTGGGGTCTCGGAGCTCGGCACCTAGGTTTCCTTTCCTCCCATTTCCCGTTTTGGTTTGCGCTGATGCGGGTCGTGGGCTGGGGTGCTTCATACTTCCCATATCCTCCTTCGTCCCCTTCGCCGGTGGAACATGTTTTGTCTTTCACCCTGGCTGGGATGGGCATTCTTCCCTTCGGGTTTGTCTTTGGGCCCAAGTTCTGCCTTGGGCCCGGGACAGCCCGTTGCTAGGGTCCGATATCTGTCTTTTGGGCCCAAGGCAACTCCTTGGGTCCAAAGCTGGCCGAAACGCTTAAAAAAACATAAATCTATATATAATTTTATAGATTTAAATAAATATATAAACAACTTTATAAAACTATATTTTCATTTTGTTTTTCTAGGATTGAAAACCGTGTCTTTTTGTCCGGTTTTCGGGTGTTTTCTTCGGGTAGTTTGTGGCTCGGTCTTTGATGTTCCTACGTGCTCCTCTTGTGGTGGTGCTTGACTTCGTTTTTCGTCGGCATCCTCATCCTTACGGTTTTAGTTCTACTTGGCTTCATTTGTTTCCGAGGGCATGTTACTTGGTGAGTGCGCCTTTTTTTTCGGTTTATTGTATTTTGACGTTTCCCGTCTGCCGACTTATCGGTCTCTCGAGTTTCAGTCTATCTGAACTCGAATTATTACCTAATAAAAACGAATTATTACCTAATAAAAAAAAATGTGTACGCGTCGACGACGAATAAAGGGAGCCCTCAACGGCAAAGGGGATTTTGCCTTCACAACCCTACATCGTCTTCCTCCTCCTCCTCATTGCTGCTGATCTCCGATCACCGTTAGCCATATCCCGTATCAATTCCATCTCTTCGAGGTCGATTCATCTGCGATCCCTCCAGATTTCACCCCAGTTTTTATTCCGATCTAGTTTGTGGTCAAAGATGAGTTTCCTCTTCGGGAAGAGAAAGACACCTGCAGGTTTTCTAGTTGATTATCGGTTTGCTTTCTGTTATTGATTCCATGATATATGATTATCTGATAACTCGGAGGTGAAATTCGATGATTTGGGTTAGTTTTGGCGTGATCGGGTCGATTGTGATGATTTTTTTTTCTCTTCTCCTCCTCATATTGAAGTTGTTCTTTTGTACTGGTCTTTTAAGATCGATGAAGATGATGATAAGGGGACAAGTATCAGTACTTGACTGATTTGTGAATGAATAGTTGAATTCACAGTTTATGCTACATACTGAAATAGAGATGGAATTCCAATTTCCAAGGATTTGAAGTTTATTGGTATTGCTATGAAATTGAATGGTGCTTTGTAATCACTCTGGTCGTGGTTATTATCTGGCTGATTTATGTAAGTTGCCTTATTTGGAACTTGTTTGGTTATATAATCTAATTGCAGAACTCTTGAGGGAGAATAAGCGAATGCTGGATAAGTCGATACGGGAAATAGAGAGGGAAAGACAAGGTTTGCAAACTCAGGAGAAGAAGTTAATTGCTGAAATCAAGAAAAGTGCCAAGCAAGGGCAGATGGTTCGTCTTTTGCTACTCTGTTATCTTTTTCTCTCAACTTGTGGTAAATTGTAGTGTGAATTCAATGTCATAGCAATCTTATATTTCCTGAGTCACGGGGGATTGACGTATAAATCCTTTCAGCTAGTCCTGTGCATTACTTGTGGATGAATTATGGAGTATGAAGTTTGAAAACAAACTTTCAACTACAAGACATACAGTAGCAGAGTATTACTATCAGATATCTAGTTTCTTGTTAAATATGTTTAATAAGGTGAATGCTCTTTTTGTCAGGGAGCTGTTAGAGTGATGGCTAAAGATCTGATCAGAACACGCCACCAGATTGAAAAGTTCTATAAACTCAAGTCACAGCTTCAAGGTGTCTCCTTGAGAATTCAGGTGAGATTAGTAGATTTTTTGTTTTTTCAAGTTTCACATATATTACCATAGTAGTGTTATGGTTTAGTTATCTTATTTCCATGTTAAATGAACCAAAGTTGGACCCGTTGTTTCTAGAAGGACTTGTTGAAATACCATAATAATGTATCTTAGGTTTGAAGAAGCTACATGCTTAGATTCTAAAACTTTGTGCCTGTCCATCTAATTTCGGTTCTGAATTTAATGGATCAACATGAATTGGCTAGTAAAGCAAGTGCTACTCTTATCAGAATGATAGTTGTAGATTTTAGTCCCATGTGTTATGGTAACAGGTAGCATGCAATGCAGTAAGGTACAAATTTTTTCATGAATTGGCAAGTAACACAAGCATTGATGTTGCTCTTATTTACCCATTATGTATCATATATATTGGGTCATATTATAGAAATTGTTTCGGTAAGTTATTTTGCTCCGTCCTTTATTATTCCATTTGTGAAGTATGCATGATTTTGTCCCTTCAAATTCTCTATTTCAATAGTTTAGTGTACTCATTAACATAAATATACTTTATACTGACAGACACTGAAGTCCACCCAAGCTATGGGAGAAGCAATGAAAGGAGTCACAAAGGCAATGGGCCAAATGAATAGGCAAATGAACCTACCCTCGCTTCAGAGGATAATGAGGGATTTTGAGATGCAAAATGAAAAGATGGAACTTACTAGTGAAGTTATGGGAGATGCTATCGATGATGCTTTGGAAGGTGACGAGGAAGAGGAGGAAACTGATGAGTTAGTGAGCCAAGTTCTTGATGAGATCGGAATCAACGTTGACCAAGAGGTAATTTCACGTCTCTTGAAGTTCTTTTGGCTTTCCCCTGAGGAAGCCATGTAATAGAGGAACTATTTCTCAGTCCCATTTTTTCTCTTAACCAAAATCTGTTTCCCACAGCTTGTGAATGCACCCTCTGGTGCCGTATCCGCACCAGCTGCAAAGAACAAAACTCCACAAGCTGAAGCGGCAGCAAGTGAAGATAATGGCATTGACGATGATTTGCAGGCAAGATTGGACAACTTGAGAAAAATGTAGTGATGTGTTGTGTCATTTCAGTTCCTGATCGGATTATGGGTCTTGAGAAGGACAAGAGGAACCAAGAACTTGAGTTTGGTTGATCCATAACAACGCAAACACTGAAAAAGAGCGTTGGTTTCCTTTTGTGTATATATGCATATACTGAAGATGATTATGCGTACACACACATCTTGTGGCGAAATTGATATTGATCGCGAATTGTCCCTCCCTGTGATAATGCTGTTTTCAGCAACCATTTTTGCTTGAAAACTGTGTCCTTCGCGTGAGGGGCTACCACTGCTCTTGTTCAGACGCTTGGGTTGGTATCTGGTTGTTATTCGTTTGAACGATTTTAGAGTGACATTCAGGTCGGGTTGGGTTGAGTTGCGCATGTTTCAGGTTTTGGGTCGAATTAGCTGTCTTCTGGTTTGTCAATGTTCCTGTCAATTTTGAGTAGTGTAGTTCATTAGGATAAAATTGTGGCCTTATTGATGAGTCAATCCCGAGTTTCCTTTCTTCGGAACCGATGAAAGCAACTTAGAAAGGAACGCTGAGGAGGGTCTCAACCCTATAAATCTGATTGCATCCTAACCTGTATATCAGTGTACAAGACACTTATCTGTAATATGCTCTTGAAAATTGTTTCTAAAATCATTGATAGTGATTTCATCCTAACTTGTATATAGCATAATAGACGTAATACGCGGATTTCGAAATCTATTTCTAATCACAGTAAAGTATTTCATTTCAATCTCGTGTATGAGACTTTTGCCCTAGACCCATATTTTCATTTCCGTTCTCCCTCTACTCATTTTTTAATAGAAAATTGGAATTTTCCATTCGAGCTTGAGCACAAGCCTTACTGAGGTTGAATCCAATTTTCTTTTTGTCATTAGCAAACCTGTATATTAGGTTTGCTAGTGACAAAAAAGCCATACGTTCAACAAGGTATCTTCAAGAAGTTTCTATAGATTGATGCCGAGAGAGATGGGCAATGAACATAGCCGAGCACTACTTTGACTTGTAAGGCTATCAAAATGTGCTCATTACTTACAGTCATATTTCCCCACTTTTTTTATATATATAAGGTAAAAATTCGAGGACCACCGACCAGACAAACTTGGCTCCTCGAGAGGTCGATAAACGGCAGAAGGCAAACCGTCGGAACATATATCAGAGGGAAAAAAAAAAGGTGCAATACAAAGGATGGTGAGCACACAAGCAAGACGAATCGAAGTCCCCAAAACCTCACAAGCAGGGGGCAACATAGATTACAACTGAAGTCCAGCACCACCTAGCAATAGCACCGCTGGCAAGCGCTACATCAAGCATTCCTGTTGATAGTGAAGACAATCCTCCAAGAAAGCTCCTTCCCGACTCAAGAGTCGCCTCGATACACTATCTCGACTCCAGTCAGACCCGACTTCGGACGTCAGAGCCCCAAATGAAGAAGAGGAACCGTGAGACACACCAGACGCCCACTTTTGACTTCACTTAAGAGTCATCATGAGTATGTATTATGTAATGTGCATTAGACCTAACCTTGAGGCAAAGGCGTTTCTCTCCTTAGCAGGGAAAAGGAAAGCATGTACCTTCGTTGAGCAAAATAGTTCCATTCTTGCTGGTCCAGTGAGAATTATATGCCCAGACTCTAAGGTAAAATTTGATTTATAATCTATCAAAGTGCTTCATCTTCATCCATCAATATCTCTCATTGTGTGATGTAACATCATTAGTCATAACTCGTAACGAACTGGTCCTAGTGGCCGTGGCGGAGCCAGAAATTTATAAAAAGGAGAGGGGGCACAATTTTGTGTTATTCAATCAAACTTTGACAATTTTTTTTCTTTATATTAAAAGACCAAAATGAAGATGTTTTTAGTTCAAAAACGACATCATTTGGTATTGTACATTTTTTTTCTCTTTAAACGGATAAAATGTTTTTTGTTTAAAAAGGCATCGATTGAAACTTAATGAGTCAATATAAGTGTAAACGTATGTAAAAAAAAATCTAAACTTGCAATGTTTCTTACCCAATTATCAAATTGATTAATATAACATCTAGTTTCGAAACTCTCAAGCTAAATTATAATACCAAAATATCAAATTAAGTAAAATATAAAATTTTTATTAAAAGACATTTGAAGTGATGAAATCAAACGTTCACATTTTTTCACTTTTGTATCGAATTTATGCTTATAATATGCTATATCAAAATATCGACGAATAAAACCTATATAAATAACTTGTCGGATGGAGGGCGCGTGCCCCCGTTTGCCCTCCACTTAGCTCCGCCGAGCTGGCGGTGTCGATGTGGCTTTAAACATTAAAGTCGACGGTTATCACTGTTAAGTCAATTGAGATATATACAGAAGTTGATTCCTCTAGTAGGAGGATCAGGGGACGTAACTAGGGGTAGGTTGACGTCCGCTCTAACCTGAAGAAAAAATTAATAAAAAAATTATGTATTTTTTATTGGAATAAAAGTTTTGTTAATAAAATTATGAATATATGAAAAAATTAATCTATCCAACCTATTCAAATTTTATTTTCTGGTTTCGTGTCTGAGTAGGATATATATTTGAAATGTTCTAATAGACGACTCATCTTGTAGCTTGTTGTCTAGGGTTTATATGAAGCTGATCTTTGACTTGGACGGACTGACTTGCCAAAAAAAATGTGATCCTTTTTTTTTGATCTGTAAGACGGGCTAATAGTGCCCTTTAGTTTTATTAATAATCATTCAAAGTAGCAGCTTGGGGGGATTCCCCTGTCAAAAAGGATAAACAAACTGGCTGTACAGAGTGTTCATCATAAACATTAGCTAAAGTAAAGGACCATTGAGCCAAAGCATCAGCAGCCCTATTAACTTGGCGCTTAACCCATCCAATCTTCACCTTCCAGGTCCCCTCCATTATCATGTGGCGGCAATCCCTCAGCAGGTAGTAGTCCGGGTGTATCTCGAGGTCATCCTTCAGAAGCAAGTCATAAGCAATAGCAGAATCGGTTTCAATAGAGAGTTTCGGGACGTTCAGGCTCACACACATCCTCAGGCCATACCAGATTGCAAGAATCTCAGCCCTGAGTGCCTTGCAGGAACCACATGAGAATGTAAAAGCTATGATGAAAGCACCCTTGTGATCTCTGAGGATACCTCCACCCCCTGCAGACCCCGGGTTCCCTCTCGCTGCCCCATCGACATTGAGCTTCAACCATCCCTCCGTCGGCGGATCCCAGTTGCTCTGTCCAGTATTCGAAGCCCCAGGTGGGCCTCCATGTAGGGCGGTCCTGCTCCACACCTCAAAGTAGTGTGCAGTAAGGACTCGGGCTCTGTCTATTATACCATCCAACTCGTCCTGCTGATCATGGATCAAACTATTCCGATTCTTCCAAATGAGCCATACCACATTTGCAAAAGAAGCGGCCTTTCGATCTTCTTTCTTAATGCAGTTGAGGATCCATTCACTAATATTATTTGAGTCAAAAAACGCTGGCGTGGGTGAGGAGTTCAGCCATTTCCCCCATTCCTTCTTGACAGCTTGGCAGTCCCGAAGCAAGTGTAACCCCGTCTCAGCCATAGTCCACCTCGGGCAGGCATCCGAGTTGGTGAGATGGCATCTTGCTCTCGTGCTATTTGACAGGAAAGCATCATGAACAGCTATGTAGACGAAGGCTCTAACCCTCTGTTGAGCCGGAATCCTCCACACATGCTTCCAAGGGAATTCGCGGAGCCTATTCAGGTGGTCTCTCCTCAGAAAGGCTAGCGCTGAACGGGTTGAAAACTCTCCTGATTCGGTTAATGCCCAAAACAGCTTGTCCTCCGCTTGCACCTCATTTTTCACACGAATGGGTTGTAACTTAGACAGGAGGTCATCCGGAAGAAATTGAGAAAGCACCTGCCAGTTCCACGAGTCCTCTGCCCACATTTCCGCTACCGTAGCCCCACACAGCTCGTCCGGGACCTCTCTTGTGGCGCAGTCAATTAGAGGTTTGTCACTCAGCCATGGGTGCAGCTAGAAGAAGGTTGCGTTGTCGTTCCCGATTGTTGATCGAAGGTTCGAAACCTCAACTGAATTCGGTACCTATCTTGGAGTGCCGACGGCGTGTGGACGTATGACTAAGGACAGATACAACTTTCTGCTCGACAAGGTCTCTTCAAAACTTCAGGGGTGGAAGGCAAAGACCCTTTCCTTTGCCGGAAGAGTAACTTTGGCTAAGTCCGTGCTCACGAGCTTGCCTCTATACGTGATGCAATCTACATATATGCCAAGGAGTGTCTATGATGCTATAGACCAAAGGGTCAGGGGCTTTGTTTGGGGATCCTCAAGTGAGAACAAGAAAATTCATCTGCTGCCCAAGGAAATCATCACCTCGCCAGTCACTGGGGGGGGGGGGGTTGGGAATCCGAGCTATGAGGGAGACTAACCAGGCCGTCTTGGGCAAACTGAGTTGGCGCCTCTTGCATAAGCCGAACAGCCTGTGGAGCCAAGTGATTAGAGGGAAGTACTGCAATAGCCGGAGGGACGTGGACATGTTCGTCAACAAGACAGGGTGTTCTCGAACATGGAAAGCGATTCTGCACGGTGCTGAAATTCTCACGCCGAACCTTGCGTATATGTGATCCTAACATCAGCAAGAAGAAGAAAACAAGTGCTAGAGGTGTCGTCTTCCTGACAATGAAAGTTGGTCCGAATGTCCGATTGTCCTTTACCTGCATCTTCTTCAGCATCTGGCGTCGTTGGCAATGATGGTTTTGCGTTGTATATATTTCTTTGTAGCAACTGATTGATTACACAGTAATTGTTTTTGGAGGGAGTTTTGTGCAACTAAACTTGTGTTAGGTGTAACATGATATAGATATCAGGTTACCAATGATTCATCTTAATGCAGTTTATATAAGAAGATGGCAGGTGAGTTGAAGACTTTGAGGATCCAAACCGCATATATATATTGTACATGATGGGTCCAAAAGATCCCAAATCTGGTGAGGTGAGATATATGATATATCAGCAACCTACCTTATTTACATTTCCAAAATACAATCCCTAGAAATTTGTAAGAATTTTATGTTAGCGTAAATGCAACCCAATGTACTACCTCCTAACAGACAAATCACTCCCCTAGTACTTGTGTTGCAGGACTTAAGCCAATTCGCGACACTTAGGAGATAACACAGCATTGGTAATCAACCCGACTACTTGGTTTAAGGCCGAAAAAAATACCTACATAACTTAAAGAGTATAAAAAGCATAAGCCCGCGATTCCATTTTTCTTTTGGCACAAGTGGAAGAATTAGTCGAGTTTCCTACAAGATGCAAAGGTCCCTTCAACCATGGATCCACTCGTTATCAGTAAAATTATCCTACACCAAATGAAAGCCTTCCAACAATACAAGTCTTAGTTGAAAAATAGATTCACTGTCAAAAAATTACCCAAGAACCGAAAGAAACAACATACGAAAAACCTGAAGCTGTCCTTCCAATGGCCTTCGATGAACCTGCTTGCCACCATTCACCTGCACATCGCTGCAGCCAGTAAGCATCATATTCTGAGTTGGTCTCCTTCTGGGAGTAATGATTTAGGAAACTGAAAGTAGTTGATTTTGTTTCTTATACAGTCTTGCCAAAGCTCTTAATCTGACATGAGCAAGTCAACAGAGCCACTGCATTTGAATTTCAAAGCCAAAAAAGCTACAACGGGATCAATAGGCAAGAAATCATTATCAAGTTTTGACATATACCTGGGAACCTAGAAGAAGCAAGCCAAGCCAAAGCCTGTTTTCCCAGCACAGATGAGTGGCTGATGCTGTTGTTCAAATTTTCATTTTTTGCTCCATCACTCGTACCCAGCATCGGTCTGATAGTTACCCCTTTGCCGCCCGTAGAATCTGCCCCCTCCCCGCCGCATGTGAGTACCTTGATGCTGATCCCTGAACTTGGAACCTGCATGCTGGTTCTCAGTTTGTCCTTCCGACTTGCTGTCCGGCCGTACAGGCTGGTATT
The DNA here is from genome assembly GCA_963922045.1 of Persicaria maculosa. Classification (NCBI taxonomy): domain Eukaryota; kingdom Viridiplantae; phylum Streptophyta; class Magnoliopsida; order Caryophyllales; family Polygonaceae; genus Persicaria; species Persicaria maculosa. The sequence continues at coordinate 71,487,077 of OY998260.1, forward strand.
CGTAGCGTGAATTCTGCCTTAGCTTTTCCCGGTTTGCAGGTGCATAGTTTTGCCTATTTTCCTGTGTGATGAAGCTCTGATCTCCACGGAATTCCTGGCCTCTATTGTGACGACCATTATAGTTTCCATTCCTACGGTGTCCTGAGGAAGAGAGACGCTGCTCATTGTTAGTCCCATCAGAATGCCCAACTGGAGCTGATTTCCCCTCAATCACAGTGTCTTCTGTTGGAGAATAGGAACGGTCCTTGGGCGGAGCAGCCTTCCTTTCAACCACCAGGTCTTGGGTACCAATATTTGGCATTCGAGGGACGTCTTTATTTTCAGGTGCAGAGGAGATTTGGTGCTGGCCTGCACCTTTCACAGTATCTTGATTATTATGTTGCTTCAAATCGAAACCACCACTAGCAGATGTCCCTCTTTTAGATATCTTATTACCTTCACTAGAGACAGTTTGCCTTCCATTAGCCCCATCACCCAGTTGATTGGCTACATTTGTATGGGATTTAGGTTGCCACTGAGCAACATTTTTCCCTTTTGAAGAAGTTGGCCTATCTGCTTGATTTGTCTCAGAATAGTAGTGTGCATCAGCCTCAGCAGCTTTATGATATTTGCTACCAAAATTTTGAGGGTTCCCAATTCCTTTGTGCCCTTTAAATGGATTCCGTTTCCCTCTGCCTGATGTTCCATGATCTTTTGCACCAGAAAATACAAGAGAAGGGACAGGTTCTTCAACAATGTTCCAGCCATCGTCAAAATCTCCCTCATTTACTTCACCCGGCGATGGGTGTTGTTTTGCAGGCCATTCATCTTGCTTAGATGGTTGTACACTCCCTGGTTGAGCAACGGGTTTAGCTGTTGATCCTTTTGGCAGTTCCTTGGGCTTTTGTGTCATAGGCTGTTCATCGGATGCTTGAAAGTTTTTGGTGGGGTTCCGCATAGACGACGATGTATCTCCTGAAACTCGAACAAAGTTTGATTCAGTAGACCCATGCTGACGCCGTGAGCCATGAGTCTGAGTCTGCTTGTGCTTACTCTCCACATGGCTAGATTCAATTGGTCTTCCAGCTCTCTCAGCTATCTGTGAACTCGCTTGTCCTTTACTGCTGCCCGTGCCATCAGGGATGGATTGCTCTCTTGAAGGAGATGTAGAAAGCTGAATGCTTCTTTGCTGTACTGGTTCTCTCATTGCAGCCTTGGGAACATATCTCTCCATCTCCGCTCGCTTACTTTTGGAACTACTTGGAACTGAATTGTCAGTCCTAGTTGATGGAATAGCACCATCCTCTGCTTTCTGGTCAACATCATCTATGACCTCAATTTTATTATGTGACCTTACAGGCGCCCAAACAACAGCATCATTGCTGTGGGATTTTTCAACTATTCTGCCTTGGGAATTTCTTGGCAACTTTCTTCCATGTTGAGGCTTCCAGGAGTTATTGCCCCGATGCGGAGCATCATCGTGAGGTAAAGACGGATGAATCTCAAATGATTGATCAGCATCTTTGGAATCAGCTGGTGTCTGTACAGGTTCCAGCTTTGCCTCAACAGTCTTCAGCTTCAAGCTTTCATTGACAGACTTGGAAGCATCAAACTCTTTCTGCATTGAGGATGAAGAAACGGCAGATGGCTCATCTACCTTGTGCTTGATCTTTCCAGCCCTGTTATTCTTCCTTTTGGGGTGTACTAACAAATCAGTGATGGTGAGTGAGTCAACAGGAAGGTTGGACTCTGAAAATGAAGGAACATTCTTCCCATCAACCTCCTTCAACACAGTAACAGTAGAGCTACTTGCACTGCTGTCTTTCGTGTCTAGTACAGGCTTCTCAGACATATTCTTTGCGGGATGAATGTTCTTCTGTTTGTATCCTGCTCTCTTCTGGCTGGAGAATTCATGTACTTGAACATTCTGAGGGTCAGCAACAGCATTGGTTTCAGGGAATATGACTCCGGAGGGTTTATCAGGTTCCAAAAATTTGCTAGCTTTTGAGGGAATGTAACCGAGGGAAGTAGAAACCTCCTCTCCGGATCGAAAACTTCCAAAATGCAGTTCAATCTTAATGTTGGATTCTCCTTGCTTTTGCAAATCACCAGAATGAGATGGAATGCTGTCCATCTTGTGGCTAGAAGTTTCTTTTCCTTGGTTGGCACTGCGCCTGTTCAATTCTTCAAGCTTTGCTAATGCCTTTGCCTTCTGCTCTCTGATTCTCTCTTCCTCTTCCTGCTGCAGCTGTATGGCACGTTGCTTGGCTATCTCCCTCATTTTAGAACACTGAGAATTACCAAGTGTCAGAAAATTTTCAATACGAATATTTAATTCTGACAAGGATCACAACTTGTGGGCTTTAAATAAATGCATCTGATGAATACAAATATACATACCTGGCTATCAGAAGAATCAGATGCAGATAAAGTAGAGTCATCCTTCACCTCCTCACTTGACCCAGATATTACTGTAGATTGTATCGTTGGGTGCTGTTCTTTCCCATGAACGTTAGAAGTTCTTTCAGAGCTAACCACTGCATTTCTGCTTGGAGACTCAGAGATAGCACTTTTTTGGCTTTTAAACCTGCCTCTGCCACCGTGATCACCTTTTCCTTGCAAATGGTGAGGGAAATTCCTGTGAAAAAAAAATCAATTTCTTGCCCAGGACTGGAAAATTAGTCACACTAGATAGGAGAAATATATGCAATACCTTGAGATGGTTGTCACACTTCTAACCGTAGAACCAAAGCCTTTATCTTCATCTACAGTAGTCATATCACGGGACACAGGTACAAGAATCCCACTGGGATAGTGTCGTTCAAGATGAATGCCAGCGTTGGGTTTATCAATAGGATGGCTAGCCTTAGAATTGACTAGGTGTCCTCTACTGTATGGTTCTCGTTCTTCCCTGCAGATCTCTTGTGCACCATCCGATCCACGAGCCTTTGCATTTAAACCTTCTATTTTCTGAATCAATTTGTGACCTCTTAGCAGATCATCATTTTCTACAACATGATTTACATCAGTAGATTCTCCATTGCTGTTCTTTCCATGGAATTTTACAGAAGATGGCTGTATAGATCGAATTTTATCTTCAGGCAACACAGGAAAAGCTTCTTCACTTTTTGAGGGGAATTTTCCATGATTTATCTGTTCATCTTTCCTGTGGTCTTGATCTTCACTCCAGACATTCTCCTGAGAGGAATTTGCCGCATATCCTTTATCACAGGGATGACACTTGTCTTCTTCAATGTTCCTATCCCAACCCATAATTTGTTTTGCTGGAACATTGTAGTGCCTACGTGGAGGGCCATAATCTCCCTGTTCAAGAGTTCTACCGTCAGAAGATCTGGCATTCAAATTGCTTGGTTCCGGAGCATTCTGATTTGGATATCTGTTATAAATAGGAGGGCCAGTAGGCATTCCCATGAACGGGAGGTCTCGTTCGTTTGGATTGCAGAAGCCCATAGGGGGTCCATAATAGCCAGGGTAAAAACCAGGCCTAATGGGCATATTAGGACGCATATATGGCTCCATAATTGGTCTGCACAAATCTCCATTTTTAGAGTGCGGTCCACGTGGTCCCACACTGTGAGGAGGGGCTGCCTGAGAGTTGAGAAGACCTGGTGCAGGAACCGGAGGACGATAATAAGGAAAAGGCTCCATAGGAAAGCCACCAGGAGCAACCATGGGAGGAGCTCCATAAGGCACTCCAGGTGGTCCTCTAAACCAAACCCCAGCTGGCGAATTAACTGGAGCCCCGCCCTGCCATGTCTCGTAGGGATGAGGAGGGATATTTGGATTCGGGTAAGGATGGGAATCTCCATGCCACCTCTCCATGCCAGGATGAGAACTATCCACAGCATGTTGTGGACCATCATTTTTCCAAGAATTATCCAAGCCACTCTTAACATCTGTACGACAAGAAACAATGACAAGCAACAAATATCAAAACAGTTCTCTCAATTAGAGCAAACCAACAAGGTAAATCATCACCAAATAAAAAAAAAAAGATGAGCGAGTACAAGTGTCTAACTACCAAGTGTTGCATCCACTTTCTCTGTTGTGGCTGATGGTCTGCAGGATGACGAACCAGAACTACCAAGGGAACTTTGGTCTGATGCACAAAATAGTCACAAAATCAGCAACTGCATACACTGCAGAATAATAATGTTCAACATATATGCAATATAGACTTCACCTTTGGAAAAGGTAACACTGAATCAATGGGTAGGGAAACAATAAAAGAAATTCAGTGAAAAAAGGGATAACCTAATCAATAAAGGATCATTCAGAGGATCTGGAATATCCCAGATATAAGGACCATTAAACCAGCAAAAACAAACATGTCAAATATGAATCTTGACTTGCAAATCATTACTATTATTGATCCGACATAATCGCAATAGCCCTATAACTTTGCATGGAGAAGTTTAAAAAGGTTCATGAAAGTCCTTTGTATTTCAAAGGCAGGGCAAAGTAAAACTAAAAGACAGAAGTGGTATTTAGCAATAGTTGCTGGTTTCTTCGGGTGCAAATGATCCTAACAACAGGATTTTCTTTTCCGACAAGGGTTAGCAAATCATCATCAGACTAAATAATATAGAGTAGGCCCTAATATCACATAGAGAAATTGATCACCTATGCACTCCATGTTCTTTCCGGAATCTTTTTCTGAGCCAAGGGTTGGAAAATCTCCAGAGCTCAAGGAGAATCCATCTTTGGCCGGGGCAGCCATTCCCTGCAAATAGTTGAGTACATTGAGAGATGCAGAAATGTAAAATTGTACACACATTAAGAGAATCTGTAACATGCAATTAATAAAGAAGTATGCAATCAATAAAGAAGCCTTAAAGCTGATACATACCAACTTATCAGCAGAGCCAGATGAACCCCAAGGGGCTGTATCTTCAGCCAAGGGATCAGCAAAACGTGATAACTGGGAGCTACCAGGTCTGGTTTCAGCACTATGTGGACGCAATGCCATCAATGATGAGTTGTTAGATGCTAACACACCAGAGGCGGAAGATGGCCTCGAGTTTGGAGGCCATGCACCGGTAGAAGGATCAGGGGTTCTCTCGCTACCGGCTGTAGACGGCCGAGTACCACCACCAGATGAAGGACGGCCACTAGGATGACTAGGTGATGTACTGCCCCCTTCAGTTCTAGGGGACAATACTGAGGAGGTACCCCATGGATTTGATCCAGCAGGCGATGACCGAGCCCCCCAGCTAAGGCTACCCCTATATATGATATAAAAAATCCATAAATCAGCATCCAGCTGATTCCAACTTAAATTTTTTGTATATGCCCTGGCCCTTTGGATAAATCATGACAATAAACTTTTAAACAAGCGCTAAAAATAACCAAGTTCACTCTTGGAATTTGAATAAAGAAAAAGATATGTCCTTCTTGATGCCGATGGTATAGATTGAAACAGGCACAAAGTTTTAGGATAGCTTACTTGGGAACAATTTCAACATTCGGGTCCAAACCATGGTTCTCTAACCTTCAATAAGTAAGAAAAGAAAAGAAAAGAAAGGAACAAGACATCAGTAGGATAGCAAGCCTCGAAATGTGAAAATCAACAATAGCAAGCATGAAACCAAATACCTTTGACTAGGTAGGTTTATAGGTTTTGGAACAGCAACCTTGCCCAAAACAGTCATACCACCCCTTTTCGCTGAGGCCCACCTACAGAAACCAACGCAAAGTGAGCAAAAACTAGGACTTTGCACTTAATACAAACCCATTTGCAGCTTATGCAAAAAAAACATAAATTAACTAATCAAATCGCAAAGCAAAAGGAACACAAAATAGGCCAGTATACGACAACACACAAATGTTCAAATCCCGAATTTTCTATCCACGCTTCCAAGGAAATAAACACCAAATAAAGCTCAACACATAGAGAACAGAAAATTGACTGTAACACAAATAAATATACACGCCAAGGAACTCCAAAACCCACAAGACGTTTCTTACTGACGAATTAAAGATTCAATAACAAAAGAATTGCATCTACAAAAATAAAATAAAATTAACAAACTTTGGAAAGAAAGTACCACATGTACAACATAAAGAGACAATTACCTCCGCTCCCCTGTTGTACTCGATGCCATAGCTCAAAGAGCAAAGATAGAACATCCAACTGAATGTCACAGAACCTGACAGAAGGACAAGCAAGCAAGATATAACATGTTACTCACACAAATGGATGAGCTAACAAAAGCACCATGTCTCATAGCATTCATGATAAATGAAGGACACTAGCTCCTACAAGCAGGAGAAGAAAATGTGGAGTTCAAATAAATATTTCTAAATTCATGTTTCAAGTCACATGATCTTCAACTTTGCTTCATTCAAGAACCACCTATTCCAAAAAAATAAATGAATAAAACATTTCCTGTACATTGATTCATATGAAACCTTGTGAGAAAAAAGGAGCAAAATGTTCAATAATTGGACAATTCAGCTCCAGCCAAAGATGAAATCACTTGGTTGAAATGCTTTCATGTCAACCTATAATACTGATGCAAGACAATATATGACCAAAAAAAGCCCTAAATAAATTGTAATGAGGGTAAATATGTACACATTTAGACTAAAACACACAATTTCTAGCTGGCCGATTTGGACAAGCAATAAAATCTCTGGTCGATTTAGACAAGCAATATAATCTCTGGACAATTTGGACAAGCAATATAATCTCAGATCGATTTGGTTGCCTGTGACAAGTCCCATATCGAAAGTGGTAAATCATATATGTTCTAATCAATCCATTATGTTATGTATATCTCCCAAAGACCTCTATAAACTAAATGATAATGATTTCCTCAGCATATAAAGCACTTCTTTTTTGTCTACACAAATCTCCGACGGCCCTCTAACAAAAACAAAGTGATTCTCAAAGAAACATAGGGATAGATGAAATTAAGCAACACTTCAACCGATCAAATCATAAACTACCTACAGCAAAGAGTAACGGCACTCGTATAAGAAAACAGAGAATTTCAGAAAGTAAAGCTCGGGACTTTCCATTTTCGTACGTTACAGCAACGAAAATAGATCGGAACTTACACGACGCACGACAAATTATAATAGAAACGCGAAAAAAAAAAGAGGCTATGAAAATGCAAAGGAATAGACCTTCAAAACCCTAGCTTCCCCGAAACCGCACGCATCAGAACACGATAGTAAACGGTAACGAGGAAGAACGTGCGATTGATCCGCGAAATCCTTCAATGAAAGGGTTCTGTAGATTATCCAACCAGCTGAACCTCGGAATTTCAGAGAGCAAAGCAACAGAAAAGCCCTAAAATGTTACCTCTGACGGAATGAATTAGTGGCGGTGCAACAAAATTCCACGTTAGCGGCGGACGGAGGAGGGGTAGCGTTCGCGGTCGGTTTGAGATTACCGGAGGAGGAATCGGAGATGAAAATGGGGAGAGAGGGTATGTAGTGGCGGTGTGGTGGCGGTCGTGGCGGCAACGATCGGGTGGAGAGAGAGGGGAAGTGGCGGAAGGAAACCAATCAACTCGGCAATTTTTGGGGAGTCCAAACAAGCGTGCGAGGCCGAAACGCGTCGTTTTGGGGGGTTTGAGTCATTATAGATTTGCTCAACACTTTCTGACTTCAGTTTAGGGTATGGTACGGTTTATTGGTCTCCAATATCTACTGGTGATTTAGATTTATTGATTATCGGTGACTCAATAGCCCGACGAATTGATAGACGGACTATCTGTCAATCTACAACACACTAAATAACACAGATTAATACAGATGAAAGAGAAACTCAAACAATCCATAAAAGTCAGCAGTCAGCGGATGAGTCGATGAAGATTCAAGGCGAGCCACGAATGTCGAGAACACAGGAGAGTGCGACGACTCACACGGAGTCTCAACGCCAAGAAGGCGGAGAACAGTAACCTACCACCAAAAAGGGCGAAACCCGGGGAAGTGTGGATCACCGACGTTGTCCCCACCGAAATGAAGGATCTTCGAAGACCAAGAACATAGCCACAATCCACTCGATCATAAAGGATGCCCGATACTGCAACCCAACTCGAAATTAAATGCAACCACGCCAAAGAAACAACTTGAAGCCCAAAGAGGGAACAAATACGGGTCAATAAAGAGAAGATCAATCATCGGACGAAAATATGTGCTCAAAAATCCCAAGACCTAACTGAACATCCGAGGAGGAATTATTATTACTATTAATATTAAGATTATTTTTCAGGCTCTTTTGGGATTTTTTTATTATTTTTTATTATGTGCCAAAAGAGTTTTTTATTATTTTTTATTATGTGTGGCTTGGAGTGTAAGGCCAAACAAGCACCTTGCACACCAAGCATTTAGCAGAGCTACCAAGAATGGCGGCGACATCGGCGCCACTACCCGGACAAAGAACCAGCAGCAGCAAGGCGACGCCGTCGAGGCTTGATGAGCAAGTCCAAGACCGAGGGTTGGTTGAACAAGCCATACGAGGAGAAGCGACGGGCCGGGATCGAAAGGAGGTTTATAGATTTGGGGGCTTCTGGGCACAACATAGAACCAGGCCATGGAACTCGACCCATTGTTCGACCGTCGCCAAGAAGACGATTGGAGAGGGAGGGAAGCAACCACAGGCAAATGGGAAACCTCCATGGAAGATTGTTGAAGACGAAGATGAGTTAAAGGCTCGAGAGCCATGCAAGCAATCGAAACCAAGGATTGAAATCTAAGATTAAATTGTACAAATCTGGTCAGGGAGATTGAAGAAATTGAGAAAGGAACCAAGAAACAACCAAAGTCCCATCCCAATTTCGGTCTCTATCGAAATTCGAAGGAGGAATTTCGGAATTAGGGTGGTAACCGAACACGATCCTCAACAGAACCATGTCGGAGCAACAAATTGACGGAGCCACAGCAGCATGGAGGCGGTCGGGGTTGGGTTGAGGTGGCCAAAGCCGAAATAGAACGGCTGGAGCCGGGATTGGGACTCCCTCTCTCTAGAAAATCTAGAGAAGAGAGAGCTCTCAAAAGAGTCTCGATAACCTTATAAAAAATGACTGTGATAATTAGGGTCGATTTACATTACCATTAATTTTTTAAAAAAAAATTATCTTACATGTGGGCATATGCCCTAGGTTACTAACTTATAACTTATAATGTACAATATTGTATTATAATACGTACATTATAATTTAATAGAGTTTTGTCTTCCACCCTGGGACGCGGCCGCCGGCGGGAGGTTTTCCACTAAAAAAAATATGTACATTATAATTTTTTCTTTTTTGATAAGGTAAAAATTCAGATAAAAAGCTATATGAGAGCATCCTGACGGATGAGGTCACGGAGACCAATGTTGTTGTATAAATCAGCTCCCCTGGTAGAGCGACAAAGGTGTGCAACCTTATCAGCCACTCTATTACCAATACGGGGAATGTGGGCGAAGGAAACTTCACCCAGACAGGATAACTGTAACATGATGTCCGATAACAGTAGTTCAATTTCCCAAGGGCATTTACATCTATTATTTAAGTGGTTTATGATTATAAGAGAGTCTCCTTCAATAATTAAATGTGGTATCCTAGCAGAAACTGTTTTTGAGACACCAAGTTGTAGAGTTAAAGCCTCCGACATCAGAGGTGTATGTTTGCCAATATGTTTGTGACCCATTCTAAAGACTTCTCCGTTCCAATCCCGGATTATGTATCCTATAGTGCTATTAGCGTCAGGACAAGCGGAGCCATCGAAATTGAGTTTATAGTCCCGACATGCGGTTTTTTCCAATGTACGGTCTTCTTAACCCTTTTGTTTGCCTTTTGGCATATGCTCCTTCTACGAGGAGATATTGTCATCAAAAGTACATGCCTTTTTCCAAATATCTTTATGGTTTTTGTGGATGTGCGTAAAAACAGAAAGAGGTGGGTGGGCTATGTTGTTGAAAGTCACTTGGTTCCTCAAATACCAAACAGTCCACCATGAAAATGCGAGCTCTACTTTTTCCTCTGTTGTTAATTTTTGTCCTAGAATATATAATATCTGGCTAATGTCTCTAGAGTTACTCTTAGCTGTTGCAAGCTCCTTCCGGAGTCTAGGAGGCACACAATGTTTCCCATTATTACAGTTGCATTCCAGGAATAGACGAATATCATCTTTAAAAGAGTCATTACAGAAAACACAGGTTGTTGGTACGGGAGTACCACGCTGGGCTAATATAACCGATGTTGGTAGGTCCTTTTGACCTAGCTTCCATAAGAAGTTTTTAATTTTGGGAGGGACATTAATTCCCCATGCCCGGTAGTTGGGGTCTTCCGTTTGTTGATTGGCTTTAGTAATGAGATTATATGCACTAGAAGTAGTAAACCAAACCTTTCGATCAGGCCACCAGTATAGTCTATCCTCAAAGGAATTAGTGGGCAGTGGAATTTTTATAATTTCTTCAACAATGTCGTTAGAAAGAGCTGACGAAATTTTTTCAACCCACCATTGGCCCCCAATAATATATTCACTGACAGTCTCACGTTCATTGTCTATAGGCCGTCCCGAAGTTACCGAGGAAATAGGACCGATAGGCAGCCAATTGTCAGTCTAAAATTTTACTGTTTTCCCGTTTCCAATAGCCCAGATAAGTCCGGATTTAAATTTGTCAATGAGTAGACAGAGGCGAGACCACTGCCAGGATGATCCCCCGCACTTTTTGTAGTCTAAAATCCCCACCTCTTTTAGGTATTTATGTTGGATGATTTTAACCCAAAGGTTTTGTGGTTCCGCTAGGATTTTCCAGAGAAGTTTCATTTGGAGGACTTCATTCATTTCCATAGATTTTCTGATGCCTACCCCACCTAACCTTTTCGGTCTACATACCTTATTCCAACTAATAAGTGGCTTATGTTTAAGTCTTTATTCCAGAAGAAAGACCTGCTAATTTGGTCAATATTTTTATGCACTGATGCTGGTAACATTAAACTCTGCATGGTGTATAGAGGTTTGGCCCTAAGGTTCGTGTTAATGAGCACAAAACGACCTTGTTGAGATAACGAGTTTGCTCGTCATTTGGATAATTGTTGGCTTGTTTTATTAATAATCTCTTCAAACGTTGTTTTATTTACTCGACCATTAATGATGGGGCATCCCAAGTATTTTTCAAGTGTTCTTTCATTGGATATGCCAAGACAGCTTTCTAATCCTGTGATCCGATCCTGAGTTATTCCTTTAGTTGTTTGGAAGGAGGATTTGTGGAAGTTCACTTTTTGTCCGGAAATTTTGCAATAATCTAGGAGAATATTTCTCACTTTTTGGCAGGCCGAAATGCTACCCTTGGAGAAGATTATTATGTCGTCAGCAAAGGAGAAAAAAGGAACACAAATGCCCTCCCTACCAAACCTGAATCCAATTCCGTTATCCGTCATTCGAGCTTCCAATGATAGTTTTCTAGCCAGGATCTCCGAACCAAGAATAAATAGAAATGGAGATAGAGGATCACCCTGACGTAGCCCTCGCATTGGTTGGAATAAGTATGTAGGACTGTTATTGACCAGGACAGAGAAGGAGACTGTGCTTATACATTCGCGAATCTAACCCACAAATGTGGGATGAAAACCAAACCTTTCCAGTATCCTCTGTGTAAACACCCAGTCTACTCTATCATATTCTTTTTCCATGTCTAATTTCATTGCCACCCAGCCCTCTCGGCCTGTGCGGGTTTTGAAAGAGTGGAAAACTTCATGCGCAATTAGAATGTTATCTTGAATGGCTCTGTCTGAAACAAAGGCGCCCTGAAGGGGGTGGATAAGATATCCTAAGATTGGTTTGAGTCGTTCCGTCAAGATTTTAGAGATTATCTTGTAAATTGTTGAGCATAGACTGACGGGTCTGTAATGTGTTGTCGTTGTTGGATTATCACATTTCGTTAATAATGTTATGAAAGTATTGCTCACCTGTTTAAGGATTTTTCCCGATAAGAAAAAACTTTTGACAGCTTTTATGACGTCCTTTCCCACGATATCCCAGTAAATCTTGTAAAATTCAGCTGTCATTCTGTCAGGGCCGGGAGACTTGTTTGCACCAATATTGAAGACTGCGTTCTTGATTTCCCCATTGGTGGGTATGCTTATAAGCTCTTGGTTGACAGAATCGGAGATTGACGGAGAGATAAGTTCTAGGTTGCTATTAAGCAGATTCTCATCGATAGCTTCCTTTTTAAACCGCTGAACGAAATCGTTTTTTATTTCGCATTTAACATTTTCCTCACCGATAATGAGTGTACCTTCCGAAGAGGTGATGGACCTAATAATTTTCCTACTCCTTCTACCAGTGGCTGCTCTATGGAAGTATGCAGAGTTTGAATCCACTAATTTCAAGTGCTTGGCCTTAGCCCATTGACTCCATAATTGTTTCTGAAATTGTAGTAGACATTCCTTTTTCCGTAATATGTACATTATAATTTATAATTAAACCAAAGGTCGGCTTAGAGCATCTGCAGCAGTGAACTCTTGGGTTCATGAGCTTGTCAGATGGAAAAAAAAAAGGAAAAAAAAAGAAAATTGCATGAATCCAAGGGAAGGGATTCATCTGCAAGTAACCCAAAAAGTGGGTTCATGGAGCCAAAAGTTAGACCAAACCGCAGGCGGATGGAAAAAAAAATTGGAATTGGGCTGCCACACTAGTACAAGCTAATCATAGAGTATCATGTGGCAGCACAATAAAATCCAATCCTTTAAATTTGATTTTTTGTCATTTTTTGTAACTAAAAAAACAAACAAAATTTATATTCAAGTGTGAATTAATTTTATCTACCTTGCATATGTTTATTTTTTTTAAATAATTATTCAAATAATACCCATATATTATTATATTACCAAACAAAAAGTAATTTTTCCACCCATTTTGCATATTTTGTTCATCCATTTTGCATTACCGTATTTTATCGAACACTCGTATAATTTATTGTCCGATAGTTATAATAATTATAATATCAAGTAAACATAATCCTATCATCAAACAAATCACAAACCGAAACAAAGTTAGATTAAACGATCAACTGAGTAAGACCCATCCGCAAAGCCATGTCATAAAACACAACCCATAATTTATTTAGAAGTAAAAGTATGACAATTACCACAACTAAAGATGTAGGCTTTGAAACAAAGTCACTAGTAGTAGTAGTATGGTCCCGAAAACATGCCACCTACCATCATAAGAATTCAGTGATGTGTTGATAAGATGTTGACAATAAATTAAACTAATGATATTGGTAAAAGTATAAAGTAGTCATTAATAAGATGATTTTTATTAAAAAATGTTTTTACACTTTACAAAATAATTAAGAATCGATCTAAGATTTTTTTTTTTAAAAAAAAACAGCCATCCAAACTCGCAATTTGCCTATATATATTCACGTATTGAGAATTTGGATGATCTTTTATTTTAATCTCGTACCAATTCTTAATTAGTTCTAAAGTGTAAAAGGATTTGTGTGCGATTTAATAAAAATCATATTGAAAATTTTTCGAATAACATCACTAAAAGAGTAAATTTTTCAAATGGTCCCTAATGTTTCACTACCCGTATCAAATAGATCTCTACCTTACCAAATGACTCATGTCCCTAAAGTTTCTACCCAAGTTCAAGGATAGTAATTCTATTAAATATTAAATTGTTTATCATTTAGAATGATACGTGTCAATCCTACTTTACCTTTTACCTAGCATTTGCCCTGTTGAGAAAAAAGCAAACACTAGTTTAAAATTTCTTTTAAAATTTCTAATATATATACTACATATTTGTAGGCAAATTCATGAAATGCACGGATGTCTTTAGATAGTGGTCAAGCAAGGTCTAACCATAGCTAAATCATTACTTGTATAATATATATATATATATATATATATATATATATATATATTTCATCAAATCTTAATTAGCACAACTTTTGCTACATCACAAGTTAGTTCATCGATTTAAACACCAAATTAATCCCGCAATCGTAGTTTTTATTTAGAAACGGGATTTGAAATTAATTCTTACGTAAGTTGAGAATTTCGAGTGATTGCTATCTCAATCAAATCCTAATTATCATGAAATCTTTGATTGAAATCAAAATCCTAAAATCAACCAACAAAACGCTAATTTAAAAAATAAAAATCAATTCCGATGGCACGTCCCTTCTGTCGAACCACATGAGAAAGAAGGACGAATGGATGTCTTCAATTCTTCTTCGAGTTCAATAGTTTGATTTCCCTTCTACTTTCCAAATCAAACGGCGAAGAATGATCTCAGATTACGGACAACATTCGGCTACCACGACCAGAGGAAGCTAACCTCGAAGATTATGCATTGTCGCCTGATTCCATTAAGGTTGCCGCTGCGATGAGCTCGCGCGTCGCTATCGTCCTCTCCTCAGCCCCGCGAATGCGTGCATGATCCGTTGCATATTAAGATCCAAACACTACTCTCACAATGCCATTGTGGGTAAGGGTAATCCCCACGACGACCTTGAATTGCAAGCAAATAATATTGACTGTCGCAATATGTCTATATAACGACGAAAACGGACACATTTATTTAAATAACTTCTACTGTTGCATTACATGCTTCTTCTTACAATAGTGACGATTAATTAATGTCTTTTGGAAAACACTTGGTTCTATTTTTGTGAGATAGAAAAACTAAAATAAAATTAAGAAGAAAAGAAACAAAAAAGTAATGTGTATATATATATGGTCACGTGTCAACGGTCTTTCCTCAAACCGGTAGATAGGTCTCCTTGGTAGTCTTTACTCGTTTTCAAATAAATGCAAGTGCATAAATCTATTTATCATGCATGCATGTAATGTGGCTGCCCAAATAATCAAATATAGTAGGAAATAAAGGGTGTGTTTGAATTCAAAAATATATATTATAATCAATGTTTTAAAAAATGTTTAGTGGGTGCTTGATAGTAGGGTAGGGTCAAAGATTTAGGCGGAATTTAGACGGATTTTATAGTTGGTCTTTATGGTCTAGGAGGGACTTAGCAACCTTGACGGCGGGACGAAATCAAGAGTTTAAGCAGGAGTATAGACGAACTTTGAAGGGTTTTTTAGCACAGTGATTATAATATAATATTTAAACTGAGTATTTAGTTGTAAAACTAAAAAAATTCGTAATAAAATAGTGAGACGGGATTTAGACGGATTTTATATATAGTTGGTCTTTATGGTCTAAGAGGGACTTAGCAACCTTGACGGCGGGACGAGATCAAGGGTTTAAACAGAAGTATAGACGGACTTTGAAGAGTTTTTTAGCATAGTGATTATAATATAATATTTAATTTGAGTATTTAGTTGTAAAATTAAAAAATTCGTAATAAAATAGTGAGACGATTAATTAAACATTCGCATAAATCACAGTAAAATAATTGCATTATAATATATGTATTTGAAATCCAAACATTCCATAATAATTTATTTACGCTTCACCTATGAAAGATTCCAAACAGTAATTAGTCAAATACTCCGTAAAACACTACATTTTTCTATATAAAAAAAACAACAAAAGAATTAATCGAGTAGAAAATTACAAAATTAACAATTATTAATAACCGGCCAACATACATAAAATGACCTATCCCAATCTAAAATCAATTCACTAATAAAGTTAAATAAATGTTTTAAATTTAACATAAATAATAAAATTAGTTAATGTATTCTACCAAATGGAACAAGTTGATGTATGTCTAATATAATATACCTTTATTCCTTTAAAGATGTCGAATATGCCTAAAAGCCACTTGCACTAATTAGCAGCCACTATACCTATATTATGGGAAATTTCCAAATAGTTATTTTTTTTAATAAAAAAAATTGATTAAGTAGTTAATTTATTACACTAATAAGTTAAGTATACAGTGAACCGTTTAAATCAATTGAATTATTTTCATATACTTCAATGCGAATTATTTTTCTAATTTCGAACTTTGGATTCATCCAAGAACATCCAAATCATTTTTTTTCCTTTTTATTAAAATTTTGCTCCATAATTTATGCTGGTTGTCAATTATTATGTTTACATGCATATATTAAGCATCCACAGTCTTTTAACTTCAGTTTATAACATTTGTAGGGATTTTAATTAACAATATCAAATTTTTTTTTATCAAGGTGTAATAATTCGAAATCCTATACAACACCATTATCTGGAAAATCGAGAGGCCGAAAGGAATCGACTGATAGACTAATTAACCGTCATAATACAACCAAATACACCAAATAGAAACCAAAACTAACAAAAAAAACGACCCATATCGCCATAGAAGATCCCAACAAAAACAAGACCAACAGAGCGGAAGTCGAGGATGACCAAGGGAAGATCGCAAATGCTGAGAACATGGGAGAGTCAATAGACAAACACGACGTCTCGACACCGGAGAAACATAAGCAGAAACTCAACAACGGAACTAGACGTCTAGTGAGAAATGTTGATCAAGTTGACAAGTTTTTTTTTTTTGGTTTCCGGAAGAATGGTTCCTTGGAGGTTCGTCTTCACTGCCCACAGGTGACTCCTGATGTGCCGCCGGCCTACGGTGCTGCTTTAGGGTTGTGCTTGGCTTCGTCCCTCGTCTACGTCCTCGTCTTGCTTGGATTAGTTGTATTTAGTTTTGCTTATGTTGAGTTCTTGTCTGTATCTTGCACCATCCTTGTATTTTTATGTTTGTTTAGACGGTTACCCGTCTGCCGACTTGTCGGCCTTCGAGGTTCAGATATGTCTGAACTCGAATTTTTTCCTAATAAAAAAAAATCCATTATATTAATAGAGAGGAGAATTTGAACTCATAACCAACAAATCACTTTCTGTCATCTTTATTAAGCTTGTAAGATTTGACACAATATCAATTTAGTAGATATGTCATAACATTGAAGGATATTTACATGATTGACAATTTAAAGCATTTTAACACCATCGGAAATTAATGAATGAATAGATGTGCTCCAGTCGGGGTGGCCTAGTGGTGTGGAACAAGGGGGTGGTATGGAAGTCTCAGGTTTGATCTCTGCCTCCGCCCCTTTCCTTAGATGAAAATCCAATGTTTGTCTTACTCTCTACTATTGGGTCGAGCCGGTCGGCGTAAGCCGGTTTACCTGGTACATAACTCTTGTCTGATGGATCACATGCTCGGGATTTACCACCGAATGTGAGTTTCTCATCATAAAAAAATAAAATAATGAATAGATGTAATTGCTAGCTTAACGATTTTTTAAATATATACTCCAAGAACATATATAATTTTAGTCATTTTAAAAATGAGTTTACTAGAGTTTAAACACGTACTGAAATCTATGTAAATTTCCCCAATTTGGTTTACTTATAGAGATTAATTAAAAGAATGTAGTGCACGATTACTTAATAATAAAGAGGGATGCAATATACAAGTTATATCGTATGGAAAATCTATATAAAATAAAGGTACGTAGGGCACTTGAGTTTTTGAGAAATCTTGGATACCCGTTGAAAAAGCGAAAATCACAACAACACCACACGTAATTCCAAAACAATACTTTATTGAAAAATTTGTAAAAATTATAAGAAGCACAATTTTTGTCATATTGGGGTTGGGGAGGATGTGGAAAATAAACCATCCCACGCTGATAAGATAAGAAATTCAAACCTTACATATAAGTCAGTGTGTTACTTCTCCTAATGTTAATCGGTTTTAGGATGGAACCATGTCAGTTATGTGTGCTTGGCTTGGTTACGTCATATGGTCCACCAAAATTTAACAAGGGTCATCACACACGTCATATTATATGATGACATGTGGTGGTAAGTGAAATGAGTTTATCTAATATATAGATAGATAGTTAGATATAAATATAGATGGTTAGAAAATGTATAATATATTAAAGAAAAAAACTATAATTAATTTAATAGTGCCATTGCCACCCCCATCAAAATTACTTTTCATTTAAATTATATATTAATATTAATATTAATTTAATATTTTGAATTGAACTCATTGATTACAAAATGAAATATGTAATGAATTGAAAAAATGACTAAAAATATTTTTACCTCTGTTTTGACTATTTTTCAAAATAGTTTATTTCTTTCGCTATTTCGCAAAAAAAAATATTTTTTTACCATTTTAAAAAAATTCTTATATATCATCCTTATTAATTAATCAATTACCCCAAAGTTTGCATTCCCAAGGTCGTGGTCATCGAATGCTATCACCATAAAGTGGTTTTTTTAATACAAGGGAACGAGAAAGGTAAGCAAAATGAAACAACTAACTCCATCCAATTCTTTACCTCTATATATATATATATATAAATAAAGTTTGTTAGAAATAAAAACCTAATTAAATATTAAAATTTAATTGCTTAAGAAACGAGTGAAAACAAACAAAGCCATCCCTAAATCAAGGGAGTTCACTCGTATAAAGAAAATTCAAAATCATCCAACTTTCTATTTCGTCTTCAAAATATGCAAATTGAATATGGTTTTGTATGTTTTATTTTATATGAATGATTTTGTGACACTTTAGCTAAACAAAATCCGGTAATAGAATTTAAGAATTTGATATATTTTGGACGATATCAAATCGTTTTGATAAGAATAATGTTATTTTGCTCATTTTATATCAATATTTTTTATTAAAAAATAGTTGAAATATTCATCTTTTTATTTTATTAGGAAAAAAATTGGAAAGAGGGAAATTCTACCTGATAACATCATTTCAGATGAGGGCATGTAGATCTAAATCGTTGATTAAATTTTGCCCCCCAAACAGAGTGTCAAATATGTACATCTTTATCCGTCACTCTGATACCATCTTAAAATATTATATTTGGCATATCCCCTCGGCCAAAATTTGACCAAAAAAAAATTAAGATATTTTCCTTCTAATTTAAAGAAAGAAAGAGATTCTTTATTTTACCACATCTGGTTTCAAAGGTGAAGATATCTCTTTTTTTTTTGTCGATTATATAGCATGATTTGTTTTATTTATAAAATAATTCGATTCAATTGTTAAATAAACGAGTGAATAAAACAATAACAACAGCAAAAAATAATGACAATAATGTATCATCCCACCACTGAATTTTTAATAAATTGACCTGGGTCGTGATCGTGGGCATTAATTTCTCATTTCTGAGTTGCTTCTTCACCAAATTCCAAATCTATACTATATGAGCCTCGATCCCCCTCCATACATTCAGAATTGTAAATTTGTAATTTTGTACTCTCAATATTACAGTAATATTTAATACTCGTTGATTACGATATTATTCCTTGTCAGAATAAAAGCCAAGTTAACACATGTGGAGTACTCCCTTATTTTTCGGAATTGCTAGTGACACGGCTAATTTATCGTTATTGACAAGGTGGCGATCACGGTTTCTCAAACCATGAATAATGAGCAGCCACGGTTTCAGAAACCATGAACATATGCCTCTCTTCCATTCGGCGACCACGGTTTCTAAAACCGTGAGAATATTTATAGCGATGGTTTTCAAAATCGTCGCCATAAATCCCCATTTGCATCTCCTAGGACAGGGTATTTTCTCGGAACGCTTCCTACAGTTTTAGAAACCGTGACCGCTCAATGTAAAAGTGGCAATTGGCAAATAAAGACTTATGGCGATGGTTTTTAAAACCGTCGTATAAACATTTTCACAGTTTCTGAAACCGTGACCGGTATTGTGTAAACGACGATATTTTCACCATGTCCCCCCTTATTTTTGTGTCTTTTACTATTTATAAACATTCTTACGTATTACTAATAAATAAGTACAAAATATTAACTTTATTACTAATAAATATAAAATTAAAAAAAATATTTTATATGGTTTTTGTTGAAGTTAATGCTTAGAGAAGGTGGTTTTTAAGGTAACCTTTGAACTTCCTACATCCCACATGAAAAGTTCATGGGCATCCTAAAGAGTTTTTAATGAGACTCTTCCACTACCTACATTGAGAGGTAGAGGAGGAAACGGGGCACCCACACGCGTGCCCGCCGTCCATTCGGCTCGTGCTTCGAGATTGGAGTTAAATTTTTGCGAAAAATATTTACTTGAGGCCAAAGATATTATGGATAGACTTGTTAGTGTTTATCTGCGAATATCTAATTTTCACTGAAATTATCCTTTGCGAAAATCTATTTTTTGCTTGCGAGTTAAGAAAGATTTATGCGGCTATATAAGGGGATCGAGGCCTAGGGTTTCAAACACATATATGGCGAACACAATCGCCTCTCTCCCTCTCCTGTTTTCTCCTACCCTTTTCCCATTCCAGTTTCATCTTCCCTCGAGTGCACATGTGAGATAAGCCGGTGAAATCCTTGGAGGACGTTGCCTCGCATACGATCTGCACCTCTGTCGGATACGTTTCTTATTCAGTGGCTTCCATACCACGCTTCACCGCAACCCTAACCCCTTCACAGAAACAAGTTCGGCCTACATCCTCTAACACTCTATAGCAAGTTTATTGCTTTTCGCAGGTTCTAGCAGGGTTATTGACCAACAATTTTTATTACTAAAAAAAACTTATATTAATAGTAAAAAACTTTTAAAAAAAATAGAAGTGGCCAATATGCATCATATAAAATTTACAACTTGACCCCAAATTGCATGAATATTTCATGGCGTCGGAGTTGATTTAAGCGACGGACAACTTTGTCGCATCAATCTCATTCAAGCGACGGAAACTATTTCATATATATCCTCGGTTAATTGTAGTGACAGAAATGGATAAATTCATCGCTTTCAGTGTCGTTTAGTGACGACACCCAAGTATTCCATCACACAATACGTACAGCTGTACATGTTGCCACCCACATTAACACGTCGATCTTTTGATGGCAGCGCACCAAATGCATGAAATATCTAATCAATAATGACCTGCTACTTGATCCAACTTTTAAATATTTTCAAGTACAATTTTTTAATAGGTTTGTGGTAATTATTTTTTGAAATTAAATTATTCAGCGGTATTGAATGATTATTTGTTAGAATAAGATTTATATTTTTATACAGATAAATAATTACACAATTATATATAAATAATCACGTAAAAATAAATAAATAATTTCTATATACACAATAAGACAGGTGTATGTACACCAAAAATATAATGAGTATATAATAAACGTATAACTATATCACTTCTTTAAATAAACGACAAAACTCTTTTTGTAGCACAATCGCAAGTTGAGTATGATTTGTTACGTTCATTTTGATGTGGTAGTCATTATAGTTAAGAGTATCTAGGCATTACAAGTTCACATCATATAGTTATATATATAGTTAAATAATAAATTAGGGGAAACTCCATTTTCAATTTCCGCCTTATTTTCTAACGTTGCATACACGTCAAACTAAGCACTTTGACACTTGGAAAAAAAAAACACATAGAATGCTTTTTATTTATACATATCTCCCTATTTTATAACTTGTTGAAGCAAGTTCATTTAGAGATGGATTGCTTGGCTTTGTGAATAAATTGGCCAAGGCCAGTTAGCGAGTCGTTGTTTTTCTCTTTAGACTCATTACCAATTTATCATCGAACCTAGCTTATGTGATTTTTTTGAGTGATGTGGTTGATGGGCGAACTATGGAGATGGAGATTTATTTTTGTAGATTATGAAAATGTGAAAGATGGATATTTTTTTTTATAAAATAACCTTGGAAAAAATCTGAATGATGTTTATTTTGTAACCGTAAAAAATTTGTCTGAGAAAGGCGAACCAATCTAGTCAAGGGCATCCTGACGCATGAGTTCTGCCAGGGCAGAATTTTGAAGGACAGATGAGTTGTAGAAGTCAATACCGATATGAGAAAGACAGTCAGCGACTCAGTTAGCATACCTGTATACATGACAAATCTGGAAAGAGGGGAAACAATGCAGAGACAGTTATAAAGTGTCCGAGATAAGATTTTTACATCCACAGGACAAGACCAGATATATTTGAGACAATTTATAATGGTAAGATTATCTCCTTATATATGAAGATTCTCAATATTGAGTTCAGATGTTGCTTGAATTCCTATACGGAGGCAATAGGGTAGCCCTCGTGATTACGAACTATGAACCTATATCTACCTTTATTAGAAGTAGAAAGAGCTCCATCAAAGTTTAAGTTAATCGGAGGTTTTTTTCATTTAACCTTCTTTCGTGGTTTCTGTGAGGTAATGTTACTAGTAGAAAATCTGAATGATGTTTGATAGTTATAAGGTTTGGAAGATGTTTTTGTGGTACAAAAAAAAAAGATACCCTTATCCATTGCATTGCCTTCAACCCCTCTAATCATTTAGCCCCGATTTTGATAGCCCTAGCCGTCAAACACAACAATCGAGATGCTTACCGTCCCACTTCCCCTTCTTCCTTCTCCTTGTTCCTCCATTCCACTGGCCTCGAACCTGTTATTTCCCTTGCCTTATTGGCACTGCACTAGCTGCTCTCGTCATTGACAACAGGTGCAGACGACAAATCAAGATAGCAGTAAGCGACGAGTTCACTTGAGCCACTAACAGATCTAGCGGAGGGGTGCGATTCCAATACCGATGACACTCGTAGTGGTGGAGGGCAACTGCAGTTGGCCGTTGTTGTAGGGTAAGAGTGAATGGAAAGGGTGAGAGTGAAAGGGCGAGGGCAATTTCGCACAAATTGAGGACAAAACCGACCCCGAATCTTGTCCCCCGGGTGTGGATTCCATGGAAATCAACCCCACCTTCAACTCTCGTCCTCCCCTCGTTGCACCTCCTACCAAACACCACATCTCCAAATTTTTTTAAATCCCTTAAACCCTCAAAAACTATTGTCAAACACACGCTAAAAGAGGCAAACAATTTTTTTTTCCCTATATATCCCGGGGAATCAACCATATGAGACGGATTCACTTGTATGTGCATTTTTCGAATGATGTATTTTTAGTATAGGAAGGTAGCTTAGTCCTAGTTAAAGGGTTAAGAAAATCAAAATGAAAATATATTAGATCATTTGAAAAAACTTTTGTCACACCGTACCACACCCAAATGGGATATCATGAAATTATTTGATTAATAATTAAGTTATTAACAATGTGGTTGTACCTCATAGACATGATAACTAAGACTACAATTGGTAGCTCAAATAGGAAAAACATGCATGTGATCATCGAAAATGTACAAATCGAGAAAGTCTTGTTAATTATTTATAGTCGGAGGCTTGAATGGTGTAGGCCCTACTAATAGAATTATATGAAAACAAGGTTTTTCGGTGCATTTTCATTTTCATAGTATTCCCACTAGTATTTATTTTTTTAATTATTTTTTAATTTAATATGTATTATTATATATTTATTAAATATTAATATTTTATATAATTTTTAGCTCTTAAAATATGTATACTAAAATCAAATATATTTTTTTTTATCAAAAGGAGTATATGTTTGATTAGGTGTACGTGTTGGATTAGCATGAGTCAAATTAATTAAATAAATCTAGCTTAGCTTCTTTTTTTTATTTCTTTTATTTACATTGGAATTTTTGTAATTTTGAGCTTATGGATTAATTTTTTCTAGTATGAGTATTAGTAAGTAAATCATTTTAATTTGGTAAACTTAGTGACAATTCAAGTCACAAAGACTGATTTATTCATTAATAAGGATTGAATATGTTGGGATGAAAAATTATCATCCCACGTCAATTGTGACTGGTATAACAATACAAATATAAGATGATGAAAGCCCATTTATAGTAACTTAATCTTTTTATGCTAAAAAAGATAAATACCGAACTTATAACCAAAGATAAAATAAACTCGATTCGATCAGAGTTTCTCTGAATTTCACATAATCCTCCTCTATTGATATACGGAGTATAAGGAATTGCCTTATTGGTAGCTATCTTAGCTTTTACAGTCTAATAATTTCTTGTTTATTACTCTAATGTTGTATAAATAAATGTAGTAAAGCCCAACCAACTTTCAGCGCCGCCATGCAAAGAAAGTTAGTTATATAGTGGTCCTAGTTAAATACAGTAATTACACTTATTTAATTAGTTTTACTCTTTATATGATCTCCACTTAATTTTTACTTTTACATCATATTTAATTTGTTCTACATTATACTTGAATGCCCTATTTTTATAGATCGAGTAATATATATTTTGAGAGCCCTAGTATAAAACATCCTTAAAATATTAGTTACTCTTTTTGTAGTACTTTAAAGTAAAAAATGATTCAAGTCAAAATCATAGTCATCTTCTTATTAGTGAAAGTAATGATAACCCATTTCATACATGATCGATTCGTCCTAAATTGGTTATACTCAATTAAGAGAAAATTACATGAGTCGTCCTAAATTTAATTTGCAAACATTTCCTACTTATTGATCCCTAAATTTCACATCACTCTCCAATCAAATCCCTAAATTATTGAAATGATAATATTGCATCATTAGTCCTTTTGTCCATAAAAAATTATCATAAAATTAATTTGGAGTTTTTTTTAATAAAAAAAACACCCATAAATTAATGAGAAATCTTTCATGAAACATTATATTTAGAGGCTTACAGTATCCCTGCCGACGGTCGCCTGGAAGATGATCCAGAACTTAAAGTTCTCATTCGGAAGGATGCACTAGGAAGAATAGTCATGAGGGATCGTCCAGCCTAAATTTTATCTGCTTCAAAAAAAAGAGAGACTTGCAGCTATATTTTCGAAAAATAAAATAAAAATATACCCACATCCTTAACAACGTTTAGAAATTTTTAAATTAACAGCTCAATAGTAAGGAGTGAAGGGGTTATACAAAACCACCTGTTGTGCCGACTATATGATTAAGTTACAAGATTTAAGATACGTGGCCGGTGATGTGTTTTATGTTATATTAATTCTTGTTGTATCTTCTTTGACAACTTTAGGTTTTTCGAAAACTCTAGTATATATATTTTTGGAGAACATTTTATTTTGCAATTTGGATAAATCTAGAGCTATAGGTACATACTTGTTGTCGATTTGTACAATATTCGACAAACCAATAGGTTTTTTTGTTATTAATTCACTATCACCTCCTACTCCAACAATTATCTAGTGTTATGGCATCTCAGTACTTTGCAAGAACATGAGATGAGTCTCGTAAACCAGAATCTTAGTACTTTATCTCAAAGTATAACTTTCCATTAGTTGTTTTGTTTTGTTAATTAATTTCGGAACTCTTCAGCTATCGATTGTGATCTGTTGTAGTTAGGGCGGTGATTAGGGTTAATTACAGTAGGGTTAGTTATAAAAATATTGTATACTCATTGTACCATTTATTTATGTGCTTGTGCTTGTTATAACTTATTGAAACCTAATTATGATTCTTGAAACCTATTTTGTGTATTTGTAACTTTATTATTGAAACTATATGTTACACCCTTATGTGGCCTATTAAAACCTACTGTATACTTATTGTAACCTACTGGAATTAAAATAGGGAAAGAAAATACATATTTTCCAAATTATTTTTTTCAAACTCCAATAACTTCTTCATTCCGAATATTTAGAGATTCGTTTAATTTTTAGAGAATGTTGTAAATTAAGAAAAATTTCTCTATTTTTTTTATTGTTTCTATTTGGAAAATGAGACGAAGAATATAATGGATAAAAAAATGCTTAAATTTTTCAAAAAATTCCAAAATGGATTGTTGGGGGGATGCTTTAACCAAGTATTAAACTAGTTGGTGCGTGATATTTGTATAATGAGCCTTTCAATTTTCTTAATTGCACGGATAACCATTTGTTTTTAACGTGGGCCTCTTTGCTAATTAAGAGAACATAAAGAGTAATAAATTGTTTGTTTTTAATCAATATATAGGAAAGGTTAAGTGATTAATTGATGTTACAAAGAATTTGGATTGGAGTAAAACTAGTTCTACTATCCATTCTTGTGTAAGAGACCATATCTACCCATTTTTTCAAGTATAACGCTCTAATCTAGTTGGAAATCAATCCATATATAATACTAAACTAGAGACTTGAATTCCTATGTGGTGAAATTTGATCGAATTCACTTATGTGTTATTCTAATAGTACAATATATCTGACCGAGTTTTGACACGTCAATTAATGATTATTCAATAAATTTTAGTCATGTCATATAACGTCTTAATATATTTATCTATATGTCATCTTTTGTATAAAACTTAATCTATCTTTTTAAATGTATTTTCAATCATTTATTCAAGATAAATAATTCTAAGAAAACCCACCTTGATTTTAAAAAAAAAATTAGACGTAATGTTTGTATATATATATACACACACATAATAGATAAGTTTTAGCACAAAACAATATATATAATAGTACGTTCTTTATTTTTTATAAACCACATATATAACATCATACTTATTAATCTTAAAAATAAATAATAATTTAAATACATGAAAATTCATAAAGAAACAAATTTTAGAAAATAATTAAAATTAAAATATTCAAGTTAAAACCTATCCTAGCTTTTTAAATCAAAATTATACTATATAACTTTTTCAAAATTTTTAAAAATAAACGTATATGAATTATCATTTACAAAATAAATATATTTCTGTAAATTGTTTTTAAAATTTTAAAATATAATATTATGGGGCAATAGTTTCGAATTGTATAATATTCCCTCCTTTTTTTGTTGATTATATAGTATAAAATATATAATAAAATAATATATAATTAATTAAGAAACCGCGAAGCATGCAGACAGTAAGACTAGTAAAAAACTCATCTCATATTGGTTTAAGGGGTAAATAAAATACCAAAATATAAGGAATGGTGAAGCTCATACACATTGGTTTATGTTTTTGTGTTAGAAAGTGAATCCCGACCTTATAACCAAAAATAAAATAAACCAGCTAACACGACTCCTATTTCCATATGATCCGATGGTGTGTTAGGAATAAAAAAAATTGTCTCGTATTGGTTTGAAGGGTAAATCAAATACCAAAAATGTAAGAGGTGGTGAAACCCTTATACATTGGCTCAAGGTTATGTGTTATAAAAGTGGATCCCGACCTTATAACTAAAAAAAATGTACTCGACACAACTACCATTTTCATACGACCCCACCGGAGTTTATCAGAATTTCACAAAATTCAAATGATAGACCTATCTACCCATTTTTCAAGTATAACATTCTTTTTTTATTAAGAATTCGAGATCAGATATACATGAATCTCAATGTCTGATAAGTCGTCAGACAAAAGACCGTAAAAAACATACAAATAGATAACAAAGAAGGTGTAGTACAATAAACGGAAACACACCCTACAAAAGACCAATCTAGGTAAAACTAAATCTAACATGTTGATGACCTCGACTACGGACGAAGCCAAGCATTATCAAGAAACAACACTGATGGCCAGCAAGACAACATGAATCCTTGTGGGCAGTGAAGACGAATCTCTAGGAAGCTCCTTCCCGATAATGAAGTCGCCCCATACACACCACCTCGACCCCATCCAGTCCCGACTCCAATTGTCAGAACCCCAATGGAGAAGAAGAACACATATACACATCAGAGCAGAGTCGTTGTGAGATTTTAATTGAAGCTCTTTTGAGCGGGATTTCAAGTCCTTGTGAGATTTATGGAGTAGTTAATACAAGCCCTTTCAGGATTTATTTTAAGCCCTTTCGAGCGGTATACACACACATAGGCGTGCAAGGGGCAAAATAATCCTTGCTTGCCAAGGAGAAAGCAGATGCCAACAAAGCCACCGACCTTGACGAGCAAGGCAACCAAGCCTGGCCCCGGCAGCAGGAACTCCAGCCGACCACCGACAGAAGCAAAGTGGGAGCTAGAGCTAGGCAAGGTCGGCGGTAGAAACAGGGCTGACCCAAAAATACGCAGACATAAGAGATGAGAACAGTGAAGAGGCAGTGGGAGGAAACGCAACCCTAACAACACCACTGAGTTGAAATAATCCCAAGGAAGAGTGAAATTGCAAACAGCCGAAGGAAGAAGATGATGAGGAATAGGGAATCGAATGATGAAAACTGAAACCCTAAAATCGAACCCCACCATGACAAGACCAAGAGGGATTCTAAAAAAAACCCAAATAGAAGGGGGATTCGGGGAGGGAGGAAGAAGGAGACTCGAGGATGGCAGCGGTCGGAGTTCAATGGGATCAGCGACAATGAGAGGACGTTGGAGCAGGCACTGAAGGAGCGAGTACACGAGGTCGAAACTGGAGGCGGGGACCATCACGACAAAAACGAAAGGCAGTTCGGATCAACGACCATGGGGTGTTGGATTTGGGCATGAAAACGGATTTGGGGGAGACTGATGAACATATTCGGGCTCCCAGAGGAGGTTTGGGGGTGCATGGCTGAGGCTAAGCCTCAGGTGCGTTCTCTTTCGTCAAAGAGGGGTTTCAAGTATAACGTTATAATCTAATTGTATTTAAGTTGTCAACATATTCAAGTTCAAGTTGGATAAAATTTTCTAATTCATATGAATGCATCGACTTAACCCAAATGAATCCAAATTAGTAAAAAGTTCACATACTCTAGTTTTTTTTAACAATAGGCAAAAATTATGAAGTCTTTGAGAATCAAAGATCAACCTTGATTATCCCTTTGGATGATGGTACAAAACTCCCTGTAAATAAGTTACACCTTTCACTAGATTTAGCAATGTAGTCCGCACAAGAGTTTGATTCTCTGAAGCGGTGTTTAAAGATAATGTTGTTAAAGCGTCTCTTCAGATGGTGAATTTCCTCAATCGTTCTAAGTATTTCCCAAGACACTTTCGTCTTGTCTTCAATAGTTGTTATTACTCCAAGGTTGTCTCCTTCAACGATGATATTCCTGATTCCTCTTATGGTTGCTATCTTTGTAATAATAGAAATAGCATAAGCTTCCATTTGAAGAACTGGCCCCTTTGGTGTCAACAATTGAAAAATATCGATGACATGACCATGAGGGTTTGACATAGTCATCTAAATTTATTTTTTAGAAGCTAGTCTCTAGTAGGCCGCTTACAATTAGTGAATCTCCGTTTTTTTTTGTTAGACATCTTTTTGTTTCACTTGAGCCCGGTTTGTCATCATTGTGTTAGATAATGAGCAGCTTGTGTTGTATTTATATACTTGTTTATTAAAAATAACATTGTTTAGGAGTTCCATAGCCTGTCATATGAAACATAGGTTGGTGAAGTGTTTGTTTATATCATTCAATGCCTTAAGGTTATATAAGGGATTTTGTGAATAAGAATTTCTTCCTTGTGTTTTGTTCATATTTAGCGAGAAATTGGACAATTGATGAAGAGATGTTGGAAGTCTTCGTCCTCCTGATTACAGAGACAACAATAAGAGGACACTCTGTTGTAGTCTTTATTTAAGAGTGCAGTTGTCATGGCCAGTCCATCCATTGCGATCTTCCATATCAAATTTTGAGTCCTCGAGGGTATATTATGCTGCTAAATCCAATTGAAATTGTTTGTATCTATTGTGGTTTGGTTAAACACTTTATATGTGGACTAGTTTTATTACTCGCTCGTTGCGCGATTTGTTAATAAATTTTATTATATAAGCCATCTTTGAATTAATATAAATTACTACTCCATATAAAGTAAATATATAATCTTCAATTGTGTTATTTTTTAGAATGTAAAAAAACTAAATTAATATATAAAACCGAATTTATACATAAATTTACATATACTAAATTTGATTTGATTTTTTAGAATGTAAAAAACTACTCCATATAAAGTAAATATATAATATTTGAATTAATATACGCACATTCAAAATTCACATATACTCCGTACTATATATCATCAAATAAAATACTACAATAATACTATTAAATCTAATAAAAAAACGTTCATAAAAATTGGGATCATTATTTATATATAAAAAATCAAACTAATGAATTCCAACAATCATAATAACTCACACTTAATTATAAAAAGATTAACAAATTATGTATCAAATTACATACGCGTATAGGTATACCTCAAGAATTTTGAGTTAATTTTATTTTGATATTCAAAATTTTGAGTTAATTATAAAAAAATTGATAATGTTGACGGATAAGTTTTCTAGTTTTGTAAAATTTTATTTTGATATTATCTTTTTAATAAGATAAAACCCCACTTATCTACCAAATTGACGGTGATAAATTTTATCAAAAAAATATTAGATAGATTTATCTAATTAAGATATAAGGGTATATTTGATAGATTATTTTATCTAAAAAGATAAATTTTTTACCTAATTATTTTGACTTATTAATTGATATGGTCCAAAAAGATAATACCATTTTAATCTAGAATATGACACGTATACAAAAATAACACCATTTTAATTTTCTAATTCAGAAAATGACACGTATGCGAATCGCATAATATTTTATATATAGATTTTGTTGTAAAGTCTCCATATAAGATAGAAAAACCCCATTAAAAATTAATTATAAAATTAGATCTAAAAGAGGGAATTTAATATTCCTTCTTCTCTCCCATTGGTGATCAAAGATTTTATTTTCCATTTTTCTTTGTTTTAAGCACGTTTCAAAAGCCTAGTAGCAGGACCCACTTTGACGTCTCATGAAAGGAGTGAGCAATGAAATCGGAAGACACTGGTATATAAACAAGACCTCCATAGGAAGATCACTTCATCTTCTTCAGGTCTCCTCCTCTCCATTTTATACAAAATTACCAAATAAAATCAAAAAAAATGGGGAGGAGGCCATGTTGTGAAAAGGAAAGGGTCAATAGGGGAGCATGGACCGCCATGGAAGACAAGCTCCTCACCGATCACATCAAGCTCCACGGTGAAGGCCGATGGCGATCCCTCCCCAAAATCGCAGGTTCAACTCGAGATCTTACCTCATTTTCGATCTTTCGTAAGATATTTTAATAGTCGTCGTAGCTTATATGATCCGATTTGTAAATTGTTTTTCAGGTTTGAAACGATGTGGAAAGAGTTGTAGGCTACGATGGTTGAACTATCTACGCCCCGAGATCAAGAGGGGAAACATCACCGCCGACGAGGAAGACCTCATTATAAGGCTTCATAATCTGTTAGGGAACAGGTAACTTTTTTAAAATGATTGGTACGGCCCTATGGTAAATAGTATGTAAATTGGTTAGGTTAATTTACTGATTATCGTCGATTTTATTGTGGTTGATTTAGATGGTCTTTGATAGCCGGGAGGCTACCAGGGCGAACAGACAATGAAATCAAGAACTACTGGAACACTAATATAAGCAAAAAGATCCTGAAAAGAAAGAACTCTTGTTGTAAGAAGAGATCGAATACGGAGTCACCAAAGCCGGATTCGAGTGGCGTGGTGGTTCGGACTAAGGCGGTTAAATGCACTAGAGTGTTCATCGCCCAGCCACCACCACCACCGCTAGAGCCGCCACTTCCACCACCGTCGACATCCACCCAAACGACGGAGATTGAGAATAGTTTGGGGTTTGGGGAGGGGCTAATGGATTTGCCGGAGATGGATTTCAGCCTCAGTTTCTCCGAGTTCTTCGACTCGGAGAAGCTGACGTCAGACATTTGCCGCAATGAGTTCAGTCTTGAGGACGCCGGCGAGCAGTTTTCATCGCCGGAGGATCCCTTCGACGGCGGCGGCGGCGTCTTCTCCGAGGAGATGATGGGGGATTGGAGGAGAGGCTCCTGTGCTTTGGACGCGTCCATGCTTGCAAATTGGCTTGGAGTCTAAAAGATCCAACGCAGAAATTTAATGGTTTGTTAATTAATTAATGATTAAATAATAATAATGGAATGAGATAATATTAAAAATTTAGGTATTTGCAATAAATTATACCGGCGATCTTGTTGCTTTACTCGGTAAAAAAAAAAATGATAAAGTGGGATTGTTTTTGTACTTTTATAGTGGGCATTTCGTTTAATTTTGTGTGATGTTCGATATATATGTGAATTGACTGAATTCTACGATGTGTGGATATTTTTGGAAAATGGCATTTAAAGTAGGTTAATTTTAAAAATCATGGAAAAAAGTTACAACTAGCCAAAAATAATAATAATTAGAATAAAATAGATTCAACTAGCTAGCTTAATTACTACCCATACTTTGCAAGAGTTGATTAAAAAATAAAATAGTTATGTAAATTTATTGTAAAATATACTAATAAATAATTTGTTTTTCATTATATTTGTCAATATTGAAATATAAGTTATTTACTTTGAACCACAATTTAGATAAACCATAATATGATTGACAATCACAACTTGGTTAATTCAATCGAAAGTTGATTTAATAAAAATAATATTGACTGATTATGTATTAAAAACTTAAATTCACTCGACTTAATATATATATATATATATGTGTGTGTGGGGTATAACTCAAATTGACTCGATTATAATCATATGTTAAATCCATGTAAACCACCTTAAATTACTCTAAAACCAAAATTACTCAATACAACTCATCAATTTCCATCTCTAACTATGTAAGCAATGTTAAAAATCATAGTACATAGATAATTGCTGCAATATTGTTTTCTTATTAAAAAAAAATAGATGTACATACTCTAGACTACAACTAAGATAGGTTTATAAGATGCTAGTATTAATTTAATAATTTACTATCTCATTCATTTCATGAGTTATTTGACCATAGCTACTTAGCTAGTAACAAAACTCCAATGTTAATCTCAGTCGGTGATGTTTTTCCATGTGCATCCGATCACCTAGAAATTAAGTTAAGAATATATATACGGAGTATATAAGAACCAATGATACATGTAACACATATATACATTCAATCGTACATCACCTTCTCGAGAGAGTTATTTCCCCCACATTCTTTGTGACGCTACCTAAATAGGTGTAAAATATGATTGCCTTATTTTTTTGCTCTTGATTATTAAAACAACTATATTTTCATTTTTTTTTGGTGCTCCTTCACACATTTAAGAGATAACCTATATATATAATAAATGTTTGATAAACCAATTAATTTAAATAGTTTGAGATTGAAAAGATGATTGTTGATAATAAATGCAAGTTCAATAATCCATTATATATAGAGAGACGTGAATATGCATATGCCGATCTCTTAATATATTATGCTTGTGTCTATTATAATGATACATTTTTTATTTTTCTAAAAATATATTAACATTTATACATAATTAAAATATGATACGATTAGATGGTATAATGATTAAACAATAACTAATTAATACGTGAAATTGAAATTTTAATTTAAAACAAGTAAAAAAAATCATTGGTTAAGTTTCATGATTTAAGATAATAAGACAAGACTTTTTTCAATTTTTTTATTGATAGTACATAAAAATATGAGGATGAATTTTATCTTCTATATATAAAAAAACACAAATAAAAAATAAAATGAGCTAAATTAAAGATCAAGTAAAATATATAAATGTTTTCATAGGTTAACAAAAAGTAAAGTATAAAATAATATTTTTCTTGCTAACAAACGGAAATTGTCATTAATAAAATATTAAATAGCCTATTGTTTAATTAATGTATTTTAAATATAAATAAATATGTGTCAATAACTCATGTTAACTAAAAAAATAGATAAATATATTAAGCATCAATTATTTTTATACAATTCCTTTATTAAAAATATGTTATTTTAATGTGATGGTAAATTATGTTACAATCATTTAAAAAAGTATCTAATTAATAAGATATACATACAAACTTAATAAAATAAATATGAATATGATTAAATAGGCGATATCATTTATTGATGTGATCAAAACTCATTGAGTATAAATATTTAGGAGATAAATTTTTTAACTAAAAGATTACTCAATATTTAGGAGATAAATTTTTTAACTAAAAGATGATTAAGAGAAATTAAAAAGTCGAATAAAAATGCTTAACCTATATCATAAGAATATATGTTAAAAATCCATTTTACTCTAATTTTTTTAAAAGCTAGGTCGATAAAATAAATTTGGATCTGAAGATTTGCCTCAATATCAAAATCACTAAATAATTTTACTCAAAACTAAATAATTTGTGATTCTCTGACAAATTGTCAATGCATGGGCTCCACAAATTGAAATAAAGTATGAAATATTCCCTCGCCCGGTGCATTTTTAGAATGAAAAATAATTCACGAGGCATTGCATCGATCAATTGCATCACCTGTAAATTTGTCGGTTGTTTATAAGTAGTAATTCTAATCTATACAACTATTTTGAAGGTGCATGTTGATTTGATAACTACTTTCTTAAATAAAAATATTTCAATCCCTTAAAAATATTTTAAATAACTATAATATATTGTCTTGGTGAAACTAATTAAAATAACTCAATTTTTAAAGTGGTGTTATAAAAAATATCTCTACCTTTCAAGTGTAAGAAAAATAAATCAACCTTTGAAGAAGATGGTAACAAAATATTCCGACCTATTTTTTCAACCCTAAATTGGGCCAAAATAATGACATAAAATTGGTTAAATAATCTCATTCTCATTAAAATAAGTTAATATCATCCAAAATTCACCAAAATTTTAATTTTGTCAATTATATGTCATCTTTTTTTCCCGTATTTATAGTCGTAAAAACAATCATGATACTTTGTTACCAGATCTATAAAAGATTAAGTTATTTTTCTTAATGTTGAAAGGTTTTTTTTATTAACACACTTCAAAAGTAACTGAGTTATTTTAGTTAGTTTTGCCTATTATCTTTAGCTAGAAAAACTTTCTCAAATTAAAATATTCAACTTTTACTGATATGGGATCACACAGGTATTACACTTAATTATTTTGGGAATGATTTCACATTATAAAAAATTATTTTTATATTCTATATATGCATATTAATATGTTTATAAACTTTTATTATAAAAATCTATATATTAGAAAAGTAGAAAATTTAATTTCTAAAATAATCAATTTTTTAATTATAAATAATTTTTAAATCATGATTTTTTATAATAAAAATTCATAAATATAAATATATAAAGTGTCGTATAATTTTTTTGCAATATGAAATTATACATAAAATAATTAAATAATACCACGTATAACACCCATATTACATAATACCCCATCTCGTTTAGCATAAGTGTAAGTTAGAGAAACCAATACATACTTGACATATTTTATATTAAAAAAAATCAGACTTGTATGGAGCATATAAACCGGGTTATTTTGAAAAATTATTTGTTTTTTTAAATACATTCATAACCAATTTTATAATTTAAAAATAAAAATTATTTAAATTTATTTTTTTACTTTAAACTAGATTATAAACTCATAATACTTATAGATCTGACTGCATTTGACGATAAAATAGTTGTTACCCTTTCAGTTCAATGGGTATGTTGTAATACAGACTTATTATAGATACATATCATATAAAACACATGGATTAATACAATAGTATTAGAAAAATATATGATTATATAAAATTTAAAAATCTCGTGTGTGACGCACGGGTTATAGACTAGTTTAAATTTTTTTTTTACTTTAAACTAGATTATAAACCCGTAATACTTATAGGAAGCCCAAGCTAGGGTCATGGCTTTAAATTGGTAATATATAGTATAAGCCATCATCTTAATTTGTATTTTTGGTAAGAGCCATTATCTTAATTTGTTATGTGTGGCAACTATACAAGGAAGTCAAACAAGTGGTGTACTCTCATAATCTCATTTGTATAAAAATATAAATAACTTAATACAATGGGCCATATTATATTATGTGGCATATCAGATTATTGGTTTCGCATTAATTTCATGTCAACCATCTAAATCTAAAAATAGATGACATCGATCGGGGCTGAAACATTCTAAATTTCTAATTCAAATTTCACACTAGTACAAATATAGGGGTGGAGCACAGTAAGTTGGGTACGGTTTTTGACAAGCATACTTATTTTTTTATTTTAAGCACGGTTTTATATTAAAAGTGTGTTCCCAACTCCAAATTCAACTAAAAGCAACACGGTTTGCCATAAAACCGTTCTCGTTTATTTCTAAAAAAATATTTAGACTGGTTTTCGTGTAAAGCGTGCTTAAAAAAACTTAAAACTAAAACGGTTTAATTTTCAAAGTATGTTCCCAAAACCAAATTTGACTAAAACAAACACGCTTTGCTATAAAACCGTTCTCGTTTATTTGTAAACAAATATATAACCCGGTTTTCGTGTAAAGCGTGCTTAAAAAAATTACAACGAACACGGTTTAATTCTCAAAGTGTGTTCCCAAAACCAAATTTAACTAAAACGAACACGCTTTTCTATAAAACCGTTCTCATTTATTTCTAAAAACTATTAAGCCCAGTTTTTATGTAAAGCGTGCTTAAAAATAAATTAAAACGAGCACGGTTTCATTTTACAAGTGTGTTCCCAAAACCAACTTTAACTAAAAGCAACACGCTTTTCTATAGAACCGTTCTCGTTTGTTTCTAAAGGAATAATTAGCTCGGTTTTTATGTAAAGCGTGCTTAAAAAAAAATTAAAACAAACACGGTTTTATAAGAAAAGTGTCTTCCCAAAACCAAATTTAACTAGTGGGAACACATTTTTCTTTTAAAGCGTTCTCATTTATTTTTATAAATCGTTCTTGAAAAAAATATTTTTTTTATATTTAGAGTTTTTTTTAGTAATTAGATTAACTAAATGCACAAAGTTACAACAAAATTCCGTAGCTCAGGTGGCAGGCGTGTGAAGCGGACGAATTCGATATGACGGTGCAAGAGGTTATGGGTTCGACTCTTGGTTCGAGAGGTAAGGTATTGCATTGGACCAGTGTTGATATGGATATATCCGTTTGAGAGATATATGAAAGAGCACACTTTTTATTTAAAGTGTGCTTATTATTAAGCACGGTTTGAAAATAAGTGTGCTAAAACTTTTTTTTAGCCCACTTCAATTGAAGCGTTCTTATAATTCGAGAGCGGATATTGGGTGTATGACAATTTTAAGAACGCTTCAACACAAAACTGTGCTTAAAATATGGGATCACGGTTAAATAATAAGCGTGCTTGTTTGGGAGCGCACCCACTATAAGCACAGTACGAGAAGTGTGCTCCCATGCATAAAAAAAGTGTGCTCTGGTCCCCCATTTTGTACTAGTGTCAAACCCCCTTCTTAGGCTTCTTTTCTTGTTATGTTAAACATGAATCATTGTAAATGGGTAAACATGTATTTGGAAACTAAAACATAACACAAGTGCTTAACGGTGTTTGATAAGTGTACTGTTTTAGGTTAACATAGATTTAGAAACGCATAACGACATAAGTGTACATTATGTTAAATCTGATTATCAGGTCTAGCTAGTCGAGAACAAATCGAAGTAAAAACAACTCAAAACAAAAAACTGAAGAACATAGACATACAATATGTTTAATGTTTAGGTGTTTCAACAAACCTATTCCGCAGAGTTTCAAATAAGGGAGATTTGATACTCATTCCACTAAGTAAGAAACAATTTACAAATATAAGATAAGAACATGAACAAGTAGAAATAGTAAACCCTAGATCTGGATCTCAAATGATAGCTAAGGGAAGCATGAAAAGGAACACGAAATCCTCTTAGGATCTCATATTTGGATTTGAGATTTAAACTTGATGAAGATGCATGAAGGAGTCACACATAAAGATGAAGCTTTGACATCGATCGTCTTCTTTCTTCTTTTAATAGGACCTCGTGTAATTGATTTCCTCAAGCAAGCTTCGAGAGTAGCGAGATTGCTTTAGATTTCACTCTTGCTCTCTCTAGTTTCTCTCTTCCTGGTAAAGGTGTTATCCTTTTTCCAAGACAATTGAGTGAATTCCTTGATAGCATCACTATGCTATTTATGAATAACACAATCAACAATGCCAAGTCTTGAAAAAATGATACAAAAGCGACCATCAAAGTGTAATTGACCGCTTTTGTTGTAACGAGCCTCGACATCAATGGATGTAGCATTTAAGAGTTACGGGGAAAAACAATCGCCATCATCATTTGTAGATGGTGATGGTGATTCCAAAGAGCCTTCTATGTGATATCGATCCCGCTATTCTTCTAAGCCCAGATGACAAGGCTGAACACTATGATAATGTATTACATAATGATAACCGCAAATTTGACAGAAAACAAGGTATTAAGAATTTCTACGGACTGAATCTGCAATCAAACTACTCAATTTTGCATGTTATACTTCTTTGAATTGCAATCGTTGCATCTCTTCCCCCCCCCCCCCATCTTCCCTTCTTATTCTTCTTCTTCTATATGGAACAGATTTGGCTAGAGTAAGACCTTGCTAAACCACCAATCAAGCACATCATTTTCGAATGAAAACCTGGAGTCTAAATCGAAGAGGTAGACATCAAGACCAACCAAGTGGAAAAGACTTGCAATCATATCGGTCACCTTATTGACCCTATGAAGGGTGTGAATGAAATGCACCTCATCGAAGAACCATAGTGGAGCTAGTGAGACAATCAACGATAACCCAAGCTCTTTACTGCGACAAATGCTACGCTTGAGTGCCATCACCTTAGTCGGTACATCTGAGCTAGTTGTTAGTACCAAACAGAGCCTTAACATTCGGTTCCATTTGGTACTATCAACTAGCTAATAAGAACTTTTGTTTGATATTATATAATTTTAAATGAAATAAATGAAGGATTTTAATTTAGAGAAATTACGGTTGGTGCCCTGAGGTTCTGATAATTCCAGACGGCGTCCCATAATTTTTGATTTTCCGGATGGTGCCTCGAAGGTTTTGCAAAAGTTCGTCTAGTGTCCCAAATAAATGTTTTTATTTTTTTTAATAAAAAGTGAAAACATTGATCTGGAAAATCAAAAACTGTGGGACTACACCCGAAATTGCCAAAACCTCAGAGACACCAAACAAAATTTCACTTTAGTTTGCTTTTCAACTTCTTATAAAAAGCTATTCGAAGCTTTTAATTTTCTATTTATAACTTTCTATCAACTATCATAATAGTTACATTTATCAAACACCTTACTAACTTGTTATTAACATATATTTAACACAAATAATCTATCAAATTTAGCTATGTTATCAATAACCCTTTTATCAAACATAATCTATCAAATTTAGCTATCTTATCAATAACCTTTTTACCAAACATAATCTAAACCAATCCCTAATATTTAAAGTCATATGAAAATTAATTGTCACTTTCGGGCGTATCGAGCCGGGTAAATTCCAACCGGATTCCGAATTCCCTTTCCGAAATACCAAACACGCCCTTAATTTTTGTCCCCTTTGGGCTTTGGCCTCCCCCTCCCTCTCGCTCGCTCTCAGACCTTCGACGACTCTCCGACTCCGATCCCCCTCTCCGTCCGTCTCTCCCTCTTCCACTCCTCTCTCATACCTTCGGCAGTTCCAAACCCCTCTTCCCGTCTTCCTCCCTCTCTCGCGTCGTTCTCGCGTCGGGTTTAACGAAACCCTAATTTCTCATCCGAACTCTCCAAATCCCGGTGCCAGGTGA
This sequence comes from Persicaria maculosa, assembly GCA_963922045.1. Lineage (NCBI taxonomy): Eukaryota > Viridiplantae > Streptophyta > Magnoliopsida > Caryophyllales > Polygonaceae > Persicaria > Persicaria maculosa. The sequence continues at coordinate 71,526,461 of OY998260.1, forward strand.
ACGGCGATTAGCATTGATTTAGTTTTCAAGGTATGCCATTCCCTAGGTTCCTGATTCGCGGAATTTGGTGTTTTTGTTGTTTTTTTTTTGTTCTCAATCTGTCGGAATTGACGGATTGGTTGGATGATAATTCTGGAATTGAGCTTCGCTCCGTGCGTAATTGGTGCTGATTACTTGTCAATGAGGAATTTTGCTGCTGCTAGGGCGGTCAGAACAAATGAATTCATTATCAGCTGTTTATAAGTAATAATTACACCACACCCAACAAACCCTAGCAACAACGTATGCTTGGTGCTTGCTCTCTTGCCTGATTGGATGATAATTCTGGAACTGAGCTTAGCATTTTTTTTGTACTTGATGCTGATGATTGTCATCGAGGAAGTGCAATTTGCTGCTGCTAGGGCGGTCAGTACAAATGAGTTCATTATCAGCTCTTTATATGTAATAATCATAACACACTAAACAATCCCTAGCAACAAAGTATGTTTGGTGCTTGGTCTCTTGCCTGCTTTTGCGTGTTACTTTCATCGAAGTTGTTGCCTGGTTTTCTGCGATGTTGATTTCTTCAAATTGTTGTCTTCAGGCCGCTGTAATCTAGAAACTACGTCTGCCTGTCATTGCTGATTATGTTACCATGCTCCAGGGCTGCCAGAGCTATGAGATGATGAATGACTAATCGTCTTTTGCCTTCAATGTTCTCATCCCCTTTAATGGTCCGTTTAGCCCTCAACTGCTCCCTATGTTCCTTGTGTGCATCATGATCCTGCAGAACTTGAAATCAGTACACACAAATATGATTTTTTTCCCTCCCTATTTTCCAAGGGTTATAATCTCATTGTAGCTATATTCTACATCTTTGTTACAACTACTTATCCTTTGCAACTTATTAGCTTTACATTATGTTTCAAGTTTCACACACATATTCTGAAAATGTTTATATTTACTGAAGTTCCACCGTGACATGGATATCGAAGTATCAAGTCCTGAAGAACAAACTTCGGAGGATGGTCATGTTGGATCTCCCCTTACAGAATCACCAACCAATGTACTTCTAAACTTATTGATATTACAGTTCTTAGAATCTGTTTTTTTTTTCTCCTGTAGCAAGAGTTTAAAGTTTACTCACTTGTTTCCTTGCAGAGTGGGTCAGTTAATAGTACTAAATCAAGTCCTCTTTTTAGCAGTAAAAATAAGTGTTACTCATCTCCTGATGGTATGGTTTGTTTTAGACTTTAATAGGGTTTGTCCCAGGTTTCAGTTTTATTTCTCTTTTATTGTTTTTTTTTATGGATTCAATTCTCCTGATTCTTATTTCTAGTTGCCTGTTGTTTCCAGTGTGTGCAGATGTATGGGATCAACATCATGCATTTAAGGGCTTGGATATGGTATTTGTTTTGCTTTGACTATGATGTTTGCCATGTCACTTTTTTTGGTTTGACTATGATCTTGAAATTTTGTTGGTTGTTTTGTTTTGTTTTATATGGAAAAATGAGTTCATTTCTCTTTTTTTGTCCCCTTTTAATCAAGAGTAGAATGAATTCCCGAGACATGTGTAGAGAAGTAACTATCATAAAGTTTCAGAGCTCGTACTGGAAAATGTATGCCCTGCATAGAATCTGTGTGTGCATGTTATTACTAACTTTACCATATCAATTTTTTATATGGAAGTTCTGTTAGATGCTGATCATGGTGTATTGTAAGTGTAGAGAGTAGATATAAAATATTGCTTAAGATAAAGGTCTGAAAAGAGTAATCCTCACCAACCATTGAAATCGTTGAGAACTTATGTTATTGACTTAAAGTGGAGAAACAAGCAAATTATGTTCATAATTTTTTGCATTGTTCTCCCCAATTTGTGCTCCTTTGGGTTGCTATGTTTTCCTATATGGAAACTATGCTCTAGTTTGCATTTCAAATCCTGTTTATGGTTTCCTCATAACATATTGTGTTTTTAACGTGACAGGAGGAAACAAACTATGTTGTTTTAAATGCTGATTATGTTGTCTTCAAGGGAATCTACTGCCCAGAATCCATGGTGACCTTTTCTGACCGTTTCATCAAAATTGAATCTTCAGTTATGGACAAGGATTTTGAGACATTTATGTGTGAGTGGAGAATTTATGATGATGTATTTAGCATTGAGTCTCAAGTTTATAAGGTGAGTTGAAATAATCACCTTGTTTTTGGTTTAGCCTTGCTAGTATGCATAAAGTGTTATGGGATTGAAATGTACGTGATGATTTTACTACATAGGGTAGCGTGGTTAAAGTTCGAATTCATGTATCAGCAACGAGCTTGGTGAAGACTGAAAACATGCACACTGCTTGTGGTTAGTCATTTCCCAATCCTAAAACTTCTCCTTTTATCACTTCAATTGTCATTGCAGATAGGCTTTGTTATCTGCTATTTCATGTGTTAAGTTAGCTTTAACTCACTATGTACGATTAGCAGTAGTTTGGTTATAACTTTGTTTGGCTCATGTTGTATCTATTTTGTTAATTGTAATGTTTATTTTTCCAAAGACACATTCTCTTGATTTAAACTACTTCTAAGACTTTTGAACTGTTCTTGCAATGGCTTTTTGGGGTATTATGTCTTTGTCAACTTTATTTATCTTGTTTTTTCCTCCAATGATTTCTTAGTCTCACTCATCAACTTATGAAAGGATGCACATCTTTTCTGTAATTTGCTTCTTTTCTGTGGAAGATCTACTCAGATGTTGATAATTTTTTTTTTTCACACTACCGAAGGTCCAAAGCTAATTTCTACTGACTATATGTATACAAGTACAATTCATACCACTGTCATAGTAGAACAAAAAATTCCGTGCTTAAGCTTGGTTTATATCTTCGGGTTTGTTCTTTAATGCTACCATTTCCATCTCTATGCCATACTGAATTTTGTCTTGGAATCCAAAACAATTTGGGCTAGTAATTCCTTATAGTTCTTTTTCTCATGACCTTCAGTTTGGACTCTGTACTTCTTTGACTCTGTGCAGGTCTTGAACAGTTGGTAGTCGTGCTTTTTGATCCTGAATGGCCTCTTAGCCTGGAAAAGATAATGTCGTTGAATGTGAGATATAAAGCTGTATGGAGAATTCTTGCACCGTGAGTGTTCTTATTATCATTAGTTTTCTATACACAGATTTTTTGTTCTTCCTAACGCTAATGGGTGGCTGTGTGATTTTTTAAAATTATTCAAAGTCCATGTTATGCAACCACCCCCAAACTTAGCGATTTTTTTTATAAAAACTTTGTAAAGTTGATGCTGCTGAAACCAACTATCCCCAAAGCTTGTGATTTTTGATGCAATTTATTCAAGAAAAGTATTTCTTGAACTTGGCACTTATCTGGGGGCCTGGATGTGCTATGTTTGAAAACAAAAAGTTCTGATAAAAATTGTGATCAGGTTACTGATAACTGGTAAAAGACAACATAAATTAGATTCAGAACTACATCGAGATGAAAACTATTTAGGCAATCTATATTGGCTAATTCTATTATATGCTCGACTGCTTACCATCTTGGTAAGTTGGTAGTTTCCCAGCTAGTAAAATATCGATGAAATGCGTGTCATATTATCACCTGCTAAGGATCAATGTATTTGTAGTTTTGTACTTAATTTAATTTAACAAACTCTCTTGTGGTTAATTGCCACTGCCATTGAACTTACTTTTATATCACATAGTTAACTATGTTGGTCATCCTTTTTTGTAGATGAAGTAGTATATACTTGATGCTTCTCATGCTACTATCATAGTAGCATGGGTTAGTTTCCTTCTCCAGCATCGTTCTTTTTTTTAAAATCTTTTTGTTTCCTGCTTTTTAATTTCTTTTTCATGCTGGTTACTGGTTTCAATATTTCAATTTCCTTAAGTATTTATTTAATTATATTTCAAAGTGTAAAGCATCTATACTTGAAGATTGCTAAATGTACTTGAATGCAGTTCTGAAATGGTAGATGATGGTGATGGTGATGATTTGCCTATAAATAAGAGTCAGCTTTCCTTGAGGCCTTACTTTCCCATGTAAGTGAGCATTTGATTTTGGCATGCGAGGGATTGCTTTTACGTATTTATCTGAATGCTTTTTAAACACCCTAAATATTTCTCTTTTAAATTTGCTTCTTTCCAGTTTTGATGAGCAATTTGATGAAGTTATTTATCCGAAGGGGGATGTTGATGCTGTCTCCATTACTAAAGCAGATGTTGATCGGTTAAACCCTGAAACGTTCCTCAATGACACAGTTATTGACTTTTATGTCAAGTAAGTTTGTATTGATTAAACTTATTTGATGAAGCTGATTTGCTGCTTGTCAACCGTTTCCATGCATCTTGTTTTCTGTTCTTTGCTCAAGCTCTTCAGTGATGTATAAAAATATGATAGGCTGTTTGTCAATTGGCATACATTCTTTGAGGGTTTTTCAATGTTGGTTCTCTGTATACCTAAATTTCTTTCTCCCTATTCTACTGCTGCCACCTGAATTTTCTACTCCTAGAACTGCTAATCCAACAAGAGTATACTGATGTAAGCTCATGATAAATGAATATTTGTGTGCCACGGACTTCCAGCTTTCCCCTTTTAAAAGGGAGTTTAGGTATTGCCAAACAAAAGGGATTTTTTTAGGATGGAGAAAAGTATAGAAAATATTCCTGTACAAATTTATTGTAGAAGAAATGGAAATTTTGCATTCCTGTACAAATTTATTGTAGAAGAAATGGAAATTTTGGTTTAAATTCTTGTTTCACTTATACAGTTATATATGTACCCCGTATTTGATTATTTACGCTTATTTTAGAATGGAAGATTTTGGTTTTACAGTAGGCTGGATGATTTGATATTAGTCACTTCTTTGATAATTTGATTATCCACAATGAGCAGGTATTTGAAAAATAAAATTCCTGCTGGGGAAAAGAATAGGTTTCACTTCTTCAATAGCTTTTTCTTCCGTAAACTTGCTGATCTCGATAAGAATCCAGATAGTGTTCTTGATGGAAAGGCTGCTTTTCAGCGTGTTCGCAAATGGACGAGGAAAGTGAACTTATTTGAGAAGGATTACATCTTCATTCCTGTGAATTACAGGTCAGGAATTGAATATATATGTTTGATTCCAGGCTCCTGATTTGCATGTTTACTTTTGTGTGTATTTGCCAATGGTAGACGTATGCTTATTAATTGTAGCTTTGTAATGCCAGTCTTCATTGGAGTTTAATAATTGTTTGTCATCCTGGTGATGTGGCTGATTTTACAGGTAATTTCTATGAAAATCTCCTTATTTTACCATCAGAGTATACAAGTGTAGGTTTGAAAGCATTCTTTAAGCTGAACTGCCTATTCTGTCTTGTTTTTTTAAATTTCAGATGAGGAGATGAATGAATCATCAAGAGTTCCATGTATATTACATATGGATTCTATTCAAGGAAACCATGCAGGATTAAAGAATCTGATTCAAACGTAATATTCCCACCCAGTGTAATCCATCATTTTTTCTTAGATGAAAGCAGACTCATTTTATTATTTTTGTTGTACCCACTACCTATGCATGGATCAATTTTTACATGGGAAGAGGAACTTGTGGGGACTCTGTCTGCATCTGTGATCTGGATTATGCAGTTGGCTTTTTTCTTGATACCCAGTAGCTACTTTGTCTTTAATGGTCCTCATCTGTGCTACCCATTGCTATCTTTGTTGATTGAAGATTGATTATATGTTTCTTTCTGTGCCGTAGTTTCTATTCATCTGCAGCATATTTTCCTTGTACTGTTGAGCTGCCCCTTTTTAATGTCCGTTTTAATAATGTATTCTAAGTGCTTTATGGCTGGCTTTTACCCCACTTCTCCTGGTTAATATGCAATATTGAATGCATTATTTTTAGAGTTATACAACTTCTCCTCCAATCTTCTTAGAAATGAAAATATCTCATTAAATTACACTTGATGTATCCTCACTTAGAAATCTGTTGGTTTAAATGTCAGCTATCTAATGGAGGAGTGGAATGAAAGGCAAAAGGTGACATCTGAAGATATTTCCTCAAAGTTTTTGAATCTACGATTTCTCTCACTTGAGGTATGTTTCTGAGCTCTGATTATCGTTATACAATCTTTTGGGAATTGGCTTTGAAATGTTAGAGTGTAAGACATGTGATTGAGAATGAGCGGAGATTGTAGTTGGTTAATTTTGTCTATAAATTAATGAACATCACCGACTCACTTTATATGGATCAGTGTCTCGAAAAAAGAAGTGGGAGGAGGAAGACAAGTGCACTTCTGGTCTTTAACAGTTCACTCATTGATTTGCATTTATTAGTAAATTTACAAAATTATTCTGTTAGTATATTTACGCTGTTTCTTATAAAATTTATGTCATTGATAATAGAATTGAAGATATTTTTATGAATGAAATCGACATTTTATTATAATCAGTAAATTTTGTTTATACTAGCTGGTATTTATGCGTCAAATTGCATTTTGTATTATAGAAATTTGATCGTCTTTATTGAAATAATGCTTTTTTTTTATAAAACATTATTAGAACACATTTATACCGAATGAGCTTTTTTTTTGTATTACTATTTATTTCCAATATTTGTTTGACTAAAAGTTGGTTTTTTTAATTAAGTACTTTTTATAACAAGAAAAGTAATTTAAAATGTAACATCAAAAGAAAAACATATATTTTATAATTTCCTAGATAAAGAGATGTCAATTTCATGGCTACCTGCAGTTGGAGAATCTTTCTAGGTACACGTTGCATAATATAGAAATGCTGTATATGCCTAAAAAATGGGAAGAAAAAATTCTATAATTTATGCTCTAAGATTGACTCATAAAGGTACAAAACAGTATGACAAGTGGAGCTGCACGTGTATATTTGGACCCTATTTGTGTGAAAACTTTCATATTTTGTCTTCTTTGCTTTATCTAATTCAACTGTTTCTTGGACAGTTGCCTCAACAGGAGAATTACTATGACTGTGGGCTTTTCCTGCTTCATTATTTGGAGCTCTTTGTGAAAGATGCACCTGTCAACTTCAACCCATTCAACATAACAAAGGATTCTGTTTTTGTAAGTTGTCTGCTTGTTGCTGCTATTTTGAGTCCTGAGAGCCTGATGATGTGCCTTTTGTTGAGATGCAAAAGGAAACAAGAGTTATGACACTTCTGTGACTTAAGGTCACGAGTTTGAATCACCTCTCCCCTATGGTACCAAAAAGAAAAAGGCAGTTATGGTGCATTGTCTTTAGTTTCTTCTGAAGAAATATTAGAATATTATGCTGATGGTTCTATTTATATTTCATCAAAAGTCATTTTCATTTCTCTTAGGTCAAAGGCAGAAAAGCATTTTAGTGCCGATGTAACAAAAAGTATGAGAAACACATGCCATTTCTTTCACATTAGAAATAGTTTCTGTAAAATTATATAAAAACGCCAGGGGGCTTAAGCCAGCCTCTCTGGCTAAACTGTCCTATCTTTTATTTGGCCATCATATGTGCGAGTAATGTTGTAATGTGCTGTGCTGACATGTTGATATGATGTTTTCAGCTCACTGCAGATTGGTTTATACCGGCTGATGTGTCTCTTAAGCGGCTTTATATTCAGAAGCTGATACATGAAATCCTTGTGAATCGCTCCCATGGGAATAGCAATAATTCTACCATTGCTGAGGGTGTTGCAGACCTGCCCAAATTAGAGGTAGATAATGGCATAGAACTCATTGCAGTTAGCTGCAATCAACAAAATTCGTGTATTCAAGATTCGTTATATTCTGGACCACTGCACGGGATTGACATGAATTTAGGAGGAGAATCTCCAGTTAGGACTTCCGAGTGCCCTAGTCAGCCAAGCTTAGCTTTCAGGGTTCTTTTTGAACCTGGAACTTCTTCAGGATTGCTTTTTGAGCCCAAATTAGAGGAAGATAACGGTATGGAGCATATTTCGTTGAGCTGCAACCTTGGATCTTTTGGACAACCTAGAGGCGCTATGCCACCAATTCAGGTATGCGTTCAACTGCTTTGAAGCTTCCTATCTGGAAAAAGAAAAAAAATCCACACTTCTTTAAAGCTGAAGTTATATGCTTGATTGCCTGCAGGAAGAAGTTGATGAAGACGACGCAGTAGATCATTTACATTCAATGCAAAATGGCCTCAGCTCGAGGCAGCTAGATGGATTACCGTCTGAAGGCTGTAACGAGTATTTCAGGATTGTTCCATGGGATAGAAGCTTTGATCCGGTAGATCATGACAAGGAAGAGGACAATTCGTCTCTGGATTCACAATACGACTCCGATGATGAAGTGAAAGTGATTGAAGATAGTCCAGACAGAAGGGGCAGCATTTCTCCCAAGAATGAAAAGCCGGATGCGCCCAAGCACTTGCTGGTCGAAAACCTAGATAGCCTTACAGATAGCTTTGCTTCTGCTTCTAGTGAGATGCTGGTGACTCCGGCTGAAGATTCTCAGCAGTACTTTGACGGCCTACATACCATCAGTGAGCAAGACGACCCTCTTCCCTACATAGAAAATGAGCATCAGCCGTCATCACAGGAGCCTGAAGATCAAGGGGTTGCAGAGGAAGACGAAGGACTGTTCGTCAAGGCATCTTCATCAGATTCGGATGAGCTGCAACCTGTGAAGAAATTAAGGCTCACTCTCGACTGGGAAACCGGACCAGAAGCGGACCCTCTCAAGGACAAGTAGAGATTTTCTTTTGAAAACTTAGTGGCCATAGTTAATACAAATCTAAACAACTTTAGGCTAATTTTTTGTAATCCCATGCTGTTAATATGGGTGAATTTGTTCGCAGTGTTCTCATAATATCGTCGATCCTCTATATATGTAATGTAATCGAATAGGCGTCGTGTTTCCATTGCTTTGAAACCCAAAATATATCCTCACGAGTAACTTAGATTCATTCCAAAGCATCTCACCATGCACATCAAAAGCGTATTAGTTGGTAACTGGTACCTACAAATCTACAATGCGAGAAGGATATTTACCCTAAACAAAAAATGCAAGAAAAATTGCTGACAAAAAAAAAAATTACCGCACGAAATTTGCGGAGACAAAGCAACAACCACCCAGTATATCACGCGAAAATTACCGCACGAAGTTTGTCCACTATACTCTATACTCCAACCTTACTCCTAATGTCGACATTTTTTATTCTGTCAAGTCTCGTGTGCTCACTCATCCATCACAACATTCTCATCTCAACCATTGATAACTTCTGTTCTTGAGCTTCAGTAATAGGCCAGCACTCGGAGCCATACAGTAAGGTCGGTCTAACAATCACCTTGTTGAATTTTCCGTTCAGTTTTGCCGACACTTTCTTGTCACATAACACCCCTGACGCTCTTCTCCATCTTAGCCACCCCGCTTAGACTCAAAGATCGATATCCCTATCGACACCCCCATCGCTTTGAACGTACGAGCCTAGGTACTTAAAAATACTCTTTCCTGGGGACTAGATCTTCCCCCAATAAAACTGAAGTCTCTGGATCTCTGACCTATCCAAAACGAAACTGAACATACCCGGTCTTGGTCCTACGCAATTTGAAACCCTTAGACTCCCGCACCCCTAGCTCTCTAATTTTCTAGCCTGCGAGCCAAACCCGATCTTGAGTTGTCCACTAGCACAATGTCGTCTGCAAACAACATGCACTAAAGGACCTCTTCTTGGAGTAGAGCAGAAAGTGTATCCATAACCAGAGTGAATATAAGCGAACTGAGAGCTGAACCCTGGTGAAGCCTCACTCTAACTTGGAAGTACTCTGAATCTCCACTTGGTGTTCTAACGCTAGTCAGTGAACCATCGTACATATCTCTGATAACTCTAATATACGTCCCCGACACTCCCTTCTCTACCAAGCATTTCCATAACAACTCTCTTGAAACCTTGTCATAAGCCTTTTCTATATCAATGAAGGCCATATGCAAATTTTTCTTCCTATCTCTGTGCATCTCAATTAATTGCCTCAACAAGTGAATAGTTTCTACAACTGATATAGCAGGCATGAAGCCAAATTGGTTCCCAGAAACGTGAATCAATCTCCTAACTCTCACCTCTATAACTCTCTCCCATAACTTCATCACGTGACTCAAACGTTTGATTTCTCTGTACTCTGTAGTTCTTGCAACACTGAACATCGATATCACCCTTGTTCTTGTAGATTAGGAACAATTTACTAAGTCTCCATTCCACTGGCATCTTTGCTTACCTTAGGATAACATTGAAAAGATATGTTAGCCATAACAAACCTTGGCCCCTAACCATTTCTAAACGTCCCCTGGTATATCGTTTGGACCTAATACTCTAATGTTCTTCGACTTACAGAAAACTCCCTTAACCTCCTTGATCGATCTATTGAAATGCGTCGGTGGACTCCATAGTTGATATGTTTTGAAAGATTGGGACTCCAGTCCAAAGAGTTGAAATCCTCGTTGAGCAATTCTAAGAACCTCTGCCATCTCTCCTTGATCCGCTGACCATCAACCAACACTTGACAACCCTCATCTTTGACACATCTTACGATGTCGATGTCTCTGCTCATCCTCTCTCTATGTCGAGCTAAGCGATAGAGAACCCGCTCCCTTCCCTTCTCGTCTAGAGCCTTGTACAAACTTTCAAAGGATTTGTCTTTAGCCTTAGAAACTGCTCATTTGGCCTCCCTCTTGGCCACATTATACCTGAACATGAGCTCCACACTGTCTTCTCCAATGCCTCTGTGCAACCATCTATGAAATGGTAACTGTTTCGCCTTCACCTCCTCGCTCCCTACACACCGACTGGGTCCTTTCCCCCCTCTAGACATCCCTAACACCTATCGTTCTACTGTGCGAATACAACCAACGCAGAGCTCCACATCGCATCTGCATTGCCCTGCATTTCTCAAATCCCCTCCTGCTCTGCCGCATGCCATACCTTATTTTTCAGTAAAGGCCCAGTCGTTTCAAAAAGTCGTCACCACCCGATTTTGATGACAAGTTGTGTTTTCTCTTTCAAACGCGACCAAGCACCTCAAAGTCTAGAACAAGAAGGTGGTGTGGCATTGAAAGACCTCCAAAGGGGATCACCTTGCAATCCTTGCAACTGCGTCTGTCTTCCTTTATGACCAAAAAGTAGTCTATCTGCGATCTTCCAACCGAGCTGGTGAATGGTTGATAAATGCCACGACTTGATCATATATAATTTCAATATGGGCAAATGCCTGGCAATCCACAAAGCTTGATCATATATCATTGAGTATTTGTGTTTTAACCTATGAAATATGTTAAGAACTTCCGGTCCCTTTAACCAATCAAGTATGTTATTGTAACGATCCGAAAATTTAAAGTATAATTTTATGAATCATGATTTAATTTAAAATTTCTGAGACTTCGAAAATTTTAATTCTTAAAAAAAAATATATATATATAATAGTAATACTTTCATTAAATTAACTTATTTATTTATTTTATTAATACAGATATTAATACTGTGGTGCTTTTAATTTAAATAATATTTGCTGGGATGAATTCTATAATTTTATGGGGTATAAATTTTATAAAGCAGAAATAGCGGGATAATTTTATAATTTTCATAAGCTAAACTAACCCTAATTCTCCGGGTATATAAACCCCACTTCTGCCCCATCCCTTGCCCATTTTACTGTACACCCGCCCCCTTTCTCCTTGTTCCTTTCCTTCCTCTCAGATCTGAGCACCTCGGCTCTCCTCCCATGGCTGCCATTATTTTCAACTCCTCCACCTCTCACGCTTCACTCCCCTTCTCTCGGTCTCTCTCCCTCTTTCGGACCCGACCGAAGCCTCTCATTTCTTTCAGCTCCCAGCTCGCCTGCTCCCTCCATTCTTGCCTCATCTCCCTCTCGCTCCCCACTTCCATTTTTGAGTCCGAGCACCTGCGCTTGCACCCTCGAAGTCGGAGCTGACATCGACGCCTAACGAGGCTCTTGCCGAAGGGAAGCTCTGCCCTCCCTGTCGAACCCCCCTGCTGCAGATGCGAGGTCTGGACCCCGGAGCCCTGTCACCTTGAGCTGTGCATCTCGAGTCACCACCGGCCATCTCGTAGCCTCACCACTGGCGCCTAAAGCTTCTCTGGCCCTCGTCTAGGGGTGATTGCCTCGTCCCTCTCGCTCGCTAGTCCGACTTGTCGATGCCAAGTGCATCCCCGAAACCGAAGCCCCCTGCGAGCTGCTTGCCTTATACATTCCATTTCGATTGACCTCAGCAACCTCTGGGTATATATTTTGGGGTTCTTTGCACTTTTGATTTTTTTTAGCAGAATGTTGGTAATTGGTAATTGTTAATGAATTGATTGAATTAGCTGCTTTTGGATTGGGTTGGCTAGTGGAGAGAGTTGGACTTGTGAATTTGATTAAGTTAAGGTTACATACAATTGAAGCCTAAATACAATATTGTTAGGTGTAGGAGTAAATCAAAAAGGAAATTGGGTTATTGCCAATGGTTGTATTAGACGATTTTAGTTGTATACATTAGTTGGCTAGATTATTTAAAAGATAATTTGGACCTTTTGACTGAATAATAGGTTGTAGAAATGATGAATTGATAGTTAATTCATGATCTTGTTAAGTGGGTTGACTTATACTTATTTTGGTTTTGGCGATTTCTAATCAAATAACTACTTGCCATAATTATCAAATATCAATTTGGAGTACAATGGGGTGTTATAGCTAGATAAATTCCGTGCCTAGATCGTTTGATAAGTAAACTTATAAGAGTAGTTAACTGATTAAAAGTTGTCTTGACGAATTGGTGATGTCTTATGACCTTGTTAAATGGATAAATTAGCTAAGCTTGAAGTTGTTGAACTATTATGGCTATTATTGTTGATTATGTGTTTACTTAGAAAACCCGCTTATTTAAATGAGATAGGGTCCTTCTGAGAGGAATCTAAACTTTAAGTGCGAGTATCTTATTGAATGTTTATGACTAATGTACTTGATGAGCAAATTCTTATAAAAAAAAATAGCTAAGATATGGTTAAGTGTATAAGATTATATAAAAAGATATCTTGAGGACTTGTTATGTTTTAATCTTGCTTGCGTTGACTTCGAGCATTCTTTGAGTGATTTAGTGACAATTGAATTCATAGAGGATTTTAGGAATGTTGACTTATCATGGCTTAGTCCTTAAATATGAATGAATATATGATACTTGAGAAAATGATTTGATAAAAGAGATTCTTGTCAACTTACCTTGGTTACTCCAGGAGCAGGATTTAATATGCGAGTTTGATAAATAAGACTTGTTAATCCTTGATGTTAAGAACTTATGAATTTGGTTGAGCATTTGAGGATTTGATAAATTATGAATTATTTGAGCAATTGTTTAAGGAAAACCTGAGCTTGGTTTGAAGTAAGATGGTTTGAGTAATGATCTTGAACATGGTTTGAACTAAGTTGCATACTTGATGAGAACAAGGTTACTTAAGATTGATGGTTATGATGAGCACGTTAGATTATCTGAATGAAATATTGTTGAATCTTGTGTTGACTTGAAAGCTCGCTTGTGTGTTAATTACATATGTATTGATGAACTGTTCCTTGCTTATTACTTGCTAGTGTGATTGGATGATTCTCTGAGTGACTTGTTGGCTGATGGATGATTATCTGAGTAGCGTATTTGCTAATTGGATGTGAAGACTCCAGGTAAGTTTCCTACGGGAGCTTACTCAGTAACCAGGACCTCATGCCTGATGTGTCATATAGTATGTAGGTGTTGCATATGCATAAAGCATGCCATGTAGTATCATGCTTAGGACTTGCACTTATGAATGAGCATCCCTATTCTTTATGCGTTTGAAAAGAGAACGGTCGTTATCTGTGAGTCCTTAGAGTCGTTGCTAGGGTCATTGGGGCATTCATGTTTCATATCGTTTTGGTCCCAGTCGAGTCTTATATTATGATATGGCTGCGGCGGTGACCGAGCGTCCTACCTCGGAGTTGGGTATGGACATATGATGGCTACGGCACCGACCGGGCGTCCTACCTCGGAGTTGGGTACGGACATGTATGACCCCGGAGTGGGCACAGATTGGGAGATTGGGGATATGCCACTTGGCATTCTGTGTGGATCCATTAAATTATTTTCTGCATATATATAAACTGCCAGCATGCTTGTGTGATTTAAATTCCGTACTGCACTAGAACATCCTTTATTTTAGGTATAGGCGTATTATATGTCCTCAGCGAGGTCTTTAGGGCCCGCATGCGTCTCTTGACCTGACTTCGTGGATAGTTTCAGGTACCCGCTCCCTTTTGCTTGCTGATTGCTTCTATGACGGGGTTTTCTCATGGAACGAGTGTTAAGAAGATTTCGTACAACCTTGACTTTATCAATGTTTTGGTTTAGTTGGACATTTAGAAGCAATGTATATTTATATTGATTTAAACTCGTTTTGTCTCTTTTGAGCTTTGACTAGTTGAATTAGGACAGGATTATAATTTGAAGAGAATAAATAAACATCTCGTACTTGGATTGCTAAGATCTGGCAGAGGGATAATTTTCCCTCTAAACGTAACCCGGGTTTTATAATCTGGGCCGTTACAGTTATGTACTTTTCATCTTCTTAACTTGATGAAAACATTTCACTTGTAAATTCGAGCAAATGATTGATAATTAAATTCCACGACTTAAGTGATAGTTGCGAAAAATAAGCTAAGCATTGTGTAAGTATGTATCAAGAGGTGCACTTGTATCTCACATGTTTTGATGATAACAAACTCTAGTAGTTGACGGTTTTGTCTAGATGTTCTTGCAAGATTTAAACAGGTTTAGGTACTTGAAATACCAATGGAGGTCATCAGAGAAGACACCGAATTACTTAAAATATGTTGGGGTTTGTGGGTAGTCCCACATTGAAAAATGAGGTGAATATCAAACCAAAATACAAGGAAGGGAGGAAGCCCTACACAATGGCTTAAGCTTTTGTGTAAATTGGTGAATCCCGACCTTATAAACAAAAACAAAATTAAAACCCGACACGACTCCCGTTTTCATACGACTCGACCGGAGTTTCTCGGTTTCTCACAAAATATCAACATAATTTAAACGGTTTTGAGAGGTAGAAATAAGAGAAGACGCTGAATTACTTATGATGATTTATCGAGAATGAGCTGAAATCTAGAAAGTTTGCATTCTTATGGTACATCTTGCAATGCTAAAAGCCAACAATAAAAATATATAGATAAGTTTAAAATCCTCTCTAGATAAGCTCGAGAGGTGGTGATTTTTTTTTTGTGTGAATTAATGTGTTTTTCCACTTATAAATAATTTCCATAATGTGTTTTTTCCGCATTATATTTTTCTTAATTAAACTAATACACCGTGAAGAGGTCCAACTGCACCGCAAACTTATACTATCATTAATATTGTTGCATTACCAATTAAAGCTGATAATGTTACACTAGTGATGTTGTTGCAAACCTTATTTTTATTGGTTGGGTGTTAAATATACGTTTATAAATGTAGTATTTTGTAGCAAATATTTCATAATCAGTGTGGACATTAAAATAAAAAAAAAACTGTGGAGGAAGTTGGCGGGAACAGTCGGTTGTCAGTTGTCCATGTCCTGAAATTAGATTATGGAAGAAAATTTGTGTAAGCATGGGCTCCATATAAATGCAAATAAAATATACGGAGTAATTACTACGTATACATATATTTATTTAATATTCACTTCCTCGTGGAATTTTCTAAAGTTTATTGACAAAAGATCATACATATATACCAATTAATTCAGCTCAAATAATTCATATAATCTCATTTTATTTAGCTGTAAATTTGTCGGCCGGTCTTACATAGTTATACTTAATTAATTGTATATGAAATCACTCATTTTTTTCTTAAATAAAAATATGTAAAACTTTTTCCCTTCCTTATTTACTTTTTTTTTAAAAGCTGATACTTTATAATAATAAAAAAAAACTTGGGCTAAATAGTTAACATTTATCTCCTAGCTGATTTTCCCCTCTTTTTTTTTTCCCCTTCCCCGGAGAAATCATCTATCCTCTTTGACTTCTTTGGATTTTAATTTATACAGTAGTGTGCAATCAAGGAAAATAAGAAACGTCAAATAATAGAGCAAAACCACATGAAAAGAACATGCAAAATTAATTTTAACGGATTCAAACGGGCCTCTATCGAGGTTTTTGTAGGTTTTATTATCAGGGACATACTGTGTAGGATCAGTGATTGTAATGGCATCGATGGGGGTCGGTGGTCTGCACACTTAACCAGAAAGGCGCTGGCTCTCATATGTGGTGTCGCGAAGACCAAAGAACTCGGAATCACCATTCACCGACATCATCGTTGAAAGTGATAGCCTGATGGTCATCAATTGTATTCGGAGAAAATAGAAGTGCTCTTGGAGCATAAAAATACTCATCTCCGATTCCTTTCTCCTCATCCAGTGCTTTGAGGAAGTGCATCTCCGCCACACTTTTCAAGAAATCAACCTGATCACTGATAGGATTGCGAGTTTTCTCCAAATGGTGCCCTCCAGACACTATCCGACGACTCTTTCCATAAATTAAAATTTCTAAGAAGTTTACTTCATATCTTTATTCAAGCAAGCACTTAGTGTGAATTTGAAAAAAACTCTATATATTTTGGGATAAATTCCATAATAGAGAGGTTGAAATTTAATCTCTAAAAATTTAGAATCTGTGATTTATAATTTTTCATTTTGGAGAATTTTTTTTTAGAGAAGTTGTTAGATATTCTTACAAACCGAATAATTTATTTGGTAGTGAACTAAATGCACATGTCTAAAACAACAAATGATCGACAGCGCCATAAACTTGTAGCTTAGCCGCCACCAGACGACATCAGAGATGACATTAAATATTGTATTTTACGTAAAAAAAAATATATTATTTATTGTTTTCAATTTTCATACTGGAGCCATTCCAGAAATTAATACTACAAACAAAAAAAAAAGCACTAGTTGACTAGTTGCATAAACAAAATCTTAACAAAAATTAATATATACTACAAAATTCCATATATAATATACATAATATATAATGATAATATATAACCATTTACCTGCGCATATCTTAAAACTGATGACGTTCTCTATTTTCAGATACGAATTAACTTAAAATTAATGGTTGAGAAATGAAAATATATATATATATATATATATATATATATATATATATATATATATCTTGGCAGGTTACTTAATTACCTCATTATATTTCATTAATATCGTCATTTAGTTTTTCAATTAAAATAATAATAATAATAATATAGACGTATACAATTTTTCCACACCTCATTTGACCAGATCGAATCGGAGCCTTCCAACGCGGGCATATTATATGAATATATATTTTGATTAAATATTACAATCCTTGTTAATTTGTGGCTTAGAAAAAAGTATTCCAATCCTTGTTAATTTTGATTAAATATATGAATATATATTTTTTTATTTTATTTTATATATGATATGATATATATAAAGTTGAAAACCACTTTTATAACATGAAAGTTTAACTAATACTTTATTTGGATACCATATATTATAACTTATAATACATACTCCCTCCGTTAATTAAAACTTGACGTTTTACTATTCACGTACGCTTTTTGAGGTGTTAAAAACTATATAAAATATTAACTTTTTTAACATATTTTTAAAATAATTTCATACTTGTTACTATTAATTATGAATTTATAAAAACAAATTTAAAAAAATGTTAATATTTCATATAGTTTTCATCATTCTAAAAAAGTGTGCATGAATAGTAAACGACAAGTTTTAATTAACAGAGGTAGTATAATATAATACTCCGTATCATGTACATAAAAAAAACCTACTTCATATATTGTGTAAAGTTTCATATAACCCTTAATTTTTTTTATATATAAATTAACTTTCATATACCAAATTGGTGTAGAATTCCCAGTAATTGCTCCCTCCTGCCAAATTGACATATTAATTTCTCATAACTTAGCCAAAGACATGTCTAGCATCTTAATTTCTTATAGCTAGCCGGGCCCTAAAGCCAAAGAAATGGATCTGAACTAGACCAACTTTAATACTATCTCTGTTAATTAGATTGCAAAAATCCCAATTAGATTGTATGAAACAAGAGAGTCATATCGAATTTATTTTATTTTTTAACAATATAATTAAGGCTGATATTCATTTTTCAACACAAAAACTAAAGTCGTCGAATAGGACTAGCTAGCTTGCATTATACTAATTTTTTATATATAAATTTTTAACTCCATAACTGATATGGATTTCGATCTTATAATCGACAATAGAGAGAATCACATTCTCAAATATAATAGTCTTATAAAACTCGATCCAAAAGTAGAACGACATTCAATAGCGCCATCAAATATCAATTGGTAACATATATAGGTTGTTTGAATTGTTCTTGTGGATATGATGATTAAGGACAACTGAAATTAAAGTTACTTCTCCTCACCAAAAAGACAAAGGTGTGCGCCACTAGTTGAATGTGACTTTGTTTTGTTCATCACCCTGATCGATCTTGATTATATATATATATATATATATATATATATATATATATAGTCGATAAGTTGAATTAAGAGTATTGGGTCGACATTATTGATTTTATAGTCAATTAGTGGAAATTCCACTTAATTATTTCAAAACTTTATGCATGCCAAACCTTTATTTTCCAATTTTCTGGAATGTTTTCGTCACTAATTAATTAAATACGTACAGTGCTCGCGATTGAGATAGGTCACATTTCGGTACTGATTATTTACAAAAACAATTGACAAGTAGTTTATAATTTTCAATATATAAAGCCATTGGTATATAAAAACACTTAATAAACGGTTTTCTAATATATGTCCCAAAGCTATATATATATATATATATATATATATATATATATATATATATATATATATATATATATATAGGGATGCGCTCCGGTGAAAACCAAAATTGCGGTAGAAATCCGTGAGGACCGGCTTTTTAGCCCGATTCACTTGCTTTATAGCCCGGTTATGAATAGAACCGATCTATAAAGTCATAAATTTTAGCCCGGTTTTGAATAAAACCGAGCTATAAAGTTACTATGTAATTTTAAAACATTAGCTTTTTAGCACGATTTTTCGGTTTGACCGAACTATAAAGTCATGTGTTATTTTAAAACTGGAGTTTTTAGCACGGTTTTTAGGTTGAACCGAGTTGTAAAGTAACCGTGTGATTGAGGTTTTTAGCACGGGTTTAAAAAAAACCAAGATATAAAGTAGTCCTCACGGGTTTTTACCACAATTTGAGGTTTTCACCGGAGTCAATCCCTATATATATATATATATATATATATATATATATATATATATATATATATACAGTGGCGGAGCCAGAAAATTTTCGAAGGGGGGGCACAATTATACATGTACGATATAGTTGTGGATTAAATTGACATAAAGAGTTATATGTAAGATGATAATAAATTGTGTTATTTTAAGATAAAATGTTATCGGTTTATGATAAACGCTATCATTTTTTTCGCGCCTAAAAAAAGAAATATAAATATATAAATGAAATATCCGAAAAAAAATTAACTAAATAAGTATAAGAAATGCGATCTAATAAATAGTAAGTTAAGGTTATGATTGTTATATGAGCTCAAGCTTGGCTCGAGTTTAGCTCAATAAAAGCTCGGCTTGAGCATCATTTACAAAATGAGTTGATTACGAGCACATTTTTATGCTTAATTCATTATTCAGCTCGGATCCATTGAAACTCAAATAGAACGAATTTTGTGAAATTTACAAATTTTCTTTTAACTTACTATGTCATGAGCAAGTAAAGTTGCATAATACTTGGGAAAAAAAACTCAGCTCAAGCTCGTTCACTTACTAAACAAGTCGAGTATGAGCTCAAGTTCAAATATAGGTTCGACTCGAGCTTGACTTGTTTCTAAATGAGCTAATTATAATCAAACAATACTAGACTTGTTTGGCTCGAATAACAACCTAGTTAATATATAACTTGTTGCACTTATAACATATAATAATGTATAACCAGATATAAAATTTTTAAACTTGTATAACTTCTTATCTAATTGTCGAAATGATTAGTATAACCTCTCATTTCGAAGCTCTCGAGATGAATTATAGTATGTAGATTTTAATTTAAGTAAAATATAAAAGCATTATAGTCTATTGAAACAAAACTAAAGTGATTAATATACCTTTAATTTTAAAACAGTCATAACTTTTTACTCAGATGTCGGGTTAAGGCGTATTATATATCAAAACGAAGCTATCGACGAGGAGAATACACATAGGTAGTTCTTCAAATGAGAGAGGGGGCACGTGCCCCCCTAGGCCCCCCTTCAGCTCCGCCCCTGTATATATATATATATATAGAGAGAGAGAGAGAGACTAAAGGTGTATTTAGATTACATGTTTATAATGGTTTGTTTTAATTAAGTGTAGGTTTTTCAAATAATCAAATTATAATATGATTTTTTATTTCCTTCAAATATTATATACTATATGTTCTAATTAACGGATTCAATTGAAAACATTGAATTAATATTAATATTAATATATAATTTAAATGAAACGGGGTGCCATCATCACATTCATTATAGTTTTTTCCCTTAATATATTTTACATTTTATAACTAATGGGTTTAATTCAAAACATTGAATTGATATATAGTATATAACTCTATGTAAATTTTTATATACTATTTTAAATTAAAAGCATTTTGTTCACAAGTTATATATTCTCTCATTCATTTAAGCGATTTTCATAAAATTATCTTTAGTTAAATCTTTTAAATAATGTTACAATTATATTAATTTTTTTCTTTCCAATGATTCTTTTAAAATAATTATATCTATATCTATATATGTCTTTAATTAGAACCAGGGGCGGAGCTAGGGGGTCCTGAGGGTCACATGCCCCTTCTCTCATACGAAGAACTACCTAGGTGTATTTTCCTCGCCAATAGTTTCGTTTTGATATATAATACGTCCTAATCCGACATCTGAGTAAAAAGTTATGAATATTTAAAAATTAAAGGTATATTAATCACTTTAATTTTGTTTCCATAGACTATAATGCTTTTATATTTTACTTAAATTAACATTCACATACTATAATTCATCTCAAGAGCTTCAAAATGAGAGGTTATACTAATCATTTCGACAGAAGTTACGCAAGTTTAAAAATTTTATATCTGGTTATGCATTATTATATGTTATGAGTGCAACAATTTATATATTGACTAGGGTTGTTATTCGAGCCAAACAAGTCTAGTATTGCTTGATTATATTTAGCTCGTTTAGAAAAGAGTCGAGCTCGAGTCGAACCTATATTTGAACTTGAGCTCATACTCGACTTGTTTAGTAAATGAACGAGCTTGAGCTGAGTTTTTTTCCAAGTATTATGCAACCTTACTTGCTCAAGACATAGTAACTTAAAAGAAAATTTGTAAATTTCACAAAATTCGTACTGTTTGAGTTTCAATCAAGCCGAGCCGAGCTTTGAATCGAGCATAAAAATAAGCTCATAATAAGCTCATTTTGTAAATGATGCTCGATTTGAGCTTTTATTGAGCAAAACTCGAGCCAAGCTCTAGCTATTCAGCTCATAAAACAACCATAATCTTCACTTAATATTTATTATATTGCGTTTCTTATACTTAGTTAATTTTTTTTCGTCATTTATATATTTATATTTCTTTTTTTAGGTGCGAAAAAAATGACAGCGTTTTATCATAAACCGATGACATTTTATCTTAAAATAATATAATTTATTATCGTATTATATATAATTTTTTATGCCAATTTAATCCAAAATTATATCGCATGTACAATTCTGCCCCCCATTCGAAATTTTTCTGGCTCCGCCACTGATTAGAACCATTTTTTATGAGATGTTATCACCACATTAGTTATAGATTTTTCAACCAATCAAATTATACTTTTTTTTATCTTATGCTGGCTTTCAATTTTATAATAGGGAAATTTTATATTATTACTATTTTATTTAAAAAATTTGTGCCAAAGCGCGGGGACTATATTAGTTGAATTGTAATTTAACTCCCCCCAAACAAAGACATGAAGTGTTGAATTTCTAACTCTAAATCATTAATATACATACTTTCTACAAATTAGGTTAAATACAACTCAATACGATATTTGGGGGGAAATTATAAAAGTTTACAGATTATAAACACTTTAACCTTGTTTTTTTTCCATATATTTTGCTTAAGTCAATTAACACATACTATAATTTAACTTAATAACTTCAAAATGAGAGGTCATATTACTCATTTTGATTAATATTGATAGTAAGAAGTTATGCACATTTGAAAAGGATTTATTTCTTTTCATAATCATTCACGTCAGTGGCAGAGCTGGGGTGCTTAAGATGCTTAAGAGTACTTGAGCACCCTCTTGTCTTGGAAAAAAAATGTTTTTTTTACATATATTTAGTATTTTGCGTAATAATCTAATATAAGATCTTTAAATAAAAAAAGGTGATTTAGCTTAGTTGGTAAAGTAATAATTATCATGGTAAAGTAATAATTATCATTGTGATATATATGAAGCTTTTGAGGTGTAGGGTTTGGAAGTTTAGGTGTAAATTTGAGCCTCTTTCTTTTTCACACTCATGTGTAGTAGTATTAAACTATGAAGTAGCTACCCAATAATCACCCCACCAAACTTTCAACGCCGCCATGAAAAGATTCTCTCATAATATATATTGTAATTTTATAATATATAGCAATAACTTGATTAGAAAGACAGTTAATTTTTTAACAGTGAAGATAATTAAATATTTTTTGAGTGATACTATTGATAAGATAAATTTGATTAAATTATACAAAATCATTTATTTCAACTTCAAGAAAAATGAGCGTTATATATCATCAACCGATCGGGAGTATGCATGATCGATATGATCAGATCCATCAGTTGATCAGTTGAAAGTAGCTCAAGTAATTAGTACTGTCGACATCAACTGAGTTAGGAAGATTGTGATTATATATATATATATATATATATATATATATATATATATATATATATATATATATATATATATATATATATATATATATATATATATATAATATGGTAATTAACTGATGCAGTGTATGTAACTTTTAAATTGGGCGCTGGAGATCGAATGTGGCAGCGGGTATCGTTGTCCGATCCGGCCGCTGACAGTTGCTTTGTGCTTAATTGGGCCGCGGAAGGGAGCTTTAATTCGGAAGCTTTGATACTGTTAAAAGTCGGCTGGGTCCGGTGGGGCTAAGACAAGCTGGAGTGAGGTCGTGTACAGGCTCATACACGGGAGACACGAACAAAATACAAATCCAACGGGGTTCCATCTCAAAACCAATTGACAATAAAAGCTTATATGTGGGACAACCTCATATTCCAACACGCCCCTCAAGTGCAACACCAATGCCCGCGACATGTCAACAAAGCCAGCGCAACCCCACTAATCCGAAGCCCAGACCGATACTAACTGAACCTGACTCTGATACCATGTTAAAGTCGGCTAGGCCCGGTGGGACTAAAACAAGTTGGAGAGAGATCGTGTGCGGGCCCACGTACAGGAGACACGAACAATATACAAAACCAACGGAGTTCCATCTCAATAAACCAATTGACAATGAGAGGAGTAGTATGCCAAACTTATAGATTGTTCATGATATCTCAATATTTTCAATGCAATGCGGAACAACCCCATATTCCAATAGAGACGGGGCGCGGTGGAGGTGGCAATAGAAGGAGCTAGGATGTTTCGTCAGCGAGCAAAGGCACCCAGTGGCAGAGGAGCGAGGACGAGCGACGTTTGGGCTTGTCGGAGAAGGTTACAAAAATCTCAATCTCGATTTCAATTTCAAGTGATGGATTGGTTATATTATTGCGAAAAAATAACGAATTCCATAAGATATATGCAACCCTAATACCCAAAGAGGGAATAACAATACCTAACCCTTTTTTATAGGGTATTTTTACAACAATTTTTTTAAACATATATCCTTGGATTATAGGTTAAAAGACTTAATTTTAAAAAAATTCTCTACCAAATAAAGCATCGCTTCTAGAAAATCAATATTAAATGAAGTAAAATAATTTAATTTAGACCTCTTAAACTATACCCTTAGAATATAAGTTAGAAAAATCGTTTAGTCATATACACAATAATTTGAGTGCAATTTACTGTGCATAAATTATCTTGCCATGCATTAGACATTTTTTTAACGGGAAAGTTAAAAACACCGCTAATTTTATTTCATAAACCGCTATTCTGCGTAAGATGTGGGTTTCGCAACATCTTGCGAAATGCATGGATAACCACACCAAACGCGACCTTAAACGATTGCACAAAATCTTGTAGAACCGAGTCCGCAACAAGTTGTGGAATACAACCTATTCTTTGAGACGCTTCGCAAGTCAATTCTCATCCATATTTAAAAAAAACAACAAGAACTACTATACGCAACCCATTAAAAAACATAAAAAAAAATTACGCAACTAGCTAGTTGCATAATGCATGGATAAGGCATGTAATTAATTTTTTTCCTCCGAATTTTTGACATTTCTGATAAGGTTTTCCGTAATAAGTTGCGGAGTATATGGTGCGGATATTTTGTCGCCCCTTGGATTCCGTTTGGTTACATATTGAACATATTCCGTACCCTGTTGTGAAATTGAACCCGCATGCATAACTTGTGAAGATCACCGATATATCAAGTAAAAATTAGTGTGTATTTATCCATTCCTTTTTTAACCTGATCATATAGCATTTGTATATGTTTCCTTTTTTGACACATTAAACGTACACATTTAGTTATAAGGTCTAACATATGAATCCCAAAAGGCGAGCACTTGCGCATCCATACAACTTCAAAATTACCACTTTATATATATATATATATATATATATATATATATATATATATATATATATATATATATATATATATATATAGGGATGCGCTCCGGTGAAAACCAAAATTGCGGTAGAAACCCGTGAGGACCGGCTTTTTAGCACGGTTCACTTGCTTTATAGTCCGGTTATGAATAGAACCGATCTATAAATTCATAAATTTTAGCCCGGTTTTGAATAAAACCGAGCTATAAAGTAACTATGTAATTTTAAAACATTAGCTTTTTAGCACGATTTTTCGGTTTGACCGAACTATAAAGTCATGTGTTATTTTAAAACTGGAGTTTTTAGCACGGTTTTTAGGTTGAACCGAGTTGTAAAGTCACCGTGTGATTGAGGTTTTTAGCACGGGTTTCAAAAAAACCAAGATATAAAGTAGTGCTCACGGATTTTTACCACAATTTGAAGTTTTCACCGGAGTCAATCCCTATATATATATATATATATATATATATATATATATATATATATATATATATATATATATATATACACACAAACGAAACCTAATTTTGTAACCACAGTTTCTCGTTACCGCCACGTCTTTTATATATATAGACTAATTAATTATATTTTATAGCCTTATATTTTACGTGGGTAGAAGCCAGAAAAAGTACTTTTGATTTAAACAACTAAAAACATACAAATCCTCAATTGGTTTCCAAATATATGCACCAAACACCACTCTTTCTCAAAATCTGATCACTGCCCCATTTCTCTTAAACTTGGAACTAAAAGAAACAGGAAAGGCATGTTGAACAACAATGGAGGATCAACTACCTACTGATGCATACTTACAGACACCAGAATCAACACACACATACACAGATTCTAATTCTATCTATGACAGATAGCCAAAACACAGAGAGAGAGAGAGAGCACGATGAACAGCCAATAACTCACTTCTAAATTGATTGAATTAAAACCAGATTACATACTCCTATCTTCAAAGTAACTGACAGAAAACTAACTAGGATCCACTCACCCACTAACACATTTCCTAGATGATGGATTGACTCAAAATAAAACCGACAGTAACTGTTGTCATGAACTTCTGTCATGAACAGTAGAGTTTAACTAAAATAACAGAAATTTAAAACTAAGTCTAAAACCTTAAATGTGAATTACATTTCAACACCTCCTCTTAATTCACATTTCTCTCATCCCAATTTTCTCCATAAAGAACTCATGCTTAGCATCACTCAAGACTTTTGTGAATAGATCCGCATCCTGATCATTTGTCCCACAAAACCTGAGCACAATCTCTTCTTTGAACACAAGCTGCCTGATGAAGTGATGCTGCACATCTATGTGCTTGGTCCTAGCATGAAATGCTGGATTCTTTGTCATTGCAATAGCTGATCTGTTGTCACACCACACTTCAACTGCTTCTGTGTGATTGCATCCCAAATCAAGCATTAGTTTCTTCAGCCACAAAACTTGCCTAGCTGCTGCTCCTGCAGCTACATATTCTGCTTCTGAAGAGGACAATGCAACTGTGTCCTGCTTCTTTGAACTCCATGTCACAACCCCTGATCCCAATCCAAACACAGAACCTGAAGTGCTTTTCCTGTCATCAAGGCATCTAGCCCAGTCACTAGCAGTGTGCCCTTGCAACTTGAATGCTTGCACACTCTCATACCAGATGCCACACTTCAAGGTACCAGCCACATACTTCAAAATTCTCTTCACAGCTCCCATGTGCTGCTTGGTAGGACTGTGCATATATCTTGAGACCACACTCACACTAAAGGCAATATCTGGTCTTGTGTGTGTGAGATAATTCAGTCCACCTACCATGCTTCTGTACAACCTTTCATCAGTCCTTGGAGTACCATCTTCTCTCTTAAGCTTCTCATTTGTATTCATGAGAGTGTGAGCAACTTCACACTTCTCCATCTTGAATTTCTTCAACAAATCTCTTGCATACTTCTCTTGGCAGAGAAATGTTCCTTCCTTTCCTTGCCTTACTTCCAAACCTAGGAAGTACTGAAGCAGCCCCAGGTCTGTCATCTCAAACTCCTTCATCATGGTTGTTTTAAACTCATCTAGCATCTCTGGTGAGGGACTGAGATAAATAATATCATCAACATACAAGCAGACCACAATGAACTCATCCTTGCTCTTCCTTTTGACATACAAGGTAGGTTCATTCTCACTTCTTTCAAAGCCACTCTCAAGAAAGAAAGTATCTATCCTGCTGTACCAGGCCCTTGGAGCCTGTTTTAATCCATACAAGGCTTTCATCAATCTATATACTTTGCTTTCCTTCCCATCTTTCACAAATCCTTGAGGCTGCTCTACATACACTTCTTCTTGCAGCTCACCATTCAAAAATGTTGACTTAACATCCAATTGAAAGATTGGCAGTCTCCACTGAGCAGCTAAGGCAACTACAACTCTCACTGTCTCGAGTCTTGCCACTGGTGAGAAGGTTTCTTCATAGTCAATACCTTCTTGTTGTGCATAACCTTTTGCAACCAGCCTTGCTTTGTGCTTGAGCACTGTCCCATCAGTGTGGTATTTTGTTCTAAATACCCACTTCAGCCCAATGGCTCTCTTTTCCTGTGGTAGATCCACTAACTCCCAGGTCTGGTTCTTTTCTATACATCTCATCTCTTCTCTCATTGCAGCTTGCCATTCTTTTCCATCCTTTGCCTCATCAAAGCTTTCAGGATCTGTTGCAATCAAAGCAAGCCCACATCTCTCACTCCTGTCATACACATCAGCCAAGGATCTGAATTTTCTAGGAGACTCACCAGAAGAGCATGAGGAAGTAGATCCAGCACTGCTCGAGGGACTGCTTTGTGGAGACTGTGTTGAAGGAGAGTCTGTGTTAAGCTTATTTATATCATCTACATCATTTGCATTCACCTCCTCTGATGAGCTTTCAATAGTGATCACTCCAGGTGTCACACTTCCTTTCTCATTTCTCATCCAATCCCATTCAGCCTCCTCATTGAAGACCACATTTCTACTGATCACAGTCCTCTTTGTCACAGGATTGTACAATTTGTATGCTTTAGACTGAGAAGCATACCCAATAAATACACATCTTTCTGCCTTATCATCAAGCTTTGCTCTCAGATTAATCATTGCATAGGCAACACACCCAAAAACTCTCAAGTGCTGCACAGAGGGCTTCTTTTCTCTCCATACCTCAAAAGGTGTCATATCTTGCACAGCTCTAGTAGGTGATCTGTTCAGTACATACACGGCAGTAGCAACTGCTTCACCCCAGAACCTCTTAGGAACATTTCTGGCCTTTAACATGCTCCTTGCCATCTCAACTACTGTCCTATTCTTTCTCTCAGCCACTCCATTTTGCTCTGGAGTATAAGGAGCAGTAAGTTCTCTTCTAATACCCTGATCATCACAAAAAGAAGCAAACTCATTTGACATGAACTCACCACCTCTGTCTGTTCTAAGAGCTTTCACCTTCTTGCCTGATTGATTTTCAACAAGAACCTTAAACTGCCTGAAGTTCTCAAATGCTTCACCCTTACTCTTCAAGAAATAAACCCAACTCCATCTACTAAAATCATCAGTGATGAGTAAGAAGTACTTGCTTCCTCCCACTGATTCTGTTTGCATAGGACCACATAGGTCTGCATGCAGTAGCTCCAGGCACTCTCTAGCTCTCCATGGTTCTCTGTTAACAAAAGAACCTTTGCTTTGCTTTCCATAGATACACCCTTCACACATGTCCAGTTCACCTATCTTTGGCAGGCCCTGTACCATTGCTTTGGTACTCAACATCTTCAAACTCTGAAGATTCAAATGACCATACCTGAGATGCCACAACCGAGTTCCTTCATCTTCCTTTGTTGTCATTGCCTTGTTCACATTTGTTGCTAGATCACAGGGAAACATCCTGTTCTTTGTCATAGCTACCACTGTCACCAAGTGTCCTGACTTCTTCTCTCTAATCTTGCACTGATCATCATCAAAGAGTAAGGAGTAACCACTTGCTTGCAACTGTCCCACACTCAACAAGTTGTGAGCCAGACCAGGAACATACTGAACATCAGTCAGTTGCTTCTCTCCACCTTGTACACTTTTGATGACAATAGTTCCTCTTCCTTCACATTGCAGCATCTTGTTGTCTCCCAACCTTACTCTTCCCTTCTTAGACTCATCAAACTCAGTGAACTGCTCTCTTGAACTTGACATATGATTTGAACATCCACTGTCAAGGTACCATACATCACTGGCATTTTCAGTTGACAAGGAAAATGCCATGAACAGCCTATCCTCCTTCTGACTACTCTCTGAGTAGTTAGCATTTTTCTGTTCATGTTCTTGCTTCTCCCAGCAATATGCCTCTTTATGCCCATATTTTTTACAGTAGTAGCATTGAATTCCACTCCTCTGAGATCTTGATCCATTCCCTTGATTTCTTCCTGGATCTTTCCACTGATCTCTATTCTGATCACCTCCATTTCCCCTTCCTGATCCACCTTGTGAACCTCTACCATTTCCTCTACCTCCACGTCCTCTGAAGTTACCTCTGTAACCTCCTCTTCCTCTATGGCCACCTCTCTGACCATCTCTTCTTGATGAGCCCTCAGTCTTGCTCTTGTCTTCCTTCACTTGGAAAACTTTCTCCTCCTTAATCTCACTAGTTCTACTCATCCTTTCCTCATGAGCTTGTAATGAACTAGTCAACTCTTCAAACCTATACACTGATAGGTCTTTTGATTCCTCTATAGCTGCCACCACATGATCAAACTTCTTGGGTAGACTCCTCAACACCTTGCTCACTAGAGTCTCAGTACTCAGTTATTCACCATATGCTTTCATATGGTTGACAATTCCTGACACCCTTGAGAGATAAACCTGCACAGATTCCTTGTCTTGCATTGCCAGGTTCTCAAACTCTCTCCTAAGTGACTGCAGCTTCACTGTAATCACCTTCTTATCTCCCAAGTACTCCTGCTTCAATGTTTCCCAAGCTTCATGTGATGTTGTTGATGCAGCTATCCTTGGAAAGATTTCATCATCCAAAGCACTTTGTATCATGAACAAAGCCTTCGAGTCTTTCTTTCTCTTCTCTCTCAATTGTTGATCAGGCTCCTCTGTATCATCATCTTCAAAGCCTTGATCAACCAAGCTCCATACTTCTTGAGACTTGAAGAGAGTTGTCATCTTCAAGCTCCAGAAATGGTAGTTGATCCCCTTAAATATTGGCAGTTGAGAGCTGCCATTACCACCATTGCCAAGGTTCTGCATATTTGAACAGAACTTTACTCACTGTGTTTCCCTTGTGTTTTAATCTCACAGCCACTCAATCCCAGAACTGAAACCCGAATGCAAACCTTTGTTTGCTCTGATACCAATTGTTGAACAACAATGGAAGATCAACTACCTACTGATGCACACTTACATACACATATTCTAATTCTGTCTATGACAGATAGCCAAAACAGAGAGAGAGAGAGAGAGCACGATGAACAGCCAATAACTCACTTCTAAATTGATTGAATTAAAACCAGATTACATACTCCTATCTTCAAAGTAACTGACAGAAAACTAACTAGGATCCACTCACCCACTAACACATTTCCTAGATGATGGATTGACTCAAAATAAAACCGACAGTAACTGCTGTCATGAACTTCTGTCATGAACAGTAGAGTTTAACTAACATAACATAAATTTAAAACTAAGTCTAAAACCTTAAATGTGAATTACATTTCAACAAGGCACCCCTTTCAGGTTTGAAATGACTTGGACCTCAAATAAGATTATGGAATCCATGATTAAGAATGTCTGGTCCTTCAAACTAAAAGGCTCTAATGGCTACAAGCTTATGCAGAAACAAAGGCTTCTCAAGAGAAGAATCAAATCCTGGTGTAAAGCTCACCCTAATAACATCACTAAACAACTAGCTGCTGTTGAAAACCAGATTAAATCTCTCCAAGATCGTCTGCCTTGGGGTTCTGTCTCTTCAACTGAAGAACTCAAACTCAACAGACTTGAACACAAAAGGTCTCGGCTCCTAGAATTCAACTATAATTTCTGGAAACAAAGAGCTAAACTGAAACACTTACAATTAGGTGACAGAAATACAAAATTTTTCCAAATAACAGCTAGAATCAGGAATTTTAAAAGAACCTCCAGATCCTTCATCACCAAACACAACACTATCTTGACTGATCAAGATCTCATCCTTGATCATATTTCAAATGAAATGTCTGAGCGTTTTATTGGCCACAATCAAAGACAAATCTCTCCCGATCAAGTTTGGAACATCCAACCCCAAATCACCCATGCTGAAAACAATGATCTTATTGCCCTTCCTCTGGATGCTAAAATCAAACAAACGGTTTTAAGTATGGCCCAAGATAAAACTCCGGGGCCTGATGGTTTTCCTCCGGAGTTCTATAGCCAGTATTGGAATATTATTGGATCTTCGCTCTACAAAGCTATCAAAGCTTTTTTCCATTCAGGTCGGCCAACTACTTTCAGATATTAATCAAACCTTTATAGCTTTGATCCCAAAAACTGAAAATCCAACTACTATTAATCACTACAGACCTATCAGCCTCTGTAATACAATCTACAAGATCATATCCAAGATCCTCGCGAATCGCCTTAAAAAAATCCTTCCTAAGCTCATAAACCCTTTCCAAGGCGCCTTTGTGGAAGGTAGATCGATTCAAGATAACACACTTATAGCCCATGAAATTTTTCACTCCTTCCACAAACAAAAAGGTAAACAAGGATGGATGGCCTTAAAGCTGGACATGGAAAAAACGTATGACAAAATAAATTGGTCCTATATTAAAGCGGTGTTGGTAAGATTTGGTTTTCACCAAACCTGGATCAACTGGGTCATGAAATGTATTACATCTACATCCTTTTCTGTCTTAGTTAATAATACACCAGGTCCAATCTTCAAACCAAACAGGGGAATAAGACAAGGTGATCCTCTCGCTCCTTATCTCTTTGTCTTAGTAATGGAGGGTTTGTCCAGAGAGTTCCATAAGGAGGCCTTACTTGAAGATGCGCTGATAGGCTTCAAATTCAAAAAGGGTGGTACCCCTATCCCTTTCCTAACCTTTGCGGATGATACTATTATTTTCTCTAAAGCTGCCCACACTAGCTTGAACACGATCTAGAATAATAAATAGCTTCTCTAACCTTTCAGGTCTGACAATAAATTATAATAAAAGCTCTTTACAGTGCTCTAAAAATGTAATTCCAAATCTGGCGCGGGATATCTCTATTCATATGGGTATTCCTATTTCAAAAAACCTGGAAAAGTACTTGGGCATTCCTATAGTAAGTGGCCATATCAAAAATTGTGTTTTCAATGAAGCTGTCGATAATCTCAGAAAACAACTTACTAAATGGAAAGCCTCTAGTCTCTCTCAAGCTGGGAGAGTTGTTCTTATCCAATCAAATTTAAGTTCGAAGACCAATTACCTTATGCAAAACTTCCTCCTTCCAAAAGGTATTCTAAATCAAATTGATCAAGTAAATAGAAACTTCTTCTGGAATAAAACTCCAAATGACAGATATGCCCCCCTCATTGGTTGGGACCAAATCTGCAAACCAAAATCTCAAGGTGGTATGGGTCTCAGGAGAGCTGAAGACCTTAACAGCTGTCTCCAAATGAAACTCTTGTGGAAAATTTATAACAATGATAATAGTCCTTGGGTGAAAATCATCAAGGAAAAATATCTTAACCAGGCAAATATCAGCAACTTTAGCAGAAATGACACCTCTTGGCAATTTGGCAGACTTCTCTCCCTTAGGAAAAAATTCGAAGAAGGTCTCCTTTGGTCAGTGGGTGATGGTTCTAACATTAATGTTTGGAATATTAATGACCCCTGGATCCCGTATACAAGCCTCTCCCAGTTCATGAGTAATAATGACTGCTCTCTTACGGTCAAGGATCTCATAACAGACGCGAAAACCTGGAATGAAGATTGTTTAAGATCTATGTTCCCTACTGATATCATGCAAAAAATCCGTTTGATTGAAATCCCGATGCATCAAACCCAGGATAAACTAATCTGGACTCCGGAGGCCTCCGGAAATTTCTCTACAAAATCAGCTAGGAGGTTGATTACTGTAAATGCAAATAGTCCTGACAGATACACGTGGATTTGGAAGCAAAATCTACCGCCAAGAACGAAGAATTTTCTTTGGAAATTGGCGATTGATGGGCTTCCGACGGCAGCTCGACTTAACAGGTATATCAACAGAGTCCCAAATCAATGCTCCCTCTGCAACCAGGCTGAAGAGGATGCCACCCATCTCTTCACAAAATGTAGCTTCTCAAGAAAAATCATTACATTTTTTTAGCAACATACTGGTATGTTCTTCCCTGAACTAAATAATGTGATCTCCTTACACTCTGACCTGGAGAATCTTAAAATGGCTAACCAAAATTTTGAGGAGCTTATATGTATCTGGCATTCCATTTGGGAAACTAGAAATGAGTTGATCTTTAAGCACAAGCAACCTTCTGATAGAACCTTTATCACTAGGAAGATTGTTCAAACTCTTCGTGATTGGAGAGAAGGATTAGGCCGTCCTAAAAAGGCCAGCACTACTAAAAATAGAAGGGCCACTGCCAAGTGGAGGAGGCCTCCCAGTACTATCTACAAAATCAATGTAGATGGTTCTGTTAACCTTTCTGGCAATTGCCAGGTTGGTGGGATCATTAGGGATTCTGAGGGTCGTATTATTGATGTTTTTTTCAAGGAATTAGGTGAAAGATCAATCATCCAAACAGAGGCAGCAGCTGTCCTGCTTGGATTACAGAGAGCCAAGGATAAAGGCTTACTGAAGATCATTTTGGAAAGCGATAACCAAGTCTTGGTGAAATCGATAAAGAAGCAGCAGTGTCCGAGATGGGAAGTTATGAGGCAAGTTGAAGACATTTCTATCCTTCTCTCCGAATTTGAATCGGTTGAGGTGCATCATATTTACAGAGAAGCTAATATGTCGGCAGATTACATAGCCAGGAATGGAATTATTTGTAACTTGCAATCTATCCCCTATCATAGGGAGTTTTGTAACATCATCCTTCAGGATGATCTAGGAGTAGTGCTACTGTTATAGTGGCAGTTCCGATTGTTTGCCTACTGTAAATATATATATATATATATATATATATTTGTTTAAAAAATTCTAAACTTGAAAAAAAATTAATTATCACATAATTTGTGAACTAGCTAGTAGTTTGTTATGGACCTTATAAATGATGCGATCGTTTTCCCAAGTTCACTTAATTAATGACACTTGAAATCTAATTGAAATTCCTTTTTTTTTTTTTGAGAAGGTGGGCTAGTTTTAATTTTTAGTAAATTTTCTTTCTTTTAGGCTCAATTTTTTGTAGCTAATAATTTTTGAGTTTTCACATCCGAAATCTACTAAAATAATGATTGGGATATATTTTGGTCTCATTGTATCTTTCATAATTAGTGTAGTAAAACTGAAATCTTTAAACAAATACAAGTTTAATATATATGTGTGTTTTTTAAAGTTATTTAATACTCCGTATAAAATATTACTAAGCTTATATACTAGTGACTCCTCTTTAAACAAATGTTTGGAGTTCAAATCCCCTTAACCTTCTTTTTTTCCATTCTCAAACTTCAAAATCCACCTCCCTCATTTCATTTATCTATCACACTAATTCACTGTTAAATTTTATTTATTTGATTTCTTTCTCTTTAAAAAAATAGTTAATACAGTATTTATTTTCTTCGAATTTTTTTAGTTTATGAATTCGATTGTGATTAAATACTTACAGTATTAAATACCATTATATTTTTTTAAATATTTTTTTACTTTACACGACTCATGATATCAGAACGATTTGCCAAACGATTTGACTTTTCGATGGACTACTCAATCATCGGACTTATGTATTAGACTACTAGTACATATCTGCACTTGTATACATCACATGGCTCCGATCCATCATCAATTCAACTTTAATGGAATTTGATAGGATGTGATACTCTGATCCCTCCGTCTCATTATATGTGTCATTTGATGTATTTTTTTAAAAAAAATATATAAAATATCAAATTTTTATATTTTACTTTATTTGTATATATTTTTTTAGTAATTAATTTCATCCCTTTTTGGTCAAATACAATTATTTGGTGGTGTCCTTAATTGAAGCACGTTGGGGAATTTGAGCTGGTGGGACCCATTTTGACATGCAAGACTAATAAGAGAGTATATATAAAGATGGAAACCAATAGCCATCGATCCATCCATCTCTTCCTCTCCACCTGAGCTCAGACTCTTGCAAGAATTACCACTGATAAATTCTCGGGTCGAGTCGTCGATCGGATCGATCGATCTTGGTCGATATATGGGGAGGAGGCCGTGCTGCGAAAAGGAAGGAGTGAACCGGGGAGCATGGACGGCCATGGAAGACAAGCTCCTCACCGATCACATCAGCCTCCACGGCGAAGGCCGATGGCGATCCCTCCCCAAAATCGCCGGTAATTTAATTTCCTCACATTATAACTAATTAATCCGACTATATATATATATATATATATATATATATATATATATATATATATATATAGGGGAGATATCTAATGAGAAGTAGCATTTGGGTGAGAAGATGAGAAGTAAGCCTTATACCCCTTAGATTAAAATAATTTTTTTTATATGAATATAGGGGACATATCTAATGATAAATATATCAATGTTTTATTTTTTAAATTAATTTTTATGTTATTTCTCTAGATGGTGATTTAATGGTCATTTTAGGGGTTTTATGCTAATTTAAATTAGTTTTTTCATTCACCACCCAAAAAAATAGCATAAAAAACTAATTAAAAAATATTGATATATTTATCATTAGATATGTCTCATATATCCATATAAAAAATATCATTTTAATCTAAGGGGTATAAGGCTTACTTCTCATCTTCTCACTCAAATGTCACTTCTCATTAGATATCTCCCCTATATATATATATATATATATATATATATATATATATATATATATATATATATATATATATATATATATATATTACTCGATCTACGCATTTATTGACTAAATAAATTCTTATTTTTATATATAAAATTAAATAGGTCTGAATAGATGCGGAAAGAGTTGCAGGCTTCGATGGCTGAATTATTTGAGACCAGACATAAAAAGGGGAAACATCACCGACGACGAAGAAGAGCTCATCATTCGACTTCATAAGCTGCTTGGTAACAGGTTCGTACCTACTCGTCGTTATCATCATCATATATATAGTTGGGCTTTGTATTTTCAGGTAGTTGGCCACGTGTGGGGGGTTTGTTCCAATTTTGTAATTTTAATTAAATTCCAGTCCTTTTTTTTGTTATTTACATTTTACATCCAAAAAGTTTACTATTTACACCTAAAATCAAAGTTTTTTTTTTAAAAAAAAATAAATTATACGGCTCTTGAGTCACATACGTGTGACTCAAGAGGGGCAGGGTATGTATATAAAAAAAATAGTTACGCCTCTTGAGTCATACACATATGACTCAAGAGGCGTAGGGTTTATTTAAAAAAAACAAAAACTTTGATTTTGGGGTGTAAATAGTAAAATTACGGGTGCAAATAACAACCTTTTTTTAAAAAAAAAATTGTAGTTTATGCCTTCGATTTTTTTTTAGAAATTGGCTATACTCCTTCAATTAGGAAATAAAAGTTTATTTAGTATTTGGTATGTTTTTTTAAGGATTTAAAAGTATATAAAATATTAACTTTAAAATAAGTATGAAATTATGTAAAAAAAATTTTGTAAATAATTGGTATTTTATATAGTTTTAATTAGCTTAATAAAAATATATGTCGATCAAATAGTAAAAGGACATCTAATTTTGAATGAAGGGAGTCATATATATGGTGCATGGAAAGGAAAATTTATATATATATAACTCAATCTTACAAAGTACTGGTCGAAGTCGAGTGAGATTTCATCTTAAAATTAATCTATCTATATACATATACTAAAATTGATGCATTGTTGCCTACGTGACGGGCTGACGGCGCGTGAGTGCATCTGCATACGTGGCGGCGTGTGAGTGCATCTCGCAAAACTTTCTCCAATAAAAAAGAAAATCTAATAAAAATAATTATTTTATTTTACCATTAACTCATATAATTGGAAAGATGGAATATCTTATAAAAGAGTAAATATTATATAAGGAAAAACAATATTAGTTGTAGATATATACTATATATTTAACAAAAAACAATATTAAAATGTTTTTAAAAAACAGTTATCTAATAAATGACATGAGATTCAATTAATTGTAGATTAGAAGAAAAAAATACCTTATAAATGTGAATTCTATATATATTTTGAGAGAATCTAAATAAAAAATATTTAGATTTTTTATAATATGTCAAATTAATTTTATTTATATCTATATTAATTGTATTAATGTATTCTCCGTACACGGGACGGGGCCTACACTAGTTGATAATATAAGAAATAGTCCATCGATCGACTTATATAGTAGGGGCTCAAATCTTAGCATGAGACTTATTTAATCTCTTCACGTCACATAACACAAAGGATTTCACCACAAAAGGTTAAAAACATCAAATCCCCAAAAATGCACACCAAATTTGAATTTAAATTTTTTCAGGTCATATTCAAGAGGACTCCTTAAACGAGTATATATGTATGTATGTTTTCACTTTGGATTGATCAATTTGTGTTGTTATTCTGTGTTGAATTCAGATGGTCTTTGATAGCCGGAAGACTACCAGGGCGAACAGACAATGAAATCAAGAACTATTGGAACTCGAACCTAAGCAAAAAGATCAACCGGGGCGAAGATCTTCGCAACGTCGACGCCAATCAAAATGATACGAAGAAAGACACAAACTCCCGTCCCGTCCCGCAAAAATTACGCGAAACGGAGAGTTCGCATTCCGCAAATCCCGTCCCGTCCCCACATTCGGTGGTGTTTCGGACTAAAGCCTTCAAGTGCACGCGGCGAGTACGACTCACCTCCCCACCACCGCCACCGCCGCCGCCACTGTCTTACACGCCGGATCCCGCAGATACCGAAGCGATGGGGGCGGGACACACTAGCCTTATAGAAACTCCGGTCATGGATTTACCGACGATGGATTTCAGCATGAATTTGGACGAGTTCTTTGGCCCTCAGCCGCTGCCGCCGCTGGCCGAAGTCGGCTCTGATTTGGTCAGTCCGGAGACTGGAAGTGGCGGCGGAGATGAGTTCTCGCCGGCAGAGTTGCCTGCCGGCGTTTTCTCGGATGAGATGTTGGAGGATTGGACGAGAGACGATCAGTGCGCTTTCGATGCGTCTTTTCTGGAAACTTGGCTTGGAGTGTAACGTACCATGAGAGCTATTAGGATATATTATTAATTAATTAATTAATTATATCGAATAATTTTGGAAATGATATAATTTTGGAAATTAATTGTTTAATATCGTCCAAGACTCGTATACAGAAATATATTACCATAATATTTTAAATTATATCAGTTTTTTTATAAAAAGAAATCTATTAAAAATATGACAAAAAAAATCTAAATTACAAAGTGAGAATTAAATTAATAATGATTAAATTGTGCGGGAAATATAAAACAAAACCTAGTCTATATATAAATAATCCATTCTAAAAATATGATATAGATATAAATAAAATAACAGCTATCAAATAATTAATTTCGTTATAAATTTTTTTTAACCAAAAATTAATAATCTAGATATAAATAAATAAAAAATATCAAATATTTGTCTACTAATATTTTTTGGTAAGTATAACTATGAAATAATATATATTAATTTAAATTTTTATAAATTAACTAAAATATATACAAATTAATAGATTGTGGTTTATGATAACTTTCTATAAATTATGACAACATATTATTTTAATAATTTTATTTTATGGGAAATATTTTCCTAAAATCAACCACAATACACCATGACATTATGTGTCGATTTTAGTATATGAATATAGATATTCTTTGTCCTCTCTAACAAATTAAAATAACTAAAGTCACTAAATATATGTGCTATTCATATGTAATTAAATAGCCTAGCTAGTGTCTTCTCTCACACCTTTAGAGAGGAGAATTGGACAGTTGACAAGTTGGCACACTTGGGTCTCACTTTAACTTTTATTGACGTTCACTCTCCTGTTGAGATCTACGTTTTCATTTGTCAGGATGCTCTTGGGTAGTGGGTCAACCACGGTTGACCACCCCCAAATATTTGCTTTGTATAAAAAAAAACAGCCTAGCTAGCGCACTTGAATATATGACATTCGATTTTGCATCACGGACTAACTTGTGTGTAAAGCTCGATCTATTTATGCACAACCTTGGGAACTTTTTTTGATCTTCAGTTAGGGGTAGAATCCGTGTATTATTCGATATAAGAATGGTTATGAAGCTATATTTAGAACGATTTTTCAAATAAAATGATTTTAGCTATTGTTAACAATGCTTCTCTAAAATTTTAGGGTACAAAATAGAAAGACCGATATAATAATTAATGTAAATGGAGAGACCGACCAATTTGCTAGAGAAGGTATTGAAGTTTGTTAAGGCTAATAATTAGTAAGATCATTTGTTGAGTGTGAGATGGTTCCATTTTAATTAAAAATTAATTAAATAGAGAAGGAATATTCCATAAGTCTTGTACAGTATTATTTACCTTTTCGATGTTCTTACAATTAGGATCCACTTTCACTAAATTCCAAGATTAAATTAATTAATTATTCAAACATTTTCACTCCTTGAGATCGAGCAACAAATTCACCTAGTCGTTGGTATGATAACCCTAGCTGCTACTTTTTTTAATCAGAACAACTAAAAACAATTGCGAAAGTTGCAAACAAAACGTGGGGCGGTTTAGTTTATAGGGAGTAGTTGGAGTTTTTTTTTTTTGGTAGTGTAGTTGGATTGGAGTTATATTATTAAAAATACAGGTTTCATAACTTAATAATAAAGTATAGTCTATACTCCAACACTCCACGGTTGTTCGATTTCAAACAAAACAAAATTGAATTTAACAAAACATAGTTAGAAAGTGTACGTATGTTCGACAAAATGTATGTTCGACAAAATATATCGTTTATAGTATTCACGCATATTTTTTTAAAAGGATAAAAACTATATAAAATATTTATTTTTAACAATTTTGTAGTTACTATTAATAAGTACAAAATTGTTAAAAAAATTAAAGAAAAATAAATATTTTATATAGATTTTATCATCCTAAAAAACGTGTGTGAATAGTAAACGATGTGTTTTTTTTAATACAAGGAAAGATTTAGAACTAAGCAACACGACCACTGAAGCTAGCTTAGTCCTAGAGCGTCCTTTCATACGAGAACCCGAAGTCCTAGATCAGCTCTCCAATCCACGTCGGCAGAGCTACTATAGGCCAGATGCGCAATCCTATAAGCCACAACATTTGCTTCCCTGAAAATATGACGTACAGAAACACAAGTAAAAAAATTCAAAAGAAATAAAGTAGGAGCACGTAGGTGGTCAATATTCGACGGGCAAACCTAATCGCCCGGAATTGCATTAATGATTGTCAAGTTATCACCTTTGATGAGTAGGTTGGCAATACCAAGGTCTTTTGCGCATATAAGTACGCCATTACGAAGCCTGAGGGCTTCTGCATACACAACTGATGTGAACGAAGTGTTTTGCCGAATGGATAAAGTATATGCTCCATCCGATCGGAAATATTTGATGTTTTAGGAGGTAAAACTTGATCAACAATATTTGATGTTTTAGAAGTAATAATTACACTCTTTTTTACTTTTGCACTAGTATTAATATAAGTTGTACTTTTTTTTTGCTTAACCAATTATATTTGTGCATAATAAATGTGATGAGGGAGTAAAAATTATTTGATGGGGTATTTAAAGGTAAAAGTAATATTTCTTAATCTTCGTGCATTTCTCTAAAACATCAAATATTTCCGACCGGAGGGATTACCAATGATATTGTGCTTTTTTGTAAAAGGTAACTAAAATTGATTGATTATATATATATATATGTATAGTATAAATTAAATTCAACTTTTTATATAAAAACTAGTTGAGGAGAGAAGAGCAGAGAATGGATTTGTTTGTGAGTATGAAAAGAAAAGCTCTTAAATAGCTTGGTAAGTAAAATCCAATTCCAAAAGTTAAGTAAATTATCATATTAGTTTTAACCTTATTTAAAATTATATATAATATTAAAACCAAAAGTTTCAAAAAGCTATTTACTTTACCAAATGAACTCTGAGTCGGTCTCGGATTAAGGTATTTTTCAACACAGTGAATGAATGTCCCTTATTCTAGTAAGGGCTTTGATTTCCCTTAGAAAGCTTGGGTGATTTTCAGGCTACCGTGCTATTTTGAAAAAAAAATCAATAAGAGCATTCCTAACTGTTTCTCCATCTTAGAGAAATTTAGATTTTTGAAAAATTTTGAAATTTTTTTCGATCTATTAGAACGAATTTTCCAAATTTTTAGAAAATCTATTTTT
Source organism: Persicaria maculosa (assembly GCA_963922045.1). Taxonomy (NCBI): domain Eukaryota; kingdom Viridiplantae; phylum Streptophyta; class Magnoliopsida; order Caryophyllales; family Polygonaceae; genus Persicaria; species Persicaria maculosa. Next base: position 71,567,915 of record OY998260.1, read on the forward strand.
AGTAATAATTTTTCAAATCTTTGAAATGGAAAGGTTATTAGAGTTTTAAGCAAAAATAATTTAGACACCTACCTTTGTGATTATTTTCAACCCAAAAACAAAATAAACTCAAATCAATTGCTCATATGCATGAAACTTACAATTAGTTTTACGCATTTTCACCGATTAACAACTAATTGTCATCATTTATAAAGATAATAGGAGTCGTTTTTCCATTGATACCTACATAAAGTTAATCGGGTAACCGGTCGGGTGATGAGTGTGTGACTGACCAGGTGATAAGTCGAATGTACCTTCAATCGTACCCCGTTCACCTGTAAACCGGTTTCCATTCATTTAAAACCAGGTCAAGTGGGTCATAACCCGCCGTATGCTTGCTGGATTCAAACATACCCTAACTCGTAAAAGACAATACGAGTTAGGGTATGTTTGATACGACAAACTATAATGGGAACGGTATTGGTAAGGTCTAAAAAGGCAGTGACAAGCCGACAAGGCCAGCTACAGTAATGATACAAAAAAATTGGTTACATCACTGTGCTAATACAGTTATACAGATGCCTCTCATTGCCTTAGATGATGTAAACACCCCAACCAAACACACCCTTACAAGTTACAAGTTGCACATTGGGCTTTCAAGACATACATGATGTTTTAGTTCATCTTTCTTCCAGCAACGGCGTATTGGTTGCCTTCTCTATTTCAATGGCTTCGCCCTGTTCGCTCTCTTCATAGAACATGTCGCTGCTCTTCAGAAAGATTCCTGCAACCACAGCTCACGGATACAGAACGGTTAAACATTCTCAACCACCAATGTGAAGTTACGACTTACGAGGTCTTCAACCGGTAGCTAAAGGTTCAATCATCCTGATCTTCTCAAGTTTATATGGAATGTTAGTTAAGATAGGTTTCCCCAATCAAGTTGCTTTGATTTCACATTTTCAACGAGGGCAATAATATGGGATCGCAATTTTCAGGTAATCTTCCAGTTTCTAAAAGAAACTACTTCTTCGACATCATTATGGAAGTAATTGTACATTGAGCTGTCAATCGGTTAGGCTCGATTTTGCAGTTGAAATTTTGGGTCATTCAAAGTTTTGATTAGTTAAAGTGAGTCAGTTCTTGGACCAGGTCGAATTTTTATAAGTTCAATCATCTATATAAAAAAAATATCATATAGAAAGCATCCAGATAGTTAAGCTGCCACTGGCATGTACAAAAACTTACCGAAAAACCATACGATAGCAGCAATGAACAAGATTGAGGTCAGAATGAGAGCTGTGATCCTCCAGTTATTAATTTGATCCTGTATGATACAACCAACCAGTGGGATTGCAGCCATGAGAGTTACTAAATAAATTAAATTAAAATACAGGGACTTGAAAATAAATATGTCGGATGACGAAAAATCATGCAACAGGACTTGATTATTGCGTTGTATAAGGAGGAATGGAACATATCGTTTTGAAATAATTTTTGTCTATATCACGCGGATTTTGAGCAGCATAAAAGTTAGAATGGTAATCATTGGGAAGTTTTATGTGTAGTTCTTCAAGAAGAAACAATTTTATTGATGTGAGTTTGTGAAGTGAAAAGGGATAAATGATCATTGAACATTTTAGTATTCCACCTCATATAGCCAAAGAAATTATAATGTGTTGAATGACTGATATGAGATTATGAGATGTCCAAAGGTGAGATGAAGTGGAAACAGAAAAGGAACCCGAGTGTAAATAATACTAAAGAAAAAATATTTTAGAAATTAAACACCCAGGCTTATATCCGCTCTAGATTTCACACCGAGAAGTACTCCTTGAAGTCAAGGTTCATTCTGACATAACAAAGTATGTATTGAAATGCATACCTCAAGAATTCCAACAAGTGGTGATGAAGGAACATCCCCAAAAATGTGTATCGCTATAGTGGACGTGGCCATAGACAATGGACGTAGACTTGGTGTGACACAGTGAAGACATATGTAATTCACAGGCGCCTGGAATCAGAAACAAGAATTTAGCTTTAATCTGAGTATTTCAATCTACCCAGCACTTCCTCAGAAATATGGAAGTAATTAGCAGAACTAGAATGGCAAAACATTTTTTTTCCAATGTACAAATTTGTTATGTTGCCTCACAACAAGCACTGTTTTCTAATGTCCGTTTAAAATGAAAGAGCAGCAAGGAAATCAACCTCTTTCAAATATATAACATTCCCACCAAGGTACACAAATCCATGGAGCTAGTCATGAGTTTCTAAATGAACAAAATGTTTTTTCATACTCCACCTTGTGTCAAAACCAAATTCCAGGTTAATGCAGCAGGTCGCAACACACAATATAGTACATCAAAAGACCATTCCAGTAAAATGATATATGTAGAAGCTGGATGAATGGTTCCAACTTCCAAGAATCAAAGCACTTGACATGACAAGATTTCTGAACTTTCAAAATAATGCTGTAGTATTTTTGTATCATACCTGAGTAGCAAACACAAATAGCTCACCAATGGAGAAAAACACAAGGAAAGGTATCATGCTCTTGAAACAGAAGGCACTAAAGCAAAATATTGCTCCAAGAAATGTTGCCACCGCGAGAACCTGCATTAAAGTCCAGATAAGGTCACTTCATGAATGTGGATTAATACTAAGTTGATCTTAATCCATAAATGTCAGCAAAGTACAAACTATATCTACAGGGCAATAGTCATAGAAGTCATCAAAATGCATCTTGGAGACAAATCAATACTTGCAACTCATAAAGTTATTAAGGTCCCAATCTTGCAAGTATGTTACTGTTTATCCTTGCAAGTATGTTTCCAAAAAATCAATCCTTCAATGCATTACGAACTGTATGATGTTTTAATGATTACTCTGATTAGGTTTCAATCAGACATCTCCAAGCTTCCTCAGAAGTATCCTTTGGTGTGGTCAGTTTGTGTCAGTTTAGCTTTTGTGCCTTCAATGGAGGAGAAGAAAGCAACCCTTGTGTCAGAAATGGTGCCTGTAATGTCCAAAATTACGGACCATAAGTTGACTGGTTCAAATTATTTGGACTGGAGCAAGACAATCCGTTTGTATCTAAGGAGTATCGACAAGGATGCTCATATGAGTGATGATCCTCCCAAGGACGATTCAAAACAAGCATGGCTAAGGGATTTGGTGACTTTACCGACAGGAAAAGAGACTATTGGGTGTAAATGGGTGTTTGCAGTTAAGGTTAACCCTGATGGATCAGTAGCTCGATTGAAGGCTCGACTAGTGGCTAAAGGATATGCTCAAACTTATGGGGTCGATTATTCTGACACATTTTCTCCTGTTGCTAAATTGACATCTGTGAGGTTGCTTATTTCTGTGGCTGCAAAATACAGTTGGTCCCTACATCAATTAGACATAAAAAATGCCTTTCTTCATGGAGACCTCCAAGAAGAGGTTTATATTGAGCAACCTTCTGGCTTTGTTGCTCAGGGGGAGCATGGGAAAGTTTGCCGTCTGCGCAAGTCTCTATATGGCCTGAAGCAAAGTCCTAGAGCTTGGTTTGGAAAGTTTAGTGAAGCACTTGAAAAGTTTGGAATGCACAAAAGCAAATCTGATCATTCTGTCTTCTATAAACAATCTGAATTAGGCATCATGTTATTGGTGGTATATGTGGATGATATTGTCATCACTGGAAGTGATACACCAGGTATTTTATCTCTGAAAGCCTTTCTTCAAAGTCAATTTCAAACTAAAGATTTGGGGATGTTAAAATACTTCTTGGGCATTGAGGTAACAAGAAGTAAGAAAGGAATTTTCTTATCTCAAAGAAAATATGTGCTTGATTTGTTATCAGAAATGGGGAAATTAGGGGCTAAACCTTGTAGCTCTCCCATGATTCCTAATCTGCAGATTACAAAAGAAGGTGATGTGTTCAAAGATATTGAAAGATACAGAAGACTCGTGGGAAAACTGAATTACTTAACAGTGACCAGACCAGATATTGCATATCCAGTCAGTGTACTAAGTCAATATCTGTCTTCCCCAACAGTTGATCATTGGGCAGCTATCGAACAGATTTTGTGTTACTTGAAAGGAGCTCCAGGACGCGGCATTCTTTATAAGAATCACGGTCACACTAACATTGATTGCTTCACAGATGCGGATTGGGCGGGGTCTAAGGATGATCGAAGATCCACATCAGGTCAGTGTGTTTTCGTTGGTGGAAACCTAGTGTCATGGAAGAGTAAGAAGCAGAGTGTTGTTTCTCGTTCAAGTGCAGAATCAGAATATAGAGCCATGGCACAAGGTGCATGTGAGGTTAAGTGGATATATCAACTATTGACTGAAATATGTCTTGAGACAAATTTGCCTGCAAAGTTATATTGCGATAATCAAGCAGCCCTTCATATTGCATCCAATCCTGTTTTTCACGAACGAACGAAGCACATTGAGATAGACTGCCATTTCGTCCGTGAAAAGATACAAGAAGGCTTGATTAAAGCAATGTATGTGAAAACCGGAGAACAATTGGGAGATCTTTTCACAAAGGCTTTAAACGGAACTAGAGTTGATTATCTCTGTAACAAGCTGGGCATGATTAACATCTATGCTCCATCTTGAGGGGAGTGTTACAGAAGTTAGATAGGTTTATTCTTTAAAGTATTATTTACTAGTCTTGGAAGTTGGGTAGAATTATTTATTACTTAGTTTCTTCCTTAGGTGTAGTTATATCCTCCTCTCTCTCTTCTGCTGAGATTCTTGTATTATATACCTCTTATTTTCCTGAGAATGAGATGATCAGAATTCTCTTCCATCCAAAATTACACAAACTATCAAATATCGTTGTACCATATTAGTACCCAAAAAGGTACTCCAATGCAACTGCAGTTACCTTGAATGCATTACGAATTGTAGAAGTCACGTAGTCAAGGATCAGTCCTCCTGCAATAGATCCCAAAACTCCGCATACAACCGTGATGCCACCAAATATCATATCTGCATCAGTCTACGGAAGTAACAAGATCTATGTCAAAACATAAATGTGAATAGAAGTATAAAAAAATATGAACAAAAGAGTGTATTCATCATATTACAAGAAATTTGATAGGTGAAACAGTTATTGCAAAACAGTTACAAGCATACCATTTGATATATATAATAGCCAGCCTTTGGTCCCCAATATGAATATGCACCAAGAACAAAGTTGTATGCTACGTATCCTGAGATAATTCATCAACGTTCAACAACCAACTATCAATGATTTTGCACTCTTTCTATTAAAGGTTTGTGTGTATTGTTGGAAGTCTTAATTTGGTTTCAGCATCATAGTTTATAAAATGAATGTCAAATTAAAAAAAAAAACACTCAACTCAGCACATTATTTTCTTTGTGAAAATAATAGAAAGTCATGTTTACTTAAGCCAGTTAGACATCATCAACATAATGAAAAGTTTATAAATATAAAATGAACAAACAAAAAGGTTGCCACACAATAATGTCCAGAGATGAAAAGGGAAGTACCTAGAACATTGACAACAAAAACCTTGTCACAAAGAAGCACTTTTATTTCTTCCACAAATCTTGAAAACTCGTTTCCCTTGCATTTTGGCCTGCCATAATTTCAGAATACAGTATTTTGTTCAAATTTCAGCCTGGAATATTAATCATATGTATATAGATTGACCAAAAATTAACTTGACATGCAAATTAATTTAAAAGATTTCCATGCATGGTATCAGTTGATGAATATAAAATTGGTAGACAAGTAACTCAACCAGACCAAATATAATTGTGAGCCTGAGGTATTGCAAGGAAAGGACATGGTTACATATTAACTGTCGTTAGACTTCTTTCTTCACACTTTCCATCATCCAAATGTTCACCTCTGCCAATGATTGGAATCTCCGAAACTGTAACAAATAACCAAGTCACACCAATATCCTTTTGAGAAGTCCAGAATATATAATGCAAAATGTTTCAGACTAAGGAAAAGAAACCCGGCAATGTTGAAAATATACTAGAAGTGCTACAGGATTTACACAACTCCCTTCCAGTAACATAAAAAATTCTCTTATCCAGCATGTAGCCATTTGAGGAATTAGAATTGGGTATTGAAAGGAAAAATATTCCATTAAAGAAGACACTGACATAATTAAGGAAATTCCATTGAAGAAGGTTCATATAAAAGAAAAGCTTTCTGTGAGAAGTGTGGAAAATCTGATTCCCTCATTTGAACGCTGAAATAAAGGAAAAAGTGTCAAGTATTTCGAGGGAATGATCTATTTCCTTTCACTCTTCCATCTGTCCAAAGCAAGCAAAGGGTGCCTTCTTTGCCTCCTCTTTTCTATCCTACTTTATTCTTTTTTGTTTCCACTGAAAAAATCATTCAATAAACACATCATATAGAAGAAACATAACAATTTATCATCACAGAACCTTGCATATCCGGTGGCATTGTCTCACTCTCAACAGATATCCATGCTTTGTTAGTTCCCACAGGAGAAAATCCTGTAACAACCAAGCATGTAAATGTAAGCAAAGGAATGGGGGACAAAAGTGAAGGTAACAGGAAATAATAAATAATAAGTACCTTTTAATTGCAAAGGTTTCATAACAAAACCCAAGATAACAAATGGAAGCATCAAAACCGCCTCTATCCGAAAAGCCCAACGCCAATTAAGATAAGTGCCAACCTGAAAATTAATGTATCCTGCTTACTGATTAGCGTTAGGCCTTCAAATTGTAGACATGAAAGAATATGGATTTGGGGGGACCAGTGGTCATTAGAAGCTCCTAGAATATGATTGTTAGACTGTGACAAGGGAATTGCTAGTGACTGAGTTACTTGGGTTTGTTAGGTCACGGGCAGATATTTGAAGTGTGAACAATATGAGAACCATCCTTGTATGGTGGCTTGGTGGATTCTTATCCCTAAGTCTGTGTATCCCATTTGAGTGTCGAATCCAAGAAATTTGTGTTTGTGTGAGCTGTTTGTGTGATTCCCGTTCTACTCTATCAATTAGGCCATGATTGCCAGAGATCTCCACTCATATCCATCCAACTTAAATTATTCAACTATTTATTCCAAAACATACTTTAGAATCTTAATGCTTTTTCCTCTGGTATACCTCTCATACTTAAATTATTCAACTATTCCAGATAACTCCCAATTCAAAAGATTTATAAAAAGAACTCTGCATAAACAATCGTCTTGACATTTCTTTGTAGAAAATTTTAGATCCTAGGTAGGATCTGCCAATATATATGCTCTCACAGGCACCATAAAGCAAAAATAGAAATAAAATGAAATAAAGAAAAATTACAAGGACCATAAAAACTATTAGCACTGTGACAATGGTTTTCAAAGAAAACAAGAAAGACATAGAGGTCCCCATCTCAGTTTTGAAAGAAGCACAAGAATCAGATCATTTATTGAAATAAATGTCAATGTCTGCACACTGCACTAGAGAAAGGGATGAACTATAACTTACCACTCCACCATATATATAACCAATTGCGTATCCAGTTGGTATACACATATAAAAGATGCCAAGCCATGCTGTTTTCTGCAAATGGAAAACAGCCAGAGATGACATATGTGAATGAGATTTTAAATATTCTTAGGGTATCACTGTCTTACTTTACATCGCAATTTCACAGTATCTGAAAATAATTTTTCTATATGAAACAACCACACATAAGGAGACCACAGTAAAAGTCTTTAGCCACTGAGAGTAAGATGTCAAGCAAAAGTTGAAATAGGGAAAGTTTAATGGAGAACCTGAGCAACAGGTGCATTATCATCAATGAATGGAGCTGCAAGGCTGACAAATGAAGCCTCACCTACACCAACCAGCCTAGAGATATAAAGGATTCAGATGAATAATCTATTCAATGAAGCGATGCAAATTCAAATCGCATTTTTTTGTTATACTTACATGCGGCAAACTATAATAAACCAAAAACTATACGAGAAGCCACAACCAATTACAGCAACAGTCCAAACTGACAACCCAACTCCAATAAGCCTGAAGGGATTAACGCTGCAAACACATGAAAGGAAAGATACAAGTTATCACATATGATACACAGATACATTAATTAGCATTCAGCAAGTAAATAAGTTTTCTAAAAAAAGCAGCTAACTAATACATCAGACTTCTATAAACATCTCAAATAATATTGTTCCAATTTGATCATAATAATTTCAATTACACAATATCAGTTCATTATAAGAGCCTAGTAGTGAATGAGGAGGCAACAACATTTCTTTTTAGATTTCAAAAGTCCTTTGTTAGGACCAAAGAAACAATTGTAGGCTCACATTAGGAATATTAGTTTTGGGCCCGTTAGAATAGTAACTCCAATCTGTTATGCGAAAGAGTGAGTTACAGGAATGACTACTTTCTTGATTTTGGCAACTGGTGATTACTTTATTGGTTAAGGGATAGAAATCTCCAAAGGACGCTCATATGCCTGGGTTTTATGGTGAATCGGTGATTTGCCTATGTACCTGATTTTGTTCTCAATATCCTTTCATTCATTCATTAACAAAAAGTGAGCCCACCACAATGTTAATGAACTTAAGATTACAGCAAACCGTCCAAGTGGAATCAAAATATTTCGAGAATCACTCAGCTCACCAATTCTCATCAGCACATATATGCTCAGTCATACTAGAGAAGTTTTGAATCTTCTTTGGAATCAGACTGCCAATATGCTTCTTCACAGGCAGTTGTTTTTTTTAGTATAAGGATTCTATAACACTACCTATAGCATAATTGGTGTTTCTAGGTTTTCCTTTTTGAGGCAATCCCTTGCCCCTCGTCTCTTCTTCTAAGTCTTGCAATTCTCCTTTCTTTATCTCAAAAGATGTTTGTACATGAAAGAAATTTTTGTTTCTATAATTCCAAGTCCATTTTCTATAGAACCACTAATACAGTTTTCCATTATTGTATTATTTAGCAAGAAAGCAAGCCAGAAGGAGTACCTCTTTGCTAGAGAAGCAAAAATTGGAGAAGCCACTAGCAGACCGACCATGAATGCAGATGATAACAAACCATCTTCAAAGTTGCTCAAGTTGAATTCGCCCCTGGAAAGCAAAGAAACATAAGAAGGAAGCACAAATAGAAAGGAAGAAAATCACCAAAGTCCAAACATACAAGAATGTATTTATCTTTCTTCTTAATGGTTGCAATGCAACAAGGAAGATTTGCCAAGTGACTCACTGAATACCACTACCACTATCTCCGTTCACTCCATTGCTGGCTATCGCTCCTCGGTCAAGATAATTGATCAAGTTTATCAAACAAAATATGACAAGTAACCTGCAATGAGCAACAGAAGAAAACACAGGTCAATCCAGACGAGCTCAAATGGACAACTACGAATCAATGAAGACCCAAATGGCATCACATAGTAATCAAGGCATAATCCAAACGGAAATCCGTGCTCATTACCCTCGCTTAAGAGTCAACATCAAGAGAACGCGTTCACTCCAATCTCAATCACAAAAAAGAAACACGAATTGAAAATCAATTTCAGGCAAAACCCTAGTTTTGCAAATCGCCCGTTATAAAATCCAAGAAACAAACTTTATCCAGAATTGAGCATTCAAAAAGCATTTCCTTGCAACAAAAGACTGAAATCACAGCGAGAGAGAGAGACAATAAGGGAAGAGAACGATGCCTTTTGGGGGTAAACCAGGAGGGCTTGAGAGTTTCGGTGATGTCGGAATCAATCGCCATGTTTTGGGTCTTCTACTTTCTCCAGGCATTCAGATACGGATCATCAAATTCCCTCCAGCTTTCACAAATTTTCCGCCTTTTCTGATCAGATTGATATAAATTTCAACCACTTCGAAGTTTGAAGGGTGGTTGGAGGTTTAAAGAAGGAATCAAAGTGCGATACTTTCCTCTGATTCCCCTGTTTACCCCACTTTGTCGTTATCTCCGTCGACTTTGAATTCCATTGGAAAACTGCATTCTTCAGCAAGTTTCTCCAGCATGAATCTTCTGCAACTGAGTCTCAGCTTTACACAAATTGGAAACACAATCAACAGGTAAACTAAAAACATCTATCTATCTATATATAAATAAAATACTAAAGCAAAGTCCTGAAACGGCCTCTGGTGCGATTCGCCAACGTGGAATTTTCTGGATTAAAACGGGATTATTTTTGCTTACGTGTCATATTTTGGATTAAATTGGTATTATTTATTTGGGCCACATCAATTAATAAGTCAATATAGTTAGGTAAAAAATTTATCTTTTTAGATCAAATAATCTATCCAATATAACCTTATATCTTAATTAGATAAATTTATCTAATATTATATATTTTATTCGTATAATAAAATTGTTAATAATAATATGTTTTAGTACGTATTATATAAACAATCTTATCAAACCTATACATAATAATTACATATTTCACTTTTTATTTTAATGAGTCATAAGAATATTAACCACAAATTAAATTACCACTTATTTTAGTAAGTGTTTTTTTATAATACAACTACATTATACCTTTGCTCAAGATATAACCTTCAAATTTCAGAAAAAAATATAAATTAATCATCATTTGGTTTATTAAGAAACCGCACAACGGGCGGGTAAAGTAAAACTAGTTTTATTGAATTTCAAAGGCACAGAGCATCAACATGAATATTTGTTAGATGGCTTTTATTTAGAAATTAGTCTTGCTTTTATATGTTTCTCGTCTTATGGAGAATTAGTATGTTACTTATGGTATCATTCCCCTATGTCATGCTAACACATCTCTCAAAGTCCAACAAATAGATAGAATTTAAGACCGATATGTGATAATTCTATTGGAATCTTATGATTAAGCTTTGTTGAATCATAGCAATTATAGAGTGATAAGTTGCAGTTTTATATAGAGAAGGCGTATGATAGGGTGGAATGAAAATTTATTATTGCGATTCTTCACATATTTGGTTTTGATCTACGTTTTATGAGTTGGGTGAAATAATGTATGAAAATTGTCTCCTTTTCAATCTTGGTCTATATTGGTCCTTCTGAGTTATTCTATCCAAAGAGACGATTGTGATAAAGGGACCCCTGTCTCTATTTCTATTAATTTTGGAGTAGAAATTTTAGTGAGAAAATTTCAATTAGAATCCCTCGGGAACAAAAATGTGACCGGATTCAGTTACTCCATCCAAAGCCTTGTGGTGGTGCCTTTTCTTTCCGACATGATGATCTTCGCTAAAGGTAGCGCCTCATCCTATGTCATGGTTCGAATGATCATAAAAAATATTGTTACATCTCAAGACAAAAGTTCACCTTTCATACACCTGTGTTCCAAATTAATAAGTCCAGAAATAATTAATTATGAGAGCTAACATATCAACATTTGAAGAAGTGGTATACAAATCTAAAGAACAACTTTCAAAGTGGATGGCTAATGCTCTCTCTCAATATATAAGGTATTGATCAAATCAAACCTTTTAGCCAAATCAAATTATCTAATGTAGAGTTTTATACTCTCGAGGAAGATCCATAATGAACTGGATCAAATTAATCGTTGTTTCTTCTAAACAAAGACCTATAACATAAAGACAAGAACTCACGTTAATACAAGACTTGCCATGAAAAACGTTTTTTTTTTCCGGTTCTAGCGTGCCATGAAAAACTTAAATCCAAAGTATTAGCACAATTATTTCCTTTTTTTGTCATAAGCACAATTATTTCTAATTTTATACAAAGACCACATTCTAATTTTGGGAAATAAAAACCCTAAAACCGAAACTGTCACTACAAAAAACAGTCTTTAGTGACAAATTAATCATCAGAAAGAGACAAAAAAACAGTTTAGTGACAAATTAATCATCAGAAAGAGTGTATTTCGTCGCCCAAAATGATTTGTGATGAATAAAATCTCATCTCCCGTTCGTCGCACAGAAAAGTTGTCGCCCTACAAGACTTGCTGACAAACAAAGTATTCTGTCACCCCAGACTTTTTATTTGTCGCCCCACCCTTTCTGTGACAAAAATTCCGTTTTTGTTGCCCTAAAATTATGTTGGCAACTGAATTTAGTTTTATCACCATTATCCCTTTTTAATTTTAAAACTTCAGATGTTAACACATAGGGAGTAATATACAAAAAGAGATTTTTATACCATCAAAATGAGATTACAATAAATTACAATACATTCAAGACACAAAATGTATATTCCCAATCCTTTACAAAAGATTTCTGAAAGGTACATTATCAATCTACCACCAAAACACAAGAAATATATGGTTAGAGTTGCTTACCATCTTTAATCGGACCATTCAATTATCGTTGTCGTCTTCCATAGCCATTTTCCATACATAATGATTGAAATCAAAGCCAAGGAGCGACTAAGCCAGTCTACGAGAGCCCAATCCAAGCATATCTCTAGCATTAGAAATGACTCTGCAGATTGTATTGTTTCGCGGCTACATCCAGAAGATCCATTCCCCAATCTGGCTGCGAAGAAACCCTGCAGGGGCACAGGAGAGTTAACCATTCATATGAAGCAACAAAATGCAGATTTGCAGCAGCAAGTAAGCATTAGAAGGTTGCTGACTAACAAGCACCTAAAGAATATTTGCTAAATGGAGTAAGAATTTATTTGTCTTACAGAATTAGCTTTTCACGAGCATTTAGTCTTTTGCTTTGCTAAAGAGAAGATGGAACAGAACCGCTTAATGAATTCTCATCACGTGCCCTAGAGCATAGATGGAGGAGAACAATCAATGGCACAATTAACTTATACTAATGAAGATAACTAACATCTGGATAGATAGAAGCACATGCTTACAGTTTATGAAGACGAGGAAGACTTTAAAAGCTTGCAAGAACAGTCCAAGTAAGATGATTGTGTGATATAATGTTGCGAATAGAAAAAGACCATATAAGAACACACTGAGATTTTATTTGAAGATAGACTTACATTGTAGTCATACTATCAGCTAGTTTCTCTGAAGTTATAGGTCCACTGAGCTAGTTTAGACTAAGGTCTCTAGGAAAGCGAATGTAAAGAAGAAATCATTGCAAATAATAAATCTAAATTACAGAAAAAAAAATAATAAAGTGCAAGAGAGGAGAGTAAAATGACCAAAGAAACAATATTTATTTATTTATAGGACTTACATATAAGAAAGCTTGACACTGATCATATAGGATATTAGGAATTATCAGATAGGATATGATAAATTATATCTAAACAAGGGCTTTCTCCAAGTGGTAATGGTGAATTTGTGGTCACTTCGATAGTCTCTGCAAAGATCTAAAGATTCCAGAAATCAAGTCAAAAGAAAAGAAGATATCCATCAAATGAGGAAGATTAAACAAAAAGAGAGGATGGGAAATATGAAATCACATACCTCTGGCTTTTAGGCCAACGTCGGAGTACAGTCCTAGACCCTTCACCTAGGATATTAGAAATTACAACAGGAAGGAAATGATCACCTAGGATATTAGAAATTACAATAGGATACATTAAATAGAAATCAGAATGCCACATGTGTGAAAGCTTTCATATTCATAGTAACCTCAAGTTTGATGCACAACAGACGCATTGACATGCCTGCTACGGCTGCTGTACTAAGACACTGGGACTCTCTGAGCTCCAGCCCTTGGGTCTCTGACCTCCCAGCTCTTCATTGTTCGGTGTCGCAGGGCTCGCAAATGTCGCTGAATGGTGCAAATCGGACTGCTGCTGCTTCATGGTTTTGGGAAAATGAATCTTGCTAAGGCATCCTCATTTCCCTCCCAATCTCCATTTGTGGACTCCTCATATAAACAAACAGAGTTTGATAGATAGATTTACTGCTTAATGTAAATGCAACTGCTGTCATAGTATTCCTTGAATTGCTTAGCTGTATGAATTTTTGGTGGCTATTTTATTTTTGTTTGGTTTGAAAATGAAAACCTAGAATGTGGACAAACGAAATTGCGACTCATCACACGCTGGGTCAGTTAAGGCCTTACATTTATATGGAGATTCAGCATTTCCTATCATTTCTTCCAAAAGAATGTATCTATAGAGAGAGAGTGAGGACAATAGACGGGTATCAACTTTATAAGCGGGGATCGGTTCCTCCTAATATTAAACAAATCTTGTTTTCCTTATTGTCTAAGTCAAAACTGCCTGGCAGTTTTGAATCTAAAACTTTACTCTCTCCTAGAATCAATAGATCACCAGGAGATGAAAAGAAATCAGAAAACTTAGTTCTCAAAACTGTCATGGCTTTAGTTCTCAAAATTGTCCCCATCTCCCCATTTGATATCAGAAATCAGAAAAGTAAGCAAGAACATTCACCATAGTAAGCAAGAACATTCACCATAGTAATGTAGTTCATAGGCACAAAATATTTCTGTTTAAATCAGCAAGAAATACATCTGAGGGAGAGGTTGGAGTCAGATTAAGTTTAGAAAAAAAGCAAGCCAAAATATTAAACCTTAAGGTTTAATTTCTCACAGAAGCAAACTCATATTGTCTACACCAGCAGGAAAGTAAGCTAGATAAGAAACAAATATCTAGTTATAATTAAGCATAATCTTCATTACCTAAAAGAGAGAGCCACAAATATTCAGGCAATCAAAACAGATTCAAACAACTACAACACCATTTCTATGTCAGTCATTTGTGATTATTTGGGCCATGAATTGGGGATAATTGGTTTGTTATGCAACAAGGGGTATTTAACTATACCAATCTGTCTCAAGGGGTATTTAAATATACCAATTTGTCTTTATAGCCATAAAAAATTTGCATACGGTTTATTGAATAATGAGAGAGCAGCAACTTGCATTTTCGGAGCCATCATTGATCGTTTATGTTACGAGAAAAGGCAAAGATGCCGTCAGATTTGGGTTACCAGTAATCACCACATGAACACTTCCCACCCGAGAAATGGTGAAACCGGTAAGGGTCCCTCAGTATAATCTCCCTTGGCACAACTGTGCTAACAAACTTGTACACGGAATGACAGTCACCACAAACACGGAGGTTCTTGAAGACTCTCACGGTTGAACCTTCTGGAGTGCTGATGAGCGCATAAGCAAGCGCAATCCTCTCGCTGTGGTTCCACAGGTTGTGCTCCTTCTGCTCTTCATCGGTGTCGTGCAATGCATAGCTAGTATCGGGTACATAGCCTGCTTCTATGATCATCTTCTTGAGCTCATTCAACTTTTCACTGATCTGGGTTGACTTTGGGTGGGAGTAGTGGTCCCCCATACCAAAACAGCTCACTTTGTCCTTCAGCTTGACCCAACTGCAAGCAGGCTGCTTCTTTATTTTGCTGATTTCCATCAGATTCCTTACATTCTCGACATCCTCCCATCTCCCGGTTGTCGCACACACGTTTGAGTAGAGAACGTAGGCTGAATCATCAGAGGGACCCAACTTGATAAGCTGTTTCGCAGCTACCTTGCCTAGCTCAAGATTGCCATGAATTCTACATGAAGCTAACAAACTCCTCCAAACAAGGCCATTAGGCGGGATGGGCATTTCTTTTATGAACTTTTCAGCCTCAGAAAGTTTCCCTGATCGTCCTAGAAGATCAATCATGCAAACACAATGCTCTTTTCCTGCCGAGACACCAAATTGCTTAGTCATAGACTCATAGTATGCAAGACCTTCATCTACAAGGCCCCTATGACTACATGCTGACAGAAGGGAGACAAAGGTGACGTGGTCAGGCTTCATGCCCCATTGAATCATTTCATTGAAACTTTGCTTTACCTTCTCGAAATACCCATGTCTAGAATAAGCAGAAATCAATATATTCCATGACAGTCGTGACCTGTTGATAGGAGAGGGAAGCATTTTCAGCACATCATTAATCTCGCCACATTTTCCATACATATCCATAGCTGCATTTGCAACATAGACATTTGACTCAAACCTAAGTTTAACAGCCAGAGCATGAAGCATTTTTCCTTCTTCGAGCGCAGCCAAATTAGCAGCAGCTGCAAAGGCACTGGAAAAGCTGAACTGGTCTAGCTCTCTTTGTAAACTATACATTTCAACAAAAAGCTTCAAACCTTCTTCACCCCTTCCGTGACGAGCATTGGCAGCAACCATGGCATTGTACGTGATATAATTTACATTTGTTAACCCACTGAAGACTATACTGCTTGAGTCAAGATCACCACACTTTGCATACATAGTAATAAGAGAGTTCATCACATATTCATCCAATTCAAAACCAGTGGAAATGATAAATGCATGCAATGGCTTCCCATGTATTAATAGATCACCAGGAGACACAAAGGAAGCAAGAACATTCACCATAGTAATGTAGTTCATAGGCATTTCTTGATACCTCATCAGCTTAAAAGTTTGCAACGCTTCATTGGCTTCTTCATTTTCAGCATGGCCTCCAATCAAGGCATTCCACGTGACCACGTCATGCTCCGGCACCATCCTAAATACCCGATTTGCGTCCCTCATCAAACCACATTTTGCGTACAAGGTTACTAATGAGTTAGCAACAATCACATTATCTTGGAAGCCAGAAACTATTGCAAGTGCATGAACAGTCTTTCCTTCATAAAGAAATTCTTGGCTGGAACATGAAGCCAATACACTAGCAAAGGCAACATGGTTTGCTGGTATATTCGTCCTTAAAAGAGAGCTCAAGAATCGCACAGCATCTAAGCACATGTTGTGCTGCGCATAACATGTTATCATTGAACTCCATGAAATGAAGTCTTTCTCGGGCATTTCTTGAAACAATAACTCAGCATCATCAAACCTTCCTGCTCTTGAATACATGGCAAGCAAAGTATTGCCTACATAAACATTCGAGTCAAGTCCAAACTTTACTGTTAGGCAATGTATTCCTCTTCCTTGCTTCAGATGCTCCATAGAATCACAAGCGGAGAGCAAACTACAAAGTGTAGAAGAATTTGTTTCATGATGAACATGGCGCATCCAATTAAAACATCCTAGGGCACTCTCACCAAGCTGATTATGGGCATATGCTGTAATCATAGAATTCCAAGAAATTGTATCTCGCTCATTCATGTTGTCGAAAATATAGTATGCCTCTTCCAAACTGCTGAGATTTGCAAACATTGTTATAAGAGAATTAGCTACAGAAAGGTTATACTCAAACCCAAACTTCATGACCTGCCCAAGAACTTGGTAACCGAGGAAGTCATCCTGAAGCATACCACAAGAACCGGCGAGAGTTGTTAGCGTATTCTCATTACAAAGAATGCCTTCCTTCATCATCTTCCTATACATATTTACCACTTCATCTGGTTTGCCATCATCCAAACACCCAACCATCAAAGCCGTCCAAGAAACAACATTCCTATATGGCATCTCACTGAGGAAATCCTGGGCTTCTCTAGCAAACCCATACGATGAATAAAAATTTAAAAGACAGGTACCCACAAACACATCATACTGAAAACCATTCTTAACAAGGAATCCATGCACCTGAAGCCCTTCAGAAACCATATTTTGTGATCTACTAAAGGAAGTAATCAAACTCCCCATCATAAACTCGTTCGGGTCAAACCCAGCACGTCTCATACTACAAAACAAGGCCGCTACCTCCGAATAGAAACCCACCCGGACAAAACCAGACGCCATGGTACTCCAAGAAGCCTCGGTTCTTTCCGGCATTTTATCGAACACATAGCAAGCACTCGAAATGTCACCGAATTTCGAATACATGTTCAACAAAGTATTTGAATAGAACGATCCGAAGGGAAGTAGACCCTTCAGGCACAGGCAATGAAGAGCCTTCCCTATAATACGAGTGGTAAGTTCCGAGAAACCCTTTTGGGTAAACACTGAAATTTCTGGGTGTTGGTGGTGAGATATCCATGAAACTCGGTCGCTTTGATGATACTCTATGGATTGTGGTTCCACATAAGCTATTTGGGTCTGAAGAGAACGTTTTGGGAGGGAAGTGAGAGAGAAGCTATTAAAGGAGGGCTTGAAAAGGGGCGATAGAGTTCTACAACACCTGGCCAGTTCTCGCATCTCAGCTAGGCAGAAAGATTTTTTTAAAAAAAGAATTGTGAAGTGGCTCTTATAGAAGCGGCAAAGTGAAGGGCGGAGGCAATGACCTTGAGCGTTTCATTCAACAATTTAACCACATGCAAAGGACATATACAGTCAATCCCTAGCGATAGTCCAGGAGAGCTGAGCAAAGACCCTAAAAATGAAAGCAGGGCAAAGGCTTAAGCGGTGGGAAGCAAGCGAAGATGATAATGAATAAAGGCAACTATGAGAAAATGACTGATTCTACACTGATTTCAAGTCTTGGATTCCAATGAACATTGAAGATCAAGATGGAAGAGAGGACCTCAAAATAATTCATACCATGAAAGATTTGAATAAATATAGAGCTGTAGGGGCCAGATGAAAAGAACGGTGAATCCATGAACGTGAAATCATCGATTTGAATGGCCCATTCCTCAATTTCAGTAACGCATACGATGTGAACAACTAATAAAGTAATAGCAACCAAAAATCATATATTTTTAGACCCCACAAACCAAAAAAACCACCCAAGAACAAACTCATGAACAAAGCCTCAACGGGAAGCTGATTTTCAAAACTAACCAGGTGGAAATCCTCAATTTGAAGGGTTGTATTGTAAACCACAGTGCGTTTTATCTTCTATTCTTCCAACATGCCTCATAATACATGTATCTAACACCTCAACGGTATGGGCACTTTGGTACTCGGGGACTATTCTTTTTCTTTCAGTTCAAGCATACCGTCAAATTAACCGATGATTTAGCACACTTTTCAAACATATTTATTTTCCCTTATAAATGAGCGTGATGTTTCTAACATATTTATTTTCCCCTTAAGAGCTACAATTTTTTTGTTTTGTATACTTTAATCTCTAGTTGCTACTTATTCCTAACCCTAATCATAAGCAATTAAACAAACCACAACAAAAAGGCCCAACTCATATTTCACTCTTCAAATCTCAAGACCTAACCTAACAAAACCAATTCAATTCATTTATCTAAATCAATTCAACTAATCGCCAAACATTCAATTTAATTAAAAGACTAACAATCAATAGACATTCTCAAAATAAATTGAAGTACTAAAAAATTGGCGGAAAAAACTTACGAGAGGACAAGAGGTTGCTGAACCTGGACTTCGGCTGGACCATGGCTATGAATGTGGCTGGACCTGGACTTCCGGTAAGAGGAGGGCGACTCGGTGTCTAGACCGTGGTGCGGCAGGCAGAACGCTCACGAGCCACACCCCTGAAGTCCAGAGAAGGAGGGTGATTTAGTGCTGATATACATGAAGAAAGAGAATGAAAAAGAAGCGGTTGTAGAATTTGATCAACTTTAATTGTCATTTTAGGTTTTTTTATATGCATAGGTGAAACCCCCGAATAAAACAACTTATAAATAGCAGTAATATCTATACTGTCATAACTCTCGAATACCTAATCAAACTTACTCAAATCATCATTCATAAATCCAAATACTTTGTTTGATTTCAAAGTTGTTCTTGCTGCAAACCAAAATCATCTCAGCAAGCACAAGATAAGCAGTAGCACAATTCATCGTTTCACACACAAATGCTCTATTCTATTTAGGCTATACTGTCATAACTCTCAAATATCTAATCAAACTTACTTAAATCATCATTCATGAATCCAAATACTTTCTTTGATTTCAATGATTTTTCTTGTTGCAAACCAAAACCAGAAGCTAGAAAAAGAAAGTCACAAACCAAAAATAATCTCACAGCTCACCAGTTATCCCTCAAACACCAAATTGAGCCAGCTAGCAATCATAAAAATGCAGGTACAATTGCCCACATAACCAGCCTTAAAAAGCAAACCAGAAATCAAGAGTAGATACAACTCAGGATAAAATGAAGATCATATAATAACAAATGAAAACCAAATCCAAATCAGAAAGCAACTGGAACTAAGACAAAACATGCAGAAAAATTAGGGCTTAAAAGGGAACAAAAGCGGGCAAAACAATAGAGAAGAGACAATGTTCAGGAACTCAAATGTACAATTTTTTTTAAAAAAAGACCTAGAGTCTAAAAACGATTTGTTCAGCACAACATCAATAACATGAGTATGTCACATATGGTGTGTTGCCCAAAGATGATCAACACACACAAAAATGCCCCGAATGCAGCAGAACAGAGAAAACAAAACCCTATTCACCACCAAACAACCCCTTAAACAGCAGGCAAGCCATCGGGAACATAACCCATCCAAGCTTGGTCAGAGTATAAAAATAACAAGGAAGAAAAATGGCCCCGACAGCTCCTCAAATCTGCAACAGATGCAGCACAAATACCCCTTCAAACAGCCCCTACTACCCTTGAAAAGAAGCTGCAGAAAACAGCTAAAATATCCTTCTGCAGCGTCAAGCTGCACCATTATAACCATAGAAACAGCCCTAGAATCTAAGATTACAAGGATACAAAAGTACCCACAGCATCACCAATGGTCAAGCACATCTAAACAGACCAAAAACGCCCTATTTTGATCAAAATCGGAAGCAACTCCCTTAGCAGACCAAAACACCCCCTCCTCAACAAGAAAACATGTCATAAAAGTCATCAAGCCCATGGCCAAACAACGAACCAGCTGACCAAAGCATCCCGCTGGGGACCAAAAACAACCCATGAATGCAGGAAAGAATCACACCCCTAAGCTAAATTCAAAATCTTGAAAAAATCAGCTCAAACCTGAAACCTCCCTCGAGCAAGATTTAATGAAAGATTTAATTGGATTTATCAATGGCTTGTGCAATTGGCAGGACTTTGTCTCTAACTTGCAGGACATGAAATATCTCCACAATCCACACAGCATGTATCAAACGGAAATGAAGAAGGAGACAAAATGCAGGTGCTAATTTAGCAATCTGAACCTCACGGGGATTCGAATTCAATCAGTAAAAATCATTTCTCCTCCGAATCAACTTTCCAAATTTAGAGCAGATTTGCAAAACCTAAAGAGAAATTGAAAAGATAAAATCAAACCTGGGAAATTTCTTTCACACCTGATGAAGATCTCTCAAGCTTGCCGATATCACTCGAGCGAAGCTTCCACCAGTCAGCATCAGCTGATTAACCACGATGAAGGCAACGAGTCGGATTGATCTATGGCGGCAGAAGGAGAGAAGATAAACCGGAGAGGAAAAGGGATGTTGAAATCGTCAGAGAGAAGGGGTTGAGGAGAACATAAATTGTGTACAATAATAGGGAAATCAGAACAAGAGGATACCTTGACGTGAGGTGGAGCGGAGAAGCAGTGAGGGGCAGAGGCGGCGACGGTGATGACGATCAATCAGGAAGCAAAGGCGGTGCACCAAGGATGCAGGGACCAGGGATGAAGAAATCGGGGAGGTGAAGATGGACTCCGACGGAGGACAATCAAATAGTAAGGCGGCGGCGGCGGCGAACAAGAGAGTACAGATGGAGAACCACAATACTCCGTAGTAAAGAAGGCGACACGAGGGTGGGAGGTAAGCGCCAAAAATTTTCACTTGGATTCGTATGGACGGAGATAATAAATTGACTAAAATTATAAATATAGTAAAATTTATAAATTGTTGGTAAAAGTAGTTAAAATTTTAAACAACAAGATAATCTTGGTATGGAGAGAAAAACAGTTTATTTGTAAAAACTGACCAAAATACCAAGCTCGTTTCCGTAACACCTATAGAAAGGCACACACAACTTTCATTCCGGAGTCATTTGGGCATCTCAGGTGGGCCTTCATGACCTATCGCCTAACTAGCATCACACCTTGCCTAGGGTATAGAATTTGGGGTTTTAAATTTTCTAAGATTTTGAGTTTTTTCGTGGACTACCTCTTTGGAAAAAGTCAGACCAAAGTACCAAGCTCGTGTCCGTAACACCTATAGAAAGGCACACTACTTTCATTCCGGGGCCATTTGGGCATCTCATGTGGCATTTCATGGACCTATCGCCTAACTAGCATCACACCATGCGTAGGGAAAAGAATTTGGGGTTTTAAATTTTCCGAGATTTTGAGATTTTTAGTGGACTACTCCGTTTGGAAAAAGTCGAGAATCCAAACTGGTGGAAATTGATTTTTTCGGACATATTTGAGGAGGATTTCACAGGAGATGTCCTCAGTAAAGTCGTAGGCCTTGACGTTAGCTTTCCAACGAGCTCTCAAATGGCCCGATCAGACTAACGCAGCTCTTGTTATGACCAAAATACCAAGACCGTGTCCATAACACCTATAGAAAGGCACACTACCTTCATTTCGAAGCCATTTGGGCATCTCTGGTGGGCCTTTCATGGACCTATCGCCTAACAAGCATCACACCATACATAGGGCAAAGAATTTGGGGTTTTAAATTTTCTGAAATTTTGAGATTTTTCGTGGACTACCCTTTGAAAAAAGTCGAGAATCCAAGCTGGTGTAAAAATAATTTTTTTAGACATCTTCGAGGAGGATTTCTCAGGAGACGTCCTCAGTAAAGTCGTAGACCTTCAAGTTAGCTTTCCAACGAGCTCTCAAATGGCCCGATCAGACCAATGCAACTCTTGTTATTACCAAAATACCAAGCTCGTGTCTGTAACAACTATAGAAAGACACACTACCTTCATTCCGGGGCCATTTGGGCATCTCAGATGGGCCTTTCATGGACCTATCGCCTAACAAACATCACACCATGCCTAGGGCAAAGAATTTGAGGTTTTAAATTTTCTGAGATTTTGAGATTTTTCGTGGACTACCCCATTGGAAAAAGTCGAGAATCCAACTAGTGGAAAAATGATTTTTTGAGACATCTTCGAGGAGGATATCTCAGGAGATGTCCGCAGTGAAGTCGTAGGCCTTGAAGTTAGCTTTCCAATGAGCTCTCAAATGGCCTGATCAGACCAACGCAGCTCTTGTTATGACCAAAATGTCAAGCTCGTGTCCATAACATCTATAGAAAGGCACACTACCTTCATTCTAGGGCCATTTGGGCATCTTAGGTGGTCCTTTCATGGACATATCGCCTAACTAGCATCACACTTTGCCTAGGGCAAAGAATTTGGGGTTTTAAATTTTTTGAGATTTTGAGATTTTTCGTGGATGATGAAGGGTTTATTTTCAATCAAATAAATTTATAAGATCGAAACCCCGCTATAGTATAGTAGGGTCAAGTTCTTTCGTAGGGAGAAAGTCAGTGACTCAATTCTAGTTACAAAAGAGTAAGAAATAGCAAGAAGGGATGAAAAGTATAGAGTTTTGGGATTTTGAATGTTGCTGAATTTTTAGAAAAATATAAATAATATGAAAGATCTAGGGCATAGAGATCACCACAACGATAATTAAGCATGCATCGCAATGAATCATATGAAATTCATGTTTTTATCTATTAAAAAGGCAATTTGCATCAACCTTAGTAAAGTTATTAACTTATTTGCATAAATTGATAAACTTTACTAACAATCTTAATTATGTTATTTAAAACTTGCGTTTCAACACCCTAATTACTATCCAATTCACAAGTTCAATCTTACAATTCAATTTTGAAAATGAATTTCCCCAATTTTCATTGAGTACTTAGCACATAACAATAGATAAAACCCATCAATTCATCAATTCATAGTAAATTCGCAAGCATAACTATCGTTGGGATCATCCCAAACACTAGAAAAGGCGACTACTCACGCATATTCATGGTGAATAACTCAAAATTCATGAAAAGAGACATAAAAACAGAAATTATAAATCGAATAAAACCTGAAATAATGTCAACAATGCGTCCCAAAAGCCTCACAAAACCTTCCTCAACTTTCGCCGAAAAAATCGCTTCAAAAAGCTCTCAAATCCGCTCACAAACGCTCCCTAAAGTGTGCTGAGAATTCAGGAAATTAGGGCTGAAAAAGAACTCCCCTTAACAAACCCTAAAAATCCTATTTATATTTAATAACCCATAAACTAATTGGGAAATAAGAAATATAACAATTTTATTTAAAGTCTATCTAAGGAAAGGGGTAAAAATAATTAAATCGGGATAAAAATCGTCTGTCAAGAGTCTGTACCGATACGGGGCCACCTCGGTACCGAGCCCCCTTAGGGTCGGTATGGGTACTGTTGCTCAATTCGGCTCGTTCTGTCAGATCATGCCTCAGTACCGACCCAGATAGGGTCGGTACAAGGTCGGTACATCTCAGTAAAACACCCATATCTCCTTTGTTTGAACTCCGATTGCTTCCGTTCTTTTTCCTATGCGCTCCTTATTCTTCTCCGCATCTTTTTTTCTCTTGAAAGTTTCTTCAAAAACAGCTTCAAAAATCCTGTAAATCACACAAAAGCTACTGAAGACATCTATTTCTCATGAAACATGAAAATCTATGCAAAAGACACTATGCCCAGTAAATAACCAATGAAAAAGACTTATATTAACACTAAAGTATATGGAAAAATATGACTAAAAACATGCACATCAGTGGACTACCCCCTTTGGAAAAAGTCGAGAATCCAAGCTGGTGGAAAAATAATTTTTTGAGACATCTTTGAGAAGGATATCTCAGGAGACGCCCGCAGTAAAGTCGTAGGCCTTGAAGTTAGCTTTCCAACAAGCTCTCAAATGGCATGATCAAACCAACGCAACTCTTGTTATGACCAAAATACCAAGCTCGTGTCCATAACATCTATAGAAAGGCACACTACCTTCATTCTGGGGCCATTTGGGCATCTTAGGTGGGCCTTTCATGGACATATTGCCTAACTAGCATCACACCTTGCCTAGGGAAAAGAATTTGGGGTTTTAAATTTTTTGAGATTTTGAGATTTTTTATGGACTACCCCATTTGGAAAAAGTCGAGAATCCAAGCTAGTGGAAAAATGAATTTTTTGGACATCTTCGAGGAGGATTTCAAAGAAGATGTCTGCAGTAAAGTCATAGGCCTTGAAGTTAGCTATATAACGAGCTCTCAAATGGATTGATCAAACCAACGCATCTCTTGTTATGACCAAAATACCAAGCTCGTGTCCATAACACCTATAGAATGGCACACTACCTTCATTCCGGGGCCATTTGGGCATCTCATATGGGCCTTTCATGGACCTATCGCCTAACTAGCATCACACCTTTCCTAGGGCAAAGAATTTGGGGTTTTAAATTTTATGAGATTTTGAAATTTTTTGTGGACTACCCCCTTTGGAAAAAGTCGAGAATCCAAACTAGTAGAAAAATGATTTTTTTTGGACATCTTCGAGGAGAATTTCTCAGGAGATGTCCTCAGTAAAGTCGTAGGCCTTGAAGTTATCTTTCCAATGAGCTCTCAAATGACCTGATCAGACCAATGAAGCTCCTGTTATGACAAAAATACCAAGCTCATGTCCATAACACCTATAGAAAGGTACACTACCTTCGTTTCGGGGCCATTTGGGCATCTCAGGTTGGCCTTTCATAGACCTATCGCCTAACTAGCATCCCACTTTGCCTAGGGCAAATAATTTGGGGTTTTAAATTTTTTGAGATTTTGAGATTTTTTGGGGACAACCCCCATTGGAAAAAGTCGAGAATCCAAGTAGGTGGAAAAATGATATTTTTGGACATCTTCGAGGAGGATTTCTCAGGAGACATCCTAGTAAAGTCGTAGGTCTTGAAGTTAGCTTTCCAACGAGCTCTCAAATGGCCCGATCAGATCAACACAGCTCTTATTATGACCAAACTACCAAGCTCGTGTCCATAACACCTAAAGAAAGGCACACTACCTTCATTCCGGGGCCATTTGCGCATCTCAGGTGGGCCTTTCATGGACCTATCGCCTAACTATCATCACACCATGCATAGGGAAAAGAATTTGGGGTTTTAAATTTTCTGGGATTTTGAGATTTTTCGTGGACTACCCCCTTTGGAAAAAGTCGAGAATCCAAGCTGGTGGAAAAATGATTTTTTCACACATCTTCGAGGAGGATTTCTCAGGAGACGTCCTTAGTAAAGTCGTAGGCCTTGAAGTTAGCTTTCCAACGAGCTCTCAAATGGCCCAATCAAACTAACGCAACTCTTTTTATGACAAAAATACCAAGACCGTGTCCATAACACCTATAGAAAGGCACACTACCTTCATTTCGGGGCTATTTGGGCATCTCCAGTGGGCCTTTCATGGACCTATCGCCTAACAAGCATCACACCATGCCTAGGGCAAAGAATTTGGGGTTTTAAATTTTCTGAGATTTGAGATTTTTCGTGGACCACCCCTTTGGAAAAAGTAGGGAATCCAAGCTGGTGGAAAAATGATTTTTTTAGACATTTTAGAGGAGGATTTCTCAAGAGACGTCCTCAGTAAAGTCGTAGGCCTTGAAGTTATATTTCCAACGAGCTCTCAAATGGCCCGATCAGACCAATGCAGCTCTTGTTATTACCAAAATACCAAGCTCGTGTCCGTAACAACTATAGAAAGTCACACTACCTTCATTCCGGGGCCATTTGGGCATCTCAGATGGGCCTTTCATGGACCTATCGCCTAACTAGCATCACACCATGCCTAGGGCAAAGAATTTGCGGTTTTAAATTTTTTGAGATTTTGAGATTATTCGTGGACTACCCCATTGGAAAAAGTCGAGAATCCAAGCCAGTGGAAAAATGATTTTTTGAGACATCTTCAAGGAGGATTTCTCGGGGGACATCCTAAGTAAAGTCGTAGGCCTTGAAGTTAGCTTTCCAACGAGCTCTCAAAAGGTCCGATCAGACCAACACATCTCTTATTATTACCAAAATATCAAGCTCATTTATATAACATCTATAGAAAGGCACAGTGCCTTCATTCCGGGGCCATTTGGGCATCTTAGGTGGGCCTTTCATGGACCTATCGCCTAACTAGCATCACACCTTGCCTAGGGCAAATAATTTGGGGTTTTAAATTTTTTAATATTTTGAGATTTTTTGTGGACAACCCTCTTTGGAAAAAGTCGAGAATCCAAGCTGGTGGAAAAATGATTTTTTAGACATTTCGAGGAGGATTTCTAAAGAGACGTCCTTAGTAAAGTCGAAGGCCTTGAAGTTAGCTTTCCAACGAGCTCTTAAATGGCCCGATCAGACCAACACAGCTCTTATTATGACCAAAATACCAAGCTCGTGTCCATAACACCTAAAGAAAGACACATTGCCTTCATTCTGGGGCCATTTGGGTATCTCAAGTGGGCCTTTCTTGAACCTATCGCCTAACTAGCATCACACCATGCGTAGGGAAAAGAATTTGGGGTATTAAATTTTTTGAGATTTTTGGTGGACTACTCCATTTGGAAAAAGTCTAGAATCCAAACTCGTGGAAATTGATTTTTTGGACATATTGGAGGAGGATTTCAAGGAGACGTCCTTAGTAAAATCGTAGGCCTTGAAGTTAGCTTTCCAACGAGCTTTCAAATGGCTCGATCAGACCAACGCAACTCTTGTTATGACCAAAATACGAAGATCGTGTCCATAACTAGGGGTGTGTAGAAAAACCCGACATGACAGACACGACACGAAAACGGGACAACATGACACGAAAAAACACGAAACCAAAAAGACACGACACGAAAATGACACGAACTGAGAAAACACGGTTGTAAATGGTTCGTGTTCGGTTCGGGAATATTACATTGTCGGATACCCGACACGAACCGATTAAATTTTTTATTTTTTATTTTATTTTTAGATTGATAGTATAGTACTTGTATAAATAGGATCCCTTAAGTAACAAAGAAATCTTCTAGCTCAGTTGGTTTAAGGGAGTCGGAAGGACTGGGCTTATTCAAGCGGATCCGAGTTCGAATCCAAGCTTTCAATTTTTTTTTACCTCTGTGACAAGACTCGCCCAACCCTTTTTTTCCATAAATACAATTACCAAAATTAAAAACCCCAAAGCCTTTCTCCCTCAGCGCCTCACTCCTCATCACCTCTCAGTCTTTCATATCTGCCTCTCTCTCCAACAGAAACCCTCAACGCCTCTTGTATCTCACTCTTCAAGATCTGGCCTCCATCTCCATTGATATCTCTAAAATTAGTTAAGATCTGGCAAGATCCGACCTCCATCTCCGACAATCTTCAACCTCTGATTCAGATCCAGCGAGATCTTTCATCCTAGAGGGCTGTCGTCTCCATTTTTAGATCCAATCTCCGATTATCTTCAAGCTCCATTTCAGATCCAGCAAGATCTTTCAACTTTGGGAGAGGGTGTTCATTCTCCATATCTAGATCCGACAAGATTTTCTTCATCTTTAGGTGAGGACGATTTGGGTGCGCTCTATTTCATCCTCTATCCCTCTTGGAATTTCTGCAATTGTTGTGTTGCCTTCAACCATCTAACTTGGTTAAAGGTTCCTAGTTGTTTTTCTTTATAGGTTCCTAGTTGTTTTTCTTTTGGCTTCCTCGATTGGGGGTTTGTAATTTTGGATTTGTGCTCCTGTAAGTCTATGGAGGATTGTAATGGTTGTTTATGCTTGTAAGTTCTTAATTTGTTCTTCCCCTTCAGAAATTTGTGCTTTTTGAGTTCAAATCGAATGAATTGAATCTATTGAGGAAATCTCAAAGACGGTAATCGTGTCGTGGCGGGTATCCGATCGGATAACACGGAACCGTTTCGTTTATCCGTGTCGGTTATCCGTCACTTTTCGGATCGTGTTCGGATCGGAATTTTGAGTGTTAATGGTTTCGGGTATCCGACACGGATAACCGTGTCGTGTCGGATACCCAGTTATGCACACCCATATCCATAACACCTATAGAGAGGCACACTACCTTCATTCCCGGGCCATTTGGGCATCTTAGGTTGGCATTTCATGGACCTATCGCCTAACTAGCATCACACCATGCCTAGGGAAAAGAATTTGAGGTTTTAAATTTTTTGGGATTTTGAGATTTTTCGTGGACTACCCCCTTTGGAAAAAGTCGAGAATCCAAGCTGATGGAAAAATGATTTTTTGAGACATCTTCGAGGAGGATTTCTCAGGGGACGTCTTCAATAAAGTCATAGGCCTTGATGTTAGCTATATAACGAGCTCTCAAGTGGCCTGATCAGACCAACGCAGCTCTTGTTATAACTAAAATATCAAGACCGTGTCCATAACACCTATAGAAAGGCACACTACCTTCATTTTTGGGCCATTTGGGCATCTTAGGTTGACCTTTCATGGACCTATCGCCTAACTACCATCACACCATGTCTAGGGAAAAGAATTTGGGGTTTTAAATTTTTTGGTATTTTGAGATTTTTCGTGGACTATCCCCTTTGGAAAAAGTCGAGAATCCAAGCTGATGGAAAAATGATTTTTTTGGATATCTTCAAGGAGTATTTCTCAGAAGACTTCCTCAGTAAAGTCATAGGCCTTGAAGTTAGCTTTCCAACGAGCTCTCAAATGGCCCGATCAGACCAACGCAACTCTTGTTATGACCAAAATACCAAGCTCGTGTCTATAACATCTGTAGAAAGGCACACTACCTTCATTCTGGGGCCATTTGGGCATCTTAGGTGGGCCTTTCATGGACATATCGCCTAACTAGCATCACAATTGCCTAGGGAAAGGAATTTTAGGTTTTAAATTTTTTGAGATTTTGAGATTTTTTATGGACTACCCCCTTTGGAAAAAGTCGAGAATCCAAGCTGGTGGAAAAATAAATTTTTTGGACATCTTCGAGGAGGATTTCACAAAAGATGTCCTCAGTAAAGTCGTAGGCCTTGAAGTTAGCTTTCCAACGAGCTCTCAAATGGCCCGATCAGACCAACACAGCTCTTATTAAGACCAAAATACCAAGTCCGTGTACATAACACCTAATGAAAGACACATTACCTTCATTCCGGGGCCATTTGGACATCTCAGGTCGGCCTGTCATGGACCTATCGCCAAACTAGCATCACACCATGCGTAGAGAAAATAATTTGGGGTTTTAAAGTTTCTGAGATTTTGAGATTTTTGTTGGACTACTCCCTTTGGAAAAAGTCGAGAATCCAAACTGGTGGAAACTGATTTTTATGGACATATTCGAGGAGGATTTCACAGGAGACGTCCTCAGTAAAGTCGTACGCCATAAAGTTATCTTTCCAAAGAGCTCTCAAATGGCCCAATCAGACCAACGCAGCTCTTGTTATGACCAAAATACAAAGACCGTGTCCATAACACCTATAAAAAGGCACACTACCTTCATTCTGGGGCCATCTGGGCATCTTAGATGGGCCTTTCATGGACCTATCACCTAACTAGCATAACATCATGCCTAGGGCTAAGAATTTAGGGTTTTAAATTTTCTGGGATTTTGAGATTTTTCGTGGACTACCCCATTTGGAAAAAGTTGTGAATCCAAGCTGGTGGAAAAATGATTTTTTTGGTCATCTTCGAGGAGGATTTCTCATGAGACGTCCTCAGTAAAGTCGTAGGCCTTGAAGTTACCTTTTCAACTAGCTCTCAAATGGCCCGATCGGACCAACGTAGCTCTTGTTATTACCAAAATACTAAGCTCGTGTTCATAACACCTATAGAAAGGTACACTACCTTCATTCCGAGGCCATTTGGGCATCTCAGGTGGGCCTTTCATGGACCTATCGCTTAACTCGCATCAGACTTTGCCTAGGGCAAAGAATTTAGGGTTTTAAATTTTTTGAAAATTTAAATTTTTTTGTGGACTACCACTTTTGGAAAAAGTCGAGAATCCAAGCTGGTGGAAAAATGATTTTTTTGGACATCTTCGAGGAAGATTTCTCATGAGACGTCCTTGGTAAAGTCGTAGGCTTTGAAGTTAGCATTCCAACGAGTTCTGAAATGGGCTGATCAGACAAACGAAGATCTTGTTATGACAAAAATACGAAGCTCGTGTCCATAACACCTATAGAAAGGCACACTACCTTCACTCCGGAGCCATTTGGGCATCTCAGATGGGCTTTCATGAACCTATCGTCTAACTAGCATCACACCTTTCCTAGGGAAAAGAATTTGGGGTTTTAAATTTTCTGAGATTTTGAGAATTTTTGTGGATTACCCCCTTTGGAAAAAGATGAGAATCCAAGCTGGTGGAAAAATGATTTTTTTGGACATCTTCGAGGAAGATTTCTCAGGAGACGTCCTCAGTGAAGTCGTAGGCCTTGAAGTTACCTTTCCAACGAGCTCTCAAATGGCCCAATCAGACCAACGCAGCTCTTGTTATTACCAAAATACTAAGCTCGTGTCCATAACACCTATATAAAGGCACATTACCTTCATTCCTGGGCCATTTGTGTATCTCAGGTGGGCCTTTTATGGCCCTGTTGCCTAACTAGCATCACGCCTAACTAGCATCACACCATGCCTAGGGAAAAGAATTTGGGGTTTTAAATTTTTTTAAATTTTGAGATTTTTCGTGGATTACCCCTTTGGAAAAAGCACTACAAAAAAAAAATTAAATTTGCTTCGGCAATTTCCCGTGGCAACAGGCCAATTTAGGGTGGCAAAAGTATGCTAGCTTCGGCCATGCGACGGCAAATGGGGATGTGGCGAATCGTGGGGTGGCAAATTTTGATAGCTTTGGCAAAAAGCCGTGGCAAGAAGTAGCTTCGGCAAAGAGCCGTGGCTAAACAATGGCGAAGCTACCCCTGAAGAAAGACACAACACGTTTGCCACGGTAAGGTGCCGTTGCTAAATTATCCTTGGAAAATTAAAAAAAACTGCTTTTTAGCCCGGATATTTCAGACCCGGGCTAAAAAATCCCATATATTTTAAAAAAAAAAATATTACACAGATAATCATCTGTGCATTATATTCTCCTCAACCCAGCTAAAAAACTCCAATTTGATTCTTTCTCAAACAAATATATAATTTTAATTAATTATACAAATGTGTATATTTATAATTACAAAAATTTATACATACCACAAAATATCCAATATCCAAAACCAAATAATTTACATATAACTCATAAAACTATAAACTACACAGATAATATATTATTCTTTTCTACCACTTGATATAAATGTACAACGCAACAACTTATTAAGCACAAAATATCAAGATAATTTTATCATACATTGAGATCAACTCTAATTCCAAATTTTCCAGCTTCATCGGTGCCTCCAATTTCTCAGCAGGACCTAAGAAATTCAATTTATAAGCATTGAATCATTCAAAAAAAAATGTCATAGTAAGGATTTTATAGTGGCAAATACATAGAGGATAGGGATTGGTATTTAAAGAGAAACAATTCAAATGAAAAAAATTGCTCTTGTACACAAGTTCAAATGAAACAAAACGGACCACTATTTTGTGATTTCTTTAATCTGAATATAATTAAGTCCATTAAGTATTGAGAAAGCAGCAAACAAGGAGGAATAAGGCAAATGTTTCACATAAGCATTCGCTCTATTTCAATATCCTAAGATAGATTAACTTCCAATATATACAAGTCCAGAAAAGTCCAACATCAAATACAGCCAAATAGGTTAATAGTGAATGTACAGATTTAAAACAAGCAGCCAGAACACAAGTGAATTGGAAATAGCCATCCCTTGTAGTTAGAGTGAATCTTGTACTCAGTTTCACTTTGACAATCTATGAAACTTACCAATTTACGTATTAAAAGGGGAAGGGAAACTTATCACGAGTAGAAAATCATCTAGCACCACATCCAATTGAATTTAAAGTTAAAGGCATTGCTAATAATACTTGTCAAGGTTAAAAAGGAAACCATCCATATATAATAAAATAGCATGATCTGCGTCATCATCATCTAACTCGGCATACCAATAGCTGTCAAAATAACCATGGCAATTTCATCTAACTCATAGAATTTCAGTAGGAGGGTCAAGCTCCCCTATTATTTCACCCAACCTTATCAAGAAAATGCTAGTTTTAGTAGGGGGTCAATCACATCATTTTCTTTATCCATACACACCCCATCACTACTCTTTCTGTGTAATCTCTGCTGCTCATAAGAATGCCAACAAATCCAAGCTAATCAAAACTATATTTCCCAATCCAAGGAGAGCCATATACTCTTAATTTTTAATTAAATACTGAGCATGGATTTTAGACTTGCAAGTGCTTTCTTAGCAGCCTAGAGAACATAAGTAAAATGTAAGGTTCATGTTTTGTTTATTTGATGTGATGCAAGGGTGCAAAAAATGGTCAATACCTTGAAATTGATTACACTTCATCTCTCCCCCTTGAAATTGATTACACTTAGCTCCGTGGAATCCAGTAGTTTGCTAATTCCGACGAGCTGTCTCTTCGAATTCGCTAATCTCTCGTGCCCTGCAACTTCAATTATTA
Organism: Persicaria maculosa; assembly: GCA_963922045.1. Lineage (NCBI taxonomy): Eukaryota > Viridiplantae > Streptophyta > Magnoliopsida > Caryophyllales > Polygonaceae > Persicaria > Persicaria maculosa. Next base: position 71,601,101 of record OY998260.1, read on the forward strand.
TTCGATGTCAATAAATTATTTTCAATAATCTCTCTTCGAATTCACTAATCTCTCTTCGAACTCAATCAGATGGAACAAAGAACAAATTGAAATACGAAAACTAAAGATTGTGCACCTTGGCCTCGCTTTCGCTACCGCTCTCCTTCTTCTCCTCGTCTTCGTACATGGTCGGCCCCAGATCTAGAACCAGGGGGCAACCAGCTTCGTCGACAAAAGCTAGAAGAATCTATGGATGAACAGAGGGGTCGATGGAGGCGCGAGGGGGGCGAAAAGTTATGTGAAGGCTCTCAGATCCGGTTCTTCTACGACCTTCTTCTTCGCCGTTGTTAGTTAGTCTCAGATCTAGATGAGAGAGGAGGCGGATACCTGGTGTGGGAGGGAGACAGAGAGAGGAGCGAGAGAGTTCCAGACAGATAGTGAGAGAGAGAGAGTACGAGGACAGATCTGAGATCTAGAGGGAGAGGGAGATGGAGAAGACCGATCGATGAGGGTGATGGAGATCCGGTGAGAGAGAGGCGTTGGAAATTTAGGTTAGATTTTAGATCGAGTGTGGCTGCTTCTCTTTTACGGAGTACTACTTTAGGAAACAAAATACGGAGTATTCTTTTTTATTAAACAAAATAAACAACATCCTTTGGCCACGGCAATCACATTCCAGTGGCAAATATAAGTGACCCCATAAATAGCCGTTGCTATGGCATGGCAAAAGGCTATCAATTGTCAAGGCAAACCCTTGCCGAAGCTAGATAGCGTGGCAAAACTAACTCAATAGCCACGGCCACCCTTGCCGAAGCTACCATCAATGGCTATTTTCTCTTTTCCACGCCTGCCGTGGCTAATGCCGTGGCAAAAGGGTACCAATTGCCACGCCAAGCGCCTGCCGAAGCTAGCGAGGGTGGCGAATTTAATTTTTTTTTGTAGTGAAGTCGAGAATTCAAGCTGGTGGAAAATGATTTTTTAGACATCTTCGAGGAGGATTTCTCATGAGACATCCTCTGTAAAGTCATAGGCCTTGAAGTGAGCTTTCCAATGAGCTCCCAAATGGCCTGATCAGACCAACGCAACTCTTGTTATGACCAAAATACCAAGCTCGTGTCCATAATATCTATAGAAATGCACACTACCTTCATTCCGGGGCCATTTGGGCATCTCACATGGGCGTTTCATGGACCTATCGCCTAACTAGCATCACACCTTGCCTAGGGAAAATAATTTTAGGTTTTAAATTTTTAAATATTTTGAGATTTTTTATGGACTACCCCCTTTGAAAAAAGTTGAGAATCCAAGCTGGTGGAAAAATGAATTTTTTGGACATCTTCGAGGAGGATTTCACAGGAGACGTCCTTAGTGAAGTCGTAGGCCTTGAAGTTAGCTATATAACGGGCTCTCAAATGTCCTGATCGATCAGACCAATGTAGCTCTTGTTATGACCAAAATGCCAAGGTCGTGTCCATAACACCTATAGAAAGGCACACTACCTTCATTCCGGGGCCATTTGGGCATCTCAGATGGGCCTTTCATGGACCTATCGCCTAACTAGCATCACGCTTTGCCTAGAGCAAAGAATTAAGGGTTTTAAATTTTTTGAGATTTTAAGAGTTTTTGTGGACTACCCCCTTTGGAAAAAGTCGAGAATCCAAGCAAGTGGAAAAATGATTTTTTTTTTTGAAATCTTCGAGGAGGATTTCTCAAGAGACGTCCTCGGTAAAGACGTAGGCCCTGAAGTTAGCTTTCCAACGAGCCCTGAAATGGCCTGATCAGACCAGTGAAGCTCTTGTCATGACAAAAATACCAAGCTCCTGTCCATAACACCTGTAGAAAGGCACACTATCTTCATTCCAGGGCCATTTGGGCATCTCAGGTGGGCCTTTCATGAACCTAAAGCATAACTCGCATCACACTTTGCCCAGGGCAAAGAATTTGGGGTTTTGAATTTTCTGAGATTTTGATATTTTTTGAGGACTACCCCCTTTGGAAAAAGTCGAGAATCAAAGCTGGTGGAAAAATGATTTTTTTTGAACATCTTCAAGGAGGATTTCTCATGAGACGTCCTCAGTAAAGTTGTAGGCCTTGAAGTTAGCTTTCCAACGAGCTCTCAAATGGCTTGATCAGACAAACGAAGCTCTTGTTATGACGAAAATACCAAGCTCGTGTCCATAACACCTATAGAAAGGCACACTACCTTCATTCCGGGGCCATTTGACCATCTCAGGTGGGCCTCACATTGACCTATCGCCTAACTAGCATCACACCTTGCCTAAGGAAAAGAATTTGGGGTTTTATATTTTCTGAGATTTTGAGAGTTTTTGTGGACTACCCTCTTTGGAAAAAGTTGAGAATCCAAGCTGGTGGAAAAATGATTTTTTTAGACATTTTCGAGGAGAATTTCTCAGGAGACGTCCAGTAAAGTCGTATCCCTTGAAGTTACCTTTTCAACGAGCTCTCAAATGGTCCAATCGGACCAACGCAGATCTTGTTATTACCAAAATACTAAGCTCGTGTCCATAATACCTATAGAAAGGCACACTACCTTCATTTCGGGGCCATTTGTGCATCTCAGGTGGGCCTTTCATGGACCTATCGCCTAACTAGCATCAAGCATAACTTGCAACACACCATGTCTAGGAAAAAGAATTTGGGGTTTTAAATTTTTTGAAATTTTGAGATTTTTCGTGGATTACCCCCTTTGGAAAAAGTCAAGAATCCAAGTTGGTGGAAAAATGATTTTTTAAGACATCTTCGAGGGGGATTTCTCATGTGACGTCCTCCGTAAAGTCATACCCCTTGAATTTAGCTTTCCAACGAGCTCTCAAATGGCCGGATCAGACCAACGCAACTCTTGTTATGACCAAAATACCAAGCTCATGTCCATAACACCTATAGAAAGGCATACTACCTTCATTCAGGGCCATTTGGGTATCTTAGGTGGGCCTTTCATTGACCTATCGCCTAACTAGCATCACAAAATGCCTAGGGAAAAGAATTCGGGGTTTTAAATTTTCTGAGATTTTGATATTTTTGGTTGACTATTCCCTCTGAAAAAAGTCGAGAATCCAAACCGGTTGAAAAATAATTTTTTTGTACATATTCGAGGAGGATTTCACAAGAGACGTCAACAGTAAAGTCGTATGACTTGAAGTTAGCTTTCCAACGAGCTCTAAAATGGCCAGATCAGACCAACACAGCTCTTGTTATGACCATAATACAAAGATCGTGTCCATAACACCTATAGAAAGACATACTACCTTCATTCCGGGGCCATTTGTGCATCTCAGGTGGGCCTTTCATGGACCTATCACCTAACTAGCATCAAGCTTAACTAGCATCACACCATTTCTAGGGAAAAGAATTTGGGGTTTTAAATTTTTTGAAATTTTGAGATTTTTCGTGGATTACCGCCTTTGGAAAAAGTCAAGAATCCAAGCTGGGGAAAAATAATTTTTTTAGACATCTTCGAGGAGGATTTCTCATGTGACGTCCTCCTTAAAGTCATAAGCCTTGAATTTAGCTTTCCAACGAGCTCCCAAATGGCCTGATTAGACCAACACAGCTCATGTTATTACCAAAATACCAAGTTTGTGTCCATAATATCTATAGAAAGGCATACTACCTTCATTCCGGGACCATTTTTGCATCTTAGGTGGGCATTTCATGGACCTATCACCTAATTAGCATCACACCTTGCCTAGGGCAAAGAATTTGGGGTTTTAAATTTTTTAAGATTTTGAGATTTTTTATGGACTACCCCTTTGGAAAAAGTCGAGAATCCACGCTGGTGGAAAAATGAATTTTTTGGACATCTTCAAGGAGGATTTCACAGGAGACGTCCTCAGTAAAGTCGTAGGCCTTGAAGTTAGCTATATAACCAGCTCTCAAATGGCCTCATCAGACCAACGCAGCTCTTATTATGACCAAAATACCAAGGTCGTGTCCATAACACCTATAGAAAGGTACAGTACCTTCATTCCGGGGCCATTTGGGCATCTCAGGTGGGCCTTTCATGAACCTATCACCTAACTAGCATCACACCATGCCTAGGTCAAAGAATTTGGGATTTTAAATTTTTTGATATTTTGAGTTTTTTTGTGGACTACCCCCTTGGAAAAAGTCGAGAATCCAAGCTGGGGGAAAAATGATTTTTTTGGAAATCTTTGAGGAGGATTTCTTAGGAGACGTCCTTAGTAAATTCATAGGCCTTGAAGTTAGCTTTCCAACGAGCTCTCAAATGGCCCGATGAGACCAACACAACTCTTGTTATTACCAAAATACCAAGCTCCTGTCCGTAACACCTATAGAAAGGCACACTACCTTCATTCCGGGGCCATTTGGGCATTTCAGATGAGGCTTTCATGGACCTATCGCCTAACTAGCATCACACCATGCGTAAGGAAATGAATTTAGGGTTTTAAATTTTCTCAGATTTTGAGATTTTTGGTGGACTATTTCCTTTGGAAAAAGTCGAGAATCCAAACTAGTGGAAAAATATTTTTTTTGGACATATTCGAGGAGGATTTCACATGAGGCGTCCTCAGTAAAGTTGTAGGCCTTGAAGTTAGCTTTCCAACGAGCTCTCAAATGGCCCGATCAGACCAACGCAGCTCTTGTTATGACCAAAATACAAAGATCGTGTCCATAACACCTATAGATAGGCACACTACCTTCATTTCAGGGCCATTTGGGCATCTCCGGTGGGCCTTTCATGGACCTATCGCCTAACTAGCATCACACCATGCCTAGGGCAAAGAATTTGGGGTTTTAAATTTTTTGAGATTTTGAGATTTTTCGTGGACTACCCCCTTTAGAAAAAGTCGAGAATCCAAGCTGGTGGAAAAATGATTTTTTGGACATCTTCGAGGAGGATTTCTCAAGAGATGTCCTTAGTAAAGTCGTAGGCCGTGAATTTAGCTTTCCAACGAGCTCTCAAATGGCCGAATCAGACCAACGCAACTCTTGTTATGACCAAAATACCAAGCTCATGTCCATAACACCTATAGAAAGGCACACTACCTTCATTCAGGGGCCATTTGGGCATCTTAGGTGGGCCTTTCATGGACCTATAGCCTAACTAGCATCACATCTTGCCTAGAGAAAAGAATTTGGGGTTTTAAATTTTTTGAGATTTTGAGATTTTTTGTGGACTATCCCCTTTGGAAAAAGTCGAGAATCCAAGCTAGTGGATAAAAATGATTTTTTTGGACATCTTCGAGGAGGATTTCACAATATCCGCATACCATGGGTTAGGAGTGTGTACAGCCATCAATGACACCCTCGGAGAGTAAAAAAGGTCTGTCGCGGGGTTGGCAGCGGGTGCTGCCTTTATAGTAGCCTTCCCCTGTAGGCCGCGGGCGCCGCCTAAGGGGCCGCGGGCGCGGCTTTTTGCTGAGTCCGAGATTTCCATTAAGCTTTCGTCGGGGAATTGGCCAAGGACGAGTGAGTGTTCTCCCACCCCATTCACATGTAATATTCGGCTTAAATGGTCGGCCACGAGGTTCTCCGCACCCTTTTTGTCCTTGATCTCCACATCGAACTCACTCAAGAGCAATACCTACCGAATCAACCTTGGCTTGGCTTCTTTCTTTGTCAAAAGATAACGAAGTGCTGCATGGTCAGTATAAATAATTACCTTAGCGCCAAGTAGGTAGGGTCTGAACTTCTCCACTGCAAACACCACAGCAAGGAGCTCTTTCTCCGTGGTCGTGTAGTTCCGTTGAGCTCCATTTAGCATCATGGATGCATAGTAAATCACATGTGAAGCTCGTTCCACCTTCAGCCCAAGCACGGCTCCCAACGCATAGTCACTTGCATCGCACATCAACTCAAACGGTTTGGACCAATCTGGAGCTTGGATGACAGGTGCACTTGTAAGCCTGGCTCTCAACTCATTGAATGCCTCCTTGCATTGGTCATTGAAATCGAATGATGCCTCCTTCTTTAGAAGTTCACATAATGGTGTGGTGTTCTTTGAAAAGTCCTTGATGAACCTGCGATAAAAGCCTGCATGACCAAGGAAAGAGCGAATTTCTCGCACATTAGTAGGATAAGGCAATGATTGAATGATATCAATCTTTGCCTTATCAACTTCAATTCCCTTTCGGGAGACAATGTGGCCTAAAACGATTCCCTTCTCAACCATGAAGTGACCTATCGCCTAACTAGCAACACACCATGCGTAGGGAAATGAATTTGGGGTTTTAAATTTTCTCAGATTTTTAGATTTTCGGTGACTATTTCCTTTGGAAAAAGTCGAGAATCCAAACTGGTGGAAAAATAAGTTTTTTGGACATATTCGAGGAGGATTTCACTTGAGGTGTCCTCAGTAAAGTTGTAGGCCTTGAAGTTAGCTTTCCAACAAGCTCTCAAATGGCCCAAGCAGACCAACGCAGCTCTTGTTATGACCAAAATACAAAGATCGTGTCCATAACACCTATAGATAGGCACACTACCTTCATTTTAGGGCCATTTGGGCATCTCCGGTGGGCCTTTCATGGACCTATCGCCTAACTAGCATCACATCATGCCTAGGGCAAAGAATTTGGGGTTTTAAATTTTTTGAGATTTTGAGATTTTTCGTGGACTACCCCCTTTGGAAAAAGTCGAGAATCCAAGCTGGTGGAAAAATGATTTTTTTGGACATCTTCGAGGAGGATTTCTCAAGAGACGTCCTCTTTAAAGTCGTAGGCCGTGAAGTTAGCTTTCCAACGAGCTCTCAAATGGCCGGATCAGACCAACGCAACTCTTGTTATAACCAAAATACCAAGCTCGTGTCCATAACACCTATAGAAATGCACACTACCCTCATTGAGGGGCCATTTGGGCATCTTAGGTGGGCCTTTCATGGACCTATCGCCTAACTAGCATCACACCTTGCCTAGAGAAAAGAATTTGGGGTTTTAAATTTTTTGAGATTTTGAGATTTTTTGTGGACTATCCCCTTTGGAAAAAGTCGAGAATCCAAGCTGGTGGATAAAAATGATTTTTTTGGACATCTTCGAGGAGGATTTCTCTGGAGACGTCAGTAAAGTCATAGGCCTTGAAGTTAGCTTTCCAACGAGCTCTCAAATGGCTGATCAGACCAACGAAGCTCTTGTTATGACAAAAAATACCAGGCTCATGTCCATAACACCTATAGAAAGGTACACTACCTTCATTCTGGGGCCATTTGGGCAACTTAGGTGGGCCTTTCATGGACCTATCGCCTAACTAGCATCACACCTTTCCTAGGGCAAAGAATTTGGGGTTTTAAATTTTTGGAGATTTTGAGATTTTTTGTGGACTACCCCCTTGGAAGAAGTCGAGAATCCAAGCTGGTGGAAAAATGATTATTTCTGACATCTTCGAGGAGGATTTTTTAGGAGACGTTCTCAGTAAAGTCGTAGGCCTTGAATTTAGCTTTCCAATGAGCTCTCAAATGGCTTGATCAGACAAACGAAGCTCTTGTTATGACGAAAATACCAAGCTCGTGTCCATAACACCTATAGAAAGGCACACTACCTTCATTCCGGGGCCATTTGGGCATTTCAAATTGGCCTTTCATGGACCTATCGCCTAACTAGTATCACACCATGCCTAGGGAAAAGAATTTGGGGTTTTAAATTTTCTGAGATTTTGATATTTTTGGTTGACTATTCCCTCTGGAAAAAGTCGAGAATCCAAACCGGTGGAAAAATAATTTTTTCAAAAATTTCACGAGGTACCCTTGAGGTATAGCCTATTTCAGGTGGTGTACAACTGTTTTACCTATTTCGCAATATAACCCTAAGGTTTGTGAAAGTTTCGACTCGTGCCCCTCCGTTATCTATATAACCACCACTGTTAACCATCTTTTAAAAAAAGGGAAAGTAAGTAAAAGAAAATAAAAATCAGGGTTCTCGACGCGAAGAGAGAACAAAGGGCAAATGTCGGCGATTTGCAAACTCACAGTGAACAAGACGAAAGGCAACACAGAGAAGGCGACACATCTCGATGCCGACTAGAAGTGGAGTACGTCAACCACGTACGAGTCCACCGATGCACCAATGGCAGCAGGTATGTCCCCTCTATGAAATTTCTCCCATTCTGTGAAAATTAGGGTTTAGTTTTAAATGGAACTACTAATTTCTTTGAAATTGCACTTGTATTCTCTACTCAATTGGTTCTCATGTGAATTTTAGGGCTTCGAATTTGGGGGTTTTGAGTTTGATCTTTTGAATTTAATTTTTGGGTTTGTTTTCTCTACTTAATTTTTGAGTTTGGGGAAGGAAGTCAAGAAGGAAGGGAACATCAAGTTTGTGAATTGCAAACGTAGTTAAATTACAAATATTTCAGTTTGCTGCAGTTCGGTAAATCTGAGTATTTGGAATTGCAAAATTGCAATTCCTCTTTGTTGATGTACTTTAACACAACCAATTATGAAAACATGGTAAATAGATTATTAGCATTAATAGAATATTAGCAAGGCCTAAATAGAATATTAGCAAGGGCACAAAATGGAATAAATGCTGAATGTGTAACTATTATCATAAAGTACTCCAAACTGCATCAACTGGGTTGTTAGCTTCTTTTCTTTCTTCTTGAATTTTCACAAATTTCTGAAGTTAGAAATCTGAGTTAGAAAAATACTTTGATTGGAAATCTAATTGGGGTTCACGACTTTGATTTGAACATAATTTCAAGTTAGAAACTCATCTCTAATTTATGCTCCCTTGGATTGAGGAGATTAATATTGTACGCCATAGTGTTTAGTGATAGTTTTTATAGTAGCCTATTAGCTCAAATGGTAGGCAATGTCACACATCGATGTGAGTTCGAATCCCTCATAGGCTACAAGTTCTTTGACTGCTATGATTAGGGTGTTAAGTTCATTCACCTATTAGATAACTGATCTCTTGAGATGATGTCAATATGTGGTATTTGATGTGCTAATCCCTCTTTTGAGGAGTATGTTCCTGCATCCTCTATTGCTGAAATATTGATTTCAATTGGATGATTTTTACTTTCTTTAGCATTTATAATTTCCTGCAACTGCTACTATATTTTATTCTATTCATTCAATTTGCTATGATTTTGATGTTTTTGCTGTCATAGCTTTAAATGATTTTGTCCATTTATTCAATCAAAGATGCAAATGGAGAAGAAAATATAGAAGCTACATAATTTTTTGTTAAAAATCAATTTAAGAGGTTCATTGTGGTATAAATATTTGCTATAATGGCTATTAAAGTACTCGCCAATTCAACAATGTTATCTAGCAGACAACCTATGTGGGATTCGAACCCACATCTTGCGCTTAAGCGCAATGCTCTACCAATTGAGCTAATAGGCTAACAATGTCAAACCAATTCAGCAAAATCTAGCACAAAATTAAACTGGATTAATTAAATTATTAATTAGCACTGCCAAGCTCATCCAAATTCTTCATCCTCTGTCTCTCACTTTCACGCACAAGTTGGTTGTACAATAGTGAAGAATATAAGAAGAACAAATTTTTGAAAAAAAATTGGACAGAGAAATGTAAGTTTTACATCACCCAACTTGTTGATGAGCTGCACTTTCTCCTTGTTCTTCTCATTGAATGCATCAAGGCCTTCTGGCATTTGCATGTTTTTCTTAAGTTAATGAGCAAGCTCAAGCTATGTAGTACATACACGCATCAAGGGCTTCTCTATAGTCATTTTCCACCAAAGCTTGAAGCTCCTTAGTCATTTAGACATACAGATCCTTTGAAATGAATTGAAATAACAACAAGAAAGCAAACCCCTAAAATACAGGTTGAATTTGGAGTAAGCCGTTGAAGATACCATTCTCAAAATTAATGACCTATAAGATTGTGAAGATAAAAACACGATTATCTTAAAAAACAATTTGTCATATTTATTATTACTAGCTTCGTATTAAACAAAGATGAGGATGTGGATATTATGAGCACACGATTCCAAATTTGCATAAAGATAACTAAATAAGTAAATTCATAGCAAAACTAACAGCAAGTATGTCACCAAGTTTATATGCCTTTGTAGCAAGTTTAGCTGCCATATGGGTCGATATCTTCCTGATATTGGAGATCGACGGATTCAAAATTCGCAAATTCACATTACAACTTAAACCCTAATTTTTGTAAAAAGGGAGAAATATCGGAGATGATATTGCCTATTTTCACCCATTGTCGAGGCCATCATCGTTGGACTCCCCACCTCCGGTCGACATTGGTTGAGCTTCTCCTATCTGTCTCCCTCACCGCGGTGGAGATCTTGTGTTGCCTTCTCCTTCGTACCACCTTCTCCTCTCTCAGAGTCGGGGTTTCAATTTGTGTTTTAATTTATTAATTTTTTTTAACAAAATAAACGGCATCTGTTAAGGTTAACGGATGAGGGGTGTCATGCGAAATAGATATAAAATTGAAGGGTACCGGGTGAAATAGGTCAAAGTCTTGTATACCTCGTGAAATATCCCTTACCTCAGGGGTACCTCGCGAAATTTCCATAATTTTTTTGTACATATTCGAGGAGGATTTCACAGGAGACGTCCTCAGTAAAATCATAGGCCTTGAAGTTAGCTTTCCAACGAGCTCTCAAATGGCCTGATCAGACCAACACAGCTCTTGTTATGACCAAAATACAAAGATCATGTCCAGAACATTTATACAAAGGCACACTACCTTCATTTCGGGGCCATTTGGGCATCTCCGGTGGGCCTTTCATGGACCTATCGACTAACTAGCATCACACCATGCCTAGGGAAAAGAATTTGGGGTTTTAAATTTTCTGAGATTTTGAGATTTTTGGTGGACTACCCCCTTTGGAAAAAGTCGAGAATCCAAGCTGGTGGAAAAATGATTTTTTTGGACATTTGCGAGGAGGATTTCTCAAGAGACGTCCTCATTAAAGTCGTAGGTCGTGAAATTAGCTTTCCAACGAGCTCTCAAATGGCCTGATCAGACCAATGCATCTCATGTTTTGACAAAAATACCAAGCTCGTGTCCATAACACCTATAGAAAGGCACACTACCTTCATTCAGGGGCCATTTGGGCATCTTAGGTGGGCCTTTCATGGACCTATAGCATCACACCTTGCCTAGGGAAATAAATTTGGGGTTTTAAATTTTTTTAAGATTTTGAGATTTTTTGTGGACTACCCCCTTTGGAAAAAGTCGAGAATCCAAGCCGGTAGAAAAATGATTTTTTGGGACATCTTCGAGGAGGATTTCTCAGAAGACGTCCCCAGTAAAATCGTAGGCCATGAAGTTAGCTTTCAAACGAGCTCTCAAATGGCCCGATCAGACCAACGCAGCTCTTGTTATGACCAAAATACTAAGCTCGTGTCCATAACACCTATAGAAAGGGACACTACCTTCATTCCAGGGCCATCTGGGCATCTCAGGTGGGCCTTTCATAGACCTATCACCGAACTAGCATTACACCATGCCTAGGGAAAAGAATTCGGGGTTTTAAATTTTCTGAGATTTTGAGATTTTTCTTGAACTACCACATTTGGAAAAAGTCGAGAATCAAAGCTGGTGGAAAAATGATTTTTTTAGACACATTCGAGGAGAATTTCTCATGAGACGTCTTCAGTAAAGTGGTAGGCCTTGAAGTTAGCTTTCCAAGGAGCTCTCAAATGGCATGATCAGACCAATGCGGCTCTTCTTTTGACCAAAATACCAAGCTCGTGTCCATCACATCTATAGAAAGGCAAACTACCTTCATTCCGGGGCCATTTGGGCATCTTAGGTGGGCCTTTCATGGACCTATCCCCTAACTAGCATCACACCTTGCCTAGGGAAAAGAATTTGGGGTTTTAAATTTTTTGAGATTTTGAGATTTTTTGGGGACAACCCCCTCTTTGGAAAAAGTCGAGAATCCAAGCTAATGGAAAAATGATTTTTTTTGGAAATTTTCTAGGAGGATTTCTCATAAGAGGACCTCAGTAAAATCGTATGCCTTGAATTTATCTTTCCAACGAGCTCTCAAATGGCCTAATCAGACCAACGAAGCTCTTGTTATGACAAAAATACCAAACTCGTGTCCATAACACCTATACAAAGACATACTACCTTCGTTCCGGGGCCATATGGGCATCTCAGGTGGGCCTTTCATGGACATATTGCCTAACGAGCATCACAACTTGCCTAGGGAAAAGAATTTGGGGATTTAAATTTTTTAAGTTTTTGAGATTTTTTGTGGACTACCCCCTTTGGAAAAAGTCGAGAATCCAAGGTGGTAGAAAAATGATTTTTTTGGACATCTACGAGGAGGATTTCTCATAAGACTTCCTCAGTAAAGTCGTAGTCCTTGAAGTTAACTTTCCAACGAGCTCTCAAATGGCCCGATCAGACCAACACAACTCTTGTTGTTACCAAAATACCAAGCTCGTTTCCGTAACACCTATAGAAAGGCACACTACCTTCATTCCGGAGCCATTTGGGCATTTCAGATTGGCATTTCATGGACCTATCGCCTAACTAGCATCACAACATGCCTAGGGAAAAGAATTTGGGGTTTTAAATTTTCTGAGATTTTGAGATTTTTCTTGGACTTCCACATTTGGAAAAAGTCGAGAATCAAAGCTGGTGGAAAAATGATTTTTTTAGACATCTTCGAGGAAGATTTCTCAGGAGATGTCCTCAGTAAAGTCGTAGGCCTTGAAGTTAGCTTTCCAATGAGCTCTCAAATGGCCCAATAAGACCAATGCAGCTCTTGTTATGACCAAAATACTATGCTCGTGTCCATAACACCTTTAGAAAGGCACACTACCTTCATTTCGGGGCCATTTAGGCATCTTAGGTGGGCCTTTCATGGACCTATCGCCTAATTATCATCACACCTTTCCTGGGGACAAGAATTGGGGGTTTTAAATTTTTTGACATTTTAAGATTTTTGCGGACTACCCCCTTTGGAAAAATTTGAGAATCCAAGCTGGTGGAAAAATGATTTTTTTGGACATCTTCGAGGGGGATTTCTCAAGAGACGACCTCAGTAAAGTCGTAGGCCTTGAAGTTAGCTTTTCAACGAGCTCTTAATTTGCATGATCAGACAAACGAAGCTTTTGTTATGAAAAAAAATACCAAGCTCGTGTCCATAACACCTATATAAAGGCACACTACATTCGTTCCGGGGCTATTTGGGCATCTCAGGTGGGCCTTTCATGGTTCTATCGCCTAACTAGCATCCCACCTTGCCTATGGCAAAGAATTTGGGGTTTTAAATTTTTTGATATTTTGAGATTTTTTGTGGACTACCCCCTTTGGAGAAAGTCGATAATCCAAGCTGGTGGAAAAATGATTTTTTCGGACATCTTCGAGGAAGATTTTTCTGAATACGTCCGTAAGCTTTGAAGTTAGCTTTCCAACAAGCTCTCAAATGGACCGATCAGACCAACGCAGCTCTTGTTATGAGCAAAATAATAAGCTCGTGTCTATAACACCTATAGAAAGGCACACTACCTTCATTCTGGGGCCATTTGGGCATCTCAGGTGGGCCTTTCATAGACCTATCGCCTAACTAGCATCACACCTTGCCTAGGGAAAAGAATTTGGGGATTTAAATTTTTTTGAGATTTTGAGATTTTTTGTGGACTACCCCCATTGGAAAAAGTCGAGAATCCAAGCTGGTGGAAAAATGATTTTTTTGGACATCTTCGAGGAGGATTTCTCATAAGAAGACCTTAGTAAAGTCATAGGCCATGAAGTTAGCTTTCCAACGAGCTCTCAAATGGCGTGATCAGACGAACGAAGCTCTTGTTATGACAAAAATACCAAGCTCGTGTCCAAAACACCTCTAGAAAGGCACACTACCTTCGTTCCGGGGCCATTTGGGCATCTCAGATGGGCCTTTCATTGACCTATCACCTAACTAGCATCACACCTTGCCTAGGGAAAATAATTTGGGGTTTTAAATTTTTTGAGATTTTTAGATTTTTTGTGGACTACCCCCTTTGGAAAGAGTCGAGAATCCAAGCTGGTGGAAAAATGATTTTTTTGGACATCTGCGAGGAGGATTTCTCAGGAGACGTCCGCAGTAAAGTCATAGTCCTTGAAGTTAACTGTCCAACGAGCTCTCAAATGGCCCGATCAGACCAACACAGCTCTTGTTATGACAAAAATACTAAGCTCGTATCCATAACACTTATAGAAAGGGACACTACCTTCATTCCAGGGCCATTTGGGCATCTCAGGTGGGCCTTTCAAGGACCTATCGCCTAACTACCATCACACCATGGCTAGGGCAAAGAATTGGGAGTTTTAAATTTTCTGAAATTTTGAGATTTTTCTTGGACTACCCCATTTGGCATAAGTCGAGAATCCAAGCTGGTTGAAAAATGATTTTTTTAGACACCTTCGAGGAGGATTTTTCTGGATACATCCTCCATAAAGTCGTAGGCCTTGAAGTTTGCTTTCCAACAAGCTCTCAAATGGACCGATCAGACCAACGCAGCTCTTGTTATGAGCAAAATAATAAGCTCGTGTCTATAACACCAATAGAAAGGCACACTACTTTCATTCTGGGGCCATTTGGGCATCTCAGGTGGGCCTTTCATGGACCTATCGCCTAACTAGCATCAAAATTTGCCTAGGGCAAAGAATTTGGGGTTTTAAATTTTTTGAGATTTTGAGATTTTTTGTGGACTACCCCGTTTGGAAAAAGTCAAGAATCCAAGCTGGTAGAAAAATGATTTTTTTGGACATGTTTGAGGAGGATTTCTGAAGAGACGTCCTCAGTAAAGTCGTAGGCCTTGAAGTTAGATTTCCAACGAGCTCTCAAATGGCCCGATCAGACCAACGCAACTTTTGTTATGACCAAAATACTATGCTCGTGTCCATAACACCTATATAAAGGCACACTACCTTCATTCCGGGGCCATTTGGGCATCTGAGGTGGGCCTTACATGGATATATCGCCTAACTAGCATCACACTTTGCCTAGAGCAAAGAATTTGGGGTTTTAAATTTTTTGACATTTTGAGATTTTTTATGGACTACTCACTTTGGAAAAAGTCGAGAATCCAAGCTGGTGGAAAAATGATTTTTTTGGACATCTTCGAGGAGGATTTCTCATAAGACGACCTCAGTAAAGTCGTAGGTCATGAAGTTAGCTTTCCAACGAGCTCTCAAATGGCGTGATCAGACTAACGAAGCTCTTGTTATGACAAAAATACCAAGCTCGTGTCCATAACACCTATAGAAAGGCACACTACCTTCGTTCTGGTGCCATTTGGGCATCTCAGGTGAGCCTTTTATGGACCTATTGTCTAACTAGTATCACACCTTTCCTAGGGAAAAGAATTTGGGGTTTTAAATTTTTTGAGATTTTGAGATTTTTTGTGGACTACCCCTTTTGGAAAAAGTCGAGAATCCAAGCTGGTACAAAAATGATTTTTTTGGACATCTGCTAGGAGGATTTCTCAGGAGACCTCCTCAGTAAAGTCGTAGTCCTTGAAGTTAAATTTCCAACGAGCTCTCAAATGGACCGATCAGACTAACGCAGCTCTTGTTATGACCAAAATAATAAGCTCGTGTCCATAACACCTATAGAAAGCGACACTACCTTCATTCCGGGGCCATTTGGGCATCTCAGGTGGGCTTTCATTGACCTATCACCTAACTACCATCACACCATGCCTAGGGAAAAGAATTGGAGGTTTTAAATTTTCTGAGATTTTGAGATTTTTCTTGGACTACCCCATTTGGCATAAGTCGAGAATCCAAGCTGGTTGAAAAATGATTTTTTTAGACACCTTCGAGGAGGATTTCTCATGAGACGTCCTCAGTGAAGTGGTAGGCCTTGAAGTTAGCTATCCAACGAGCTCTCAAATGGCCTGATCAGACCAACGCAGCTCTTGTTATGACCAAAATACCAAGCTCGTGTCCATAACATCTAAAGAAAGGCACATTACCTTCATTCAGGGGCCATTTGGGCATCTTAGGTAGGCCTTTCATGGACCTATCGCCTAACTAGCATCACACCTTGCCTAGGGAAAAGATTTTGGGGTTTTAAATTTTTTTATATTTTGAGATTTTTTGTGGACTACCCCCTTTGGAAAAAGTCGAGAATCCAAGCTGGTGGAAAAATGATTTTTTTAGACATCTTCGAGGAAGATTTCTCAGGAGATGTCCTCAGTAAAGTCATAGGCTTTGAAGTTAGCTTTTCAACAAGCTCTCAAATGGACCGATCAGACCAACGTTTTCAAAAAGCTCTCAAATGGACCGATCAGACCAACGTAGCTCTCATTATGACCAAAATACTATGCTCGTGTCCATAACACCTATAGAAAGGTACACTACCTTCATTCCGGGGCCATTTGGGCATCTTAGGTGGGCCTTTCATGGACCTATCGCCTAACTAGCATCACACCTTTCCCACGGAAAAGAATTTGGGGTTTAAATTTTTTTGTGATTTTTAGATTTTTTATGGACTACTCCCTTTGGAAAAAGTCGAGAATCCGAGCTGGTGGAAAAATGAATTTTTTGGTCATCTTCTAGGAGGATTTCGCAGGAGACGTCTTTAGTAAAGTCGTAGGCCTTGAAGTTAGCTATATAACGAGCTCTCAAATGGCCTGATAAAACCAACGCAACTCTTGTTATGACCAAAATACCAAGCTTGTGTCCATAACACCTATAGAAAGACACACTACCTTCATTTCGGGGCCATTTTGGCATCTCAGGTGGGCCTTTCATAGACCTATCGCCTAACTAGAATCACACCTTTTCTAGGGCAAAGAATTAGGGGTTTTAAATTTTTGGAGATTTTAAGATTTTTTGTGGACTACCCCCCCTTGGAAAAAGTCGAGAATCCAAGCTAGTGGAAAAATGATTTTTTTGGATATCTTCGAGGAGGATTTCTCAGGAGACGCCCTCAGTAAAGTCGTAGGCCTTGAAGTTAGCTTTCCAACGTGCTCTCAAATGGCCTGATCAGACCAACGAAGCTCTTGTTATGAAAAAATCTCAAGCTCGTGTCCATAACACCTATATAAAGGCACATTACCTTCGTTTCGGTGTCATTTGGGCATCTCAGGTGAGCCTTTCATGGACCTATCACTGAACTATCATCACACCTTGCCTAGGGCAAAGAATTTGGGGTTTTAAATTTTTTGAGATTTTGAGATTTGTTGTGGACTACTCCCTTCGGAAAAAGTCGAGAATCCAAGCTGGTAGAAAAATAATTTTTTTGGACATCTTCGAGGAGGATTTCTCAAGAGACGTCCTCAGTAAAGTCGTAGGCCTTGAAGTTAGCTTTCCATGAGCTCTCAAATGACCCGATCATACCAACACAACTCTTGTTATGACCAAAATACTAAGCTCGTGTCTATAACACATATAGAAAGTGAAGGTTCGATAATGTAAAACAAAGTAATATAGAAATACTCTAGAAGGGGGGGTTGAATAGAGTATGCCGGTTTTTCACAGATTCTCAAGACTTTTGAAGCTCGTGCAAAATCCTTTGAGATTAGACTTAGTCTTTTCTCTGAAAACCTGAATCACAAAGTTAAACAGTCGAACCAAGTGCGGAAATAAGGTAAAGCAATAAGTAAAGGACTCGATGAGTTGTTTACGAGGTTCGGCACGAACTTGGCCTACGTCCCCGCCTAGGGTTCTTCCACAACCCTAGGATTCAACCGACTTTTATTGATTCACAAGACTTAGGATCCTAGTAGCTCCCCGAGAAGCCTCTCTCCTATACAATTGCAATCTAGTCAACTCACGTTCCCTTGGAGTCCTAGACCAATCTAGAAGAGCCCCACCTCTCTATGCTATCTAGTACAATCCTCTTACACTTAGTGAATCAATCGCCTAGTGTCTACTTCCCGAGTTACAAACTCTTGAGTATAACACTCTCTCGAAATATATCCTATAAGATCACAGTGTAACTCTCAAATGCTTTGAAATGAAATAACAGACTCTTAAGGACTAGCAGAGAGCACACGAAGAAGACAGATCTCGCTTGAAGGCTTGAGTGTATGAAAGCTTGTGTTCAACAGGTGTGTCGCTGTCTTCTTCTTCCTTTTCTTTTTATTGAAACAAATCGGCGCCTAAGGATCTTCACCAACGGCTAGAGAGGATCATGGCTTGAGCTGGATCTTCTATCTTTGGAAACTTTCGGAGGCCATGATCTTCCGATTTGAATCTTCTCAATTTACAACATAAGGAAGGAAATAATATTCGAAAATACTTCCTGAAAGGTTAGTGTATATATATAATAATATAATGGACGCATATAATAACATAAAATAATATTCGAACATAATATCATATAGAACAGGTTTTGTGTTTCATCAATACAGTTAAAGCTTCAAGACCTTTGACACAAACAAACTGTCAAGGCCTTTGAAACTTATTCCGATTTTCATCAAGGGAGTGGAGTTATCAATCTCCCCCTTGATGAAAGACAAAACCTGTGCATCCCTGCAACTTAGTCAAGCATATATAATGTAAGTAAAATCGGACTAAGTACCTGCATGGGTTAGACAAATGTTGGATCAAAATTTTAAAGCAAGAAGACTATCCAACTGAAAATAAAACCAAGGTCTTCCAAGACCTTTAAATCGCAACAGTTTTAAAAAGTCTAACACCACCACAGATCATCTCCCCCTTTTTGTCTTTCAACAAAGGGAGGAGGTAAAACAGTCACCAAAATTTTTGAAACAGTTTCCAAAAACCAGCAATGTTTCAGATTTGGGGTTAGGGTAGGGTAGGATAGGGTTAAGCTTCATCGTCCGGAACATCATCAGTGAGCCGCGACCACAGACCTTGCAACAGCTTGGTTACCCCGCTCATCTCCGTCATAAACTCCTTGTGCAGCTCCTTGATATCCAGGCGAACTTCCTCCAAGCCCAACTCCAGGTTGTCCATGCGTTCATCAACGGATGAGGCAGTGGGAAGAGCTTTGGAAGGAGAGGCAAGACTCCAAGTCCCTTGGGGGGACCGAGTGATGCCAATCTTTTCAAGGCTCTTGGAGTCGAACTTACCCATATGACGCTGTTGTTCTTCATTTTTAAAATCGATTCCAGAAGCTTTGAAGATATGGGTCAAAAGGGTAGCGAAGGGGAGGGGAGTTCCTTTCCTGGCTTTTCTAGTGTGAGTCATGGATCCTAAAATGGTGTTGGTCAGATCAAGATCAAGGCCATTGAGGATTCGGTAAAGTAGGATCATGGCATTGTCGGTCAGGAGAGAGCCGGAGTTTAGACGGGGTAAGAGGCAACGCACAATGATGTTAAATATGATCTTTGCCTCTAGGGTAAGGGATGAGTGGGTTAGCTGCTTTGAGGTGTTGGTAGATGCCTCGGGTAGAAGATATTTGGATCGGGCAAGGGTAATGCAGTCTTCTTTAGAGGGGTTTTCTTGAGAGGGTGGACAAGGGCTAGGAAGGCCAAGGAAATCAGCGAAGTCAAAGGAGTTGAAAGAGATTCTAACTCCCTTGACGACAGATTCCAAGAACCAACCATCATCAGTGTGTTTGGCTTTGAGATTTATATAGAACAGGCGGGTGAGTTGGGGATAATAGACGGTTTCAAGATTGAGAAGAGTCCAGGCTGGGGATTTTTTAAGAATAGCAATGCACGGTAAATTCAAAGCTTCAAAGAACGCAATATCTAAAAAATCAGAACAGCAGATCCTACGAGTTCGAAACTCATCTACCCACTTACCAGCCATTTCAGCATTTTCAAACCATGAAGAGGGGAGGGATTGATTTACCTGAATGAGAGCGGGAGGATCAGCGTTCTTCCTTCTAGCCTGTGTTGGAGCAGACCTCTTGGCAGGCGCCTCAAGGCTTCTGAGGGTGCCCTTCCTGGTGCGCTTGAGAGAAGGAGGCTTGGCTGTAGAGGCTTTCCGCTTCTTTGGAGACGGGGGAGGAGGAGGAGGAGAAGGAGAGGGAGCATGCTCGGGCTCCTCTTCCTCTTCTTCCTCTGACCCCGAGTCCTCACCGGACCTTTCAGCGTTGTCTCCATCGGTATCCTCGTCCTCTCCAGATTCGTCTTGCTCCTCGTCCTCTTCCTCAGGCTCCTCTTCAGAAGGAACCTCCTTGAGAGCCTCCGCCTCGGCTTCCTTCCGGATTCTCTCAGCTTCCTCCTCGACCAACTTCCTTGCAAGCTCGGCCTCCTCCTCGGCCTTTTTCTTCCTTAAAGCTTCTTCTTCGGCTTCCTTGGCTGCATCCTTTTCCAGAATAGCATCAAGATCCTCCTCTTCTTCTTCCTCATCCACCTCCTCACCGATGACCTTCTTTTTCCCTTTCTGCTTCGCACTGAGAGGCTTCTTAGCAGAGCGTTTTTGAGAGCCCTTGGTTACTGTAGTCGTGCTCTCAGCGATGGTGCTCTGGACAACAGCAGGGATGATGGCTTGAGGAGTGGGTTCAGGTGTAGGAGAAGTAGCAGTGACCTGGCGTCCCTTGGGGGTGGCGCCAAGTCTTTTGGTTGTGGAAGCTTTCTTTAATTTGGGAGCCATGGAGGTATTCGGCTAGGGTTTCAGGATAGTTTGAGAGATTGGAGAGGGATAATTGGAAGAGTTTTGGGTAGTTCTGAGGTTATGAGGTAATCGAGAGGGGTTGGGGTTTTAAATAGGAGAGATTTGAGTGATGGGACGGGTTTAGGGTTCCAATGTAAGTAATGATAACATTGCCAATTTGAAAAATATTTCAATTCAAAATTCAAATCTTCTCTTAACCATTTTAGAATAGGAGGAAAATAACCGAAAATTTTTTTGTTTCAAAAATATCTCTACGGATAAAATATGTGACATAAATAAATTATTTTGAAATCCGATAAAAATAATACTTGATCAAATATCTAAAAAGATATTAACCAAATATATACGAGCCGATATCTGTTTTCTATCATTCAGTTCACAAACCTTGACATAAAACTCAAGGGTCTTGACACTGAGTAGAATTTATCTTTCGTAAAGGAAAAGCTCCCCCTACGAAAGTGCATCCTTGTTAAGCATCCCGATCTCTCCTCTAATTAAGGTGAACATG
The DNA here is from genome assembly GCA_963922045.1 of Persicaria maculosa. Taxonomy (NCBI): domain Eukaryota; kingdom Viridiplantae; phylum Streptophyta; class Magnoliopsida; order Caryophyllales; family Polygonaceae; genus Persicaria; species Persicaria maculosa. The sequence continues at coordinate 71,622,040 of OY998260.1, forward strand.
TCCTCTGCCAAAGGCTTAGTAAAAATGTCAGCCCATTGATAATCAGTTGAAATAAAGGAAATGGACACATCACCTTTTTCGACGTGGTCTCTAATGAAATGATGCCTTACATCAATATGTTTGGTCCTTGAATGCTGAACAGGATTCTTTGTAATGGAGATGGCACTTGTATTGTCACACTTAATGGGAATACCTTTGAGGTTGATGCCAAGATCTCGCATTTGTTGAGCTATCCAAAGGATTTGGGAGCAGCATGCTCCAGCTGCTATGTATTCGGCTTCTGCAGTGGATAGGGCAACTGAGTTTTGTTTCTTAGAATGCCAACTAATCAAAGATGCTCCTAAGAATTGGCAACATCCTGATGTGCTCTTCCTATCCACCTTATAGCCTGCAAAATCTGCATCAGAATACCCGATTAATGTGAAATCCTTTTGCTTTGGGTACCATAGTCCAAGCTCCTTAGTGCCATTGAGATATCGAAAGATCCTCTTCACAGCCACGAGGTGAGATTCTTTAGGATCAGCTTGAAACCTAGCACACATGCAAACACTAAACATGATGTCAGGTCTACTAGCTGTAAGATATAGTAAAGATCCAATCATTCCCCGATACTTCTTTTGATTGACACTCTTCCCAGTCTTGTCTTGATCTAGGGATAATGTTGAGCTCATGGGAGTCTTGGCTGCTTTGGATTGATCCATCTTGAACTTCTTCAAGAGATCCTTAGTGTACTTGCTTTGGTTGACAAAGATCCCTTTCTTGGATTGATGAACTTGTAATCCCAAAAAGAAGTTGAGTTCACCCATCAAGCTCATCTCAAATTCGCTGCACATGATGTCAGAAAATTCCTTGCACAAAGATGTGTTAGTAGCACCAAATAATATATCATCAACATAAATTTGAATAACCAAAATGTCCTTTCCTTTGGTCTTGATAAAAAGAGTCTTGTCGATCAACCCCCTTTTAAAATCATTTTCTAAAAGATATTTTGACAAGCGCTCATACCAAGCTCTTGGGGCTTGTTTCAAACCATAAAGCGCTTTGTCAAGTTTATAAACGTGATTAGGAAATTCCAAACTTTCAAAACCTGGGGGTTGAGCCACATGAACTTCTTCTTCTAAGAAACCATTGAGAAAAGCACACTTGACATCCATTTGATATAGCTTTATGCTCATAAAAGATGCAAATGCTAATAATATACGAATGGCTTCAAGCCTGGCTACGGGAGCAAAGGTCTCCTCGTAGTCAATACCTTCCTCTTGATTGTAGCCTTGAGCAACAAGCCTTGCCTTGTTCCTCACGATCTTACCATTCTCATCTAGCTTGTTTCGAAATACCCATCGTGTGCCAATGACTGATTGATGCTTTGGCCTAGGCTTCAAGGTCCAGACTTTGTTCCTTTCAAATTCGTTAAGCTCACTTTGCATAGCAATGATCCAATCTGGCTTTTGAAGGGCCTCATCTACCTTCTTGGGTTCTATAAGAGAGACAAACGCGTGAAAAGCACAAAGATCTTTAAGTTTAGAACGAGTTTGAACACTAGAAGTAGGGTCAGAAATGATATCCTTTAATGAGTGTGATGAGGAGTATTTGAATTTTCTTTTGCTAGTCTCAGCTCCTTGATTCGTCACACCAGCAGGATTGATTTGTGGTACATCTGACTCCATAGTCCTGTTAGGTTCAGTTTCAGCAGTTTCTGACATTTCAACACTGTTGAATTGGACACCAAGGGCTTTGGACGAATCTTCAACACCTTGGGCCAATTCTTCAGTGTTGAGAATCTGTTCCTGCATGTTCCTCTTCTCTGTGTTCTTGGTAGCAGCATCATCACCTTCCTCGTTCTCCGCATGGATGTTAAGATCTATATCTGCAACACTTTCACTCAAAGAATCGTCATTGCATTCATCAAATATAACATGTATACTTTCTTCAACTAACTGGGTCCTTTTATTGAAGATTCTATAAGCTTTGCTACTTGTGGAGTAGCCAAGAAATATACCTCCATCACTACGCGCATCAAACTTCCCAAGGTTATCTTTGCCATTGTTATGAACAAAGCAAGTACAACCAAAGGGTTTAAAATAAGATATAAGTGGTTTGCGGCCTTTGAAAAGTTCATAAGGAGTTTTCTTTAAGATGGAACGAATAAGAAAGCGATTCAAAATATAGTTAGCTGTGTTAACAGCTTCAGCCCAATAGGTTTTAGGTAATGCATTTTCTAAAAGCATAGTCCTGGCCATATCCTCTAGGGTGCGGTTCTTTCGTTCCACAACCCCATTTTATTGAGGTGTCCTAGGAGCAGAAAAGTTATGGGAGATGCCATATTTAGCACAAAACAAATCAAACTGAAGTTGATCAAACTCCCTACCATGATCACTTCGAATTGACACTATGGGCTCGTTTCTTAAAGTTTGCAACTCCTTACAAAGTTTTGAAAACTCAAATAAGGCCTCTGATTTTTCTTTTAAAAATGCAACCCAAGTATATCTAGAAAAATCATCAACAACAACAAGCATGTACTTTTTACCATTGGGAGATTTGACTCGCATAGGACCACATAAATCCATATGTAAAAGTTCAAGGGGTCTAGAAGAACTTACAACCTTTTTGGGTTTGAAAGAGCTACGTGTTTGTTTACCTCGTGTGCATGCATTGCACATATCAATACCTTTGAAGTCCATCTCAGGTAGTCCTCTTACAAGCCCTTTGGACACAAGCTTCTGTAGTGTATGTGGACTCACATGACCGAGTCTCCTGTGCCAGAGCTTTGGATCGTCCGTCAAAGCTTTTAGACAGGTTAAGCTTCCTTGTGCCACTTGATCAGCATTCACAGCGTATATATTGTTGTAACGATATGCAGTTAGTATAACTTCACCTGTATCTTCTCTGCACACTAGACATCTTTTCTTGTTAAATCTGACATTATTGCCACTATCACATAATTGAGAAACACTAAGCAAATTATACTTTAAACCATTCACAAGATAGACATTTTTAATACTATGGTTGGAATCACTCCCAACGCTACCAATACCAACGATGTCACACTTTTCTTTGTCACCAAGAGTGATTGTTCCTGTGGATTGCTCCTTTAGATCATGAAAGAGAGAACTCTTCCCACTCATATGCCTCGAGCATCCACTATCAATAATCCATTTTTGCTCCTTCACCTTGGTGATCTCCTGCAAAACAAACATCAACCTTTGTGGCTAGACCAATAAGCAAATTTGGATCCATTATTGGGATAAACCATATTTGGTAAAATAGTGCCTTTTGGGACCCAAACTTGTGTTATCCGTTCTTTTCTCAAATGAACAGGGAATGTATTGCGAATGATATATGGATCCTTTCTTCTATAGGGGCAGGTCTCTTTTACATGTCCCTTTCGAGCACAATGGTGACATATAGGAGAGGTTCTGCTTCCTTTTGCCTTTACAAAGGTGGTAATGTGCTGCTTCTTTAAAAACCTTGGATTGTAACCAATACCACTTTTGTTTAGAGAACTTTGTTGCTCACCCAACATCCTATCAAGAGTGCCTTTGGATTTGGTAAAACTTATGAGGGCTGTCTGTTGGTCTTGAATCTTATTATTCAGGGAGATCTTCTCGTTCTCTAAGTCATGATGTTCACTTCTCAGAGACGAGAGATCTTGCTTGAGTTCAGATTTCTCTGAGTCAAGAGTCTTGACTTTAATGTCAAGACCTGAATAAGAAGCTTCAAGACTTTTGACCCTCATAGACAGATCCTCAATAGTTCTTTCCTGGTCCACAGTTCTCCTAATAAGAGTGTTAGTTTGGGCAATAAGTTTCTCTTCATTGGCAATCATATTGGAAAGGAATTCCGATAATACCTCTTTTGGACTTGCCATAAGTTCTCTTACGGTTACCTCAAGCTTCTCATCATGAGATTCATCTCCTGATGCCATAAGACAGACATTGGCCTTCTCATCGTCGGAGTCGGAGTCAGAATCGCTCCAAGTTGCCACCATGGCTTTCTTTTTCCATCTATCACCCTTCTTGGACTGGCTCTTCGTCTTTTGAGGGCAGTCTTTCACAAGATGATCTGTTTCACCACATTCAAAACAAGACAACGGTTTAGTCTTCTTATCATTTTTGTTGTATTGAGACTTACCTCGGAATTTAGAAGACTCTGATCCATCCTTGTTGTTGAATTGTTTCTTCATTTTGAGGATTCGAGCAAGGCCTCTTGTGATAAGAGCAAAAGGATCATCCTCATCGTCATCCTCATCTTCGGAATCAGATTCATCTTTGTTGTCATCCTTCTTAGATTTGAGCGCCAAATTCTTAGTGCTTGCTGGAAGTTCTCCATCGTCTTCATTAAGGATCATCTCATGCGTGATCAGTTTCCCAAGCAGGTCGTCAAGAGGCAGAGTAGTGAGGTCTTGGGCTTCCTCTATAGCTGTTACTTTAGGACCCCACTTTTCTTTTGGGAGACACCTCAATATCTTCCTTACTTTCTCAACGTTTGTAAAGCTCTTGCCGAGAGAGTCAAGGTTGTTGGTGATTTCTGTGAATCGTGTGAACATGACCTTGATAGACTCATCAGGCTTCATCTTGAAAAGTTCATACTTTCGAAGGAAGATGCTGATCTTGGTGTCCTTCACTTGGCTGGTTCCCTCATAGGTGACGACCAGCTTGTCCCAAATCTCTTTAGCTGACCTACAAGATGAAATACGGTTAAACTCATCAGTGCTAAGACCACAATAAAGTAAGTTAATAGCCCTGTAGTTTTTGGAGACGAGTTCAAGATCCGCTTGGATGTATTCAGACTCCTTCTTTGCGACTTTGGTTCCATTTGGTCCGTCTTTCTCTGGAATCTTTGGCCCATTCTCTATAATGTTCCAAAGTTCCAGATCTTGGTCTATGATGAACATCTTCATTAATGATCTCCAGTGGACAAAGTTGTTTCCTACAAAGAGTGGTGGTCTGCTGGTAGACCTTCCCTGTGCAAATCCTCCGCTTGCTTCACCAGACATGATCGGAAACTCACAAGATTGTTAGATCAAAAGCAGTGAGTAAAGCTCTGATACTAATTGAAGGTTCGATAATGTAAAACAAAGTAATATAGAAATACTCTAGAAGGGGGGGTTGAATAGAGTATGCCGGTTTTTCGCAGATTCTCAAGACTTTTGAAGCTCGTGCAAAATCCTTTGAGATTAGACTTAGTCTTTTCTCTGAAAACCTGAATCACAAAGTTAAACAGTCGAACTAAGTGCGGAAATAAGGTAAAGCAATAAGTAAAGGACTCGATGAGTTGTTTACGAGGTTCGGCACGAACTTGGCCTACGTCCCCGCCTAGGGTTCTTCCACAACCCTAGGATTCAACCGGCTTTTATTGATTCACAAGACTTAGGATCCTAGTAGCTCCCCGAGAAGCCTCTCTCCTATACAATTGCAATCTAGTCAACTCACGTTCCCTTGGAGTCCTAGACCAATCTAGAAGAGCCCCACCTCTCTATGCTATCTAGTACAATCCTCTTACACTTAGTGAATCAATCGCCTAGTGTCTACTTCCCGAGTTACAAACTCTTGAGTATAACACTCTCTCGAAATATATCCTATAAGCTCACAGTGTAACTCTCAAATGCTTTGAAATGAAATAACAGACTCTTAAGGACTAGCAGAGAGCACACGAAGAAGACAGATCTCGCTTGAAGGCTTGAGTGTATGAAAGCTTGTGTTCAACAGGTGTGTCGCTGTCTTCTTCTTCCTTTTCTTTTTATTGAAACAAATCGGCGCCTAAGGATCTTCACCAACGGCTAGAGAGGATCATGGCTTGAGCTGGATCTTCTATCTTTGGAAACTTTCGGAGGCCATGATCTTCCGATTTGAATCTTCTCAATTTACAACATAAGGAAGGAAATAATATTCGAAAATACTTCCTGAAAGGTTAGTGTATATATATAATAATATAATGGACGCATATAATAACATAAAATAATATTCGAACATAATATCATATAGAACAGGTTTTGTGTTTCATCAATACAGTTAAAGCTTCAAGACCTTTGACACAAACAGACTGTCAAGGCCTTTGAAACTTATTCCGATTTTCATCAAGGGAGTGGAGTTATCAGAAAGGGACACTATCTTCATTTCGGGGCTATTTGGGCATCTGAGGTGGGTCTTTCATGGACCTATCGCCTAACTAGCGTCACACCATGCCTAAGGCAAAGAATTTGGGGTTTTAAATTTTTGAGATTTTGAGATTTTTCGTGGACTACCCATTTGAAAAAAGTCGAGAATCCAAGCTGGTGGAAAATAATTTTTTTAGGCATCTTCGAGGAGGATTTCTCACGAGACGTTCACAGTAAAGTGGTAGGCCTTGAAGTTAGATTTCAAACGAGCTCTCAAATGGCCTGATCAGACCAACGTAGCTCTTGTTATGACCAAAATATCAAGCTCGTGTCCATAAAATCTATAGAAAGGCACAATACCTTCATTCCGGGGTCATTTGGGCATCTTAGGTGGGCCTTTCATTGACCTATCGCCTAACTAGCATCACACCTTGCCTACAGAGAAGTCGGTTTATTAGAAGGATTTGAGGCCTGATTGCCCAGAAACTCATGGAAGGAAGGTTAAAGAAGTTTTATCCGTTCCTTAAGTTATTTTTTACCATTTATTTTTTTCAACTACTCAATTATTATTATTATTATTATTATTATTATTATTATTATTATTATTATTATTATTATTATTATTATTAAAAAATGTGGAAACAATATATAGGGATGTTCAAGACACACCTGTTGCACAAAATAATTTGGTGGAAGGAATATAAATAACTAGTCTCTTGGCCCGCGACTTTGCGCGACTTCTTAATAAATTATATTTTATTACATCATTAATTTATATTTAAACTATTATTTTTTTATTAAACTATAAAGATTAACATTGAAATAATGAACCTTTATTCTGGAAGTTTTCAATTAATCATAAACTAAAATAACATATATTATTTTCATTTAAAATCAATATATGGTTAGCATGTATAAATAAATTACTTCATAACAACTTAAAAATGAAAGGATAAATATTTATCATAATACCATGTATGATAAAGGGTAAAAAGGATTAATCTATGTAGTAAAAATAATTACATATATAATTTATATTATGTTTTAATCATATGCATGTATATTACAAAAAAAAACATTAATTTTAAATTATATTTCCATCTTCTTCTTTTTTTTTTTCCTTTCAAAAGATCTTTATTTCTATTTTAGAAGTTTCATAATTATCTTTTAAAAGTGTTTAATGAAACTGTCCCCAAAGGTGAGGATATTTCCTGAAATCTTGCCTAGTTAAAATGCACCTCAATCCAAACACACCCTAAACAACTCATTATTAATCTATCAAACACAAAATAAATCATAATTTCCTTCATTTAGATCTAATGCTGCATAAGTCACAAGGTACAAATTGATAATTAAATAGTTCTGACCCAAAAAAAAAATGATAATTAAATAGACATTAAAAAATTGGAATATTAAAAAAATCTCAAATGAAAGGGCCCACCACGAGCGAATGAAAGAAGACGGAAATGACCAACCAAAATCCCAGCGCAAGATAGCACGGCGGGGCCTTGGGTGCGCCGGAGGTGAGCTTCACCCCCTTCTTCCCCCTGACCAGCTGCCCCTGCCCGTTGACCGGCAGGTCAGCCCCGACGTTCACCCGCTTCCTCTTCGTCCTCCACAGCACCACCTTATACCTCACCGCGGTGGCCAAATCCACCCGGAAAACCGCCGATCCGTTGCTCGCAGCCGCCGCCGGCAGCCACCTCGGCGTCCCCTCGCCCTGGATCGCAAGCGTGCGCGTGGCGCCCTTGCCGTGGCCCTGGTAGAAGGGCGGGAAGGTGGCGTTGGCGACGGCGGTGCGGTTGGGCGCGTAGGAGAAGGTGAGGGCGAGCGCGTCGTAGTAGACGCCCTTGTCCTTGTTGCGGTTCTTGAGCTTCAGCTCGAAGGAGATCGTGTGGTTGGAGGCGGCGGAGAGGGCGGCGACGTCGAACTGCTCGATGGAGAGGGTCGGGTGGGTGGTGCGGAGTGCTAGCCAGAGGAAGAGCGCTGAGAATCCACAGGTGATTAGGAATTGTACGCAGCAGTTGCCCCGCGGCTCCGGCATCTTGGATTTCCGGCGACTGGGGATTGCACTTTTACTAAATGGAGGTGTCACATTTTTTTTTTTGATCTAAATAGTGCTCCGTAGGTATTAAAAATTGCCAATTGGTAGTATAAAAAATTGCCAATTAATATGATAAATTGATATACGGAGTATTTTTACTTTAAAAACTCCGATTGTTAATAAATTAAGCTCAATTGACTTAAAAAATCAACTAATTTACTATAAATCAAACATTAGGGCAATAGGGATAAAATAAATCTATAGAAAAAATTGAAAATTTAAATTTATATTTATATTAGCAAGTGATTATAAAATTTAAAATTTTTATTGAATTTTATTTATAAATAAATATTTTTCAATTTACTATACAATTTAGGTGTTTACGAATTGAAGAAAATGTTACATTAACTTTAACATTAATTATTAAACTCAAGAATATTATTAAAATTTATATAATGTTAACAATCTATGAGTCTATTTTAATTTTACTTCATAGTAATCTATAAGAGCACCCGCAAGTCCACAACGCTCATCCTTGAGTGTCTTCTCATTTAAAAAGAAAAAATCAAAACAATATTGTCACCACTTGTCAGAAAGATAAGGAAATGAGTTTATTCTATGTGAGAAGAGTTTCTACTGTAAGACACTTTTATTCTGAATAAGATACTCATCACTGATATTTTCTATTTTTGTTTTACTTTTTTTTTTAAATGGGATGACGCTCAAAGAATAATGGTTGCATATGCCTACCTTTTTAAACATTTTCAGTAATAAAATGGGAGAATCGGTACTGATATATATATATATATATTAAGTTTTTGAAATATATATATATATATTATAAAAAATTAATTTAAATAGATTTTAAATCTATTTTATTATTAAATTTAAGTATAAAACTTAAAATATTAAAAATATAATGCAAATTCTTTTAGCTTTTTATATTTTAAATGGAAATAAGTTCAAGAGGTATAAATTGACTTAATTTAATGAAAACCGTTTTTTTAAATATACCAATTTGTCGCATTGATGTCATTTTTTATACCTATTTGTCGTTTTAGATTTTTTTTATACCAATATGTCATTTGTAGTGCATTTTTTATACCAATTCGACAATTTGGCCGTATATAATCTGTACACAAATACTCCCTAATCCCTGTTATTAAAATGACAAATATTCTTTGATAAAAACATGTCATTTTGTAATGAACCAAGGAGTAAATTTTTTAATATAAAATATCATTTCCTTTTTTATTAATAAAAAAGAATAAAATTAATTAAAAAATCAATTAAAAAGTTTGTATTTCATAGAGTTTTTCGTTTATTTAAAAGTTAAAATGATATAAATTATAAGACAAAGTGAGTATTATATTAATTATTGACATAAGTTCTGTTTCGTATATGAGAATATTCAAACAAGATATTCTAAAAATAAATAAAAAAATTATCCATAAAAAATTTATTAAAAGTATGATAATAAATGCAATAAATTCTAATTATAATGGTTTTTTGGTAGATAATTCTAATTATAATGTACAAATGAGACAAATAACGATCAACTCTATCTAATGATATATAATTAATGATTACATTTATATTGAGACAAATAAAGTGAGTATTATATTAATTATTGCCATAAGTATTTTTTTCAGTTGTTACAATTATTATTTAAAAAAATTTAACAAAATGAGTTGTAATTTTTTTTATTAACAAATACCCTTAACCTGTTAGAGGTTTTGATTATTTTCTTACTTTTTTTATGCAATTATTAATATCAGTATTATTTATTTGAATATTATATGAGTTATGAAAATTATATGAAATTAAAAAATTCTACCACTAATAAATCTAATAGTACTTAATTAAAAGATACATTTTACTTAGATAGAAATTATCAAAATATTATATAAATTAATATATATATATATAATATTGTTGATTTTTTTAGTTAGAGAAAATGTGATTATAGTTTTTACCCAAAAAGAAACAAGGAGAGGAGAGGTTAGGAAAGGGAGGGCCCAGCTCATGAGAATGGAGTATAATTAGCAAGTAGGAGAAATCTCTAGTCTTACCACATTTATCACCACCAACCAGTAGTAGTAGTACATTCCCACTGTAGTACAACATCACACCCCTTTGGCCCTCTTCATCTCCCACCTTAAATCTGTTCCTCAATCCAATTCCTATCATCACCCTCCACCCTCCCCTTTCCCTTTTCCCACAGCTTGGTTCCAGATCTAAAGCTTTCCCCCAATTGCATCTTCTCTTCAATTTCCAGGTTAATTTCTCCCTCTTTATACTATTTATCCATCTCTTCGGTTTCTTAAATTCCTTAGTGGGTCTGTATAATTGGTGGATCTATCTGATTTACTTCCTAATTAGGACCCTTGTCAATTTCCCTGGAGAATTTGGAGGCAAAAAGATCTCAAATTTGTGGCATATTTGTTTATTGTTGAGGGTTTCTTGTAATGGGCTGATCACTGTTTATTTATATTACCATGGAATCATTCGAAAAGCTTTTGTTTATTTGTATGCTGTTGAGAGTTTCTTGTAATGGGTTGATCACTGTTTATTTATATTACCATGGAATCATTTGAAAGTTTTTGTTTACTCTTTTTGCTGCAGGAACAAATTTTCTATTGTATATTGGATAATCTTGGTCTATTGCAACTTTACTGGAGATAAGGCTTTGCAAGAACATGCCTTTGTACCGCAGAGTTATCCCTTTGAATTTGTATTGCAGAGTTATCTTGTAAACTAGTTGCCCCATTTTTTGTCATCTGTTTTATACCTTAGTAATTTCTGATTCAATGGGTTCCAACCACTTCGCCGTCGTTCCCTGGTTCATCCCCATCATCATATAAGAGTAGAGGCATTAGTCAGCGTAGTTTGATAAGTGTGTGTAGGGATTGTCTATTGGAAAGAGTCAATTGTAGTTATGGTGTGCCAAGCAGCTGCACAATCGAGGTTTAGGGCATTGAAACACGAGAATGGAATCGCAGGAAAAGCAACCATCATAGTTAGAGTTATAGCTTGTTTCCAACCTTTGCAGGATTGCCAGGTCAGTGAAAATCTTTCGGTTTACTTCCTTGTTATTTTCGCTGATAGTATCGACTTGTGCATCAGTTTGGTTGGTTTTGTACATTGTGATCACAACAGGATTAACTGTGTTACCTTATCTTTGCTTTTCTCCAGGCTGAGTATTTCCGTCAGTTGCTCAAACCTATCACGTAGATTGATTTCCGATTCGTTGTTATTATCTAGTGGGAATTTTGTAGTTTTTATTTCTGTAGTATTGTCATATTGAAGGAACAAAGAGCAATCAGATTGAAGTAGACTTGAAATCATGGTAAGTCCGTTCACCACTTTGTTGTTCAATTCAGGCAAAAATCTGTAAAATGTTGCGAACTTTAGCATGGGTTGCGTGTGGCACAGAGCTTAACAACGGCCTGGTTGGTTGTCCATTCTTGTTTGATCATCTGTGCCACTGGCAACCCAAATTTTTTTTGTGATTTCTATGGAATTTCAATGCAATTGATCGATGCAATCAATTCTTGGATTTGTCAGAAACAATCTCCTTGGCAGACGGGCAACATCAACTGCACGACTGTGGATGCCACTGCCAAGCAACCTGAATCTTTACCTGCCTACGAGAGCCCTCACAGCGTCACAGCAAATAAGGGTCTAAATGGCTACTTGTTTTCTGGTTTTCCTGCTGAAATAGGCATGATGGAGGGGAACGAAGGAGTCCATACTCAACAACGTTCTTTTCTCCATCTTCGGACCACTCCTCCTCTGAATCTGTATCCAGATGATCAGCTATTTCTTTCCTCCCATAGACAAGTTGGGGAAATGACAGTTCATGAACGGACCATTCCTCCGCAGAAGAAATTCTTCATCTTTGATCGTTCTGGGGCAGAAACACGGATGATCCTCAGTTCCTTGAGGCCTCCTATCGCAAGTCCAACAGCTGCGGCTGCTAAGCCTGTCTCTGCATACAAGTTCCTGAACAGTTCCCATGTTCTCAAGTCAGAGCAAGCTTGTCCTGAGGTGCATGATTTGTACGAATCACACGAGGATCATATCATTGGTGAAGCAAGTGATTACCACGAAGACACTGAGGAGATCAATGCCTTGCTTTATTCTGATAATGATGACATTAACGACACCAATTGTGATGGTGGTAATGAAGATGAACTCAGCACGGGCCGTTCTCCACTTGATTTGGAGAATGATTATGATGATGCACCAGAGCAAGGGGAAGACTCTGATGAGGAAGTTACGAGCTTTGTTCACCCACCCAAGAGACAGAAAGGTTCAGTGGCTACCGAACCAACCGGAAAACTGCCACCTCAAGTATACGAGGATGAAAGTGTTGTGGATGTGAACACTTACGGTGAAGAGTCATTCCCTTCTGTGGGTACCAAACGAACAAGGGATAAGATCCGCAATAAGCTGAGGATACTTGAAAAGCTGATTCCCGGTTCACAAAGCAAGGACCCATTGGCAATCCTTGAGGAAGCAATCGATTACTTGAAGTCCTTGAAGGTAAAGGCTAATTCTCTGCACGTGGAAGGCCCGGGAAGCCCCAGCTTTCGTGGGGCATGCCTTTGAAGTCGCTTACAAAACACCCATTTCCTCCATGAAATGGTGTAGTTTTGTTACTTGAGTAGATGATTGATGAGTATTGAGTACGTATGAAGGGGAATCAAGGGCTATCTTGATCATGTTCATGGCTGCATAATGGGATACCGAATAAAGGAGGCTGCAAGGAGCATTTGTTCCTTGCGCTGTGCCCTTTACCTTTGATGTAAAGACGAATGAAAGCAACGACGCTTTTGGCTCTCAAGATCATCAAATGGCTAAGGCGGATGGTGGTGGTGGTGGGTCTCTTATGAGGTATCTTTCTCTATATCCTGGGATTGTTGAGCACGCGCATTAGGTAAAACTCGGACCCATCTTGTCTCTTGCTACTCATATGTCTTTTCTTTTCGTAATATGCTTTTCCATTTCGCGTTCAAGATGATGCATTATGCTCGGGTCCCGACTTTGTTACTCGATGAAAACATGCTTAGGTGTGATGGTTGTGTGCTTTTTTGCTTCATTGCTCCCACTTTGTGAGTAAAGTTTGTGTCTTTTTGAAGGGTGGATGGTGCAATAACTTACTGTAAATGGCGTGCTTATGTTTATGCTTTGCTTTTATGATTACTTCTTTTGGTGTTTTGTGATCTCTCCCTCTCTCTCTTTTTTTATTAATCAATGGCGGAAGGTGGATGCTTTGCGAGTTGTAATGATTTGCTTGTTTTTATTGCATTCTTTCTCTTTTTATTGTTCCGTTTGTTCTCTCTTTGTTGGCTCGAGTCAAAAGTATAGGAAGATGTTTTCATGACTCGAGGTCGAAAGTAGACCTGTCAAAACAGGATCAGAAGACCCAACTCGAACCGATCGACGATTTGTGTCATTATGTGTCCTAATTGATGGGTCTAGCATAAAATGATGCTCACATCGATCATGAGAGGTTGAAGAGGTGTTTATGAGCGTGAGAAGTTTTTTTTTATTAGGTAAAAATTTGAGGTCAGACATACCTGAACCTCGAGGGCCGACAAGTCGGCAGACGGATAACCGTCTAAACAAACACAAAAAACAAAGATGATGCAAAATACAGGAAAAGACACTCTACAAAAGCGAAACTAAACAAACTAAACCAAACGAAATGAGGACGTAGACGACAGACGAAGCCAAACACTAACCAGAAACAGCACTTACTTGGTACTTAGAGGTGAGAAGTGTTTGCCCATTCTTGGTACTTAGAGGTGATTTTTTTTTGCTAATGGATTTAAAAGTGGTTGGTCATAAATCATAACCATATAATATCTTATGTTGAATCGTGATTTTATAAATTTCACAAAATTTAAGTTATTTGAGCTATATAGTTTGAACCTCAATTTGAATCAAACTTAAAAATATACTAACACTTGACTTCTTTAGTGAATTGAATGACCCTGAACTGAGATTTTTCTTGAGACAAGTCCAAGCTAAGCTCGAGCTATCAAAGTTATTTAACAACCCTGAATTGGGTCGATTTATACATTGAATGAGTACGAGCTTTGACAATACTAAATCTAGTTATGTTTCATGTCAAAAGTTACAAAAATATTTTACACAAATCCTACAATTTTTTTTGGGCCAGGCTAAGGTATATAAGCTCCCAAGCTGGTTTCTTTCACATACACTAGAAACCTATAAATTATCATGCAAATACCTCATCAATCTAAAGTTTGGTTTCTTTGTAGGACAAAGCTTAGTAATAAGAGCAATGATATTCGCCTTACCAATAATTAGTATGAGGCTCGCGCCTTAACCTTAGGCTCGGGTAGTTCAAGATTTATCAATTTAAATTTGATAATATAGATTTATTAACTGTAATTTTAACTACATATTATATGTTATAAATTAGGGATTATAAATATGATCTATGATTTAAAAAACCATAGCGCGCGCCCACACATACAAACACACACACACACACACACACACACATATATATATATATATATATATATATATATATATATATATATATATATATATATATATATATATATGATGATTTATACTTGCGTAATAGGGGTTAGTGGACACACACATATATATATATATATATATGATTTATAGTTGCATAATAAGGGTTAGTGGGGTGGTTACAACAATAGATGAGCGGTTATAACAATGAGGTAGTTAGTAGGACAGTAAGGTTGTGGAGAAATGGGGTGGATAGTGTGGATGGATAAAATCGATTAACTTACAACAATAATTTTTTTATTGGTTCATTTAATGAATGAAAAGTAAGTGACTAACGTGGCAAGTCTCAGATTCCATCATGTGAAATTGAAGTTGTTAGTGATGCCACGGAGTAGATGCTCAGGTTTAATAGCAAGAGATAATAGATAGTTAATAAATATATTTTCTTTTTGTGTAAATCAATAGTGCAATTTACTTTGCACTTATAGACCCAATAAAGTGCTTACTCAGACCATTTCTAATAACTTTTCCAAAATTTATTCACAATAAGAAAACAAAATACATATTTTTCAAATTATTTTTGTTTCAACTCCAACAACTTTTTCATTTCAAATATTTGGAGAATTATTTAGTTTTGGATAATGTTGCAGATTTGAAGAAGTCTCGATTCTTTTTTTTTGTTGTTATTTTCCTATTTTGAAGAATGATATGGAAAATTTGTTTGGTTTTTAAAAAAAATTTTCCAAAATGAAAAATATGTTGAAAATGTTCTCACATGTTTTAAAGTTAGTTTTTTCTTCCCAATGCCCGAACTCGAGATCTTGATTAAAGAGGGTGAATTTCTTACCAATTATATTTTACGAGTGCATAATAAATCAGGTTATCTACTTCGGATATGGACCGAACTGTCTTACGACGTTCTGAACCAACTCATGTACCACTTTAATGGGCGAACAACCCAACCCTTGGAACATACTACAGCTCCAGGTGGCGAAGAGCCGACATTGAGGTGTCAAACCTTCTTGTCGATGTGATCTCTTGGGGAAGATGATCATGTTATCCCTAGAGTAACTTTTATCCGTTGAGCGATGACCCTTCCACTCGGCGTCGTCCACTCGTCGGATCACTAAGGCCGACTTTCGTCCCTTCTCGACGGGTGGGTCTTGCAGTCAAGCTCTCTTTTGCCTTTGCACTCGAGGGCCAATCTCCGTCCGGCCCGAGGAAACATTTACTACGGGAATCACTTTTACCATATTCTCTTAATCAAGTAGGGCGACTAATTCTATTGTATTCTCAGTATTAAGTTTCTCTTCTTTAAGGTGAATCCCTTATCCACGAGTAATTTTCATCTTTACGTTAAATTTTTTTCCTTGAATATTTAATTATATTACACAATTTATATTCCACCAACTAACATGTATAGATTCCAGAAATGTGATTAAAAGTTGACAGAAGAAAAAATGCAATTGATCAAACATTATTCAAAGCATTTGATTTTCTTAAAAGTAGAACTTGCGACATAATAAAAAACAGTTTTTTATTTGATGGCATAGATAATGCTACTCTTAAGGATGAAGTATTTGATGCCCCAACTTAGTTTAAATTGGCATTAGCAAATAAATATCACTATTGAAACATCAAATTAATATCATTATCTTTTCGCATTAAAAAAGAGAATAACAATAATGATCTCTTAGGGTTCGTTTGGTTTAATGTGGGAATTGAAATTCCCGAGAAGTTACTTCATGAGAATTGAATTCCCGGGAAATCCAATTGACGGGAATTCTAAAAATATGTTTGGTTGCTTTTTTATTCTAGGTGATTAAATGAAGGAAATGAAAATTTCTAAGTTAAAAATGGGGGAAGTTGAACTTATCTAGGGGGACTAGGTAAGTGAACTTCCTCCATTTTGGGGGAATTCAACTTCCCGGGAAGTTGAATTCCTGCGTTTTTTAATTTTAAAAATACCAACCAAACACATGAATTTCTCCTACTTCCTGGGAAGTTCTACTTCCTGGGTTTTTGGGTTGCCAACCAAACGAGCTCTAAAATGATTGGTTTGATTTATATAAATATGCATATATTTTTTTCATGTTAGTCAATTTTGATGAGCTAAACTTTTATTTGGGAAAAAGGGTAGTATGGAGTGGCTGAAACTAAGGGTGTTGAACTGATGAACTATTTGTGTTAAATATATGTTAATAAACTAGTATACTGTTTGGTAAAATTAGATATTAGGATAGTTGATGAAAACTTGTAAATATAAAACAAAAAACTCCAAAAAACTCAAATAAATAGCTGATGAAAAGCTCTAATTCGAAAAACCAATTAAACTAAAATTTTATATTGATTTTATTTAAACTATATGATATCTAAACCAAAAGCTTTTAAAAACTAGCTGATGGTGCCAAATGGATACATCCAAACTTACCAAAAATATTACAAATCTTACATATGAGTTCAAACATTATAACCAATAGATCAACCTAATTCTTCACCAAAAAAAATGATCAACCTAATTATGATTATAATGATTAATTAAGTTAATAAATAATAAATAAATCATTTAAGAAGTCATTAATCCTACCAAGAAAATCCAACACTAAAAAACAAATACTCCATATATAAACTATTGCAATAGAATCATCCTTCTGCGTAATGTGTTCATTAATTGAGTTCATTTATTTTAATGACCAACATTCTTTGAACAAACTTTAACGGCTTCACATGTGCATGAACAAAGAAAACAATACATAAACTCGTTAAAAAAAGATTAATTATGGGGAATAACCGTGACTTTGTGATAATTATGGCAAATAGCCCAAACTTTCAAAGTATCAATAAATAACTCACTACGAGGTGAGTTGCGAGTACGTACTAGCTAAAATCTTACTAAGGATGAGACTTTCGATCGTGAAACTCGATCCGATGATGTTATTGATCATGATTTATCAGAATCACATACGGAGAGCGCACACACAAATGGTGTTAGCGTTAATGATAAAAAAAAAAATCTTGTTGGTACGTTGTTGCTTGAGAGATTTAGGCTAAACTTTCAAAATTCACTCCTTAATGAATTGTGTTTACAACTTTAAATAAACTATTCTGTCAACTCAAAATTGAGATTGTTTTTTTATGCTTAGAAAAAACCACAAAACTAATAGATTTAATTTATAATAGATTTGACATGAAAAATAAACAAATAGCTTCACAAACTAGAACACTAAACTTTCATGTGATACTCCTTATTGAGAAAATAAACGAATACCAAGAAAATTAAGGCTAAGTTATACTCCATCCGTTCAAAATACATTACCTTTTAGCCATTTATACAAATTTTAATAAAACACTTTACTTTAAAATATCATCATTCTACTATTTTTCATAAATTTTATTATTTTTAATATCCATCACATATTTTAATCAATTAAAATATTTTAAAAAGTTAACAACACACAAATCAATATAAAACATTCCGGAGTACAAAAGATAATTGAACACTCCAACTCCAAATCAAAAAGTGTATCACAGAAAGAAAACAGAAGGGGTGTTGTTAGATACACCGTAAATCCAGATTAAACAAATGCAGTTCCTTATTGACGTGGTGCCACTTTCCTATTGACGTGCATGGAAACACTGGAAATCGAAGGCAAATCAGAGTTTAGATACCACGTTCATATTGACGTGATGCCCAAACCCTAATTTACGGTGTATTTAATTCGCAAAACAGAAGTTAGGGACCAAATACGTAATTTAACCAAAAGATAATTGAACACTCCAGACCAAATACGTAATAATACGCTCTTCATCTTCCACTCTTCCACCAAAAATAAAAAAATAAAATAAAATACGCTCTTCATCTGCAGATTCTGCACTGTCCTTCTCACTCCCTTCGCTCTCTCTCTCTCTCTCTCTCTCTCTCTCTTGCAGATCTCCTGATTCTCTATCGCCCTCATTTGCAAATTCCATCAACATCTTCCGATCGATCAGGTACTCTAACACTTCTCGACATCTTGTGTATCCTGTTCATGCGTGTGAGTTAATTTGGTTTTCATTTTGAAGATTGGTGTAATTAGTTATAGAAATTTCGGCGAGGAAGTGGCGGCTTTTATTTGCCGGTGTTGGATTCTCAAAGGACGTTGTTGTAGTCCACAATGGGGGTTCGATTGCAGTCCTTAGTTTGAGTTTATTATTTGGTTTCAATGTTCGCCTTTTTAGGTTTTCTCAGTCAGATGTTGTGTTTATGAGGTCCAATGCTTATGTCTTTGCACTCTCAAACTCTGGTTCTTGTGTTTTTCTTGTGAAGTTTTTGATGCGTGAACTTGAATTCGGTGTTAGTGCTCGCCTGAGTGATTCGTATCATGTTCGTTTTTCTTTTCCTCCATCTCCCACTTTTTTTGGGTATCAGTGTGACGCAGCATAAAAATTCCCTCAGTTAAAGCTCAAATATAGCCACTTAAGGAGAAATGGATATAAAATGGCATCTTAACAGCTGATCCATCCGATAACAATCATAAAGGCTCCCATCTTTTTACAATATTAGTTGTTTGAGGCCAGAAATTATGTTTCTGGATTGCCTATGGTGCACTTTAATGTTAGAAGTTTGAACTTACAATTTGTTTGTGTTATTCTAGGTATAAGAACTGGTTGGCCAATTTTGTTTCTGTCATATGCTTTTACAAAGCGTTTTTTAGTATGATATTCCACCAGCTCGTAAGGAAAATTGCCATTTAATAGTAGTGTACTCAGCATTTATTGTTGTTTTCCTCTGCATTGAGGTATTAGATCTCATCTGTTTTGTTCAATGAGTGTGCGCTTACAAGACTATAAGCACCCTAGGACTCAGTTTTAAAAATTGATAGCCCTGTGGACGGAGTTAAAAAAAACATGAATATTAGATGTGATCTGTAGAGCAACTGAGTTTAAACATTACAAATTTTTAACCTAGATTGCAGTTGAAGTGAAACTGAACCTCTGGAACTGAGGCCTTGGGGGGGGGGGGGATTTGATCTATATAGATTCACAAAAGCAGTTTTGAAACCTGTGGTGTGAACCCAAGATTTTGTTTTAACAAACTTTGAAATTAATAGTTCAGTATAAGGAAAAAAATGATGTATTTAATACAATTTGAATACCATACTCAAGTTGAAAGGGGTTTGTCAGTTGAGATTGAATATTTTCCTGTGGAATGGCCCTCCTTCACATACTCCCAATGATGTCAGAATACTGATGTTCCAGTTTTCATGAAGTTAAGTTTGTCGTAGTTTCAAAATTGTCTTTTCATCTTTCATTAAAATTTATAAATGGTCCCCTTTCAAATGGCGGGGTTAAACATTACTTAGCAACCACATGTATTACAAATTGTGGGGTAAAACAGTTATTTTATGTGCCTATATGTAAGGAAGGATTTTAGGGTGGTGAACGGTAATGAAAAACATCTATAGCTACTAGCTAGTGCTTCATTTGTTTATCTTTTACTTTTAATAAAAGGTAGTGAGATGAAAATCAACCATTTTAGATGCTGTTTTCTTGAAAAAGAAAATATTAATCTTCTGGATTTTTTCCTTTCGTCTTTCATCTTATAAGGTAATGTTTCAACCCTGATTACTTGTTGGACTTTATAAAATCATTTATTTTGTTATTCAACTAGTTTGAGTGTTTTGATTTCATATTTTACTTTTGGTGTAATGGAATAGATTTAAATTTCTGCTCGCCGTTATTCAAATCATTCAATTCTGCTTCCTGCTTGTGTTCTTGATATTGTGCATGCTCAATTCCTTTATTGTTGCATACCTTTTCTGTTTGCCTTTACCCATATAGTTCAATTCTGCTTCCTGCTTGTGTTCTCGATATTGTGCATTTTCAATTCCTTTATTGTTGCATACCTATTGGAGCATAATTAGCTAATTACTTAAATGAACTATATTGAACCATTTTTTCCCTGTATGCAAGGAAATCCAGTTATACAATTTTGTTTATTAATTCAATCTATTCAGTGTGTGCTCTCTATTGTGCTGTGTAAATTAGACTACTAATTCTTGTAATATGTGTTCCAATTTTGTGAATGTCAGATTTCTTAAATTGCACCAGCACTATTAGTTGGGTTCTCTCCAAGGCATCCTGAGTTATAAAGTTGGATAGCTAGTGTAGCTTGCCATGATGATGCTTCTTCTGTAAATGAAGACAACTCATGCATGGCCACATCGCTTGAGAGATTTGTCAATAATGTCTGGGTCGCGTCAGCGACCGCATATTAAGAGGCCAATATGGATAATAGTATTGGTTTCAATGGTCTGTCTTTTCTTGCTTCTTGCCTATATCAATCCACTGCAAAGCTCAGCATTCAACGCCTGCAATTTCTTTCCCTCAAGAGGTTGTACAATCTATGTAAATGAGGTTCCTCCTTCGAGGGAGCTGACTGATGATGAGACATATAGCCAGGTTGTAGTGAGAGAACTTTTGAAGACCTATCCTGTTCAATCCAGAAAACCTAAAATTGCTTTCTTGTTTATGACACCTGGCACTCTACCATTTGAAAGACTGTGGGATAAGTTCTTTCAGGTATTCCTTCTCTCTTGCTTGACTTTATCTATTGCTACTTCTATTTTATGTCAGTTGCGCTCGAGTCCCTATATACTGTGGAGGATATGGATATGCCCATTAGGAAGGTGAGAAGGTCCGTAGTCAGGTAAAATTGATCCTTGGTTAGGCCCTCGCATCAGTTGTTTCCTAGACTATTGCTTGACAAATCCTAGATTCTCTTCATATCCTGTAACTATTGCTATATCCTTGTTCTGGGAATAGTAAATGCAATATGGTTCAACCGGAAAGGACTTGCGGGTAGTACCCAAAGGTCCCTGGTTCGAACCCTGGATGGCCGCTCTCTATTTACCAAAATCAAGGAATAGTAAATGCAATATAACTGTATGAAGTGGTCTGTTTTTTATGGAAAAATATGTTCAATTTTGTATGATATACGAGGCTTATGGATGTGGCCTATAATTAAATTAAGAAACAAAATCCTCTGGAAGAGTAGAAGGATACATAGGAAGTAAGGACTTTTAATCCTAAAGGTGAATGAAGTTGGTTAAAACCAGCAAAGGATATACATACCAAAATCCATGCCAGTGAAGATTCAAAGTATTTAGAGTCCTGGTCGTCTAATCAGTATTTTTTTCTTATGAAATGCTTGTGTCTCTGCAACTCTGTTTGCTTCAAAAGATGACCATTTTGCATTGTAATTAACTCTGCATGCAATTGTTCAAAGTGTAAAATAAAAAATTTACATATTTGTTACTGCTGACAAATGTTGGTCGGTTTGGTGCGCACATATTTCTTAGACGATTAACTTAAATGACCTGAGAAGATAGCTATTTTGGCAATATTTTGTTGATATGAATTCTTAAGAGGGCACAAGGCATGTGTGCCGAAGCATCAAACAGAGCCATTAGCCTGTTATTATTTTTACTAGCCCTTTTTCTGGATGACTCCATGGAAAGTGGCTGGCTTCTCTAAAGAGCTTTTGTGTATCCTGCAATTTAAATTGGAAACTGTCTGGAACATCCTTTGCAGAATAATAGGGCTACAAAGGAATTCTTGAATGATCTGTCAGAAATGGCAAAGTATTAAGTATATGCAAAAACTAATATTGTTGAAAAGGCTTGCATCAGTTCTGTTTTTAGTAGGCTAATACCTTGAAATTTTTCAGCTACTCACTCTATATTTTTCTGGTCACCTGATATTTTCATGCATTTTATTTCCAGTAGGCTAGTACCTAAAGTTTTGAAATGATCATTTTGAGCCTTGAGCTTCATAAAACTTAATGGAAGTTGGATAAAAAGACAAATATGCCTATCCAAATGAACAAGAAGAGAGTTGCCTATGCTATATTTTTCCTTTTGATTTTAAAAAGGGGTGTTGTAACTTATGTTTTTTTTTAACACAGAACTAGTTTCTGATTTATTGTGCTAATTTTTATTTATTAACCTCACCATTTAATTGACCAGATCCTATTTACTTGTGTATTCCAGGGTCATGAAGGCAGGTTTTCAGTATATGTACATGCATCAAGAGAAAAGCCTCTTCATGTAAGTCGCCATTTCG
This sequence comes from Persicaria maculosa, assembly GCA_963922045.1. Lineage (NCBI taxonomy): Eukaryota > Viridiplantae > Streptophyta > Magnoliopsida > Caryophyllales > Polygonaceae > Persicaria > Persicaria maculosa. Next base: position 71,644,806 of record OY998260.1, read on the forward strand.
TCGGAAGTGACATTCGCAGTGATAAGGTACGCAAAACTTCTGAAGATTGTACTTGTTCCAGCCTTGAGAAGTGATCCTACTTATTCAGAGACACAGAGTACATGTTATAGGAACTCTTTTTTTTTTTAAATAAAAGGGGGATATATTGGTTTGATGCAGGAATGCATAGTCAATAGTCACACTACTACACTAATAGTGTCACTGATAAAGTTTGTTTCAACATCTGTAACTCGTTATGGTTTTAAACATCACTTACTATAAATTGTAACACACACACATCTTGGAAGGTTTGAAACTTCCACTTTGCTTGCCGGATGGTTCATCACATCACGTCACAAGACTTTCATGATGAAATTTCTCCAGGTGGGTTGGGGACAAATATCAATGGTTGATGCAGAGAGAAGACTGCTTGCTAATGCACTCAGAGATCCTGATAACCAGCATTTTGTTTTGCTCTCCGACAGGTATCTGTGCCATTTTTACATAATATTTTGGTGATCATAAAATCAGGGTTAGATTTTATAATTATCAGAGTTAACTTGTTCTTACTATTTTCTTTTCCTTATTTTGGCTTTATCGCAGTTGTATACCTCTTCATAACTTTGACTATGTTTACAACTACCTCATATTTACAAATGTCAGCTTTATTGACTGGTAAGTAGACTTTTTCAGATCACCTTTTAAGCCTTTTGGAGAGATTCCTAATATCAACGACCTTTTCACAATACCTTTCTGTTTGTGTGGACAAATTCAGTGTTACTGAAAGCTATATTGTCCACTGTGCAGTCCAAATATTTGCTTCTCTGTTAGTTGAAATCTCTGAATATTAACTTTTAGATAAAAAGTAACCGTGTTCAGTAGTCAACATTGCAGTAAATTGAAATATTTAAAATTGCATACAAAGGTATGGCTATAATTATACCAATTTCATTCCAGCTTTCAGGATCCTGGCCCACATGGGGCTGGAAGATATTCAGAGCGTATGTTGCCCGAAGTTGAAGAGAAGGACTTCCGTAAAGGTTCGCAGGTATATCTAGAAAGCCCGTTCTCTGGCACTTCTCATGAAAAATATTTGAATTTTCTTCCTTTATTGCTTTTTATCCTTAATCTCTTGTTGGCTGTCTCATAATTCAATCTATCAAATATACAACTCTTTTTTCCCTTTATAGTTTATCCATATTGCCATTTTTAATAGTGTAATTGAAAAATTGTCTCAAATTATAGAACATGTTGAACACCGTACACTTCAAAAGTTTGTCTAAAACATTGACCTCAGCACAATGCTAGGAACTCGCATGTGAAGTTTGCTGGGACAATCACATATCAAATGTTTGTTCTGTGCTTTGATACTAGATTATCTAGTGCCTTGGTCACTTGCCAACTCTCAACTAGAGAAAATTTAGGGAGAGGAAATAGAGAGATACATTCCTCTGATTTAGTTACTTCAGCTGGCTGTCTCTTCTATAGGTGAGAAATAACAAAATCTTCTCCTTTTGCATCAACAAGGCCATAGTTGTCAGATTTCATAAAAAAACATGACTAATTCTTGGAATGGTGCTGCTGGATTCATTGTGCGAGTTTGTAAATGATGCATTTTGTAGCAGAATAAACTATCAACCATGTTTGGTTTATGGGATATATCTTGAAATACTATGGGTTTCTTATCATTTCTAACACCATCTTATTTCATTAGACCATTAGAATTTATGTTCAGACTTTTATTTCACTTTGACCGTCAATGTAGATGCATTACTTTCTACACTAGGCTCAAAAGTGATAATTTGTGGATAACTGTTTACCTGAAATAGTGTTATTTAGATTATTGCCTACCAGAATAATTTTATTTCCTTTGTATTTCCTTCTGATATCGTGTTTGAGTGTTACTGTGCTTACGTTGGAAGAGAATAAGCAACAAGGAGACAGACATGGAAGGCAAAGATTGCTCCGCTCCTTCCCTCCTTCACTGCAAGTGTAGCACTATGATGTTTTTTGTAACATAGTTTCCTAAGCTACATAATTCACGACTTTACATCATTTTTGAGGTTTTACACTGGACTTATACATTGTATAGTATCTCAGTCTTTCCTGTCAAATGCTCATTTATTATGTGAAGTTATTGTTGTTTCTAATGTCATTGATTGTATGCTCATGGCATTCATTTTAATTTTAGATTTTGATTCTTTCATTGGTCATTTTCACAGCTTATGACTATGAACTGAAGAAGTCCTCTCTAAACTTAAAACTATTTGTTTTTCAGTGGTTTACTATGAAACGGCAGCATGCGATAATTGTCATGGCAGACAACCTCTACTATAGAAAATTCAGAGAATATTGCAAGGTATCATTGTGTTTTTATGTTCCCTCACATATTTCTGCTTTTCGTTATTATTTATCCCACTGAAATGTACCTTTTATGATTCCTGATTTTAAGATTACAGGGGACAAGTTTTTTGTCCTTGTTTTTTTCTGAATTTTAGATAAAAGAAGTATCAAACACCTAGCACACACTACCACCAAACCCTACTAGTTTGCTAAGTTTTTTGTCATTGTTTTGGTGGTCCTTGGTGTTTGATTGAAGGAGAACACACTACCACCATACACCACTAGTTTTTAAGTTCACCACCTCATCTACCTATCATCAACGTACATTACATCAAATTAATGGCTATGGAGCATTTTTATCAGGGATTAAAGACGTATTGTTGAAATAGGTGATGTTTTTCAGTTATATCTAGAATGTCGAGTATGCAATATATCTCCATTTATTTTTGAAATAACTCTGTGGATTTGAAGCTAGTTCTACTTTGGTTTCTTTGAGGCTGTCTAAGTCCAACTGGATGTTACTTTAATATGATGGAATTTTGTCAGCATGTTGGATATTTTGTTGTGCAATGCTTTTTTTTGTTGATGTTTAATTTGTATTTCTCAGCCAGCTATGGAGCATGGGAAAAATTGCTATTCCGATGAGCATTATTTGCCGACATTTTTAAACGTCAGTATATGAAATCATTTCTGTATATATTGTCTCAAGCTTCATATTTTCCTTTTGGGGTTGACTGCTTGGTATAATTTTCAGATGATGGATCCTGTTGGAATTTCAAATTGGTCAGTAACGTTCGTAGATTGGTCTGAGGGCAAGTGGCATCCTAGGTCCTTTAGAGCCCAAGATGTTACTTATGAGCTTCTTCAGAACATTACAGTATTTGTCTTAAACTTTCATATTCTCTTTTGACTGCTTTGGTACGATTTTCAGACACCTCACTCGATTCACGTTTTTTGCAGACAATTGATATGAACTATCATGTAACCAGCAACCGCAAGGTATTTTGATATTCCTTGAACTTGTATATTTACTTGAAGAATTCATTTACCAGATAATTACTGAGACGGGATATAGATGATACTCAAATTCAGATGTCGCCTCATGATTCATGAATGATAGTGATGCCAGTATGCATCTAGTGTCCAAGTGTATTTATGATTATCACTTCTGATAGTCTCTTTTGGAACTAAAATTGTGGGACTCTGCACTCTTCATCTAACTACTAGTTTACTACTACATTTTATTGAGGGTTTGTTTGGCACAAGTAACTAATGGCTTATTAGGCACTCGTATTAACACATTTTTACCATATACTAGTTACATTATCAGGCCATATAAGTTAATTTATTAGACATAGAAGTATGTTTACCGAACAGACCTTAACCTGTGGTGCAAGGTGAAATGTGAGAATTTTGCATGGCATTATTGATACCTGTTACGTCCCCTCCTAGGTAAAATTTTGGTTGTGATGTTTATTATTCATCGAGTTTGAAGTCATATTGATTTTAGCTACTGCGGAGTAGTATCTAATATATTGAGTTTTAGATCAGTTCAATTCAAGACTATTCGACATAGATTACTCTAACCATGTTGTTAGTTCAGCTTTCTGTTTGAGGTAGACCCATAGAAGGCTATAATGCATGTAATGTTTATAATCATTCTACTCGAGTATTATCTTTTAGAGCAGTACAGCATTTACAATGTTAACTTTTGCCTTTAGCAGAAGATAGTAATGCTCAAGCCTTGCACATGGAATGGACAAAGACGGCCTTGCTATTTGTTTGCTCGAAAATTTATTCCTGAAACACTGGAGCGGTTGATGCATCACTTCTCCAACTATACAGTGGTCTAGGTGCGTCATGGTCTTTGTCGTCGTTTTTTTGCTCGACATAAGATTGGCCAACCAATCCCCTCAATGTTCACTTTTGGTATGCAAATCATTAGAAACCAGATTCAAATGCCGAAGCAGGAACCATTTGCAAATACTGCCAACTATTTTGGCAATCGTCCGAGCAGTTGAGAAGCAAACCCAATAGAGCTACAAACTCGACCTCCATTGCTGTTAGTGCCCCCTCCCTCTTACTTGAACTAATTAGCAGGTTTGCCGCCTCATTATATATGTTTATTTTTCGTTGTTTTGGCCAATCGTTATTTGACGCCGAATAACTGCAAACATATAATCTGGTGATGGGGCTTTTTGCCTGGTGTAGGTGAGTAAAATGATTATATGAGTAGGGTTTTGTGCCTTGGAATTGTTATCTATGAAATGTGCTTTCTGTAAACGTTCAGTTTTGCTAAATGTCAATAGAAATGCTCAACTTCGCATGGCTATTTACCCTTTATTACAATTTCAAAATTTGTTGCATCAATCCGATGATACAGATTTTAGACAACACAAAATCACACGATTTATCGGTTGCTCTTGTCGATGCACGGAAGCGATCCGAGAACCTTGCAGCCAGTGAGTTCAGAAACTGCTATTTTTTTTTTGTGAAATTTCATTAAATTCACAATTTATTTTCTATGCAAAAATTGGCATTGTTTTCCCAATTTCATTCCTCATTTTGCACGGGGTTTCAAAATAATGGAATTTATTCCTTTAAACAAAATTTCTAACTTATACCATATGAACATTTTTTTTCTAAATCTATGCCATATGGTTAGTAATAAATCAAATTTTCTTAGATACCATCTAAAAAATTAAACCTCACATTAAACAAAAAATATTTTAACACTACCAAAAAAAATATATTAAATAAAATAGTTGACAAAAATAGATGCATAACTTATCTTGTCAGTATACACAAAATATATTAGAAAAACTGTATTTTGAAATATCAAAGTCTTAAATTGTAGAGGCCCTATGGCCTAAATGAAATATTTGTTTTTCCTTGTTATTTCAATAAATTTCAAGGATCTGTTTGCAATATTTTCCAAAGTTAAAGAGGCTCTATCTTACACACACAAAAAAAAAACATTCAAAGACTCATTTGCGACTTTCTTAAAAGTTCAAAAACTTTAACAAGATAAAAAAAAGGAAAAATGACCAAATTATAATACCAAGTGTCGACCTTGAACAAAAAATAATACGAACTTTAAAATTGACAATTTCATATACAAACTATCGCCCTATTAACCAAAAATAATACAGATGTGTTTTCCGGTAAAATTTCTGGTCAAATTTGCCATGTGTAGGTCGAAAATACATATTGTGGCATAGTTTTTTTTTTTGATAACTCACTACATGTTGAAAATAATACAGACTTGAGGGACTGACAAATTTGTTCGGAAATTTCACCGTAAAACACATCTGTATTATTTTTGGTTAATAGGGAGATAGTTTGTGTATGTGTATTATTTTTTGTTCAAGATACTTGGTATTATTTTTGGTCATTTTTTCATGAAAAAAAAAGTTTGGTGACCCTTTTGCAACTTTGTAGAAAGTTAAGGGACCAAAAAATGAAATTGATCCTTTCCAAATTATTTAGAGTGGCTTGCACGTTTATGACAAACGATCAAAACTTCCCCTAACAATGAGGCATCAAAATTGGACGATCAATTATCAATATTCCATCTCAAAATAGAAAAATAAAATAAAATTAAAATTCAGTTGAGATTTATCCACCGACCATTTGTCCAAAACCAATGCCTAAAAACATTGATTTTCCCCTCCACCCAAACTGAATCGGCCGTTGATCAATCTCGATCCATTACCTTTGCTATACTCTCTCGAATCGCAGCTCAATCAATCAATCAATCAATCAATCTAACAATCGATCGATCAATCGGAGGAAGTTGGATCGATTTGATCATCACCTAAAACAATGGTGGATCCGACGGAAGCAACAAGCTCCCAGGGCGGCCTGTCCCGGAAGTCGTCGTCGTTCCGGCTCCGGAGCTCGAGCCTGAACTCGGTGAGGCTCCGACGCGTGTTCGACCTGTTCGACAAGAACGGCGACGGGATGATCACCGCGGAGGAGATCGCCAAGGCTCTGATGAAGCTCGGCCTTGAGACCGATCCCTCCGAGTCGACGCTCTACTCCATCATCAACTCGTTCGTTAAGCCCGGCAACTCCGGCCTCACCTTCGACGACTTCGCCTGCCTTCACCAGTCTTTGGACGAGAGGTTCGGCGAGGGGTTCTGCTCCGGCGACGACGACGATGGATCCTCGCAGGAGCAGGATCTCATGGAGGCCTTCAAGGTAAATATGGATTCGGTTTATCGAATACTCTTATCTCTTCGATAAAACATATCATAATATGAAATTATTAAACAAAATTATTAAGTTATTTAATATTTTATACTCTCTCCGTTCGGCAAAACATGACACTTTACTATTCAGACACGTTTTTTTAGGGGATAAAAACTATATAAAATATCTAGTTTTTTAATAATTTTTTTTAACAATTTCGTAGTTATTATTAATAGGTACAAACTTGTTAAAAAATTTATGAAAAAATAAATATTTTATATACTCCCTCCGTTCGGAAATAAATGATGTTTGACTTTTGTGCACGTAGTTTTAGGAGCTAAAAACTATATAAAATCTTATTTATCTTAATTAATTTTTTTCACAATTTAATACTTATTACTAATAGATATTAAACTATGAAAAAAATTAATTAAAATAAATAAGATTTTATATAGTTTTTAGCTCCTAAAACTACGTGCACAAAAGTCAAACATCATTTATTTCCGAACGGAGGGAGTAATTTTTATCATTATAAAAAACCGTGCGTGAATAGTAAACGACATGTTTTGGCGAACGGAGTGAGTATATTCTTTTATTATAATATAAATAATATTTTTAATCAGGGCTCCAATAGTATAAAATCAAGGTTTTTTTGGTAGAAAAAATGGTTTTTTTTAATCTTAGTACAGTTCGATCGATTCAGTCGTTGTACACCTGGATTCGAACTTCGAACCTCTCGGCATGGGATGTAGCCGCACAACCACCACACCATGATTTTTCTAATATGGGTTCAAGCTAAACATTTTCCTTAATATAGTTATTTACTTAATTTTTTTCGTTAAACATTTCAATAAAGAAAAATTATCTTAGATTATTATATTTTTTTTGAAAGAATTTATATAGTATTATTGGTTTTTCTATCCTATGCCCTTGAGTCATAAGATAAGAAGTCAAATTGAGAAATATTTTCCCTAAATACACTTGGTTTAGTCCTTTTTAAATTAGATTATGGGGTTCACCCATTTCTTTTCAGAGTTTTCTTACCTAATAAAGTATCCTTATCATATGCCGTAAGGGGACACAATAGACAAACTGTATTATTATTTAGGAAACAACTTCTAAATAGAGTTTTTAATCTATACCAATTAGAGAAATAATTTTTTAATGTAATTTTTAAAATTTTATTTTAGAAAATAGTTTCTAAATCAATTTTTTTTTAAAAATCTATACGTGTTCTCAGGGCTAGGTTAAAAAAACAGAAAATACAATTGAATTCGTATGTTTGGCAATACAACTATATATACAAGTAACTTTCCAGAGCTTTTATTTTAATATTATGTAGTTTTAAATAAAATAAGAAAATATTATAATTTAATTAGCGTTTTGAAATCGAATTTTTCAATAGCTACACGTCCCATACTTTTCAAAGCTTTTCTTTTCACACACACAAATCTATTCATCTTTTTTATCAGCTAGTTTTATAAGCTATCCTATCAACTAAGGCTATTAAACACATTACTAACTTATCGACAATTTAATTTAACATACATTTTTCACAATTAACCATCTAACTTCAACTACCCAATCAACTTCAATTACTCAAAAAGTTCCATTTACCAAAATAATAATTAAGTAAAAGATTTTACTCTACTTTGTTATTTTTTGGGGGTCATAAATTGATTTGTATGAAATTACAATAATGCATATTTCCTCTCTCTGTACATACAAGGTGTTCGATGAGGACGGCGATGGATTCATATCGGCGAAGGAGTTGCAGGTGGTGCTGGAGAAGCTGGGGATGCCGGAGGCGAAGGAGATGGAGAGGGTGGAGCGGATGATCTCTTCCGTTGATCGCAACAAGGACGGTGTCGTTGATTTCTCCGAGTTCAAAGACATGATGCGAAATGTCATCGCTCGTTCATCTTGATCCATCGACTCCTCCTTTGATTTTTTTTTCTCTTTATTTCTCCAACTTTAATTTAGAGGTACTAATTAAGCAAGCTTTGGGTGAACTTGGGTAATGTTGTTTTTATATAATTTCATATAGATATCACGAGATTAATTTTCATCTTTTTTTAATGTGACAATGGAAATAATAATAAAACTTTAGATTAGTGATCATTCTCTCTCTCGAGTTGTGACTCCTCAATCTTTTTTTATCTATATCGTGGAAACTAAATTCAGGGTTTAAGCACCACGTCGATATAAATGTGACACCACGTCAATATGAACGTGGTATCTAAACTCTAATTTGCCTTCAAGTTCTAGTGTTCATTGCACGTCAATAGGAACGTGACACCACGTCAATAAGGACGTGCATATATTTGGTTAAGCTGCATTTGCGGTGTATCTAACAACACCCCTATCTATATTGTAAGATCTTGATAGCTCTGTTAGTGCTATTAATAGAATAGGTGAAATAAAAACACGCAATAATCAAATGCAAAATACACTATTTACGGTGAAAATCTTCCCTCCCGAAAAAAAATTACGGTGAAAATCCTCAATCTACATGGAGATATTGCAGGATAAAAACCACCACCTCCCTTTGCGAGGTTGATATGATCGATCTTTTCTTCTTAGTTTGCAACTTGTCACTTAGATCTCTCCTCTCTTTAACATGTTGTGTGATGTCCCGACTCGAAAGAGGCATCGCTGACTGATAATTGGAATTGGGAGATGAAGTTGGAGGAGATGAGAGGTTAAAGTTTAGACTAGGGGATGAGAAGTAGACTTAGTCACATAGGTGAGGATTGTGAGATAGAGACGACGAAAGAGAGGGGTAAGGGTAAAGAGATGACTATGTTCATTGATGATCTCCCCTAAGTACAGTTACCTATATTTATACTAATAGAGACTATAAGGTAATGTCTATCATCCCACATATATCCCTTAATTTTGGTAAATATAGAGCGGTCATATCTGGGAATCGAACCGGGGACCATTGAGTACTACTCTGATATCCTTTCCTGCTTAACCACCCCGACAACATATCCCACATATATCCCATATATGAGTACATGGCATGTTGCTTGACACCTCTCTTTATTTTGGGAGGATTTCGAATAGTAGTTCGCAACATATATATCGCTTAGATCTCTTCCTTGCTCCACACAATCGCCAAGAGCCTCAACTATATAGCCTAGCCACGAAATCACACCTATAAGAAAATAAATCAATCTTTAGAAGGGCCTTTGTAATCCGATCCGATGTTTTTCATATACGGGGATCTTCAATCCTTGTTAACATATCTATTACTAAAGTCCATTGTGACACGAGACCGGAGGTCATGTACACATGTGCCAATGTGCGCATATGCGCTAATAATCTAATACATAAACCGAGTGAAGTTCTAATATAAAACAAATTGGCAATAGAAAGAGTAGTTCACCGACTTATATATTAGATTTGTATAGTTTATAATTTTCAGTGTGAGACTCTCTTTGATTAACTATGCTATAACAGAATAGGTTAAAAAAATTGAACTTTAAAACATCAAATATAATAGAGGGAGAATATTCATTATCATCAAAGATCAATTGAAGTATCCTGTATCCATAATGGCGTAATTATCCATTCTTAAGATTGATTAGAACTTTGACTGCCTTGTTGACTCTGATCCAAGTAAAATCGTTGGAGACGTTTTTGAGACTTGTCCACCTGCACAAAATCCACCCACAAGCACAACAATCAAACCCTACTAAGTATTAAAATAATAAAAACTATATAAATTATTTTTATTATTATTTTATACTTACCTACATTTTTTTAATAAAAATATATATTTTATATAATTTTTAAATTTTTCAAAATATACATAAATAATAAAGTGTCATATTTATCAAAATAGATGAAAGTCGAGAAATAAAAGTGTGTTCTACCCCACTAGAGAAAAATCCTACTGTTCAAGTTAAAATATTTATCTTGTGGAAAAAATGAATGTACTACGTATAACATATCAACATATGATTTAGCCTAGATTTTTTTTATTTTCACTTAAAAAAATATTTTCTTAGTTTGATAACTGATTTTCACATAAAATTTATAGTATAACTCATTTTTTTTTATCTTATCCTGTCTTATTTTAGCTAATTTTCACTTGTAAAAATAATCCATAGAGATTTTTTCCACTTTTCTTCTTTTAATTAATACTACGTATATTAATTTATGCATAATTATTAATACTTATTTTTTGGTTAAAAATATTATTTATTCTCAATTATATATATGTTTAATTACTTTATATATAACTTTTAAAATCCCATATAATATAGTATATACGTACTTAATCAACTTTGCATCGCACTGAATAATTAATTAAACTAATTACTTACCTCAGCTCCCCAATCAATTCTCCATGTGATATAAGAAAGAACAACCGCTTGCATTATTTGGCCACTAACCAGTCCTATCATGATACCCTGACGACCATATATACATCACAAGTTAATTTCACTTAACACAAAAATAAAAATTATTCACAATTTTCTTCTATCTTTAACATATACTCCCCATCATTTTTTAATACGTTTTTTAAAGAGCAAAAAATTATACTCCGTATGAAATATACATAGTAATATATATAAAATTATGTAAAAAATTAATATTTTATATAACTTTTAAAAAATATAACTATATATATATATATATTTGTTAACTTACCATGATACCGTAGTCAGCTACGTAAGCAAGAACACATCCGATGGGAACACCTACTACATAATATGAGCAAATGTTAACAACTGCAACTTTTGCCTGTGAGCCTGTTCCCACTGCCACCCCTGCATGCAGTAAGACTTAAGAGTATCAAACTATATATAAAATTAAATGATTTATTTGCAAAACTAGCCCCTTTTTAAAGTTTATTCTGCAAATATAACCCTATTTAAAATGAGCATTTCCTTCTTTTAGAAAAGGGTATTTTTGCAAATCTCAAAGTAACAAGTCATTTTTTGCAAAATGCTCCTCATTACGCACACACATATGTTATATGTAAAACAGTTTGAGAGAGATGATTTTCTTGCCTGATAAAACTGCCTGGATGCTATTAAGCACCATTGTAATGGCCAGCGGAACTAATAGTTTCGCTGCGACTTCCGCTACTTCGTCGTCGCTAGTGAAAAGGTACGGGATCTCGTGCCCAAACACGAGGCAAATCACGCAAAATAGTATCCCGAAAGCCACTGAAGTGGTTAGTGTTAGCTTGATTGCGAACTTGGCCGCTTTGGCATTGCCTTTACCTAGCTCATTTGCAACTCTTACACTGCACGGTCTCCGTTTTAACAAGGTTAGGCCGAAAACAAAGGTTTTTGACGCGACATTTGAGATTCGTTGAGATAATTAATGTTTAGCACAACATTTTGTCACGACTATCAGAGAAATCAATAGAGAATAGTAAACGACAAGTTTTGTTAGGAAAAATTTTCAACAAGAAATTTTGAAGATTAGGGTTATGTGGGCACTTATCCCTAATCTTTAAGCCAAAACTTATTAAAATACACATCTATAGAGAAAAAAACCTACTGAGGAGAAAAAATGAAGAACAAATTATAATTGAAGGCCAAGAACCAGGCTTAACTAAGGATCGGGCTTGGCCCAAGTCCGCCCATCCTGAGTTGCAGCAAAATCCAACCCATCCCTAGGTCAGTGAGGGCCTCACCTAAACTATAATTGATGTAAAATTGTACCTGAACTCAAATGCTACTCGATCAAATCATACTGAACTACCCGATATCAACTAGATCGATCGATCAACGACAACAAAATTAAATCATACCATGCAGCGCCGAAGAAGCCAAGGCAGAACATGTATTGCCAAGCATTGATGTTCAGGCTGGACCGTAACGAGAAATGATATCGATTTAGTAACCAAGTCTAATGCACATTTCTCTTATGATCAAAACCCTTAAATCATAATGAAAATTTGCAAATCAAATTGAAATTTCATATTATAAATACCTGATAGAAAATGCAGATATGTTAACGGTTGCATTGCTAGTGTATCCTGCACACAAGATCAAGATAGAATTGTACCAAATCTGCACACTGCACCAATCTGTCTCTTCAGTTAACCTAAAAAAAATCCCATTTTAATTCAGAGATCGGTTTTCGAAAACTCACCAAAGCATAACACCGGACGAAATCGAGAGCTTCACAACCGGAATGATATCATGGAACGCTTCAATCGAAAACCCGGTCCATGTATTCGGACACCAACCTCCGAAGACATAGATGATCATGAGAACGACGAAGGCCCACCGCGACACAACCAATGCAGCCATCGCGCCGGGAACTCCCCAGCTCACCCAGTCTACAAAGATGTATGATAAAAGCACATGGAGCAGGAATGTTAGCGGCGATAGGAGCCCTATGAACATGTTTTTCCGTTGCGCTTGTAAGTACATTTCGGTCGTCAAGCTGAAGACGAACGCGTAAAGAGCACCTATGAACCATAGGGAGATTCCTTCTGCAGCATCCGCTATTTCATCCTTCTGCCCTAGTAGCTTGAAAATCGGCGTCGCGAAGATGAACAATGGGAGCATAAGGGTTGCTGCGACGCTGTCGACGATCCACGACCGTTGAAGATACACACCCATCATGTGGTATTGCTTTGCTCCGAAGGCTTGCCCACATAGAGTTTCGGTTGCACTCGACATTCCTTTCTGCACCAAAAGTAACAAAATTGGATGTCGAAAGTTGGTACTCTCTTCGATCGGAAATAAACGATATTTGACTTTTCTGTGCGTAGTTTTAAGAGCTAAAAACTATATAAAATCTTACGTATTTATTTTATTTCATTTTTAACTCTTAAAACTACGCGCACAAAAGTCAAATGTCGTTTATTTCCGATCGGAGGAAGTATAATGAAGTTCAAGTGAAAGGTATTCAGTCTACAAACCTTAAATGTAACACTCTAAGGGTGGCGGATCAAGAAATTTTTTTAAGGGGCTAAAAAATTTTATGAGAATTGTTTTTTGCATCTATGCATGAAAATTATATTTTTTTTTTGTTTAAATATGTTAGAAAAAAATATCGACTTTATGATTTAAATAGTCATTTTTAGTAGAAAAAAAAAAACAAAAACTTGTAAAAAAAAATGAGAATTTTTTAATGTATATATAGAAAAGAATATTTTTATTTAAATATATTGAAGAAAACCTTAAATTTGTTATTCAATTATACATTTTTAACAGAATAAAACTAAGAGAAATAATAACTATAAAAAGTAAGGCTAATGTGGTTTCAACTCACGACCTTAAAGTAATAAATATCCCTCGTTCCCAAATAAGATAAGTTGTGTTTGTAATTTATTACTTCTTTTACACTTATTTATTCTTAAAATTAGTAAAAGATATTTTAAAATCCATAAAATATATTTTTAAGGTTTTTCTTCCTGGCTAGATCAGGGACTTCCACCACCTCGAGCCCATCCGCCACTGAACACTCTATTGTAATTGACTAATATTGAAATAAATCTAATATCAATCAAATTAATCCCACCCGAGAATATTGCTACAGGGAATGATAATTGAAGTTCAAATGTTAGGATAAACATTTTCCAAATGATAACTTACCAAAACTTCATGTTAATTAATTGAAAAATGAATTAATGTAACTTACCAAGATACCATTTGCAAAGCGAACTATGAGGGTTTGGACAAGAGCATAAGCGGCGAGGTCGACTTGGTCGATATGCCCGATGAACGATTGCGTTACGACGAATACACCAAACATCGACAAACGGAATAAGATGGCCGGAAATGCAGTTCTCCATATCAGTTTGTTTTCTTCCAATGTTCGTCTGAGCAAACCAATTTCATCGTTTCCGGCTTCTGATTCCAGAAGTCGCCGCTCTGTGTCACTCTCCATATATGATTCTGCGAGGTCGATCAAGCAAATGTATATAAGGTTAGTCGATCTAGATCGGAAGACATGAAACACATACATTATGAGCTCATAATTTATGTATATATAAAGTTGATTGTTAATTTGGGTGTACAAAAATTATTGATCGAAAAGCTCTTCTTTACCAAACTTGTATTGTTCGTTCCATACAAAAAATTGATTCACGTAGGAATAGGCGAGAACATCTTGATCGAAAACTCCACTGTTCTAAATAGTGCAAAAAACATGCTTTTTTAAGAGAGATACTATTTCATCAATTGAGTCACAAGTATCTAACATATCGAATATGTGATTTACATGCCAAATTGTATCATACCCCCAGCAAATGTGACTGATCGTTTATTTGGGCCTTCAAATGAGACCAAAACTCCCTCACACGGAATATTTTTTTATCTGATTTCGAAATTATTTGAGGGCAGTGGCATTTTTGCCATTTTCGGTCGAAAATGAAGGGCATTATAGACATTTACATGGATGGTGTTACACCACCCACCCCGTTCAACCAAACACGCCAAAGATTATTTTCTACTAATAATTTCCATCTCATCCACCCAAAAAAGTATCTTCCCCTCTACCCCTAAAAAGATCTCCACCTCCTAAAAAATATTCACCTTGCAAACACGTCCCTAGTGTCGCTAGTTGATCAATCTCCTGAGACTGTTGGCATTGAATTCCCAATCCAGGTTAATATTGACAATGACAACCTGATTGACAAAATGCTATTTTTACACACGAACTGATATCCGAACAGTGAAAATTTTGTCAAATGATTTTGAGAAAATTTGTTGTTACAGTTTTGAAAATCGTGGAAAATAGTCTAACTACGGTGAAAATATCATCAAAACTGCTATGATTTTCAAAACCGTAAGAAAATATGCTTCAACGATTTTGAAACCATGACCGATTATTGTGTTGTACGTACTGAAAGGACGAGGTATCCGCATGCTAATTGCATAGGAATGAGCTAAGTTTATCACGATTTTTAAAACCAAAGCAAGTGACATTTTTACGGATTTGATAACCGTAATTATCTAGAATTTTGATTGCTTTTGAAATCACATATTGTAATCCCTCGGTTTCAAAATAAATGTCGCTTGACTTTTTGCACGTTTTTTAAGAAGGTAAAATCTCTATAAATATTGTTTTTTTAATAAAAATTTTTTACAAATTGATACTTATACTAATAAGTACTCCCTCCGTTCGGAAATAAATGATGTTTGACTTTTATGCACGTAGTTTTAGGAGCTAAAAACTATATAAAATTTTATTTATTTTAATTAATTTTTTTCATAATTTAATACTTATTACTAATAGATATTAAACTATGAAAAAAATTAATTAAAATAAATAAGATTTTATATAGTTTTTAGCTTCTAAAACTACGTGCACAATAGTCAAACATCGTTTATTTCCGAACGGAGGGAGTATCAATTTGTAAAAAAAATTTGATTAAAAAAATAATATTTTATAAAGATTTTACCTCCTTAAAAAACGTGTAAAAAGTCAAGTGACATTTATTTTGAAACGAAGGTAGTACCTATGGCGAGATTTTCACCATGGGTTAAGTAATTAAGTTGACCCTTTTCACTCAGGCAGAGAAACAACGTTTTCTCTGGAAGATAACAAAAAACGGAGTACATACCTCATTCAGATTTGCTGCCCGGGGTATGGGAATACCAACCACCTGTCCTCACTGTGACTCAAATTACGAAGACCTCACCCATCTTCTTTGGGATTGCCCCACATCACGAGCCACAATAACAACACTAGATCCATTGTTAATAACGACACTCAATAGCTGCTTCACCCAAGGAACTGATTTAAACAGTATTATTATGGATATCAAAGAAAAAATTGGAACTCCTCGATTTACTAAGCTTGCATTCGCTTGGTGGAGTATTTGGTACTTCCGCAACAAATCTCTATTTGAGAGCATTAGATCGGATGCTAAAGGCATAACAAATTTCATAAAAGACCAATCCTTACTGTGGAACTATTCTAAACAACAAGATGACAATCTGGATGAACACCAAAGTCACATAAAGAATCAATCCCTACCTAAAGGCAAAAGAAAGAAAACAAAATGGCAACCCCCAAGAGTAGGAACATATAAACTCAATTTCGATGGAGCTTTTTCTTCATCCTCCAAGGGCTCCTTTGGATTCATTATCAGAAACTATGCAGGAACACCAATCTACTTTGGTGCTGGGTCTTCCCCTATTTCCTCTATTGCTGGCTCTGAGGGTTTCGCTTTGTGGAAGGGGGTTATAGCGGCACGTGAACTAGACATAACAAATTTAATAATAGAGGGAGATAACCTCACCATTATCAATAGCCTTAAGGGCCTTGAGATGCCTACGGGAGATTCTGAGATGATTGTCTCTGACAGTCTAGTCTCCCTAGGTTTGTTTAGATCAATTAAGATTCGTCATGTCTATAGGGAAGCAAACCGTGTTGCGGACCGTTTATCCCATCTGGACCTTGCTTTCTCTGTCCTGTGACTCCTGACGATTCTATTCTTCGCAATTTCATCCGCTTGAATGCTCTTGACAGATAGGGTTACCCCATTGCCAAATTTTTTTCGGTTCAAAAAAAAAAAATAACTCTTCACACACCAATCGTTATCATCATGGACTTGTATTTCATCGGATTTCGTTAATTTGGCCGTGATTATTCTATCGTTTTCTAGTCGAAATCAAAATCGATAGGGAACAAATTGTGCCCACAAACAAAACTTGATAAAGAAAGAAAGGGATCGGAAAAACAGTTGATTTTAGAGAGTGAATTAAGGATATGGAAGACACACCTGGAATTGGGATCGGATCTTGGAGGATGCAGATGCAGATGCCGGCAATTAATGATCGGAAAATGTACGGAGAAGATGGAAATTAAATGATCGATGATATGATCGGAAGAGCTTATGCATTTAATATATGGTTTAATCAATTAATTTATTGCGATCTACTCAATTAGCTCTGATTGTGAATTGTTGTTGTGGATGTTGGGTGGATTTGAGTCAACATTTTTAGTGTTGACTTGTAGTTGACAAATGCATGATTGGATCTCAATAACTACTCTGATTCCTCTAGACGATTCCGATAGGCAAACCAATTATAGGTGTTTTACACTAAGGGCGTGTTTGTCGTGGGGTTGTTTGGGGTTGTCGGGTTTTTTTTTATAAACCATAACCCACCTGCTAGTGTTTGACAAGGGGCGGCAAAGGGTTGGCTACTTTGGGGATGAAGGTTGTCCGGGGTTATTTCAGGTCTAGGGATGGCAATTTCACCCGCACCCGACGCATATCCGTCTCACCAACTCGAAAAAGTGGGTGAAAATCCGAAATAAAGCGGATATTAAATGGGTGATGGGTGAACGGGTGATGGGTCGGGTCGGATTCGGGTAAAGGCATTCCCCACCCGTCACCCGACACATCACCCGACCCATCACCCGACTTATATTACATAATTATATTTTATATGTGAAATTACCAATATACCCCATAAACCCTAATTCACGATACCTATCAAACGATTTCCCGCTTGAAGCTTTGGTTGTTGGAGACTATGTTTTCTCTTCTTTTTATTCATAATTATTGTAATGTCTTTTTATTTCCAAGACTTCTTTCTTGAAGTGTTGAAAGTTATGGATGTTTACACGTATTTGACCGAATTTGACTATATTTTGTACTAATTTATTCGTCGATGTTATCGACGTATGTTTTTCAATAATTTTTTTTGATAAATTTAATGTCTTGAATTTCACTCGAATTATCACCCGATCCACCCGATCACTCGGTGGGTGATGGGTGGACGGGGCGGGTGAAATATTTGGTGGGTGATGGGTCGGGTAGGGTGAAGGGTTTTGGGTGGTGGGTCGGGTGACGGAAATAGATCATCCACCCATCACCCGACCCATTGCCATCCCTATTCAGGTCGACAATCCTACTCTTGCCACTGAAGGTTGAATTGTCGGGCTCAACAATCCCACTTGTGACACTCATGTGCCTGGTCATTGGCGAGTCGACAAAGTAAGACCCCAAATTCGCAAACCCTTCTCGCGTTGTCAAATATATATGATATTATACAAACCCACCTATTAAATAATTTTTGTTAACAAGTCACCGCCCATTGTACATCTATTTTCATTCGAGTTTTGTCAAATATATATGATATTATAATATTTTAAGCTTTATATTTAAATTAGAATCTCAAATAGATTTAAAAAAATATATTTTACTATTTTTTAAAAAATAAATTTTTTTTGAACCTTGATGTATATATGAACAAATTCTCCTATTTTATTCCTTAAAAAGTTTATAAAATTTAAAAATATTTTATAAACTTTTTAATCAAAATTCAAATAAGTTTATACATCATTAGCATTGTTTAAATTAAATAATATTTTTATATTGATAGTTAATGTCTCATTTTCTTTTATTCATGAAAAAACATTCTAGATATTTTTTATAAATATTTTTCAGGCTAAAAGGTATTTTATTATAAGTATTTTTATTAAAATTTTGCTTAAATTTTAATAAAAAGTCAATAATATTTTCAACATTTAGAATCCTTTCCCTACAAATAAATATAGAATTTAAATTTTTTACACATTTTCCTAATATATTATTGAGTTTTTATACTAAATGTAAATATAATTGAAATATATTTAAGTTTAAACTTAAAATTTGAAGTATAAAATATTAAATATAATATATTTAATGTAATTCTAATGAAAATATGTGGTGGGTGATGTTTTGTTGATAAAACCCATTTAATGAGTGATTTTCTTTAATTTTATATTTAACGTGCATTCAAGTGCAAAAGACTATATTTAATGGGCGATTTTCTATAAATTTCCCTAGATTTTTTTTTGAATAAGAGGTGGCTTTGTCTATTGAATGAGATCAATCCCTGCAAGTCTAGCTATTAACCCTTGCGAAAACGGATCAAAAAGTACATGATCGACACCAACACTAATGGAACAAGTCTCGCAATCGAATGTGCAAAGAGATTGCCACTACGGCGTATATGACTATATCTCCATACGTAAAGGATATGAAATTAGATACAACGTTATAAATGTCTTCAATCACCATTTGAGAGTAGGAGATTAGTGTCTCTCTATTGCTAAGGGTGTGCACCGCATGTAGTGCATCAGACTCAAGGTGCACGAGAGTTGCCCCTGTAGCAGCAGCCTTCTCCACCCGGATCAAAGCAACCCTCATCTTAGTGATATTCACGTCTCCCATGGCCTTCACCCGACGGATACCCGTCCACAACAGGTGCCCCCCATCATCCCGCGCAACAGCACCCAACCATACAAACCCCCCATCCATCAAAGGTGTATCGGTATTCACCTTAATAAACCCATCCCCCGGCCTAGTCCAAGTGCTCACTCCAACCGCTCGAGTCGCCCAGACACCCCTATAATCTACAACCAACTTTATAATACAGTCCCTTAACATCGGTATATTAGGTGGGCGATCATCGAAGAGATAGAATCAAATAGCCCTGGAATATGTACACGAAAAATCTCAAAATCTCATAAAAATGGAAATCCAAAATCCTTTGCACTAGGCATGCATAGTGTGATGCTATTCAGGCAATAGGTCTACGAAACGCTCATCCAGGATGTCCAGATAGCCCCGGAATGAAGGTAATGTACCTTACTGTAAGAGTTACGGACACATGCTTGGTATTTTGAGCGAAACAAAAGCCGCGTTGATCCGATTGGGGCATTTGAGCACTCGTTGGAAATTTAACTTCAAGACCTATGATTTTAATGATGACATCCCCGAAGAAATACTCCTCAAATATGGCCAAAATAATCATTTTTACATCTTCTTGGAATCAACAAATTTTAGACTTTTTCCAAAGAGGGTAGTCCACGAAAAATCTCAAAAAAAATGAAAATCTAAAATCTTTTGCACTAGGCAAGGTGTGATGTTATTCAGACAATAGGTCCATGAAACGCCCAGCTAGGGTGTCCAAATAGCCTCAGAATAAAGATAATGTGCCTTCCTATAGGAGTTACGGACACATGCTTGGTATTTTGGATGAAACAAGAGAGGCGGTTATCTGACCGGGGCAAAAAAAATCCTCTTTGAAGATGGCCAGAAAAATCATTTTTCCAACCGCTTAAAATATAGACAAATTTTAGACTATTTCCAAAGGGGGTAGTACACGAATAATCTCAAAATCTCTACAAATTGAAAATCCAAAATCCTTTGCACTAGAAAAGGTGTGATGATCATTAAGAAATATGTTCATGAAACGCTCATCCGGGATGTCCAAATAGCCCCGGAATGAAGGTAATGTGCCTTACTATAGGAGTTACGAATACATGCTTGGTATTTTGGGTGAAACAAGAGTTGCGTTACTCCGATTGGGGTATTTGAGCACTCATTAGAAAGCTGACTTCAAGGCCTACAACATTATTGAGTACGTCTTTTGAAAAATCATCCTCGAAAATGGACAAAAAAATCATTTTTCTATCAACTTGAATTTGGACAAATTTTAGACATTTTCATAAGGGAAGTACTTGGTCGTCGATAATTCCCAAGGTGAGACAAACCAAACACCATCCATGTAAAGCTTTGATGAGGGACCGATGAGCACCGTGCACCAAGCTACTTGTGAACAACGTGCTTGTGTGCTACGAGCTTTTGTTGAAGGCGTGCTAGTGTATGCTCAGAATGTGCCTGCGTGCGTGCAGAGCATGAGCGCTTGCGCCTGGCACACGGAGGGACAAAATTGCTACCGTGGCTTGCAACAGGGCCTATGGAGCAATGACATAGAGTTGCAAGCTTGGTGCCTTGGGGCACCATTGGGGACAAGACAGCAGCTAGCCCATGGGTTTCCAATGTTGTGGCTCCGTGGCCAAGCATGTCCGAATGTCAGGGTTAGACTTATTCGACTAGTGATCAAAGAAAGAGATAGTTTTTCATCTCTCATGGTTTATGAAACCGTAGCTAGGTCAATTTTCCACAATTTTGAAAAACATGGCAGCGGGTATATATTCTCACAGTTTTCAAAACCGTAATATATAATTACCATGTTTTTGACGATATTTTGACCGTGTAAAAAGCAAATCGATCAGTAATAAAAATCCGCTCTAATTATCAGAGATTTGATTGCCTTCTTGACTCCTATCCAAGTAAAATCGGCTAAGACGGTTTCTCGACTTGTCCACCTGCACAAATTAATTCGCAACAATCCACCAAAACACTAATTAGTAACTCTAATCTTAACTG
Organism: Persicaria maculosa; assembly: GCA_963922045.1. Classification (NCBI taxonomy): domain Eukaryota; kingdom Viridiplantae; phylum Streptophyta; class Magnoliopsida; order Caryophyllales; family Polygonaceae; genus Persicaria; species Persicaria maculosa. Next base: position 71,666,479 of record OY998260.1, read on the forward strand.
TCGGTGGGGGGAGCAACACAGCTTGACTTGAATAGGTTTAAGCTTAACTTAATTAGTACTACTAGCTAATTAACTTGAGTTTAGACAAGATGTTAATTAATAATTACCTCGGCACTCCAATCAATTCTCCATGTGATATAAGCAAGAACAATCGCTTGCACAATTTGACCACTAACCAGTCCAATCCAGATTCCCTGCATACCGTTAACGGGTGGTAAATATAGGGTCGGGATCCACTAACTTAACAGAAAGGCTTAAGTTATAGTGTAGAGTTCATCATTCCTTATAACTAATCATTTTTAGTCTTTTATAACTGATATGAAAGGAACACTCTTATACCAAACCTCTCAACACTATAGTTACCGTGCAACGGTTTGAGATTTGATGTTGATTTCATATTGGTTATACAAAAGAGATTAAGCAAAATGATAGATGGACTACCCTTTTAGTGCAAATTGGTTTTTTTTTTTTGGTTTTAGGATGTAATTTTACTGGACTTACATCGGATGATGTACTTCAAAACACGTGTGTTCTAGTGTCTAAGACCCAGTCAAGAGTCCGTCGGATTATGATATAGTATCAGTTTGGTTTTCTATCTTGTGTATATCTTGTGGGCTATATAAGGTCGTTGGACTACTATTTTTATTGTCAATTGATTTTGATTTTTAGAAAGAAATCTTACTGTACTACTATCCCTATTGTCAATTGCTTTTGATGTTACTCTAATCAATGCATTTGGTCGAAACATGCCTATGTATGGGTGAATTTAGATTTTCTACTCACAAAAAAAAAGAATTAAAAGGAAAAAAAGGGTGGGGGTGGGGGTGGGGGTGGGGGTGGGGGTGGGAGTGAAGTAGGGTGGCACATCTAACTGTCGATTTTTTTTTTTACGATTGAGAGTTGTTCAACTTCATCCCTGAATTTGATGGTCAAATTTATGGGATTCAATTCCAATAATATAGTATATAAAGTCAGTGGGTGCATGCGTTACTCATTGTCAAGTAGTTCTAGCTAGGATGGAATATACCCGATTTTATATGTTGGGTTTCTAAAATATGTACAGTTGTGTGAATGACCTCAGTAATGAGTCTAGTCAAAGATTGATAGTAACTAACTTTTGACCACTCGACACATCTTTTTTGGTTTTTGTCTAGTTCGACTGAGTTCAACTCGCTCTAATAATGTTTAATTATTGTTGCTAAAAAAATGAATAGGTTAATTACTCAGGTAAACTTACCATGATACCGTAGCCAGCAACGTAAGCGAGAACACATCCAATTGGAACACCGACGAGGTAGTACGAGCAAATATTTACGATTGCAACTTTTGCCTGTGAGCCCGTCCCCACTGCAACCCCTACAACACAACAAAGATGAAATGCTTAGTAATATCAACATCAGCTGTTCAGATGTGAAAAGACAAATGTTCCACATCAAATGTATAAGTTTAACAAGTTTTGTATATAATTTGGCGAGCTACTCTTCCTATTGTTAATTGGTTTAACTTTGGTCAAGTTTTTCTATTAGATTTGGAAATCCATTAGTCAATGTATGTAAAATGCTACATAATGTGCAATATATTAGGTTATGGTATCTCAGATTTGTCAACAATTACTTCTAAAAAATGATCCAACATATTAGATCCAAAACTTGTCTCAAGTTATGAAAATTTTACATTTTTAGAATTTGAATACGTTCTAACCTTTCAAAAGAGGAAAAACTATTCTTAAAACACAAAATTTATATATAAAGCCTCCTCCTTTATTCACATGTAAATGTAAATTTTAGCTTGAGAGAGGAAATTTTTCTTACCTGAAAATACCGACTGAAAACTGTTGAGCAACATGCTGACAGAAAGTGGAACCGAAAGGTCTCCAGCAACCTCTGCGACTTCTTCATTGCTAGTAAAAAGGTATGGGATCTCATGCCCAAATATGAGACAAGGAATGGAAACAAATAACCCGAAAGCGATTGAAATGGTAAGTATGATCTTGATTGAAAACTTAGCCGCCTTAGCATTACCTCTCCCTAGCTCATTTGCAACTCTTACACTGCATCATCTCCAATTTAAGAATATATGAAAACATGCATGTTAGCCTGAAACATGGTTATGCATCATGTTTAGAAAGTTTCCATCTATGTATAATTACTAAACTTGGTATGGATGTTGAGGTGTGAAGAGATCAAAAGAGTCTGAAATCAAAAGTATGAACTAAAACATGTCTAGTATATACGTCGGGGAGCTACTTCTTATACTGTCAACATCCATACCAAGTTTGTTTTAGAATGAAACTTTAGTATGGTATTAGAGTACAAGCCTTGACAAAACTTTAGAAGTAGTAGCTCCCTGACGTATATACTAAAACATGTCTAGTATGTGCGCCCATGCACACGATTCCCGGTCACGAGTCTTAATAATCTTTAGTATGGTATTAGAGTACAAGCCTTACCTAGAGAAAACAATTCTAGTTGCACTTGCAGAGATGTATTGAGATATGAAGAGATAAAAAAGTCCTACACATCGAAAGTATGGAAAAAAAAAACCTAGTATATAAGTTAAGAACTAGTTCTTCTATTGCCAATTAGTTTTAGAACGAAACTTTACTTAACTTATGTGTTGGACTACTAGTACATGTACGCCTATACACACCAGTACTCGAGTCTCAACTCACTTCAACAATGGAGTAAAACACATCGCTAGCATGCATAGGCAATCTATCCACACATTGTCGCGCCTTGCCCAAAAACTCCGACATGATCAGTGTCTAAAACAAGAATGGCCTAGAAGTATTGAGAACTTATAACCAAGATGTGAACTCCAATTAAGGCTATTCAGATCAAACTTGCAATCGCGATGTAAAAGATAGCTAAAATAAATCATACCATGCTGCACCGAGGAAGCCAAGGCAGAACATGAGCTGCCATGAATTGATGTTGATGCTGGGAACCACACAAATTATCAAGAACAATTAAATCTAAAGCACATTCATAACAAGACACAAAAAAAAAAACAGTAATTTCTTTTTCTATAATGAAAACTTCTTCCAAATTGAAACCAAATCAAATTGCATAATCACCTGATAGAAAATGCAGATATATTTACCGCTGCATCACTTGTGTATCCGGCTAACAATACTAATATAGAGTTGTACCATAGTTGGACACTGCTCCAATATCCAGAGCCAGAAATTATATATCTTTATTATATTCGATGTGGAAACAATCCATTCTCAACATTACATATACTCACTCACCAAATCATGACACCCGAGGAGATCGAGAGCTTCACAACCGGAAGAAGATCATGGAACGCCTCTCTGGAAAATCCGGTCCATGTGTTCGGACACCAACCTCCGAAGACATATATGAGCATCTGAGATGAACAAACCCACCGCGACAGAACCAACGCGCTCATTGCACCGGGGATACCCCAATCGAGCTTGGATACGAAGATCCATGACAAAAGCACATGAAGCAAAAATGTTAGTGGGGATATGATTCCTATGAACATGTTTTTGCGTTGCGCTTGCAAGTACATTTCGGTAGTCAAGCTGAAGACGAATGCGTAAAGAATGCCTATGAACCATAGTGAGATATCTTCGGAAGCGTCGGCTACATCATCCTCTTGACCGAGTAGTTTGAAGATACGTGCTGCGAAGATGAAGCATGGGAGGATCAAGGTTGCCGTCACGATGTCGACGATCCATGAGCGTTGAAGGTAGATGCCCATCATATGGTATTGCTTTGCTCCAAAGGATTGGCCACAAAGAGTTTCAGTTGCACTAGACATTCCAAGCTATAAAGATCCCAACAAAAGGTTATATATAAGCACAAAATTTTAAGTTTATATATAGTCCGTAACATGATCTCAGTTTATTTACTGTACCATTGAATTTTCACAATTTGGTTAGTTATTTACCAACTTATGAATTGAATTTCAGTGGGCCAATATAAAGTGATGCCTTAAATTTGGCAAGTCAAGTAATAAATTCTAGTAGGCCAACATATATAAATCAATCCAAATCCGGCCTCCACATCACTTCCTACTCACTACATCATTAAATTATTTTTACATTTACTTAATATTAAATAAATTATATATATACTCTAAAACATCTATTTTTATAGCTAGGTTTATAAATTTTATTTTTGAAAAATCATGTTTTAAATTTTTCATAATTATATTTTATAAAATAATACCTTTTTAATTTTTTAAATTTGGAAAACATGATTTTTCAAAATAAGAACTTATAAACATATTAAAATAGAGGTTTAGAATATTTAGAATATGTATGTAATTTTTATAATTTTTTTAAGATTAAATAAAGGTGAAAATAATACTCCCTCCAATCGGAAATATTTGATGTTTTAGAGATATGCACCAAGATTAAAAAATGTCACTTTCACTTTTAAATACCTCATCAAATAATTTTTACTCCCCATCACATTTATTATGCACAAATGTGATTGGTTAAACAAAAAATTTACAAATTATATTGTTCTTACTTCTTAGTCCAAAAGTAAAAAAAATGTAATTATTACTTCTAAAACATTAAATATTGTTGATCAAATTTCATCTCCTAAAACATTAAATATTTCAAGAAGTAGCTAACTCTTCAATTTCATTATTTCCTTCACATTTGCCAATATGTAGTTTCATATTGGCAAAAGTTAGGATTTAATTTCATTGTATATTTCCTTTCACATCTCGGCACCGACATATAAAAAAGCAATTTAATTAAAATAGGGAAAACTTACCAGTATACCATTGGCAAAGAGAACTAAGATAGATTGGACGAGTGCATAACCGGCGAGTTCGACTTGGTCGATATGCCCGATAAACGATTGCGTTACGACAAATACACCAAACATCGACAAACGGAATAGGATTGCCGGGAATGCAGTTCTCCATATCAATCTATTCTCTTCCCATATTCTTCTCTGGAGACCGATCTCTTGTTCAACATCCGATTCAAGAAGTCTCCGCTCGGTGTCGTTTTCCATGATTCGATCTGTTTAATTTCAAGATATATCCCTTTTTCCTGGATTCGGAATCAATTAATTATTAATTAATACAGTGAATATAAGAAGGAGATGGAGGAGGAGGAGGAGGGATTACCTTATGGAGATCGAGAGATTGAGAGGTACACAAGCAATACCCATGGACTGTACCACCAACCTACCTGCTATGAATTGCTCTCTATATAAAAGCAAAAACAAATTAGCGGCGTGAAATTATATAATAAAGAAAATCAGGGAAGGTATCAGTGCCATTAATGATTGCTTTGAATGGTTCAGAACGTGCCAATAGTGCAGTTGATTGCTTCTGCAATTTCTTGAGTAAAATATTAGGAGTATGGTTTAGATGTAAAAAGACCAATTATATTCTACTCCGTACTTTTGAAAAAGAGAAGAAGAATTAAATGGCTTCAAATATTAGGAGATAATCATACCCCTTGCTTGCTAGTTATACTAGTATTGAAATCTGTGTCATGATTGGTCGTTTTTCGGGTGTTTTTTCTTCAGGTAATGTGTGATTTTGTCTTTGGTGTTTCTAAGTGTTCTTCAGCTTGGTTGGGTTTGTTGTGTTCGGAGTCGGGACATGTTGGAGTCGTGGTAGTGTGCAAAAGGCAACTCCGTATCCGGAATATTGGTCCTTAGAGTTTCGTCTTCATTGTCCAATGCCCACAGAAATTAGAGTCATGTTGCACCACTGACCTGCGGTGCTTCCCTTTGGTGGTGCTTGGCTTCGTTCTTCATCGGCGTCCTCAACGTTACGATTTTAGTTTCTACTTAGTTTCGCTCATTTCAAGGTGCACGTTACATGTTGTTGGCACCTTTTTTCTTGTATTTTCGGTTTTATTGTATGTTTGACGGTTTATCCGTCTGCCAACTTGTCGGCCTCTCGAGCTTCAGGTATGTCTGAGCTCGAATTATTACTTAATAAAAAAAAACTAAATTAAGTTATTTTTTATAATTTTTTAAACTTTTTTATCTTTAAAATTAATAAAAAAAAATTATATTAATGTTATAATATTATTTGTATTTTGGATAAATTCTAAGAGATATAAGAGATATGGGATAAGCTCTAAAAAAACCCTAATTTTCTTGTGTACTCCTATATAAGCGTCATTTGGAACTCTTATGAAATATATCAATCCATCATCTCTTCTCTCCGCTTCCCTTCTCTATTCTCTTTTATACTTCCAGTTTATAACAATATAGTTTTTGTACTTCCGCTTCGACCACCCCTAGTATAATTTTAAAAAGTTGTATTGTACTAGTAAATTTTTTAGCTTTTTTGTAAAGAAAGGATTCAAAAAGACATATTCGGGACTTGGAGAGGTTGGGAAATCCATCAGATGGACATTTCGTCAACAAACAAGACGACAAACTAATTGCAACAAAACCGAAAAATCGAAGATAACTAAACAAGTTGGACGAGATAGGCGTCGAAGAAACCATGCGGACCCACAAACCTATCGTACTTCTGCTTAAAACGTTAGTGGAACATAAGTAAAAAACTACTATAGTAGCATCGTCGAAAAGCAGGTATAACAAGACACGATCTCATATAATCTCCTGGTGGTGTAAAGACAAAAACTCCCCCCCCCCCAAAAAAAAAAATTTATATAAAAGGCGAATATCGTTTATCTTTAGAGATGATGTGAGATTGTTTTCCATATTCCAATTCATGTTTTCCATATTTCAATTCATATAAACTCTTGTTTCCAAACTCTCGAGATAAATTATAATATGTGAATTTCAATTTAAATAAAATATCAAAGACTTATAGTTTATTGAAATAAGATTACATGGACTATAGTATACCTTCAATTTTCAAACATTTATAATTTTTACTCAGATATCGGGTTAGAGCATATTATATATCAAAACAAAACTATAAATCCCAACTTTTATACACATATATTTTTTTTTGGTTTATAGATAAACACTTAGTTCATTATAGTAGAAGAGAAGGGCTTTGAACTAGTAACATATTGGTCACTATATGTCATTCTTTCTAACTAAGCTAGTAAAGATTAATCCGCTAACAGATAACATATTTTACATTGATCGATCAGTTCTGTTTGTTTCTTTTGTTACATTTGTTATTTCGTCGTCAATATAAGCAAAAACAAATTAGCAGTGTGAAATTTTATAATAAAGTTTAATCCGCGCAAGGATAACATATTTTCACAATTTTTTTTATATTAGATTCATTGGTTCTATCCAATTTTTTTATCATATATAATTTAAGAGTTACATATTTCTAGTTTAATTACAAAAATATATTTTTGTACCTATTTATTTGTAATTTGTTGCTCATAAATATTTATAACAAATGATAAATGATATTTGAGTAACGGAAAAGCTCATATATTGGGATTATCCCTCTTGGAGTTGATATGATTTCAATACTCCCTTCGTATCAAAAATAAATTGTAGTTTTATTTTTTTGTACGTTTATTAAGAAATTAAAAATTTTATAAAATATTCTTTTTTAATAATTTTTTTAATAATTTCATAGATAATTGTATTAAGTATGAGATTATTTTTTTAAAGGGGGAATTGTGCTATAGGCCATAATTAGGGCCTTTATTAAGAAATTGTCCACCCTTCCCTCCCAAATTGGCAAAATGTCCACCTTCCTTCCCTTGCCCCCTTTGCCCCCCACACGCGCCCCTTGTTCCCCCTCCTGTTTCAGCACATTTGATTTCAGCAACTCCTATTTCAGTTTTTTTTTTTTCGCGCATTGCTGAAACCTAAGTTGCTGAAACCGAAATTGCTGAAACCAAAGTTGCTGAAACTGTTGAAAATATATTTTTTTTTTCGCGCGTTGCTGAAACCGAAATTGTTGAAACCAAAGTTGCTGAAACTGTTGAAAATAGTTTTTTTTTTCCGCGCGTTGCTGAAACCTAAGTTGCTGAAACCGAAGTTGCTGAAACCGAAGATGCTGAAATTGTTGAAATTAGTTTTTTTTTCGCGCGTTGTTGAAACCTAAGTTGCTGAAATCGGAGTTGCTGAAACCAGGGTTGTTGAAACCGGAGTTGCTTAAATTGTTGTTGCAATTGCTGAAATTAGTTTTTTATTTTTTCGCGTCAGCGCTTCGACATCGGAGTTGCTGAGACCGTGTTGCTGAAACCGGAGTTGCTTTTTTTTCTTTTTTTTTTCTTTTTTTTTTCGCGTCACCACTTCGACATCGGGTTTGCTGAAATCGGAGTTGCTGAAACCGTGTTGCGGGATATAAAATTTAGCATATGCGGGATTCGAACCCACGTATTTGCGCATAAGCATATTGCTCTACCATTGAGCTAAGAGGCATTGAACATAAATATTCGGAAATTAACTACAAATTCTATTTTTTCAATATATAATTGTTAATTAATTGTAAAAATTGCTGAAATTATAATAACTCGTGTTCTTGCTCACTCGATTTTCAGCACTCACCCAAGTTGTCAATACTTTTTTTTCCGCGTCATCACTTCGACACCAGAATTGCTGAAACCGAGGTTGCTGAAACCGGAGTTGTTGACGCCGACGTTGCTTAAACCGGAGTTGCTCAATTACTAAATTTTAAAATTTTGCCACACACAATTTCAGCAATTTTAGTATTTACAATAACAATTTCAGCAATTTCACCCAAAATGGCCACACCAATTTCAGCCATACATTTTATTACTTTTATATATAATACCTGTAGCAATTATCACTTCATATATATATAAATATATATATATATATATATATATATATATATATGTATGCATGGAAGATGAAGAAAACAGTAACAATGATGAACCCCCATTATTATAAAAATAATTTCCAGTTTGTGTAGCTACACAAAATGGTTGGAATGATGATACACATGAGATGGGGCTCCTGTAGAGGGGTTAGTTTCAATTCAGCTGAGGTCTGCAATGGTGATGGGGAGCTTCCTTTTCATCTTCAATTGATGTAGGAAAGCATAAAATCTGGTCCTTCTCTGCTACCCAACTGCGCGCAAGTCCAGTCGCAATTAATGAAAATTATCGGAGCACAAGAATCAAATCAAAACTCTATCAGATGGAGGCCATACCAGCAACGCCGAAGATCTTAGCCACAAACGACCACGCCGACTTCCAGATCAGCGAAGATTCGTTTAGAGAAGTGGTCAATTGTCGGAAACTTACTTCTTTGAGAAGCGTTTATGGAGATCGCTCTCGGCCTTGCCACGAAGCTCGGCGACCGTGCCTCTCGCTCTCATCATTGCAGGCGCCCAAACCAGAGATTCGTGACAGTTTGGTCTCTCAAACTCCCTCGACACCGCCGGAGATCCGACGAAGAAGACGGATCCGGTTGGAGATTCACTAGCCTGGAAACAACCGCCCAAACCAGATCAGATTCGAGCAATCAAGTGAGCGGCCTCGCGCTCGCTGTAGCTGCCCTTCTTGAGGATGCGATCGAAGATCGGAGGCGAATCGGAGGAGGAGGTGCCATGGATGGTCACTTAAAGGTTGAGATCTAAGATCTCCTGCTTGCGATTGATGGAGGCGGGTGTGATAGGGGGGCAAAGGAATTGATATCAACAGTTGGACATTTCTCCAATTTAGATATATTCGTGGACAATGGTTCAATTTGGGCCTAAAAAATGGCCTGTGTGGCAAATTAATTCTTTTTTAAATTAATAAAATAATTGATATTTTATATGATTTTTACCGTTTTTAAAAAATATGTTGAAAACAAAACAACAAGTTTTGCGAGACCGAGGTAGTATTAATTTTGAGATTATTATTTTTTATTTTTTATATGAGGATCATACATGATAATCCTAGACACGTGGTTTAATGGACAGACAAGAGTCACAAGCCCACTGCCGACAGATCATGTATGTAAACCGGGTTGTTCCAACTTCCAATGGATGCGGATATGGTAAGATCCACATCCCCTTACAATTAAACAAAGGAGAATTATAAACCATTAATCGGGGTAGTCTAGTGGTATATAGTAAGAGGTGGTAAAGAGGTTCGAGATCCAAGGTTTGCCTTACTCCTAACCGGCCAGTGGGTCAAGCCGGTCGATGCAGACCGGTTTAACTAGTGCGTGACTCTTGCCTGTTAGATCACGTGTTCGAGGTTTGCCGCCAAAGATGAGATTTCTCGTCATCAAAGAAAAAAGGCAAATGTTGTAACCGATCGCCTAATGGCTAGCATTTTTACTTTGCCTGAGGTTTTTTTAACTGTTATTGGATGATACATGAGGTCGAACTATTCCCGATTGCTGACTAACCTGGCTATTTTTTATATATTAATAAAAATCCCCTTAGAGTAGATGAGACGAAAAGCACCACCTCTCCTTAAAAAAATGATGAAAGTATCAATGACTAAAAATTATATTAAAAATATTATTTAATTAAAAAAGAAAACTAACAAATACTCCGTTATATATAGGGACTGGAAGGGTCTCCCTATTAATATTGGGAATAAACTGGTTGGCAAACAGAGTCCACTTATTGCCGAGGCTCTTGCGTTGTGACTCGGAATCCTCAAAGCTACTGAGTTGCGAATCCAAAATATTATTATTGAAGGGGACTCTAAGATCATCATTGACTGCATTAAATGCAACACCAAATGCCCTTGGGAAATTGAGTTTTTGATGACTGACATCAAAACGCTCCTATTGAGCTCTAGGGAGATCTCTTTCTCTCACATTCCTCATCCGGGCAATCGAGTGGCTGACAGGATTGCACACCTTTGCTACTCGGTCTCGGCCAGGGGACCCGGTATTCAAAGTGATTTAGGTCTGATTGACCTCATCCATCAGGATGCTATCGGGTAGAGCATGCTCACCTGAATTTTTACCTAATCAAAAAAAAAAAATACTTCGTTTCTCTTATTTTGCCTAAGTTAATTTGAATCTCTAAAACTAATTGACGTACAATATTAACTTATATATAAAACTCGTTAAGTTCACACTTTCGAGTTTCGATATGGAACACTAGTCATTTCACAACTCAACACGCCCCTACAGGTGCAACTAGAGAAACACGCCTAGTTGACACTAGAATAAACGGGTCTAGCATCTCATTCTCCTTATAGCTAATCCAAACCAGTATTGAATTTTTCTGATACCATATCAAAGTTCGATTCAGATCGATTAATGGGGGTCGTGTTCACAGGTGCACTTACATTAATCTAGCAAACAAACCGAGTGATATTTCATACCAAAATCAATTAATACAAATTTTATTAAGTTGATACTTTTAAATGTGTAATATTTCTCCATTCAAAACTCAACCCTCCATGGTAGAATTCACACACTACATTTCCAACATGTTGGGCCTTCACAATTCACATTCACTACCTACACTCATTTATTTATTGTACTCCCTCTATTTCAAAATAAAAATTGTTTGACTTTTCTGCACGCATTTTAAGGAGGTAAAAACTATATAAAATATTTTTTAATGAATTTGTTTTGATAAGTTTATATTTTTGACTACCAAGTATATTTAAATTATTAAAAAATTGATTAAAAATAATATTTTATAGTTTTTTTACCTCTTCAAAAAGCGTGCAGAAAAAGACAAACGACATTTATTTTAGAACGGAAGGAGTACTTTATTTAAAAAAAAGGGTTCTAGGATGGGTTTGCATACGCCTTGACTAGATATTTTCTAATACTTGATGCAAATTGGTTACCCATAGGCAGTGACGGCCGCAGGATCCTCCGAAAGGTAGGGCGAAATTTCTAGTGTGTACTGAGATATTGGCCATGAATAAACTCCTTTACCTAAGCTACGACTTTCAACATAGCAGTGGATTGTAGAAAAGTATACTTACATTTGTTTTGTTGCTATGGTAGTGGTTTCTCGTCATTCATTGGAAATTCAAGCATTTGTCATATTTAGGAGTGTAAACTTATCGAAATTTAATGATGCTAAATTCAAGACTTTTGCATATTATCTAGGATTGTAAACTCATCAATTTTATAATATCTTTTGGTTCCCAAGACATGTAGGGTACGAAAATACAAATATTGCATAAAGCTTCACAAATCCCAAATTCAATTAATAAATCTCATTCTCAAAATCACATATACACAATAATTAAAACACAAAATTTATTCTCAAAATCACAAACTCTAAAAAATTTCACAAAATTTATTCTCATAATCAAATCCTAATTTCACCAATTTTATGGGGTTTAATTAGTTTATAGCTAGATAATTTGTATATAATAGGGAGCTCGGGAAGTGGGAATATAATTAAATAAGGGGTAGAAACATAGAGAGTGAGTGCAAGTTGAACAAAGAATAAAAAAGCTTTTTTGAGGGAGGTGAAATTTTTTTTTTTAAAAAAAAGGCTAATTTCACCAATTTTACGGGGTTTAATTAGTTATAGCTAGATAATTTGTATCTAATAGAGAGGTCGGGAAGTGAGAATATAATTAAATAAGGGGTAGAAACATAGAGAGTGGGGTGCAAGTTGAACAAAGAATAAAAAAGCTTTTTTAGGAAGGTAAATTTTTTTAAAAAAAAAGAGGCTAGTAGGAATTGAACCCCCAACCAACTAAACAAAGTAGATTTGTTGATTCTATATTCATTCTAGTTTTACTTATTACAACACTGCCATATATATAAATAATTTTTTATTTTTTTTTCCAAAGTCCGGGGATGCGTGGGTCGAAGGGTGGGGCGGCCGCCTACGCCCCCCACACCCTGAGGCCGCCCCTACCCATAGGGAAGACCGATGAGTTTAATTAACTAGGCAGTTGTGCCCTTAAATAATTTGCACAAGGGGGAGATCGACCCTTACAAAATAGGGGCACCTTTTAAACCTACCTCGCTATTTTTGAACTAAAACAAGGTCGTTTCGGATCAAAAAATCTCTTCTTCAGCGTTGCGGGATCCTAATTTCTTCAATAGTTAGTAAAAATACCCACTCTAGTTATCAGAGGTTTGATTGCCTTCTTGACTCCTATCCAAGTAAAATCGACCAAGACGGTTTCTCGACTTGTCTACCTGCACAAATTACACATTAAATATAGACTTTTACACTTAACCGCCCATTAAATATAAAATTATAAAAAAATCACCCACAAAATGAGTTTCATCAACAAAACACCACCCACCCCATATTTCATATTTCTATTAGAATTTCATTAAATATATTACTCTTTCCGTTCCAAAACCATGAAAAAAAAATTTCCTACATTTTTTTTAAACCAAGGAGGCTTCAGCCACCCCGAGTCTCCCCTTAGATCCGCAACTACTAAAAAGTGATATATATTTTTACACATATTATGTAAATATATACAATTTAATAATTAAAAAAAAAACATTATGGATGGTATTAGACTTGAGTAATTAACTAGAATTTAGAGAAGATGTTACCTCGGCACTCCAATCGATTCTCCATGTGATAAAAGCAAGAGCAAGTGCTTGCGTCAATTGGCCACTAACCAGTCCAATCCAGATGCCCTGCATATATTTTACCATTTATACTAGTTTAAATTTCTTTAAAAATAACAGCAATAATTTATATAATTACCTGTAGCGATTTGAAATGTGATGCCCATCCCATATTGGATATAAAAAAAAATAATCAACCATAATAAACAAGGTCACAACTCACAAGGTCGGTGGACTACTATTAGTTTACTATTGCAAATTTGTTTAGTTGTAGAATAGTATCCCATTGGGCTTATGTGTTAGGTATCTAACACATGTACACTGATATATAACTCGGTCATGAATTAAAGGTCTTGTGTACACGACCTCAGTCATGAATTCTGTCCGACTTTGATATATTATAAGTGTGGTTCTCGATCCTATGTAATCTCCGGTTATAGAAAAATAGTATATAAGGGAGGTGGACACATTACTCCTATTACTAATTAGTTTTAGGACAACATCTAATTGGCCAATGTTTATCAATCTAGTCATGAAAGATTTTTTGCACACAACTCAAGTCATGTTGGGCTTTGATATAGGCTTCATTTGACACCATCATCTAGTTTTGTTAATTTGGTTTGATATTATATAGTTTTAAATGAAATAAATATAAGATTTAAATTTAATTAGTTTTTGGAATCGGAGCTTTTAAAAACTACTCATCCAATCTTTTTAGAGTTTTTTATTTTCTATTTAGAAGTTTATATTAGCTACCCTACATATAGGTTTATCAATTATCATACTAACTTATTAACATATATTTAACACAAATAATCTATCAATTTCATTCGACCAAAAAAAATTCATCAGTTTTAACTGCCCCATTAACTTCAGCTATTCCGTCATCTTGAACAGGATCATAGTATAAGTGCAGTTTTCGATCATGTGGGCTTTCAATAATACAAAAGATAGCACAGTTTAGGATGGAATCTCACTTAACTTTATTTGTAAACAACCTCGTCATGAATCCGGTCACTCATGACTTTATATTAACTAACTTTTGACCACTCGACACACCTAAACTAGCCACACTACATGCTCACCTCTCTAATGTTTAATTGTTGTATTTTAAAACAAAATGAATGTATTAGCTAGGTGTGTACTTCATTACTTACAATGATACCGTAGTCGGCAACGTAAGCGAGAATGCATCCAATGGGAACACCGACAAGGTAGTATGAGCAAATATTTACTACTGCAACTTTTGCTTGTGAGCCCGTCCCCACTGCAACTCCTATAATATATATAGTACATTGAAGAGTAAATATATTATTAATATCAACAACAATCCAAATTTCATGTGAACACAATGAACATATGTAGTTCTTTTTGTGACGAGGTTACATTGCCAATTGATTTAATTACTTTTATTCTATTTTATTGTATATTAGAGAGTTTTTCTAATAGGTTTGGAACTTTGTGGATCAGTGATAGTAGATCGAATGTTACATAATGTGCAACATATTAGGATATCTTAATTCTACCTGCTAGTAGCCTAACACACAAGCCGAATGATCGAAGTTCCATTAATTTAAAACCAATTGGCATTAGAAGAAGTAGCCCACAAAGTTAATTATAACAAACATGCTCAACTTTTGATGTGAGACTATTTTGATCTCATTCAAATCTCTCAACATAAATAGGAAGAACTAGGCTTAAAACATAAAATTATTTATCGCGCCTTTATTCATATATATGTAAACTTTAGGTAGGGGTTGTTTTTCTTACCTGATAAAACCGACTGGAAACTATTGATCAACATGCTGGCGGAAAGGGGAACCGAGAGGTCTCCGGCAACCTCTGCGACTTCTTCGTCGCTAGTGAAAAGGTATGGGATCTCACGCCCAAATATAAGACAAGTAATGGAAATTAATAGCCCAAAACTGACTGAAATGGTCAGGATGAGCTTGATTGAAAACTTGGCTGCCTTGGCATTGCCTTTCCCTATTTCATTTGAAACTCTTACACTGCATCATCTCCAATTTAAGAACGAAGAAATGTTAGACGGAGTCATGGTTATGCATCATGTTTCAACACCTTCCAAATAAGACTATCCATACCATGAAGCACCGAGGAAGCCAAGGCAAAACATGAGTTGCCATGTACTGATGTTGAGGCTGGAAAATGATCGAGTAATTAAATCCTTTCTATAATGAAAACTTCTTCTACATATATTAAAAATCAAATCAAATTGTTTAATTACCTGATAGAAAATGCAGATATAGTTACCGTTGCATCACTGGTGTATCCGGCTAATAAAACTAGTATAGAGCTGTACCATAACTGCAGACTGATACAATTTCAAAAGTATAATAAATTGTCATGTAAGGGGTTTTGTGAAATATCCGACGGGAGGCAAACACGTGTCGGATTACATTGATTTATTATTATTTTTGTGATTATAAGGTCGGGATCCACCAACTTAACACAAAAGCTTAAGCTATTGTGTAGAGTTTCACCATTCCTTATAACTCATCATTTTTAGTCTTTTATAATCAATGTGGGAGGGACATTCCCATACCACAGAAACTCACCAGAGCATTAAACCAGAGGATATTGAGAGCTTGACAACCGGAATGAGATCTCGGAATGCTTCTTTGGAAAATCCGGTCCATGTGTTCGGACACCAACCTCCGAAGACATATATGAGCAACTGAAATGAAAAAACCCACCGCGATAGAACCAATGCGCTCATTGCTCCGGGAACACCCCAGTCGAGCTTGGATACAAAGATCCATGAGAAGAGCACATGAAGGATAAAGGATAGTGGGGATAGGAGTCCTATCATCATGTTTTTCCGTTGTGCTTGCAAGTACATTTCGGTTGTCAAGCTGAAGACGAACGCGTAAAGAACGCCTATGAACCATAATGAGATACCTTCTGAAGCATCTGATACGTCGTCCTCTTGCCCGAGGAGTTTGAAAATAGGGGATGCGAAGATAAAGAATGGGAGGATTAGGGTTGCTGTGACGATGTTGACGATCCATGAGCGTTGAAGGTAGATGCCCATCATGTGGTATTGCTTTGCTCCGAAGGATTGCCCACAAAGAGTTTCGGTTGCACTTGACATACCTATCTGTAAATGGCACCACAAAGGTCACTCACACGTACAAAATTTCATTGAATGATCACCTCCACCTTTAAACTGGAGGGCTCTTAGTGTGGATGTTGTCTCTAAAGGCAACTTGGGGTACTTTCTCTCTTCCGAATGGATCCATTCGGGTTCAGGGTCATATATACTCTGTATTCAGGTCTAGTCAGGTAAAGTCGAGTCAAAATGGATTTAGGAGTGGATGAGTTCGAGTAGAGTTACATTTAGTTTAATAATGATTATTTTTTTATTATCTTCATTGTTGACTACTCCCTCTATTCGGCAAAACATGTCGTTTACTATTTATACACGCTTTTTTAGAATAATAAAAATTATATAAAATATTTATTTTTTTTTATAAATTTTTTAACAAGTTTGTACTTATTAATAATAACTACGAAATTGTTAAAAAAAATTATTAAAAAACTAAATATTTTATATAGTTTTTATCCCCTAAAAAAACGTGCATAAATAGTAAAGTGACATGTTTTGTCGAATGGAGGAAGTATTAAATTGAGAAAATTAAACTAATTACAAGAATAAGTCGGGTCTTCTTCAGGTCGAGTCAAGGACAAGTTTGGTATGGATTGGGGCAGGTTTGTCTATGTTCGTCTCCATTCGGGCATCAGGCTAAAATGGGTCGGATCGGATTTTCGAGTTAGGCCAAGTCTTGCCAAATGCCAACTGATCTACTTGAGACAGATTCTACTATTTTTCATGATCTACTTGAATCTAGGCCCCTAATAACACATTATGACTATCACTTGATCAAGTTTATATGCTACCCATTGAATTTGACTGTTCGGTGAGTTGTTTTTTAGCAACATATAGAAAAATATGAATCTATTAATTAATTTATAAACAGGGGAAGAGCATAAAGAACTTACCAGTATGCCATTTGCAAAGCGGACTAAGATGGCTTGGACGAGTGCATAACCGGCGAGCTCGACTTGGTCGATATGTCCGATAAACGATTGTGTTACGACAAATACACCAAACATCGACAAACGGAATAGGATTGCCGGGAATGCAGTTCTCCATATCAATCTATTCTCTTCCCATATTCTTCTCAGGAGACCGATCTCTTGCTCAACATCCGATTCAAGAAGTCGCCGCTCGGCGTCGTTTTCCATGATTCGATCTTCACCTACAAACCAATGAAGCTAGAGTAATCGGTTTGATTCAGTCGAACAATCACACTCATACAAAAACATCAAAAGCAGAGCACGTAAATACATCGAGGTTCCATCCTAAAACCAATTAATAATATGACACAGAAGCACAAAATTAAATTCATTCTGTACCAAAAAAACTTAAGCTATTGTGTAGAAATCGATCATCGATCCCTTAACTATTCTCATCAATCCGACATTGAGAACAACTCAACACTGGCTTTTTAAATTAAGCAAACAAACTCATGAAGCTCAAACATGCTTAATTAGTTTCAAGATCCCTTTTTCTTGAATCCGGAATCAGGTAATTTAATCTGTAAAATAAGAAGATGAAGAAGATGAAGAAAGAAGGAGAGAGATTGATAGGGGAAAACCCATATACCTGCTATGAATTGATTGACCTCTATTACTTGCTCATGGTTGCAATGCAAGTGCTATATATATATATATATATATATATATATATATATATATATATATATATATATATATATATATATATATATATATATATATATATATATATATATATATGCCACAAATTTTATAATAAGGAAAATCAAGGAAGGTAGTGGCCTCCTTTAATTTCGTTTCCATTTATGCTGGCTTTGAATTGCTCGGTGCAGTTAAAATTGTTTATGCAAATTTTGCCAATTTCTTGATTTGTGAGTAAAATGAAAATAAATCTCGAATTATTTTATGGTTTAATTTTGTTTTCGAGGAAAACAAATTCATAATATTTTTTTCAAATGTAAAGATAAAAAGATACTTAATTTAATTCACTTTTTCAACTTCAGATAGATAGATGTTACTAAATGACAAATTATATTTTACATTAGAGAGAAGGAAAATTCAAGTATGTTAGTGTGCTAATTATTGAAACCTCACTTTACTAGCTTATTTACCAAATTTTGAGTTATTAAAACTGTTTTGAATATTAACCGGACCGCTCTCATAAAGGAAAATCGAACTTCATTGCTCCTGACGGGGTGGCCTTGTGATGTGGAAAAAGGGATGGTTCAGAGGTCTTGAGTTCGATTCGGCCTCCGCCCCTTCCTTGGATGAAAATCCAAGGTTTGTCTTGTTCGCTACTAATGGATCGACTCAATCGACACAAGTCGGTTTACTTGTATTGAGATTGGGTTAGATTGGGCCTGGGTTTATATAGTGGGCTTGATCTGTTTTGTATAAATACCCGATTGTATTCAGTTGTACATAACTAATAAAAAGATCTGTAACAAACTCCTACACGTTTTCAATTCATCTTCTTCCTCCCAAAGTGTTCTTCGGTTTTCGTTTGTTATTCACAACAATCCTTCATGGTATCAGAGCAAGATCTCTGATTCTAGGAGCAATTCTTGTCAAGAATTGTTTTGGTTACCTTCTCGGTTCAAGATCTGGTGCTGTTTGGATCATCTACAGCTGAAATGGCGAATGACGAAGCTCGAATGGATCCTAGTGATCCGTTTTTTCTCCATCCAAGTGACAATCCAGGAACTGTACTCGTTACACCGGCGTTTGATGGCCGGAACTTTGGCGAATGGAGACGATCAGTGTTGATAGCTTTATCAGCGAAGAACAAGCTCGGTTTCTTGAACGGAGATTTTCCGCGTCCGGATCCAGGATCTCCGAGATTCCAGGCATGGAAGAGGAGCAATGATATGGTGATCGCTTGGATTCTGAATAGTCTCAGTTCAGAGCTCAAGCGAAGTGTGATCTACAACGAGTCTGCTCAAGGAATTTGGCGCACTTTGGTTTCTAGGCATGGAAAGATTGGAGGAACGCAGTTGTTCTCAATCAAGCGAGAAATTAGTCGTACAGAGCAAGAGAATCAAAGAGATGGTAAACGAAATGTTGATGTGACTGAAGGACTATCGTCACATGCCAACACTCAGATCCCTCCCAAAGGTGGTTCTATGGGAGAGGGAGTGTCCATGTTTACAAAGGCAGGTGCTCAAGGATCATCTTCAAGAGGTGGTGGCTCACAAAGCGGATCTGGAAAGAACAACTCAGAGAGAAAACCTTTGTTTTGTACTAATTGCAAGAAGACAAACCACACAGTTGACAGGTGTTTCTTCTTGATTGGATTTCCTCCTGGATATGGCAAGGACAAGGAGAAGAAGTCCACTGGAGATGGAAAGTTTGCAGGGGCAGTTCCACAGAGCAACAACTCTGATTTTTCTCCTTCACAACTGGCTCAGATTATGAGTTTGCTTCAAAGTGCAGGAGTTGGGACACACGATAAACAAGCTTCTTCAGATGACTTTGCTGGCTTTTCAGGTAGCTCCTTCTCTTCCCAAGTGCTTAATAGAGTTACTTGGATTGTGGACAGTGGAGCAAGTGGTCACATGTGTGGTGATGCTTCCATGTTCACAAACATGTACTCTCTTTCAAAGCCTTTTGTTGTCACTCTTCCCACTGTTGAGACTACAACTGTTACGACAGCAGGCACAGTTGAAGTCATGAGGGGCTTGAAACTGGATAATGTGCTTCTCATTCCGAGTTTCAAATGCAACTTGATTTCAGTGGGCAAGATAATCAAAGATTTGCAATGTTTCGTTTTGTTTACTGCCAAAGGTTGCTATATGCAGGGTCCTTTGATGAAGGCACCTATGAGGATTGGTGAATGTGTCAGGGACTTGTTTCTGTTGCAACCATCAGGATATCATGCTCCCTATAAAGATCATAAACTTGCTGCTGCAGTGGATGCTGAGTTGTGGCACAAGGGGTTAGGGCACTTACCATCCTCCAAACTCCAAACACTCTCATTTGTTTTTATGGATGATGAATGTAATAAGAGCATTAGAGCATGTGATGTTTGTGCTAAGGCTCGTCAAACCAGACTTCCTTTTCCTGATAGTTGCATCTCCACTGTGAGTAGTTTTGAATTGGTTCATTGTGATGTTTGGGGTCCATATAGGATTCCCACTCGTGATGGAAATCGTTTTTTTATCACTATTGTTGATGATTACACCAGGCATACTTGGGTTAAGCTTTTGCCCAAGAAGGGATATGCATTTACTGTCATTAGACAGTTTTTAGCTTTTGTTGAAAGGCAATTTGAGAAGAAGGTTAAGGTTCTTCGAACAGACAATGCTTTTGAGCTTGGGTGTTCCCCTGAGTACACTCGGTGGTTGCTTGATCAAGGAGTAGTACATCAGACTTCTTGTGTTGCTACACCCCAGCAGAATGGGGTTGTTGAACGGAAGCATAGGCATCTCTTAGAAGTGGCTAGAGGCTTGATGTTTGAGTCAAATTTGCCAAAGAAATTCTGGGGTGACAGTGTTTTGATGGCAGCTCATCTTGTGAATAGATTGCCGAGCAGGGTTTTGCATAACAAATCTCCTTATGAAGTTTTGTTTTCCAAGGCACCTGGGTATGAGTCTTTGAGGTGTTTTGGGAGTTTGTGTTTTGCTTCAACTTTGCGCCATGGGAGAGACAAGTTTTCACCCAGAGTTGTGCCCTGCATTCTGTTGGGATATCCAATGGGTAAAAAGGGGTATACGTTGCTTCGTTTGGACACTAAAGAAGTCATTAATTCACGGGATGTTCAGTTTCAGGAACGAATATTCCCATATAAAAGCTTATCATCTTCTCATTTGGTTGATGATACTCCTTCATTTTCTATTCATAGAGACTCTGACATTGTTGTTGATGATGACCAGCCTCTCCCACCTCCTGTTTTGCCTCATGGTCCACCCCCTGCTCCTTCTATGGTTCGAAGGTCATCAAGGGTTTCCAATCCTCCTGCTTTTCTATCAGATTATGTTTGTGGGCACTCATGTGCCACATTGGTTTCTTGCTGTCATACTATCACCTCCATTGTGCACTTCCCTTCAGTTGATCTTCCTCTCCCAGATCTTCCTGATTCAGAACCTTTCTCTTACAGTGAGGCTTGTAAGTTTCAGGTTTGGCAAGATGCCATGATAGCTGAGTTTACAGCTCTTAATGTTAATCAGACCTGGTCAGTTGTCCCTTTGCCAAAGGGTAAGAAAGCTATAGGCTGTCGATGGGTCTACAAGGTCAAGAGGTGAGCTGATGGTAGCCTGGAGAGGTATAAAGCCCGTTTGGTGGTTAAGGGCTACACACAAAAAGAGGGTGTTGATTTTACAGAAACATTCTCCCCAGTGGTCAAGATGACCACAGTTCGTGCTCTAATCGCTGTTGCACTCAAGAGGAAATGGAAGATTTTGCAGTTAGACGTCAATAATGCGTTTTTACGTGGGCATTTAGACGAAGAGGTTTACATGAAGCTACCTCCGGGTCTCACAGTAGATGGATCCAACATGGTGTGTCGCTTGCAACGGTCCCTTTATGGCTTGAAACAAGCCTCTAGGCAGTGGCATGCCAGACTTTCAGTGGCCCTTAAAGCTCGAGGTTATACACAATCTAAGAATGATTATTCTCTATTCTACAGAAAACAATCTTCTGGGGTTGTTTTCGTTGGAGTATACGTTGATGATTTGCTTCTCACAGGAAGTGATGCTTCTGAATTGATAGCTCTTAAGGAATTTTTGCACAATGAGTTCAAGATCAAGGATCTGGGTGATTTGCATTTTTTTCTAGGTATTGAGTTTCTTCGTAATGGTGATGGCCTGGTGCTCACTCAGCGTCGATTCATTGCTGACTTGCTTCGTGATTTTCCTTGTTCTGGTTCAGTTGTGGTCAGTCCTCTTGATCCGCAACTTCGATTATCTCATTCAGATGGCAAATTAATTGATGATCCTACTTCCTATCGCAGATTGGTAGGAAAATTGAACTTCCTTGTGCATACGCGGCCTGATTTGGCATTCTCTGTTCAGCTTCTGAGTCAGTTTATGCAGTCCCCTTGTGAATCACATCTTTCCGCTGCTTTTCATGTCCTTCGTTACTTGAAGGGTACTTCTTCTAAAGGGCTTTTATTCACCGGATCTTCTGATTTCCGTCTCCAAGCTTTTTGTGATGCTGATTGGGCTAGTTGCCCGTTTTCTCGACGATCTGTTAGTGGGTTCCTGGTTTTTCTGGGTTCTAGTTTACTGTCATGGAAATCCAAAAAGCAGGTTTCAGTTTCCTTGTCATCGGCTGAGGCAGAATACAGATCAATTCGTCGAGTCTGTACGGAGCTGGCTTGGTTGTCTCGTTTGCTGACCGAATTTGAAGTCCCTCATATTGCTCCGATTCCAGTTCGCTGTGACAACCAGGCTGCAATTTATATCACCCGCAACCCTGTTTTTCATGAACGGACCAAACATATTGAGCTTGACTGCCAGTTTGCTCGAGAAATGTTTCTTGAAGGCTTGATCACCTTGTCTCACATTTCCACTCGATCTCAGTTAGCTGATTTCCTCACCAAGAATGTCGCCGGAATTCGATTGCTTCCTCTTCTGCGCAAGATCGGCCTGGTTGACTCACCGGCTCGATCTTGAGAGGGGATATTGAGATTGGGTTAGATTGGGCCTGGGTTTATATAGTGGGCTTGATCTGTTTTGTATAAATACCTGATTGTATTCAGTTGTACATAACTAATAAAAAGATCTGTAACAAACTCCTACACGTTTTCAATTCATCTTCTTCCTCCCAAAGTGTTCTTCGGTTTTCGTTTGTTATTCACAACAATCCTTCAACTTGATGTGTAGGTCTTGCCAACTGAGTCACGCGCTCTGAATTTGTCATCAAATGTTGGGTTTCCTCGTCATATAAAAAATAAATCGAACTCCATTAAATAATGTGTAAATTGTGGCAAAAAAAAAAAAAGTACAGTTGCACGTACTAACCAATATATTTTAGATGGGTTTTTTTAGGAAAAAAATACTTTAATCTTTTAAAATACTTTAGCTCATTAGATTTTCTTTTCCGAATTTAGATTTTTTTTTCCAGTCAAAATTAATGGTTCTCTTTAAGCTTTAAAAAGCCTAAAATTAAGGGATCGCTTATTTAAGATTTTTAGAGTTGGTTCCATTATCGAGACCCGAACTTTTCAAGGAGAACTTGGAATTTTTTGTTGACTATTAGGTGGAAAATGAAATCTCAAAAAAATATATAAAATAAATATATATATATATAAATTATTTGATTTTTCAATGATTAAAAACTATATAAAATATAATTTATTTTTATAAATTTAATTTAAAAAAATTAATATTTTATATATATTAAATAGCAAAAAAAATCTTATATTTTAGATTGCATGTTAGGATGTAGAAATTGTAGGACGTTGTGCGTCGCACTCCCACACCAAATACACCTAATTAACTAGTTAAATAAACAGGGTCAAACAAACAATATATAAAGGCGGTGAAGCAAGTTACACGTTAAACTAATAAACTATACATTCTTCTTCACCAAAAAAAAAAACTATATACATTCAAAATGTGGTGTTATTTTTAATTTGGATTATATACGAGTAAAATAACTAGTTTTGAGACACTATCACATTTAAAAACAAGTTTAATGATTTAACTACCCTTAACATCCGTAGACCGAATCATATAGGCTTAACAGCGGACTCAAAGGCAAATACCATTCTAAATAATATTTTTGTAAACCTTGGGAAGGAAAAGACCGGGTATCTGGCCTTCGCTTGGTGGAGTCTTTGGTTTTTCAGAAACCAACCGGTGTTCAGACATGTGACTTCTGTCAAAACACAGGAGATTGCCCTCTTCTGCAACACTTCTAGTCATACTTGGAATGAAAGTAACAAACAAACTAACAAAGTGTATACCTCAGATCAAAATGGTTCAGACAGGGCGCATTTAACAAATCGGAATGCTACCGGCTACGAGCAGAATAAAACTAAACCTTGGGAGAGACCACCTGCTGGTTATTACAAGTTAAATTTTGATGGCTCGTATTGTCAGTCGGAGAAAGGAACCTATGGCTATGCTATTCGCGATCATTGCGGTAACATAATTGCCTTAGGGTCGGGCAGATGTAACAACAGTTCAGCGGTTTACGCAGAAGCAATGGGCCTTCACATGGGTGTGGCTAGGGCTAAACTGCTGGGAACTAAATACCTTCTGATCGAAGGAGACTGTCTGGTTGTTATAAAGGCTCTCCTGGGTGACTGGTCATGTCCCTGGAACATTGAGCTGTTAATGGCAGATACGAAAACGAATTTATATTATATGTCTCATGTTGCTATTCGTCATGTTTTCAGGGAATCGAATGCGGTAGCCGACAGGATCGCACGTCTGGCCTACAGCATCCCTGCCGATGATAGCTTTGAGGATCAAGAACTTGCTGTTCTCGTCCGTTTGGACGCACTAGGAAAGAGGCCCGGTCGACGGCGGATTTCCTAATTTTTACCTTGCTTCCAAAAAAAAAAAAACAAGTTTAATGTTTGAGTTTATTTATTTTTATATTTTAAGAATAAAACAAGTTTGAGTCATTACACCTTATATCCTCAGCTCCCTCCGTTCCACAAATTATATTATTAGGCTTTTTAATAGTATATTTTTTAAGAGTTAAAAACTATATAGTAAATTATTTATTTTACAATTACATATTTATTAATAAGTGTAAAACTGTATTTAAAAAATGATTTTTTAAGGCATAGAATAAGATCCTTAATTTAGAAATATTTTTCAATTTTAATTAGTTTAATATTTTTTTAAATTAAATTATGAATTCACTAAATTCATAGAATCGGATTATTCCTTGATTTAATTAAAGAGGGACCGGGTTTCGTTCAACAACCCATGTAGGTTGACATTCGGATCGATTATTGTCGAGAGGCTAATATATAGGGAGTAAATGTTTTTAAAGGAAAATCATTTTTGTCGATCATTTAAATTATACTCTGCAGTATCCTTATCAATCTAGAAATTATAGAAAATATACTGTGTTTAACTTTTTAGCATGTATTTTAAAAATAATTAAAAATTATATAAATATTAATTTTTTTTATTATTTTTTATAATTTAATATTCCCTTCGATCTAAAATACTACTGTATTATGTATTTGTTTTTTTTACTATGATTCTACACACTTTAAGAAAACTAAATACTCTATGAAATATCAATTTCTCAATTAATTTTTTAAAATAATTTCATATTTATATTTTTTTTTTGGTGGGGGGAATGTATTCTATATTTTTTTATATGTAACAACTAACAAGGGTAACCCATCTTTGATGGTACATTCGGGCACGTGACCCAATCGGTAAGAGCCACACATTAGGTAAATTGTGATCGGCTAGACTCAATGATAAGAATCAATGTGAACCTTAATTTTTGTAGTCTATATTCATTACTCCCTCCGTTCGGCAAAACATGTCGTTTACTATTTACGCACGCTTCTTTAGAATGATAAAAACTATATAAAATATTCATTTTTTAATAATTTTTTTAACAAGTTTGTACTTATTAATAATAACTACGAAATTATTAAAAAAAACTATTTTAAAAACTAGCTATTTATATAGTTTTTATCTCCTAAAAAAGCGTGCGTGAATAGTAAAGTGACATGTTTTGTCGAACAGATGGAGTATTAAAGAGGAAAGTGATCGCCAAGTGTGTACCCCAAAGCTCTATTTGTCATCTTCCTTAGCTTCGTGTTTTTTTTTATCATAACGGTTAGTCCGTCAACCGATTTTTGTCGAACTCGAGATTTACCATGCAAAGGTATTTTAAATTCTTACCTTGTTCAAACAAAAAAAAAATCTTATGTGGTTTTCTAATTGATTAAGAGCCTATATTTAAAAATATTTTATTAGAATCTAAACCTTCAAATCTAAGAAATCTTCTTTAATACTGGTATGATTTGTTATTAGTAGCTTTGTTGAAAAAACCTTGAGGTTAGATTGAGAGATTTCCCTTTTAACCATTTGATTACCAAGATTGAATAAAGTGAGTCACGTGTGATGACTTTTCCCTTTTCCAGGGATTTTGCTGACAGAAATTGAACAGCCTCGTCGTTTCCATTGAACCCAATAAGAAAGGCCAGGATAGTCCTTTATGGTAACTGGAAATCACGTGTAATGGCCTCTACTTTTTCCAGTCAATGTTTTTTTTTAGGGTTGGAAAGGGTTTGGGAGGTGGAGATTAAATTTCGGGAGAAAAGACGGGGTGTTTGACAGGGGGATTAGGGTGGGAGGCGGTGGAGATCATGACATTTTGCCACCCAGTGGGAGTGACTCGGTTTACAACTATCTTGGGGTGTTCAGGCAAGAAAGGACTTGAGGGTAGTACTCGAATATTTCTGGTTCGACTTTCGGATGGTCGTCGCTCTCTATTTACCAAAATCAAGAGTGACTCATTTTACATATTCAATTCAATTATACAACTGAAAAATCTAAAAAAAACAACTGGCGAAATATGAGGTGTTCGAAGAATGAGATTAAAACGAAAATTCAAAAACAACTGAAAAGCAAATCCTTAGTGAAGACGTCAATGTAGATATGGCCTATATGGCGACCTTCTCATGCATGGACAAAGTCACAAAATTGATATTAAGTTTCACGTAGTTGGTGCACTGATGAAAGATCGGTTTGTGCTAGGTAAAACAATGTATTGAGGTTGTTGATGTGGAACACTAAAGCCCGAATAAGAGGGCACTGGAGCTCTAGTAACATAAACATATTGCAAGGTCAAGCACATTCGACAATCCGGTGAAAATCGTCTAGTCCAACACCGTGGTCCTTTTTTATGGTCCCTTTAATTTCATTGGCCGATAAGCATTAAAATAAATTATAAGGTACAAACACTTATTTAAGAAAATAATTAGAAATTTCAATTTAGCCAATGAGATAATTTGGACTACGGTATGGACTACAATCACGGACTAGACGATCCTCGTTGTCGACAATCACATTGGCCACTCCTCCTCGGTAGTCGGTACTCGATCAACTTGTGGAGATTGCAACAAAAAGGTTGGTGTTGAATTGATTGAGAGGTTTTGAAGAAGGGAGAGAGGAAACTATTTGAGAAGATCAAAGTAAGGCTTCAACCCTTTGGTATTTTGATTGACCTATTATTGCATTTTGATGTGAAATTTGATTTTATGAGATTGAAAGAGAAGGTCTTTGTTTTTTTTTGTTTTTTTTATCTACAAAAAAGATAAGGTCTTTGTAAATTGAAATGATGTCTTTCTCCGTTCTTGATTATTTGTCTTAAACTAATTCGTAATTATTTTGTAAAGTGAAAAAATACTTCGGTACAATTTCATATAAACCATGTTGTCTGCATTTTCCTCATCTTGTTAGTAGCCCTTATTAAGTTCATCTCGTCGATCAAAAACCTTGTTTTTGCTTTAAAAAACCATTTATTTGCTCTATATTTTACATAATCACCTTACTTTTAAAATTGTACAAAGTTATCCATTTTGCAGAAAATCAACACAAATCCACCCATATTTTTAAATATTCCAATATAATCCATTGTTTCCCAAAATTCACCACAAAGACCCCTCGTCATTTTTTAAGTTACACAAAATACCCTTTATTTTTTCAAACTTTGCACGGAACCACTTATATTTTGGAGGGAAAATTAACCTAGGATCGAATCTCGTAGAATTGAACTTTATGATGTTTAAATTTTACTCAAATATAAATAAATAACCTCTAAAAAATTAAATAAAAATCTAAATAATTTTGCAATTGAATTGTTAAAATCTCTTAAACACTTGTGAAGATAATCGTCGATCAACTCAATAACTACATTCCTAAAACCATATAGGTAAAACACCAATGAAAATTCGTTAATAAATAATGCTATATTAGGCATTATTAGTGGTTGAGATATAATGTAAAATACACTAATTAATAAAGAACACAAGGTGCAAAAAGGGAGCATTTTTTCCTTCCTAGGTTCACTATTATAAGAGCAAGTCATCATGAATCGAGTCTCTTCTACTTCTTATCTTTAAAAAAAAAAGGAAAACAAAATTAAGTAAATAGAACATTATGCAAAAAAAGAAAAAGAAAAAAAAAAGACACTGGTCGGTGATTTGTTCCTGCATCTTTTAGGCTTTTAGGCGAGTCTTGGAACCTGTTGACGTCCAAACACACCAATTAATTAAATAATTAATCAACGCAAAAATATTATTATATGGGATAAACAATATACAAAGTATAAACAAATACTATTATTATATGGGATAAACAATATACAAAATACACAATTACATTTAATAATTCCTCATATATTGTTTTTCTATATTTTATCTTTTTTGTAGAACATAAATTTATATGTAGTTTGAATTTTATATTTTATATGTTTGTAATGTTTTCTCTAAATGAGAGACAGCCCTAAAAATTATCTACTCTCGGTCAAAATTTTATATTTTTTAATTACACTAGTATTGGATTAAAAATTTAAAGGATTTTATAAAAATATGCCACATAGTATGATTTTAAAAAAAAAAGTTCACAATCTGTCCGTTTTCACTAATTGATTTGGGATATAATTTATTCATAATAAGTTAAAATGGCATATGTTTCCGTCAGCAAATAGACTATACTCTATTTTCTAATCAAACATTTTGCCACCGATAATTTTAATTAAAAAATATAGGCATGCATAGCATGGCCAAACCACTCATTGTTAAATAAAAAAAAATTTAAAAATATACCCATGTGCTTTGATGATTAAATGGATACTTGGGCCTGAAAGCCCATCATGGAGACCAGCCCAAAAGTTAATCAATTGCTGATTTTTTTTAAGCATCTCTAACAAAATCTATATTTTTTTTAGAAATTTAGAATTTTTTTAGGCCTGGTAGATTCTCCATCTTATATTTTTTTTTTCATAGGTAGACACTTAGACTATTACAATAGGGGAGGGGGATTCGAACTCGTGACCTATTGGTCACTACATGTCACCCTTACCAGCTAAGCTAGCAAGGCTTGACCCATCTTATACTCTAAAATAAAAAAAAAAGTAGAGAATCTTCCTCAAAATTTGCACCGTTCTCAAAATTGGGAGAATTTTACTTTTTCATTACCGATTTTCCAAATCTTCAAAATGGTGAATTTATTGAAATTAAAATAAGAATAATTTAGAAAATATAACTTTGTTTTCCTATTTTGGAGAAAATTTGAAGAAACCATTGGAAATGATCTTAGAGCGACAACAGTAGGAGAAGGAAGAGAGAGGAAAAGCGAGAGATTTGATCATACGTTTCGTCTCTTGCTTTGTTGTTTTTTTCTTTTGACAAATTAGAAGTGTGTTTATAGATAAATATTTCGATCTTTGATATCTAATCTCATTTATAATTGCTTAGAAAATGTAATTTTTTTTTATCCTTAGGAGGGGTTTGATTAGAAACTTGTGATTGTTGAACAATTGTAGTTTGTTTTGCTGGATTGATTTGGTTTCGAATTCATTTTCCGGTGGCTGGCCTAAAGGAGTTTTCAACTAATAATAATTTCCCATTAAAATTTTCATTGTTTTTTAGCAATTAAAATTTTCAAATGTACTCACATTTAAGCAAGCACAAAACTTGGGGTGGGCTGGGATCAGCCCTAAGTCTGTAATTCCAGCCGAACGAGTCGAATTTGCTTATTCATATTCAGCTCGTTTAGAAACGAGTCAAGCTCAAGCCGAGCCTAAATTTGAACTCGAGCTTTAAAATGTACTCATACTCAGCTTGTTTAGGAAATAAACTAGCTCGAACCGAGCTTTTTTCGAAAAGCAGCCCTATTTACTCACATCATAGTAACTTAAAGGAAATTTTAGAAATTTCACAAAATTCGAGCTTAAATCGAGCGAGCCGAGCTTTGAACCGAGCTTAAAAATTTTCTCATACTCGGCTTGTTTAGAAAATGAACGAGCTCGAATCGAGCTTTTATCGAGTCAAGTCCGAACCGAGCTCAAGCTACTCGGCTCATATAACACCCCTAGCCCTACCCAGCCCCATTTGTTGTAAAAATTAAAGAAAATAATAGTAATATA
The DNA here is from genome assembly GCA_963922045.1 of Persicaria maculosa. Taxonomy (NCBI): domain Eukaryota; kingdom Viridiplantae; phylum Streptophyta; class Magnoliopsida; order Caryophyllales; family Polygonaceae; genus Persicaria; species Persicaria maculosa. The sequence goes on from OY998260.1 coordinate 71,697,045, forward strand.
TATTTATTTATTAGAAGAAGATTTTCGTTAATGAAAATTATGCATGTATAAATAATAAGTCCGGATATATAGCTTGAAATCCTTGAATTGTGAGTTGGTAATAACATGAAGAAACTAATTATACAGTCAAATCTAAAAACTTGTGAATATATGTCTTGAATTTGGTTAGGCGTGAATGAGAAACAACCATGCATGATGAAGTTTTGTAGTTGGTACCATGTTTTACAGTTTTACTACCATTAAAAAGAGCAAAACACACAGTAAAAGGGATCTTGGTGGAGATACAGTCAATTTTGATATGAACGATTTGTCCCTTTGTGAGCAGTAAAACTCTACTCTCAAGGATAGAATGTGGCCTCGTTTTAATTAATAATATTATTATTATTAACAATTAGGGTATTTCAAGGATTCAGGGGTTTTTCCTTTTCTGGCCTTCATGTTAAATTTTTGGGATAAAAATATGGTAAAAAATTGGACTTTCAAGATCACTTTGGCAGCAAAAATTGAGCAAATCCAAGCAGGTGGTCTCTCCTCCGTTTAGCTTTATAATTATAATTTATAAGTATCATTACACGATGCCCTAATTTGTCTATTACTCCATTTAAACTAAATTTCATTTTTTATACTCCCATTGGGAGAAAGTATTTTTATATTCACAACTAATTTCTAAAATAATATATTATGTTTTAATTAATGGGGGAGTATTCTTTTATTGGTTTTTTTTATCAATATAGAAGCTCGATTAGGAAAGATTTTCAAAAATTAAATTATTTTAGTTTTTTATAAAATTGTTTTTCTAAAATCGATACTATGTTTGGTATGAAATTTTTCTGAATTAAGATTATTATCTTATGCTCTTAGTACATGCATAGGATAGAAATACCATTCTTTTATACATTGTAATTTTTTTGTTCTTTTTTTTTATGTTTGGCATGAGCGTTTGATGTTCAATATGAGATTTTTTAATAATTATTTTCATTAAAGTGTTTGGCATAGTAAGAGCATCCCCAACAACATCTCTATTAGTGAGAAAAGTAAAAATTTAGCAAAATATTGGAGTTTTTTCCACCTAACAACTTCTCTATCTCTTTCTCTAAAATAGAGAATAGATGAGAGAGAATGAAAAAAAATCTCTATATTTGTAGCATTTGAGAAAACCTTTAAAATTAAATGCTCACTAGCTCCCAAAACCACATCACATATACATCACAAAAAAGGGAAAAGAGAAAGAATAAAAAGTGTTCCCCTAATTCAAATTGAACCAATGAATGATCAAAATAATAAATGTAAAATAGAGTAACTGTTTGAATTGTAAGGTAAAATTTATAGAGATTTTGTAATTTTCTTATCTGTTTTAGATATTTTTTACCAAATATGTTGGGGATGCTGTTTAGCAGTTAACAGAGCTCGAATATGGAGAAATATCTCATACCGACTTGAAAGAAAGAAAAAATTAGCATATGAGGTTGATCAATGATTTACATCTTAATCTTATTGTTAATTGATTTCAAAATGAAAGATTGTCGGGCCTATATATGTGTTGGGCATATTTTCACACACATGTCCTTTATTATATATACATATACCCCTACTGATTGACCCACCAAACTTTAACACGGTATCGCCTGATCTATTAAAGTATCTGTATGACTATATTGTGGGGTGAGAGTGCGTGTTAAGAATGGGAAAAATATCACACATTGATCGAGTGAAAGAAGATAAAAATGGATCACTCCTTTCATTGTCAATTGGTTTTGGGTCACTCATCTTATTGCGCATGTATATATGCACAACCCACATTTATTAATCCACCAAAATTTGACACAACAAGCGCTTAAAACGTTAGTCAAGTTGAGAGGTTTTGATATTAGTTCGAGTATATATCTCTTCCTAGCTCATATATTATAAAAGATTAAAAATAATGGGCTATGAGAAGGTAAAATTTTATACAAATAATTTAAGCTTGTATATTAGATGGTTGATCTTTGAACTATACTAGTAAAAAGATATATATATGTCAGCAAAAACACCTTGTTATTTCAAAACACCTTGTTATTTGGAAATGTCAGCAAAAAGTGTCCTTAAATTTTGTACTTTATGTATCCTCATGTCATGTGACAATTGCTAATTCCATAAATTTATCTTTGTTAACATTTGAAAGTACTTGTTCTTCCATGGCATTTAAAATCTTATGAAATTAATTAGCACCAGATATATATGAAGTTTAAAAACAACTATAAGATACCACATGCATGATATTTATCAAATAATTAATAGGATATATATATATATATATATATATATATATATATATATATATATCAATCTGTAATTGTTAATTAACACTAGTGCATGTTAGATTATCTTACAATTAAAGATGGTTACTATTTCATTTGGAAAATATATATTCTTAGATCTCTATCTTAATGCATATATTCTAGGCTCATTATTATATATGTGTCATTCATGCATGCAAATTATATATAAAATCAAGAAAGCATAGCAAAGAACTTAAAAAGTGTGGATTAATTAAATGAATTGAAAGCAAATTAAGAGGGAAATGAAGCTGGTACCAGGAAATAGGTATCACCATGGTGCAAGCTGTGAAGTGTAATGCCAAACTCATTGATAGGAACTGGAACTCCTGTTGAATGAACCAGTACTCCTTCTTCCCCGAACATCGCCTTCACATCGAACGAACCCGCTGGTACTTGCGTCGCCACTCCGTTCACAAACACCGTTATGAATCCTCCTCCTGCAAATCCCGATCGAATCGGATCGAGTCGAGTTATAAACAACATAAAAGAATAATATTTATTAATATAAGGGATGGTGAAGCCTATAACGTATACCCACTCTCCCGTTAAAGTATTCAATTAATAAATTTATATATATATACACATATATACATGATATATATATATATATATATATATATATATATATATATATATATATATATATATATATATATTATACCAATTTTTTTCTTTTCTTTTTTAATTTAATCAACTTCTTACACAGTCAGTAGTGATTCACTTCAGTTCAAATTTACTGAATTATGGACAGCTACTGAAACCTATGTTGAAACTGAAGCTGAAATTGAGGGCGGCACCTCCCTCATCCTTGATATATCACTTTCTTTGACTTTTTTTTTGTAAGCTAGGGTTTCCAATCAATTGAATTAGGGATTCCCAAATTCAGGAAAAAAAAAATCAATAAACCCTAATTCATGGAAATTTACCAGCCCCTGAAATCAATTCACTTTGCATGCAAGATTATAATTATATATAGTGAGGGATATATGTATCCATCGATCAATCAAAATCACCATTGCACCCCCAAAATCAAAGAATCAAGAATCAAGAATCAATTAATTAATAAATCTAAATTACCGGGTGGGAGATGAAAGGGGAAGCAATTAGGGTTATCCTGAGGAGGCAAAAACCCCAAGTGGGCTGCAGAAAGGGACAAGCCACCACCGCCTGAATCATCTTTAAACTCATACTCTGGGGATGCATTTGCTGCACCCACCTGGAAACTTGCAGCTGTTGAGCTCCTACCACTCATTATTATATTATTATTATTGCTGTTGGTGCTGCTGCTGTTGTTGTTGTTTTGGAACCCTAATAGCAAAGGGGCTGATGCTGATGCTGATGATGATGAGGCGCCAGCACCGTACTCGAACACCGGGCCGCCACCGGCGGGGGCGGTGGGTGGTACCGGTTGGGGTTGGAGCTGGAGGGAGGCGGCCTGGAGCTGGCGCTGGCGGCGGCGGGAGCGGGAGCGGCGGTTCTGGAACCAGTAGAAGACGTTGGCGTCGCCGACGGGGCCGTACTGCTCCAGGAGCTTGCGGATGCGGACAGTCTCGTCCTTGGGAGGGTTCACCATGCCGCTGTTGAAGATGGACTCTAGGATTAGGATTTGCTCGGGTTTCGGGGTCCATCGCGACCGCACCGGCTCGGTGGCTGGCGCGGTACCGGTCGCGGCGGTGGAGGAGGAGAGGGTGGTTGTGGTGGTGGTGGTGGTGGTGGGGTTGGAGTGGGTTTGATCTTCCATGGTGATGGTGGGTTCTATATATGGAGGGGGGGGGGGACTATATGAGAGGAGGGGGTGTGTTGGGACTTGGGATATATGTCTTTATATATATGCATAGGAGTGCCCAAAATGTGTCTTATGGTAATCCACCATGATTAAATTCTACTATGGTTTTCTAAAATAAAGAGCCATGTAATCATATAGCCACTACTTATATACTTTGGTAATCATAAAAAATGGTGAGTATTCTTTCTATTCTAGCTACTATAATGAAACAATTACAAAAATTGGAAAAACCAAAAATCATATTTTGGAAAGAAATTGAACCTAAGAATTGAGAACCCAACTATCCAAAAGAAAGAAAAAGAGCCTAAGATGTCGAAAACTATGATGGTTCCAAGCTTCAACGGGAGAAGTCGTTATGGGTTTTGTGATTCATGACCATGCAAATTTTTTGATAGCATGCGACACTTCACATCCCTGCTCTTCTTCAGCGTTGTTGGTAGAGGTTCTTGGCCTTTACTTGAAACCTTTAGTGGCAAAAGCTAGAGGTGGGTCTTTGTTGCATCGAGATGAAAGGTGACAGCCAGGCCGTCGCCACCAATGGCCAAAGAAAGTGTTCTTGGGAGATCGAGATGGTGATCGACTTTCCATGCTTCTCTTACTCTAGACTTTCGAGGCAACGTGCTATTGTCATGTCTTCTAAAAAGTCAAATCGGTTGCAAACGGACAAAGTGGCTCGTCTTTGTCATCATTTGGATCATGGTTCTTTGGTTGCTCCCTCGAAACTCCATGCACTCATCCACAAAGATGTTATTGAGGTAGGGTTAGACACCAATCAAAACCTTGCCTTTTAGGTAAATATGTGTATTGACTCATGAGCAAGTAGGGTTACTCTATAAGTCAATAATTTCTCTAAGGTTATTATGTCATGACTCATGAGCAGGGGCGAAGACAGAGGCATGGGGTGACTCGAGCCCTCTGGCTCGGATGAATTTTTTTTAAAAGAATGTGTTTTTTTTTTGTAATTTTTGTTATTTTCGAGCCCTCTGGCTCGAATCCAATTTTGTTTCTATATATGTCATCGAGCTCACTCAGACTCGAATTGAAAAAACTCTCTGACTGGTGCACTTTACTAAATAAACTGAGGAAGAGAACATTTTGAGTCAAATTCAAAAGTGAATCATTTCGAAACAATTTAAACATGACCAACGATATGATTGGGTCAAACTCCCTCGAATAACATCTTTTTACTTGAAGGTGTTTTCATTGCTCAATGGAAGAGAATACTGATCATGTCACTTTAAGATTTACATAAAAGATTATGTTATTTAACTGTTTGTGGAAGAGGAAGGCGCAAACAACCGATCCATAGCCAATATGTTTGAATTGGAATTATAGCTAGTTTTTCCAGAACTTTTAGTTTTGATATTATCTAATTTAAGCTTTTAGTTTTTGATATTATCTAATATAAAATTTTAGTTTAATTAGATTTCAAAGCTTTTCAACAGATAAATACTCAAGCTTTTTGAAGCTTTTGATTTTCTATTCACAAGTTTTCTTCCATTAGCTATCTAACAGGTAGTATTTAACACAAATAATTCATCAATTTCAACTACCCAATCAGCTTCAATTACCTCATCAGATACCCTTTTTTTTATCAAACATAACTATTGTGACGTGTGTGGACTAGAGGAGTCCCTTTTTCATGCGGTGGTTGACTGTTGTTGGGCAAGAGAGGTGTGGAAGCTAGCTAGTGTTGGCTCTAAAAAGAACTAGGAAGTGGTTGACCTCCTGCTATGGGTGGATAGAGTGGAGATGATGAGCAATGATCACTTGAATCGCCTATGGGGGGATTTGTTAGTTGGTATTTGGCATGTTCGGAATCGCAGGCTAGGGTGTTCAACAGAGTGCATATGTCGTCGTCTGTCGCAACAAGTTTTTTATGAGGCTTGGGAGTGGATCGAGCGGAAGGCTAGTGTAGAGATAGGGAAGTTGTGTAGCTAGGATAATTCATGAGTTTTATGAGGGAGAGGGAACGTATGCTCGGCGGTGGATCCCAGAGCCACGCTTCATTAATGAATCCGGATCCTCGACGTCAGAAGAGAAGGGGTGCAGGGTGGGCCGGGCATAATGGTGCCCAATTTAGATGGGGTGATGGTGTAGGCTGGTACGAGTACGATCCAGTGAGGTTGTGACTTGTTTGTTGTGGAGATTGAGCCATCGATATTGGTTATCCGTATTGCAGAGGAGAGGGAGGAACATCGGGTGATCATCGAAACGGACTGTGCTCGGCTAGTGCAGTGCATGCGCATCAAGAAGTGGTCGCAGGGTCTTGCTCAAGGAGCTAGATCTCAACTGGTTGTGGGCTTGGGGAGTGTTAGTGGAGTTTTGAGCATCGAGAAGGGAATTCAGGTTGCACATTTCCTTGCTCAAATGTGCTCATCCATGTGTTTTTTTAGTTTTTTAAAGACAATTTCGCTACTCGTTTATTTGACATTTTTTTTGGAAATTTGATGGTATCTGAATAAGAAGACGGTTTTTTATAAAATTAAAAAAAAAAAAAAAAGGGTCTCATAGATTTTCATGTGTGTTAATTTGTAGGGGCTAACATCAATTTTCACTACCCACAGGAGTTCGATTACTGCTAACGAGCGATGCTACTTAGTGGCACTTGACTTGGTTCTTCGTCTACTTTAATTTTTTGATTGGATGGTTTTCGTGTTGTTTGGGGTTCACTTTTTGTATAGGGGTTCAACTTGTTGTGTTGCCTAATTTACTCAAATATTTTCTTGTGTTAAAAAAGAGTGTTAATTTGTACTCCTAGTTTTGGTTTTAGAATTTGTACTCCTGGTTTTGGTTTTAGAATTTGTACTACTAGCTAGTTATGGTTTTAGTTTCAGGGTTTTAATTTCCTTTATGTTTATTTTTTCAAGGGGAAATGATGAAGGAAGACATGAACATGCATGCCGCAAACTAGTACAAATAAAATATTGGGACGGTGGTCAAACATTTGACCATATCACAAATTTTACAATACCACCATCCAGACATCACTTGTATGTTCCATGCATCAACTTTCTTTTTCTTTTTTTTTTTAATCGAATCCATGCATCAACTGTTGTATATACTATATAATATATATTAATCTTTAAATAGTAATTATATCTATAGTTTATCTATCCAAGAAACCCAAATGGAAAATACTTCTACTATATACATCCAATTTATCCGATTTTCTTTTAGAGTTTTCTTTTCCAATAAAATATTCTTATACGGTTATACCTCTTAGGGCACACAATAAACAAACTTCTGTGTCTGTAGATCGACCAGGAACAATGCCAATTTTCGGCATCCTATAGATCGATATCGATAATCACCAAGAACAATGACATTTTTCGACATCAAGGGTTAATCGGTTTAGATCCCATTTGGTTGAACTAAAAAGGAAAACTGAAAGCAAATTAAGCCCTTTTTCTCCCAAAATGCTTGATTTTCAAAATCAGTGGTTGCTATAATCATCATTAAGATCAATAAAAAAGGATATAATAATCCATCACAGATTTTAAACAGGCTCAATTTTCAACCAAATATGAGTTAAATGAGTTCAAAATTTCAGGGATGGTGAACATCTTAGAGGATGCATCCATCTGAACAACATACCAAATGTGATTCTGCTCCTAACTGTGGCTGGTTCGGAACAGGGAACATTCGCTACCGAATGTGGCGCGGTTCAGCTGAGAATAGGGAATATCCGGGTGATGTGCTCCAGTTGAATGCTATCTGCTGTTTTCCCATATAACCCGCCAGAACGGTTGAACTCATTTGGAGGCAGGACGATAAATTGCCCCCCGGTTTGGCTCTTCTCAAGTTTCCATCCAGAGTTGGCAATGTGGAGATCTAGGAATTTGTCGAGGGATGCACCTTCCATGTTGATAGCCTATTATTCACGGGCAAGTGAAACCTATCAGAACGCTATATAACCAATCTAAGAGGCTATGCAGGAATGACATACTAGAAGAAAACAACAACTGAAAGGCGCCCCCCACCCACTAAGGGTTCATTTGATGTGATTTACTAAATATTTTTAATGTAAGGAGCTTATTTTTAATGAAGAGTGTGCATAGATGAGGACATTATAATGAATAAAATGGGATGCTGCCAAACAAAGCCTGAGACCAATTCAAATTTCTTATTGAGGAGTTGGGACTGTTATTAGTTACCGACTCTGATTACTAGAGGATATGCTTGATTGGTTCTTAGGAAGGCACAAGATGCTTTGACCTTTGAATTTCTAATCTTCTAAAAATCCCTTGTGATAATGAAATTCTGAAAGGCATGAAATTCGAGTTTGTGTGGTTAAAATGTAGTTAATTGTAGTAATCAAGCATGGTTTATGAAATAGACAAAGAGTCGTCCTAAATTTCTTAAACATTATCAAGTTTTCACACAAGCTGCTCAGCAAAACCAGCATTAGTCGTATGATTAGGGAAGAACACGAAGGTTTTGCTAAAATAGAAAGAAAAACTAAAATTGTCATGTTGTATGTTTTGAGGCCATTATTTCAGGTCAAAAACTTTGTATTGACAATTGCAAGGTAAAGCTCATCAAGTCATTTGAGTAAAAACAGTTGAATTTGAGTAAACATGGTTGAAGGCTTACCTCGGCAAGTACAGCCCGTGGAATCTTTTGGTATGTGATGGAAAGAACATGAACTGCATGTGCCTGTATAGCTTGCTCGAAACCTGCATTAATCTTCACATAAGCAGAAGCACCAGACAGAGGAGGAAGCAGAAAGCAGGAGAAGAATGCATAAAAGCGGAGACAGACAATATTATGTAATCAATAACTGCTAGTTGCAAAACTCACTCAAATATAAATTATAAGACAACATCATTTACCACTATCATGCATACAGTCCAACAAAAACATATCAATGCATTTTCACAAATTCATCATTTACCAGGAACATCAAGAAGGTGGCGACTCTTTGCTGCTTCAGCCCAAAACTGATAAAATCGAGCTGTCTGCAAATTAAAAAACCAATTGCTTAGCAGTGGTTCCCAGCTTAGGCCTCTAGATAAAGACTACCACTAGATATAGGTAGTATACCTCCAAATAATGTGAAAGAACAATCAGGGTCTTCACGTGCTCTTCCAGTTGCTGAGCAGTTTATTTTATGGAGAAAAACATATGAATGGTTAGTCATTGATAGCCAAGCAACAATAATGGCTCTCATACACTTCCAGAGCAAGTTAAAACTATTTAAACTTTCTACAGCCAATTCAACTAACAGTTTTACGACAGACATGCCCACAGACAACAAATAAGGACGGTGAGACATTTCTTGGAACTTTTTGTACTCAGTCCATCCACAAATCTCTTGTGGCATATATTGAAGTTTAGCCAAGTCAGTCACATAATATCCAAAAGCAACTAAGAAGATGATAAAGTGTTTAAAATGCAAGTAGATGACGTTAATTTTGAATATTATTCCACAATTAGTAACAAAGAATATTCCCATCTTAAGCAATTATCAGGCAATTGTGGCTGTACTAGGATATTGCATGAGTTATCTACAGTGATATCTCGAAAACAGAAACAGAAGGAACGAATCATACCACTCTTTCGGGAATCAAGTACAGACAAAGACTGAAGTCAGGAGCAGGCATTGCCATGAGAGCCTGAGCAAGTCAAAAAAGAAAATATGTTAGCTTTCAAACAATCCCAGGATTTGACATAAAAAAGCCAGTGCAATTAGTAGTGAAATGATCTGGATAGTCAGACCTTAACCAAAATATGTGAGACTATTTGAGTACTCATTCTCTCAGGCTCAAACTGCAAGAGAGCACAATGTCAGATGTAAATAAAGCCGGAAAAAAAAAGAGGCTCTGGACTTCAAGAGATCATCAACAGATCAACTAGGGAAAAAGTTCATATTCCATTTCCAATTAAGCATTAAAAATACCTGATATAATCGAAGCAAACAAAGATTTGAGTTGAGACTGTATGTTTGGGACGTAACCTGATAAATTCATTAAGATGAAAAGGCAAAGTAAGAAAATAATCAAGATATACATGACCAGTTGAGAAAACTTGACAAAAGGAACGAAAAAGAAACATGCATGAAGAAAATAATGTGGCATTCTTTTTAAAATTAAGAAGTAGCCATAGCCTGTCGACTGCCTATCGACGTTGATACTCATTGGCATGGCTCCATTAGAGAGAATGTACACAATAAGTTACTAAAATTTTAAGGGTTACAGCTTTTACAATAAGATTCTTCAGTTGAGCCATTGCATAATGGGTCCTAAAAGCAATCCTACAACTCAAGAGGCCGGGATGAAGAAATCCAAACAACCTTTATCTCCTCCATTATCACGATTCAGGACACAGACCGCACATCACTCATGCCCTCCCAATTATTATTCACAAAGCTGCTGCCATGTACATGGTTTAAAGGCGTGCAAAATGCATCCTCTAAAACCCCTTATCTTCTGTTTTTCCCTATTGAAACAGCCAACAAATTTGCTTACAACTACACGAGTACTACACCCTTGCACTAGCCTCAGTACAATTGTAAGATTACCTTCCAAATAAACTCATGCTCGTTTTTTTTTTTTTTGGATCATGCAGTGCAAAGTTAAAACTTGAATCGATGGCGACTTGATCACAAAATCCAACCTTTGCAACTAACCATGATAAACAAAAAGCTATAAGTAAGACTGGTATCAGAGCCAATTCATATCTCAGATTACAAATATTGAGCCCTAATCCCTCGTCATTAATGCAATATCAAGTTGTCGACAGACAGATAAAGAAGAAGAAGAGAGGCAAAGGAACCTGTTGATTGACATAGCTTTCGAGATCGGGAAGGATATCGGGATTGTAAGGATTAAGAGAAACCAGATGCTCGACTGTGTAGGACTCTTGCTCTTCCGGTGCCTGTTTCTCAATCTCTCTGCCCATCTTCTTCTTCAAGAACCAGCAATGGAATCCCCCCCAAAAAAAAACAGACACCAATGAAACCAGTAGCAGGGAGAGTCCGGAGAGAGGGAGCGAGAGGAAGAGAGGGGTGAGGGTTTGGTTTGAAGGGTGACCTCTGAAATTGGGATTCCGATGGGTCTAATGGGCTGGGCCTGGCTCGTCGTATTAATGGGCTTAATCCATTATCAGGGAGGTGGTCCATGAATCCCGTTATATGCCTCTTGCTCCGGTCAATTCAGATTCGGGTTCGGATAAATGATGGGTCGGATCGGGTCGTGTTCATATATTTAATCAGATTTCATCTTCTCCCTCCTTTACTCATATGAAAGCCCTAAATCTTACGTACTAGATTAGCCACTAGATGTATTATTTCTTGATGGCCTCTTTGTGTGGAATGTGGATGCAGACGTGATATGCACTCCAGTGGCGGATCTAGTATTTCAAAGTTAGGTGAGCGAAAAAATATTCATGATTAAGAAACTAATAAACTTTGTCCGGTCAAAATATAATTTTTATAATATTCCATCAGGAAATTATTATATAAAAACAAAATTTTACACAAATCCACCCTAATCTATCTATATAAAATACTAAAACAGAAGTCTGAAACGGGCTCTGGTGCGATCTCGCGTCCACGGAATTTTCTGGATTAAAGCGGGATTATTTTTGCTTACGTGACATTTTCTAAATTAAAGTGGTATTATATTTCTGGCCCACATCAATTAATAAATGAATATAGTTAGCTAAAAACTTATCTTTTTATATCAATAATCTATCCAATATAACTTGAATTAGTTGTTATACATATTTATTATTTTCATGCTTTTGTTAATAAATTATATTATTTATTATTTTAAAAGATGAAGAAGGCATATTTGGTGCGTTATTCTACCTTTTAGATAAAATTGAATATAATATATTTATATATGGTTTTATTTTGTGAACCACGTCAATTTGATTTTATTTTTTTAAGCCACGTCAATTAATTATCTAATATAATATTTTAATATAATTAATATAATAAAATATAATTTATTAACAAAACGCGCAACCGCGCGGGTAACAAATACTAGTTTCTATAATTAAATTACAAACAATTCAAAACTCTAATTATGAAATTTAGGAATTAAATAAATAGTTTTGAAAGAATAATAAAAAGAGAATTTATAGACCTACCTAATTTGTGAAAGACATTAGAATAAATAATTATGGTGAGGGAGTCTTAAGGAGTGGCAGGGACAAACAATTTCTTCTTTTGATCTTAGTGAAAGTGGTGAAATACCGTAGTAATTAAACAATTAAACTAATTAAGGACTAAAGGAATTTCAATACTCCGTATTAGTTAGTGCTAGTTATATGGGCTTGATTATGGGCTAACAAATTAATCCGTCAAAAATAAAGCCCACCCAGTAATTTTATTTTTGTTAAACTACTTTCAAAATTTTCACCCAGCAATTGCTGGGTAAGCTTGCACTAGCATCCGCCCCTGATGCACTCCAACAGACGGATTCAAGATTCGTTGCATTTACAACACGACACTTGTTCAATAATTATTACAAGTTGTAAAAAAAGATATGATGACATATTCATGATCCGTCCTATATAAACCCAAAACACAAACGGATCTAGGATCCATCCGTAGATTTTTTTTATAACTTGTAATGACAAATGTCATTTTATTTGTGAAACGGATCCTAAATTCGTCCGACTAAAGTGAATATAACACCTTTAATAGTGCATATAGCCACCTCTTAATTAGTTTATCCCAGCTTTATTATATGAATGTAAGAGCATCTTTATCCATGGTATCCAATTCAAGTATCATATCTTACATTTTTTCTTGCCACATCATTTTAAGATACTTGAATACACAACCATAATACTCACAAAAGTATCTTAACATATATTTCATTTTATTTTTAAATCTTTGTGGGTGTAGAGAAAAAAATGGCCCCCACGTGTTATTGTTTATTGGATAAAACTAAGATATTGTGTAAGAGTGAGTATCATCTTAATGGTACTCACTTGTAATGATTGTCTTGATTCTCACCCCAACTCTTACATTTATTTTTATTTTTAATTTAAAAATATGGCTATGGTACTCCAAGTACCACCATTAAAGATGCTCTAAGAGCATTAATTTCTGATTTTTAGGTTTCAATAAGTATTGGTGATTGGTGACCATATCATACGAGAGTATAACATAATCAATCATGCGGATAGAAGAACAGTAATGACAATGATTCAAATATCTATCCAATCCTCCTTTGCTTGATTTTCAAGAATGGGGCCCGTCAGATATATCAACCAATCCCCATTGGTGTATTAATGTTACGGCGAAATTAATTTCCTTTTTTTTCAAGGCCAGGGTCAAATTAATTTACAATCTATATTCCTAATTTCCTTAATTTGCTTGTTATAGGTTTCTTATACTCCGTATTAGATTGTTTTTAATTTTTATGTAGAGTTCACGATACCTATTGTTTGCACATTTTTTTTTATGTATTATGATGTTTGTTCGACGGTCTTTTGTCTGTTTACTTGTCAGCCTATCGAGTTTCAGATTTTTCTGATTCTCGATAGGCCGACGAAAAAATGTCGAAACATACCATAGAAATCAGAAAATGGTGCAAAGAATATGCAACATGCCCTTCATGCATGATGCTACAAATTGCTTTCATAAATGCACTTATAAACATGTTTTTTTATATATCAAAACACCTATACAACAACAGTTAAAATAACAGTTAAACTCAATACAAATCAATTCCGTAGGAATAACGGCAAAACAAACGTTACCCACAAAGTTATATAACCTACCCAACCTACCCTTCAAGAGTTATTGCACACATATGTCTGTACTTATGGACTCATCGTACGTTATTTCTTCTTATTTAGATATATGGACACATTCAGTAGTACGTGTGGGATCCATTTCTACAGAAAATGTAATTAAGATTTCACCCCCACAACGAACAGTAAATATGGAGGACCCAATTAACAGTTAATTTGGAAGGTAAAGTTAGAGAGGACCCCAACCAAAAAAAAAGGTAAATTCGGAGAGATCGACAACATCCATCGATCCCTTTGAATTGATGGATATACATATACTCCCTCCGTCCCACAAATAATATCTTTAACTATTCAGGTACGTTTTCTTAAGAAGTTAAAAATTACGGAGTATATATAAAATATCAACATTATATATAAATATTTTTAAATAATATCATACATATTACTAATAAGTATAAAATTATTTTTAAAAATTAATATAAAAATGGATATTTTATATAATTTTTAGCTCTTTAAAAAGCGTGCATAAATAATTCAAAAACAATTATTGTGGGACGGAGGGAATATATAATATCCCCCATCATTCATTATAATTGAGAAAGATGTTAGACCTTCGTACCAACACCTTAAAATGACCATTGCTATATATGTACTCCGTAGTAATTAATTTTTTTATTTAGTTTGGTGAATGGTTGATGTTCTTCATATATACTCCAGACTCCATACTAATAATTGATATACTCTCCGGCCCGTTCGGCAAAACATGTCATTTATTATTCGCGCAAGGTTTTTTAGAAGGATAAAAACTATATAAAATATTTATTTTTTTATAATTTTTTAACAATTTTGTAGTTACTATTAACAAGTACGAAATTGTTAAAAAAATTTGAAAAATGAATATTTTAATTATATAGTTTTTATCATTATAAAAAAACGTGCGTGAATATAATGAATGACATGTTTTGCCAAACGGAGGAAGTGTATATATATAGGGTTGAAACTTGAAACTGATGTATAAATGGGAGTCAAAAATAGTTTTAAGCTGGGGCTTGGGTATTTTTTGCGGGAAATTATTTTTGTATTTATATATGAAAAATAAAGTTTTAAATAATCAATTTTAGTTGAAAAAATTAAGATTTTTTTTAAATAGAGGCTAACGAGATTTGAACTCACCCTTATGATTTAGGCTCTGTTTTGTAAAAGAGTAGCTGATAGAGTAGTTGAAATTGATAGATTATTTGTGTTAAATACATAGTACGGAGTATATTTTAATAAGCTAATATATACTTCCACCGTTCGACAAAACATGTCATTTTAGCTTATTTCACATGTTTTAAGGCAATTAACAAATGTATTAATTTACCATAAATTATTACCCTTCTTTTTTACTTTATCGAAAACTATAACTAATTAACAAACCATAAATCATGTCAAGGGCATTTTTGTAAAGTGAAGTGCAAAATACCTACAATGACAAGTTTTTTTAACAAAAATAACACCCTAAAATGACATGTTTTGTCGAACAGAGGGAGTATTAGGGTAGCAGTAGGCAGTAGCTAATGAAAACTTGTGAATAGAAAATAAAAAACCCCGAAAAGTTTTGGTACGTAGCTGTTGAAAAGCCATGATTCTACAAACTAATTAAAATAAAATCTTATATTTATTGTATGTAAAACTATATAATATCAAAAGTAAAAACTCCGAAAAACTACCTGAAAAGTTTGAGTGAGTAAGGGATACTCATTCAAACTTGTTTAAAGGATATATATCCTTTAAACAAGTTTAAACAAGCTTGATATTTTTTTTAAAAATTTGTATTATATATATAAGTCTTTTTTTGTATCCCAGTTCTTGATATCCCGATCAACATAATAAATTGTAAACAAATATAAATATAACTTTATTCCATAATGCCTTTCAATCATTTATTACTATCTTTTTCAATGTGACAAATATAATTTAGAGAATCAGACAATGAAGTATTTTTTTTCTCAAAAATCTTTAATTCCTTTTGTATCCAGTTTTTGAATTTAAGAACTCTATCATCACTACTTTGTAATTTACCACAAAATAATACAGTAATTGATAAATTGGCTAGGGTTACCAAACAGTGAAAAAAAATCAATCAGAAGGGTGTGGGGCTACATTTTATGATAAAAGGTTCGAAATTCAAATTTACTTGAAAATATAGAGTCGCTTATGAGTGAAGAGTCAACCCTTAAATAAGTTACATTACATAGTATCCGATCTAGATGTAGAGAGACTGAATCAATCGAACTGAACTAAGATTAAAAAAACTAAACAAAGAAAAAAGAGAGAAAATTAACGTTCAACCAACTTCCCACTAAACCACGTTGGATCTTTAATTTTCTCTAACCTCTCTATAATTACTTTACCTTCCATTCTCCATTACATCACTGTTCTTAGTTGACATTAATAGAGTATATATATTTTTCTTTCCTTTTTTCTACATTATTTTTTCTTGCAAAACAAGTGAACTGCTTTCCTCTTCCTCTATAAATTCTCACAAATTTGAGCCCTCAGAAGACATTATCTTTTACTCTCTCATTCATCTCCTTAGTAAGTTTTTGCTTCCTCTTTGTTTTGTTTTATTTTATTTTATTTATCCCTAATTTTAATATATTTTGGCTTCCTAATGAAGCTTAGCTTGAGAAGCAATGGCGTCAACCGCTCGCTTGACCCATGTTCCCAGCCTTAGGGAGCGTTTGGACGAGACACTGACTGCTCACCGCAACGAGTTCCTAGCATTCCTTTCCAAGTATGAGTTCTCCATCCATTTTCTTGGGCAACCAAACACGCCCTTAAAGATCAGTGTGTGACTTACTAAAATTGAACCCTGGTTTAATTTGGATATGTACGTAGGCTTGAAGGACATGGGAAAGGGATGCTGCAACACCACGAGGTGATCGCCGAGTTTGAATCCATGGCTGACAAGGAGAAACACCTTCTTGGTGATGTTGTTTTTGCTGAGGTCTTGAGATCCACTCAGGTGAGCCCCCACCTCTCTCCTTTCATGCCCTGATCTAGTCGGGTCAGGTTGGATTCGGGTTGTGTGCATTATTTCGTTCGGGTTGAATTGGGTCGGATTAGTGTGATTTTGGTTAACTAGTACCGCATTTTCAAAAAATGGTTTTTTTTTTTAATTTATACCATAAAGATCAAGAGTTTAATAAACCTAAACAAAACATCATTCTTAGGAAATTAATATTAAAAAGGTTAAAATAATTAAATCTGGGCGAATTGTTCCTAATTAGGCTTCTAGGTTAGAAAATCAGTTTAAAAAAAAATTTAACCCAAAAAGTACTATATCAGAAAATAGATGTTCTCCCATAACAATGTTGTCAAAATCCCAATTCGATCCTATGATAAAAAAATCGGAAAATGATCCAAATTCTTTTTTAAGATTCTACCGATTCTATAAAATGTCCATTATAAGAAATTTTTAATATTTACACTTTAAATCTAAGAAATTTTTAATATATTTAGTTAGTCTATACATATTATATTTAGTGTATTTTTATAACTGTAAAATCTGGGTATTTTTTTTTATGATTTAACATAATATGAAATATATTAACTTCATTTTAAAAAAAATTAATCTATAGATTCTGTGATCCGATCCTTACACCTTTTTATTGATCTGATCTAGAATCCCGACTTTAACAACATTGTCCCATAATCGGTTTTATGCTTAACAAATCTTTTAAAATATTAAATTATCACTTTATTTTAAAAAGAAACCCTGATTTATGGGTAATTTAGTGAATTTTCTAGATTATGAGTGGTTTTGTGGAATACTTGATAATTTGATGGTGGCTTAATGAAACTTACCTTCGGATTCTGAATGGATCGGATATCTATCGGGTCGGGTTTTTGCCGATCAATCCAGTATCCATATGAGTTCAATTT
This sequence comes from Persicaria maculosa, assembly GCA_963922045.1. Lineage (NCBI taxonomy): Eukaryota > Viridiplantae > Streptophyta > Magnoliopsida > Caryophyllales > Polygonaceae > Persicaria > Persicaria maculosa. Next base: position 71,714,793 of record OY998260.1, read on the forward strand.
GCAATTCGGCCATGATCAAGTGATCTGATTCCTCCACAGGAAGCGATCGTTCTTCAGCCATGGGTGGCGCTTGCAGTGCGCCCGAGGCCCGGAGTGTGGGAGTACATCAGGGTGAACACCAAGGCTATCACCGTCGACGAGCTAACCGCCGCCGAGTTCCTCCGCATGAAAGAGGAGCTCGTCGATGGCCCGTAAGTCCCGCTGAATCACATCTAACACTTTAATTTCGCCTTTCAGTTGAAGTTTCATGACCTAATGTTTGGTTCTCGGTTTTGATTTGGGGGTGCAGGTCGAATGGGAACTTCGTGCTGGAGTTGGATTTTGAGCCGTTCAATGCTTCGTTCCCAAAGCCGACTCTGTCGAAATCGATCGGCAATGGAGTGGAGTTTCTTAATCGACACCTGTCGGCCAAGATGTTCCATGACAAGGAGAGTATGCGACCTTTGCTTGAGTTCCTCAAGGATCACCATTACAAGGGACAGGTATAACTTCTACTCTTGTCAGGTTTTCATCAATTGTACTGTTGAGTTGGAAATTTGAATGTTGATTTGAGGGCATTTGGACTCATAACCCTAAACTACCTGGCTTAAGTGATTAATCCTAACTAGATGATGCAAAACCCTCCCTGACCCAAGAATTAGAGGTATAGAGTTTTGCTTATGGAATGATAGTTTTAGAGTTGAGTGATCCTTATACATGAAAATTGAATGAGCTCAAAGCTACAAGATCCAAATCGGACTCACCCATCTCGACTGATAAATATAATATCAGCTAATCTTTTTGGGTGTGAGATAGAATCTCACTTGCATTGTATTGATTTTGGTCTAATCCTTTTGAGCATTTCCAGTTCTAATCTGTTGTGATTTGTTGAAATATGTTGCATTTAGTGGTTACAAACATAGGAGGAGGAAATAGAAAATGTTGAAAGTATTTCTGACAGATTTGAATTGGAGATCTCAATTTGTGTGCTTCTTGTCTGCAGACAATGATACTGAATGACAAGATTCAGAACCTCAATACCCTGCAAGCAGTTCTAAGGAAGGCGGAGGAGTTTCTGTCGACGCTTCCTCCAGACACTTTGTATGCTGAATTCGAGCAGAAGTTCCAGGAGATTGGTCTTGAGAGAGGGTGGGGGGACAATGCTGAAAGAGTCTCCCAAATGATCCAATTGCTTCTTGAACTTCTCGAGGCTCCCGATTCTTGCACTCTCGAGAAGTTCCTTGGCCGTATCCCAATGGTCTTCAACGTCGTCATTCTTTCCCCTCACGGGTATTTTGCTCAAGACAATGTCTTGGGCTACCCCGACACTGGCGGCCAGGTAAATCTTTTTCTGGTTTGTTAGGATTGTTGAATCTGATAGGGCTTGTGGCTTATGGTCTGCCCTTTGATCTTTCAGGTTGTGTACATATTGGACCAAGTTCGTGCTTTGGAGAATGAGATGCTTTTACGGATCAAGCACCAAGGGCTAGACATCGTGCCTCGCATTCTGATTGTAACTCGGTTGCTTCCTGATGCTGTTGGAACCACCTGCGGTCAGCGACTTGAGCAAGTTGATGGAACCGAGCACTCTCACATTATTCGAGTGCCATTCAGATCCGAGAAGGGTATTGTGAGGAAATGGATCTCCAGATTTGAAGTATGGCCTTACCTTGAGACCTACACTGAGGTAAAAGACACCGCCTTTCAATCTTTGAACTGCATTCTCATAAGAACCTCAGGGCCAATTTTTCTGAAATGTCTGTGTTATTAGGATGTCGCCGCCGAAATCACTGCAGAATTGCAGACCAAGCCAGACTTGATTGTTGGAAACTATAGCGATGGGAATATTGTTGCTTCGCTTCTGGCTCACAAACTGGGAGTTACACAGGTCTAATAGTCCAATGATCCTTCGAATTTGACGCTGTTTTCAATCATCCATTTTCGAATTCTGAGTCTTTTTGATCTTTTTATGCAGTGTACGATAGCTCATGCTCTTGAGAAGACCAAGTATCCGAACTCTGATATCTACTGGAAGAACTTCGAGGAGAAGTACCACTTCTCTTGCCAGTTCACCGCAGATCTCATTGCCATGAACCACACTGACTTCATTATCACCAGTACCTTCCAAGAGATTGCTGGGAAGTAAGTGAAAAACAACATGAATACTGAAAATCCTTGATTTTTTACAACAAAGATCTGATGTCTAACCTGTTTGTGTGTTCATCTTTCATAGCAAGGACACCGTGGGGCAGTATGAGAGCCACATGGCTTTCACCCTTCCCGGACTCTACAGGGTCGTACATGGCATTGATGTCTTCGACCCTAAGTTCAACATTGTCTCACCAGGAGCTGATATGTCCATCTACTTCCCCTACACCGAGGAGAAGAAAAGGCTTAAATCCTTCCACCCTGAAATCGAAGAGCTATTGTTCAGTGAAGTTGAGAATAAGGAGCACATGTAAGCTCCCAACTATCACTGCTGTCCATTATATTCTTCCGAAAAATGTATTTCAATTTCGATTGTGTTGTTTCATGTCCCTCAGATGTGTGCTCAAGGACAAGAAGAAACCAATCATCTTCTCCATGGCCCGTCTTGATCGTGTCAAGAACATGACTGGTCTTGTGGAGTGGTTCGGCAAGAACAAGCGCCTCCGTGAGCTCGTGAACCTAGTAGTTGTTGCAGGTGATCGGAGGAAGGAGTCCAAGGACATCGAGGAGAAGGCTGAGATGAAGAAGATGTACGAACTGATCGAAACCTACAACCTGAATGGGCAGTTCCGATGGATATCGGCCCAGATGAACCGGGTCAGGAACGGGGAGCTGTACAGGTACATTGCCGACACGAGAGGTGCGTTCGTGCAGCCTGCATTCTACGAGGCCTTTGGGCTCACTGTGGTCGAGTCAATGACATGTGGGCTGCCCACATTCGCTACTTGCCATGGTGGTCCTGCGGAGATCATTGTTGACGGGAAGTCGGGCTTCCACATTGATCCTTACCACGGGGACAAGGCCGCAGAATTGCTGGTTAACTTCTTCGACAAGTGCAAGGCGGATCCCTCGCACTGGGAGACCATCTCTAAGGGCGGCCTCAAGAGAATTGAGGAGAAGTAAATCATCATCAAACTCTCTTTAACATCAATGGCTTTTCAGGGTGTTAATTGTTTCGTGTTTCGTGTCTGAAGGTACACATGGCAGATCTACTCGGACAGGCTGCTGACTCTGTCGGGAGTTTACGGTTTCTGGAAGTACGTCTCGAAGCTCGATCGCTGGGAGTCTCGTCGTTACCTTGAGATGTTCTATGCTCTCAAGTACAGCAAGTTGGTACGTAAAAGCTAAACCCAACACCGCGAGTTTCTTGTTAGACGACTGGAGTGTTTATTGATACGTTTCTCCTTGTGCATTTTTCTTGCAGGCCCAATCGGTTCCGTTGGCCATTGAGTGAATTTTCGGAAGGTTTTCGGCACTTGCAATGAGGTTGGCACGTCTCGTTGGCTCGCGAAATCTGCAGTTTGGCGTCGAAAAATAACTCAAGCTTGCCTTGAGATCGCAACAAGATGTCTTCTTTCGGTTTCAAGTCTTCGTTTATTTTTGTCGTTTCTGTTCGAGTTTTGATTCGCGACATTTTTCGCCTTCTTGTGTTCGAGTTCATTGCGCAGAGGGACCTTCGTCTCGACATGAACTATTTTCGCAAGAAGATGTGTTTTTTCGTTTCGTTTGTTCGCTGTGTCGTTCGAGTTTTGATTGATCATTGTTTGGAGGACTTCGTGTTTCTAGATGAATGAGAAGCCACATGAATGAATCCTTCTTTTCACATGCTTTGTTCTCATCAACGCGAATCATTTTATAAAGATTGAACCTCCAATGTATGACAGATCTTTGCCAAATTCTTGATCGACTGTTGGAACCTTTATTTTTTGGGGAGGAGGGGGGGTTAATTATGGAAAATACCCTTCAATTCCAGCTCGGCTCGAACAAAAACGAGCTCAAACTACTTATATAGTGAGCCTAAGACCATAAATATCCATGCAAACCTACCGGATTACATCCCAGGGTATATTAACTGCCACATCAGCTTTGCAACCCTCTCACTTTTCCTTGCAATCCACTTAAATATCCATGCAATCCCATTTGCAATCCATTTTTTACTTTTATATTAATTTCCGTTCCCATAAAATTACAATTACAATTACAAATTAAAGCGGTATATTTTATCACATTTAATTATAAAATAACCCTACCCAGTGCAGTGTGTCTGTAAGTGAACTGCACTGCAGAGGGTGAATTGTTGGTTTGCACTTTCCTTATAATATGGGTGATAATATTTACACCCATAAATTTTACTATATGCACCACACCTACGCCTCTTGAATCACACACCTGCTCCTCTTGAGTCACACACCTGCCCCTCAAGAGGCGCAAGGTATTTTAATGTAAAATACCCTGCGCCTCTTGAGGGGCAGGTGTGTGACTCAAGAGGAGCAGGGTGTATTTTAAAAAAAATATAAAAAGTGAGATATGTGGTGTAAATAGTAAATTTTGTGGTGTAAATAACATTGGCTTTTTTTTTATACATTGTTGCTTTGAAGTGTGTGATGCAAACTAATGGTTTGCACCGTTGTTTGTGGTCTCATACAAACAGGATTTTAAGCTCGTAAAAAAAAAGACTCGTCTTGAACTCGGTACGATAAAAAACGAGCCGAACATGAGCACTCAGGTATTCGGCTCGTTCGAATCGAATAACATCCCTACCTTCAAATATAGTACTAGTACAATCCCGCGCCATGGCGCGTATTTTTCTTTTTAAAAAAATAAAATTAAAATTTTGTAAGTATAAAAATTAAATTACCGCTATAAAATGAAATAAACTATTACCATACGTTAACATAAAATAGAAAAAATTGATTTGATAAAGTAAGTAAAAAATTAATATTTGTGAAGAATGTGTAAAAATTACATTAGTTTAATATTTAAGTAGAATAGGTTGGTTGAGTGAAAATCCTAAAATAAAGGTGCTTATAAGTTATAACACCTAATAAAAAATGCTTACGGTTTATTAGTTAGATATAGATAGATTAATTAAAGAAACTTGTCCAAATTTTAATAGTTGAATTTTTTTTCTAGGTTCAGTTGATTGGGAGGAAATTGTAAAATTAAGGTGATTATGACATCTATTTAATAAAAAAATATTTATCATTTAATAGTTAGAATAAATAAATCCCATTGGTCAAAAAAACATTTAAAAATTTTATCATGTGAAATTTTATGTAGATTAGGTTGGTTAGGTGAAATTACAAAAATTAAGGTTATGATAAAAAAAATAGTTTTCAATATATATATATATATAGAATAGCTTTCCAGTGAGTACACCCCTTACAATGAAACGGGAGGACAAATCTCAACTTTTGGATCAAAAAAATAAAGGGATAGGATTAACTTTGAAAAACAAACTGTTTAACCGTAAAACTACCTAGTATTCATATTTAATGTTAAATATGAATACTAGTTGGTTACACGTTTAAGCGTAGAAATGAAATCCCTGATATTTTACTTGGAACCACTAAGCACTAAATATGAATATTTAATAATTTATATATGAATAATTAGATAATAAAATATGAATATTAGCACAATCTGGGAATAATAGTTTTTGGTTACCTGCTTTAAGCGGTTAACATCCTAGTATTCATATTTAACGTTAAATATGAATATTAGGTAGTTACACGCTTAAACAAGAATTTTTAAAAGTAATCCACACCATTGGTTTTCTTTCATCCAAGGGCCTAGATTTGTCCCCCCGTTTCATGGTAAGGGGTGTACTCACCGGAAAGTATATATATATATAGGTTGCTCCAAAAAAATCATATATTTGGAATGTACTATATATATATATATATAAAGTTTTAAATTCATCTCATTGTTTAAAGAAAATAGCTTGAAATGATATTGTATAATTAATATAGAATGAAATAATATTGTATAGTTAATATTAACTTTATTAAAAAAAGTTTTGAATTAATCCCATTGTTTAAAAAAGTTATTTCTAAATATATTCAATATAAATGTTGCCAAAAATAACTTTGCGCGAGGGAGCGACACGTGGCGTAGGTGCTTTGGTTTTAATTAATATATAGATGTATAGTTAATATTAACTTTATTAAAAAAAGTTTTGAATTAATCCCATTGTTTAAAAAAAGTTATTTCTAAATATATTCAATATAAATGTTGCCAAAAATAACTTTGCGCGAGGGAGCGACACGTGGCGTAGGTGCTTTGGTTTTAATTAATATATAGATTGTTTAAAAAAAGTTATTTCTAAATATACTCAATAAAAATATTGCCAAAAATAACTTTGCGCGAGGGAGCGACACGTGGCGTAGGTGCTTTGGTTTTAATTAATATATAGATGTTTAAAAAAAGTTATTTCTAAATATATTCAATATAAATGTTGCCAAAAATAACTCTGCGCGAGTGAGCGACACGTGGCGTAGGTGCTTTGGTTTTAATTAATATATAGATTGTTTAAAAAAGTTATTTCTAAATATATTCAATATAAATGTTGCCAAAAATAACTTTGCGCGAGGGAGCGACACGTGACGTATGTGCTTTGGTTTTAATTAATATATAGATTGTTTAAAAAAAGTTATTTCTAAATATATTCAATATAAATGTTGCCAAAAATAACTTTGCACGAGGAAGCGACACGTGGCGTAGGTGCTTTGGTTTTAATTAATATATAGATTTTTTCAAAAAAACCACCTTTTAAAATAGAAGTTTTCATAAAAGGACCTATGAAATTATAGCATTTTCACCAAATTTCTCATTTTTAGGATTTTAGAGTTTTTGAAGAATTTTAAGACATTTTTTAGTCCAACAAATTTTCAATAGAGAGTAAAAAAGTTGAGTTTAGGCAAAATCTTTGCATTAATTTTCTACCTAATATTTAATTAGGTTTGCTAATAGATAAATTTTATTTTTTTAAAACATATTTCAAAAAAAATTGAAAACTATAAAATAATAGTTTTTTAATTAAGATTTTTATACAATTTAATACGTATGAAATTATAAATTATTATTTTATATAACTTTTTGGGGAAGTTTATAGAAAACCACGTATAAAATATAACATTTTACACTTAATCACCCGTTAAATACAAAATTACATAAAATCAGCGATTAAATGGGTTTTGTTTTTAAATCACCACCCATTGTCTATTTCTATTAGGGTTTTGTCAAATATATATGATACTATAATATTTTAAGTTTTATATTTAAATTAAAATATCAAATATATTTAAAAATATATTTGACTAAATCTTTTAAAAACTTGATGTATATATGAACAAATTTGTTCTATTTTATTCCTAAATTTTTTTTATAAATTTTATAGATTTCTTTTTAGTCAAAATTTAAATAATTTTATACTGTAAGCTATTATCATTGTTTAAATTTAATAATATTTTTATACTAATAATTAATGCCTCATTTTCTTTTCATATTTGTAAACACCTACACTACACTATATACTAAAAAGAACCCCGTATTGGTAATAGAGCGGCGGATAAGCTTGCACACCTTTACCGCTCTACCAGGGGTGCTGGTATTACCACTAATTTAGGTCTTCTCGACCTCATCTGTCAGAATGCTCTCAGATAGGTTCACTCTATCCGAATTATTTCCTAATAAAAAAAATATATACTAAAAAGAAAAACAATATAAAAATATTTTTTTTAAAAATATTTTCTAGCCTTAAAAGTATTTTTATTAAATGTATCTTTATTAAATTTTGTTTTAATTTTCAAATAAAATTTAATAATATTTTTTCACATTTAGAACCTCCGCCCTCCAAATAATTTTAAATCTTTTTACACTCTTTTTGCCCCAATATATTAATGTAATTTTTTTTATCCCTACTATAAATATAATTTAAATATATTCAAGTTTAAACTTTAAATTTTAAGTATAAAATATTAAAATATATTATATTTAATGGAATTCTAATGAAAATATGTTGTGGGTGGTGATTTGAAAACAAAACCCATTTAATGGGTGATTTTCTATAATTTTATACTCCCTCCGTTAATTAAAACTTGACGTTTTACTATTCACGCACGCTTTTTTAGGTGTTAAAAACTACTCCCTCCGTTCGGCAAAACTTGTCATTTTAGGGTGTTATTTTTGTTCAAAAAAACTTGTCATTGTAGATATTTTGTCCTTCACTTTACAAAAATGCCCTTGATATGATTGATAGTTTGTTAGTTGTAATTTTCGATAAAGTAAAAAAGGAGGGTAATAATTGAGGGTAAATTAATACATTTGTTAATTGCCTTAAAACTTGTGAAATAAGCTAAAATGACAAGTTTTGCCAAACGGAGGGAGTATATAAAACAATAACTTTTTAAATCATTTTTTTAAATAAATTCATACTTCTTACTATTAAGTATCCTTTTAAAAAACAAATTTTAAAAAAAATTAATATTTTATATAGTTTTTATCATTATAAAAAAGCGTGCATGAATAGTAAACGACAAGTTTTAATTAACAGAGGGAGTACTATTTAACATGTGGTTAAGTGTAAAATCTTATATTTAACGGGTGGTTTTCTATAAATTTCCCAATTTTCTTTTATCTTTTATCGGCAGCACTTATTGTTATGTACGGTATTTGCTAGGGTTTACGGCAGAATAAAATCTGCATTCATCAGTCGCACCGCTCTCATCCTCCTTCCTGTCCACCGATACGCCCAGTCCCAAAATCTCCGTCCGCCATGGTTTTCGAGCTCGGCGCCGTCCCCTTCAATTCCGACGGTTGGGGCCCTCCCGACGCCGTCCCCACCACCTCCGCCCCAACTCAGTCCCTCAACCTCCCCTTTTCTCGCTCCGACAAACTCGGCCGCATCGCCGATTGGACTCGCAACTTCAACCACCCCGGCAACCGAAACTCCAACCGTAACGCCGCCGATTCCTTCTTCGACTTCTCCGGCGACGATTCCTTCGCCTCCTCTCTCGCTGCCGAGGGCGATTCCTCCTTCCGCCTGGTAGACGGCAAGCCCCCTCCTCGCCCCAAGGGAAACCCTAGGTGGCGCGGGGGATACCACCACCACAACCGTCAGAACCAGCTCCCCCAGCGCCGCGACGAGGAGGTCGAGGCTCGCAAGCGCGAGGCCGAGAAGGACCGCGCCCGCCGGGACCGCCTCTACCATCTCAATCGCGGTGCCAACCAGACTCGCCGTGAAGCCGCCATATTGAAATCGTCGGTTGATATCCAGCCGGAGTGGAACATGCTCGAACAGATCCCCTTCTCCACGTTCTCCAAGCTTTCATTCTCCGTCCCCGAGCCTGAAGATCTTCTCTTCTGCGGCGGTCTCGAGTATTACGATCGCTCTTACGAGCGCCTCACGCCGAAGAACGAACGCCGCCTGGAGCGTTTCAAAAATCGAAACTTTTTCAAGGTCACAACTACCGACGATCCGGTGATTCGCCGCCTCGCCAACGAAGACAAGGCCACGGTTTTCGCCACTGATGCTATACTCTCTACTCTGATGTGTGCTCCCCGATCCGTTTATGGTTGGGATATTGTTGTTCAGAGGGTTGGAAACAAGCTGTTCTTTGATAAGAGAGATGGTTCGCAATTGGATTTGTTGGCTGTTCACGAGACCTCGCAGGAGCCACTCCCTGAGGCCAAGGATGATATCAATTCAGCCTATTCGTTGAGCGTCGAAGCTGCTTATATCAATCAGAACTTCTCCCAGCAGGTTTTGGTTAGGGATGGGAAAAAGGTTGCCTTTGAAGAGCAAAATCCATTTGCGGTTGAAGGGGAAGAGGTTGCTTCTGTTGCCTATAGATACAGGAGGTGGAAGCTTGATAATGATATGTACTTGGTGGCAAGGTGTGAGCTCCAGTGTGTGCTTGAGCCTAACAACCAGAGGCAATTCCTTACATTGAATGCTTTGAATGAATTTGATCCGAAGTACTCGGGTGTCGATTGGAGGCAAAAGTTGGAAACTCAGAGAGGGGCTGTGTTAGCTACTGAATTGAAGAACAATGCTAATAAGCTGGCAAAGTGGACTGCCCAAGCCATTTTGGCTAATGCAGATATGATGAAGTTAGGATATGTATCTAGGGTTCATCCTCGGGATCACTACAACCATGTTATATTGGCAGTTGTTGGGTACAAGCCAAGGGATTTCGCATCGCAGATTAATTTGAATACAGCTAACATGTGGGGCATTGTGAAGAGCATTGTTGATCTGTGTATGAAATTGAACGAGGGTAAGTACGTGTTGGTCAAGGATCCTACCAAGCCACAAGTGAGGATCTATGAAGTTCCTGCTGATGCCTTTGAGAATGATTATGTGGAGGAGCCATTGCCAGAGGATGAACAAGCTCAGCCTCCCAAGGAAGATGCTAATGAGCTCAGTGCAGAGATTAGTGTAGCTGCTACTGATGTGGAGGACAAGGAGATTGATGCTGGTCCTTAGATGGTATAAACTTCCTTCATATCCTTGTTTTAGCTTATCTTAGACTACATATTTTGCAGCTTTTGTTGTCTCATGTGATGCAACGCTTGGCATATTGGGCCTTTAATGCCAGCAGTTTTGGTTTTAGATCCCCTGCTTTTAGTTGTTTGCAATTGTTTCTTGATGAATTGCCACCTTTCTGAATTGCCTGAATAGCGAAATTGCTTCAGGGAAGGTGCTTGGTTTGTATTGGATTTTCTTGCTTTGTCACTCCTAAGCAATTTTATGACGTAACAAAATCTTCTCCCTCTATGAGCTATCAAGTTAGTGGTGATTCTGTGAACTAGTTTCAAAGATATTGGTGAGCAATTGTGATTCTAGGCGACAGCCAACACCAAGAAGAATAATGTCCCAAGTTAACTTGAAACTATTTGATTTTGTTTTGCAAAAGTTTATGTTGTATTTTAAACCATCCATCCTTGAGTTGTACCCAATAATGCACCTTATCTTAAAATACACCAAGTCACCCATCTTTTAACTTGTTCTTTGCAGTCCTAGACCATCTAATTTTATTGTTAGATTGAAGCTCTTTGCCCTTTGGTCCTGCCGTAGTAGTTCCCTTCCTCATTTGTTTAGAGCCAGGGCTGTTTTGTATGTAACGACTCAGGTTGTTTTGTATGTCATGTCTTATCCATTGCTCATTGTTGACCTTTAATCACTAAAAACAAAGGACATTTTTTTTAGTTCTTATAGTAATGAAGATGCTCACAAAAGAGGGAATGTTTATTTTGTTTGTGTGTGGTTGGAGGGATTGAGGGTTATTGAATTGAGTAGGGATGGTCTAAAATACTTAATGCACACCCTGGTGAGCGATGCATTTTTTTTATTTCATACTCCCAAGTTCTGAAAGTGCCGCCTTCTTTTACTGAGCAAGTTGTGGATCAAATTTTATGATACATGCCATTAGAACACTGAGGGGACAATACTGATCAACTGCAAAAGCAGTAACATTTTCATCAGATGTTGTAAAGCAAAATCTGTTCTTGCGATCAGCTACTAAGTTAATGGTCATGATTGTGTGAACTTGAAACCTGATTCAAGGTTATTGATGAGGGAGGGCGACTCTAGTTGTTGCTTCTGCTATCAGAAGGCATAGATGGCAAACAAGCTAGCTGCACCTCATGTTAAAAAACCTCAAGGTTCCTTTCTTTAATGAGTTTTTTGTTTTCAGACTCTCGAATGTTACTGTTAGAAGGACTGGAAAACCGAAAACCTCCTTTGTAGAATCTTTCTCAACGAATCAGCATAGGAGTGGATTACACTTTATTGTAAAAGAACCTTGCTATGTGATTGTAATATTTTTTTAGATGATTGTTCTTGATCCAATTCCTGAAGCTAGGGTAAACTGTAAACTGTTCAAGCCTTGTGATTTTTGTTAAATCCCACTTTAAAAAAAAGCGTCCCTGAGAAGAAAAGATGCATCTTTTCCTGATGTAGTTGTTCCTTTCCTCATCAGTTTCGACCCTGTGCTGTTTCATATGTTATGTTTTGTGACATTTGTCCATTGTTCATAGCAGTTCCTTTCCTCTAGTTCACTATCAACTGCCATTACGTTTGAGTATGTTTATGACCTGTTTGTCAAAGAGTTTGTTGCATAGCAATTGGTTTTTGAAGTCTTCATCCCAACCTGTTTTTTCAGGACAATATCAAGTTCCAGAACTGTTCAGACATGCATAAGCTCGGTGCTGCATAAAGTTCATAGGATGGTATTGCTTTCTAGATGAATACCGTCGTCCTGTCTTCTAGCTTCAGCTTGTAGGTGAATTTAGGTCGCGACTTTCTTTGTGGAGGGTTGTTTTAACGCTTGAGATTATGTTTCATGTGTATCTAAATCCTCTGAAGAAATTTTGATCATATAAACATGTTATGTTATGCTTTTTATAAATTTTTTAAATACTATGGCATCAGATTTTGTCAATGTAATGTCTCCTTCCATTTCTCGCAATACCATTGTAATTGATAAGCAGCGGTTTAGTTTGAAGGGCCTATGGCCAAGGAGAGGTTCAGCAGTCTCTCGCGCTTGTGTCCAGTGTTGTGGCTGACACGAGTGCAGAGAGTCGGGAACTGCCATAGACATTAGGGGCATGTGAACCATTGCACGGCGGTGTGCTGTGAAGAGAAATGAAGTGAGATGGAGAGGTGAAGGGAGAGATGCCTATATATACGACTCAATATTATTTAGTTAAACTCCCTACATATTTTATAGTCACCTGATCGATTAGTAGGAAAGTTTGTCCATATATATTTTATAGCACACCTTGTTGAAGTTTAAAGTTAAACCCTATTAGCAAAAACAAAAAACAGAATCTTCAAAATTTTCAAGCATAATCTGTTGAAATCAAGAATAAAGTAAGAACAAAATAAAAGTCTACATAATATGCAACCAGAGAACAATTCATTGACCATGCAAGAAGAGGGGGATCGAGTTGAAAAGCGAGGAGATCGAACGTAGACGACGAGCACACACACGGTATTCTAAACAACCTTACCGACTGATGACACATTCGCATTGGCAACACTTTCGTTCTCCCAATGCCTAGGGAATCACTTGTGATAGATGGAACATGTACAGTAAGTCTTCCTGTTGCTACGGACAACGGTAGCCGTAGCGTTGGAGGAGACTAACCGCCGTTTGTTTTTGTGTAGAGAAAGGTAATGATTACTTTATGAATATAGTCCATATTTATGTTAAGATGTATTGATTACTATTTTAATCATTACCTTTCTTCTCCCAATTTTCATACAAAATTTGTTACATTTTCCCACGTTCCATTCACTCATTTTAAGGAGGATACCTCTAGGATGCTCTAATCATTTCCCCTCATTGCTCACAAAAAATGATGATCATGTATAATTTATATGTAAAATTTAATTCATTTCCTTTCCATTCCCTCTCATAGAAACTAATGAGCCCTAACTTCTAACCATCATCGGTTGCAAGGGCAGAGTTGAAATACTTAAGAAAATGGGAAGTCCATCCTGGATTCTTACTCGACTTTTTTTTTGGTCAAACTTTTCGTAATCATGTTCAACTGAGGTTTAGATCTGCCTTTTTGCCTTTGTTTATTGGTCTAGATCGGCCTCTCGGTTTACCTGACACGAGTATCATATTTCGATTTTGAAAAAACTTAAGAAAACGGGAAGGACTTTAGTTGGGCAATTTAATACTAAAATTAGTCTTTCTAATACCCCTCAGATTTTTAATATAAGACATTTGACTTTTGTGCACGTAGTTTAAGTAGCTAAAAACTATATAAAATATTGATTTTTTTACATTAATATAAATATATAATGTAAAAAAGTTAATTAAAAAATCAATATTTTATATAGTTTTTAACTCTTTAAACTACGTGTACAAAAGTCAAATGTCTTACATTAACAATCGGATGGAGTAGTTGTTTTGATATCTTACGAACACGAGTTTAAGTAAAAAAATAGTGAATTTTTTTTATTAGGTAAGAATTCGAGTTCAGACAAATCTGAAACTCGATAGCCGGCCAAGCCGGCAGACGGAAAAACCGTCTACAAACGAAAACATACAACAATACAAAAAGGTGCAAACACAAGCAAGCGCACTCTACAACAAAAACGAAACCAAGCAAAACTAAACCAAACAGGAAGTGGACGAAGATGACGGACGAAGCCAAGCCCCACTCGGAAGCAGAACCGTAGGTCAGCAATGCATCAGGACCCGATCATCCTGTGGGCAGTGAGGACGAAACTCCAGGGAAGCAGTCAACCTGAGTAGAGGAGAAGCCACTAAGAACACTACCACGACCCTAACCTATCCCGACTCCGAACGTCAAAACTAAATTCATAGAGAAGATCACTAAGTCACGCCATCGAAGAACCGCACACCGCTTGAGAAAATAGCACCCCAAAACCCTTTCGGGATTTAAACAACCCTAACGGAATTTCGAACACGCCCAAAGGAGCGGGGTTTCAATAAATATATATATACATATATATAATATAATAGGGTTAATTGCACTAAATATCATGACCTTTGTAGATAGTTGCACTTAATATTCCAACCTTGTAAGATTTCGCGAAATATCCTGAACTTTGTTGTTAGTTGCGCTCTCTACCCTGGATAAGTTTCTTAAATTAATAAAATCACTAACATAATATGAAAATTACACAAAAACACCCATAGTTTTTTAAAAAAATAATAATAATCTCCCATTTTAATCAAAATAAAAAAAGGAAATTTATGTAATACATATAAAAATGTGTGCTCTAAAAATATTTAAATAAAATCAATTACTTAAAAATAAATTTATGCCTTATCATATCTTCTTTTCCTTAAAATTATATGTTATAAAGCAATAGTTTTAATTTACGTAAGATTTATATGTAAGTACCATATTATATGCTTAATTAATCGAGTTTCCATGAGTATATACCCAATTTTTCCTATTTTTAATATATGTTTATCATATCTTTATTAATTATAAATAGTTATCATATATTTTCATATTTTTTTAAAAAAATATATTTTATTTTATTTTTGTAAAAATATTATATTTCATTTATGTATAGGTAGCATTTTTTATAGATTATTTTTTTAATGCTATGGAATTTATATGAAAAATATTTTCGTAAGATTCAATCACAAGATACCACATAAGATGTTATGTATTAGTTTTAGTATATATAAAATAATAAGGACCAATATATATATAGAGAGAGAGAGGGAGAGAGAGAGAGAATAGATGTATAAATCCACATGTATAGATAGGTATATATAAATTTATATTTTTTTATAACATATGTTATCAAGAAAAATAATTAAAATTAATTATTTTCAATAATTATACTCCCTCCGTCTCAAAATTTAGGTCGTTTGACTTTTTGGCACGCTTTTTAATGTGTTCAAAACTCTATGAAATATTTTTTTTCAAAAAATTTAAAATAATTACTAACTTATAAATAATAAGTTTGAAATTATTTAAAAAATTTTGAAAAAAATTTAATATTTCATAGAGTTTTTAACACATTAAAAAGCGTGCCAAAAAGTCAAATGACTTAAATTTTGAGACGGAGGGAATATTAATTATTTTCAATAATTATATTAATTATTTAAAGGAGTAAATTTGCTATTTTTCAGTTTTAAATTATATTAGGGGTACAATGAAAATATTTTATGAATATGGGTGATTTTGTGTAATTTTTCCATCATCTATGTAATTTTTTAATTTAAGAAACTTATATAGGGTGAAGATCGCAACTAACACCAAAGTTCAGGATATTTTGTGAAATCTTACAAGGTCGGGATATTAAACGCAACTATTTATAAAGGTTAGGATATTTAGCGCAATTAACCCAATATAATATAATATATAAATATATAAAAAAATATATAAACTAATAAATATATAAAAATATATGTTTTTAATTTTAATTTTTTTTCTTTCCTCCATGGGCACCTTTGGGTCCAAGGAAAAACCTTGGCCCAAAGGCAAAAATTCGGGTCCAAGGAGAGACACCGGTTTAGTCGTCCCTGCAGCAACCAACAAACGGGAAGCTAGGTTTTTGGCCGCCGCCAGCCAAACGAAAGAGAGGGAGGAGCAAAAGGGCGAGCAGGGTTTCAGGGGGTGCCATCCGAGCCAGGGCGCCATCAACGACGGCGAACACCAAGTCGGCCAAACCCGAGTTTTTCAGGGGAAACTGAGATTGGTCGAGGAGGAGCACACAACGATAAGCGGCGCCAACCACAACCCAAACGGAGAGCAGATCCGAGAGCTCGAGGAGAGGGGGCCGGGATTACAGAGCCCTCGAACCAAAATCAGAGGGTCGAGGGAAACAAGTTGGACGAGGACGAACCGAGTCCAAAAACGTAGAACCTGAGACAGCAAATTCCCCAGAGGGATTCCGATTTGGGGCTCGCCAGAGCGAGAGTAGGTTACAACGCCACTTCGAGGCCTCGAAAAGGAGGACGGCTAAGAACGAACACCCCTCGGAGACGGAATTGGGGCAAGAAAATCAGAATGAGGAAACCCTAACCCTGAAAATCGAGTTGAGAACCCCAAATCCGCCCACAAAGGAGCACGAGGCAGACTCCAAGGAGGGAAGAAGAGGAGGTAGAATGGGATAGTGACCACGGCGGCTCCGAAGAGAACGCCGGAGGTGGGCGAGATTGGTAGGGGTGGTGGTTTCGGCCCGCATAGTGGGATTAAGGACCCCAAACGGGGGGTTTGTAATCGATGGGAGGGCGAGGGCGCGAAACGCTCTCGGACCCATCGTTGTTGGAGGTGGAGCCTTGGTTGGCCAGCCCTAGCTGGAGGGGTTTTTCCAGGCTCTCTAAAGAGAGCTTTTTTTAAAATTTTGTGATTTCATGATTTTGTAATGGTAAAAGAAATAGTGAAATTTTCTATGGTGCTCCTAAGGTATGGAATATTTCAGTTATTGTCCCATTTTTTTTTTGTCTAGAATATGCCCCATCATATTTTCCATATTTTGAATAGAACCCCTTTAACTTTTAACATTGTACAAAATAATCAATTATTTGCCTGAATTCAACAAAAAAAAAAGGTAACAAAACTATCCTTGTTTAAAATTTTATACATTATCTCCAAAAGTTTAGCTTAAAATCACTCATTTTAAAAAAAAATTACAGAAAAGTCATTGTATTCCATACTTTGCAACGAAACACTTCTTATTTGTCAAACATTGCACATACACAACGAGTCAACCACCATTGCACAAAACCACCATCTTATTATGTAAGCAAAAATAGTTATCCTACATGTATATTACAAAAAATATAACTTCATAAAAACATATATACTTTGCACAAAACCATTCTTTATATTTTTAAAAATTGCACAAAATCACCTCTAGTATACTAAGATAAGAAATTATTCATTTCTGTTGCTTGTAATACAAACAACTTAATAAGACGAGAATGATAAAGTATATATACATTTGCTGATTACTGAATGCCCTAATTAATAATTAATTATTAACTATATATATAATAATTAATTGCAATCCAGAATGAAGCGTGTGGCTCCGACGAGGCTGCTCGGCAATTTGCTCCTCCTCCTACGGCATCCGGCGGTGTTGGTGGCGGTGGCGGTGGCGGTGACGTCCCACAACCTAACCACACTCCCATCCAACACCCTCCTATCCTGGTACCTGTACCACCCCATCTCCCCCTTTCTCTCCGCCGCCGTGCTCCTCCACTCCTCCACCACCACCCAGTCTCCGCCCTCCCACCCGCCGTCCTCCCCGGGGGCCGATTTCCCGCTAAATAGATCGTCCTCATCGTCACTCCGGTGAGTGTGGTACGCCTTGTAGTACTTGTTCCCCTTGGTAGCTCTCTCAACCGGCACCGGCTCATCATCGTCATCCGCTCGGCCCGACGTTGAAGCGACCCGGACCGGTTCAGTACAAACCGGGTTCACATCCGGTTCGCCGTAATAATTAGTGCTGGGCCGTGCATTGCTCTCGTGCGCGGGAACCGGTGATTTCGGGGCAGGGTCGGGCTTGAAGGGCCGGGCCTTGACCCAGAAGCTGATGGCGGCGGTTACGACAGCAACCCAGGTCCAGAGGTTGTTGACGAGGAGGCCGAGGCTGATCCCGGCGCCGCCGCAGTTGAACACCAGCGCCTCCAGTGGGGATCCAATGCCGCCGGCGGCGCCGCTCATATCTTTAATTAATTGTATGAATGATCGAACTGATCGAATCGAAGTGAGAGAAAGAGATTGCTGTGTTGGTGTGGTGATTGGTAAAGGAGTTCGAGGGGCGATTTAAGGGAGGAGGAGAGACAATGACAGGTTGGGGGGATTAAGAGAAGATGCTGGGAATCGAGAGAGAAGATGCCATATGTGCCAGTTGATCCCATTTATATATACTTGATGATGATTTAGACTGTTAGAATAATGGGATACTGTTACACAATTTGTCTAATGTTTTTTTTATTTTAATTACAAATATTAGTGGCCATGAATGATACTCACTTCGCAATCCATACTGTGCATGTAAAAATTATTTCGAGTATAAATGAATATTGAATATTTTTTTTAAAAGAAATATTTTTAGATTCTATAACTTTTATAAAATTTTATTGTGAAAATTTATGTTTTAAAAATAAACAATATTTTAATTTTTTATGTTTTTATTCCATGAATTTTCATGATAAAATTTTATAAACATGTCTATATAAGGGTATAGAATCTAAAAATATCATTTAAATTTTTTTTCAATGTTTATTTGTATTCAAAATAATTTTGTGATGCACCATAGTTAGGGAGGACCGAAGGGAACAGTTAATCCGAACTATTCCCTTCAATCTAAAATATTTAACATTTTTGCACGTATTTAGTATAAGATATCAAAATTTGTAGTAATTAAAAAATTACTCCCTTCGACCGGAGTAATATTTTCTATAATTTTTTGTGTATTAAAATACAATGTTTTATGTTTTAGATGAAATGAGTACTTTGTAAATGAAAATGGTATTTTTTTTTTATGAATTAAGAATTTGAGTGGAATTAACCCCTACTTGACCATCACTCAGTTGCATCGTTTCGAAGGAAAGCAAGAAGTTGTTATTGATGATAATTTCAGGACTTCTCTACTTTGTTGGCGATTCTCCATATATTATTATAAAAAATTCATCAATTAAAGTATCTCTTCTTTCAAAAGAAATATTGTATGTTATTTGGCCCTAACTGGGTGACCTATAGTGGTGTGAAGTAAGGGAGGAGTTTGATGGTCCCAGGTTCGATTCTTGGCCCCGCTTTTGCTCCCTACCAGTAGATCAAGTCGATCGGCGTAAGTCGGTTTATCTGGCACATATCTCTTGTCGGCTGGGTCACGTGCCGGAATTTACCACCAAATGGTGGATTTATTGTCATACAAATAATGCTAGCTATTTGACTTTGTTATCAAATACCACCAAACGAATTCAACGTTAATTATCAACATTAATGTAGGTCGATTATCTAAAACATTGAAATTGAACCTGATAATCATGTGTATTTAAAAATATATATATATGGAAAATGAAAATGATAATCTTTGAATTCCTAATTGAGCGGATCATTTGCACTCTATTATTAGTCCCTTTCACATTAGCAAATAAAATTCAATAAAAAAAGATGCAATAGGCCATACTATGTTGCGTTAGTGGATTATTTTTTAAGATGATGATTTATTATGGTATAGTTTAAACTCAAAAATTCCTAACAAATAGGTGACCGCAAGTATAATGTTGGTGGGACTAATCCCTTAATAGACGCCAGATTTTATGACTGGGGATCTTTTGCACAAAATTATATATACTTATATGAATATATGTTCATTTATTTTTTTCTGAAACATAATTTTTTATGATAAAATTTTATAAATATATAAATACAAGTGTATGTAATTTAAATATAATTAAAAAATAACATTATATAACAAAAATAATTTTTTTTTTTTGGTAAGGACAAAAATAATTTTATGGTATATCGTAATTCAGATTTATTGTACACGTGGGAGGATACTATAGGCTAATTTGATAGATTTGATCTGAGGTTTGCTTTTTTTTTTGGTGGCTGCGTTTAATGGATGGGTCCAGTTGATTGTTTTTTTTTTTTTTCCAGAAATGTGGTATATACCAGGCATCAAACTACATGCTTGATCCGGTAATCTATTACTCCCTCTATTCGAAAACAAATGATGTTTTACTATCTATTAGTAATAATATCTATTAGTAATAAATATTAAATTATTAGATAGTAATAATATCTATTAGTAATAAATATTAAATTATGAAAAAAATTAATTAAAACAAATAAAATTTTATATAGTTTTTAGCTCCTAAAACTGCGTGCAGAAAAGTCAAACATCATTTATTTCCGAACGGAGAAAGTAATCTCCAAGCTTCCCTAAAATTTTTTCAATATGGAAAACAAAATACATATTATTCAAATTATTTTTACTTTAGCTCTAACAACTTTCCTATTTCGAAGATTTGGATAATCATTTAGTTTGGAGAATACGGTAGATTTAGGGAATTCTCTCTATTTTTTCTAATGTTTTTCCATTTTAGAGAATGTGATGGGGAATCTGTATGTTGGAAAAATACCTCAAAATTCTCCAAAAACTCCAAAATCCAAAAAAAGGGAAAACTCTTACAGTAGTAAAATATAAGGAAATTTACAGAAAACAACCCCTTAAATATGGGGTTTTCAATTGACCACTCATTAAATTCAAAATTATAAAAAAATCACCCTTTAAATGGTCTCTATTTACAACTCATCACCCTGGATATATTTTTGTTAATTTATCATTAAATATATAATATTTTAATATTTTAAACTTAAAGGTGATTGTAAATATATTCAAAATTTGAATTTAAGGGCTCGATTATATTTTAAGGATCATTTTATATATTTAAAAAAAATATAGCCTATAATTATTATCTTAATCTATGTTTGAGAATGTTTATAAATTTTTAAAATATTATATAAATTACTATTTTATTTATAATATGATTAGAAATCATAATTTCTATTTATAAAGTTAAAAATAACCTTCAAATTATTATTTCTTTATAGTTTAAATATTTTTTTCAATAATTAACCTTTGTTAAATATTCAAAAAGTTCTGTAATTATATTTCAGTTAAACGATTAATCGATTATAACCTAATTTTTTTCAAAATAATTAGGGAAATTACAGAAAAAAGTTATCTATTACAAATAAAATGGATCAAACTAATATTTTAAGTTGAAAAATATTAAATTTTTAATAGATAACTTTCTTTTTTATATAACAAAACTTTATATATATATATATATATATATATATATATATATATATATATATATATATATATATATATATATATATATATGGGGGAATTCACATGTCTTTTACCTCAATTTTTTTAAAAAAGTTGATCGATTAATCGTATAACCTAAATATAGTTATAGACCCTTTTGAATTTTATCAAAGATAATTATTGAAAAAAATATATTTAAACTATAAATAAATAATAATAGTTTTAAGGTTATTTTTAACTTTATAAATATAAATTATGATTCTTGTCATATTATAAATAAAAGAGGAATTTACACAATATTTTAAAATTTTATAAACATTTTCAAACATAAATTGAGATAATAATTCTAGGCTATATTTGTTATTATTTTTTTAAAATAAATAAAATGATCTCGAAAATGTAATTGAGCCCTTAAATTCATATTTTAAATATATTTATAATCAAATTTGAGTTTTTAAAAATATTAAATATAGAATATTTAAGGATAAATTAACAAAAATAGATGAAAGGGTGGTGAGTTGTAAACAAAGACCATTTAAAGTGTGGTTTTCTGTAATTTTAAATAATATATTATTATCATTTATAAAAAGTTATCATAAATCACAATCTATCTATGTTTATTTTAGTTAATTGATAAAATATAAATAAAAAAATATTTCATAGTAATACTTACCAAAAATATTAATAGATAAATATTTGATAGATATTATTTTATTTATATATAGATTACTTTGGGTGGAAAGAATTATTTATATTGAAATTAATTATTGGATAGTTGTTAATTTATTTATATGTATATTATTTTTTTTTTGAAAGAATGAATTATTTATATCTAGATTAAATTTTATTTTATATTTCCCTTTGATCGTTATTAGTAATTAGCTTAATTCTCACCTTGTAATTCAGATTTTTTTTTATAGATAATAGATATAATTTTATAATATTGAATTAAAATGTTCACACACTAATTTATTAGATCAATATGAAACGTGGTCACAACTTTTCCAAAACCCATGAACTAGTTTGTAAATGAAAATGGGTATATTTTGGGAAGATGTTCGGTCCTGTTTTGGACATAAAACACACATAATTGACAGCATAAAAAAACCCATGAAATACCAACCATACAGTTTTAGAATGAAAGAAGGTATATTGAGACAACAAATGAAAACCACAAACATATGCTCAAAGAAAACACAATAAAGCTTTATCGTAATGATGGTAGGGGTGTTAAATAAGCCGAGTAGCTCGTGCTCGGCTTGAACTCGATAAAAGCTTGGCTCGAGCTCATTCATTTTCTAAACAAGCCGAGTGTGAGCACATATTTTTAAGCTCGGCTCGCTCGATTTAAGCTCGAATAGCTTGAATTTTGTGAAATTTCTAAAATTTCCTATAAATTACGATGTTTTGAGCAAATAGAGTTGCTTAATGCTCGAAATAAACTCGGCTCGAGCTCGTTCATTTTCTAAACGAGCGGAGTATGAACAAATTTTAAAGCTCGAGTCCAAATTTAGGCTCGGTTCGAGCTTGACTCGTTTCTAAACGACCTGAATATGAACAAGTAATACTCGGCTCGTTCGGCTCGAACAACAACCCTAGATACAGATTTTTTTGTTCATCTTAGATATTCCATTGACCACAAGACTCTCACATCCTATTCGGAATTATTATCCCTCGTTCAAAAGGGCGCTATTAAGGTGGGACAGCAGAACCACACACCTTCCATACTCTTGTCTTTTATCAAAAAAATAAAATTGAATAATATATATATATATATATATATATATATATATATATATATATATATATATATATATATATATATATAGAATGTAACAGTTAGACAATCCATAGCCACTCTTCTTTTGGTACCTACCTCGGCCTGCTGTCATGGTGGCTCTATGGTGGTTTGTTCAAGATTTCGATTCAACATTGTCGCTTATATATGGTGGTTTCTGACTTGTTATGTAATCTAATCTTTACCTCTGTTATGTTTCATCTATGCTTTTATCTAGCTGCTAGTGTAAGGCTACAAGTTCCATGGGGGTTTGTCTTCCCTCGGCTAGTTGTTATTGACATCCCCTGTAACTCTTATCGTCTATGTTCAAGCTGTTTAATGCCCTCTGGCTTTGCCTATTACCGCTACTTTGTCATCTTGTGTGTTATGGTTTTGGACTGTGTGACTCGTAGACACATTAGGTGGGTCTGGAGTCGCTACACGGTTGCTTCGCCATTGGCACTGATATCGGCTTTCACCACGGGTTTCTCGCCTGGCTTTCCTAGCCTTGGGCTGCATACACCACAGTGTTGGGGGGTTGGCATAGCCCTTCATGTGGTCTATCTACTTCCTAGTGGATGCTCCTGGAGGTGGCCTTTGTTTCTGACTAATTTCGAGTATAAACATATGTGTTGGGTGGGATGGACCAGCTGGGATAATCTCAGTCCTGGGCTTCATCCTTTCGGGTGGGCTTTTGGGCCGAAACAAACCAGGCAGTTGGACAATTACTACCTACAAATTACAAGCCCAATCGTTGGGATTTGGTGTATTAAACCATATTATGATACTTATAGGGGTGTAAAGACACAAAAACATGCTTCTTCGGTTGAATCCTCTTTAAAGAAATTTAAACATATACTAAATCAACTATTAATGATCAACCTCCCTGGCTTGCGGTATGATCTCTTCAAGCCAATACGTTAACGAAAATCTCATTAAATATTACAAAATCAAACACACCTTGTAGTACCTCCTTTAAATTCGCAAAGGTCTCAGGACAGTATTGCCCCAATCACCTCTTATTGGGTTTATGGTATGTAGTTTGCCAATGGAGTTGCTTCTATCTCCATTACAAAATGAAAAGGTGTTTAATTTTAACCCTCATTGGAGGTAGAACATACAACCAACGGTTGTACTATGGACTCCGAAAACAAAATAATCTTGGTTCTAGGACTCCGAAATCAAGTCCTTTAATCACTAATAGTCACATATGAAGATGTGCTTTTGGAATTGTAGGGGGATAGGGAAAAAAACTTTCTGGACGGAAATTGATTCAATGTGTAAGAACGAACATATTCAAATCATGGCACTAGCAGAAACTAAGACGGAAAACATTCCGGATGACAAAATGTGGAGAAATATTGGTTTTGATGAGGGGGCTTGGTCACCGGCTATCGATCGCGCTGGTGGTATAAAAGTCCTTTGGAAATCTCACCAGCTATTAAATTTTAATATTTCCATCACTGTCCACCTACCACGTGTCATCGGCCTCAGGTTAGAGAGCCTGCTTGCTGGGTTTCCAATCTTAGTCCTTTTTGTCTATGCACCACCAACACCAAGTGAAAAAGAACAGTTTTGGGAAATGTTAAAAAGAATTGTCAACGACTCATCTATTCCGTGCATTATTCTAGGTGATCTTAATGAGATCCTCTGTAGTGCTGACAAATACGGTGGGGCCCATCCCCGGACATCCAGATTTACACGACTCATCTCGTTCAAAAACGAATGCTCGCTACTAGACCTTCCAACCTATGGTAATCCGCTCACTTGGAGGAAGAATCTGGAGGACAATTTCAACATCCGTGAAAAGCTCGACCGAGTGCTTGTCCACCAACAGGTTGTTGAAGCTTTTCCTAACATGATCACATATAATGGCGCTTTCTCCTCTTCGGATCATTGCCCCATTTTCATCTCTTTCGACGGTAATACTAGCTTCAAAGCCCCACCTTTCAAGTTCGAAAATGCCTGGCTACTTCGGAGAGATTTCCGTAATATAGTTAAGCAATCTTGGCGGGCTAACTATCCTGGCTCTGCCATGTTCCAGTTAATGTTCAAACAACAAATCCTGAAAAAAAAGGCAAAAGAATGGAACAAAACGAGTTTCGGAAACATCTTCCGTCAATTGAAAGAGGTGGAGTCGGAGCTCCTACATATTCAATCCGCCGGTCACGAGATTCACCCTCAATCAAATCAAACCAAGGAAAATTGCCTCATCATTAAAAAGGAGAAGCTCCTACTATTTCAAAAATCGTTTTGGAGCCAAAGAGCTAAAACCAAACATCTCAAACTCTCGGACTCCAACACAGCTTATTTTCACCGAGTGGCGACAGGTCGAAGGAACAGGAAACAAATTCGTAACATCACCTCCTCCTCTGGAACGGTGGTTGTGGGCGAAGAAAATGTTAAGAATGAGATAAAAAAGGACTTTGAGAAGAGATTCAAGAAAGAACCAACAGATGACAAACTCCTCAGCGAGTTGTTGGACCTTATCCAACATTCCATCTCGCCGGAGGAAAACAACTTCCTCACTACGCTCCCATCAAACACGGAAATTAAAACAGCGGTTTTCAACCTTGGGAAGAACAAATCCCCGGGCCCTGATGGCTTCACGGCTGAATTTTACAAAAAAATATTGGGACATTGTAGGCAAATCTATAATCTGTGCAGTCAAAGGGTTTTTCCACTCTGGAAAAATGCTTAAACAAATAAATCATACCTTTATCACCCTACTCCCTAAAAGAGACAATCCCACTGCAACCGGTCACTACCGTCCTATCAGCTTATGTTCGAATATCTATAAAATTATATCCAAAATTCTGACTGACAGAATGAAAAAAGTTGTTGGTAAACTTACTCATCCTCTTCAGGGTGCTTTTGTATCAGACAGGGCTATTCAAGACAATGTCCTGATAGCTCATGAAATCTTCCACTCGTACAAAAGTCGGAGGGGTAATGAAGGATGGCTAGCAATAAAACTAGATATGGAAAAAGCATATGACAGAGTTGACTGGGATTTCATAAAAAAGGTGCTTCAAAGGTTTGGTTTCCACGACAAGTTCATCTCATGGGTTGTGGAATGTATCACGACAGTTTCTTTCTCGGTATTAGTCAATAATGGACTTACGGATCTGATTTATCCCACTCGGGGACTCCGCCAGGGTGATCCGTTGTCCCCTTTTCTATTTATCTTAGGGGCTGAGATTCTAGCTCGTAAACTGGCTGTAGAAGCTAGTTTAGATAAAACACACGTTGGGTTCCCGATTGGACATAACGGGCCTCGGATCCCGTTCCTTTCCTTTGCTGACGATATCATAATCTTCTCGAAAGGTAGTTTGGTTGCAACACATAAAGTAAAGACGATTGTTGACTCATACTGCAAAGTGTCGGGGCAAAAGGTCAACTACCATAAATCTAGCTTCCAAGCCACGAAAGGTATTACGAACCATAGAATCCTTGAGCTTCGAACCTGCCTCAATATCCCTAATGACAATTCATTAGAAATGTATTTAGGCTGTCCTATTATCAATGGGAGAGTGACCAAAACCACGTTCGAAGATATTATCTGTAAATCTAAACAGCAATTGACAAAATGGAGGGCTAATGCCCTCTCCCAACAAGGACGTGCCACCCTTATCAACTCCAACCTCTCTACTAAACCGCTATACGTTATGCAGAATTTCATGCTCCCAGCTGCTTTGCACAAAGAACTCGACCAGATAAACCGCTCATTCTTCTGGAATAAGGATCTTCAGTACCGTCCCCTGATTAGCTGGGACAGGATCTGCAAACCGAAGCTTTTTGGGGGGATGGGGATTCGGAAATCAAGCGACATGAATGCCGCTTTCCAGATGAAGTTACTATGGAAAATTCTGGCAGAGCCTAGTAATGTTTGGGTATCATTAATTAGACATAAATACTTGCGTTCTTGCAGTATTTTTTACTACAAAAACAAGGGGTCTAGCTCTTGGCAGTGGTCCAAATTGTCCGCTTTAATTAGTAACTTTAAAAAGGGGCTTATTTGGTCCGTAGGAAATGGGCGATCTATTAAGTTCTGGACTGATAATTAGATTACAACCTCTTCGCTATCAGCTAGGGACGAATGCCCTCTCTTATACAATCAGGACGAAACCGTTAGTGATTATATTTTGGGAGGAAAGTGGTGGAAAGAAAAACTACAGATGGTTCTCCCTATTGATATAGTGAATGAGATTCTGGACATCCCTCTTCCTGCCTCCACTCTGCAAGACCGCTTATATTGGTGGCCGGATAGGGAAGGTTGGTTTACTACTGCCAGTGCATATAAATTGATAACATCTCAGTCTGCAACACTGCCGGACAGTAATGCTTGGATTTGGAAGAGTAACATCCCCCCGAAGGTCATTAACTTTCTTTGGAAAATAGCTCAGGATGGGCTCCCAACTGCTACCAGGTTGTCCAACAGGGGTACGTCTGTCCCTTCTACCTGCTCGCTGTGTAATATAGCACCTGAGGATGAGGTCCATTTGTTTTTGGAATGTCCCTTTATCAATGCAATCCACCAGCTTCCGTCCCAAGTCCAATCAAGCATTGCCGGACTGATTGCACAGTCCAGGGATATTAAGCCCATACTACCTCTCCTTGGGAGGAGCCTAAGTTCTTCAGCTATCACCAACCTGGCTTATTCGTGGTGGACAACGTGGTATATTAGGAACCAACATCTCTTTCAACACGCGGCAATCCCGCAAAAAGATAAAGTCTTACGACTGATTAAATCTCACATAGATAACTGGAGTAAAACATCGGCAGCTGAGGCTGAATTCGAGAACGACTTTCGCCCTCCTCGGCGGTGCCCTCCTAAAAAAGATCCAAAACAAAAAACAATTTCATGGCGCAAGCCTCCCCGGGGCACGTACAAACTCAATTTCGACGGATCATCCCTTTCTAATGGCAACAGCTCTGCTGGTGCAATTATTAGGGACTGGGAAGGCCACCCAATCTCTGTACACCACCAATGGTTGGGCAAACAAAAACCACTCTCAGCGGAAGCATTAGCTCTTAAAATAGGGATCCAGCAAGTGCGACAACTCAATATACAAAAGATCCATATTGAAGGAGATAGTAAGATAATAATTGACCACTTAAATAATAAATCTAAATGTCCTTGGGAGATAGAACTCATTCTCTCGGATGCTCAAGTCTTGCTATCGACTGTGAAAGAAGTAGTTTTCTTTCATGTTCCTCGTTTGGGCAATAGAGTGGCGGATAAGGTTGCACATCTTAGCCACTCCGCCCGAGGAGTCGATATTAATAATGATCCAGGTCTTCTTGACCTCATCCGCAAGGATGCTGCCGGGTAGGGCCAGCCCACCCGAATCCTTTCCTAATCAAAAAAAAAAAAAAAGTTAGACAATCCATTAATGGATTGCATATGATCTGTCTACTTCTAAAGGAATCATATATGCACAGAAACTGAATCAGCACAAACTAGAATCCATAAAGCTTCAGCTTCTAACAGCATCCATGGTAAAATCAAATGGTAACACTGATCTTGAATTAAGAAAGGCCATAGGAAGAGATTCAGCTAGACATAAGCAAAATCAAGAAAGACCACATACCCTGATCTTGAATTTGCTGTCTAAATGAAATCCAAACCAGAAAACAACTGCAACTAAACCAAAACTTGAACCATAAATTACCCAAAAACAAATGGAGAGAGGGGACGCCATGTGCGAGATCAAACTCACCGGATGAACACCCCAACACGGAAGAGAAGGAGCACAAGATTATTGAACTAACTGCAAGATAATACTATTGTTGCCTGCACATTAAGTTCTATATTAGAGCATTGATATAATAACCAGACATTACAAACAAACCACTTGTGCATAGTGATCATGTGTTAGATGATACAATAACTCTCTCTTCTTGTCGTTCATCGAGTAACTTGGAAATAAGCAATTGTTCCATTTTCAATAACAATGTAAGGAGAGTCAAATCTCGTGATTAATGGACGGTGAAACGAAGATTACAATTTTGTTTGAGGGCACAACAAATTGGAAGAGAAAAAGAAACTTACAATAGGTATCCTTTTGCGTTTCTCTCCTTCTCCTTATTCTGAGGCAGTTTAATAGCTAACGTGACTGCAGTGATAAAAATAGCTTTCAAGTTGTATGACTGTCAGCAAACAAAAATTTATATCAGTTAGGTAGGTTGTTAAACTAAATAGGAGGATTCACCATAATCATATGATAAGGATTGCAATGAACTTGAAGACATAACACAGATACAACTAAAAAACACAATGTGTAAGAGTTTCAGCGCATCATCGTCTACAATAAAATACAATGTCCAGCAGTAGCATGATGATGAAGCCTAAGTTATTTTGCAAGTCACAAGATATTTTGAGTGACAAAGTATCATGATATGTAACTCACCCTCGATTATTGGTCAATGCCGCATCTCAGATCAAATCTTAAAAGCATAAAACTTTCAATCTATAACACAAGTTTTAGGCAAAATCATTGGTCATGAGGACTTAAGTAACTCCTCCCTTTCTCTGAAAGTTATTTGGTGGCTTACTACCCTAACTAACACCGCATTGTATAATGCCACTAAGAATAAAGCACACATGAAGATGGTGCATAGAAGAGCTCAACGTCATAGACTAAAAGATTAGACTTAGGTCTGGTGCTTTAGATCGAGCTACCTTGCTAAAAGATACGTTTACCTCTTCAACAAATATATACTGATTGAACATGCCATGTGCAATCTATCTATAGTGCACAACAATTCAGCACAAAAAATCAGACTCTTCAACTTTGACAGTAAAAATCAGAACCCAAGAAAATAACATAAGAAAATGCAGAAGAAGAATCATTTGTACCATTACTCGGCTGAGGAGTACTCTGTGATAGCTTTGTTTGTGAGTCGAGAATGCTGAGACAATTGCACGTCTTCCATCGACTTTGAAGCTGACCCATTGATCTACACGTCTTCCATCGACTTTGAAGCTGACCCATTGATCTACATCTCCGATCACTCCTGACTGGAGATCAGGGAGTCCCAATTGTGCAGTTGGAGGGGATTATCCATACATTGTAATCCTAACAAAAGGAAATTGCTTGCAGACTGGTCAGTTTACAGAGAAGGGAAAAAGTTGGCTCGAAGATAGAAGATTTCTGCTACTTACCATTGCAACCTCTAAGCCTCCACTGCACCCAAAGCTAAGCCATCGATAGCAGTTACGGAAGGTTTCCTAGAGGCTGAGACAGAACAAGAAATGAACAAAGAGTTTACCAACAACACTTAAAATTTCAAAAGATGTGCCAACACAAAATAATATGATGCAGAATATAAAGTCCAGTAATATACCACGCAATGGCGCTTGCACTGTGAAAGATATACTGTAAAGTTAACATATCTGCTTATAAGCACAGAGTAGTATACGTACCCTTTCCAGCTTGGATTTCAGGGAAAGCTGATAGATCAAATCCACCCGAAAACTTTCAACCAGCAAGAAAAATAAGCTTCATCGCAATCTAAATACTATAAATCTCAACCTATAGCACTGAAGTGTGATCTGATCTCAGTAATTCACCTGTAACAACAATAGCCTGAACATCATCTCGTGGTAAAGCTTCATCACAGTGCTCGTTAAAACTCGGCAAAACTATCAAAAGCAACAGGTAAACAATTAGGAACTGCAAATATTAATAAATACACAGTCATTTGTTTCTTCGGTTGTTAAGAGCTTCCACAAGTCGCTACTAACTCATATCAATAACCTATATATCGAACTTGATAATCCTTCCCTAATTAACCCTAATCCGGGCAAGCAATACAGCCAAGCAGCAAAATTCGTCTCAATTCCAATATCTGTTAGGGGCCCATTTGGTATCCATATACATATATCGTATATCAAATATGTGTATTAGATATCGATATCAGGGATATGGGTATCAAATCTAATATTTGATATCCCTGTTTAGTAGAATATGGATTTCAGATTTGGTGAAACCAATGTTATATTATATGACATTCACCGACTTGGAAATAGCTACTACAAGGATTTCAGATTCCCATATACGCGCGACATTCAATTCGGAAACAAAAACCATAAGGATTTCAAAATGTGCCAAAAAAAAAAAAATTACCACGAGGACTTTGCAAGTGCCAATAGTGTTTTGCCGACCTATCAATCTAATCTTCCCAAATATGCCAAAAAAAAAAACCCAAATGGTAGTAGCCTAGCATGTTTGATATAGATACATACAGCATACACTTCGTCAAAAAGTGATGTCAAAATGGCCTTGCTAGTACAACCACGCTTCTAGTCCCGCCTAGCACTTGTAGAACCGCGAAGTTGGGCAATAATCCTTTGCACATACCTTACCTTCCACTCATCATTTGGACAGCTGAAAAAGATTTCAAGCTCAGCTGGAGACCTCGAAAGGACTCTACTAGCATCAATCGCATCATCATCGGAAACTCCAGGTAACATAGATAGCTCGGAAAGCAACATCTTCAGTCGGGTCGATAGTAACTCATCACGATTGTTGGACCTCACCATGACATCTAACAGCTTCTCCAAACTCGCATGGATGTTCGCTATGGCACACGCAACTTGGTCATTGTTTCGAGTCACTCTAACCGGATTTGTACCTAAGTTTCTGTGATGCATAAAATCTGCATCATAGTTATTGAAGGAGATCGATCTTGATCATGCTCTCAACCCGAACCCTAGCCTGCAAACAAGAACGAACAAGGTCGGGGCGGGGCTTGTCTCCCCCGTCGGACCCTCCGACGCTCAAGTCAGTCATTATCCGTCCTCAATCTGAATCTATTTCCTCTTATTTATATTAGTCGAGTATTAAATAAAAGAAACGGTTATGATATTTAATAGAAGAAACCGTTACCATATTTAATTCGGTCAAGACCCTTTAATGCATGAAACCGTTACCGTATTCAATAGGTGAAACGGTAACCGCATTAATGCTGGTCAATGTTGGTAAAAGACCAGAACGCCCTTGTGCTATGATGACGGAATTTTCCCTATTTCAATTGCCCCTCGGGTTTCTTCTTCATGTCTCGATGATGAAGGAAGCCGAAAAAAGTGCATGGCGAAGTTCGTCGAGTGAGCGATGATTTCGCCGTAGACGTTAGTCGCTTGACACGTAGTTGGCTATTGGCCATAAGTAGCTATCGTCGGGTGTAAGTGGCAATTGGCCGTAAGTGGCGATTTCGTTGGTCTTAAGTGGCGATTCGGATTGGCCGTAAGTGGCGATTTCGTTGGCCTTAAGTGGCGATTCGGATTGGCCGTAAGTGGCGATTTCGGTGGCCTTAAGTGGCGATTCGGATTGTCCATAAGTGGCGATTTCGTTAGACTTAAGTGGCGATTCGAATTGGCCGTAAGTGGCGATTTCGTTGGCCTTAAGTGGCGATTGGCCGTGAGTGGCGATTTTCGATGGCCTTAAGTGGCGATTCGGATTGGTCGTAAGTGGCGATTTCGTTGGCCTTAAGTGGCGATTGGCCGTGAGTGGCGATTTTCGGTGGCCTTAAGTGGCGATTCGGATTGGCCGTAAGTGGCGATTTCGTTGGCCTTAAGTGGCGAATCGGATTGGCCGTAAGTGGCGATTTCGTTGGCCTTAAGTGGCAAATCTTCACTTTCTTGAGTAATTTTTGTAGCTTTGAAGATGTCGTTCCTTGACATCTACAGTCATTGGACCTGTCAAAAACATTGCACATCTACATAATTTAGAGCAATTAAGCCATTAGAAGATTAGTATTGTAATGTGTAGTGCCCCTAGCATGTTATATGCCCCTGCACACAATTTATATATTTTTACGGAGAAGTAGTATGCTACGAATCTAGCTTGCAAGAGCTACACATTCATCTTTCAATAAACATTTTAAAGGAGAATATTAATAAACAACCATGTCTTCACTAAGAAATATTTCGCAAGCAAGGGGAGTAGACAACTTAGCTCACGAATTCCTTGCTTTGAGTAATAGGATTCTCGGTGGCCTCCATGATTCCAAATTTCACTGTAGTGTAAATCTTGACCTGGCTAGGAGCTGACTTTGGGTAAAATACCGAACCTCTAACTTGCCTTTTGTCTCTTTATAGCTCTTGATGCCCCCAAATCATTTTGGTTGCCCCAGCGTACTTTGTAGCATTGAATCTTGCTCCGATTGTGAGATTTGCATTCATGGTTCCCTCGGGGAGTACACTCGACGCTTGTTGCTCATACTCCCTTTATAAACACCTATTCAGGAGTACAACACAAGCGAAGCAAACGAAAACAAAGCAAAAGGCACATCCGACTATCGAAACAACAAAAATAAGAACATGATCAACTCAATTCAAATTCATTCATATATTTGCAAAATAGTATCATGAAGGTCCCATTATCCAAAAAATAAGGCAAGTATAAGATCATGCCTTTAGGATGATCATGCAGTTTGTTCAACTCACTCGAATGTTTGCATTGCACATGGCGATCACAAAATCAAACGGACAGTTGAACAATAAGCAAATGGATGCAATTAACACATAGAAACATGAACAATAGCACGCATAGCCATGATTAAGGCCTCGATGCATTTGTAACATGCAAACTAATGCTATCACCAGAAACTAAAAAACAATCATCAACTAAAGACATGCCCATTAGCTATAAATTAATACTTGCTAGTTCATGAATTTAATCAACTGAGCATCAAGTTTAACAATTTAAAACATTGCATCTCAACTAATCCAACGATTCAGCAGTTTGAAGAACCCGAGCTCTAACGTTTTCAACAAAGATTCTAGGCCTAGCCAGCTGTCCTAAAAGCCAAG
Source organism: Persicaria maculosa (assembly GCA_963922045.1). NCBI lineage: Eukaryota > Viridiplantae > Streptophyta > Magnoliopsida > Caryophyllales > Polygonaceae > Persicaria > Persicaria maculosa. The sequence goes on from OY998260.1 coordinate 71,748,663, forward strand.
CAAATTGGTACACCAAAACGTCAAACCCATTGAGTCCCACATCTCCAGCACGAATTAATTAACTTCTTATAGCAAATAACCAAGTAAGCAATTGAGATCGATCGACCAGGCTACCAATTCGACAGGTTTCATATTTCCAAGCTCATGAGAAAGATTGAGTGATTCGAACCTGCGCTTACCGATTCAGATTTAGAATCGAAGTATCAAGGTTGCCCAATGAAGTTGCAAAAGGAGATCTAGACCCGTCGATCGGCACTGCTCTTCCAATCTTGATTGAATGTCTGATCGGTGGTTGACACGGTCTAGGAATTGAGGTGGATGCACTCGGCGGAGAGGGTTCGTCGTGCCACAAACAACTACGATACCTCAAACCTTAACAAGGTCAGCCGTACAACGCATCCAACTCTGGTGAAATTTGAAGCTGGATTTGATGCGCTAGAATCGGGGATTCGAACGCCATCGCTGGGAGAGGAGAACGGCAGCAATACTGGCCTCCAGCGACACCCCGGAATCGCCCGCTGGCAAGCATCGACAGCACAACACCGGTTCAGATCCACACCAGGTGAGAGAGACAAGAGAGGAGGTTGTGCCGGATCCGACCATGAACACCAAAAGAGGAGGAAGATTCGGGATTCAAATATGTCTTCGGTGCAAGGCGCGGCGAGGCTCGAATCGTGGGTTGGAGACCGGTGGCGTCCTCGTGGCTTAGTGAAAGGAGATGCTTGTGGCTCACCGTTCCAACTACCAGAGAGGACAAACTGGTCGTCGGCGGAGAGGAAGACGACCTCGACGAAGTGAGAGTGGCCAATAAGACGGTGGCGAGGGACACCGTAAACCCTTGGTGTTCTCCTCGGCGGCACTGGGAGAGAGGTGGTCAGACAGCGAAGCGATCTCCCGTGGATCTAACGAGCCACGGTGCCCCTGCCTTCTGGTCCGAGGCCGGCGGCGCTCTCTCCTAGGGTTTGTGGGCGAAGGCTGAGCATCCACCGCCCCATCGTGCCCTCTCAACAGTCCATTCTTGTTGCTTTTTCGATTGGGAGATCCGATCTTGTAGCTTTTTGATCGAAATTCCCACCGACGGCGCCAATTGTGATGCATAAAATCTGCATCATAGTTGTTGAAGGAGATCGATCTTGATCATGCTCTCAACCCGAACCCTAGCCTGCAAACAAGAACGAACAAGGTCGGGGCGGGACTTGTCTCCCCCGTCGGACCCTCCGACGCTCAAGTCAGTCATTATCCGTCCTCAATCTGAATCTATTTCCTCTTATTTATATTAGTCGAGTATTAAATAAAAGAAACGGTTATGATATTTAATAGAAGAAACCGTTGCCATATTTAATTCGGTCAAGACCCTTTAATGCATGAAACCGTTACCGTATTCAATAGGTGAAACGGTAACCGCATTAATGCTGGTCAATGTTGGTAAAAGACCAGAACGCCCTTGTGCTATGATGACGGAATTTTCCCTATTTCAGTTTCTCCTCTTTGAAAGTGGTGGTCTTGAGCCTGCATCACTAGATGAGTAGTATTCCGCATCTATCGTAGGCTCTTGATCAATGAACTCGTTGTTCATATTGGGAACCATGTCCTCAACATCCTCAGTGCTGTTACCGGTTGCTTGATCGTAACCATAGAAGAGCTCCAACTTGTTATACAATGGAAATGCAGTTTTCTTAGGGTGTAGCTGAAAACAACAACAACAACAAAAGTACAGAGTGAGCATCTACTGGAAATATTGATCTTCTGTTCACTCACTCAAGGAATAAAATTTCCCTAATCTGAACTGAACATTGCTGCATTGCCTGACCAAAATCATAGAAAATCCACCGTAAACTGTTAAACAAATTCTGCATATTCATAGAAAGAATAAATGCTCAATTTAGGCTGAGGAACACTGAAGACAAAGTAAACCCATATGAGGCTATGAGCTACTCAATAGTAAATGTGCAGTCTTGATACAGTAACCGACCTTATCTGTCTTTGGCAACCGCTTCTTCTTCCGCTTGGCACGAGATAGTTGAATCTGAGGGTTTTGACGACCACCGGACATGGCAGATAAGTGGATCGAATTCCCGATGAGATTCAGAATCCAATTGGGCGTTGCTCTTCTTTAGCCTCGAAGGACCCTTGGAACGCGATGAGAAATTGAGAAAGGGGATCAATCTTTGAACGATTTGATGTTATGAGGGGCGTCGTTGGATCCCGTCGCCGGCTGGACGTCGGAGGGAGGAGGGAGGCGGAGGGGTGATCTCGGAGACGGGGTAAAGACTAGGGGTGGGCGCGGGACGGAACGGGACGGGATAGAGGTCGTCCCGCGTCCCGTCCCGCGTAATTTTTACGGGACGGGACCGGGACGGGATTCACAACTTTTTTTTCAATCCCACACGGGCCTTGTCCCTCACGGGACGGGACGGGACCGGGACGAGACGGGCCCTGTCCCTCAAATAAAAAACATTATAAAAAATATAAAAATTCTTATACATTTTACAAATTTTAAAAGCGTAACATATATAAATTTATAATATTTTTTATATTTTACAATTTTCTTTATATATATACACACTAGACACGTTATACATATAATTATACACAACACTAGACATGTTATACATATAATTATACACAATATATGTATATATATATACACTCTATAGAATATATATATATATATATATAGTTATTATATTATGTAGGCTTATGAAATTGCTAATTAATTAGAACAGTATACACTTGTATATATATATATACTGAATTACAGTGTGTATGTATGTACACAGATGTACATATGTAATCAATTATATATAAATACTATATATATATTATATGATATACGTAAATACTATATATACATAATATACTGTATAACATAATATTATATATATAGTATTATAATATATTAATATATATGCGGGACGGGACGGGATTTGCGGGATTGAGACGGGTCGTCCCGCGTCCCGTCCCGTATAATTTTTACGGGACGGGACCGGGACGGAATTTACTATTTTTTTTCGAAATCCCACCGGGATCGGGACGGGACCGGGATTTGCGGGATTTGTGCCCACCCCTAGTAAAGACGGAAGAGAAAATAGGGCAGGTATTTTCGTAAATATTGGGAAGATCAAAGGGTATTATAGTAATTTAACTTTTGACATTCACTTTTTTAGTACCGTCGTCTAACCACAAACCAGAGGCTCACTCTGGTGGTCTGCTCTCTCTCTCTCTTTGCCATGGCCGCCGATTTACCCCACCGATCGGAAACAAAGACAGCTAAAATCCGGCCTAAGATCCACCAGCTACTCCTCCACCTGTTAATTCTTCCTCTTGTCTCCCATTCTCTGGACGACGACGTTGAGTGCTTGCAAGGAGTGAAATCGGCATTTTCTGACCCCGCCGGCGCCCTCTCCGGCTGGTCCTTCTCGAACACATCCGCCTCCTCCATCTGCAAGCTTTCCGGCGTCGCCTGCTGGAACGACAAGGAGGACCGGCTTATCAGTCTCCAGCTCCCATCCCTTTCCCTTTCCGGAACCCTACCTCCCTCCCTCCGCCTCTGCCGCAGCCTCCAAACCCTAGTCCTCTCCGGCAACCAGCTCTCCGGCCAGATTCCCCCGCAAATCTGCTCCTGGCTCCCTTACCTCGTTACTCTCGATCTCTCTTCCAATGATTTCTCCGGCCCTATCCCCTCCCAGATCGCCGATTGCAAGTTCCTCAACGCCCTCCTCCTTTCCGGCAACCGCCTCTCCGGCCCCATCCCCTACTCTTTAGGCCGCTTGGAAAGGCTCAAGCGCCTCTCTCTCTCCGACAACCGTCTCTCCGGCCCTATCGCCCCTGATTTGTCCGCCTTTCCGGCCGATGATTTCACAGGGAACGACCGCCTCTGCGGCGCGCCGCTCGGATCTAAGTGCGGGCTCCTCAACGGGAAGAACCTGACTGTCGTCGTCATTGCCGGTATCGTCGGCGCCGCAGCTTCCATCTTCCTCGGCTTCCTGATCTGGTGGTGGTTCTTCAATGGCGGCGATAGCCGCCCTCCGGAGACCAACAAGGAGGATCTAGACCCCGAAAAGGACGGCAATCGAGTCGAATGGGTGGCCAAATTGGCAGCCAACAAGCTCGTCCAAGTCATCCTCTTCCAAAAGCCTATTGTGAAGATCAAATTGCTCGATTTGTTGGAGGCCACCGCCAATTTCGACGACAGCAAGTCTCTGATTTCGACGAAAACCGGGGTTTCGTATGTGGCATTGCTGTCCGATGGCTCCGCATTGGCCATCAAGCGGCTCACTGGCTGCAAGCTGACTGAGAAACAGTTCAGGTCGGAGCTGAACAAGCTAGGGCAGATCAGGCACCCCAATATAGTCCCTCTGCTAGGGTTCTGCGTAGTCGACGACGAGAAGCTGTTAGTCTACAAGCACATGTCGAATGGCACCTTGTATTCGCGCCTCCACGACACCGCCAAGGGTGGTTTGGATTTCCTAACTAGGCTGCGCATCGGCATGGGTGCAGCCAGGGGCCTGGCCTGGCTGCACCACGGGTGCCCCCCGCCAAATATGCACCAGAGCGTGAGCTCGAGCGTGATGCTCCTCGACGACGAGTCCAATGTGAGGATAACTGATGTAGGTCTTGTTAGGCTGATAACCATGGGCAAGTCCAATGGGAGCTCTCTAGTTAATGGAGGTTTCGGCGAGTTTGGGTATGTGGCACCCGAGTACTCGAGCACAATGGTTGCGTCCCTCGAAGGGGATGTGTATGGATTCGGAGTGGTGCTTCTAGAGCTCATTACCGGGCAGAAGCCACTCGACGTGTGCAATGCCGGGGAGTGCTTTAAAGGGAGCTTGGTGGATTGGGTTACTCATCTTTCGAGCTCGGGTAGGATCAAGGACGCCATCGATAAAGGGATACAAGGGAAAGGGAACGACGACGATATAATGCAGATGCTCAGGCTGGCTTGTATTTGTGTGGCTTCCAGGCCTAAAGACCGACCTTCTATGTTCCGAGTGTACGAGTTATTGAGGTATATGGCTATGAATAACGGACTCGTAACCGAAGAATACGACAGCGAGTATTCTTTGATCTTGGTCAAGCCGGATCGAGACTAGGAAGCTCTTGATGCTCGAAATTCGAAACTTTATTCTTTGTTTAGTAGGATCATCATCATGTAGTTGGTGCTTTTTTTATGTGTTTCAAGTGCTGATTGTTGGGAGTGATTTGTATCTGCAATGGAATAGTTGCAACTTGCAAGTGTTTTTGTTTCTGTTCTTGGTGTTGTATTGATGCCTTTCTGTTGCTGGAATGTGAGGAATCATCTTCTTGATAGATTGGCAAAATACATGTGTTTGTTTGTTCTTGTTGTTTTTGATGGACTTCCTCCATTGATCTCCTCCTGGATAACTGGTTCAGTTTGAATCTCTGAGTAATAAATGGGCTGCAACTGCAACTGCAATTCTGCAAATGCAATCAATCAGCAGAAGCAACAGCAGCAGCACAGAGGTCTCGTGATCCCAATAACTCATTTATTCTATGGAGTCAAATAATGAGGGCAAGAAAAAAGGTACATAAAGGAAGAACATGGTTATGGTGTGGTGTGTTGGTTTGGGCTGAAAATGAAATGAAAATGAAATGAAATGTGGTCTCTGAATCACCTTGACTAGTACAGTAACTCACTCTTAATGGGACCATGTGGTGTGTCAAAAAGTGTAGGGACCCAGCTAATCCATGAGTCATGACCCATCCATGTGAGCCTGTAAACTACCAAGACATCAGATTGATTGATTGATTGCCTATTTGGCTTACGAATATGGGGAGATAAGCATGTCATTCTCCCTCCACCATGTACAACTTTTAAAAAAATTATTTTGTTCTATAGTAATAAATACTTCATCCGTCTTGAAATTTAGATTGTTTTAGGTATTTATTCTTATATTAAAATAGGTGTCATTTTAGATTTTAAAGGTAGTGGATGATGATTTGTATCAATTTGTGTGTTGTTGATTTTTGTAAATGTTTTGATTGTTAAAAAATGTAGTGGGTTGAAAAAGTTAGTGGAATGATGATGTATTGATGTTGATTGAAGGTTGAATGGTTTTATTAAAACTTGTGTAAAATTCTAAAACGGATTAAATTTTGAGACGGATGGAGTATTAATTTACTTTTGGCACATATTTTAAGAAAAAATTACTCCGTACAGTACAATATTTTATAGAGTTTTTACCTCTTTAAAAATCATACACTAAAATTCAAATGGCACTTAATATGGAACGGAGGGAGTAACAAATATACTATTTTATTTTAATTTATTACATTATAAAAAATACAAATAATAATCTCTTAAGTATTACAAGGGCATTTTCGTAAAGTAAAACTCAAAATACCTATAATGACATGTTTTTTTAACAAAACTAACACACTAAGATAACATATTTTGCCGAACGGATGAAGTATATAACACTCCCTATATTACTAAATTACTTTCACAATAAAATAATTGTGAAAATAATTTATAATTTTTTAACACGTTTATTTAAACTCATACATGTCATTTAATTTTTTAACACGTTTTTAAGAGTTAAAAATTACTACTATATAAAATATTTTATTATTATTATTATTATTTTCTTTTATAATTTAATTTTAATTACTAATAAGTATGAAATTGTTAAAAAAAATAGATATTTATATTGTTTTAATAATCATAAAAAATGTGGATATTTATATAGTTTCATCATCATAAAAAATGTGGATGTTTATATAGTTTTTAGGGTGCTAGTTAAGCTTAAATATTTTCTTTCTTTAATATTACTTTTCCCTCACTTTTCACTAACTTTATTTTTTTATCTTAATTAATTTATTTTTATTTATCAGATACCTGCTTTTTACATACCTCCTTAATTTTTCTCTTCATATAAAAATGTGAAATAAGTACTTATTAGTATTGTTGTTAACATTTTATTAAACTTTTAAGTTGGGAATCCCACTATAGTGATATTTATCAACATTTTATAAGACTTCTACTTAAGAAGGTGTCCAAGTTCTCAAGGAAATCCAAAATTTGGGAAATCATCCATAATGTTCAAACAAAGGTGAGTTGGAGAACTAGATTCTATAGCATTGTCATTTGTGGGTACTCCTAAATTATAAATCTATATTTAAATTAATTTTTAAATAAAAACACATTTGATTAAAAAATCATGTTTTAAATTTGTGTATAAATAAAATATCAATTATTTTGTAATAGGATTTTATACAAAAAATTAAAAATGGTTTTCATAATTATTTTTGATAAAAATATACTAATAGTTACAGTATTTAAAATCTAAATATTATCTTTGATATATTTTTTTAATATATCGAGTTCAACTCGGTGGATGAATGTGCAAGGGCAAAACTCGGCACCAATGCGGTATTGATCGATCATCAACCAACTTCCATGGATGAAGCTACCATAGCCGTTACAGGACTGCCAATGTTGTAGCCGCTAGGAACGATATCAATCATGGCAGTCGTACATATTTGCTTCTCGTTTTTGCAATTTGGTACCCGACCGGACCCTGTGATTCAACCGAATTGGAAAAGCTATTGGCTTTACAGAAATTTCACAGCCAAATCTCGTCGATTTTTAACGCTAGCAATGTCCACCGATTTCGATACTGTGAACAATGGTCATCGGGCGAGCTCTGTGCTTCTGCAGGTATGGGTGTGATGGGAATTTCGTCAATTTAGGATTTCAGTTTCAGTCAGAGACGGGATTTTTTAAGATGGAGACAGACTCCAGATTTTGAATAAAACCAGAAATGACCGGGATGAAGATGAATCGATCGATACGTGTAAGCGTCAGGAGATGGAAGAACCGATACGTGTCAACTTCTGGTGCTAGCTTTTGCACCTATTGCCGTTTCTGTAGCCGCCAAGGAATTTTTGTAGAGATCTCAGTTTAGGGTTCCAAAGAAATTTTGCTCAGACTTGGGTTGATTATCACATTTCAGCCGCTGAACACATCCACTCGATTGGTTCTGCACATTTGCAAGCTCAAGTAAACTTCTGAATTCATTTATTTTTTTGAAGTTTTCTTGATCATTTTTAGGGCAAATGGTTTTAGCTCAATTTTGCAAAGTTGTGACAGGATACACAAATTATATCTATGATTTGGATATATCAAGTGCTTGATTTGTGATTGCTTGCTGTGAAATTCTGCAGATATGGGTCAGTGTAGAATGTGAGTCACCTAAAAGATGCTGCATACCAAATGACAATATTGAAAGTCTTGACATACCGGAATATCCATGAGCCAGCTGTGTATGTTGCCGGAAGTTTTGCGTTGACAGCTCTGATTCTCTCAAGCTATTTGATCTTTCAACACCTTAGATCCTATACGAATCCCGCGGTTTGTCTCTCCTTATATGCAGTTGTTCTGATATATCTTTCAACACCTTAGATCCTTTCAATCTATGTTTTGTGATTTTAGTTGAGGTTTGTTTGAGAAGAGTTTGTAATTGAATTTCAAGTTTGAACTGACCTATGTTGGCCTGATTGTATCAATCTCGGAAAGAAATGCTGGAAGTGATTTTCCTGTTTGTGTTCCCATTTTCAGGAGCAAAAATGGATTGTTAGCGTTGTGCTTATGGTTCCTGTCTATGCCACTGAATCAGTGAGGATCTTAACTTTTATGATTCATGCCGGTTTCTTTTTCCGATAGACCTGCATGTTTGAAGACTTCCTTGTTGAAAATTTATCAGTCAATTTTGTTTTTGATTGTGATTTTCATGTGTTAATACTATCTATCCAGTCTTCTTAAAAGACATGTTTGGATTAAATCCTATCAATAGGCGTTCATACTTTGCCACTTTGGGGTTTTGAATATTTTAGGTACTACCTTTCCATTTGGGGGGGGGGGGGTCTATTTGGCACAATGTGTCGATTGTTGATGACGATCTGATTGCTTATAAGAGCACTGGTTGGTGCAAAGCTTGCCATAGCCCTTCCTGATTTGAAGGCCGGGCTGCATAATTGCAATGTGCCTAATGGTACTTTTTTCCTTTTCTTTCAGTTCATATCCTTGACAAAGCCGAGAACTGCCCTTGCTTGTGATATACTAAGAAATTGCTATGAAGCATTCGCCCTTTATGCATTTGGGAGCTACCTGATTGCTTGCCTTGGTATGTTCTAAACACCATCCAACTCTCCTACAACTTAAATGGGGACTCTGTAATAACTAAACCGCGCTACTTCTTGGCTTTCTTTAAATATATGACCCGATCTACAGAGAACAAAAACATAAATGTTTCCCTCTAACCAATGGTCCAATGCCAGTTTCTGCTGATGTTTTTATAAAATAAAGCAATTATTACAGTTTCATGATGTACAGTTTCCTTTGATCAGTACGAGAGGATGGAAAGTAGTGAAATAAATTTTCTATATATGTACCAGGTGGTGAGCATAGAGTCATAGAACTGTTGGAGGATAAGTCAAGGAACCTGCTAAGAAAGCCACTTTTGGAAGAGATAGATGAGAGATCAGCAACAGAACCCAAGGCATTTCTCAATTTCTTTCGAAAACCTTGCGTTCTTGGAGCAGATCTGCTCACAATAGAGAAATTTGGTCTTGTTCAATATGTAAGTAACATGAAATTATCTTTTCAAGTGCATATTGATATATTTTATAATGATATCAGCTTAAATTAACAGATGATTTTGAAGACTTTTTCTGCATTCCTGTCATTGTTCCTGGAGCTGTTTGGAGTCTATGGTGATGGCGAGTTCAAGTGGTATTATGGGTATGTATACTCCTGTCCATAGCAGGATCAATGGATAATTTGGTCGGAGCTTCTAATATTGGAAATGCAGTTATGACTTGTGAGATTAGGCGTACAAATTTTCTTGTGAAAATTCTAACAAAGTTTTCTCCTCTGGCTGCAAAAAACAAGGAACTCATTTCGTTTTAGGCAGTAATTTATTATTCTTCGATTCTTCTTGCGTATATTGAAAGTTCAGTTTCATTTCCTTGCTAACAATCATTTCATTCTAACCGGGACTATTAGTGCAAACCAAGATGCACCCACAGCTAGGTTTTCGCGAGTCCCACAAAAGAGTGGACTCTTGTAACTTCATTTTCTTCAACGTTTGATTGAACCCCAACCTCTAACGAGGTAGGTGGAATGCCTCTAATTCCTTAACCAATCAGCTGGCTATAGGGGAGTGACATATTCAATTTCCTAATTCACGCCTTGCTGATCATATGTTTTTTGGGGCATCAAGGATCAGAACTGATGATAATTCATTCCTAATTCTCTGTCGTATTTTCTTCTGCTTTTTCAGCTACCCATACATAACAGTGATATTGAACTTCAGCCAGATGTGGGCATTGTATTGCCTGGTTCAATTCTACAAAGTGACTCATGAGAGGCTCAATCATATAAAACCGTTAGCAAAGTTCATCAGCTTTAAGGCAATTGTATTTGCTACTTGGTGGCAAGGAGTTGGCATCGCTCTCTTGGCTGCACTCAATGTTTTGCCGAAGGAGGGCAGGATAGAGTCCGGACTGCAGGACTTTCTGATCTGCATAGAAGTAGGTATTTCAGTTGTTCAACTCGAAAAGTTGAATGCATTACAAACAATCTTCTATGAATTATGAGATTAATTTCTTCAGCAAGAGAATTACCTTTCTCTTGATTCACAAACACCTTAGGATGAGAGTTCGGATGCCTTTTTGAATTCCAAAATGCATCTCTCATGCCAACCAAACCATTTCAGGCAGCTGCTGACATTTAGACCCCGAAACTAAAAGCACTTGAGTCATCTCATCCATATGTTGGTGTGACTGTGTGGGATACACAACCAAACACAACTCTTGAGATGTTGTGAACTTACAATTTCCACTTCTGGTAGGATTATTTTTCGAGCAAGATGTTTTTCATGGTTTAATGTTGCGATATGTATGTTTGGCAGATGGCGATTGCAGCAATAGCTCATGTTTTTGTGTTCTCTGCAAAACCTTATTACTGCTTTGTTACGGTTTCTGATCATCAATATGAGCGAGTCACGACAAAGACACAGAAGACAATGCTGGAAATAGAGGAAGGTAAAGAGAAGAAACCTGCAGTAGTTGAGAAAACAGAAACACAGGTCGATGCACCCGGGACAAGTATTTCTGAAAGTGTGCAAGATATCGTTGTTGAAGGCGGCCAGCAGGTAAGCTATTCATGTCTTAGAATTAGTTGTGATATAAGCTTTTACTGTATAACACGAGACTACTTCTTTGAGAAAGCTAATGAGAGTTTGGGAAAACAGGTTGTAGAAGATGTAAAGCTGACCATCAACCAAGCCATAGAACCCATGGGCAAGGGCGTAACGAAAATACAGGAGAGCATCCACAAAATTTCAGTGGCTTCTTCTGATGAAGAGAAGGAAGAAACAGATTTGGAAATCGAAGAGAAGCATATCAGTTGAACTTAAGATCCCAGGAACTGCAAAAGGTACACGTTTGATTGTTTCCAAGTACAGTTGTTTAACATCAGTTGTCATTGTTGTAGTACACTTGTAGTCGAAATGTAGGGTATAATAAGCTTTGAATTCAGAAGTAGTGAATATGCAAATGAAGTATATGTTTCCATGTTTAAAAGCGTTGGTTGCCACAATCCGAATACATTCATCAGATTATCTTGTTTCATTGGATATAACATCTGATAGCATGTTAGTTGCTCTAATTCGAGTCTTCGTCGGTTGTATAATGATCCAAAACAGCTGCTTTAGTGGTTTTATAACCTTCTATGATGATAGGAATAATCAATATCTGGATTTGGCGTTGTAGACATTGCAATTGTCATCAACAAAAACTTAGTTTTATTAATAAAATCCTACAGAAAATTCCTAGCTTAGATCATAGATTTTATCATCTCATGTTTTATGGAGCGGAAATTTCCCAACAAAGTTGAAGTTGAGGCCGCCTATATAGAGGTGATCCTCGTACTCCAATGCTGACGTTACGAAGGAAACCACCTTCCCATCTGGATCATCAAACCGCCTTACTATTTGGCCTCCGGCATTCACATTCACAACCATGGCTTTCTTGTTCGTGCCAATCACCTTGCTGATGAGGGTGGGATAAGTAGCTATTATATGCTTGACTACTTTGCTTTTGTGCAGAAACTCCAGCTCTCTAGGTGTCAGCTGCAAAGACAGTAAAGCTCCACCATTAGATCATGTGTTCTACAATTGTTGTATTGTATTGTCTCCTTGGCTGCCTTTATTCTATGAAGCAGGGATACCTGTAGTAGCGCGATCCAAAATGATCCGTCTGGAGCGAGATGGATGTTGTCGGGTCCCCCAGGAAGGTTGTCCACAAAGACTTCTGTTTTCCCCTTTTGATCACCTTCAAGCCAATACTTCAAGCACCTAAACCTGTAGTCAAGCAGATTATTTCGAAAGTTCAGTTGCTTGACATCAGGTCTGAGGTGACATATAGTGTCGATACTCACTTCCACGTTTCACAAACCAAGAGGTAATCTTTAGATTGCGAAAGCGCCACTCCATTCGGAAAGCACAGGTTATCAAGGGCAAGAGACGTCACACTGGTCGAGGGATCGTATTTGAGCAGTTGGCCATGGGGCCTGGCTTCAAGCACATCCAGATACCAGTGGTCGTTGTCGAATTTGGTGCTTGGGATGCTGAAATACAAGCTTCCATCTCCAGCTTCAGCCACTTCATCTGCAAACCTGGTTCCTTACCACCTCCATGTTAGCTTAACTGTCTCAAATGCCAAATAAATTATCTCTCACATTAACCTCAAAACTTAAGTTCTCACTTTATTTTGGATCCATTGAAATCAGATGCCAGAACTGTCACTCCATCTTCACTAACCTTCAACAATCCCTGCAGCCAAAAATCAGTAATCAAAGATTGACATATATAGCAATGAATTTTGTTCAATTTAAGCTACTACTATACCTCCTCAGTATCACAGACAACAAGATGATCACCATCCATGACAGGTATGATTCCGAGGAGGTTACTGCTGTTAAGCATCTTCCAGTCCTCCACAGACCCATTTCCATACAATCTCTTGATCCAACCATCTCTGGTTGCTGCATACAACACTCCATGCTTGTCCACACAAACATCTTCCGGGCGAATCACCGATCCTTCACCGAGCTTTATCACTTGCTGCACATAACATCACGAGTTTCGAACCCCATCAGAAACTCAAGATTAGTTGTTTCGAGTTCGAGTCGATTTGGTAGATACTGACCTGTAAGTAGTTGTTTGGAGAGGGAGGGGAAGAAGGGAAGAAAAGAGGATTTGGGGAATGAATTGGGGAGAAAAAGAAGACTTGTAGAGAAAGAGCAAGTGTGCAACCAACCAGGAAGGTTGCAGTTGCTGAAGCTGCCTTCATTGTGTTTGATAGGAGAGATTTTTTTTCTGTGTGTGTGTGTTCTAATTAGTTTGTGAGTGGGTTTGCTGTAAGGTTTTTAATGCAAGCTAAAATCTGTGGTCTATATTGCCTCCTTATCAACAGAGATCACTTGTGATTGTCTCTGCTGGTCTTGTTTGCTGAGATCTTTTGTTTTCGGGTTTTTTTTTTGTATTTGCTTATTTCGGGTTGTATCATGACGGTTAGCCTGTCTGATTCCCTTCGGCCTCTCGTTTTCCCAGATTTATGTTGTTTTCTGAGATTTCGAATTATTTTCTTTTAAAAAAAAAACAGAGATCACTTATGAGTTGTGACATACTCTGAAAAAATACAAGTGTTTAATATAGAGTAAAGTTATTAAAAAAATATTTAATATAGAGTGACATTTAATTATCACTTTATTACTAAAGTCTAAATATTTAATATTTTTAAACATAGTAGTACTTTAATATTTTTAAACATTTTGTAAGCATTAGATATTTAAAGTCAATTTATTTAAGAAAAGCATAATTTATATGTTGTTATATATAATTTATGAATTTGTTAATGATTTAAAAGAAATCTTCTTACATGTTTTGTGTGATTTAAATTTTTTAATTATTTTAATTTTCACTCATATTATAAAATATTCAACTTTTCCATTTCAATTAAAGAGTAGTTACTTTATTAGAATGATTGGCATGGTCCTGTATCTCATACCGTCATATCCTATTATAGTAAATTCGACCAAACCCCTCTTAGCAATTCAGTCTCATCCGCTCTCAATCACTCGAATTGTCTCTTACAAACAGTGGCGGCCGCAGGAATCGCTAGAGGGGGCGGAATTAACACTTATAAGTAGAGGATCAAAAACATGAGAGTCAAACATGTCAAATAAAACAACATTGTTCATAACCACAAAATAGCGCACGATACAAGTTTACAAATAAGTTCAAATTTTTAAATAAAATGCATATTAAGAGGCTTAATAGTACAGAATACAAGTTTAGACCAATGAAAGAGGAGGTAAATCCAACTTGCATGTCCTCATAGCTTGGTAATGTTGCACAATAGATTCATTGTCAATGTTGTTAAAGATCTCTCTCTCGGTGTAGCAAACAAGATTATCGAATAGGTGGTCATCCGACATCCTATTACACAAATCTGTCTTCATAATATTCATTGCAGAAAACGTCCTTTCAACTGATGCAGTTGCAACTGGTAACACCAAAATCAACTCTAACCCAAAAATTTCAATGAATCCGGCCCAATAGAATAGCAGCCCAGCCCAGCCCACGTCTTCTCAGGTTACCTGTTTGCACTGGCGGATTGCTCTTTCCCCTTTGAAAAATTCGAACGCCTCTCTCTCGCTCGCTCGCTTCCCTCCCAAAGGACTGAGGAAACGAAATGGCAAAAGGGGGATTTGAGATGCAGACAAGCTGTTCGTGAAAATGCCTTCAACACGCTCGAGCTCCAAAGGGTCCAAATCCATCACCGGCGCCGTCACGGCAACCACCCCCGCCGGCACTCTCAGAAGGTCTTCTCGGATTCTTGAATCCAAGACTAAAGATAGCTTGACTCGCTCATCTTCCGGTAATTTTTCCTTTTGTGTGTTCTTCCATTGCTTATCCATCTCCGTTTTTCAGTAATCTCCTTTGCTGGTAGCTTTATTTATTGTTGCGAATGTCAATTTTGCATGATAATGATGATGATTTTGGATTGCAATTTTATGAGGGTTTTAACCCCTTTTTTTTCGTGTGTTTGGATTTGATGTGTTGAGTGATTTACTGATTTTTCACTTCTGGTTTCTTAATATCGGTTTAATGTAACATACTAACATGAAATGCACGCCAGGTGTTCGGAAAAATGCCCACAATACCCTTGACTGTCTCAAGTCTTCGACCAACGTTGCTATGGCAACCCCAACTAGCTTTCCCAGAAGATCTCAGCGCCTTCTCCAGTCGAAGAATCATAGCTGTCACCGCTGCTCCCTTGGTAATTTCAGCTCTTCTCCCATTTTTTTGTATGGTTGCTTCAATGTTCCAAGTGTCAATTTACATCTTTGGTGCTCTTTTCTTCCTTCTTTTTATCTCATGCCCAGCCTAAATGACAACGATTTCAGCTAGAATTGTATCTCAAGATGGCGAAATTTTGAGATTCACTCAGGTTTTGTCAATGGGGCTTACATTTAATGGGATGGATTATCTTTTGCTCTGTGCTGTTTGCTATATATTCTTGTGCACTGAAGATTCATTTCATTTTCCCCTTAGCAATGATGTAATCGATAGCACAAGTGGCAAATTAAAATTGTAACATTACATATCCACCAGGTGCTTGTGAAAATGGCCACAACATGCTCTGTAGGCCGCCCAATACCCACAAAGCAATAACTGACATTGGTACACCACCCACAACCATCCCCAGAAGATCCCAGCGCCTTATGCAATCAAAGTCTGGCAACTTGGATCACTGCTTTTCTGGTAACTTTAGTTCATCTTCCTTTTCTTTGGCACCTATCCTTTCATTTTTTGCCAATCACCATTTTTACAGGATCCTTGATCCTATATCCTAATCAAGTTTTATTCATTCTTTTGTTCCAAATGTCAATTCTACGCCTTCGAGGAATTGGTTATCACTTGTCAAAATTTGTGGTGAAACCTACCTCCATGTCCACCAGATAGACACAATTACATGGACATTCATACTGAATGCATCAGCTGCAAGACAAACTTTGAATCTACAACATCCCACGTAATGCACTTACCATATTAGCAATGGAATCCCCAATAAGTCAAATGCTTTTTCCAAACTTGGATACAGAAATCCAGTGTGTATCTATTAGTTTCCCAAACATCCAATTTGAGAAGAAGACTTGATGTATCAGTTGATTTGTAATTGGATATTTCAGAATGAACCTCAATAAGACTTGTATGATTCCAAACCTTGCATGCCATAAGAGCAACCTGAAACCTCAGTAAGAGTATTGAAGGATCATATACTTCATATGCAAACCATGAGTCCATGACATCCCAATTCTTGCCCATTTCATCTGCCATGCTTGAAATACACAGTAGACCGAGTGGCTTTGATATTAATAATTCAAGGAACAAGTACAAGATTTATTGGGTTCAAAGTAGATCGCCCAACTTGGAGTTGCATCAGCTCAAATGAGCACTGCAATTAGGGAAAATCAAAGAGTTAATATAAGTAGAAAGATAGTAAGAGAACACATTAAGCAGGAAGAAGATTGTTATCAATCTCATATTTTGAATTCTCCACTATGGGTTACGTAGCTTACATTACATAGAACAAGAGCCCAACCTTGAAATAAAATAAAGTAATCCAGTGGGTTTGAAAGAAAATAAAATAATAAATTGATAAAGCAGATTTAATGACTAATCAGTTAACATTATTTCCAATATGTATTTTTTACTTTGCCCTGTATCAAATCAACAAAACAAGGGCCATATTGACAGTGTAGTTTGTCATACCGTCAGGTTCTCTTAAAAGTGCCAAGAACATGCTTGACAGGTTCAGTGGAGTCACCGGTCCTGACACCCCCACCCCCACCATCCTCAGAAGATCTCAGCGGCTTCTGCAATCAAGGAATGGCACCAAAAAGCGCTGCTCTTTTGGTAACTTTTGTTGATCTCTCCTGTTTTCTCTTTTGGTACATAATCTTCAACTGGTTGCTCATCTGCATTTGTATGGGATCTGCTGATCCTCTCCAAGTTTACATTGCTGGTTCATATTTTATTACTCCATGTGTTAGTTGTGCATTTTCTGTTCCTTTTCTTTTCCCCTTGTTTTAGGTTCATGCCTAATTCAGATGATAGGGATTAAAACTGTGGTTCTTTTATGATTCAAATTTTATTGTTCCCCATTTGTAAACTCAGATGGAAATATGCAACAAGGCTTTGGGCTTCCCAAGGAATTGTCTGTTCAAAGATTAGGAAAATCAATTTCTCATGCAAAACGGGGAATAGTGGCGAAATTGAACTTTGGGAATGCGAAAATTGTAAAGTGCAATGAACCAGTTGGAAATATTGGAGGAAGTTTGGAGAGAAGGATCACGCGCAATTCATCTGCTTCTTTAGCTGCTCAAAACAAAGGAGAAAAGCCTAAATTGAGAGTCACAGATGATGATGCAGTTGTGCAGCAAGGAAGAGATTCTATGTCATTGTCTTCTTTGGCTGTAAACTCTGGCAAAAGCATACAAAAAGATGGCGATGCAAGCAAAAGGTGTGTAGGTGATTTGGAGGGAACATGCCATAAACCAGATGCTAATCTTGTATCAGGGCTGGAAAAGAGGTGTCTCAGAAGAATATCCAACTGCAACAAGGTGGATGGGGTTAAGAGGAAGCAAAAGGAAAGTGATGATGTTGTTCAAGGGACTGTTCATGGGTGGACCAAGGAACAAGAGAAGGCTTTGCAGAAAGCATATTTTGCTGCAAAACCAACACCACACTTCTGGAAGAGGGTCGCTAAACTGGTGAGTGTTTAATTTGAAGTCTCCTTAAAGTTGATGCTTCTTACTTATATTTTAGCCTTCTTTTGGAACATCAAGAAGTGAGATAAGTGCTTTTTACAGATCATGAAGTATTTATGGTCTAAGAAGAGCTTCATGGTTTTATATGGCTATGCTGCTGGATATTTTTTTGGCTGGATGTATATGTCTTAATGTATTTAGTTTGTAAGAAAGAATTTTATCATTAGTAAAATGTTAAGAAAATGTATAAAATGTTCAAATATCCTCTTATAAAGGCATATATGTTGTTAGCTTTTTCCACAACTAGGGGTATGGTGGAAATTTCATGTGTTTTTACTGTTTTAACTAGGTAAGATGGCCTAAAAGGGAATGGACGTTGAGTTGCTGACAAATATACATAATGGTTGGTTAAATGAAGCTCTGTCTATAATTGACAATAGTTCTGTGTAAAATGACATTAGTCTTGATTACTATGTGCACAATCTGTGAAACTTCCAGATCTTTTCTCCCTCTTATTTTGAACAAAAAAGGCACCAACAGTAGTTTACTCAATGCAGGTACCTGGAAAATCTGCTCAAGAATGCTTTGACAAGATTGACTCTGAGAATCTAACCCCACGTTTACTGCCACCTCGTTCAAGGAGTAAGCAAAAGACCTTGTCACCTCAACTTGAAATCACATTTTCCGAAACTGAGTCGTTACCTGAGCCAAAGAGCAAAAGGATTTGTAGACGTAAAAGTCACATCAACCAGAAAATGGTTAGGCATTTGATGCGGAGACATAGTCATGTAGAACCAGATAACACAGCGGATCTTTTTCGTGTTCTTGAGCCAACAGTAAATCCGTTACCTGAGGCATTGCCAGCAAGTCCTTTTCTTTCAACCCCATCAGGGATAATAGAGAAGGGATCAGCTTCTAGTTGGGGGAGCCGGTCATTGTCCAATCAAAAGAAGAGCAAATCGCGATTCAGTGGTATATCTGGCATTCCCCTCGCAAGTCCTCCAGTTTTAAAGCCAGTGAAAAACATGGCTTTACATGACAAGTATGTTGATCAGCTGCATGCCAGGGAAGCAAAGAGAAAGGCAGCCTCAACTGCATGCAACCGAAGATCAGCTGTCGCTCAAAAGGATCCAACCCAACCCCTTTTGACAAACAGGGATGTGATTAAAGCTGCAAAAGAGACCCTCATATCTGATGCAAGGGATGCAATCAATAAATTTCGAGATTCACAAATTTACTTGGAGAACAACTATGATTCCGAAGAAGTATATGATGATGAAGACGACGATGACGAAGGGGAAAATGCACTTTAGGAAAAACCTATTCTTGTCCTTACTCTGCAAAGTTGTAAAACAAGTTCAAGGTGAGCTTCTATGTACAGCGTCTTGCTGAACTGGTTGTGACTTGTGGCTGTAATCCGATAATCTCCATTTCTCAGCTAATGCAATTGGATCCTATGATTTTCTCTGGCTTTTATAGAAACCAGGTTCATTAACAATCTCTCTGATTTATTTTGAGCAACATCTCTCTGATTGATTTCAATAGACGATACATATGATTAAACTTTCTGTTGCAACCCAAGAATGGACCTACAAATCTAAGAATTTTATGATTAAATTTTACGTTGGCGAGGTTCATAAGATTTATTGGATCCAATTCATGTTAGTTCTATTTGGAGCTCACCGTGTGTATTTCTACTGTCATGCTCCATTAATCCAAGGGGTTAAAAGATGAGCAAAAAAAAATAAATACTGTAATAATTTATACAGAACATTAGGAGTGCCTTTTCCTTTTTCTTTTTTCTCCCTTAACTCTGAGGCTACAACAACAATACTGTAATACACTATATCCCGTATCTAGCAGGGGTCTAGTAGTATACACCTTTTTTTAGAGAGTGTTTTCGTGTGACCCGAAAGTGTTTAAACCATAGTAAAAGACATAAAACGAAAATAAACTGAAAGTAGAAAATGATGGAAAAGACAACATTAACAGAGGAGATCCAAATGCAAACACCCATCTGCCGCCCCAATTAGCTATTTTCAATCTGATAACACTCTTCCAAAGTGCTTAACTCAAAGGCTCTGATGATCTGAGCCAGGAAATCTATTACCCACTGAACACAGTTGAAGAGGGTAGTTTTAGTACACAAACCCAAGATTGCCCTCTTTTGTAATGTTTCTTGGCATCCGGAAAAGTTCAAACTTTAAGAGCAAAACCCAAAAACCCTTTCCCTCTTTTTATGTCCAATCCCATAAGCCAATTCTCCATGAGTTCTCCCCGGAAGAGATAAAGGATCTTGCTTTCTGGGATCTCAAATTCTTGAATTGAAGGTATTTTTCCATCTGTAGCTGCTATTCCTCTCCGGTTTAATCTGTCTGATACCGTTTCTGATTGTGGCCCTTTTATCTCTTTCCGTTTGAGCATGTCAATTGGCATTGATATAGACTGAAATTTGGCTGAAAATATGTAGGCATGTACTTCATCTAATTTTTAATGGGATAGGTAATCTTGAGATTAAGTCCACTAACTGCAATCTTCCTATGCAGTTTTATACACTTTTCTGTGGGAAGAGAAACCCTAACTATGGGTGTGTTGCATAAGTGTTTCTGAATTCCTCTGGATATATTTTTGCAGATTCAATTTCATGTGCAGTTCAATGAATGTTTGGGATTGATGTTAGGGAATAGAATTTATGCTACTTTCATCAGATTCTATCAGCGTTCAGTTAACTCTGAGGTTGATAGTTTGGGTGTCCTGAAGCATAGAAAGTCATAAGCCTGGGAGTAGATCTTAGTAGAAGCATATCCTGGTTGAAACTGTACTTTTAAGAACTTTTTGCCTGATGTTGAAATATGGCAGATTTTTTCGAAAGGTAACAGCGTCCATGCCACTGGGATGATGAAATTGGTGGGTATGCTCAGTATTTTTGCAACTTAGGTTGCTTGGGAAACGATTTTGGAGTTATCAGCTACTGATACTGCGTGTGAAAGATCTGCGCTAACTCTTGTGCATGCCAGAATGAAGTCGGAAAACAAGCCTACTACTGATGTTTTGCCCCATGTTTCTGCAAAAGACTCCCCCATGTACAAAGGTTGTGTGTACTGGAGAAGGAAGCACTATGATCCTGTTATACTTTTCCCAACTGGAGTACTAGAAAATGCATTGCCAAAACCTGCATTAATTGGTGTCTGTCCTTCTATTGAGTCAGAAAACCCTTTGTTAGCTTTGGAGAAGCATAAAGATGACAAAGCCTTGCATGAAACTGAAGGTGTTAGGTCGTCCATCTCCACGGTGATATGCAGTGATGGGTCAATTTTGGTACATTCTGGAGCTACTGATAGGTGCTTAGACGAGCAGCGTGATTCTGATGTGAAAGGCAAAGGAGCCAAAAGTGTAGATGTATACAGTGTCGATGATAGTTGTTCGTCATCAATGATAAACATGGATGCTGGTTCTGCATCCTTAAAGACAGAAATGGATGAAAATGGTGAGTGTTCCTCTTCTGGGGGTTTTATTGGAGAGCTCACGGGACAAGAGAAATCAGAGAGAGATCTTTGCATCTCAATTCTCAAAAGTCATCAGTTGCTATCTTGTTTCTTGCCAAATAAATCCTGTACTCCTGATGATATAGCTTCTAGTAGTCAAATTGGTGATTCCTGTTCATGCAATGTTTGTGGTTTCATGGGGAGAGCAGAAAACATGTTAATATGTGATCAATGTGAAGAGGCAGTCCATGTTTCCTGCTGCAACTCCATCACGAGAACAAATTCTTTTGATGAATGGTTTTGCCAATGTTGCCTGAAAAAGAAACATAAGATAATGGAAGAGACAACTCGCCAAAGATCAACAGTCAGCCGAAGTGATTTAGGTTGCAGACCTTTAGCATCTAATGCCAAAACCTCTTCAATTGCTGTTATGTTGAAAGACATTGAGCCATATACGACTGGTGTTCGTATTGGTAAAGATTTTCAAGCTGAAGTTCCTTGCTGGTCTGGTCCAATCACAGGGTATGTGTCCTATTCTACCTCATCTCATTGTCATTTATATGGTTAAATGTATTCCACTGTTGTCATGCTTATTTTTAATGCCTGAATCTATACTCATCTTAGGCTAACATATTTTTCGCTAATGTATAACCTTTAGGGAAACTCTCGAGATTCTGCCCATAATGCAGGCCCTTCCAAAATAACCAGCACTGTGTTTTTTTTTAAAAAAAAGAAAGAACACCCATTTTTGTCATTTCTTTCAAAGTCACACCTCTTTCTTGCCTGTAGAGAGACTTTAAAAAAAAATTACAGAAGTAATTTTTTGGGGAAAATGCCCAACTATATGTGGCTTCTTGAAGTATTCCTTTGGATGTATTCAACTTGTATGCGTCTCAAGGACTATCTTTACTCCAAATTTTTAAATGTTTGAACATTCATGCCATATACTCTGGTTCCAACTGTTTCTGAACGTCAGTGTCGATTTGGACATTGTGAAATATTAACCCGAAACTATGCTGTGTTATAAGAAGATGAGGACAAAAAAACTAGTCCACTTAAAAACCTCCTACTCTTTATATCTGATGAACAAAGGTGATCAGGATCTTTCTCTTGGGGTCTTAAGGACCGAATATGCATGAATTGTTGTACTAAATGAGAAAGGTGGCCATCATAATGCCATATTCTTCTAGCAATTGTTAGGCTTAAGAGGTTCCAAACGCATAAACACACACAAATCTCCCTGGCTAAAGGTGGAATACAACCCCTTCCTATGGGCTACCTGGTCACTTTTCTTCTCTCACAAGTCACAGCGTGCACGAATTGTCCCTACATCCTTCTAGGATAGCCTTGATCCTTCTAGAATTTTCTAGGAACTACCAATGTGTGTAATAATTTACATAAGAAAGCTTTTAGCCCTATAATAATGTTACTAGTACAGTTCACTATGCCTTGTCCTGAGGACCCAAATTGGCTTACCAAGTGATGGAGAATGCAATATTAGGGCTGCTACTACAATGTAGTTGAGCTTACGACCAAGAAATCTCCTTGTGTGGAGCAGGGGACACCTCATGGCCATCAAATGCAAGTTGCCGACTGTCATGGTGAATGCTTTAGATGGCTTAGTCAGGTTTAAGAGATCAATCATGTACGCTCTTTAGGATAGTAATACAGTTATAGTGCTTCTTGGCATTGCAGTACAGAATATTCAAGTGTCTGGGACAATCTAACAAGAAATCAATCCGGATCAGATCTTGCATCCTCTGTATTGGATTCACCACAAGCTGTGACAACGATAAACTTACCATCTTTTTCATGTAGAACAGAGAATAATGATAGTTCCAATCCTTCAACCAAAATGAATAGCCATCATACTCAACCCACAGACAGGCTCATTCATTGAAGAACAAATCCACATGGTTATTTCATGATGAAGTTGAGTAAATAAGTTGTAATCTTCTGCCACTGATATCTTCATTTCTTTGCTGTATATATCTGAATTAGCTCCAGCCCTCTTTCCCTGAATAAATGGAGTTTAATACATGTATCTCTAACTCTATGGCCATGATTGTAATATGCGGTACCTGAATCTCCAATGTTTCCCTAATTAACCCATTTAATCTCTTCTCATATCAAATCTGCTTCTTTAAGGCCTCTTCTATCCGAGGCTCCTTATGAGGTACTGAGGCCATCATCCCTCCTTATTAGTTATTAGTTAGTTTTCTTATCAGCTGAGACACCATCCTTTAGTGTTGCAATATTGCAGACCCCTGGCATTTAGTTCACTTTCATACCATACTCCTTTTAGAGAAAGAGAGAGACTGTTTGGAATGCTATCTTAGAAGCTGAGCGGCATGTCTTCTTGCCAGCATACTAATTCAAAATAATCTATCCCAAAAACTTTCAACAGGACGTATAAATGGGGGCATCTCGTGGATGCCTCTTGTGGATTTAGTATTCTTTTCTTCTGGATCACTCGAATTTTCTGTCATTTTGATTCACTTTGAACTGTTGCATGCATACCTGACAAATTATTTGTAGCAATTCAATTTCAAGTTACTGAGTTCAAGATAAGAGCTTTCATGCCTTTCTTCCTCATTTCAAGTTAGCAAAATTGTGGTTTATGTAGTCACTAGGTTTTTGTGGTTCAGGGACATTGATTGTCAAGAACCATTGGAACTGGATTTTTCTGATATCAGCAAGTTCCATGTGAGTTTGCTACATTTGCTGTTTGCTTCATTATATTTTTATTTTATTCTTGGCCTGGAGATGAATTATTTTTCTTCTTTTGTAGGAGTTCAACTCTTTGCAGCTTCGTAAGCGTAAGCCCATTGGTAACTGGCTACAATGCCAAGATGTCATTGCTGATACAGGAGAGAGTGAAGGAAACATATGTGGAAAGTGGCGAAGGTAGACCATGGCTTTTTCCTTTTCTTTCTATTTTAGCGTGATTTGGAAATAGAACTTGTTTTGAGCTTGGAATCACCATTGGATTTTCAAAGTGTCTGTAGTACAATGGATTGACATAAGGTCGAGAAAGAGGGAACTAGACTCACCCTTTGTAGTTATATGTTTTTTTTTAAGAATATATATTCATTAAGTTCAAATATACATCTATTTGGAAAAGGATTAATGTTATGTAAATATCCAAAGAATACTGCATTCTCCACACTTGTATTTCCCAAGGCATTTTCACTTTTTGTATTTTTTTTTTTTGAGAACCTCACTTCCTTTTTAGAAAAGGTTGTGATTGAAAACATTTGCTTTTATCGAAATGCATAAACATGGGCCATTTTGATCAACAGCGTAGTTGATCATTGGCTTGTATGTAGTTATCTTAATGCCTCAAAGCAAGGCTCACATCTATTATGATGAAAACTGAAAACAACAGATCCTAAAAACTGAATTTGTTCTGGTAATTTCCTTCCGAATGGCTTTCTTTCAACGGACTATGCGTGCTTTTATGCTCTGCCTGTTGATGTTTTGAAGATCAATTTTATGTGTGTGTTTGTTTGGACAATGTTTCAGGGCTCCGCTTTTTGAAGTCCAGACTGATAACTGGGATTGCTTTAGTTCTGTCCTTTGGGATCCATCACATGCTGATTGTGCTGTGCCTCAGGTGAGGCTGATACTCAGTTCTCCATTTACATCTGTTGGTTAAATAAAACTGTAGTGCTGTTAAAGTGGGAGCCCCTCTTATTTTCCATTGATTCATCCCATTGGCTTTTTCAACAAAAGCAACTTTATATTTCAATATTAATGAAAGAAGAAGATGAAGAAAGGACTCCATATGCACAACATGGTAAGATCTTAAGGAGTAAGGACCATGGAATTCCCAAGAGCTGCAAAGTACATGCATCTCCATGGAGTTCGCTGATTCTTTGTGCTTAAAGCGCATACCTCATCTTAAGATCAAAAGCAAAATGGAAAGGCACTGCCCAACATTTTGTTCCAAAGTCACAACATGTTTCTATATGAACTGAGAAGCACGTCTATAGGTGGATGAAAGCCTGATTATAAAGGCAAAACAACAACAATGAGACAATCTAAGGTAAAATGAGGATGTGATACTTGGAAACAAGGGGAAATCATCTAACTGACATATTTAAACAATGATAAACAAACTGATACTGAAATCAGAAGTGATACTCTTGGGAACGAGCGTATTGGTAAAAACCTCCTACACCTCTAGCTAGAGATTGACAATATATAGACCAATAACAGACATGGGAAACCAACTTGTTTTCTCCTGGTTTGCTTTTAGGGGCTCCCACTTTTCCTGGTATCCATAAATTATGCATAAGTTTTACATAAATATCTTCCTTTTTCTCTCTATAAAGCTTAACAAGTCCATGCAATCATCAGTTCATTATCTTGAATTTTGAATAAAATTTGATGTATTTGTATCTTCTCTCTCTTTCATTTGCTTCTTGCTCCGGGTGGCCTTTCTGTTGTGTTTCATATGTTAATTCACCACACTATTCAATGTTTCTAGGAGCTGGAAACCAATGAAGTACTGAGGCAGTTGAAGTACATAGAAATGGTAAGCAATGTTTCCTGTCTATCGACTTTCTATTTGGAGATGAGTGCATATGATATAGTCAAGGGACTTTTCTATATACTTGCAACTAGACATGTGAATTGGGTTAGTTGGGTTGAGTTTCGGCCTAATTGTCTCAAACTGAAGATCGCCTTAAAATGAAAGTGAATTGCTGTCAATCCACCTACTGCAGGTATACAGTACCCAGAGATCAAGTTGTCTTAAGGATGTAGTTGCAATACGAAACTTGATAGGCGTTAACTGAAGTACTGAACCATGAGGCTGGCCTCTTCTTACTATATTTGTACTAACAATCCGCATTATTCCTTGTAGCTGAAACCTCGTCTAGAAGCCAAGAAACAGAAGTTGGATGCTATGGCAGTTAGGGATTCAGGAAAGCTTGTAGTTATAGAGGACGTCGGATAACTACTGATGCTACCTCATGTATATCATTAGCATCATGTATATCAGTAGCATGATTTGCAAAGATGAGACGAGTATTGGTTGGGGTGCTCGGGCTCAAGTTTTGAGATCAATTGATCAGTTCCAGAGTGGTATTTGTACATACATCTAAGCTCACGCGAACAAGTAGACGCATCAGCTGCATTAGGTTGGTCAGGTTTTTGGTTTGGTTGGATTTTGTTAGGTCACTCATATAGGTCTGTAACAAGCAGCTGTGTTTAGATTGCTTGTACATGTTTTGTTCATTCAAGATTTGGATAGCAGATGAGCGGAGGAAGAGATTGGTATGGTTTGAAGGATGGATATTAAGCTTTTAAAGCTGTCCAGTTTTGTTGCAGTTGAGTTACTTAAATTTTATCCACAGATAGACATCAATTTTGTATATATTTGAGGGAAAAAATGATAAAGTTAATTTGTGTAACGAATATAGCTTATCTCATTGTCATACTCCCAAAATAAATACATCAATTTATAATATTGGGTAATAAGATTAAAAAAACAAATGATTAAAAATTGAGTGAACCTCTCGAAGATGGAATATACGGATATGGATGTAATTGATAAAAAAAATGAAAAAGTGTTTTTATAGCGATGTATGTAGCAGAGGAAAAATAGGTTAAGTATAGAGAAGAAGTACACACAGATGTGTATGACTTTGGTTTTTCAATGTTAGTCTCAAAATTGATTTTTTTTTTTGTATAATAACCTCCAAAGACTAAGATTATGTTATTATTCGTTTTGTCTAATCTATGCTCTAGAACATAGGTTAAGTATATAGTTCATTAGAAAAGTAAAACTTAAATAGAATGGCAAACTATAGAAACAAAAATATTTAAAAATTAGCTAAACTAGTGAATCAAGTGGATTTTTCCCAAAGTGACATGCATAATGTCATTCCACTTAAAGTAGAGTCGTAGAGTCTACAGGATCGGGATCTCACCACCTCAACACAAAAACACCCTTACCTTAGCAAATCGAGAGGGTGTATAGGTCAAAATCCATTGTCCTCGATCTGATTCCTCTCTCTTGTCCCTTCTCACCAAAAACCCTTGTTTTTAATTCTTTTAATACTCCCTACATTTGGAAAAAACACGTCGTTTACTATTTTCCCACATTTTTCTAAGATGATAAAAAATACTCCCTCCGTTCGACAAAACTTGTCATTTTAGCTTATTTCACAAGTTTTAAGGTAAACAACAAATGTACTAATTTACCCTCAATTATTACCCTCCTTTTTTATTTTATCGAAAACTACAACTAACAAACCATCAATCATATCAAGGGCATTTTTGTAAAGTGAAGGGTAAAATACATACAATGACAAGTTTTTTTGAACAAAAATAACACCCTAAAATGACAAGTTTTGCCGAACGGAGGGAGTATATAAAATATTCATTTTTTTGTATTTATTAATAGTAACTCCGAAAATATTTTATCTGTTTAGGAAATATTTTATTTTGAGTTTTATCATTTTTTTTATATAAGGAAAGAAATTCGATTATCTAGACAAGCCTACAGAAACCGAGAGCCCGTACAAGCCGGGAGATGGACAAACCATCATGTACAACTTGAATCAAATAACATAAGCAAATGACTCATAGTAAATAACAAAAAGCAAATGACGGAAAGGAAAATGCAAAAATAAAGTACATGTCTATCTACACTGTAACCTACAAGCCAGCAGAACCAACGAACGACCGGTCTAACGAAAAACGCTCACAGAGAACTATGAGATCATTAGCGAACACCTCAACAGAATCAATCTACAAGCTTGACAAACCAGTCACCGTTACATAAAACCTCTATTTTGAGTTTTATCATTACTCCGGAGCATGTAATTGTAAAACCTAAAACTCAAAATAACTGAAATTTGAAATACACGAAGCCTCGAAACAACCAAAAACCTCGACTTTGGTATAGCCATGGAGATGAGCTTCCGAGTTTTCAGAGCCTCACATTTTTCTTCTTCTTCTTCTGGAAGCTTCCTCCTCCCCAGACCCTCTCTCCCTCTTCTTCCTCATTTCTCCAATCCCTCCCGGAGATCTCCCTCCGCTTTTCTCCCTTCTCCTTCCTCCAAACCTCTTCCCAGCACCGGTTTCGCTTCTAGGTCCGGGCTCTTCCTCCGCCGGAGCAAAGGGAGTTTCAGCGGCAGAGGCCAAGGAGTTGTTGCGATGGCGAGATCGACGCCTGTGCAGAAGTCGGAGGACGAGTGGCGTGCGATTCTCTCTCCGGAACAGTTTCGGATTCTGAGGCAGAAGGGAACCGAGTATGTCTTTTTTTTTTCCTTTGTTTGTATCGCCTCCTTTTGTTCAATTGATTGATGAAAGTGTTGATCTTCATCCTTTTTTCAATAGCTATGGCGTTGCTGTTCATCTTCATATGGAGAACTGAATTTCTAGGTTTTTTTTTTTTGAGTGATCACTTCTGTGTGGTTCTGCTTTCTTTTTTTTACTTGTTAGAAGCTTAGAATTTCGGTTTGTTGTCACTGATTTTGATGGATGTTCAGTCATTTTGATGATTGATCAGTTAAAGCCTTTTTCTATAGAATTTGTGGTATGTGGACAATCATGTTTAACTTTCAAATAGGCAGCTGAAAACTATACTTTAGGGGCTTATAAATATAATCCCTAGGTCCAAGGTGAGGTCAGCCGGAGTGAGAATGGAGTTGATTCACAATGGTAACGAGTTGTATAGTTTTCGTGAACGAGATCTATGGCGAAATTTGACAGATAAGTAGAACTGTTTTTGGAGAGGAAGTGTCTACATTGTCATATAAACATTTTTCTCTTGATAGAAAAGAAACTGCCTTTGAATTGATCCCACTTGGAGGAAACATGATTCTCAACTCTCCACTACATAGCACTCCTATAGATACTGATTGGATCATGTAATAGATCTTGTGTGTACACTGATGCTAATGCTCTACATACCTTGAGTGAGTATTGGATAGCTCTAGATATCTGTGGTTTTCGAACATTTTTTCTGGAAGGAAATATTGGAAACTGTTTTAGTTAAATGATTGTAGTCGTCCACAACTAGAGCTCAATTCAGCTCTGTGAAGCTAGTGCTGTATGGCGTGCATTAAGCACTCTATCCTCTTTTTGTGATGGCGCTATTTCTAAACTCATTTGATCAAAAGATCTAGCCTCATTCCTCATACAAAGACTTCCAGGGAAGCCAACCCAAAAGAGTTCCTTCAAGCAGCCTGATTTCACTAATATCTCACTTCTGATTTTATTTTACGACGATCTGTATGGTGCAGGTATCCAGGGACGGGTGAATATGACAAGTTCTTTCAAGAAGGAATCTACAATTGCGGAGGCTGTGGTACTCCCCTTTACAAATCCACAACCAAATTCAACTCTGGGTGTGGTTGGCCTGCATTTTTTGAGGGTCTCCCAGGAGCTATAAGTCGCACTGTTAGTGCCTTTTGCTTCTCTTATTGCTAACTGAATTCACGTTGTAATCGTTATTGATCAAGTCATTTTAACGCGATGAAATTTTCATCTCAGCCTGATCCTGATGGAAGGAGGATTGAAATCACCTGTGCAGCCTGTGGTGGGCATCTTGGTCACGTCTTTAAAGGCGAAGGTTTTCCCACACCCACAGATGAGCGCCACTGCGTTAACAGCATTTCTCTCAAGTTTGTTCCTGGAAATCCTGAGTGATATGTTGTGGGAAGTGTGGTTGTCAAAGAATGAATACCATTTTGGTAGAAATGTCCAATAATTACTGAGGTGAATTTGGGTGTATAAGTAAGAAAGTCAGCTAAGGAATGGTGAATTTGGTTGTGTAAGAAAGTAAGCCTTGAGAATCAAGTTTGAGATAATGCGAAAGGACCGAGTTAAATGTTTATGATGTCCATAACTTGCCTAAGGTTTGCTGAAAACAATTTGTGATTGATTCTTATGGAGATCAGTTCTAGTATCTCCCCTGAACATTTAGGTGTTTCCACCAGCAAAAGGTGACAATAACTCACTAACTTATTCAGTTGGAATATTGATAAAATCGAGATTTTGGATCGGATTGAAAGAGTCCACAATTTATAGAATATATAGTAAGATTCCACGATCCTAAATCCAAAATCTGTTGAATTTTAGCAATACTAAAGAACACAAATCCTTGGTACTTGTTCATTTTAGTGTCCAACCCAAATAGGGAAAAAAAAGACAGTTTTGAGTGCTTTAAGCGCAAATGGAAACCAAAACATCAGTCACACTGCAGCATTATCCATTTGGATAGAACAAAAATTACTTTCAAACCCTAAGTGAATGTCTTCCCAAGATCAGCATGGGAAGTTTAGGAAAACTCGGAAATCACCCATAATTGAAGAATTTTTTCAAAAACTCACCAAACTTAATTTTACACAAAAAAAAAACACACAAAATTTCGATCTGTTTCGAAGTCACATCTACTACCCTTTAAATCATATTGCTGAAAACGAAATTGCCCACAATCCCGCAGGGCAATTTCATTACCACTGAAGTAGCTTAAAGTGGAAGAGTGTGACTCTGGAACAAATAAAAACTTGAATGATATACAGAAGAAAAAAAAAAACTCAGATGATTTTTTAAGAATGAACTAAATTATGGGGTTTGTCGTTTTGGCATCAACCCACATACAAAATAGCAAGAATAATTTACCACCTGGCTGTCCAATTCCACCTGTTAAAGATGCAAGGTTTTGGCAAATGAATACATCAATCACTGACCAACTGCTAGTTCTAACAGATCAAATGGAGATCAATCAAACTTCTTGATTGGAGAACAGTTGAGATGATTGAGAAAATCACCAAATATTCCTGGAGGGCAACTAGGAGGAGGATGAGCTTACCATGGGGTTTACTTTCTTCAACAAGTTCTTGATCTCCTTCTCCAAATTGGCTCTCATTGCGGGAGAAATCATGTTGCCAGATTTCTCCAGCATTGACGTCATAAACTCGAGGTTTTGCTTCATCTGATCAAGGGACATCGCTGAGCCGGGCTTATTGTTATTGTGGATGCCAATAGTAGTATTCGACCCTTTCATTGACTGAGGTTGGGGCGATGGGGCTGCTGGTCTTGCACACAAGCCCGGTGAACTAGACTTGAGGCTAGTCTCAAAGCCAAAAGGAGTATGGACTCTCTTCATAGGTTCATGTGGCGGAGCCGCTGGTCTGGGCGTTGAAACATTTGCACGTAAGCCCGGTGAACTCTGCTTATGGCTAGTCTCAAAGCCAATTGCAGTATTGACTCTAGGTTGGGGTTTTTGTGGTGGGGCTACTGGTTTTGGTGTGAAGCCTGTTGCACATAACCCCGGTGAACTGGACTTATGACTAGTTTCGGAGCCAGTGTTCTTCATAGACTGAGGTTCATGTGATGGGGCCGCTGGTCTAGGCGTAAAACCTTTTGCACATAAGCCTGCTGAACTGGATTTATGGTTAGTGTCCAAACCAAAAACAGTATTGAGTCTATTGACTCCCTTCATAGCCTGAGGTTCAATTGGTGGGGCTGGTAGTATGGGCCTAAAACCTTTTGCATATAAGTCCGGTCTATTGACTCCCTTCATAGCCTGAGCTTCGATTGGCGGGGCAGGTAGTATGGGCCTAAAACCTTTTGCACATAACTCTAGTGAACTAGCAACGTTTGCATTGTTCAGAGTTGTGGAAGGAGTAAATGAAAACAATCCTGCAGGAAAAGTCATCTCCGGACTCAGCTTATTAGGGTCAAAGCCGATAGCGGTATTGACTCTCTTCATAGACTGAGGTTCGGCTGGTGGAGCCGGTGGTCCGGGAGTTGAACCTTTTGCACATATGCCCGTTGAACTAGCAATGCTACCGTTGCTCAGACCTGTGGAAGCGACAAATGAAATGAGCCGCGAACCTTGTAGGCACTCCTCTGAAGACATGGGCTTCACACTGTTCGCATAAGCATAAGGAAAGCCAGACAAGGTAAAAAGAGGTGCAATTTCTTTCTTCCTCTTCTTCTTTTTTGTTGGCTCGCTTTTAGGTCCACTGTGGTCTGTTGCTTGCAAAGGGTCGAGTTTAGCACTTAGCACCCCATTATTACTATTCAGATCAGGTATTTGCGCCATTTCATTGGCCCCAGGATTTGCCAATGGTTCCACCTTCCTCTTTCTCTTCCTTTGAGGTTTGATGTTGCTGGATGCAGGACTGCAGCCCATCTGAGGATCTACCGCTAATGGCGAACTTGAAGTAAAATTCACATTAACACTGCAGGAACCAGAAGGAGCTTTCGTATCAGATTCTGCCATACTTCTCTCCTTTTTCATCTTTTTCACTGGGGTTATGTTTCGCTTTTGAGTGTCTCCTTTATCAGTTCTTGTTTTCTCTGCAGCCCTAATTTCAGAACGGGACATCCCAGAAAATACAGATGCTCGAAAACTGTTGACGAATAGCTCTGTTGGACCAAAGGCTGTGTCGTAGTAAGGATTTAAGTAATTATGAGCTATCATACGGAGTTGCAAGAGGAGCTCAGCTGAAGAAAGAGTTGTTGCCTCTAGATTAGCAGAACCAGCAAGTGATTTCTTAGACTGTTTTCTTTTTCTGTGACATTTCACAAGTGAAGGGCTAACATTATCCTGGATCGAGAGATCGTCAGGGCTCTCAGACTGCTTGCTCACCTCACCCTTGACCAGCTCTACGAAAGGAGGAGACAAATACTTGCTCCTTTTGCGTGCTCTCAATTTTGAATTCTCTTCAGCTTCATATTCAGTACTACTGCCATTATTTTCTACACCAGAAACATTTCCCTCTGTGCTTTGCGGACATTTAGAGAGGTGACTCTCATAAATATTTTTACCATTCGTTGCTGAACTTAATCCACACACAATCCCATCATCTCGGACAATTTTTTCTTCAGCGCTGCTGCCATTTCCTAAACTAAAAGTATTTCCCTCTCTTGTTCCGCAACTGGAAAGATCAGTCTCATTTCCAGTCAATGAGCAAGCTGATTTACAAGCAACAGGAAAACAATCTCCATTTGTAACAAGACAAGCTTTACCATCCTCTCTAGAAACAGCACAACAATCTCCTGAAGAAGTACCACATGTTGGTGGATTCAACTTGCAAGCCTCAACATCCCAAGATTTAGCTATGGAACTGCAAATTTTATTTTCGGAATCACTGTTCCCAAACTCAATGCACTCTGCTGCAGCTGCTCCAAGTTCAGAAGTTTTGGTTTCATGGTGATCACTCCGCGTCATATTCAATGCCGGATATTTTTTTCTTCATACAGCAAAAATCTATCAAAAATTAGTTAGACATGCATTAGGAATGCATCAGGGAAAATATCAAACTTTTAGGAGCCTCAAAATCATGCACTATGCACACATTACATATGTTGTACAATATTATGCTTACTATTTTGGGAAAATTGCACCAAAGAATAGGAACTTTAGGTGTGGGAGCGTCCAAAGTCACAAACTTGTGCAATAATATGAAAATGACATCAATTGTTAGGACCAACCGTTGATGACTTTATTTTGCTAAAACTTCATGAAGTTTGTGTTTTTTCCGTGTGTATTAGCATGCTGAGTTCAAGTTTGAATCCTGTGTACTTTTGCTAGAAGCCACTATTTGATCGGAACTCCTGCTGAAAGTATAGCGTTTGTTGGTAAATTGTAATATATCATTTTTAGCTGCCACCCAAAAATTATTTTTATACTATTTTTATACTATAGTCACTATTTAGTCCCACAAAGCACACTATAAAGATACAAATTGACATATTTTGTTGAAGTACTGAAATTGAACCTACAAAATAATACCAAAGGATTCATTTGCAATCATAGTACTAAGATAAAGTCCTAATTTCGTTACAAGATGAAATTTCAACAAAGAAACACTGAAATCCCGAAATTCAAAGGATTAGAAGAAGAATCTGAAGCCAATTAATTGAGATTAAACGGTAATCAACAAGAATCACGACAAAAATAATCAACCAGAATCCCAAAATTTTAAGGATTACAAGAAGAATAAAACCCCCAACTCGAAAGCAAACCTGAGTCGACAAAGGGGCAAGATCGAGGGCTATTTGTTTCGTTTTGAATAATCAGTTGCTAAGTTAAAGATCAAATATCTGAATCAAAACTAACCTCAGCCAAAAATTGAAGTCGAAACAACGGGCAAGAATTGGAGATCGGTTGCCCTAATCGAACCAGAATTGGAGATGCAGTGGAAGGGAAAAGAAAGCAGAGTAGTGGCGGCGAAGGCTCCGACGAGAGCGTAGAAGCAACGGTGGCGACGAAGCCTCCGACGACTGACGGTCTTCGGATTCGGAGAATGAGAGAGAGAGACGGATAGGGGAAGGAGACGGGGATAGGGGAAGACACTAGACAGTGAATTGGATTCCTCTGGCAAATTGACATCCGAAGAACACTAATTGATCCTCCGATCGAAGCCGTTTTTAGATCACACTCAGCATTCAGATCTCAAAACTCCCCTCCCCCAAAAAAGGAGAAAAATCAACCGGGAAAAGCAATCAACGAAGATGGCATAAATTAGCAAAAAATTATGAGCGAAAACAATTAATCAAGTGTGATGCAGCACCATGCAATAGAGAGAAAGAGAAGCTAACCAGCTGAGTCGGCGGTAGGAAGATTCGATATGGAGATTGGGGGATTTTTTTTTTTTTGAGGCTTATATGCAGTCAGGTTTGGTTGCAGAGAAATAGGGAAGACAGTACACATTTTATGAGAGAGGGACTTGAGGATAGTGGAGACTGTACACTGTTGAGCCCACGTTTGGAGAACTTGAAAATTTAACGGAATTATTTATTACGGAGTATATTTTTTATTAGTATCTCTTCAAAATAAGTATCTGTAGACGGATGGTGTTGTATTGCACCGCTTTTTGTTTTCGTTTTGTATATTTTGACGGGTCTCCGTCTGCTGACTTGTCGGCCATCGAGATTCAGGTATATCTGATCTCGAATTATTACCTTATTAAAAAAAAAAAAGTATCTGTAGACAGATCGTTCTTGTATTTTTTTGATTTTTCGTTGTTATGTATCAGGATTTGTCTATATGTCGATCCGTCAAATTATAGGGTCGTTGACTCGTTGTCGTATGATCTCTTAAACGTTTTTCTATATATTATAAAAAAAAGTATTTGTATAGAGTATTTTTTAAAAAGTTAAAAAAATATAGATAAAATTTTAACACTTTTATTAATTATTTTTTAGGGTAAATTACACATAACCACCCGTAAATTATGGTACTTTTCACATAACCACCCATAAAAACTTAAATTACAATAAACCACCCATAAATATGACTTGTTTTCATAAGACCACCCATACATTAAACCTCTATTTATTTTGTTTAAAACGACTAAAATACCCCTAATTCAAGCTTATTTGTTTGTACTTTTTAAAGGAAAGATGTTGCATGTATATAAATAAGTGTTTGGATTCCAATTGTATTATGTTTATAATGTAAAATAGTCTAAATAGACAAGGTCGTCTTTGGTAAACAAAAAAATTTAAGGTAAATTAAGGGTGTGTTTGGATTCCATAATTTATTAAATATATATAATGTAATAGTTTTATCTAGATGTATATGATTATTTGGTTAAATTACTATTTTACCTCAGTTTTTATGAGATTTTTAGTTATACAACCAACTGCTCACATAACTCGAGGTAAATAATTGAATTATAATTAAAATGAAATGGAATTCAAACCCAACCTAAATACTCCAACCAATATATATATATATATATGTGTGTGTGTGTGTGTGTGTGTGTGTGTATATAACCACTGGATTTGCAATGTGAAGAATCGAGACTTGCAATAGCTCCTAAGAGTCTCCTCTCCTTCAAATGTTGAATAAGAATATAAGATAGGGATAAGCTCTAAAATAAAAACAAGATTACTGCTTTAAAATAAGGGTAAATTAGCTTATATCTTAAATTACAAACCATATCATTTTAAAAAATAAGCTAAGCTTATACATATCATTTGACAAATTAGCCGAACATGAATAATTTTATTATAATTTATCCTTTTTTAAAAGGGTAAAAGTAAAACCGGATTATTTAACAAATGAGAAGTCTTATGAAAACAAATCATTACATTAAATACAGACAAGCTTGAATTAATGGTATTTTAATCTTTTTAAACAAAGCAAATAGAGGTTTAATAGGTGGGTGGTCTTATGAAAAGAGAACTAATTTATGGGTGGTTTACTGTAATTTAAGTTTTTATGGGTGGTTATGTGAAAACTACCATAATTTACGGGCGGTTATGTGTAATTCACCCTATTTTTTATGTCATTTCATATTTATTCAAAAAAGTTTTAAAAATTAACATTTTTTTATAATTTTATACTTATTACATAATGAGTTTTATGAAATTATAAAATAAAAAATAAAAAAAATAATGCATTTTATACTAATGGCAAGTTTTGTAAAAGCAGGTGTTTCATCTTTCATGCCACTTTCATGTTTATGGGTCTTATACTCTTAAGACTAGAGGATGAAAATATGCTATATGAGGTAATAACACATGATGAGGTGTAAAGATGGTAGCTTTGGAGTATTAAGTGGGTATTTATGGCTTGATTCTAGATCTTCTTAATTATGCCATATGCATTGATGAAGCTCTGATTTAATGGGTGATTTACCAATATTTGTGTCCCTAATATTTCGAGGAGAGGATTGTAATTAAGTAGTTGTTTATGGGATGTTTCAAGTCATGTATGAGCATAGTCAACCTGAAGAATTATCGTCCTGCAATAAATAGGCCATGAGTTTGAATTTTCCTCTCTATATTGGAATTGGCTTAATATCTACCTATGAGCTAGTAAAAAAAAAGTTTTTTGAGTGAGAATATTAGTAAGACAATAGAATAGTTATTGACAAGACGATTTTCATAAATTACACAATAACTTTTTTTTTCCAAATTTAAAAAATATTTATAAAATTAATTGAAAAAAAAAAAGAAAAACCTATATGTGTTCATCCAAATACTCAATTCTTTCAATCTTAATCCCGAAAACATGCTAAACTAGTATTAGGTGCGGGCCTAAGGCCCGAGTATTTGATAATAAATTTGATATTTATGATTTTTATTTAAAAATTTGTGATTTTAATTTAAAAGTGTATAGTTTGTTATTATTTATAACTGCAGTTACAGTGATATATTATATAATGTTAGTTAGTAGAATAAAAACTGTATCAATACTATATTGATGATTGTTTATATTTTTGCAAAAAGTAAAAGTGATATATTTATAAGGATTATTTATAAATAAAATCGATAATCTATAGCGATATCCTTATAGTGAAAATAATCTAAAGAAATGATGGGAAAATTTATGAATATACTTTTAGTATAAGAATTGTGTAATAATTGAATTACATTGTGGATTATCATTATATTAAATTTTTTTTAAAAGATGTGGAATATATTCATATAAAACTGTCCTATTTGAATGAGACGTCACTAAATGATTTGAATGTAGACTAAATTGAGAGATTGACCCATCAAACTACAAAATT
Organism: Persicaria maculosa; assembly: GCA_963922045.1. Lineage (NCBI taxonomy): Eukaryota > Viridiplantae > Streptophyta > Magnoliopsida > Caryophyllales > Polygonaceae > Persicaria > Persicaria maculosa. The sequence goes on from OY998260.1 coordinate 71,786,510, forward strand.
ATCCCGAAGAGAGAAAGTCAAGCTTTTGCAAAGATAATAGCTAAAAGTTCGACTTTAAATATGTATGAAAATAAATACAGTATTGCTATTGGCACGGCGGAATTTCGCAATCTGCACGGTGCCGACTCCGAAACTTGGCAATGGTGGATCTGCCGACTTCGGATTCCTGAATCGGTAGAGTTGCCGACCTGATCCTGTGCGTGATCTCCCACTCAGCGAATGACTGCCTACCAATGCAAGGCTACCGACTCCAGAACTCGGTAACGGAACCGTACAAATGGCGAGAAAAGCATCGTACATATAACAACCCCCAATAAATATGACAAACATTTTTGTTGAATGTGTATGAATTAAGAGTCAGTCTTTGAATATGTATAGATTAAGATATTTAACGCATAAACTTTGAACCTATAATCACGGTAACTAATAACTATCCACGTAGAACAACCAAGTTTTAAGCAATATGAGCTACCTAATTAAATTAATGAAGTGGATGTACATTGGTGGTCCATATCGAAAAGAGAGTGGAGGATCAAAGCGGATCCATTGTGTCAATCTCTTCCCTGTCTCTCCTCACAAAATTTTCCCTTTACTATTTTTTTTAATTTTTTTTTTAATCTTGGGGATGGAGGAGAGAAAAACACGGGGCCTTGACCCAAAGGGACAGGGGATCCTGTTCGGTGGAGGATGTGACATTGTGACATCTTTCAGTGACGACATTTAGATAAAACATTTTGGTGGAGCCACGTAAGACACGATGTTTGGACTTTTATAATAATATAGAACAACTTCTTTTTCATCCAAAAAAATTTCAACTTTTTATTTTTTTTTATCATCATCCATTAACTTTATTATTTCACTTTTAACTTAATTTGTATAATTTTCCTTTATAGGGAAGGGTTCTAGTGAAACGAATAATACGGTGTAACGGTGAAACGAATGAATATTATGTCATATTCATATGAATATTCTCTTATATGAATATGAAAATATGAATATTATGTTGTGTGAATATGAATATGGACCGAAAAGACAAATAGGTATATTAAATGACCCCCCTAAGACATATTGGTATATTAAAAGACTCAAGAGACAAATAGGTATATTAAAAGTGTTCATATGGACAAATTGGTATATTAAAAGACTCTAGTGGACAAATAACCTTTTTTTACATCATTAGACTTCCTTTTCATTTTATTTTAATAATAAAATCATTTTAATATATTTTTATAATGATTAATTGGTTACATACTCATATAATCTTATTCATTTGATTGTATAATCATAAAAAAATTAAATTTTGCATATATTTCTATCAAATTATAAAACTATTGGATTTTTATCATTATTTGTCACTAATAATATTTATTATATAAATTTAATAAATAAATATTTTATTACAATGGTTGTTTATATAAATTGCACAAATTAAATTGTCCTACAAAATATGAGCTAATATTTGTTTAGAAACCACAAAAAATGTTTAATAAAATAAAAATGAAATAGGAGAATTTTTATAAAACCTTGCAGAATAAAATAAGTTAAAATTATATTTCATATGCTATTATTATTATTAATTATTATTAATATTATTATTATTTATTTTCTAAAAATAAGCAATAAGTGTTTTAACTTGCAATTTGTAAACCAACTATTAAATAAGCGTTTTTTTTTTGTAATTTATACAAAAAAACCAATAATTTTTTTATGTAATAAGATTTTATACAACATTATTAGTTACAAACATATGGCAAAAAAAATAGTTTTATAATTTTATAGAAATATATCCAAATTTTTATTTTTTTATGATTATATATTCAAATGAATAAGAGTTAAATAAAGAATTAATTATTTAAAAATATATGAAAATTTTTTATTAAGAAAAATCAAATGACATGAAGCTAAATGAGGCAAAAGGGCTATTTGTCCCTTAGAGTTTTTTAATATACCAATTTGTCCATATGAACACTTTTAATATACCTATTTGTCTCTTGAGTCTTTTAATATACCAATATGTAAATATGGTAATATAAATATGATATTATTTATATTCAAATAACATAAAATGAATAACACCATATTCATATTCACACACTATAATATTCACATATTCATATCTACATAATACCATATTCATATTCATAAGACATAATATTCATTCGTTTCACCGTTACACCGTATTATTCGTTTCACTAGAACCCTTGCCTATATATATATATATTACAAACAATTGTTTTTATGCAAATCGACTTGAAAAACCATTATATGACCATATACTTGGCGAAAAATTTATTGTGTGCATATCAAACCAATATATATGTATTTCATATTCTATTACTCTTGAGATGTAAAATGACAAAATTATCCACCAAAGTTTAACAATACAAACCTATTATATATGTTGATCACTTTATTATGGTATTTCAATTCCTTTCGTATATGAAATTCTCTTAAATTAGTAATAACCACACATAGTGAACATAAAATATTCCTTTATATAATATGGAGATGGAGATGTTTTTAGATCTTAGTTTTAAAAAGCGCGTCTGGGGCGCGCATAGGCGCAGAGCGCACCAGGGTTCAGCCTTTGGAGCTTTTCCTAGCCCAGGCGAAGCTCATAACAGCTGGCGCGCGCCTCGAGCGCCTTTGTGCGCTTTTCTCCAAGCGCAAAGCCCTGGGCTTTTAGGGCTTTTAGTTTTGCTCCGGTTTTTTAAATCTAATATATAATATTAATTTAATGGGCCAACTTTTGGGCTTTTTAATCCAAAAAACTGTTTTCACCAACCCTAATTTGTCTCTTCTGCCGCCTAAAATCATTCTTTCCCAACTCAGTACACACGTTCTTCAGTTCTTCTAGTCTTCTCTTCTGCTGCATTTCTTTTTCTCCTCCCTTTCTTCTATTATCTTGACTTCTTGAGACTCACAGAGGTATGCATTTCTTCCCCTAATCCACTTCAATTCTCCTCTCCTTCTATTATCTTATTTATTCTGTTGTCCAGACTCCAGACTTGTTTTTTTTCTACTATATTCCTCTCGTCTGGCTTGTTTTTCTTTTTTCACTCAGTGCTGCAGCAAATAGTGAACTATGAATTGTGATTTTCATTTTATTTTAAGTATAAATATAGTTTTAGACAATTCTAAGCAAAAACTGAGCCTCTCCTACGCCGGGCGCGCGCCTGCGCCCTGCGCCTAGGCTCCAGGGACCCTTTGTGCCTCAGTGCGCCTTGCGCCCTTTAAAACAAAGTTTTAGATTATGGAGATGTGGAAGGTGAAGATTTTTTTTTTGGCAAATAATATTGTAAAAAAAGCTGAATGATGTTGATAGTTATAAGGTTTGGAAATTTTTTTGTGGTCAAAAGACGAAAATGCCCAGTGACTTGTGCTTGTCAACAAAAAAAAATATGGGGCAAAATCTCCAAAAGCTTGCCCCATAAAGATTATTTTTTCATGGAAAATAACCTCCTGCTGAAACTCCCACCAAATCCCGAATCGATCAAATAATCTCCCACCAAACACCAGCCCGATAATTTTTTTGTTTTGTTTCGGAACCTCCCAAAACTCCTAATTCTAATACCAAACACAAACGTGAGATTTAACATCTCCATCATCATCCCTCAACCCTCAAACAAATAATAATACCACGTCTAAACTTTAAAATCAATCAAAAATAATACAACCATCAACTTTCGACTAAAAATAATACAAAGTTTTGAATTTGGATTAAGGGAATAATCAAAACAAAATATTATTTATCAAATTACAAAAAACATCTATATATAGTCACACTTTACACAAATCCACCCCTTTTATTTTTAAATACATCAAAGCCACTATTTATTTGTCCAAGTTTACAAAAATCCATTTTTTATTTTGAAATTATATAAAATCGCAGCCACTTTATCCATAATTTATAAAAAAAATATATATAACTATAGCCTATAATTCATGTAATTTTTTTTTTATAATTTTAAAAATTGAGGTTGTATTACACAAAGTTGGATAAACAAATAATAATTTTGATCTATTTAAAATATAAAGGGTGGATTTGTGAAAAGTAATTTTGATTGTTTTTAAATAATTTTGATAAATAAAATTTTGTTTTGAATCTTACTATAATTCAATTTTAAAATTTTGTATTACTAGTATTCGAAAACTCATAGTTTATACTCCATCTGTTAATTAAAACTTGACGTTTTATTATTCACACATGCTTTTTTAGATGTTAAAAAACTATATAAAATATTATCTATTTTAATACCTTCATGCTTATTGCTATTAAGTATGAATTTATAAAAAACAAATGTAAAAAAAGTTGATATTTTATATACTCCGTATTTTTTATCATTCTAAAAAATGTGCATGAATGGCTTTCTATTATAAAAGTTGATATTTTATATACTCCGTATATAAAATATTTTAATCAAAAGATAAAATATTATTTTTAATTGATTTTAAAGTTCTTATTATTTTTGGTTTACATGCTAATAGTTTGTATTATTTTTATTTCGTATTATTTTTTATTTTTTATTATTATTATTTTTATTAGGAAAGAATTCGGACGATCGAGGTCTACCCGGCAGCATCCTTTCGTATTATTTTTTAGTTGAAATCTGATGGTTGATTTCATTTTTTTCAACACTGAGTTTATTTTGATCATTGATACTTAGAAGTATCCTAAACTTTGCCTACTGTAAAAAAAACACTGAGTTTATTTACAATTTAAATCTTAGAAATATAATCTATATAAAATACTAAAACAGAGGCCTGAAACGGGCTCTGATGCGATCTCGCGTCCACGGAATTTTCTGGATTAAAGCGGGATTATTTTTGCTTACGTGACATTTTCTGGATTAAAGTGGTATTATATTTCTGGTCCACATCAATTAATAAATTAATATAGTTAGCTAAGAACTTATCTTTTTAGATCAATAATCTATCCAATATAACTTGAATTAGTTGTTATACATATTTATTATTTTCATGCTTTTGTTAATAAACTATATTATTTATTATTTTAAAAGATGAAGAAGAAATATTTGGTGCGTTATTCTACCTTTTAGATCAAATTGAATATAATATATTTATATATAGTTTTATTTTTGTGAGCCACGTCAATTTGATTTTATTTTTTTAAGCCACGTCAATTAATTATCTAATATAATATTTTAATATAATTAATATAATAAAATATAATTTATTACCAAAACGCGCAACCGCGCGGGTAACAAATACTAGTAAAATACTAAAGCAGAGGCCTGAAACGGGTTCTAGTGCGATCTCGTGTCCACGGAATTTTCTGGATTAAAGCGGGATTATTTTTGCTTACGTGACATTTTCTGGATTAAAGTGGTATTATATTTCTGGCCCACATCAATTAATAAACGAATATAGTTAACTAAAAACTTATCTTTTTAGATCAATAATCTATCCAATATAACTTGAATTAGTTGTTATACATATTTATTATTTTCATGCTTTTGTTAATAAACTATATTATTTATTTTTTTAAAAGATGAAGAAGGAATATTTGGTGCGTTATTCTACCTTTTAGATCAAATTGAATATAATATATTTATATATGGTTTTATTTTTGTGAGCCACGTCAATTTGATTTTATTTTGTTAAGCCACGTCAATTAATTATCTAATATAATATTTTAATTTAATTAATATAATAAAATATAATTTATTAACAAAACGCGCAACCGCGCGGGTAACGAATACTAGTGAACCAAAAAAAAGAGAAAAAGAAAAGGAAAAAAAGGCTGTCCATTTCCGGCCACACAAACTCGCATTTCCAATTTCCAAATTCTCTCTCCCCCCAAAACCTCAGACTCCCATTGGCTTTCTATGAACATGTGGTCTAATCTCCTCCTCTCACTGGCCACGCAAACACCCAATTGACTGGTTTCCTGATATTGACATCTCTATTTCAATATCTGCACAATTTTATCTGTTTACTCCGGGGTATATCTTTAAATGCCATCAAACAGAACAAGAAAAACTGAAGATAAAATTCTGGGTGTGTTCTCTGATAGAATCAAATGTACTTGGAACTATCCAGCTTGGGGTTTCTTCAATCTAGGTCAATAGTTTGAATCATGTTGGATTCATCGGTTTGCTGCACTGGCTTTAAGGTGAAAAATCTCTCCTTTTTGTCTAATTAGAATACTTTAAAGTAATCTATGAATTATTTGTTATTATTTTAGATAAGGTAAAGTTTGTTTTGCTCAGAATTTGCTCAAGGATAAACGGAATGGAGTAATAGAATCCAGTTTTTATGTTGTATAAAGATCAATTCTTTTTGGAAGAAATTCTACTGAATGAAGTGACAAGGAGTTTTGGCTTGAGAATCTGTAGGTTTTTTTTACTAGAGATGCGTTGCTCAGTTGCTCTTCTAATTGAATTAAAGCATCTCAATATAGAACACCACCCGTTAATTAGTTCAATTTTGACAAAGCTACGCATTGAGCAAGAAATTGCAGAAGACCACATGTGAAATAGCTTGTGTTAGTAAAATACTGCCCTTGCTTAAAATCCGTTAATGGGCTGTTAAAAATGAACTAGACGAAATTTTCCCTTTATACTTTCAACATTATATAGACCCATTTATTGGTTTTGAGCATGGCTGTTCTACTGCCAACGATGGTTGTTTTTTGCAATTTCTTGTTTAATGTGTGGATTTATGAAAAAGAACAATTTCAGGGTGATTGTCCGTAAATTAATCTTTATTTTGTCATGATAATGAATTATAAGATATTATTTTATGAATTTGGAGTACAAGATTAAGGGTGATCTCCTTTTTGTCTAACATTCACGGCGCTCTTAGTTGGACTGATAACACTGATTTCTATGATTAGGAAGAAAGAAATGTTTACTCATTTTTCTTCAGAAAATGCACAAATGTACACTAAACTTGTAATTAATGTTGCTGGTTAATGTTTCAGGGGCATGAAACTGCTGGGCCAGTTGGCAGAATAAGTAGAATCAAGGCCGTAAATAATGGCAATCTCTATTTGTATAAACATTCTTTCAGTACATTTTCTTGTAAGGTCCTAACATTACAGAGTCGATCATGTACGACAAGCCACATGATAAGCTGCTGCTACCATGCTGTAGTTTGTACGGTTGATAGGACATCTTTATTCTTTACCTCACGTCATAAGAAAAGAGGATCACACTCACCTCTTTCCAAAACAGAAAGTAAGAAAAAATATCGTTTATGTGCACAATTGGATGTGGCCAGCGCTGTTGACGTCATCAATGATTTGGGATTGGATACCTTGACATTCTTGGCTTCAACTGTTTTGATTGTCCCTGTTTTCCGGATTATAAAAGCAAGCCCGGTAAGATCTATATGGTTCTTTCAGATTTTGATATTTAATGTTTTCATTGATCAGTTGATGTTTATCTTGTGATTACTCTTTGAAATTGTGGAAATTTATGGAGGTTGATATCTGATATCGAACTGCCTCTGTTGTTATCCCAGAGATGAGCCTCCCTTGGTTGCAGAGAAGATTTCTTTTTATGAAAATTAATTCAATACCACCATTAGTGTCATAATACCAAACCTCACATTGGATGTCACACACTAATAGCAATAGTGTCTTCTTTGACTACCATTCCTTCCATTTGTTTCAATTGTCTGAGTTGTGAATCAAGAATGTGGTTGTTTTCCTGTTCTAAGCATTTTATTTTACTGTTTTATGGAATTTTCTACTTTGTACAGGAATTCATGTGATACTTTAACCTTTCTAATTTTGTAGTGAGATTCTGTTTTCTCATTTTTGCATTAATGTGCCTGCTTTATATGTAGATACTTGGCTTCTTCTTCGCGGGTGTTATTCTTAACCAATTTGGCCTAATTAGGAACCTTACTGATGTTAAGGTTCTATCTGAGTGGGGCGTCCTTTTCCTGGTAAGTCATACTGTTTAATACTCCCTCTGATCTAAAATAGATGATTTATTAGTAGATGATACGAGTTGTAAGAAAATATTTCACTTCTCAAGTACATCACCATTTTACTAACTTTTTCACAAATTTTGTTCTTTTTTAATATCGACTACACATTTTAAAATTTTTAACCAATCAAAAGATTTTAAAAAGACAACAACACACAAATCGACCAATACAAATTATTACAATCCACTACCTAGAATATCTATTGGATCATATTATTGATCAAGATTTACCCTCTAAACAATCGCATATTTTAGATTGGAGGGAGTATATTACTTTATAATGCTGCATTTCTTCTCATTTATTTTGTCCAAGGGATTGAAACTGGAGATAAGATGATAATGAACATGATTGCAAAATATTATGGTTGACTCCAAACATTCTACTATTCTAGACACGAAGTACAGCTTCCATTTTTTTTTTGATTTTAAGGGTTAATATATTGAAAACGGAATAAATATTTACAATGTACAAAAGGGCTGACAATGTCCAAAGGACACTTAGCGTAGCTACCAAAATCATGGAACATACGTAAAGTTGTTCCAATCAATGAGGTGTGTTGAACACATGGTTCGAAGTACAGCTTCCAAATCTGATGCTTTTTAGACTTCCAGACTAGGCTTGTCCTCACCATGAGTATATAACCATTTCGCTTAAAGCCATGTGAGAAGTTTCTGCTTTAAGAGTATATAAGATTCCTAGAAGGTGATAACCTTTTAAAGTCCCTATCCTTCATGCAGTGTGAAAATTAATTATTATGTCTACATGACAATATGACATTTGAATCTTTTGATGATAAATGATTTGTTCGAGGGACCTTTGATTTAAACTCATGGGATTCTGTTTGAAAACTTACACATTCCAACAAAATGAACAGCTTGGTAATCAAGGAAAGGGCTAAAACAGCGATCATTTAAGTCTAAGAAAATTGCTTTGTTTGAAAGAGAAATGACCCGGTCTATATCTGATATTTGCACTTATCCAGACTTAATATTGAAAAATTATTCCTTGGTCAATGAGATATCAAATTTGTTGAAAGTTGAAGATTTAGCCTTTTTTTTTTTCTGGCTTATTTTGCTGTTTGATGCGATTTGTTGCATGGGAAGGATATATGTCATTGTATCCTCTTTCAGTCTACTTTATGATATAAATTTTTTCTTTTGTTTGTACCAGTTTGAATGAAAATAAGGAAATCATTAATTTTTTACGATCTCTTTATTAGATTTATGAGGACTTTCATAGATGAATTCTGCTTGAATCAGAACATTGTTTCTTATGTTTGGCATCTTACATTCTCAGAGTCTATGAGCATCTAATGCCAGCTTATACTGTATGTTGCTTTATTCTTTATGTTAAAACTCACTACCGTTAGATTGTTCGGTTTTCAGTTGTTTGAGATGGGATTAGAGCTTTCCCTTGCACGTTTGAAAGCTCTTGCTAAATATGCCTTTGGCATGGGATTAACTCAGGTATGATTTTTCGCTTAAAAAATCTGCACACGTGAAATCACTACCTAAGTTGTTTTTGGATGGTCCTATAGCAATATCTTAAATCCTTAGCTTTGTTTTGTTTATTTTTCCATGCATGTACTTCCTATGTGCTTTTAATGGAGATCAGTGGAAGCATTTTTCAACTTTTGGATCATATTTTACTTAATTTAGGAATTGGCTTTCTGTAGAGCATTTGAAATTTATTAGAATTTCACCATAGTTTGAAATCTAACTCTCATATTGTAAGTAAAGTTTCCTAGTAACATGACAAATGTTAAAACAAAATGGATTCCGATAATATAAAATATTTTGTGAGGTTATGAGTTTTGGCATCTGACCATTTATTATGGTGTTTTTATGTTTTCTCTACATCTTATGTCAACCCCCCTTCTTCATAAACCTTAATTTGTAAAACTCCCTGATTATATTTGTAAAAAGGGCATGATCCTGTATGTAAATTTCCATGCACCCATTAGTATGAATGCGATCCTGTTAGAAGCTTGTTCTTTTCTGAAAATTACTGCTCTTTTTTTTTTTTTATAAAAGAAAATTACTGCTCTATTACTGTTGTTATATTAGTTTCCAAATTTTAGTTATTCTGATGTATGCTTTCCTTTGAAAGGTATTATTGTCAACTATTGCTTTCACGGCATTTGAGCTTCCTCCAAATGGGGCTATTGGAACAAAAATTTTGCAGCAGCTTTTCAACTCTAGACCCGATCTGGTAACTATTCTTTTCTTGCTTAATGCTGTGTTTGCCTATTGTTTTCCATGCTTATCTAAAGATCTCAGTGTAAATATGGTAAGATTCATGTTTCTCCAACGATCTTATAACTATTTACTTACGAGTTGCAAAGATTTGTAACATTGCCTTATTTTAGTTTGGGATTCCCCTTGTCTGACTGAGAGGAAAAGACAAACTGCTGCAAAAGTTGGTCTAATAATACACTTGAGAATAACTCAATTCTGATTTCTGATATATTCACCCTCACAATTGCTAAGGCCCTAAGGCAACCCTTTGTCCCGTGTGATCAACAAAGGTGTTGAGCTTGCTTATTCTTCACTTGGTCTCAGTGTCCCTTAAAATGCGCCTGTATCACAATGTGGTCACCTTCTGCATCAAATTCAGTAAATATAGTCAAAGATCTTTCTTCCAGGCATTACTAATTTTTTATGTTCGATTGTGCATCAGGCGGATCAGGATTCATTTATGAAATTAAAATGTTTGGATGGTCTTCATGACCCACCCCCATGCCCTTTACCCTAGTGACCAATCCTAGTATCTTGTGCTTGAACAACTAAAGTTTGTTTTCTAAGAGGTGTATCCATGATAAACTGCCATATGCGGTTCTTATACCAGCCAACGAATTTTCTTTGTATCCAGAACAGGTCAACATCAGAAGTGTAGATGAGGCTGTAATCATTGGCGCTGCACTGTCATTGTCCTCTTCCGCCTTTGTTCTCCAGGTAGATTTCTAGTGCTTTGACAAATTTCCTATGGATATGGTTCCTTGAAACTTGCTCACAAATTTAAATTAGTGCAACTTATGTTGCTAAATTTGTTATTTTTAAAAATTGATCTCCTTAAGTGTTTTTTATTGTAATATCATCAACTGCTGGAGGGAATAAGGTTTTGATGTCATAGTTCTGACATAAACTATGTTAAAACATTAAATCTGGATCAGTGACTCGGATCAGAACTACAGTACCAAGTGGATGATTCTTCTCTGAATGGGCACAGTAAATTTGTAGTTTGCCGAGAATTAAATGGGTTCTGCTACCTGTTAATCACATTTATTTTCTGCTTTTAGTTCCGGTCTTCAGGCTGCATAACCCTGGTCTACTTCATCTCTAGGGAAAGGTTAAAGTTGGTCATTTTTTTGACATTTCACTTCTAGCTGACATAGTTTGATCTGAAAGACTTCGTGATAAGTATTACTAGTTCATGAACTCACCAGTATAAATTGGTCGTCTCTATCTTGCAGGTCGTTTACAAATATGATTTCTAGAGCAGAAAGGCTAGACCAATTATTGATTTATTTTGCAATCCAAATGTAAATGTGTACTAAGATCAAAAGAACCTACAAGTTCTCGGGCAAACCCCGGGCAGAATCACAACAAAATCATCCATCTAATTAGCCAACTGAGCCTAGCTTAAGGCATCCAAAAAATACAAATGAATGAGTCAATACATTAAAGACACATGGATATGAGTCTAATTATTGCGTAGTTGGATCCTTAAGTTTAGAATCTATGGTGTTTCTTGTAGCTTCTCTCAGAGAAAGGTGAACTTCCAACAAGGTTTGGCTCTGCAACGTTAGGGATCCTTCTGCTGCAGGTCTAGCTCCTTTAATAAGTCCTTTGTAAGTCCATCTAATAGTTTTACTCAACCATTCATTGAAATCATTCTCAATGCATGTTGCCTATATGTGCAGGATATAGCGGTTGTCCCTCTGTTAGTTGTACTCCCAGTAATCGAGAGCCAGGTAGGCATTACTTCACCATTACTTTTGGTTTGCTTTTTGAAAATTTCATCCTTTTCTAGTGTTGGTGTTCTGAAATTTGTATAGTTTTCATGTTTTAAACAGTAGAGCTTGTACTTTCTATGCTAATAACTGTAACTGGAATTCGAAAATATAGCTTAAGTAGTCAAGTGGTCTCTATCTAGCTCACCATTGCCTTGTGGTACATAGCATTGGTAAAACATTTGTTCATTCCTGGTATTATGTATCCATGATTTAACTAAATGGCTGATCACGTTATTAACTTGTTTCATTCGCATCTTCAAGAATGTGGTGTCAGAAAGCATTTGGCCAATGCTTCTCAAAGAGAGTTTAGTTGCTTTAGGTGGGCTTGGTTTGCTTTCTCTTGGTGGGAAGTTCCTCCTTAGACGAGTTTTTGAGGTAATAATATTTTTTTTTTTGTACATGTCGTTAGAGATGATACGATCTTATGGTCCGATTGAAACATTGCCATTTAAATCCAGGTTGTTGCAGAAACAAGGAGTTCAGAAGCTTTTGTTGCTCTCTGTCTGCTTACGGTTGCTGGTACTTCACTTATCACTCAGAAGCTTGGGTTCAGTGACACGGTTTGTCATTCTTTTTCACATTGAAATTGCTATTGCAAAGCGTTTATTATATTCTCAGTTCAAAAAGTTATCTGCTGACTTCTGTGCTCATCTCCACCTGTACAGCTTGGAGCATTTTTAGCTGGTGCCATACTGGCTGAAACGAATTTTCGAACTCAAATTGAAGCTGATATAAGGCCATTCAGGGGCTTACTTCTAGGACTGTTCTTTGTCACGACTGGTACATCAATCGACATGCAGGTACTTGATTCATTCCTTATACGGTTATACTTCACAAAGTATAACCTTGAGATTTTCTCTTTGGAAAGTATTCCATGGAAGATGAAAAAAGACATCTCTCCTATTCTTTACTCGAAATAAAAAATGTGATCCATTGAAGCTTGAGAAAAGCTTCACAAACACGGGGGCTTCTCATGTAGACCAAGCAAAACCTAACTAGAATGTCAAAAGGTCAAGCTGATCAGCTCCAAATGTGATCCACCTAAAACACAAAAATTATATTATACACCTTGTATGATTACTGATCTTACCCTACCTGCCTGATATGTGACTAACCCAGTTAGTTTCCCAAATCTAAAATCTTCCCAACTTAAAACAAAAGGAACCTAAAACCTATTTAACTCTAAATATACCTGACTCAGCCATTTGACGTTGAATCTTGTACAGCTTCTTTATAGAGAGTGGCCTAATGTGCTAGTACTATTAGCTGGCCTAATTACCATCAAGACGCTGATAACAACTGCTATTGGTCCTCGTGTTGGATTAACCCTTCAAGAAAGTGTAAGAATTGGATTTCTTTTGTCCCAAGGAGGGGAGTTTGCTTTTGTAGTTTTCTCCCTCGCGAATAGGTCAGCACTGTCCTACCACTGATCTTCTCTTAATTTTATTATCCCTTTTTCTGAACAAGAAACATGTGGAGCAGGCTCGGTGTACTGCCTTTGGAGCTTAATAAACTACTCATAATCGTAGTTGTGATGTCAATGGCACTAACACCAGCACTCAATGAGCTCGGAAGGAAAGCTGCTGAAATCATTGAACAAAGAGTTGACACTGAAGATGTACGAGCCTACTTTAAATTTTCCTGACATTTTATGGAGAATGCTCACAATATCTTAGGCCACATATATAACAAGCACTTGTATATGCAGAAGAGTCCATCCAAGATGAACTACGATGCAAGCGACCCAATAGTTATTCTTGGCTTTGGCCAAATGGGGCAGGTAAATACGATCATCAGAGAAACGTTATTAGAATTCTGTGCTGGATTCATTTTCTATTTTCGGTGATGTGAAGGTCCTCGCCAACTTTTTGTCTGCACCGTTGGCTTCTGGTGGAGAGGCTGATGTGGTTGGATGGCCTTATGTGGCTTTTGATCTTAATCCTGCTGTGGTGAAGGTTAGTTATTGTATCCAACTCCTATAGCACTGCTGCAGTCCTGCAAATAAATGCTTCATGCTTATCTTTTTTGTATCTAATTTTTCAATCACATTTTCTGTTATGTTTTCTAATGCTTTTTGGTATAACTAGTAAAGAAAGGTGCATGATCTCGCGAATTACTTACTTATATGGAATCATCTATGACAGAAATACTTAAACTCCCTTAAGATGCTAATGGAAGCCCACTTGACTTTTACACAAATTTAAAATGACTCGACCCTATAATGACTCTGACCCAAAATTGGCTCAAATCCTTAAATAGGATGTTATTGTCTTAGGGCCCGTTTGGTATAAAATTTGGAAAGGTAAACGGAAATGAAATGAATGTCGTCTATTTGTAATTCAAGATACATTGCTAGAAATTTTAATCATTACCCCATCTCCTAATTTTTCATACAAAATTTGTCATGTTTTCCTCCTTTCAATCACCCATTTGAACAATGGGTAACCATATCTCCTATACTTCTCTTATCATTACCCCTCTTATCTTATTTTGCATGCAAAAATGAGCATTTTTCTCTCATTTAGACTCGCAAAACTTCTCTACAATATATTTTCCTATACAAAATTTGTTTTCATTCCGTTTACCTTATATAATCTTATACCTTCTGCCGGCTTCTGGTATTAGTGAAATGCTTCAAACTTGAGACTATTATGGCCAACTGCTTGGCAATCTTAATTTTGATAATTTCCTGTCTAAAACAGGCAGCAACGAAACTCGGTTTTCCCGTCTGTTATGGTGATGGGTCTCGCCCAACCGTTCTACAGTCTGCAGGCATATCTTCTCCTAAAGCAGTTTTAATAATGTACAGCGGAAAGAAAAAGACAGTTGAGGCCGTTGAAAGGATTCGCTTGGCCTTCCCAGCGGTATATCATATGCTCTCTGTAGCTTAGCTTGATTTGATCTCCTTTTTTTTCCTACTTTAAGTTGTTCTTTCCATCCATATAGGTCCCAATCTACGCGAGGGCTCAAGATTATCCACATTTGCTCGATCTGAAAAAATCAGGGGCCACTGATGCTGTTCTTGAAAATACGGAGGTATGTAGGGGAAATGATCATTGAAAATATTTCTATGATGAAAACAATCCATCTTGGAATGACTCATTTGCTGTGTTGGAACTGAACAGGCAAGCTTACAGATGGGCTCCATGCTCCTGAAAGGGCTCGGTGTTATGTCAGACGATGTAACGTTTCTGAGTCGGATTGTTCGAAGTTCCATGGAAGTTCAAGCCCAAGAAATTTCAAATAAAATTATAGATGAAAGTACTTCTGATGTTATGAAGCCTCTCCAGGTAAACTTTTCATCGCTGAAATTCGTTAAATCGTTGTGTCTAACATGCTTAAGTTATTTATGATCAATGTCGTTTGTGCAGGTAAGGGCTTCAAACTTTATTGAGAGTTCTGAACCAGAAGAGCTTTCTTCCAGACCAATTGAATCCAAGGAAGAAGTCGATATTTCCTCAGAACGCGAAGATGTACATCGCAAAATCAACGAAGTGAGCAGCAAGTCGAGCATTGGAGAATTATGATGGAACGGTCTCTTCGTCGCGAATAGCTTATAGGATATTGCACAATAACCACTTGCTGTGTCATTTCTGATTCAGCTCATTCTTTGTGCCTAACAAAACTGATGCATTTGGCTTTAAAAGATGCATTTTACCAAAGTAAATTTGTGTCATTTTGGTTGCAACTGACAATAGCAGTAATTGTATATCAAGCATGCCCAAAGTTTTCCACCAAACGGTCACCGGTTCGAGTCTCGGTGTTCAGCACTCACTAGTGGATTTACTCAAGAGGGGCCTTTGTGTAAAATAAAAATAAAAATGGGCGAGCCCGGAGATTAGTCAGATTCATAAAATGTGGATACTTATTAATGCAATAATCCAAGAATGTAGGACACATTATACTTTGGTACTTCTATTCATTATCACTAATGTTACCTACACATGAAAACTCAATTTGTCAAATATTAGGATGTGTATGTATGACATAAGAATCTTGAATTATTTTGAAGTTCATTTGTATTTTTATATATATATATTTTTCGATAATAAGGGTAACCCACCTTTGGTGGTAAATTTCAAACATTTGACCCAATCGACAAGAGTCACACACCAGGTAATCCGACTTGCGTCGATCGGCTAGACCGAATGATAAGAAGAAAGACAAACTTTGATTTTTCAACCAAGAAAAATACCCGTGACAGAGAAGTTCATTTGTATTTTCGAGGAAAAAAAATCAATTACAAGTAAACTCTTGCAATTTAAAGGTCAAATGAGGATGGAAGAAAACATCAAAATTCAAATGAGAATTAATTACTAATCTTTTCTATATATTTTTTTTTGATTTTAAGGGTTAATATATTGAAAACGGAATAAATATTTACAATGTACAAAAGGGCTGACAATGTCCAAAGGACACTTAGCGTAGCTACCAAAATCATGGAACATACGTAAAGTTGTTCCAATCAATGAGGTGTGTTGAACACATGGTTCGGGGTAACTCCTATCTCATCAAGCCTCGGCTATCAGAAGTCGGACCCACCCCCTAAGATTGTGCAAGACTAAATCTCCCTTCGGCTCGGCCATCAAGAGATTTAGTCACACACAACTTAGCACACCTAAACCATAAACAAGCATTTTAAGGACAATAAGCTATGAAGTTGCTGTTACAAAAGACTTTGTCATTTCAATTCTTAGTTTTTTCATTTTTTATTTTTTTTTAATTGAGAAAGTGATAATGTAATTTATTTTAAGCATACAAAAGGTTATAATTTGTTCTTTGAATGAAAAAAGAATACCTATAAATCTATAATCCAGACTATAGTTACTTTATGGATAATTTTGTATAATCTTTTCATTTATGGGTGATTTTGTAAACATTTGACAAATTTAGGGGTGATTTTTGTGATTTAATTTGGATTTTGATTGGAGGAGACGAGACCAGGAGAACACTCGCAGGCTACGGACCGAAAAGAGAGAACCACCATTCGAGCGATCGATCGAGCGAGAGGAGAGACAATGGAGGTTCCGGGATCATCGAAGAAGATGATAGCAACGCAGGAAGAGATGGTGGAGGCGAAGGTGCCTATAGCCTACAGAGATCAGTGTGCTCACCTTCTCATCCCTCTGAACAAGTGCCGCCAATCCGAGTTCTACCTCCCATGGAAGTGCGAGAACGAGCGCCACACCTACGAGAAGTGCGAGTACGAGCTCGTCATGGAGCGTATGCTTTTGATGCAGAAGCTCCGCGAGCAGCAGAAGAACCAGCAAAAGCAAGGCGTTACCCTCCCAATCCCCAGCACTGCCAACGCCTCCTGATTCTCGTCTCCTCTTCTCTCTTCCTGTTTTGTCCGTCTTTTTCATTTGTAAGTAATCTGATTCCATTTCTGTCCGTCTCCTTTTTTTTGGTTGATTCTGTGCAAGTTCTAATTTTGCTGCTAATCTGCATCTAGGGTTTTGATTGATCGAAATTTTGAGATTTTGTTGTATGGATTGATACGCTTCAAGCTATTCTTGATTCTTCTAATTTGAGTTAGGTGCTTCAGAGTCTTGAATTGGATTAAGGGGATTTGATCTCAGTTTCATCAGTACTCTTCGCTTGGTTTGAGAAAATCACAGTATTCATTCTCTTGGATGATCCACTGAGTTATCCAATGTGGATTGAGATCCAGGAGTAATTTATAGATTCAAAACTGTGTACCAACTCTTTTGTGGAATTTTGATGCACATCAGGATGGCTTTATAGTTCATGTTAGAAGGAACTGTAAACCCAGACTCATCAGCAAAGACTTGAGAAAGATGTGAGATGCAGACCCTTTTCCTGAATTTCTATTGCTCTTACCTCCGTTAGATAATCATCTTTAAGTTTTTCATACTGGTGTTGTACATTCTTGACTGACGATTAATGCTACATTCAGCTCTAGTTATGCCTGCGATGGATTAGAATATTAGATTTCTCTAGGATTTCCGATTTCCTAGTCCCTCTGTTTATTCAGTCAGATTGTTGGAAGGTACTCAAAGCCTTTGCTTGGTTGTTCATTGACCATAGTTTCCTTTCTGAACCAAATGTGTTCTTGATGAATTATTTATGTTTGAGATACCTTGTTTAAGCTACTTTGCCTTTTCCATGAGGTGATCAAACTTGCCTGCATAGGCACATCTAGAATCTTTCTATGACTATTGCCTACTTTAGATCCCTGTGACTTGAGCTTAGATTTTATGCCAATAAGCCAACACAGAATTGATTTCAGTTGGGCTCTACGATCAAGATCACTTGCAATGTATAAACTGCTCTTCATAAAAATCATGGGGCTGAATCTCTTTTTCTATGTACTTGGTGTATACAAGTAACATGGTTATGTGGCTGTAGATCTTTGTGTGGAGTAAGGGATCCGATGCTTGTGGCTTTATGTTTGTCAAAAAATTGTATATGCAGATTTTATCCAAGTTTGAGTATTTCAGCAATTAGTAAAATAGAATCCCGCTTTCTTTTTGTATGTTATCAATAGCCTGGATCCCCCTCTCTTTACATGCGCATTTCTTTTCTTCCTTTTTAGGTTTGTTTATGTGAGCATTTCATAATAATCTGCGGGCATTAGGAATGAATCAATTTCGGCAGCTACGGGATACTGCTGTTGGATCTTCACATGATTCTTTTTTTTTTTATATATATATTTCCCTGATCTTGAGAAAGAATGAAAATAAAAACATCACTTTTTGTTTAAGCGCTTCTTATTCCGTAGATTAGTACATTCCCTGCATATAATATACCTGATAGTCCTGTTGCTGCTGGATTTGTGCTCTGTAGGGGTGATTCTGATATGGGTTTTGTGAGCTGGTTGCTGGAGATGTCCATTTACCGTGTTTGGTCGCAATCTTGATAAGAGCTCCTTTCGGTACTTGATTGTGTTTCAAACTCGAGACTGTTTTGTTATGTTACATTCTACTTTGTTCAATAAGTATTCTTGGAGAATTCAAGGATGAATCTTGCAATACATTTTTTTTAATATACTCTTTAGCTGCATGAAACCCTGGATTTGTGTTGCACCTGTAGACTTACCAAAAAAAAATTGTTATCACCTCAGTTGGGACTAGGGAATTGAAGATGCCCAGTTGGTGGGATTGAAACTATCCATGGGCAATGTGGTTTTGTTTGGTTACAAACTAAGTCCTCTTATCTGTTCTAATCACTAGGAAACATATCACTGTAACTTCATTTTTCTTCAAAATAAATAATCCCACTTCCCTCATTCCAAAAATTTCAATTCCTTATGTTATTTTTCAACTGAACATTAAGCAAATATCCCTCTCCATCAGCTTCCACTTCTTTATATCCTACCTCCCCTTCCTCTAATATTTGTCTTCAAGCTCTTCAACTTCAGTTCCATCAATGAGTAATTGGGACATCTTCAGTCTTCACTATCCAATTGATTATTTGTTTAAGACAGTTCAGGTTCACCAAGTTCTGTCTTCTACATTTCGTCAAGACTCCGAGCTTTAGATCCTTCAACTGCAGCGCCGTTGCTTGCTCTTCCGACATGAGTAGGCAAGTTTGCTTCTTGTTTAGGTTCTATAAGAGGGTCTTAGGCTCTCTTGCTCACCGTCATCCCACCTTGCGAATTACTTGCTTTAGCTTTCCTTTTCCTCTTCAAAATCTCACTCAGATGCCTAGGCCCTTGGCTCA
Organism: Persicaria maculosa; assembly: GCA_963922045.1. Classification (NCBI taxonomy): domain Eukaryota; kingdom Viridiplantae; phylum Streptophyta; class Magnoliopsida; order Caryophyllales; family Polygonaceae; genus Persicaria; species Persicaria maculosa. The sequence goes on from OY998260.1 coordinate 71,806,170, forward strand.
TGCTTCCTCCCAACTTTGTTCAGACCTACAAAGTTGGAACTATCATCAAGGATCTCCTTCTTCGATGCTGCATACCTCTTCTGCAGCCTGCCTTTGTGAGATGGAAGTTCAGACCTACATGGCGACAACCTTGCACGGGTTGTTCCTTGTCATATACACTCTCGAGTCTGGATGCACTCCTTGAAGATTAAAAGACAACTCCCACCACCACAAACGTGCAATGTGAATGGTACAAGGAGCCTATAATAAGTAAGCTGCTCGCACCAAACGAACTCATTATACAATTTTACTCGACTTGACCTTCAAAACTTTGTGAATTGAAACATATTTCATAACTCTTGAAATATAAGTGGGGTTATTTCAGAAGAAAAAATTGCGTAACTTTGTTAGTAATTTAACATCCATCTGCATTTCAAAGACTGGAAGAACAGCTGTTCAAAACCACTAATTTTCATGGCATCACAGACTCTGTCTATCTATCACTAGTACAACTAAACCAGTTAATTTTCACAGAGGGTGAGAGTTTATTCTCTTCCGAACACCGGCAGACTATTTGACAGTATTTCACATATATATAGATGCACTGTTTTCTTTGCCACAAGTTCTAGTACTAAGTGGAGGACGGGTAAGTGCTTGGTGGCAGTGGCGGTGTGTCAATGACAACTTTTGTTTCATGACGAGGGTCGAGCTCTAGTATCTCTGCAGGAGTTCTGTGTGCTTGAAGATTTCGCGAGTGATCAGCAGCCCAAAGGTGCACAAGTGCACCAACATGCTCTTCGAAAATGGCTTGCTTAAACCGGCTTCCCATCTTTATCCAAGCAAAAACAACACTGTTTCAATCTTGCTTGCAAGGCAAAGCCATAAATTAAGACAGATGCGCAATGAGAACTTACCTGAGACACAATTGTATACAGAGGTAGGGTGCTGTAACTACACAACACTTGAATTATGAGCCTGCATTTGAAACGAGTAACACAACCAAAAAAATATTATCAAAACCATACAATTTAAGTTTCAAAATAAGAAATTTATATTTTTTCAGTTCTTTATACCAAACCTAAAATAAAATATATGGAACAACTTTTGAGATTTGCAGTTTCAAGTCAGCAATTTTGGGAACTAAACTGATTTAATATAGTAAAGCAATCATAACTTTGGATAGAAAGTTATAGCATCCATACTGCCCAAACACATTGGAAGCGAAAAATCAAGACGCCCTTAAGAAACTGACCCCTCGTTTGTTTTGAGGTAAGAAAAGATAATAGTTACCCTTCCGAATCAAGATTCATTGATCATTATTCTAATCATTACTCTTCTTCCCTCCTTTTACATACAAAATCTATTTTCTTTCCCCCATTTGATTACCTACTTTGAGCATAGGGTAACCATATCTCTTAGGATGCTCGGACTATTTCCCCCTCCCCTTCTCTAGACTCACAAAAAAGTGTTGATCATACAAATTTTCCATATAAATTTTGATTCCTTTCCTTACTATTCCTTTCTACTCAAACAAACAAGCCTAAAAGTGGAAATCATTGTATGCTTTTACTTACCCAATGATGAGTCTCGGAATTATGTAGGCGACTCTATCAAGAATGCATGAATGGATTCCATATGTGCACTGTATCATAAGTCAAGCACTCTCTGCATTAGTCACACACAAACTCAAAACTTTGAGCAATTTCACTTTCTTTGTAACGAACTTGAAGTTGTTCTCACCAAGACCCAAAACAGAAATGCTATCTCAAAAGAGTTCTGAAACAGAATAAAGTGGATCAGATATAGAACAATGTTCGGACGACTGAACCAAAAATGCTTGTCAGAAGGCTGCACAGCCCTTAGTTGGGCAGGGACTGGCTGGCCCTGAGCGGGGTTATTTTCACTACTAGCAACTGGCTGGCTCTGAGCGTCGTTATCTTCAGTTCTAGCAATTTCTTCCGCCAAACAAGTGATGATGTGTTCCAGTTTGGCACCCACGAGAAGTAGAAGCTGTCACAAGCCATTCAACATAAGGATAACAAGTTAACAGCCATCAACAAAGCACAAGCTAAGTTTCTTTCCATTATACAATAGACTTACGATCAAAGGTAAAAAGGACAACCAAAAGAATGAATGCCATCCTGCATATCAGTACATCCATTCATATGTTAGTAACAGTCATAAATTTTAGTTTCTAATGCAGAATTACAAGGAAAAGGGAACATACCTTTTAAATTGACCAACAAGAACATAACGACGAATGCCCACAAGTACCAACTGCAATCAAGCGGTAAAATAATAGAGTTAAGTTATATCATCCAGGAAATGTATATCCATAAGAAGTGTTGTATACCTGATGCCAACAACTTTCTTGAAATCCATCTCTAGTGTTCGCATCATATATTTATGAAAATTGAACTTAGGGTTTGTCGGACAATGAGCCTGGGCAGGAGAAAGTAGTGACATATTAGACTGAAACAAGCTGGAAATGCAAGAGTAAGTTAACAGTAGAAGGCAATAGTATGTCACCATTATAAATCCATGACGTAGTGCAACGTAGTCTGACTTGGTCACGGAACCATAGAATTGCTTGAAGAATGATAGCTGCGGAGAATGCAAATTGGTTGACGTATCACAAAAAAAGACGATATTACCATCACGACAAGAATCTTTGGATAAGCAATAGAAGAGGCAAATATTTATATAATTGTATTCATCCTAAAAGACACCAAATCAAACCTAGTTCAAGCTATATTTCAATATTTGTATTCCATTTCCTTTTTACAGAAAATATTTGTATTCAAGTTCATGCCATTAAAGTGATTTGAATATCATCAATTTGGGAAACATGAACACACCATCCAGTTGCAATCTCCAAAGGCTCGTTTCTTGAATTGTTGCTGGTTCCGATCATGTATCTTGTCTACCCTGTTTGACCCTAACAACATAGGTATTTCTTGAATAAGTTTTAATTTTTTTTGAAAAATGTTTTGTAGGGGAAAAGGGCATATGGTTACCTGGTTTTGCCTTTATAATCTCATTCCTAATAGATTGCTCCCAGTGCGTCCATTTCTTTACCTGTTAAACCACAAATTGAGTTCAGCATGGATATGAATTGAGATATCATAAATAAAAAAAAGTCTATGTGATCAATGTGCATTGATAAAATTATTCAGACCTGAATACTTCCATAAAAATTATTATCCCTTTATTAAATGCCTGATCATTGTTTAACTACTATTAACAATAAAAGGACATGTATATCAATATATGTATATGAAACCATTAATATTGAGAACAAAGGAGTTAGAACTATAAGGGAAGTTCCACAAATTTCTTCATACTTCTGCATCCTTATTTTTCTGTTTTATATTCATCAAAAAATCTAAGATTAGTGATAAAGTAGAAATCTTAAAAGAATTTGAGTACAGTATTTGTTACCTTCAGTCCTCCGAGAACCATGGTAGTTGCACAGAAGAACACATAAACAACTGCTAATACAAAGATGAATATATGGAGCTGATGCAAGGCTTCTAGTGACAACAATGGAACTTTTCCCTGAAGATCAAACAGAAACAGAATTAAAGGATTCTTAAGTTGTTAAAGTTTCAAAATTCATATAAGAAATTATATTGGAGAATAAAAATCAGTCTGAACATACGAAACTTCAACATACGATCGGGAAAGTGTATGATCTCATTATCTCTATAGGTAGCCAGGGAACATCAGAACACATTCACTGCATGAGCAATTTAACTTACATTTTGCAACAGCCTCTTATATAACCTTTCTTTAAAAACTTCTATACAGGCTGTAACTTGTTTTAACATGTACATTTGCTAAAGAATTGTCTTTTGAAGTTATAAGCCTCACATTTTTTTTTGGTATTATTTATTTGTTCAATTGATTAATGTTCTAAAGTTTGCAAAAAACACCACAAGGAAATTATATATGAATCCAAAATGATTTTCTTTTTGTGCATAGATGTAAATTGTTCGCTATTACTGTAACGAGTTAATGACCATATGAATTATCATTGCAGGCCTCGTGCACTATTATTAATGACCCTCCAATCAAAATTGCTATGTAGATCTAGCTAGCAAATAGTACCCTTCTGCCTGAGTTCAGGGTTTTATCCCTGCAAAGTAGATTCTATAGATCCAAATAACATGACAATGTCTAACCTTATCACAATGACTTTCACTTTCAGATAGTAATCGTCTTCTATTCCATGTTCTTTGTAAGAAATGTTCAGTTGCATAGTGACTGGGTTTCTTGCAAGGAATCATAGCGTTCGTGATATCCTCCGGAATGCATATTCGGCTAATTACTCCTTGAAAGACAGTAAGCAGAAGCGATATAAATCCCAAAAGCATCAATTCTGCATTGGCATTCAAATAGATATCAGTATCATGAATACTATATCAAAAGCAATTGTAAGTAAAAACATATTAGGAGAATGCAGGAGTTCATCCCTGTAAAAAGAAAAAGTTCATATCCAAAAAAAAAAGAGATCATTCTTGCAAATCTATTCCCCAACAATTTGAAAGAAACATTTGACTCCTGATTCAAATAGGCGACATAGTGAAAATCTTAATCAAGAACTCAAGTTCTAATAAACTCTCTAATAATAGATTAATTTTCAGCCAAAGCAACAAAAGAGGAGGGAAAAGAAGTATTGGTTATTATTATAAACAATCAATACATTTTATACTAATCTTCTCCTAAAAGTAATGTCCTTAAAGTACATTAATTCATTTAGAGGCATTACAGTACAGATAGTCAAAAGAATTATTTCCAAACAACACATGTCTCAATTATCAACCATTGATATGATTAATTGCAAGCAATTGAGTCATATTGAGCTTCTTTAGGAACAATGTAACATTAAAAGACTCGAAACACAATCAGAGGATGAACCACTTGTGCTTGGCTGTGAAACTTGACAGGAAAAAAGTAGTAGAGCAAAGGGATGACGAACCTGACTGCAGTTTCTGCAAACTCTGAAACAATGCATCTTGTTTATTTCTCTTCAATGTCTAAAAATCAAATAGGTGACCAATTGAAATTCAGACATTTCCGATACCAATTGAAACAAAAAAAGAAATCCCCTAGGTTTTCGAATTTCAAACAGATCAGAGGTGACGAAGAAGGAGAAGAGAAATTTCACCTTGCCGAGAACATGGAGACCGCGCTCGGCAGAAAGGGAGATGATGAGGATGACTGAGCAGACGCCGGCAACGATCCAAGTAGGCGCGTACTCCAACGAGCTTGAATATGCCTCTTCCGCCATTGCGACAACGGAGCGATGAGAAGGAATTCCATTATTTATGATTTCTTATACAAATGGAGAAGGAGAGGGAAGATCTGGAAAAAGCTTGATCAGTGGGCAAAGAATAATAGGGTTTTTAGTGAAGGAAGGTTTTGGCGCGGAGACGAAGCAAAGAACAAACTATGAACGGGTGCAAAAGACATTTTAAAAAAAAAAGAATAATTACAGAAAACCACCCATTAAATGGGTTTTGTTTTCAAATCACCGCTCACCCCATATTTCCATTAGAATTCCATTAAATATAATATACTTTTAACCCCTTTTACTGAACCAATTACTAATATAACTGATGAACCACTTAATAAGGGTATATTGAACCACTTACTAATGATTATATTAGTAATTGGTTCAATTATTAGTAAGTGGTTCAATATACCCTTATTAAGTGGCTCAACAGTTATATTAGCAAGTGGTTCAGTAAAAAATGCACGTGAGCAATGCGATTTCAGCCAATAAAAACACTTTTTTTGTTCTCACCGGTAGAGTTGTTCTCACCCGAACCCTACTATATATATATATTTGTTTGTCAGCTTATACGCGTATTTGTTAAGACACATCACTGTAATTTCGGGGCTATTTGGACATCCCGGGTGGACGTTTTACAAACGTATGGCATGAATAGCATCACACCTTGCGTAGTGCAAAGTATTTTAGATTTTATTTTTTGAGATTTTTTCGTGGACTACCCCTTTGGAAAAATTCTAAAATTTATCCAGATTTCAAACATAGAAAAAATATTTTTTTGGCCATTTTAGAAGAGGATTTCTCGTGAAACACCCTAAGCAAAGTTGTAGCTCTTGAAGTTATCTTTCCAACGAGTGCTCAAATGCCCCGATCGGACAAACACAACTCTCATTTTGCCTAAAATACCGAGCATGTGTACGTAGCTCCTGTTGTAAGGCACAAAATATATTGTAATTTCGGGGCTATTTGGACATCCCGGGTCGGCGTTTTGTGGACGTATGGTCTGAATAACATCACACCTTGCATAGTGCACTGTATTTTGGATTTTAATTTTTTGAGATTTTGAGATTTTTTCGTGGACTACCTATTTTGGAAAAAGTCTAAAATTTGTCCAAGTTTCAAACCTAGTAAAAAATTATTTTTTTTTTGGCTATTTTAGAGGAGAATTTCTTGAGAAACACCTGTAGTAAAGTCGTATCACTTGAAATTAGCTTTTCAACGAGTGCTCAAATGCTTCGATCGGATAAACACAACTCTCGGTTTGCCTAAAATACCGAGCATGTGTCCGTAACCCCTTGTAAGGCACATAAATGTAATTTCGAAGCTATTTGGACATCCCGAGTGGACGTTTTTGTGGACGTATGACCAGAATAACATCACACCTTGCGCACTGCAAAGTATTTTTAATTTCGAAGTATTTTTGTGGACTAGACTCTTTGGAAAAAGTCTAAAATTTGATAGGTTTCAAACCTAGGAAAAATTATTTTTTTGGTCATTTTAGAGGAGGATTTATCCAAAAACACCCCTAGTAAAGTTGTATCTCTTGAAATTAGCTTTCCAACGAATGCTCAAATGCCCCGATCGGACAAACGAAGCTCTCGTTTTGCCTAAAATACCGAGCATGTGTCCGTAGCTCCTATTGTAAGGCACAAAACTATAATTTCAGGGCTATTTGGACATCCCGAGTGTTGTTTTTGTGGACTTATGGACTAAATGGCATCACACCTTGCGCAGTGCAAATTATTTTGGAATTTCATTTTTTGAGATTTTGAGATTTTTTCATGAATTCCCCCCTTTCGAAAAATTCTAAAATTTGTCCAAATTTCAAACCTAGGAAAAATAATTTTTTTAGCCATTTTTTAGGATAATTTCTTAGGAAACACCCTCAGTAAAGTCGTAGCTCTTGAAGTTAGCTTTCCAGTGAGTGCTCAAATGCCCCGATCGAACAAAAGCAGCTCTCGTTTTGCCAAAAATACCGAGCATGTGTCCCTAGCTTCTGTTATAAGGCACATTACTGTAATTTCGAGGCTATTTGGACATCCTGAGTTGGCGTTTTATGGACGTATGGACTAAATAGCATCACACCTCATGTAGTGAAAAGTATTTTGGGTTTTTATTTTTTGAGATTTTTTTCGTGGACTACCCCTTTGGAAGAATTCTAAAAATTTTCCATATTTCAAACCTAGAAAAAAATGATATTTTTGGCCATTTTAGAGAAGGATTTCTCGGGAAACACCCTCAGTAAAGTCGTAGCTCTTGATGTTAGCTTTCCAACGAGTGTTGAAATTCCTTGATCAGACAAACGCAACTCTTCTTTTGAGAAAAATACCAAGCATATGTACGTAGCTCCAATTGTAAGGCACATAACTGTAATTTCGGGGTTATTTGGACATCCCGGGTGGGAGTTTTGTGGACGTATGGCCTGAATAACATCACACCTTCCGTAGTGAAAAGTATTTTGGATTTTTATTTTTTGAGATTTTGAGATTTTTCGTAGACTACCCCCTTTGGAAAAAGTCTCAAATTTGTCCAGGTTTGAAACCTAGGAAAAATAATTTTTTTGGCCATTTTAGAGGAGGATTTCTCGAGAAAAACCCTCAGTAAAGTTGTATCTCTTGAAGTTAATTTTTCAATGGGTGCTCAAATGCCCCGATCAAACAAATGCAACTCTTGTTTTGCCTAAAATAACGAGTATTTGTCCGTAGCTCCTATTGTAAGGCACATAACTGTAATTTCAAGGATATTTGGACATCCCAGGTGGACGTTTTGTGGACGTATGACCAGTGTTCTAAAAATCGCGCCTAGGCACCGTCTAGGCGCTAGGCGGGAGGGGACCTAGGAATTTTTACGCCTAGGCGGTCCTCTAGGCGGAAATCTGCCTAAGCACCGCCTAGGTGCCGCCTAGACCCGCCTAGGCGTCGCCTAGACCCGCCTAGGCACCGCTTAGACCCGCCTAGCCCGACGATTATTTAATTTTAGCTTTTGGGCATGTGATTAGTCAATTTAGGGTTTTTTTATCCCCCAAGTCGAGATATATTTGTTTTTAAGTCAAACCTATGGTTTTGACTTTTAGGAGTTTTAAAGTCGTTAGTCGGACGTGTACTTTTGTGTTTATTTACTTAAATGTTAGTTAAGCACCGTAAATTTGGGTTTCTGAGTGATAATATGGATTATTATTACATTATATGAATCATTGACATGTGTTATACGTTAAAAGATGAGGAAATAATCATGTTTTTTCTAAGTCCGCCTAGGCGCTAGGCGGTCACCCGCCGCCTAGCGGCCGCCTAGCGCCTTTTAGAACATTGCGTATGACCTAAATAGCATCACACCTTGCGCAATGCAAATTATTTTGGATTTTCATTTTTTGAGATATAGATATTTTTTCGTGGACTACCCCGGCCCTTTGGAAAAATTCTAAAATTTGTCCAGATTTAAAACCTAGGAAAAATGATTTTTTTTGGCCATTTTAGAGGATAATTTCTTGGGAAACACCATCAGTAAAGTCGTAGCTCTTGAAGTTAGATTTCCAATGAGTGTTCAAATGCCTCGATCGGACAAACGCATCTCTCGTTTTGCTAAAAATACCGAGCATGTGTCCCTAACATCCGTTGTAAGACACAATACTGTAATTTTGGGGCTATTTGAACATCTCGGATGGGCGTTTTGTGGACGTATGGCCTTAATAGCATCACACCTTTCGTAGTGAATAGCATCACACATTTGGAAAAATTCTAAAATTTGTCCAGATTTCAAACATAGGAAATTTTTTTTTTACCATTTTAGAGGAGGATTTCTCAGGAAAATCCCTTAGTAAAGTCGTAGCTCTTGATCTTAGCCTTCTAACGAGTGCTCAAATGCCCCGATCGAACAAACGCAACTCTGGTTTTGCCTAAAATACCATGCATGTTTCCATAGCTCGTAGTGTAAGGCACATAACTGTAATTTCAGGGCTATTTGGACATCCCGGGTGGGCGTTTTATGGACGTATGGCCTGAATAGTATCACACCTTCCATAACGCAAAGTATTTTGGATTTTTATTTTTTGAGATTTTTTCGTGGACTACCCCTTTTGGAAAAAAGTCTAAAATTTGTCCAAGTTTCAAACCTAGGAAAAATGATTTTTTGGCCATTTTAGATGAGAATTTCTCGGAAAAAACCTCAGTGAAGTCGTATCTCTTGAAGTTATCTTTCCAACGAGTGCTCAAATGGCCCGATCGGGCAAATACAGCTCTCGTTTTGCTTAAAATATCGAGCATTTGTCCGTAGCTTCTATTGTAAGGCACATAACAGTAATTTCGGGGCTATTTCGACATCCCGAGTGTCAATTTTGTGGTCGTATGGCCTAAATAGCATCACACCTTGCGTAGTACCAAGTATTTTGGATTTTTATTTTTTTTTTGAGATTTTTTCGTGGACTCCCATCTTTCGAAAAATGCTAAAATTTGTCGAGATTTGAAACTTAGGAAAAATGATTTTTTGGGGTCATTTTAGAGGATAATTTATCAGAAAACACCTTAAGTAAAGTCTTAGCTCTTCAAGTTAGCTTTTCAATGAGTGCTCAAATCCCCCGATCGAACAAACACAACTCTCGTTTTGCCAAAAATACCAAGCATGAGTCCCTAGCTTCTATTGTAAGGCACATTACTGTACTTTTGGGGCTATTTTGACATCATACGTGGGCGTTTTGTGGACGTATGGTCTGAATAGCATCACACTTAGCATAGTGCAAAGTATTTTGGATTTTTATTTTTTGAGATTTTTTTTGTGGACTACCCTCTTTGAAAAAATTCTAAAATTTGTCCAGATTTCAAACCTAAGAAAAATGGTTTTTTTTTTTCCATTTTAGAGGAGGATTTCTAGGGAAACACCCTCAGTAAAGTCGTAGCTCTTGATGTTAGCTTTCCAACGAGGGCTGAAATTCCCCGATTAGACAAACACAACTCTCCTTTTGCGACAAATACCGAGCATGTGTACATAGCTCCAATTGTAAGGCACATAACTGTAATTTCGGGGCTATTTGGACATCCCGGGTGGGTGTTTTGTGGACTTATGGCCTGAATAGCATCACACCTTCGACCTTCGATAGTACAAAGTATTTTGGATTTTCTTTTTTTGAGATTTTGAGATTTTTTCGTGGACTACCCTCTTTGGAAAAAGTCTGAAATTTGTCCAAGTTTCAAAACTAGTAAAAATGATTTTTTTTGGCGATTTTAGAGGAAGATTTCATGGGAAACACTCATAGTAAAGTTGTATTCTTGAAGTTAGCTTTCCAACGAGTGCTCAAATGCTCCGATCGGACAAACGCAACTCTCGTTTTGTCTAAATACCAAACATGTGTCCATAGCTCCTATTGTAAGGCACATAACTGTAATTTTGGGGCTATTTGGATATCTCGGGTGGGGTTTTTGTGGACGTATGGCCTGAATAGCATCACACCTTTTGTAGTGAAAAGTATTTTGGATTTTTATTTTTTTAGATTTTGAGATTTTTTTCGTGGACTACCCCTTTGGAAAAAGTCTAAAATTTTTGCAGGTTTCAAACCAAGAGAAAATGATTTTTTTGGCCATTTTAGAGGAGGATTTCTCGGAAAACACCCATAGTAAAGTTGCAGCTCTTTAAGTTAGCTTTCCAACGAGTTCTCAAATGGATAAGACACGTTATTGTCAAAAATACCGAGCATGTGTCCCTAGCTTATGTTGTAAGACACGTTATTGTAATTCCAGGGCTATTTGGATATTTCGGGTGAGCGTTTTGTAGACGTACGGCCTGAATAGCATCACACCTTGTGTAGTGCAAAGTATTTTGGATTTTTATTTTTTGAGATTTTTGAGATTTTTTCGTTGACTACCTATTTGAAAAAATTCTAAAATTTGTTCAGATTTTAAGCCTAGGAAAAATGATTTTTTTTGGCCATTTTAGAGGAGGGTTTCTCGGGAAATACCTGTAGTAAATCGTAGCTCTTGAAGTTAGTTTTCCAACGATTGCTCAAATGCCCCGATTGGACAAATGCAGCTCTCATTTTGCTTAAAATACCGAGTATGTGTCCGTAGCTCCTATTTTAAGGCACAAATATAACTGTAATTCGGAGCTATTTGGAGTTTAATTTGATACAATACACATATTGGTTTTTCTGAAAACTCTCAGAAATTACACAAGATAATTCAAAGATCCGCCACGAACAACCACAACAATGATAATAATAACTAATTAGGTCAACCAACACAAAGAAAAACACACACAGGTAAAACACATTAAAACTGCAATATATAAATAGCCAAACACAAGAAATGGAGAAATTGAATACATGAATGGATGGATGAAACAAGCTCAGTGGTGGGGGCTATTGATCTGCCTGCAACGCATCCTGATCTCGCCCTTGGTGCCGGTCAAGGGTGAGATGGTCTGCAGCTTCACCATCGACTTAGCGAACTGGTCGAAGAAGGCGTCGTTGTCGGAGGCGTACTTCTTTACAAGCTCAGCCGACTGGTGGCTCTTGGTGAAGAGCACCTCGTCGGAGCTGAGCAAGCCCTTAAAAGCGAGGAGGTTCTTGAAGTAGCTATTGTCGAACTTGAAAGGGGTTCCCACGTCCAAGAAGAAGAGGGTTTGGTCCCCTCCGGACCGCGGGCACCTGCCCCTCAGCTGCCTTGTCTAGGGTGCTCTCGTTGTACAACCTTTGCCTGAAGCTCGTGCACCTTGCATCTCCAATGCTGTGACTCCCTGCCAGTCAGTCGCGGATCCATAAAAATATTTAGGGTTGGCTAAATATTTCTTCGGAGAAATTTTTTAGAAAAATAAAAATTGTAAGAGAGTGAGACTAAAGGGGTTTGTACAATCATTCTTATTAACTCAGCTAACCTATCTTTATAATTTTTTTTATCCCTAAATTTAGTACAAATTACCATAAAAAACATGTAAATTTTTTTTTCTCATTTTTTCTTCAGGATCCCTAGATCCGCCATTGCTACCTGCATTGCACTGCATTGTAGTTGGGATAATAAATCTTTAATTAGTTTATGGGAAAAGGTAAAGGTGGTGTTGATATAGAGAATCAATTGTCTTAAATTATTGGGAGATATCTTTAGCTTATTTTATAGGAAAAGCATATGGCTAATTAGGACATCTAATAATTGAAAGGTGTAACACATTAATCACACTAAGACAAAGTTAAAAGAGGGTAAATTGGTACTCCATCCATTCGGTAAAACTTGTCATTTTAGCTTATTTTACAAGTTTTAAGGCAATTAACAAATGTACTAATTTACCCTCAATTATTACCATCATTTTTTACTTTATCGAAAACTACAACTAACAAATCATCAATCATATCAAGGGTATTTTTGTAAAGTGAATGACAAAATACCTATAATGACAAGTTTTTTTAACAAAAATAACACCCTAAAATGACAAGTTTTACCGAACGGAATGAGTAAAATGTAATCATACAAGGATATATGCATCTCCATCGATCGTACATCTAGATAGCTGAGCGACCATACAGAACCAATAATTTCATTTGAAAGACCCAAAGTAAAGCATTAAAATGCGGAGGCATGAGTTCAACTTCCGCTAGGCAACAATATTTTTTGTTTGCATTTTTTTTAAAAAAAAATTAGCATCTCCAACACATTTCTTATTTTGGAGATTTTGAAAATTTTTAAGGTGTTTTTTAGTCTAATATATTTTCCATCTCATTCTCTAAAATGGAAAATAACATTAAAAATAGAGAGACTTTTCTAAATTTGGAGCATTCTTCAAAAGTAAATCATTCTCCAAATCTTAGAAAATGAGAAATTGTTAGAGTTGAAATAAAAATAGTCTAAAAAATATGTATTTTATTTTCTAGTTTGGGAAAATTTTGGAAGAACTATTAGAGATGGTCTTAGGGCGTATTTCTTCTATGTGGGTTTGGTTCTTTTTTTTTCCAAATTTTCTTTTTTATATATACATATTATTATTTTTTTTATTAGGAAATAATTCGAGGGTCAGACAAATCTGGCTTCTCGAGAGACCGACAAAGTCAACAGATGGGAAATCGAAACGGTGCAATACAAAAAGTGATAAGCAAACAAATTCAAACGAGCAAACGAGTCTATATACATATTATTTTATTTTCAGTCCCCATGGGCCTCTTTAATAATTGGATATTTTCCTTTTAAAAATAAAATAAAATAATTGGATATTTTCCATTTCATTTTCCTCTTCACTATTTTCTGGAATTTTTCTATTCCGTACATATTTGTTTCTTTACTTGCTGCATATGTAAGCAACCATTTTTCAGATAAAAAAACATATTTTACTAAATCTACATTAACTCATACTTAGCAATATATATATATATATATCAATAAATTTATTTGTCTCTATACACTTATATATATTAACATATTTATAAACTTTTATTATTATGAAATAATTACAGTTTAAAAATTATAAAATTGAATATTTTAGAAAATAATTTTTTGATTTTTTTTAAAATGTAATTTGTTATAATAAAATTTATAAACATGCTAATATAAGTATATATTATAAATATAATTTTTATCATTTTTTATAATATAAGATTATACCCCAAAATAATTAATTACAAATCAGCTGAGTTAAAGGAGATCCATCAGCTAGAAGAACCATTAATTATTGATATATATGCATGGATATGTATAATTGGTCGTGGAAAAAAGAAATGCTTTGTATGATTGTGTCTCTATAAATGTCAAAAAGGTAAAGGTGGTGATATAGAAAATCAACGTTTCTCAAATTATTGGGACAAAAGCAAGGTACCTATATAGCCTAGAAAATTCGAAGCATTTTATCTAGCAAGAATATGATTAACAGTTGAGATTTAAAAAAAAAAACTAAAGAACAAAATTATTCATCTGAAATAATATGATTATTCGTATATAATTCATATAAACAATCATATTGTAATAAAATAATAATTTTTATATTAAAAGACGGTTAATACACACAAATAATTCTATTACGTCAAACGAATAATTATGTTGTTAAGTATGAATAATCATTTTATTCACAATTTACATTCTAAGAGGTGTCTACACCGAAATCATCCTATATATATATGAGTTGATCCAATATAAATACATTAATTTTATGGTGTAAAATATTACTCCGTAACAAATCTGGAGTACTGTAGAGTCAAAAAGATCAATATAAGTTAGATTTGAAAAAAAAAGATTGAACATCAAAAATATTCGTTTGCACCAACAATGTTATTAGTACATGCATAACCATACTGATAGAAACGAATAATTTTTATATAAAAAGACAGTTAATATATACAAATAATCACATTCACATTATCATATTATGTTGTACGAATAATCTGTTAGGTCACAAGATTTGATGGTAGTAGATCTAAGTGGATGGAGTTGATGTCTTACCAGAGAGGGCAACGAGGTCAACAAGATCAAGGCCTTGGCGCTTGAACTTGGTAAGAATAGTCTGGAAGGTGTTGTTAGGGGCAGGGATGTCGTTGTTCGACCCACTCAAGCTCGCCGATAAAGAGTCCCTTCTTCCCAGCGGTATCTCCCACGTTGGTCCTCCTGCCTTCAAATTCAACCCACATTAATGTACGTTCGTAATCTCAACTAAATAAGATTACAGCAGTTAATTAGTATATATATAATCAATTTAGCTACCAGAACAGTTGAGTCCTTTGCTGCCAAGACTAGGATATCCGCACAAGAAACCGTCCCCGGGCACGCTTTCTCCACCGCTGATTTGATCTCATCGATAACCTCGAAACCTCGTGCTGAGTTCTTGTTCGGGTTCGACCTCTTCTCGCTCACTATGGTCCCGCTGCTGTCTAGCAGAATCGACGCATCACATCCCTGCAAAACACGAAAGTTTTTCATTGTGGTGATCATAATGCCAAAATTTTAAGACAAATATATATATATGTATGTAACCTTAACGAAGCAGTCGTGGAAAGAGAGCCTGAGCAAGGAGGCAGCCATCCGGGGATCTTTGGCAACCGCCTTGGCAACTTCCGACTGGACGATCTGCTGCAGGCTCGGGCAGGAGTGGTCGTAGAAGTGCGGGGAGAGGCCGCCGTCAGCTTGGTTCAGGGCGGGTGCGAATGCGAGGAGAATCAGTACGCCGGCGACGTCGAGCAGAGTGACCCGAGTGGTCTTGGCCATGTCTTTTGAGTAATGCATAGCCAATTTCATGCCTTTGGGTGTTATTTGGTTAAATCAATGTATGTGTTGGAGTTGGGAGGCTTTCGTAGGGGTATTTATACAAGTGGAAACTAGCAAGAGAGTTGGAGATTTTCTTCGCCCAAAAAATGTGTGACACAAAAAAAATAAAGATAGATGTTTATGATAAAAATAAAATTTTAAATTATATTTATGTTATAAATAATCAGTCATATACTCCCATAGTTTAGAAATAAGTGTTTTTTTCACCACATTTTTAAGAGCTAAAAACTGAATAAAATATTAACTTTTTAATTAATTTTTTAATATAATTTTATACTTATTGGTTACAAGTTTAAAATTATTTTTAAAAAAGTTAATATTTAATATAGTTTTTAACTCCTTAATTTTTCATTGAAAAAATATATATTTATATAATTTTTCATGAAAAAATATATATTTATATAATTTTTCATGAAAAAATATATTTTCAAAAATATTAAAATGGTTTATTATTTGTATGTCACACGTAATTAAGGATATATTTGGGGTATATGTGGGAGACCTCCTTCCGGAAAAGGCAATTTAAATTCCTTATAACACTTTTTGTGTTATACTCAGTATTACACTTAATTATTTCGGTATAAATTCACACTAAAATTTTTTAAACATTATATTTACACTATATACACTTATATTAACATGTCTATAAATTTTATTATAAAAATATATGTTTTAATAAAATATAAAAAATATTTTCTAAAATAATCAATCTTTTAATTACCCATAATTTTTAATAATAATTTTTCGTAATAAAATTTTATAAAAATGTTAATATAAGTGTATAGAATAAAAATATATTTTTTTATCAATTTTTTTAATGTAAATTTATATCCAAGATAATTAAGTGTAACACCGAGTATAACATTCGGTGTTATATGGGAGAAGGTATTTAGAGACGACAAGGATTTGACAACAAGGTGGAGTGGGTGATTAATAATTTATTGATCTTACTTGCTACCTGGCAATAATTGAAAGAAAAAAACACACATTTTTCATCTGAGCTTTGAAATAGTTTTTTGAAAAACTTTCAACAACAAATCCATTCGAATTCCTTTAATTTTAGACTAGAGTACGGAGGGCTGAATATATTATACTACGTATATCCTTTTTTTTATATATAATGAGGAGACCGACTATTTGGTGGCAAATTTCGGACATGTGGCTCAATTAGCAAAATTTACGCTCTAGGTAAATCGGTTTGCGCCGACTAGTTCGACCCACTGATAGAGAGTAAGGTAAACCTTAGATTTTCACAAAAAAAAAAGGAGGCAATGTATTTAGACAATTTTCCTTTATACATGAAGGTCGGGTTAGTTTTAAGTGATCTAAAGTATTGCCATCAGATACACAAATAAAGAGTCAAATTAAATACATGAAAAACCAATTAAGAACGGATTGAAAGAGGAAAATAAATAACGAGATGATGGAAAGAAGATGAAACATGAAAAATCGAATAGAAAATAAAAACGATATAGTTTTCGACACTATCTATATATACTAGGCTTCTTTAATTCGGATATCGTTCCTCCACCTTACCACATCCCTCATCTTAGCTTGTCCTCTATGACTATGAGGTCTATAAGAGGGTCCTATTTAATCATTTTCATTCAACTCTTCGTTGGTTGTCTCTTCACTACAAACTGATGCAGTTGACTCTGTATAGAAAAAATAATTTTTAAAACTTTCATTAAAAATGTGTTTAATTAAAAAAATTGATAGAAGAAAAACCCAATAATATATCGTCTAGTACGTTTCAATTCCTCTAATTAAAATGTATGAATGCCTCTAATGACGTGACTCAATGTTAAAAGTGAGGGCAGGGGGTTAATGGAAATTAAGTTTCGGTTCGATCCCTGACTTCGTCCTTTCCTTTGGGTGAAAATCAAGGTTTCCCTTTCTTCTTAAGCCATTGGGTCTAACCGATCGGCGCATGCCAGTTTACCTGATATGCATCTCTTATCGGTTGGATCACGTGTCCGGAATTTACCGCCAAAGATGAGTTACCCTGTTATAAAAAAAATTATGAACCATTAAGTAAGCTTTCCCTCCATTTCACACAATAAACTGTACGTTCGCCCTTGCACATATCTTATAACTCATTATTAAAGGACAAATCTTCAGACCGAGGGAGTATATAATTTAATCGATAAAATATGTGGTCTTAATACCTAAATTATATCATGACTAGACAATAAAGTATGTTGTTGATTAACAAAGTTACGCAAAAATAGGAACAGCTTGGAAATGAAGCAACGATATCCTTCTAGTTTTTTCATTCAATAATGAAAACCATATTTAACTTAAGGGTAAATTACATAAAACCACCCTTAAAATATGTAATTTTTTACAAAATTACCCTTAAAATAAAATTTACATAAAACCACCCATAAATCTATTTTTCTTTCAAAGAGTCACCCATTATCATTTTATCTGTAAAAAGTATTTTAAGAATGCTAAATTCTCACCTTTTGTATTCAATATTACCTTATTATATACTGTAATAAAGTAACCAACATATTAAAAAAAATAAAAACTTAACATTTTTTTTTATAAATTTCTACAAATAGAAAAGGTTATGGCCTATGGGTGATTCTTTGAAAGAAAAATAAATTTATGAGTGGTGTTCTATAAACTTTTATTTTAGGGTAGTTTTATAAAAACTACCCTAATTTAAGGTTGGTTTTCTGTAATTTACCCTTTAACTTAATTGTGTATGTATATTACTTGCGAGAAAGGACATATCCACCAAACAATTATGTACTCCTTGTCCGTCGGTCGCAAATTAAAAATGCACCTAAAAGAAGCCAATAATCTTAAAAAGGTAAAGGTGTACAATTAATTTATATATATCTATATAGAGGTTGGGTCATGTGTTAACAACTCTTACGGTGTTAAATGTTAACAAATTAATATTCGGCAAAATTTATCAAATATTCATCACAGTCACTCAATTATTCATCAAAGCTTTTGTTAAAATTAATCAAATATTCATCACAGTCACTCAATTATTCACAATTTCCCAAATATTCATCACAGTCACTCAAATATTCATCACAGTCACTCAATTATTCACAATTATTAACAGTATCCACCCCCAATCCTGTAATTGTGTTACTGTGATGAATATTTCTTAAATGTTGCCGAATATTGATGAATATTTGGGAAATTGTGAATAATTGAGTGACTGTGATGAATATTTGAGTGACTGTGATGAATATTTGATTAATTTTAACAAAAGCTTTGATGAATAATTGAGTGACTGTGATGAATATTTGATAAATTTTGCCGAATATTGATTTGTTAACATTTAACACCGTAAGAGCTGTTAACATTTGATCCACATTCTATATATATATATAATGGATCAAATGAAAAAGGGTCTTAAAATAAAAATGCCTCTTAAAGTGAAAATTGGTCTAATTTAAAGGTAAATGGGTCTAATTAAATGATTAATAGGTTAATGGGCCTAATTCATGTGTAAATTAAATGAGCCTAATTTTATGGGGTAAATGGGTAAATGACCATAATCATGAGGTAAATGTCACCGCTTCTCCCATACTTTATATTTCTACCAATATTGCCCTTATTTCAATTATAAAAATTACAGATTTTAGCCCATAATTTTTATTTGAAATAATATTATAAGGTGCAACTATAAGATTACAAAATGCAACAAAATATGTTACATCACATTTTTTGCCTTTATTTTAAAAAGTGAAAAATATGAAATTAAAAAATATAAAGTGAACAAATAATACAATAAAGGTTATTATCAATGTGCATTTTCATAATGTAAAGTAAGTTTTCTACCGAAAATTTTCTTTATGGGGTGCTATTTTTATGGCGGTTTTGTACATCGATCGATTGTAATCCCAGGGGCGGTGGTTGCACACGCGGACTTCGGCAAGCTCCCGGTGGCAGCCTAGGGCACGATAACGCAAGGTGGAGGCAGATACAGGGCCGTGGTGGCGTGACAAGTCCGTTGGTGGCGATCGTTGGCGGCAAGGTGGCGGTCGAAGGCGGAAAAGCGGAGCTCCGTCCATGGGCGATTCCGGCAAGGGAGGCAGGCACGGACTCAGGGGTTGGCTGGGGTTTGCTGCAACCCATCCCAAAAATTTAGAACTAATATAATTAGTAGTAGATGTAGTTCAGGTGGTTGATTTTGAAAGACCAATATGTGAATACTATCAACATCCAGGATTCGATTCCCATTTGCACGCCCAAGTTCTTTTTTTTTTCAATCCGTCATGCGCTAGTCCAGTGGCAGTATGTATGTATATAAATTGTGAATATGCTCAATATTAGTTTTTTGTTTTGTTTTGTTTTTGCAATTGAGTTAAAAGATGGAAATAAGTTGTTTGTTAAATTCTTATATTAATGAAACTAGTTTAGTGTCCTATAAAATAATTTTATACAAGCAACGTACCCATAAATTTTTATTTTTCTCTTCAATCATTTTTTTTTATCTAGGTGTTTATATATGTAACTCTTAAAAATTTGTTCATTGTATATTTTATTTTTCTCTCTATTAGTTTTTTTTTTAGGTGTGTATATATGTGGTATACATGTGATATTAATAACTCTTCAAAATTTTTAAATAAAAAAATAACTCTCCAAAATTTGTTCATTCTATAAGGCGATTTTAGCCCACCTCGATTTTCATTCCTGGTTCCGTGTCTGAAGGGAGGAGAAGATGATGCTGCTGCCGACTGTTGCGAGAGATGGAGGGAGGTTGGCAGCGGAATCGCCGAAGTGGGAGGCGAGAGGATTCGAGCGGGGCTTCCATGGGCGAGGCGAGAGGAATCGCCGGAGTGGGGAGGCGCTGTTGTTGGGCGAGGCTTTATGGGCAAGGCTTCCATGTTTTGTTTGTTGGGCCGGATCCCTTTTTTTATAAAAAAAAAATTAGGCCCATTTTCACTTTAAGCACCATTTTCATTTTAACCTCTTTCTATATATATATATATGAAAAAACTTTATATGCAAACACTAGACTAAAGCCATCTTCTTTTAAGAGCACCTTTTCAAATGAGGTCGATAAAATCAAAATATTTAAAAGCACATTTTCTCAAAAAAAGTAGTAAAGATGTGCAATCTCATGTATCACCAAATTACCTTCCTAGGGAATATTTTAAAAAGATATGAGGGGAAAAAGCATCTATAAGAGAGTGGATAGCCTTCAATTTTGATACATATAGTAGGCTAGTTTTATTACTCGTTTGTTGTGCGATTTGTTAATAAATTTTATTATATAAACCATCTTTGAAACTACTTCATATAAAGTAAATTATAATTTTTAATCGTGTTATTTTTTTTAGAATGTAAACACATGATTGAATCTAGATTAATCATGTTTGTTCTCTTATTAAAAAATGGTTAAATGTATTTTATCTTGTGTCTAGATTTTATAATTTTAATAAAAAAAATATTAAATGATAAAAAAGCTTACGTATTAAATCAAAAAGAAAGGAATATAGCATAGAGTCCATATGTAAATTCAATCCATTTTATTTTTATTTATAAAAAATAAATATAAATATTATCAAAATATAACTAAGTAAGATATGATAATAACTTATTAATTGATGTAATATTAGATAGATTATTTGATTTAAAAAGATAAGTTTTCTGACTAATTAAGACATATGGTTGAATTAATATTTATAAGAACAAGTGGGACAATTAATTGAGATGACAAAATTATATTGATTTATTAAGGGTAATAATATTTACACCCAAAAAATTTACTATATACACCACACCCTGCCCCTCTTGAGTCACAAACGTGTGACTCAAGAGGCGCAGGGTACTTTATATATAAAATACTCTGCGCCTCTTGAGTCACACGTTTGTGACTCAAGAGGGGCAGGGTCTACTTTAAAAACAATAAAAAAAAATGGGATATGTGGTGTATATAGTAAAATTTTAGGTGTAAATAACATTGACTTATATTATTTTATGTTTATGTTTAAATTTTAAAAAGCATACTTGGTTGTTATTATAATTAAAAGAATTTGATTTTAACGAAGCATATTCTTTCAGTGCCTCTTTAATCTCCTTTAGCTTCCCCCAAAAATTCAAAGGAGAAAAAGAGGATAACTATAAATCTATGAGCTTATTTAATTATAAACCTAATTAGAGGTGTGTGATATTAATTAGGTCCCGATACCAAACGATATCTAAATATTAAGATATCTAAATATTAAGATATCGACATCGGTTGATATCTTGATATCAGTATAGGTATCAAGATATCGATATTTGGGTGATATCGATATTAAGTGATACTTCTCTCAAAATCAGTACTCAAATATGATATGTAGATATCAAGTGATATCGATATATGGCGATACAAAACACAGATATCAAATATCACTTGATATCTTACGGATATCAAACACTAGATATCGATAATACGTTAAGTGAGATTGATATATAGTCATACCAAACACTATATATCAGATATAGGGTGCTGATATATCCGATATATGATAATCCATATATCCTTTCGGTAAACTGCTTTATTTTATAGTATTAATTTTTTTTAGAAAAATATATTATTTTAGGTATTTTGAGATTTATTTTATAAAAATACCCTTGTAATAATTAGTGAATCGTTTGTTGTAATTTTCAATAAAATAAAAAGTAGTGTAATAAATGAAGATAAAATAATATATTTGGTAATTTTTAAAAAAATTGTGTAAAGAATTAAAATGACATGCTTTTAGAGTATCTATTAGGACTCGTTTGGTATCGATATTTAGATATCGATATCGGTTGATATCAAGATATCGATATCGGGTGATATCGATATCAAGTGATACCTCTCTCAAAATCAGTATATCAAATTAGGCCAAATTTGATATATAGATATCAAGTGATATCGACATTTGACGATACAAAACATAGATATCAGATATCAGTTGATATCTAGAGATACTAAACACTAAATATCAGATATCACTTCATATCTAATTGCTTGTTAGGTAAATTTTCTTAGCATCTTCAAACGTGCTACAAGTTTCCGTAAATTAGACTGAGAACCTACAAGTAGACCTATCAATTATGTTGAGTTTAGATCAATTAGAGCGTGCTTTTTGAATTTAGATTGTTCAAAGGTTTTTTTTAATTATTAGAATCAAAAGATGGTTCTCAATGTGTAAGCAAGCCTATACGGAGTATCATTTAATAGCAATTAATATATGTGTATCGTGAAGCAAAGAACGCATCACAAGTTTTCTCTTGGACACTTGAAGGTCGAAGTCAAGCATATATAAGTGGGGGCCCTCGGCTTGAGCTGTCTATCTCCTACTGTATATTTTATTTGAAGTATAATTTTTTTTAAAAAAAATATTTGAATTTCATACAGGTATATTTACATGTTTATAAATTTTTATCAAAAAAAATTATGTTTTAGAAAAATATAAAAATTATAAACTAATACTATAACTGTTCTTTTAATTATATATATTTTTTAAACATATTTTTTCATAATAAAATTATATAGATATGTAAATATAAGTGTGTGAAACAAAAATATAATTTTTAAAAAAAATTTGAAGTAAAATTATATCAAAAATAATTTTATAGAGTATCATGTTTTGCAAGTGATTTGCATTGTGTGATGAGATCGATATGCATATATTCCACGAGTATTTCCATCATGTTAAGATATATAGCAACACAATAAAGGCGTGTCACATAGGATTGCCGCCAATAGAATAAAGTAGAGTTTGTTAGAAGCACAACTGGTGGGATTAGTATAAATAAAGAGGTTAGGTTGTAGAATATCAGTTTTTCCATATTGTAATCTCTTGCGTCTCTAATGGCGTCTGTAACCAAACCATTTCCTCCATAATAAAGCTTTACAGCTCTTCCAAATCTTGCTTAACCTTGCGCTTCACATGGTATCAGAGCAATTGATGAAGCTGAATCGCAAGTAGACATCGTCTTCCGCTCACAGATCTGTGTGTTGATTATAGATCTTGTTTTTCGTTTGTGATCGTTGTTGCGATCGTTTGGTTTCTCTATACATTCTTAAGTCGCTTGTGTTGGAGTAATGTTCAATGGGGTTTTTTCCAAGTTGTCTTTTGAACTTTTTTGTCCCACATTGATTGTAAAAGGCATTTGAAGAGTTGTTTTTAAAGAGGAGTTTTTGAAAGGGTTATTGAGAGTTGGGATAGGAGTCTCACACGCGCGCACCACCGCCGCCGGTCCGTGAGACGTGGTGTGGTGCTAGTCACCTTTTGAATCGGTTTTTAATTTTTTATTATATAAAGGGCCTCTGATAAGGATGAATTAGGGTTTCGTTGACTGATTCCATCCTTATCAGTTTTGTTAAAACTGTTTCTGATCTTCTCCGAGATTTCAGCAAGTGGAGCGTCTTTCTTTTGTTTTAAAAACCGTCGAGCCCTTTCAGTTTTAAACACATGTTCTCTCTTCCTCCTCTCTTCTTCTGTAAATGTTCTGAATCCTGGGTGGTTCCAATACTTCGACGGCGAGTGCACGCTCGAGAAGTTCGTTGTGTACCCTTGGGGGGCGACGCCTGTAGCCGACCTGCACCACGGTGTCGGGGCGAATTCGCTTCTAAGGCAGTGATCACTTTTTGCCACGCCACAACCCAGTGGTTCACTTTTTTGCCACGCCACATCCTTCAAACACTTTCAAACACGAGTTTTAGGGTTTTCTTTCAAGCGGTTTTCACATAAATCTAGGCCTACATTCGCTATCGCACAAACAGCTTTTTGTTTTTCAAGAACGATTGACGAGGCATGGCTGGAATTGGAGGATCGTCGTCGGAACTAAGATCGAAATCTGGAGAAGTCAATTCCGATGTGAACAACGATCCGTTGGCTTTGTCCAACTCGGATCACCCTGGCGCACAACTCGTATAAAATATTTTCAATGGAATGAACTTCCTCAGCTCGAGCAAAGACATAAAAATGGCGCTTGGTGCGAAATACAAAATCGGCTTCATTGATTAGAGCCTCCGAATGCCAGATCCTGGTTCTCGCGACTATCAGTGTTGGCTGAGATTCGATTATATGGTACGTTGCTGGATTCTAAACTTTATGTCTGGTAATCTTTCTGAGGGATTCATGTATGTAAATTCCGCTCAGCAAAGCTCGGTAATTATGGGAGGAAATTGCTGAGCATTTTGGTCAATCAAATGGACCGCTTGTGTTTCAATTGAAGCGTGAATTGAGTAGCTTGGTCCATGCTAATAGCCTTATGATAAGATCCTGATGTCACATACCTAGAAATCATCACGTTCCAATAAATTACATGTGTCTTCAGCAAAAACTGAAATATATTTTCAACAGACCTCACATATCCACATTTAAAGTAGAAACCAATGAGTGAACTGTCGGCATATATATCAGGCTCTATAAGGTTTCTCACTATATATCCATAGATGAAAAGTCCATGATGCAGGACTGCAGACCCGGAACAAGCTGTTAGCAAGCTTCCAAGAGTAGTTGATGTAGGTTTCGTTCCTTCTCCATTATTCATTCTTCTGAAGAGCTCTATACAAGACTTACTGTCACCCTTTAAACTGAATCCGACAATCAAGGAATTCCAAGCCACCACACTCTTTCTAGGAGGCTGATTCTCTTACCCTTTGGTAGACTTACTCGAGGGTAAAAGTGTAAACTCCTTCTAGTCAAAAGTAAGTCAAACTTTATAAAAAAAAGAAATGAAAATGGAGAGAGTAGGGCAATAATTACATGCATCAATTAAAAAGAACATTGATCCTAACAATAATTAATGCACACTAATATTTCCCCTTCAATGGTAATAATTAACTTGTTTCACAATTGTGACTTTTATAAGAAAATATGAACGAAGAATATATATAAATGCATATATTTTTATCATGAGAAGACATATCTTAACAAATCCACTTACAACATTTATAATAATTCAAAAGATGTAGAAAGATTTTCTAAAGTTGTAAAAACATATTATTTTACTATATATTATTTGAACAATCGATTTTTTAAGATTTTTTTTAATGTTAATGTATAAGTAAATGCATATATATATATTTCAAATATGTTAAAATAAGTATATTTTTTTATTTTTGTCAAATATGTGCTATTTTTTTTCAAATATAAAACAAATGAAATTAATGTAAAAACTAGGGGTGGGCGTGGGACGGGATGGCACGGGACGGGACCGGGATGAGGCCCGTCCCGCTTTAATTTTTCCGGGACGGGATTCACCTTTTTTTTTTGAATCCCACACGAGCCTTATCCCACACGGGACGGGACGGGACTTGTCCCTCAAATAAAAATAATAAAATATTATAAAACTTAAAAAAAAAATCATAGTTCATGTTTCATAGAATGATATCACCATAATGTTAACACTCCCAGCAACACAATTTCATACAAAAAAACATTGACAGCAGCACAAGCCTCCTGTAACCCTAACCGATTAGAATTGAATAGAGATTTCACCATCCATAGTTCATATTATTTTTTGTCATTTTTCCTTATTATTATTATTATTATAAAAATTAATAATAATAATAATGATAGTAATAATAATAATTCAAAAAATTAATAATAATAATAATAATAATAATAATAATAATAATTCTGACCGAATTCAACTATAAATACAATTTGTGATTTTTTTTTTCAAAAATAAAAGTAGCAAAGTAGAAATGGGACACACGTCATGCTCTGATTGGGTGGGACTGTTGTGGTCTGAAGCAGCATGGAAAGCAGCAGCCAGACGCATGGCTTTTTTGATAATTAAATATTAATTACAAATTGGAAGCAACTTGTATTCAACCGTGGCCCTTTATTTATTAAAATCCAACGGTGTAAGAGTTCAATCCGTGGGCTCAGCCTTTCACCAATAGAGATGGGGCCTCGTAAAGAGGGAGGTACAACCAATTTTTTTTATTTAACCACCGAGTTTACATTTTCTGTTTCTTTTCAAATCGGCACCCTATATATTGCAATTATCGCCCAAATTTTTATTTCTTTGTATAATTGACACCCTAGATGTAGAATAATTGACTATGAAATCCATTTTCAAAGTAATAACCTAATGTACAGAGTAAAAATTGTGTTAACACGAAGACAAGCATCAATAATTTTTGAAGTTTTAGAATTATTTTCATTATTATTCTAAGTAAAATAATAAGAATTTATTTAAAGTGATAAAACCCATTATTAATACTTGTATTTAGAATTTTATATTATCTCTCATAAGTAAAATTACCAAAAATAAAATGATTGATCGAATCACTTGAAATGAATAAAATGATCGATCAAATTACAAAAAAAAAAATGATTTATAGATTATGTAATAATATAATTACCAAACATAAAATGATCGATCAAATCACTTGAAATGAATAAAATATAAAATCATAACTTTATTTAGACATGAAAGATAATAATTTGTCTATAAGGAATTTTATATCATCTACTTAAATACATAATAATCAAATATAAATAATTGAATATATTTTTAAAAAACAATATTACAGGAATATGAATTATGAATATATGATAGTTTAATATATGAAAGAGAATATTTTAAATGCATCGAATAATTCGAATCCATCGAATATTCTAATTCATTGAATAATCATAGATGAATTTATATATACGAGGATTAAAGTAATCTTGTTTAGTTATTTTCATATAGGCAATAATTTGTTTACTTTATTAGTATTTAAGATTACCTCACAAAGGAGTCGGTTTACTAGATTACTCGAAACTTCAAAAGTCATCAACTCATGTATGGTTTCTAGATCATCTCTCGAAATTTCGGTTTAGCAATTCAAACAAGAAATCTTTATATGTAAGGTTCCATGATGTTATGTGTTAATTAGACTTCATTTCCCTTTAAAATCACATATAAGATAAATTTTAAGTTTTTTACCTATTATTAACGACTTATTCAAACAAAATGATCTAATAAAATAATTATGAAAAAAGAATGAAGGTCATTCGATATAATTAGGATAAAATATGAGTTTGTATAAATTTTTTTACTAATTTGAGTTTATAAGTATCAATTGTACAATTTGGATATTTATTACGAATTTGGATTGATATAGGTAACGCTTATAGAATTAGTTTTGATTTGATCATATAAGTTCATTTGTATCAGTTTATATAATAAAAAAATACATATGTTATCACAAAAATAATTTTACCTTCTTATTTTTTTATTAATTTGAGTTTATATAATAAAAAATACATATATAATATCAAAATTATAAATTTGAGTTTATAAGTACCACTTGTACTTGTTTTGATTCTTTCTTGTTATTAATTTGACCATTAAAGTTTGTGAGTTTAACTTTTACACGAGTAAGATTTATGATATTAGATTTTATTCATTCATATATATTTTATGAATTTGAGTTATCTTTGTTCTTTAAGTTTACGAATTTTGCATAAGAAATGTATTACGTGTAGGGTGCTGATTTAGAATAAAAAGGAAAAGTATGGACAATTATTAAAGGTTTAGGGTGCAGATTTTAACAAAAAATAAAGTATGGGTGGCTACATAGCAGTCAATATGAAATTAAGCTCAAACGGGGCGGAATTGGATCAGATTGAATTCCTAATATTTATAGTTGATGTCAAACAGGGCGGAACTGGATCAGATTGAATTCCTAGGGATAACTACAAATCTCTCTAAAAGGCATCTACTTGATTAATTTGATAAAATTTGTCATATTTTGGTCGCATTGGATAAGATTTTGAATTTAGGGATAAATTCGTTTGAGTTCGTTTGGATGCGAAATCACAAATTGGTTAGAGATATTCAGATAAGAACACGTGGGAAACATTCTAGAAGTAATTTCATTGAGATTTGGCAAAGATTTGAGGAGCTAAAATTCCTCTTTGGTTAGTAAACGACGCAATGCAAAGGAAGAAGAAGGGTTCGGTTCGGAAATTTCATTTTGATGGTCCTGGTTCACCTGAACCGGAAAAAAATAGAAAACCATTAGTTCAAGCCTATTCCTATTTATAAATATTTAAATATAATATATGTGTATATGTGTGTGTATCCGAAAATTTATTTAGTAAAATTTTACACGAAGTAAATAATAAAAATAACAAAACATTTGATTAAAGACATTTTATTTTGCATAATAACATTTTTCTAAAACTTTATATTAAAATAAAGTACAATTATAACCTATTTTGAAGAAAACTATACAACTTTGCCTTAAAATAATATAACTTAAAAAACTAATTAATTTCATTCCTTCTTATTTTCATTCCCTCCCAATAAAATTTATCTCCTATATATATATATATATAGAGGATGGTTATGGTGTAAACACCCATTAGGATGCAATTTGTGAACACATCTAGACCTTTCATTTGGGAAAAATGAACAGCGGAGATTAATCCTATTTTTCAATAAAAAAATTAAAAACCACCGAAATTGAAATGGGACCCACAAGGAAAGAAAACTAACTTCCCCTTCTATTTTGTGTGCAACACACTCGCAGGTATTTTTTTTTTTGTTTTTTTTTCCAAGCTTGTTAATATAATCATATGTACGAGATGCTTTTTTATTTTTAATTAGAATATTATTCATATGTATGTAAGTTTTTTCATAGGTATAAAAGTGATTGTTAAGAAATTATTTGTTCAATTAGATCATGTTTGATATAATCTTTCTTAAAAAACTTGATTATTCGGATGGATAAAAATAGATTATTCGGAATGATAGAAAAGATTATTCGTATGTATACAAACGAATAGTCTCAACAACAAGATTATTCGGTTTAATTAGAAACATTAATTATATTCAAGATATAATTATTCGGTTAAATTTAAAAGATTATTCGGTTAAAATATATAGATTATTCGTGTATATAGGACGATTGTTTACACACAACAGTTTTTTTTTTGTTTTTTTTTTACAATTGTTATCAAGATAATTTAGTTTAAATTAAATTATTCAGTTAAATTAAAAAGATTATTCGTATTTAGAGGGTGATTATTCGATTAAATTTTAGAGATTATTTAGTTAAATTTATGAGATTAGTCATTTAAAGTAAAAAAAAGTAGTGTACCATAATCTAATATATAGAATAAAAAGCAAAATTAAGTAATCAATTAATTAAGAGATAATTACGTAAAAAACAGTGTACCATAATCTAATATATTTAAGGGATAATTACTCGGTGAAATTTAGGAGATGATTCGGTTAAATTATATAGATTATTCGTGTATAAGAGGACGATTGGTTACACACTTATTAGTTTTTTATTTTGCGTTTTTTATAACAATTGTTATCAAGATAATTTAGTTAAAATTAAATTATTCGATTAAATTAGAAAGATTATTCGGGTAAAATATATAGATTATTCGTGTATAAGAGGACGATTGTGTTACACACATTAGTTTTTTTTTCAATTGTTATCAAGATAATTTAGTTGAAATTAAATTATTCGGTTAAATTAGAAAGATTATTCGTATTTAAAGGGTAATTATTTGATTAAATTATATAGTTTATTCGTGTAGAGGAGGACGATTGTTTACATACTTTTTTTTTTACATTTGCAACAAGATAATTTAGTTGAAATTAAATTATTCGGTTAAATTAGAGAGATTATTCATATTTAAAGGATGATTATTCGGATAAATTTTAGAGATTATTCGGATAAATTTGTACGTATTAGTATTCAGTGAACTTGTGAGAATTATTCGTATATATAATATGTATTTACCATTCGATTGTAACATTATTCGTTATATGTCTTCTAATAAGCAATCGGGTGAAAAAATAAATACATATAAAAAAAGATAAATTATTTGCTAGTTCTAAATGAACTATTCGTAAGTACCTGAATTTTATTACGTACATATCGTTAAACAACGAAATTTGCTCATACAGTGGCAGGACACACTGGGAGGAGAGTTAGTTGTCAAATTAAGTAAAAAAAAACACCCCATTTTGTGTAAAACACACGCGCAGTGATAGGTTTCAATGAGAGTGGGTTCTTCTTCCGCGTGGGCCCCACGTTTTTTAATTTAAAAATATCAAAAATGGGGATTAAATCCTGACCATCTATTTCACCCAATTCAAAGGCTCAAATTTGTTCACAAATTGTATCCTAAGGAGTGTTTATAAATGATCCTTCCTCTATATATATATATATATATATTTCCCTCCCTCCCCCCTATTTTACTTTTACATTTCCCTCCCTTCCCTCCTATGAAATTTCATTCCCTCCCAATAAAATTTCATCCCCTCTTATTTTATTTCCTCCCAATAAAATTTCCCTTCATTCCCTCCTATTTTACTTTTACATTTCCCTCCATTCCCTCCATTCCCTTCCATCCTACGAAATTTCACTCCCTCCTATTAAAATTTTATTCCCTCCTATTTCGAAATTTCATTTCTAATGAATAATCTAATTAACAAAAATAAAATTCGACGAGGAAAAAATAAAATAAAATGAAATTTTACTTATGTAATAATCTAATTAACAAAAATAAAATGATCAATCAAATCAATATAATGAATAAAATATAAAATCATAACTTTATTTAGACATAAAAGATAATAATTTGTTTATAAAGAATTTTATATCATCTACTTTAATACGTAATAATATAACACGGATAATTGAATATGGTTTTAAAACAACAAGATTACGAGAATAAGAATATATGATAGTTTTATAAGTTGTATACTAATACTTGTATTTAGAATTTTATATTATCTCACATAAGTAAAATTGCCAAAAATAAAATGATCGATCAAATCACTTGAAATGAATAAAATGATTGATCAAATTAATTTATGATTTATAAATTATGTAATATTCTAATTACCAAAAATAAAATGATCTATCAAATCACTTGAAATGAATAAAATATAAATTCATAACTTTATTTAGACATGAAATATTCCAACTTTGCCTTAAAATAATTTGAAAAAAAATTCCAACTTTGCCTTAAAATAATATAACTTAAAAAACTAATTAATTTATTATAAGTGCACATAAAAATAACGATGAAATATCTCAAAAATAGTTATAAGACTTTGTATATATTTAATTTGAAAAACTTTTCTAAGTTCAAAATAAAAGAACTTTATTAAAAAACATATTTAATTAAAACGATAATACCAAAAAATAATTTGGGGTATTTCAATTTCATGTTAACACAACCCTGGTTAACGAGAGTTCGAATGAATTTTATTTCTCCGAATTCTTGATCATATGTTAACCCGACTCTGTTTAACGAGAGCTCGAAATAATTTTATTTGCTCGAATTTGCGATAAAATCAAGCTGTTTCGACCAAATTAAAATTTTATTTCATTAAACATAAAAAAACAATTTTTTTGTGAGGAAAAATATGTTCTTCATACGAATTATATATAAAAAAATGTATGAAAATCACATTCCATTTGTATGCAAGCTAATTTAGTGAAGCAAGTGTTTTTTGACTTTATATTATCGATTCCTATATCCTGTTTGATTTTGATGGCATATTCCCGATTGCATCCGTGCTTGCATGTATCCGATCCGGGTTAACGAGAGTTCGAACTAATTACATTCCAAAGTATAAAAATAGGAGTTAGAACTAATTAAATTGTATAGTATAAACAAATTAGTATAAAAATATTTAATTACAAAGTATAAATTAAAATGTAAACAAAGTATAAAAAATTCGAGATCCAACTAATTTATCTACAAAGTACTTATATACTTCAAAGTATAAATTATACGAAGCAAAGTAACACATAAACAATTTAATTACCACCATTTTTGTATTTAGTAGGAGAAATAATAGTAGTTGTAGTAATTATGGGTAGTAATTATGATATATGGTACATTGAACTCCACAAAAAAGCAAACTTATTTATTCCATATTAAAACTTTTTTTTTATTTTTTTTTTTACTTGGACATCCAAATACCCTTGGGTAAACTTACCAGATGGTAGGAGAAACATTTTCCGTTGAAAACGGTACACTTGTAGCCTTTGAATGATTTCTTTATGATACTGTGTAAGGGTGCTGTTGTGATCCCACTGTTTTGGAACATACAAGCCAGCACATGGCTATGCCATTGTGAGTAGTTAAACTAGCAAATAATTTGAGTTCTTATCTTTAGATGGAATTAATCTATTGTTTAGCTTGATTTCCATTTTCTTGACGTGTTTATATATATTGATTGGATTTTGCATATTAAATGACAGCCTATATTTCTGTTGCAGATGTCTATTGGAGGCTTGTTACCAAGGGTAAGAAGGCTGGTTTCTTCCAATTGCTTGCAACACAAACTGTCAGTGCTATTTGGCATGTGAGTAATCTATGAGCTTGATGTCTTTCGCTAACAGAGCCTTTTTCCTTGGCAATTTAATGAAGGGTTTCATGTTCCTGGCGAGATATTTGGTCCGACTCTAAGCTATTCTTGAAGTTGGGCCTTGTGGTTTTAGTTTAGAACTTTATATTTTTCCAGTGTTGGACAAAAATTCACGAATAATTGTAAAACATACTCCTTCCTTCCGTTCGACAAAACTTGTCATTTTAGCTTATTTCACAAGTTTTAAGACAATTAACAAATGTACTAATTTACCCTCAATTATTACCCTCCTTTTTTACTTTATCGAAAACTACAACTAACAAACCATCAATCATATCAAGGACATTTTTGTAAAGTGAAGGACAAAATACTTACAATGACAAGTTTTTTTTAACAAAAATAACACCCTAAAATGACAAGTTTTGCCGAACGGAGGGAGTATTTTATTTAATTTTTTAGAATTTGAGTTCGACCCCTTTTGGTTATTATCTTGATTCGAAGTCATATTGACACCAAGACTTGAGTGGGTTTGGTGATTTGGGCTGCACCCGAATTTTAACGGGTTGTTTACATATCTCTTGGAAGAGAATCAAGCCTTACGTAGTTCACAGTGCTTGAATTTATTTAATTTTTGGGTTTGGTGATTGAACTCGACGAGCTTGAGCTTTTATGTCGGGTGTCCTACGTACCCTTTTGGAACGGGATCAAATCACTCGTACTTCTTTTAAGAACAAATTTGAGATGGACGACTGAATCCAATATATATTGAATTTTGATATCGGACTTTCTACGTAACTCATAAAAGAGTATCAAATCTTCACGTAGTTCTTTTTTAGAACGATTTGAATTTGGGGAAATTTGATTTAGGGTTTTGACTCCGTTCTCTTTTTCCTCATTTAGAAGTCAATTTTGGAACTGACCCACTAGAATAAACTGGCGATGAAATTTTACGAGTTTAACGTTATGATTTTGGTAAACCCAATTTCGAATTTATGCCAATTTTAATTCTTATATTTAGTGGTTTGATTTTGCAATTAACATAAATTTGTTGTATGTAAGCCGAGAGCATGGCTTTTTTCATCCAAATTCCGTTTTTTTTCTTTTAATTGGTGGATCAGCCCATTTTTCAAACTAGCCCACCTCCTCCTTTCATCAAATCAATCAGCCCATCTTTTTTTTTTTTTTGTACAGCCCACGTTTTTTTTTTCTTTTTTTTTTTTGGAACCTCAGTATGCATTTTTGTTTTCACGGTTGTTTTCGCGGTCGCGTTTTTTCCTTCTCCTCTTCATCATCTCTTTCCTAGTCCTGTCCATTTCCTCACCGGCGGTCTCTAGAAATCAGTCCGCTCGGCTCCTGCCTCCTGGTGGTGAGTGGAGAGAGTCAAGTGCTCAGTTACCGACCGATTTGAGCGCACAAGCAAGCCTCCGAGTCGATCTGAAGGAAATCCCCAAATTCGGGTACGTTTTAGGGCTTGTTTTATTTATTTACTAGTATTCGTTACCCGTGCGGTTGCGCGTTTTGTTAATAAATTATATTTTATTATATTAATTATATTAAAATATTATATTAGATAATTAATTGACGTGACTTAAAAAAATAAAATCAAATTGATGTGGCTCATAAAAATAAAACCATATATAAATATATTATATTCAATTTGATCTAAAAGGTAGAATAACGCATCAAATATTCCTTCTTCATCTATTAAAATAATAAATAATATAGTTTATTAACAAAAGCATGAAAATAATAAATATGTATAACAACTAATTCAAGTTATATTGGATAGATTATTGATCTAAAAAGATAAGTTTTTAGCTAACTATATTCGTTTATTAATTGATGTGGGCCAGAAATATAATACCACTTTAATCTGGAAAATGCCATGTAAGCGAAAATAATCCCGCTTTAATCCAGAAAATTCCGTGGACGCGAGATCGCACCAGAGCCCGTTTCAGGCTTCTATTTTAGTATTTTAATATATAGATTTTTTTTTTATGAATTTCAATCCCCAAATCCTATATTCAGACGATATCAGGAAGTCGCTTCGCCCCTCCCTTTAATCACGTGCTCAATTTCTGAGTTTGATGAATTTTCGTTTGCACTCGTTTTAGGGCTACGATTTGGGACGATCTAGGGTTTTTTCGGTTTTACTCAATCCGGATTCCGGGCTGGTGTAATCCAACAAGGCCGTAGGCTGCTCGTGCTTGAGCGTTTGGAAGCCGTGCAGCAATTTGGGCGTGTCTTGCGACGTTGGGAGCGAACGACTATTCTAGCATTTAGGTAAGCCAATCTAACTCCCTCCCGTGTTAGGGTTCAGTTTTGTCCATACAGGCTGAATTGTGTGTGCTGTTTTTTTTTTTGTTTCCCTTAATTTTGAGTGGATTTTCATATGCCTGGACTGCGATTTTGTAGCAATAGGAATGCAGATTTTTCCTTTTTGTTGGAATGCAGATTTTTTTTTTCCTGTAATGTAGCTTTTGTTTGCCTGAGTAGTTTCAATGAGTTGTTGTGCCATTGATGGTCTGTTGGGTGAAAGTAACCAACTTGGACACATTGATTGGGAATTATTTTTTTGTCCCTTAAATAACCTGGAGAAATTTCAGCAGCATTTTACCTTTGATTAAGGCTATTTGTTAATCCCAAAACCCAGACCACAGGAGAAATCCGTAGACATCTCAGGGGTGGGGTTTTGAGGATCAGATTTGTGGGACGATTAGGCTCCTTTGGTTGTGGTTGGTGATCCCAAAACCATTAAACCAGACCCAAGAGAAAACCGTAAGCATATGAGGGGTGGGTTTCAGAGATCGACTTGTATAGCAATTTGACCCTATTTGAGACTGATTGGCGATCCCAAAACCAGACCACAAGAGAAATCCGTAGACATCTTAGGGGTGGTTTTAGGACCATGTAGATGATGATGCAAAAAACACTACCTTGGATGCGCTTTCTTTTACTTCGTGCTGCTGCTTCTTTTTTTTTTTTTTCTCTTCTTGCCGCTAGTTCGTGTACTTCTCTTTTTTTCTCTGTGTCCCAAAATTTCAGCCCATAGCCTCTTTTATAGGAGAAGGAGCCAGAGAATCTTTCACTTTCATTCCTTTTTGTGTATACAGTAAAAATATATTCTTTCCTCTCTGTTTGTACGTGCATGTACCATACCATTGAGGGATTGATTTTCTTACCTTTATTTGATGGGGGCTGATTTCTTTCCCCTTCTCCCTATTACGTTTTCAGCCATTTTTTTCAATTGCTGACTATTTATTTATTCATTTATTGAAGCAATAGCAATTTCAGCTGCTTAATCTTCAACCGCGGAAGGGGGAAAAGAAAATTTTGGATGTGCACATTGAAACTGTTGAATCTCCTGAGGTCGTGCACTGCTACAAGATCTCTCAAGCAAGGCAAAATCATCCACCAAAAGATCATCACGCAGGGATTGCAATGCCACATCCCACTTGCCAAATGCCTTATGAATTTCTACTTCAATTGCCACTCCTTCAAGCACGCCAACCTCGTTTTCGACGCCGTCGAACCCCAGCGACGAGACATCACTCTTTGGAATGGACTTATAGTAGCTCTGACCAAGAACTTCATGTTTGTTGACACTCTTGAGCTCTTCGACCGGTTGTTGAAGTGCCCTTATTTGAGGCCCGATGGTTTCACGTATCCGAGTGTGCTGAGGGCTTGTGGGGGATTGGGGAGGGTTTTTTGCGGTAATCTGGTGCACGCTGTTGTTTTTAAAAGTGGATTGTTGTCGGATGTGGTGATTGCGAGCTCTATTGTGGGTATGTATGCGAAATGTGGTGTGTTTGAGTTTGCAGTCAAGGTGTTTGATGAAATTACTGAGAGAGATGTTGCTTGCTGGAATACTGTTATCTCTTGCTATTACCAAGATGGGCAGTTTGAGAAAGCCTTGGGATTGTGGAGAAATGAAGGGGTTTGGGTTCCGGCCTGACTCGGTGACATTAACAACTGTGATCTCATGCTGTGCTAGGCTAATGGATTTGGAAAGAGGGAAGCAGATTCATAGGGAGTTGTTGCTTGATGGGTTTGTTCTTGATGATTTTGTTACTTCTGCTCTGGTTGATTTGTATGGGAAATGTGGTTGCCTAAATACAGCTATTGAGGTTTTCGAGCAGATTCCTAGAAAGAGTGCGGTGGCTTGGAATTCCTTGATTGTCGGATTCAGTTTAAAGGGTGACTCTAGCTCTTGTATAGAGCTCTTCAGAAGAATGAATGGAGAAGGAACGAAACCTACATCAACTACTCTTGGCAGCTTGCTAACAGCTTGTTCCAGGTCTGCAGTCCTGCATCATGGACTTTTCATCCATGGATATATAGTGAGAAACCTTATAGAGCCTGATATCTATGCCAACAGTTCGCTCATTGATTTCTACTTTAAATGTGGGTATGTGAGGTCTGCTGAAAATATCTTTCAGTTTTTGCCGAAGACACATGTAATTTATTGGAACGTGATGATTTCTGGGTATGTGGCATCGGGATCTTATCATAAGGCTATTAGCATGTACCGAGAAATGAGAGAAGCCATGATAAAACCTGATCCTGTTACACTTACTAGTGTCCTATCTGCTTGCTCACAGCTAGCTGCTGTTGAACTGGGAAAGGAGATTCATGAATGCATATTTGAGAGTAAGTTTCAAACTGATGAGGTAGTCATGGGGGCTCTACTTGACATGTATTCCAAATGTGGAGCAATGGAGGAAGCCCTTTCCGTGTTCAATCAGCTGCCACTGAAGGACCTGGTCTCTTGGACAGCAATGATCACTGCTTATGGATCTCATGGTCAGGCCTTTGAAGCTATAAAACTTTTCGAAAGTATGCAACTGACGGGTGTCAGGCCTGACAGAGTAGCCTTTCTTGCTCTATTGAGTGCTTGTAGTCATGGAGGATTGGTTGATGAGGGCTGTTTCTATTTTCACCAGATGGAGACTCGTTATAGTATCCTACCCACAATTGAGCTATATTCTTGCTTGATAGATCTCCTTGGACGCGCTGGTAGATTGCACGAAGCTTATGATATTATTAGGCGAGAGCCAAGTATTAGACACGAACCGGAGCTGCTGAGCACATTGTTTTCTGCTTGCCTTTTGCACAGGGAACAACAGCTAGGTGAGGAAATCGCAAGAGAACTGATTGAAGCTCATCCCAGTGATCCATCGACCTTCGTTATCTTGGCAAACTTGTATGCTTCACTGAAGAAATGGGATTTGGCAAAAAGAGTGAGACTTAAAATAAGAAGTCTTAAATTGAGGAAGACCCCAGGATGTAGTTGGATTGAGATCGACAAGAAGATCCAAATGTTCCTTGTTGAAGATAAATCACATCTACACACAGAGTCTATACATGAGTGCCTAGCAATTCTTTTCAGTCACATGGAGAGAGGTGGAGTAGTTGATCTGGAAAACGAGTAGAGCAGAGATCATTCGAAGACATTCTTCTACTTTATGGATCGGGGCTTTGGGGCTTCTTTTTGCCGTGGATTTTAGCTGAAAATGAGAGAAGTTGATCTAGAATTGCGATTTCTCTGTTCGGCCTCAGTTGGGTCTACTTGTATTCAAGCTGAGGTAGCAGCAAATACTGTTTGATAGGTGATAACATTTATCACAGAGATTGCTACCGTTTTTGCGCATCACAGGATTGATCAACAGGTGTTTATTTGCCCATTTGGTTGCAGTCAGTTATCATGTATCCATGGAGGTTTCAGAGGCTAGTGTTTCTACACGACTGACAAGGTGACAACTGTTTCTTTCATTCTATAATCGTATAGTAGGTAGTGTGAAACCGTGAGTGGTGACACATGTATCTTTGATTTGGATGATTGGTTTAGCACTGACTAGCCCAAGATTATGCAAAAATGTTCAGGTCTTCTTCATCTTGGCTTATGCGTAGTGCAATTTCTCGACTTTAGGTAAGCCCTTATGCTTTGTAGTCAAATTAAATACAGAAGGAATATACACTTTTCCATTGACAAGAAAGTCCTGCAGTTAAAAGTGCTACTGAACCTT